>CM031374.1:58517046-59992343 GCA_018208015.1 Medicago ruthenica
TCATGGTGTTTTAGAAACGTCTTAAAATTGTTGTTTTTGAGTTTAGAAAGAGTACCTTTAAAAATTCAGAATTTACCACCGAGGCGACATGGGACAAAAAAGGGGAAAGAGAGAGATGGGGTTTCTCTCACTTTTGACATAGTGGGCCCCTACGGGAGGCCCACACAACGGGCTATTACCGGGTTGAGTCACGACCAGGTCGCTCTCTTTAAGACGTTTCGCGACACTACCCGAGTTTGTGCAAGGTAGACTAACAACCGCGCCGCCTCCAAGATAAAACAGCCCAGTTCACCTGTTCGATTACGTACTGCACCGTAAGTAATCGTTCGAGAATTTACACAGAAGAGAAGAAAAGCACAGGAAGCATCAACTGTGTTTTTCGGGGTGAGGAATAAGTGAGGCCGAACTCTCCTTTTATAGGGAGAGTTCGTAACAAATCCGACGTGATTTTTGGGATTAAGTTAAGCGGATTAACTTAATCTTTAAGCACGCGGATTGGATCAACGAATGGATATATTCGAAAGAACTTCCAGATATTCTGTTGGATTGGATCGGAATGAAGCTTATCATTATCCGTAGAGCGCTTTCAGATAATTATTAAATTAATAAAAAATTAATTTAACAATTTGCAGGTGACAAAAAATATATTCTTTTTTTGACCCGGACCGAGCCCAAGCCCGGCCGGACGGCGGCGTCGTGCGTGTGATATATATATATATATATATATATATATATATATTCGTAAGCGCTCACCCGTTCGCAAAAGTGGGTACCCAAGGGCACACCCTTGGAGGTCTCCCCCCACTTATATAAACACTATTAGTGGTGGGACATTTTTCAATTCATACCAACACTAGTTCATGTGTTTATTCTTTCCAACTTCCACTCATATTCACTAGTGTTCCAACGTATCAGTGGCTTTCCAAGGGTTACGTCCAGGAGATTGGTTGTTTTGCGGAAGATCCAATTCTTGGAGGGTCCAGTGTGCCGTATGTATCTTGGTTTGCCTTGCGGATAATCTTAGAGGGTCCATGTATTTTGTCCATTTACCGCTGCGATTTCAACAGATGATCAGCCGGAGTACAAACTTTGTCAGCATATACACATCTTGCACCTTTTTTTGCTTATTCATTCCCGATGAATGTTCACTGTTTGCACGGACGGGATCTGGTGAATCAGTGGCAGCAGAGTCTCTGAATCGACTGATTTTGTCGGATTGTTGTTGTGTGTGGCGCCGATTCTGTATTTAAGCGTGGTTTGTGTTTGGTTTTCAGCCATAGTCCAGTTCACATCTATTCTATTGTTGTGGTAGTGAACTTGGTGATCAGAATGGAGAAATTACTGTGAGTTTAACTTTTATTCAAATACTATATCTTCTTCCTGTTTTTTTACTGCTGTTTTTTTTCTTCTAATATTGTGTTCTTGCTGATTTGTTCTTCCTCTTGCTATTCTTCATTCTTTGAAAGCCTCAACCATATCAATTTTGATAAATTTCTATCTTTTTCTACTCAGCTTTTGTACAATTTACTACCATTCTCTACACATTTCATGGGCAAGAGATCTTTCCTCCTTTTCAAATTTATATGCCAAATTCTTAAAATGTTGTGATTTGTTATCCCAATATCAGTTTTAGTTGTTAAACTACTTGATTTTGGGGTGTGGGTATTTTAGTAGGGCTGGAATTAGTAATGGGAATAAAATGCATTGCAGGTGTTTGATAAAAAGCCTATGAGTAAAATTTGGTGTTTGGCATCACATGTTTTTGGTAAGAGTTAAAAGACAATGTTTTTCAACATGTGTTGCTCATATCGTGGCATAAAGTATCTGAAATGATACCTGGAAAGAGTATTGTTAATGTGATGAATCATATAAGGAATTGGAAGTTGATGTTTGTAATATAGAAGCTGGTTTAGTTCTAATTCTTGGTTATAGTACTACTACTTTACCCTTTACCTTAGATTGGGTGAATTCTTCTGTTTATAATGGTTTTAGAGGAATTACTACAAAGAGAGGCTAATTATGATATGGTATTTATTAGTTAAGTAAAATTATGAAACAAAAAGTGCATATATGATATTTATTTAAGTTGTTGAGGGGTTAATTAAACTTTTGATTATTATGATGAAAATTCATTGACAATTTATTTCTACTGGGTCTGAAAAAGTATGGAAAAGGTGATTGGAGAAACATTTCAAGGAATTTTGTGATCATTAGGACGCCAACACAAGTATCTAGCCATGAAGCTCCAACAAGTAAAAGATTGAATTTGAAGGTGGTGGCAGCCATGTAAGTGTTGTCCTTATGCTTAAAAGGTGGCTGCTATCTTAAAAAATTTAATTTCCTCTTCCTTTCTAGAAGACAACTTTACTATAATGGTATGAATTTACCTACTATGCTATCATGTATATTACGATTTATTATCTATTACCAATGATATTGTAGTAAGATGAGTATGTTAACTCAAAATCTCAAGTCTTAGGAGGGACAAAATATTAAGTTATTGATTGAACTTCATTTTAGTGGGTATGTGTATGACTTTTGCAGTATATATCAATCAATAACAATACTCTTAACAAGCTGCGAAAAAATTCACTCTTTAGATTTGCAAGCCTTTATATTAAAATTATGTGATATTACTAACTCACCTTTAAGAAATTAGACTTGCGGCACCACCCTATCTATCAGTGAGAAGGAAATAAGAGAGAAAGTGACGGAGCTGCGACGGAGAAAGAAATTAGTGTTCTTTTTCATCATTGTCATTGATTTGTCGATGTTCTGCGATTTGATCTCTTGCACTTTTTTTTCTCCTAAAACTGATAAGTTTCCCTTCTAACTTCTTCGACTTACATTCTTGGTTGAATCATCTATTCATGCTTCTTTGAATGCTTTTATAATATTCAAGTAAGCTTTCTATTTATTTGCCAATAAGATTATTTTTACGACGGGAATTTATAGGCTCAGGCTTATAAGCCTTTTTGGCAAAATGTGTTGGAGGCTCATGGACTATTACTTATGATATTGGCATGAGCTCATGATGAGGTCTGTCTCCATCCCTTTGACTATATCTTTCAGAAACATATATTTTGTAACCGGTCATTGAATATGAAGAACATTGTTGTTGCGGGATTTGACATGGACTATACTTTGGCCTAATACAAGCCTGAAGACACAATTGAAAAGCTGGTTTACGATTTGGGATATCCTAGCGGGGTTTATCCTATCTGTCTTGCAACACTTTCACAATGTTTGTTCTTTTTCTTGCAGTAATTATGACGGGGTTGGAAGTGTGACCTGATATGCATGTTTTGCTACAGATTTACCAGCTCCCTCTTACATTCTGTTATATTTTGGCCAAGAACCTTGTCTCTTTTACATTTACTAAGCTGATCTTTTATATGGAATTACACGGCCAGGGTTTGGTTTTTGACAAAAAAAGAGTAAATGTCTTGAAGGTTAATGCTAGATAGATGTTTTCTTTCCATCACTCCCAGTACTGGAAAAACATGGCAAATTACACTGAAAACTTTTTGTTTCACTTTCTCAGTTTGACTGTTGAATTGCTGGCTGTATGTATTTCGATGGATTGCCTTAAGTATGTGAAAGTAGCCTATCATGGATTTAAATAGTTGTCAAAAGAATATAAGGTTGGACCTGTGGAAATACTATAGGATGCGATGCATTTGACGAGCCAAAATATTCTCTACTTATTCGCTCAACTGGTTGATTTTAAGGATTGTAATCATGTAAAGATTTGAGAAGGCGTTGAGTAAGTCTTATTCTTGCTTTCATGAAATTTCATTTTGAGAATTTTGAATGCTTTTATTTTCGATACAACTAAATGATTCTAGGATTTAAGTGAACATTGATTTTACTCTTTTAGAGGAATCATTTCTTCAATAATTTTTTGAAAGTAATTAACTATTTATTGATGTATATTAAATATTCCCTTCTAGGCATACTTGGCTTCTTTATGGGTATGAACATATAACAGTCATAAATGTTGGCTTCGGCTGCTTGCTAATAGGGGTTTAGAAGGTCTACATGCCTTGGAGTTAAATGCTAATTCTGTTTATAAACTGCTGCCACGGTGAAATTAATTTAAATTGTTATAGTTAAATTAGGCCATTAATTTTTATTTCAAAAATTTGAAAAATTACCATCGTGGATGACTTTCCAATAGAAAAGAGATCTTGGGGATTGGAATTTTGAAGTTCGTCCTATTACAGGCTCATCATAGCTATAGTATTTACTTTTACAAATGATTCATGTTAACACAAACAACTTATAGTCACTACTTTTCTATTAAGAACGAATGTTTCAAGAATGAATCACATAATTTATTTTTTTCTTGACAAATATACTAATTCTTGGCATTTTTTGTTGATATCAAAATCCATGGAATATTTGATTTCAAACAATGTACACATTTCAGTAAATAATCTAGAGCTATCTAAGTGCAAAAAGAACAACTTTTTGGAACCATCAAGGGCTATCATAACTTTAAGCTAAGATCATAATTACCTATATGTCTCAAATCCTTACTGCTAAGCATCCCTTTGCCATTACTTTATTATTTTCTATCACTTTCATTTCATATTACATAGGTTTCTAATTTTGTTGATCTGAGAGTTTTTTTTTCACTTTTTTTTTCATTCTTTCTTTATGTGAGTAATTTGGTTGGTTGGTTTGTGTGTCTTTGTTAAGTGGACAGTGCATATGATTTGCGCAATACAAGATTGCATTGCATATGATAATAGTTATGAGATGAAAGTGCAATATGATGGGATGTGAGATGATGAAAGCAAGATAGAAGATGAGCTTCAATTTAAGCTTTATGAAAGGATAAAAGATGCTGGATTGTAGTGGCCTCCATCTCCATAATATGACTGTATTACATTTGCTATTAATTAATTGTATTACTTTTCAAACTTGACTTCTATGTAACCTAACAGTTAGTGAATAGTGTCTTTTTTTCTTCAAGGTTAGGAAGTTTAGCATGTTTATTCTATCATCTCAGATTGCTCCATCTTCAATGATGTGCGTCAGTTGTAAAAAGTAAGAGTTTTTTTTTTTTTTTTAAGAATCTAAGATGAAATATACATTATTATTAACATTAAACAACGGGTAGAAGTGGTACCATTGAAACAATCGAAACCCAAACCAAACGATTTTATCAAAAATAATAATAAAATAAAAAAACAGATACAACCCAAACCAAACAGTTTTTACTTTCAACTTGATACCGTCAGATGCAAATGTAGCTAACACTTTCCAAATGTGACAATTTTAGTTGGTTTTATGTTTCACAATAACGATTAATAAAAGTCAAGGACAAACTCTATTAAATGTTGAACTTTATTTGTCTAGACATGTGTTTTCGTATGGTTAGTTGTATGTTGTTATTTGTAGGGTCACCACTAGACAAGGGTTGAAGATTTTAATAGCTGGCGACAATAGTCAACCTTTGTCGTCGACGTTGAATGTTGTTTATAAGGAAGTGTTCCAAAAAATTTACTTCTACCTGATTGGTTTACCAGTACCCGACAAATTACCTTTCAATGGCCTTGAACAAACTCATAAACCTTCAACCATTGCAGCAGCCCTCCATCTCAAAACCTCTGACATAGCCGCTAACCTCACTACCAAAGCAGGCTCCCAAGGCCTAACTCCCAAATTCCTCTACCAAAAAGCCTACACCTTTGCCGAAGCCTCCAGTGCTGATGCCTTCGAATCTATCCTTGCCCTACTCATCTATGGCCTCATACTTTTCCCTAACATTGACGATTTCGTCGATATCAGCACGATCCAAATTTTCCTATCCAGAAACCTTGTCCCTACCCTACTTGCAGATACCTACCATTCCATTCACCACAGAACACAAAAGAGAGGCGGAATTATTACTTGTTATGCGCCTTTGCTATACAAGTGGTTTACTTCGCATCTGCCCCAAACCCACCTCTTCAAAACCAATCCAGAAAAAAAACCGTTGGCCTCAAAGAATCATGTCCCTTACCCCAGCCGACATCGTTTGGTATCAACCAGCCAGTGACACTGGAGTAATCATTGACAGTTGTGGAGAATTTCCCAACGTGCCCCTTATCAGTACACGCGGGGGAATTACTTACAACCCTACTCTTGTCAGACGCCAGTTCGGATACCCCATGAAAGAGAAACCTAAAAACCTCTCCTTAACCGGTGAATTCTACCTTAACCACGACGACCATGCAAATATGAGAATGAAATTTGTGCGAGCTTGACATACCATTTGTAGGCTTGATAGAAACCAGTTGGGAAAGAAGTCAGGCTTCATACACGGATCTTACACTCAGTGGGTCATCGACAGAGCTTTGAGTTTTGAATAGTTGTATTTGTTGTATACAATGTCGAGTTGTTGTTTATTCAATTACTTATATGTCAAGATATGTTTCCAACGTAGTATCAATTAATGCCCTCTTTTTGTGTTATTTGTATAATTTACTTCAATTGATATTGACTTGGGTGTTTTAAACTATTTTATATATTTATATTTGGTGTAACGATAAGTATAACAAATATATTAACTCGTGCGAACACACGGGGTGCTACACACTAGTATATATATAGTGTGACAATTGCTATACTGAGATTCAGATGCAAAACGAGTAATAATAAAAGGGAAATGTTAACTAGTGCCTCCAGGGCACATGTTAAAGACCATAAATGGTAAGTAATTGCATTGAAAATTGATATATTTAACTTTTTTAAAAAATAATTACTTATTTTAGAATGTTTAAAGAGTGTTCTGGAGGTACTCGTTAACAAGACACATAATAAAATAATGAAATGCAAGTGGCCACGCACAGCGAAACCTCGCTCTCTTTGTATGATTCCTGTGTGTCTGTAGTATTAAATAGTGTGGGGGAGAGCATAGAAGTTGGAGAAGTAAAAAACACAAGTGTTAAATGAATTACAAACTTCAAGGTTGGAACACCTGTGTTATATAATGAGAATCTGCTCATGTGGGTTGCCAAACTTTAAACGTGAGGGAAATTTTCATGGACCAAAATACCCTCATCTACCTTTTGTATCTTATTTTGTTAGTAGGAAATACTAGTTGTAAATTGCAATCAACAATATTGTTTTCATTTTAAGGTCATCGGGTATCATTTCCTCTATCTTATCTTATCTTACTATTTTTTCAAAGCTCCCTCAGATATCATTTTCTCTATTGAATCTCTTTTAAATTGTTTTTTTTTGGGGGTTGTGAGGGTCATCGGAAAATTTCCTGGATTAATTGGAATACCATATGCAAGGAGAAGGAGGTGGGTGGCTTGGGGGTTCGGAGAATTAGAGAGTTTAATATCATGTTGTTAGGTAGGTGGTGTTGGCGGATGTTGACTGATAGAGGCGGGTTGTGGTTCAGGGTGTTTGCCGCTAGGTATGGGGTCGACAATGGTAAGGTTAGGGAGGGTGCAGCACAAGTTCTGTTTGGTGGCAGCATGTGTTCCGTATTAGGGAGGGTTTGGGTGTGGAGGCGGATGGTTGGTTTGAGGATAACTTGAGGAGGAGGGTGGGGGATGGTAGTGACACGTTTTTTTGGACTGATAGGTGGTTGGGAGGAGATGTGTTTAGTGTTAGGTTTCGGCGTCTGTTTGAGTTATTTGTTAACAAATGGGCGGTGGTGGATATGGCTCGGTTAGGGTAGGGGGGGAGGAGGGGCCTGGCGTTGGCGGAGGGCCTTGAGGGCGTGGGAGGAGGAGCTTTTAGGTGAGTGTCAGTTGTTGCTTTCTGATGTGTTTTTGCAGGGTGATTGTTTCGATCGTTGGGTCTGGTTACCGGACCCTTCATTAGGATACATGGTGAGGGGCGCATACAGTCTCCTTATCAGCGATGTTGCTTCTCATGAGGTTGTGGCTCCGTATGTCATTTGGCAGAGGCATATTCCGTTGAAGGTGTCCTTGTTCGTTTGGCGCCTCCTGCGGGATAGAGTTCCCACTAAAGTTAATCTTTTTAAACGTTGTTTGATTACGGTTGACGATCAGTTGTGTGTTTCAGAGTGTGGTTAGTTTGAATTGACTGGTCATCTTTTTTTAGATTGTCCCTCTTTTGGTTCCTTATGGTTCAATGTGTTTCGTTGGTTAGACATTGATACTGCGTGCCCCAATAATTTGTTCGATCACTTGCAGCTGTTTGGTTATGTTGTTGGTCTTTCTAAAACTCACTGAATCTGGTTGACAATGGTTCGTGTGCTTGTATTTGGATTATTTGGAAGGACATGAACAATAGAATTTTTTCTGGCAAACCGGCCTCCACGCTTCAACTTATTGATAGTGTTAAGCTTCTCTCTTTTTGGTGGTTAAAGGAAAAATTTTCTAACATTGTTTTTTATTATCATAGGTGGTGGCTTAGCCCTCTTTTATGTATGGGCATTGGGTGATTTTGTTGTATTGTTTTTGGTTCTTTTATGTTGTTTTTTGATTTTTTAGACCTTCGGTTTCCTTAGCACATCTTGTGCTCGGGATCGTTTTTAATCCATTTTGACTTCTTCAAAAAAAATATTGTTTTCATTTTACTTTGATGTTTAATATTTAGTCAAAAAAAATAATATAAAGACAATAACATTTGTTTTAGATGATTTTGTTTATAAATGTGATAGTTATTATGTATGTCAGACCAAATACATCAGTTATTCGATAAATCTAAAAAGTGAACTTTTGTTTATAATAGTGATCGAAAGAAGTACATATGATGGTAATCTTTCAAAGTTCGAATAATGACAGTGGAGCTTTTAAATAACTAAAGAAAGCCAATCTCCAAACAGTCCTTGCCACAATGGCAAGCCATGTTGGAGCTTTTAAGGGACTCGGATGGGCCAATCTCCAAACAACCTTGCCACAATGGCAAGCTATATTGGAGCTTTTAAGGAACTCAGCAAGATTGACCCAAATTACCTAGACACAACGACATGCTATGTTTTGAACGATGAACATGGCATTAGTCAAATCTTATAAGTTATATTTTCTTTACTTCTTAATATTTTCTTGTGCAAGACATTTGCCCATTTTCTCCTAGAAAAACCACTTAACTAATTTTAATTTCATTAAATATATGTGTGTACACACACACACACACTATTTTTAAATTTATTTTAGGCCTTCTACAGGACTATATGAAGCTCCGCCTCATGTGCAAATTTGGACATGTTAAGAAGTTTAAAGTAATAATTTTGTATTAGAGTTTGTGCATTTTATACTTGTACCGTCATCTTATTCCTCTTAGAACATGTGGCAGCCTTCCCCGGCAAGCTGGATCTCATTCCCCACGTGCCCGCCACGTGGGCGAGGTCAGGGCCCCGCTGTAACAGGTCGGGAAGAGGAAGGGCCCCCATAACGCATCCGAAGCGGGCTGCCCACGTCGAAACCCGAACTCAACGGTTCGTTACGGCCCGTTTACTAAGTCTTCCCCACGTTCCCGTTTTAGGCCGAGATCCTCGGGGGTGGACCAAGTCACAGCACCAGGTGGCTTGGGAACCCCGGAAAGGTCGCTCCTGCTTCCCTTAGGTCAAGGGAAGTATAAAAGGAGCTCAGAACGTTCACATAAGACAACACATTCACTCTACAGAGAAAAAACCCTAGCCAAGCTCTTGAGTACAAGCATCGCTCAGGGGATTGGTACTGTGATCCTCCTAGCAGGAACAGTTGGCGCCCACCGTGGGGCCTCGGTAAAACTAACCTAGGCCACACCTTTTCAATCTTTCCCACCTCTTCACAGCCTCTCCGTTGCTCTCCTGGCCTTTCCTCTTCGCGGCGGTCGCCGAATAATACAGAACAACGGCTTCCTTATCAGATTGCCAGAGAATTGGTGGCTAGGAAGGTAGTGATATCGTGTCAAATCACAGAAGCACGACAGACATAAAAAACAAAGTTCATCGAAATATCAGATTTCTCGCTTGACATCACACACCTCCGGTGAGTTTTTCAATCAGTCCTGCTGACGATAGCTGAGAAATCCTTTTCTGTTAAGGTCATTCCGTCGATTATCTAAAACCACAAGGTAAATCCCTATTTCTAATTCGGTTAATTAAGAAACTTCAGATTCTCGTTCTCTATCTAATTTCTAATTTCCGTTTATTCAATAAATACACCAATGATTCAATTCTAATAATACATGTCATATGCTTTGTAATTATATCAACGTAAATCCTTAATTGACCTAATTAGTAGAATTATGCTGCAATAATAGTATGAATGTTTATTATCCTTTATATACCTGTCTCTTTTATTGGTTATAAATTATCACTACTGGGATAATTAATTTTCTTTGTGAATAAATTAAAATACGACGTGACTCTTGTTATAATCGAAGTTTATAAACTTGAGTTTGTTTTAGAAACCTAGTTATTTACAATCTCTATAATAGCAGAATGAGTAGCTTTAGATTAAAGTTATCTCTTATGATATTCTGTAATGGATAAGTGCATACACAATATCGTTAATATTCATTGTTATTGTTTATCATGAGCAATGCCACCTCTTTCGTTGGAGCATGAAGCTGGAACACCGTACAGTCGGAACAACGACATTTAAAGAACTCATCCAGCAATACGAGACGCGGCACAAATAGTTGCAGTCGCATACGGGCATGCTCGCGACATCGAAAGCAGATCCAGCCACCATCATTGAAAAAGAATGTGGAAGAAACTATGGATGCATTGAAGAAAGTATTGAAAAGTATATTAACATCATAATCCAGGTTCTTTGGTTCCAATATTCTTCACAAGTATATTAACATCAATGCACGTAGTGTTTTGATTCACATATGTTGTTATTACCTTACGAATTACTATTTCCAAATTTCATTATTCTCTTTTACGATTTTCTTCGACCGTGATATTTTTATATGATAAATCGAGGTTAACTTGATATAATTAGTATCACTAAATTTGCATGATAAATTGCACTGAAGTTGTCGTGGGTTGTGGCAAACATTATTGAAGCGAGTGTTTTAAGTAGACTGAAATAAGTGAAGAGCCTTATCAATGATTAAGCATAAGTCCTTGATTTAGTAGAGTCCAAGTTGAAAGAATTGACATGTATCCTTCGTGTATATATAATTATACATTTTATTGATGCACTTGTTTTTGCCATCATACTGATAGGTGTTTCATTCAATTTTAATTGTTTGAAAACACTGTTGTCGTGGCTGTTCTAAATCATGTCCACGATGCAAACAAGCTCGTCAAGTCCGAGATTAAAATAAAGCTCACCAACCAGCACGCCAGAATAAAATGTGAAACAAATAAATGCATATGGAAACGACGGTCCCGACATTAAGAACATGAAGAGGAAACATGAAGTTATTATAACCTTTTTTCGATCTTTTCATATTTGTTTTGCAGGTTTTTAACGAGGCGTCTCAGTTCTAATATATGCGTATTTACTTTATTTATTTTGACTGGATATAACTTAAGGCGATAAGACCCCTGTGGCGCTAAGACCTATCATCCTAAAGGCGATAAGACCCCTGTGGCGCTAAGACCTATCATCCTAAATGCGATAAGACCCCTGTGGCGCTAAGACCTATCATCTTAAAGGCGATAAGACCCCTGTGGCGCTAAGACCTATCATCCTAAAGGCGATAAGACCCCTGTGGCGCTAAGACCTATCATCGTAAAGGCGATAAGACCCCTGTGGCGCTAAGACCTATCATCTTAAAGGCGATAAGACCCCTATGGCGCTAAGACCTATCATCTTAAAGGCGATAAGACCCATGTGGCGCTAAGACCTATCGTCTTAAAGGCGATAAGACCCCTGTGGCGCTAAGACCTATCGTCTTAAAGGCGATAAGACCCCTGTGGCGCTAAGACCTATCATCTTAAAGGCGATAAGACCCTTGTGGCGCTAAGACCTATCACTAAAAGGCGACACCCTACCACAATATAACTACTTCATGCCCTTAACATACTTGGCTAAAATTACACTAAGCTCCCTGTTTGAGTTAAAGCACCACTCCTAGACTTGGCGCAGGTTCTCCAAAATGGCCTGCTGAGGTAACGCAAATTTGCGCCACAGGGTGTTCGTGCCTAAAACAGTGCTCGGAGTAAAGGCACTTCGCCTGGGATCTCGCCTGCTAAATTTCGTGATAAAAGCAAATGTATAAAAATCAAGTTGTATTGAGATTAAGAGTTGGACTACGATTAAGAATTCAATGATGGAAAAAGGGCTTAATTAAAGTTCGGCTAAATTCCACAATGAGGTCGGGGCAATATCGCGCCTCCAGAAGCTTGCATTTGCAAATGGCTTAGCAAGTTCCACCAAGCTTTCTTGGTGAGGATAGGATAATGTCACGCCTAAGAGGGCCTGAACTTGGTAGAATTCTCGAGTCAGGGCAATATCGCCCCATATAAACTTAATAATATGCGCCTGAAGCTTTAATCACCGCATCTAAGCACCCTTCACTCTGTAGAACTTAATACATAGGCTATGCAAAATAAGCAATACATGATAAGTAAAAGACACTAGTTCGAAAATAGGCAAGAATATCACGCCCTATCTATACAAAATAAACGTCCATGCAGCATGAAAATTAGGTACGAACGAAACAAAGTGAACAGACAAACTACTCCTCGTCATAAAGGTGACGCATAGTTAATCGTGGAAACCGGAAAGGCCGCTAGGGCTTTACATAACTTAAGGATTTCGTCAATCACTTCGCCTCCTTGCGCCTCGTGCTTGGAGGGCTGTGTACCGCAACTTCTTGGCAACATCGGTGTGGCTACATATAATCAATCACTTCGCCTCTTTGAGCCTCGTGCTTGGGGGGCTGTGTACCGTCATCTTATTCCTCTCAGAACACGTGGCAGCCTTCCCCGGCAAGATGGATCTCATTCCCCACATGCCCGCCACGTGGGCGAGGTTAGGGCCCCGCTGTAACAGGTCGGGAAGAGGAAGGGCCCCCATAACGCATCCGAAGCGGGCTGCCCACGTCGAAACCCGAACTCAACGGTTCGTTACGGCCCGTCTACTAAGTCTTCCCCACGTTCCCGTTTTAGGCTGAGATCCCCGGGGGTGGACCAAGTCACAGCACCAGGTGGCTTGGGAACCCCGGAAAGGTCGCTCATGCTTCCCTTAGGTCAAGGGAAGTATAAAAAGGAGCTCAGAACGTTCACATAAGACAACACATTCACTCTACAGAGAAAAAACCCTAGCCAAGCTCTTGAGTACAAGCATCGCTCATGGGATTGGTACTGTGATCCTCCTAGCAGGAACAATACTAAAAGTATAACTTTTTAATAAATAATTGTTGTTTTTTTAATAAAAAGTTGATATTTATAGTTTTTTTGTCAAATAGCTTAGTGGCTGGAGCTCACACATTTTAAATGTGGAGAAGTGGGGTGTCTGGGGTTCGAACCCAGACCCCTGCATGCATTATGCATTGTCTCTACCAACTGAGTTAAGCTCAATGAGACTATTTACAGTTCCTTTAACATGTGCATTATTGTACATGTTAAACAAACCCTAAAAAATATATAGGCTTAATTACACTTTTGGTCCCTTAAATATTTTTCAGGTTTCATATTGGTCCCCCAATTAATAAAAGTTATGTTTCGGTCCATTAAATCCTTCTCCATTAGTCATATTGGTCCCTTATGTTAGTTTGTGTTAAAAAACATTAAGTTATTCATACGTGGCATACCAGGTGGTTTTTTTATTGTTTTCACACACACACACACACACACACACACACACACACACACACACACACACACACACACACACACACACACACACACATATATATATATATATATATATATATATATATATATATATAGAGAGAGAGAGAGAGAGAGAAGGAATCATAATAGAAAGGAAAGGAATACAAAGGAACAAACAGAAGAACAAAGCGCGAATGAACAAACAGAAGAACAAAACGTGATTGAAAGCTTGAACCTACAGAACCCATAGATTGCTCCATGACCCTTGAACCTACAGAACCCTCATAAACAAACCTACAAAACCCACATATTGCTCCATAACCCAGGTTGTTGAATTTGATTTCGACATTATTCTTTCTTCCCCTTAATCTGCACAGCAAACCCAGAACAAAACAGAAAAGAAGATGAAGATTTCGAAAAAAGGATCAAAGAGGTTGAAGAAGATGAAGCGAATCGATGGAAAACAAGAAGAAAATTGAGGGATGGAGATGAATGACGAACCCTAATTTCTGGCTTTTTACGTGTTCCACTTTCCTTTTCTTTTGAATTGTATTCCCTTCTCTCTCTAAATAACATAAAAAATGTCATATGGTATGACACATTTTCAAACTTAACGTTTTTTAACACAAACTAATAGGAGAGACCAATATGACAAACTAAGAATGATTTAAGGGACCAAAACGTAACTTTTATTAATTAGGGGACCAATATAAAACCTGAAAAATATTTAAGAGACCAAAATTATAATCACGACGCTTCGTAAATATGCATTCAATTTCCAAGTGGGTCCATAGACTCAACACAAAACATATGCCTCCATTGTTGGATTAGATGAAAATTAAGAAAGGGCATTTTGGTCATACCTGGGAACGCGGGGTCCGCATAGAAAGAAAAAAGTAAAACGAGAAAGAAAACAAAAGTTGGAATTGTTAATTTAATTGGTGAGAAGGCCAAATATGCGGTTGCATGAAGCAGGTGATGCCATTTGCCACCACATTCTCAGCGCTAGTGGCGGCTGCCGTTCAGGTGATGTGCGGCGCGTGTCCTTCAGGTGATGCCATGCTATTTTCTTCGCTTGTTGTCATACACGTTCCTTTGTTTGTTGAACCAAAGCCAATACTCTTTGTGTTTGATTCGTGTCGGACTTCCTATTCGGTTGGAATTTTCTTCACCATCTATGCTTCTCGTGTACTCTACCAAATTTTAAAAATATCATTCGATTTTTGAATTATATAATTTGAATTGGATTTTGTTGGATTCTATAAAGATTAAAAATTTGTTATGGTCATTTTAGTTATGATTGTATTGTGGCTACCTAGCATGTTTCTTTCTTCTTCTTCGAGATATTTACTAATTTGAATTTTATAATCCAAACAAAAGCAAATACTTTGAATTGTAGAATCTAAAAGTCTATTTTACATGTTTCGAACCTCAATTATGTTAAAATGTTAATTTTGACATAAGAATGGTTCAAAACATGTAAAAAAGGGCACATATTCTAAAAGTCTATCCTATTTTCACTCTTAATTGTTGATCCCCAAAATAATAGTCATTTACTTTCTTTCTTGCCCTTTATTTATCTCCCATTTTTCTACTCCCTCCACTCATAAAAAACTAAGACACTTCTTTTTAGATAGATGAGATACCGAGTAATTATTGAAACTCGCACACACAAATGGAGAGGTTGAGGTTCGAATCCTAGTCAAAACATCATGCCTAACAATTTCATCATATTTATCAGTTGAGTTAGGAATTGAGGACACCAAGATAAATGTTATCATATACCTTTAGGGTCCGTTTGGTGCACATGATAAGGAGACATGATATGATAAAAATATCATATCCTATTTAAATCCGTTGTTTGATGCACTAATAGGATATGATAAATAAAACCTATTACTAATCCTATCATATTTCTCCTTTGTTATTTTTATCCTTATTTTTTGGTGGGTTAGAATTATCCTATCATGATTAACACTAAAATGATTATTTTGCCCTCTCTATCTCTCTCTCTCTCTCAATTCATCGCTCATGTTCTCTATGCTCTCCATCCATCAACCTCTACAGTTTCCTCCATAACTCTTCAACTTATTCATCTCTTCTATTTGTTACAGATCTGACCCGAATTCCACTCTACAATCATTTTTTCCTCAATCTGCTTAATTGTTTGTTTGTTTCTTTCTTGATTGTCTATTTTGTATTCAAGTCAAATTTGAAAAGAGATGAAACATAAAGTTTTAGAATTTCGTATTATTTTCAACAAAGACAACAATTAGTTTGGTTCAAAGCTTGAATTGTAATTGTAAATTTTTTATAGGTTGCTGTTGGTGTATGATTTTTTTTACAGGTTGAAGTTACACAAAGAGGTTTTGATAGAACTTTGTAATTGAAGAAGGAAGAAGACAGTAAACAATTTTTTTAATTGAAGAAGCCATGATTTTTTTTAATTGAACTTTAAGAATGAATATTATGGCACCCCTAAAAAAATGAAGAAGACGATTGACAATAATAACTTTGTATCTAATTAATAATGACTTAATTATATTTAATTATAATTAATTACAAGGTTAATTATGTCATTTAATTGTGATATATATGATATTTTGTTTGTTATCATGTGTGCAACAAACATGTGATAGGATAAATGATTATCATGTCCATATCATTTCCTATCCTTATCCAATTTCATATCATATCATATCTCTATCATATCATGTACACCAAACGGGCTCTTAGGCACTTGCTAATGAATTAAATATATATAATAAAAATAGATTTTTAAATGCAATTCCTCTTTTACCATTCATATCAGCCATGTGTATAAAGGGAGAATTAAGTTTTCAAGTTTAAAAAAGCCAATATTCTATTTATTAATATATTTATATACTTGTTTTGATAATACAATTTTTTTTTGTGTTAAGTTCATAGGGAAAAGAGCCCCTAATAATTTTTTTGTGGGGTGATGTCCACGAGTGAATCCTTTCTTAGCAAAGGGGTAGCTACGACTGTAACACCCCGGTTTTTAATCTTAGTTATTAGTATTAGATATTATTATTATTATTATTATTATTATTATTATTATTATTATTATTATTATTAGTTTTGGTTTTTTGTAATCTTATTTATTTAATTGGTTGTATTTATTGAGGAATAGATAATGAGAAATAGATGAGTTGGTTGACTTGTTAAAAGATGAGAGAAAATCATTTTTAAGAAGAAAATAGTCTTTTTGGTGAGAATAAGGAAGTGTGGTGCATATAGTAAATATGTCTAAAGTTTATCTGAGAAAATAAAAATAAATAAAATCTGAATTTGTTAAAAGATAAAGGATAAAGTTTTAGAACAACTAAAACCTAGATAACCTCTATAAATAGAGAAGAACATTAGAGAATTAGGTTACAACAAACAGAGAAAAAGAAAACTACGGTTGTGAAGAGAAAAAGGCAAGGAGAAAAGCTTGGAAAGAAACCTAACCAAATGTTGTTTATTTTGCTGATTTAAGGTAAGAGATGAGTTTTATTCATCATAAGGGTTGTGTATTCGTGGGTAGTGAAGAGTTGTTAATTTCCGATGTTTTCTTAATTCCTTTGATGATTCTTTGTTAAATTTGTGTTCTTTTACGTTGATATGATGATTTTCGTTTCAGAATTGTGTTGTTTTCATTGTTGAATTCATGATTGAAATATGGATTTGTTGTGTTTTGGAATATATCTCAATCAATTGTTTCCTCCAAAAGGATAGGAAATTAAAATGAGAGAATTTGAGGGAGAGTGTGACGTGTGATGTGGGGGGTTTAATGTGTTTAGAGATATAGGAAAATTGAGAGATGGTGGTGTGTGAACCATTGTTACGTGTAAATGTATCAGGGAAAGAGATATGGTAAACAACGGAACAATTATCGTGGGACAACCGAGTGAGAAAATTCAATTAACTAACTAGGTTATTTTAGAGAGAAATAAGGGGAATCAAGTTTAGGAATTAAGTAACCGAGTGATATTATCACTTTCAAATCTTCAAAATCACCAAGTGATATATGTTCAAGTATCAACATAGCTAAATCATGTTAACTAACCATTAAACTATGGTATCACCAAGTGATATTATCCCTCTCTTCTATATTACTAGAACCATTATTTTTCTTTTTCTTTAAATACGTGTGGTACCAATCAAAGTTTCAATTTAACGAGGTATTACTCATTATACTATGGTATCAACGTGCAATAAAAGATATATATATAAAAGTATTGAAGAATAATAATAATAATAATAATAATAATAATAATAATAATAATAATAATAATAATAATACAAAGTAAATTATTTGACGATGTGTGATGGTGAATTATTTGATGATGTGTATTGATGTGTTATTTAAAGATGTGCTATATAAAGATGTGATATTTGAAGATGTGATATTTGATGATGATGCTATTTAAATATGTGTAATTGTTGAGTCATACAAAGATGTGCATTGTTGAGTCATTATTTGATGTTCATACATTCATGGTCGAGTCTATTTAACGATTTTGTATTTGATGATGGTGTGGACAAAATCAGTAACATACCTCTGATGTCTAAAATATTTGACGATGGTGATAGGTTTGGTACCACATGCATATGTGGTCGAGTCTAGGAGCATTGCATACATTATTGTGTTCCGTTGATGAGTTACTAATTCCTTAATTGCTGATTGACTTTGTTTAAGTGATACTTGTTCATTGTGATTTATTAAATGATGTGAATGTTGATTATCTAACAATGTGAAGTTGATTATCTAACGATGTGAAAATATGATTATCTAACGATGTGAATAATTTATATATGAATATATGATTGATGATGCTTATGTGTTTTATGTCTTGTTTCTATTCATTATGATTATGCGATTCTTATTTTGAATATATTCTCACCCTCTAGTGGTGGGTTGGGGGCATACGCCTTTGTGGTGTAGATTTGCAGGAAGAAGAATCTTAGTATTAGTGAGTCTTGAATGATACGTTGGAGCCTTCCTGTTTATTTATCGCTTTTGGGGGTTTTATTGAGTCGATGCTCTGATTAGTAACACTAGGGAACGAGAATTTATTTTATTTCAGATTTTGTTTCAAAATTCATTTTGAATTCAGTTTTGATGTTGATTTAATAACGTGACAATTACTTTGAATGTTTTGAAATTTATTCCTCTGCGACATTTTTAATTTAAATGAAGTCTTTTTGTTTTGATCAAGATGTGTGACATCCTTGCGTGTTTAATTATTTATTGAATTTTATTATGAAAATAAAATGTGGGGTTTAGGGTGCTACAATGGCTACCCTAAAGAAAAAATATTTATTGAATGAGTAAGCATATTTTTATATTTTGCTACTCCTAATAATATATATTTGGGCTACCCCGAATTCGATTTTAGGGGTAATAATTTTTTTGTCTAAACTTCCTTATGTTTAGGAACCGAAGGGCTAACACCAGCAACATTATAATATTTTCTGATTTAACAATGAAAATATGACGACGACAACAACAATTTTTTCAATCTATTACTATTCGCTCAAACAGATTTCATATAGGCCCATCACCCACCCTATTATTATTGTTATCATAATCGTTGGCTTAACCCTTATTGTGTTTGAGTCCTATTGAGTTTGAGTCTTAGCATTTTATATAATGGAAAATGCTAACCAGTGCTCCAAGAGTTACTGTGAATTATTTTTGTTTATTCGATAAATTTAATATTAGTTTTAAAAAAAATATTTTTTGTTATATGTGACCATCTCATGAAAATATTGTTAGCTTCGCCGCTGAATGCCCTAATCCAAGACAATAAAAAATTTAAAAATCAAAAAACATTTACAAGAGTATTTACATTTACTTTCGTTCAAAGACACCAACCAGTTTGAATCTAATACTTTTGGGTCCAACAACTGTATTTTTATCTCTAGAACAAACTTTTGGAGTTGTTAATGTTATTACTATGTGCTATTTGAGTATTTTATATATATTTATCTAAATGTACATTCTTGTAGTTGTTAATGGTATTACTATGTGCTATTTGAATATTAAATATATATTTATCTAAATACATTCTTGTATAATATATACTTTTTAAAATTTAAGGGTATGCATTGTGAGTGTAACAATTTTACACTGCCATTTAATTAAAATCTATTATTTAGCCATATCATCCCACTATTGTAAGGATTTAGTTTTTCTTTTTTTAGGGAAGTGAAGATATAGCTGGTAATTATGACATAAAAATATAATGATCTCATTGAATGTTAGTGTAAAAATGATGTTGAAAATAAGAAAATTATTCAATGTTTTAGAATATAAAAAATCGTAAAGAACAATTATGATGTATATTTATGCTTTAAAAATGAAAGGTTAATTTTTTTAGGCATATATATATGTGTGTGTGTGTGTTTTTTGTGCCTACACTACCTAAATTTTTTGGGTCTAACAACCATATCTTATATATTTTGGTATAAAATATAAAATATGTTTAAATTTTGGCCCCCTGTAAAAAACAATAATAAATCAGCCTCTTAAGTTTACCCCTTTTGCATTTTTGGCCCCCAGACCAATTTTGACTGGGTCAATGCTGGCGCTTCAAAAACGTCATATGTGCAATTTTTTAATTTAAAAAAATAAAAAAAAATCCACATATACATTAAAGGAAGTAAATAAATGAAAAGAAAAAAAAACAATAATATCAAACCCATAAGGCGCACACCACCCTTTCTCCCTCCGCCACACCACCCTCTCCCACCACCACCACCTCTGCACTCTCTTCTCCGGCACATTTACTCTCGTCCGTGACCGGGGTCTTGACCACGCCGTCGAACGCGAAAAGAATCTCAAACCTCTCCTCACCCTCCTCTCCCTCATCAACAACGAACCCACCAAATCCCTCCCTATCTCCATCATCAAACAATCCATCAACCTCCCTTTCCACCCCATCGACTTCATCCGTAAATACCCTTTCGTCTTCGAAGAATTCTATCACCATGGTTGCACTATTAAGCCTCATATTAAACTCACAGCAAAAGCTCTTGATTTGGCACAATAAAAATCCATTTGAAGCTGACGAAGTTGGTGTTGAAGGAGAGAAATTACACCAACACAACCATAAACAGGATCACGAAGTCGCGCTCAGCTTCATAAGCAAGTGAATTAACAACATCTTCACGTTGGTGAGGGTGTAAATCGTTGGTGAGGATGCCATGGTAGTTTGTAGAGTCACACACACACACACACTTGTTTTTCTCCTTCTCTTGTTCCTCTTTTTTCTGTCTCTCTCTCTTTCACACTACCATTAATTTATGTGATGCATTCACCATGTTTTTGGATGGTTTTTTTAGAGATGGGATTTGAAGCTGATTGATGATAATCCGTGTGGTTTGTTGCCATTCTTTTTTTTTATTATTATTATTTTCCAGCTGGAATAAACATTTTAAAAAAAATTAAACATTAAAACATGTGGCACCTCACTTAATGATGTGGGTGCCACGTCTGCATTGACTGTGTCAAAATTGACTTGGGGGACCAAAAGTGCAAAATTGTCTAAACTTAAATGGCTGATTTGTTATTGTTTTTTTATAGGAGGTCAAAATCGCAAGTTTGTGATACCTAGGGGGCCAAAACTACAATTAATCCTTAATTATATTAGTTATTTATCAATTATAAGTATTAATTGATATATGATCATATTTAATAAAACTAATTAGATCGTTAATTGGATGACTAATTGATTAATCTATGAGTTTTACCATATGAGTGCATGTGACTTAATTGTGTGTGTTTGATTTCTTCATTAAAAGATGATTATAATTAAAATATTAAATGTATATTGATAATTTATTTAATGTGATGAATTATAAATTAAACATACCAACAAAGAAAAGACAAGAGGAAATCATACTTGATACGTAATCATACTTATACGTTTTGACCAGAAAAGGGAAGGCGATGGAGGCAAGGTGTAAGGTATGCGTCACAGGTGCTTCTGGTTACATTGCTTCTTTGCTCGTCAACAAGCTTTTAGCTAAGGGCTACACTGTCCATGCAACTCTCAGAGATTTGAGTATACTTTTATTTCATATATACATGATGATTCAATTCATTTTTGTTTTAAGTTGTTAATTTGATTTACAATTTGCTTCCACAACCAACTAATAAACATTTGCAATCACACTTTACAGAGGATGAGTTTAAGGTGGGACTTTTAAAGAGCTTTCCACAATCACAAGACAAACTGGTCTTGTTTCAAGCAGATATTTACAACTCAGTTGACTTTGAGGCTGCAATTACGGGCTGTGAATTTGTCTTTCATGTTGCCACACCCTTGATCCATGAACCCGCATCTCAGGTTAACCTTCTGATTATATCCTTGTGTTTAAAATGAGTTTGGATATCTAGTATTATTTGGATAGGTCTAACTCAGTGTTTACGAAACTGGCTTATAAGGAAAGAAATGTCACTCTATATAAACTCATTATAGACCATATTTCTGTTAAATGTGAGACTGTGCCCAATAGAAGATGGTCCAATGGATCTTGGATACCCTAACTATATTATCATACTAGAATTTTGATTGAGTCTAACTCAAATCCTTACAAAGTCGGTTTTGTAAGGATGGGTTAGACTTAATATAAAAAATCTAATATGATATTAAAATTTATCCAAGATCGGTTGAACCACTTGCTATCGAACAATTCAAGTCACCCTCCAGATCGAAAGCGTGGGGGTGGGAGGATACTTTAAGAGTGTTAAATTCAACAACCCGAGCAATGTCAGACTCCAATATAACTTCAATAAAGAGTTCCACATTTAATGATAGAGTACTGCTAAATGGTGCGAAGCTTTTTCCACATTCAATGATACATTTAATGATAGAGTACTCCAATATAGCTTCAAAATATGTTTACAACTAAAAATCATCGATTTTGTAGGGTTGAATTAGTTCCAGCCGACTCAAATTTTAATCATATAAAAACATAGGTAATAAAAAAAAAAAAAAGGTAAACATTAATTCTAACATGTATGTTTGATGCGTGAATGAATCTTATAATATGCATGGCAGTTCAAGGACATTACTGAAGCATCACTTGCTGGGTCAGAAAGCATTGCTATGTATTGTAAGAGAGCGGGAACGGTGAAGCGTCTTATTTACACGGGATCTGTTGTATCTGCATCTCCAATGAAAGATGATGGGACTGGTTTCAATGATGTAATGGATGAAACTTGCTGGACACCTCTCAATGATTCTTTAGCATATCTGTACCATGATGCTTATCTTAAGGTAGTCAATTTATTTTTATCTACTAGTTTTTTATATTATGTCTGGCTCGTTCTTACAAAACTACTATTAAGGTGATGAGTGACGCTCTTTATAAACTGTTTTCATGCCTTATTTCTTTTCAATAGGTAGTATTTAATTTTTATTGTAATGGTCTTGTTTATGAAGGACTATATTTATTCAAAGACAGTGACAGAGAAATATATGTTGAGCTGCGGGAACAATGAAAATGGTGGAGGGTTGGAGGTGGTAAGTCTCCTATGTGGGGTTGTAGGAGGGGACACTCTTCAATCCTTCACACCCGGTAGTGTTGCAATTTGTATCTCACAGATCACAGAAAATGCAATGGGACGCAAATCACTGGAGTTTGTACAGGAATTCTTGGGGAAAATTCCTCTTGTACATGTTGATGATGTCTGTGAAGCTCATATATTTTGCATGGAAAGTACCTCAATCAATGGAAGGTTCTTGTGTGCTAGTTCTTATGTTTCATTAAAAGAGATTGCTAATCATTATGTTCTTCATTATCCAGAATTCACTGTTAATCAAGAGTAAGTGGCTGCTTATTCAGTTTAATGATTGGTTTGATCCTCTTTATACTTTAGTCTAGTTGAATCGTGGTGGATACAACCCGTTGTTATTTTTTGCATTTTTATTTTTTTACTTTATTTATTTATTTATTTGTCATCTTGTTCATGGTTGAACCAATTGAACCGTAACTATAATGTATCACTAGATGATCTCGGGTCTGATTTTTAAAACATTGTTTCAAATTGACCTATTCCTTCTTCTCATACATGCACATTTTCAGTGGATTGGTTATAAGAACTGTTAATCAAATTTGAATTTTCGTTGTACAGTCTTAGAAAATACAAATTAAACTGTTTATAGTTTTCATTTGAAAATATCACATTTCAGATATGAAGATAGACCAAAGAAGGATATGAAGTGGGGGTCAACAAAGCTACGTAACAAAGGATTTGTATATAGATATGACGCTAAGATGATTTTGGATGATTGTGTCAAATGTGCTAGAAGGATGGGTGATCTCTAGTCTCCATATCCTCCCTTACTATATACGTATACTTCTAGCATCTATTTAGAGTAACTTATTTAGGTTTATCTACTGAGATGAACACTTGTGATACTATTTGGTAGACTTATGTAAACAACTTATGATATGTCTACACATTGTTTTTGGCTTATTTCCATAAGCTCATTAAAATAGTCTATAATAACAATTTGACTTTATTTTATCTTTAATTGTAGAAATAGTTTTTATATAAGCACTTAAATAATAAGCGCTTATGTTGTAAGCGCTTAATTAAGATGGTTCACCAAACTGGTCGCTTGTATAGTATACACTAGCCTTCTAGCCTTTTCTTTTTTTATCCCTGTCTTAAATAATGAGGTGAAAACCCGTTAAGTCCTTTCTCATCAGTCCTTTTCTGTTAAAAAATGCCGGTACCAATGTAAGCTTCCTCAGCAAAATTATAAGGTGAATTTATTGTCTCCTTTCTCATCAGTCCTTTTCATGCTCTTTGTTCTTGTTAACAAGTTTGTCTTCTGTTATTTGCTTCATTAAGCTCTCCATTTCCTGCTTATTCATTTTCTTTTCTTGTAGCAACTCTTTCACTATTGCTATATTCGACGCATCCTGTTTTTCAAGATGCCAGCTACGGTCGAGAACCTTGACTAACTCTCTGGATGACTCGTGTAACCTGTTTTACGAAAAATAACACATTCATCTTATTATACCGGATGAAAGGGTAAAAGTATCATTTTAAAAACCATCTGGTTTCCAATACAACTTTAAGTTTGTCTTTCTCTCATAAAATAAGAATAGTTTAGTAGAAGTGTTATGTCTATTGATTATTTCAATCAATTTCTTAATATATGTGCAAAAACCTTAAACGACACTCATTGTGAAACGGAGGAAGTACCATATTTTATGCATCTATGGAGGAATTTTTTTTCCCTGACCCTAATGCCAAAAATAATTTTTTTTTGACCCCCTATGAAATTTAAATACATAAATGACCCACTTTCAGTTTTTTTTTGCTTTTTTTTATTGGAAGAACCAATCACAGTGTGACACGTGTACGTATTCTGGGAATCCAGATAATTGTGAAAAAATTTGATTTTTGTTCCCACAGGGAGTCTACTTCCTTGCCACTAAACCATTGATCACTTGTTGTACATTGTAACACACATACTAATTTTATCTAGAATATTAGCATGTGTAACACCCGATTTCCCGACGATAATTATTAAATAATAATTATATATTTAATAAAGAGGATGTTACAAAACTCGTCAATATATCACATATAACATAAACACTTTCTTTAAATAATAATTTCAACAACAGAAAACATTTCATTGATTTCATTAATATTGATTATCCTTGTTATTCAACATCATAAATAGAAATAACAATATTTTCAAGTTCTCGACTTAAAAACAAATTAATTTCAACGTCAACCCCAACCCTGGTGTTACAAGAATCAGAGCTCATAGCGACTACATGCTTAATAGATTACTAAATAAAATGAAAACTAGACGGAAGACGTATTCCATCTCCACCTTCTAAGGCGTCCCACAGCTAAACTTCCTCAACCTGAGTGTCTGTACCAGGGAGTACAATCACCACAAAGAAAACAACACAACAACAACAAAGGGGTGAGAAATCCTGCCGTAACATAATATTAGGGAAAAGCACGCACAACATTATAATACAACAATAACAATATTCTGTCGTCATATGATCATCGACATTTATTATATTCTTCTCAACTATTCATACATATCATCATCTCATTCAATTCACACTTAAAAACACCAAGTATAAGTATCGTCATTTAAATGCATATGGACTCACCCTAAGACCTATATGAATGTGGTACCACACCTATCATCGTCATAATTTGCCAGAGATATGTTACTGGACTTTCGTCGTCATAAATTGCCAGAGATATGTTACTGGACTTTCATCGTCATTTCATCTTCATAATTCCTAGGCACGACTCTATATGCATGCATGGTGACAGACTCATCAGGTATTACACATCATCAAGTCATCATGAAATCACATTCATAAATGCAAGACTCTCCCTAATATGCACAACATCAATGCAAAACACACCGTCATCATTCTCATCGTCTTCATAAATAAACATATCATTCTCATCATCAAAATAATATAGACATCGTCATTCTCATCATCATTATAATATATACATCATCATTCCCATCGTCATAGTAATATAGACATCATCATTCTCATCATCATTATAATATAAACATCATCACTCTCATCATCATATTAACGCAAGTATCATCATTTCTCATCATATTTATTTATACCCTTGTATATAATATCAATCGTCATCACTCTTTGTCATAGTCATATGATTCCTCATCATTACTCTCTATTACCGTCTATATCTCTACATTATCTCCTCATCAATCCAACCCTTAAGCACGACTCGTTTCTACGTCAACAACCCTTTATTTTATTTTATTATTCATCTTACGGACATGCTCTATTCTCTAGTCTATTCTAGGCTCTCTAGATATTTTATCCTGATAGCACACCCTATTCCTCCTTCTTAGTTTTAAGATGTTTACTTCTCCATTAACATTACATATAACGTCTCCTCTCTATACAACTAGGTTTCACCTCACCATCGTCAATAACTCTTTCCTACTTATCCCTCTCATTATTACGACTTTATACCTTAATCCCCGTCTCACATTTGTCGTCATCTATAACCTCGACCATTCCCCTAATCTTAACTTCATTCTAATTCAAAGTTATTATCTCACCTTATCGATACTTTCTACGTCAGCAACTTTCCTCACTAAAAATTCATTATAATTTAAGGTTTTATTCTCTCGATACCGGTCATTATTATTATCGTCAAACATTATGACTATTACCTCTTATCTTCTTTCCTATTCATCTCGCTCTCTTCTAATCAATTCCCGTCTTATTCACCGCTATCCTCATTCCTATTATCTTTCACTACTCAATACACACCTTATATGTTCCTACCTAACATTCATCTTAAGTTCCTTAATTACCTTGACTCTTTTACTCTTCAACTTAACAATATTCCTAAGCTCATTATTTGTTTAAGAAGATTATATTTAACTTCATCACTTACTCGGAAGGCACCTACGTTATATCCCTTCTTATCATCGTCTCTTTTCACTTCTTTATCTCTTCATATTTTATACTCTCTTAATCAGCTTACCATATTAGACCTTTTAAAAATACCCCAATGGATTAATCTTGTCGTTATCACTCCGCCGTGAACTACTCATCTACATCCCTCACACTTCTTTTACTGCTTAAACTACTTCACCTTTTTAGGCTCAAGACTCATCAAGTATTAAATGTCAACACATCAACAACAGCTTACAGTCATAGATGCAAACTCTTCCTATTTTTCACAACACCGGGACAAAACATATCGTCGTTATTCACATCATCAGCATAAGAAAACGTTGTCATCATGAATATACATCGTCACTCACATCATTTATATAATCAACATCATCATTACGAGTATGCTTCACCAACTTCATCATATTTATATATTCAGTAGTCAACGTCATTAGCAACTTCATTATCTAAGCGCTTTCATTCTCACCATTCACTATCCTACTCCTCTCTCTTTATTTCTTCTTGGATTTATCTCTAACACCCTAAAGTTCTTCCATGTATTAATTCGTTAAGGGGTTGGGGAACTACCCTTAAAACACCAGACTAGACTCCCTTCATTTATTTTTATAGGTTCGGAACCCTAGTATACGCTTACTTTTCACGCTAACAGCTTTCTTAGACTTACTATTCATATCGCAGCATGACCCAGGTACAATATTTTATTCACAACTCAAGTTCTAGAGATCTAAATGGATTCAAACCAAAAGGAAATGAAATCTGACATCTATATCTAAAACTTTCATGAAGGGACCTAAGTCCAATTCGGGACAGAGAGGGCTGGAAATGTTTCGTTTCCTAAACCTGGGCAGAGTGCACGACCATGCCGACCCCTGTGTAGTAATATGACCATAAATCGAGTTGTGGATGTCTAAATGTGGTCACTCCATCCCTTTTTCATTCAAGTTTTTTGATTGAATTTCTTAGAAATCCCAAAGTTTATCAAAACATTTGGTTTGAAACCCAAAGTGAAGAGGTTTTGACAATTTTGTTAGAAAACACAAAAGTTCGGCTCATTTTGCGAACGATTTTGAAAATCGAACAAATTCGGCGTATGTTCACGTTTGGGTTTTGAAAATCATGAACAATGTTTATTGTTCAAGTTTGGATTGAAAGTAATGAACATAGCTGGTTTGTTCAAGTTGTTTTGAAAGATTGTGGACATAACTTGTTTTGCAAGTTATCCACAAAAGTGTTACCCGAACTTGCGAATTTTCCAATATTATGCAAAATCCTTGAACTGGTTTGAAAAAAAAGGGTTTTAAAACTCCTAGGTTCTGAGCTCTTGGGCTAGAACCTCAAAAATTGGCCATTTGGGAGCCTAAACTCATATTTTGAGTTCTGTCATGGTCGCACTGCGACCATGACTTCGCACTGCGAACAATGCGAATTTTTGAGTTCAGAAGCTGTTTCTGAACTGTTGTTCAGAAACAACTTCTGAACACACTCAGGACCTTTTAGGAGAGTGAAAAGATTTGAGTTTTTGCTATGAAAAGGGCTGGACAAACCAGTTTTGATGTTTTGCAAACCTTGGGATTTCTTTTGAAATTCAAAAGGGGTTTTTTAGAACAAAAAGGTTTTGGACCAAAATTGATATGCAAGCACAATTGAAAATGCAAGACAATGGCTTAGAAACTTACAGAGATCCTTAGCAAAGCTCCAGCTGCAATGAACTTGGATTGGTTGAATGTTCTTGCAAAGGTTTTGAATATCGGTGATGAACTTTGAACTTTGGCAAAGCTTTGTGTTTGGATTGGTTTTTTTCTGGTTGTTTGCAAGTGTTTGTAAGCTGGAATGAGTAGTGTTTCTTTGTGAATAGTTGCTCTTAGAATGCTTGCCTTGCATCTCTATTTATAGGCCAAAATGCAATCCAATGCAATGATGGAAAATCCTTAGGACCTAGCTGATTTGTGGGCTAAATTCAGGCTAAAGGGCTTTGCATTTAATGCTAATGGATAGAGGCAACCTTGCCTTGTGCCAAGGGTTAAATCCTTGACTGATTTCAGCCACAAATTCAATGGTCTTTGGATAGAAATGATGAGAAACATGGCTGGATTGCAATTGGCTATGCTTGGGGATTGATCCTTGCAATCTCAATGGTTGAACAATAAAAACGTGCACTGTGGTGTGCAGAGATTTGGGGATGCAAAAGGCAAAATATGGATGGTGTGAGAGGGATGAAAAGCTGCCAAAACAGGGCAAGCAATCATGGCTTTTGCAAGTGCAAAACCAGCTGGGTTTGACTGGTTTTGGGGGGAGCATGCAGGAGGAAAGTCTTCAAGCAGGTGGCTGGCAACCTTGGGGTGGTTAACAGGTCACTTGGGAGGGACAAGAGCTGCCCAAGGGCAAGCCCACTTGCTTGTCACATGCTAGGTTGGAAGAAAAAGCTTCTTTCCTTGGCATTAATGGCAAGTCTCTCAACTCTGGCTTTGCTGAGCCCAATTAGCCATGAAGGTTGATTAAAATAAATATGCAAATGATGTGCAACAAAAACTGGAAATAAATCAAAGAAACCAAAAATCTGCAGAAAAATCGCAGACTTTGCAGTGCGAAGTGAACTTCGCAGTGCGAAGTCATCATTTTTGAAATGTTGATTTTTTTGTTGACTTTGGTTGACTTTGACTTTTTCCCTTTCTTTGATTTATTTTTATTTTTGTTTTTAAAAGGCTTAGGACAAAATTGGGGTACTACAGCTGCCCCTACTTAATTGTGTCTTTGCATAGAGTGTGTGAGTGTCGAGGGCATCTCATGGACTCTTTGCGAAGATCAATTGAGTAAAAGAAGGACCCGAATTTTGTCCTTCGCGGTACGAAGAAATTGCAGTGGAATGAAAATATCGCTATGCAAAATGTAAAAGGTTGATCATATCCAGCCGCTGACACTGGAGGTAGATCTCTAAGGATGGAGTGGTTCTATTCAGCCGCTAACAGTGAAGGTTAATCCACTGGGGATAAGCGTTGATCGTATCCAGCCGCTAACACTGGAGGTAGATCCACTGAGGATGGGTGTGATCTTATCTAGCCGCTTACACTAGAGGTCGAAACACTGAGGAAGGTGATCTTATCTAGCCGCTTACACTAGAGGTCGATACCTAAAGAAAGGTGATCTTATTCAGCCGCTTACACTGAAGGTCGATCCCTAACGGTGAAGTGATCTTATTCGGCCGCTTACACTGAAGGTCGAAACACTGAGGAAGGTGATCTTATCTAGCCGCTTACACTAGAGGTCGATACCTAAAGAAAGGTGATCTTATTCAGCCGCTTACACTGAAGGTCGATTCCTAACGGTGAAGTGATCTTATTCAGCCGCTTACACTGAAGGTCGAAACACTGAGGAAGGTGATCTTATCTAGCCGCTTACACTAGAGGTCGATACCTAAAGAAAGGTGATCTTATTCAGCCGCTTACACTGAAGGTCGATTCCTAACGGTGAAGTGATCTTATTCAGCCGCTTACACTGAAGGTCGAAACACTGAGGAAGGTGATCTTATCTAGCCGCTTACACTAGAGGTCGATACCTAAAGAAAGGTGATCTTATTCAGCCGCTTACACTGATGGTCGATCCCTAACGGTGAGGATAGGTAATCTTATCTAGCCGCTAACACTAGAGGTGGATTCCTAAACTGTGATGGTCTTACCCTGAATAGGTGCCCCTAGGAAATGGAATGGTCTTACCCTGAATAGGTGCCCTTAGGAAATGGAATGGTCTTACCCTGAATAGGTGCCCCTAGGAAATGGAATGGTCTTACCCTGAATAGGTGCCCTTAGGAAATGGAATGGTCTTACCCTGAATAGGTGCCCCTCGCTTCCCTGGGGAAATAAAATATACCGCTATGGGGTACATGTAATCATCTCTAGACTTGGCTAGTACTTAGATTGTTGAAAGAGGAAAACATGATTGTATGATGCATGATATGCTTCATGTTACCTTATGCAGTATGATATGCAATGTAATACGATATGAGATAGACTCAATCAAGGATTTCCGCTGGGGAATTGGGGACAGTTTGTGAAGGAGGTTCACTGGGGAACACTTGCTTAACTGTTGATGGATGCTGGTGAATATGTGATATTCACTAGAGAATCCTTGTTGAGGATGCATGACATGATATGAAATGCATGTGTATGATTGATTTGGATATGCATGCATGAATGAAATTAACATGATGTATGTATTATGTTATGCATGATATGCGGGATGCATGTTGAATGTTGGGAGTTATGATTGGATGCCGAGCAAGGTCGGGCTTTTTCTGGGGATTTGTGTTGGCCTGCCAATGATGATTGGACTCTTGTTTTGGGTTGAGACTCCCTGGGGAATGTCAAAAAGGTTTGGCTTCATGCGGATATAAGGATCATTTTGGAAGCATGATCGATATCCAGTCCTGGTTGATGGGAAGGATGTTTGGGGTGTTTTGACTGGGAATTCTGTTCCTCTAACCCTTGGGGTCTTTGCGCTCCACGTGCCGTGAGCTATGTACTTGTCTTTGCTGAATAGCATAAATCCCTTGGTGCAAAACTTTGGGGGGAATTACCGCAATTCTTTCGAAATTTACGAAAATTCAAATAAAAACAATGTTTGTTTATTTATTTTTTTTTTGAAATTTCCCATGTTTCAATGCATTTTTATCATGAATAAAACAAAATTTTATGCGCTAATGAGAACACAAAATAATAAAAGGAATTTTATTCAATGCAGATTTGACTTCTTGAATGGGTAAAAAAATACATGAAGTGAGAAGTGATTACTTCTCTGAGGGAAAAGATAGAGAAAGACAAGAAAAAAAGCAAAAAGAAATTTGTTGGTTTTGGCACAACACATGCTATTTTCCTTATGACTTCGAGATTTTTTTGGAAGATGCTGACGAGACCGATTCTTCTCCTCTTGAATCTTGTCCGGAGCTTGGATGCTGCAGTCATTGCCCCTTTTTTTGTTAACCCCTAATTTTTGGCTGGACCGCTCTTTCGAGTTTTCAGTCCACCGGGGTGTATTTCCTTTTTTGATGTCCTTTATTTTTGCCTAGACCGCCTTTTCAGGTTTTCGATCTAGCAGGACGCTCTCTATTGCCTAAACCGCCCTTTCAGGTTTTCGATTTAGCGAGCTTTTTTCTTTTTTTTTTCTTTCTTAGGCATAATACTTCTTGACTGCATCAGAGTTTATTGAGAGTGGGAACTCTTCTTCGTCCATAGTGGTGATGATCAAGGCTCCGCCAGAGAAGGCTTTCTTTACCACGTACGGTCCATCATAGCTGGGAGTCCATTTCCCTCGGGGATCTTTGTGGATAGGTAATATCCTCTTGAGCACTAGGTCTCCTTCTTTGAATTCTCGAGGACAGACCTTCTTGTCGAATGCCCTCTTGAGTCTCCTTTGATAGAGTTGTCCGTGACATATTGCCATCAGACGCTTTTCCTCTATGAGATTCAGTTGGTCGAACCTTGTTTGGACCCATTCAGCTTCTTCTAGCTTGGTTTCTATCAAGACCCTTAACGAAGGGATTTCCACCTCAATGGGAAGTACAGCTTCCATACCGTATACTAAGGAGAAAGGGGTTGCCCCAGTTGAAGTGTGAATGGCTGTTCTGTAGCCATGTAGCGCAAAGGGAAGCATCTCGTGCCAATCCTTATATGTTGTTACCATCTTCTGGATGATCTTCTTTATGTTCTTATTGGCTGCTTCTACCGCACCGTTCATCTTTGGTCGGTAAGGGGAGGAATTATGGTGCTCAATCTTGAAATCTTTGCACAACTCCTTCATTGTCTTGTTGTTCAGGTTTGCCTCATTATCGGTGATGATTCTATGGGGGGTGCCGTAACGACAAATGATTTCCTTCTTGATGAAGCGGGCTACCACTTGTTTGGTTACGTTTGCATACGAAGCTGCTTCTACCCATTTGGTGAAATAGTCGATGGCAACGAGGATGAAGCAATGTCCATTTGATGCTTTGGGCTCGATCATTCCAATCATGTCTATGCCCCACATAGAGAATGGCCAAGGTGAAGTCATGACGTTCAAGGGAGTTGGTGGCACATGCACCTTGTCGGCATAAATTTGGCATTTATGACAAGTCTTGGCATAGTGGAAACAGTCAGCTTCCATGGTTAGCCAATAATAGCCTGCCCTTAGGATTTTCTTTGCCATTGCATGCCCATTGGCATGGGTTCCAAAAGATCCCTCGTGGATTTCTTTGATGAGCATGTCCGCTTCATGTTTATCCACACATCTGAGCAAGACCATGTCATAGTTTCTTTTGTAGAGGGTATTTCCGCTGAGGAAGAACTGGGATGCCAATCTCCTGAGGGTTCTCTTGTCGGTGTGTGAGACATTTTCTGGATACTCTTGCTTTTCATGGTATCGCTTGATGTCGTAGAACCAGGGTTTGTTGTCAAGTCCTTCTTCGACTAATGCACATACAACCGACTTGTCCCTACGATCCATCCTTATGATTGGCGCTTCATTGTGGAAATTTACTTGGTACATTGATGATAATGTAGCCAAAGCATCTGCCACCTGATTTTCTTCTCGAGGTATGTGATGGAAGTTGATTTCATCAAAATGCTCAATCAATTCTACAACCCGGGCTCGATAGGGAATTAAATTGGGATGTTTTGTTTCCCATTCTCCTTTGACTTGATAGATGACTAAGGCTGAGTCACCGTATACTTCAAGGTTTTTGATCCTTAGATCAATTGCCGCTTCGAGGCCTAGGATACATGCTTCATATTCCGCCATGTTATTGGTGCTGTCAAAGCATAACCTTGCTGTGAAGGGTTGGTATCCATTTCTTGGGGAGATTAAAACTGCCCCGATCCCGTGGCCCATGGCATTTGAGGCGCCGTCGAAAGCGAGCTTCCATCGAGCTCTCGGTTCTGGCCCTTCATCATCGCTTGTGACCTTTTCGTCATTCAAAGCTACGACATCTTCATCCGGGAAGTCGAATTGTATGGGTTGATAATCCTCCAATGGTTGGTGAGCAAGGTGCTCGGATAAAACACTCCCTTTGATGGCTTTTTGAGCAACATATTGGATCTCGTACTCAGACAGCAGCATTTGCCAACGGGCTATCTTTCCTGTGAGGGCAGGCTTTTCGAAGATGTACTTGATGGGATCCATCTTTGATATCAACCAAGTTGTATGGGTCAACATGTATTGCCTTAGGCGTCGAGCAGCCCATGCTAAAGCGCAGCAAGTCTTTTCAAGTGAAGTATATCTTGTTTCACAGTCGGTAAACTTCTTGCTTAGGTAGTAGATTGCGTGCTCTTTTCTTCCCGTTTCATCTTGTTGTCCTAACACACAACCCATTGATCCTTCAAGTACGGTTAGGTATAAGATGAGAGGTTTACCCGGAACCGGAGGTATTAAAATTGGTGGTTCTTGTAGGTATCGTTTGATCTTGTCAAACGCCTCTTGGCAATTCTCATTCCAATGAACGACTTGGTTCTTCCTTAGCAGTTTGAAGATTGGTTCGCAGGTAGTCGTCATATGTGAGATGAACCTAGCGATGTAGTTCAATCTTCCTAAGAAACCCCGGAGCTCTTTCTCGGTATTCGGTGCTGGCATTTCTTGGATAGCCTTTACCTTGTCGGGATCTACTTCGATACCCCTTTGGCTGACGATGAAACCCAATAACTTTCCGGATCTAACGCCAAATGTGCACTTGTTAGGATTTAAGCGCAGCTTGAATTTTCTTAGGCGTTCGAAAAGCTTTTGTAGATGGACTAGATGATCCTCCTCCGTTTGGGATTTGGCAATCATGTCGTCGACGTAGACCTCAATTTCCTTATGGATCATGTCATGGAAAAGAGTTACCATTGCTTTTTGGTATGTTGCCCCGGCATTTGTTAATCCGAAAGGCATTACCTTATAGCAGAATGTCCCCCACGGGGTGATAAATGTGGTTTTCTCCATGTCCTCTGGAGCCATCTTGATTTGGTTATATCCCAAGAAGCCATCCATAAAGGAGAAGACTGAGAATTGGGCTGTGTTGTCTACCAATATGTCGATATGTGGTAACGGGAAATCATCCTTTGGGCTTGCTCTATTCAAGTCCCGATAATCCACACACATTCTAACTTTGCCATCCTTCTTTGGAACTGGCACAATGTTGGCAACCCATGTCGGATACTTGGTTACAGCTAAGAAGCCGGCATCGAATTGCTTTTTGACCTCCTCTCTGATCTTGAGAGCCATATCGGGTCGAGTTCTTCTCAATTTCTGCTTCACTGGCGGGCATTCCGGCTTGAGTGGCAGCTTATGTACAACGATGTTAGGGTCTAAACCCGGCATGTCTTGATATGACCAAGCGAATACGTCCACGTACTCTTGCAGAAGCTTAATCAACTTTCCTTTTATATCCTCATGTAGGGAGGCCCCTATCTTGACCTCTTTCTTATCCTCTTTGGTCCCCAAGTTGACCTTTTCAACTGATTCTTGGTGAGGTTGTATTACCCTATCCCCTTGATTTGCAAGTCTGGACAATTCTTCAGGCGGTTCATAATCGTCCTCTTCATCATCTTCCGTTTGATTAATTGGGAAATCGAAGTCATAAGGGATTAAGGCAGTGTTGTTTTTGGAGGGTGGATTTGTAGATCTGCATGAGTATGATTTTTTTTTTTAGGCCTTTTTTGTAAAAAAATTTTTTTAAAACAAATGCAAAAAGAAAAAGACTCAAATGAACATAAAAGAGTGATTTTATTCATGATTGAAAATAACTTTAAAACATGGGGGCCCCACACGACTAATCATTTGCCTTGGGCAGAGCTAAATGATTTTTTTTTTTTAAAAGTAAAACAAACATGGTTTATTACTTGATCTTGGTAATGATCTCGGGAATTGCGATAGCCCTCCAATTGTTCAAAGCTTCATCCGAAGCGCAACGGTACACCAAATCAGGCACGTCTTCATCTACGTCTTCAAGTAGAGCCACTTGATCTTCATTGATAAATCCCGCACTGATGAATGTTTCCAAAATGGGGAGGATCCCTTGCTTTGGAGGCTTTGAGGAAGTTTCGGCTGATGGATGATATCCCAACCCGAAGCGATTTTTCTTCTCCGGTACGTCCAACAATTTGCCCCATCCGGCAGGTCGGCTTTCTTCTAGGGCCTCTCTTATTACCCTCCATGATGACATGGCTGTCCGAGCCTCTTTCTTAGGCTTTGAGCTCAAAGTCACGACATTCACCACTTCCAAAGACTGGAAGGGAACATCCACAGCTTCTTCGTCCGTTTCTATATAACGGAATGACGAGAGATGGCTTACCATCATGTCCTCTTGCCCGGAAACTACAATCATTTGGTTATCAATGATGAACTTAAGTTTCTGGTGCAGAGTAGAGGTGATGGCTCCGGCCGCATGAATCCATGGTCGTCCGAGAAGACAACTGTAAGTTGGATTAATATCCATGACTTAGAAGGTTATGGAGAAAACCTTAGGCCCGATTTGGACTGGTAAGTCGATCTCCCCTACGACGGCTCTTCTTGACCCATCGAAAGCTTTTACGACCAAGGCGCTGGGCTTCATTACTGTCCCTTCACAAGATAGCTTTAGGAGGGTAGTCTTGGGCATGACATTCAATGATGACCCCGTGTCCACTAACACTCGAGAGAGGATGTGGTCCATGCATTTCACGGAGATATGTAAGGCGCGGTTATGAATATGCCCTTCGTCGGGTAGCTCATCGCCATTGAAACCCAAGTACCTACTTGAGGTAATATTTCCGACTATCCCGTCAAATTGGTCCACAGGAATGTCCTTGGTGACATGTGCCTCACTGAGGATCCGCAGCAACGCTTCTCGGTGTGCTTCCGAGCTTAGTAGTAGGGATAGCATGGAGATCTTGGAGGGAGTTTGACCCAACTGGTCAATGATTTTATACTCGTTCTTTTGGATTATCCTTAGGAACTCTTCGGCCTCTTTTTGTGGGGTTGCCTTTTGAGAGGGCCCCGCTTGGTTCTCCTTTTCCTCCACGCTCTTTTCTTTGAGCGGCTCTCTTGGTAGTACGGCTGGCGTCTTCCCGAGTTCTTTCGGAGCGAAGACTCTACCACTTCTGGTTATTCCTCCAACACCGGTAATGTTAGTGATGCTGGGCTCAATTTTGGCTAGTGGTTTTCCTTCCACATAGGCCACAGGTTGGTAATTCCATGGTACCCTCTTCGTGCTTTCAAAAGAGAAGGGTGCAGGTACGTGGAATGTTATGGGCTGTATAGGCATTGGTACCTCTCTCCTTTGGTAAGGGATTTCGAGAGGTTTTGGGTCGTGAGACTCCAAGGTAGCAACGTCCATGTCGTCCTTTATATAGCCCATTTGGATCCAACCTTGGTCCATTAGCTCTTGAAGACAGCTCTTCAACTCTCCGCACTTGTCAGGGTTGATTTTGCAGGCTTCGCAGTTGGCGTGCATCTCCTCGAACAAACCAAAACCGGTTAAACGCTCCCTTATGATTGACAGGGGAGTCTTAACATTGGCTACCTTCTTGATTGGACCAAAGTCCTCTTGTTCTTCCACCGCATTTATAGAGGGACCCGCATGCCCTAGTAATGGGTTATTTTTTACATTGGGGTTCTCTTCCTTGAAGGACTGCAATTTCCTGTCGATAAGGTCCTGGACCTTGTGTTTGAAAACTCTACAGTTCTCGACATTGTGCCCCACAGTTCCTGCGTGGTAATCACATTTTGCATTTGCGTCGTACCAATGTGGATATGGTGGCGACATTGGTGGTAGTAGTCTTGGCTCGACCATCCCCTTTTGGATTAGATATGGCAAAATTTGACCATAAGGCATAGGCACAGGATCAAACTGCCTATTGTTGTAGTTGTTCCTCGGGCCCGCTTGGTTCCTTGATGGGTACCCGCTTTGTTGTTGCTGCTGTTGATTTTGTTGAGGCAACACTGCTGGTTGTCGAGGTGGAGTTGTGGGAATTACTTGAGGTGAGTAACGCCCTTGAGCCGTTGCTGCTGCCACATAAGGATAGTGGTAGTGAGGCATTTGATTTGATGGTGGGCAAGATGGTCCCGCTAGAACAGCATTCGTCTCCCCCTCTTTCTTTTTGTGAAAGTTGCTGGGGGTCTCCTAGCTCCACTTTGAGCTTCTAGAGGGCCTTGGATCTTCCCCCTCTTTACTCCGTCCTCTATTCTTTCACCAATCATGACTAGATCGGAAAATCCGGAAGATGTGCTTCCAATCATTTTGTCATAATATGGGCCTTGAAGTGTGCCCATAAAGGTGTCGACAAGCTCCCTTTCCAATAATGGTGGTTGTACACGAGAAGCTAGTTCTCTCCACCGTTGAGCGTACTCCTTGAAGGACTCATTGCTTCTTTGCAGGAGGTTTTGTAGTTGCATCCTATTTGGGGTCATGTCCAAATTATATTTGTATTGCTTTAGGAAAGCATCGGCTAGATCCTTCCATGTTTGGACGTGGGTACGCTCTAGTTGCATGTACCAATCCAATGACGCTCCGCTTAAACTATCTTGAAACACATGCACCATGAGTTTCTCGTTTGTTGCGTAAGCTGCCATCTTCCTACAAAACATCCGTAGATGGTTCCGAGGGCATTGAATTCCCTTGTACTTTTCGAAATCCGGTGCTTTGAACTTCGGAGGGATTACCACGTCGGGCACTAGGCACATGTCCAAAGCGTTGTGGGCACCGTATGAACTGAACCCTTCGACAGCTTTCAACCTTTCTTCCAAAACTCGATACATTTGGGTGGTATCATTGTCTTGGTGGGTGGTGTCAGGAGCAGACTGTCTTGGCTGATTATTTTCCACATTATGAGAAATCACCTCATGCTGAGTAGTGGAAGTTCCTTGAGGACGACGCTCTTCGTTCCTTACGGGGATCGTGAGCGGTGGTGGAGGTGGTCCATGGCCCTCATTTTCAAATGGTGGGGTATATCCTGGAGGTAAACCATAAAGAGGCCATTGCACATTGGCTGCATCCGTTGCTGGGCGAGGGTTACTTTCTCGTGCCGATAGAGTTTGCATTAACTCTAACATCTGATCCATCTTCCCCTTCATTTCATCAACCTCTTCTCTCAAAGCCGCTTGCGTTTGTTCCAAATTGTCCATGATCCTTTGTTTGTTGGCTCGTGTTCCGTACGAGTGTTGGAGATCTGGTTCTTGGACCGAGGGCTTTTGGGGTTTTCGGGCTATGATTGCTTTGAACTGTTTTTTAGGGAAATGAATGAGTTTTTTTTTTGAAAAAATGCATGAAGATGCATGTGGATGTATGTATGCGATGAGTATGCAAAATATGCGTTTTTTTTTGCTTTATGAGGAAATTTAAAGGTGCACAATTAATATTAGCAATTTGAAATATTAAAGACCGGGAAATTGATTATGCTTCAAAATATTATATTTGATTAGATAACATTTGTTTACAAAGTATAACTAATGTTATTACAAATCAAATAGCCGCTCGCTTCTCGGCTTTGCTCATCTCCTCCCTATAGAAATCTATGGTGTCCTTGCAGAACTTCATAAACTTCTGGATCTCCATAGGGATGACAAAGTAGGGCATGACCATTTCGGCCTCCGCTAGCTTCTTTGGAAGTTGGGTGATTACCAAGTTCGAGAATGCAACCAATTTAGTGAAATCCTCACTTAATCGGGTGGCGTCTTGCCATACACACTCAATCACTTCCTTGCGTTGGTCTAGCTTGACTCTTGCACTTCTAATTTCATCATGTAGTTGTGCAATATGGTCCCCGTGAGCTCTTGCAATCTTGTCGAAGTATTCTTCGAATTTCTTGATGTCCGCTTCGAGACGATTGCATTTTAGCCTCCCTTGATGAGAAAGGCTCTCATGTCTTTGCCGTTGGACGCGTTCGGCTTGAAGCTGCTCTTTGTAGTCTTTAACTACTTCTTGGAGCTGTTGATTTTTTTTCTTGAAATTTCAACCTCCATTTCCGTTGAGCTTCGATGGCTAATTCGCCGAACTTCTTGAGCTCTTGGTTGGAATGTAAGATTCTTTCCAACTCTTCGTCCTTGGCCACAAGGTTGGCATCCGCACTAACCAAGCCGCCTCCTATCCAATATCTCTTCCCTTCGGAGATTCTTAGCCGCTTTTGGCACACTAGGAGAGAATTTGTCACTTCATCTCGATCTCTCTTCGTCCTAGTGATTTCTCCCAAAGCTTGGAGGTGCTTCAATTCTAAGTCTCCGTTTTTGTTTTGGAGTTCTTGAATTTTAGCTTTGAGTTCCTCCACTTCTTTGTTGGGAATGGTTGCAATAGGTTTAGGTGTAGGAGGTTTTGGAGGGCACACGACCACAAAGGGTAACTTGATTGCTTTGACCCTCTCCTTCACCCATTGAGTATAAAGGGGTTTGGCGACACAGTTTCTCTTGCCAACCCTTCCTTTGCGCACTTGGTTCCATGCTCCCCGGATTCTCTCTAGCAATGCCGGGTCTTGATCACCTTCCCTTAAGAAGAAAGCTTCCAACAAAAGGTCATTGGGTTTGTCTTCCATTGAAAAACCTAATTGTCGGAGAGAGAGGACTGGATTGTAGTTAATACATCCCTTAGTACCAATGAGGGGTACATTAGGGAAGTCCCCGCAACTGAGGATGATTTTCGGGTCCTCTAAATTTGGAGAAAACCAATGGATGTCCTTCTCGGCGAGGGTTGTCATCCGTTGCGACCATTTGAGCTTGGCCCGGTTTTCCACAAAGTCTCGGTTTCTTGGCATGTGGGACATCATCCAAATTTTCACCACAGGAGTACAACAAGAAATTTTGCGTCCCCTTGCTTGTTCATGCCTAGAGTAGAGGGTATGATAAAAATCCGCCAAAATTGTGGGAACCGGATTTTTAGTCATAAATACCTCTAAATCCGGAAAGTCTATGAAATCGTCCATGTTGGGGAATAAGACAATCCCGTAGACTAAAAGGGCTAGGATGGCGTTGAATGCTCTTCCCTCTTTATTGGCTAACATCTCCCGAGCTTTGGCCTCCAAGAACTTTCTTGCGAATCCCTTAAGGTTTCCTCTAATTTCCAAGTTAGATGCTACTTCTTGGATATCAAGGTATAAGGATTCGGCGATGGCCTCTAATGTGGGGTCTTTTCCCGGACCGAGATAGAGTTCATGATCCTTCATGCTACACCCCAAAATCTTCTCAAATTCTTCCAAAGTCGGCGCTAGTTGGAAGTCTTGAAATGTAAAGCACCGTAGAGGTGGGTCGAAGAATTGCGCCAAAGTGGTTAAGGCCGTTGAATCTATTCTCACGGGTAGGAGATCAAGGATTAGCCCATAGCTTGCCTCGAAAATACTCTTGTTGACCGAAGAGAGCCTTTTACTTAGAGCTAATAAACTTTCCACCTTAGGAGCTTTAATTTTGAAGGCGAACGTATTTTTATTCCCGGAATCCATATTTCTTTTGCTAATATTTGGTTGTTCTTTTTAAATTCCTATAAAGCAAAATGATGCGAAAATTACTTTCATGAATGCAAATGATATGCAAGGGTATGGTTTATGAAAGTTCGGAACTTCCCCCCAATCCTCACGTGTAGGCTCTAAAAGGTGAAATTTCCTAAGAAGAGGTCCCTAGAGTCATAGATCTCACATGGAATTAGGGTTGTCTATGGACATACGTCGACATGACTTCAATTAATTCCACGTGAAAATCTCCTCTAAGCGGGGTTGGGCATCCTACCTCACGGACATACGTCAACGCGGGCTTCCGCTCACAACCACCATTCTAACTTAGTTTTTTCTCAAGCTCGGGTAGAGAGCCCCACACGTCCGGCATTAACCCGAACAATGTGGAGTAACATTGCTCAAGTAACCCCCGCATTTGATATATATGATATGAATATAAAGCAAAATAAAGCAATTATAAACATAAAGCATGGGAATGACATAGATGAATACAATAAAAGCATGCGCGTAAATAAAACAAAAACAATTGGCTTAAAAACTAAATAGGATAGGCTTGACTCGCTAGTGGGAAAAGGATCCCCAGTGAAGTCGCCAGCTGTGCGCCCTCGTTTAAAAACGCGCAATCCTCCGAGGACGTCCGCGAACGCTCGGAGGGCCTTGTGAAGTCGCCACCAAAGTTTTTGTGTAAAGGGAACGTTGATAAACCCTTAAGTTTTTTGTTTAAAGGGAAACGATAATAAAACCCTTGACGATGAGGAAAAGGACTGGTCATCGCAACCATTGTCGGGTTCGGGAGTCGATTACGCAAGGGGAAGGTATTAGCACCCCTCACGTCCGTTGTACTCAACGGGAACCTTCTATTTGGCTAAAGCTTAAATTGTTTTTAAATGCTTTGCGCGCATGCTTGTCTATGTCAAAAGAAAATATAACAAAAAAGGGGGAAGAAAGAGATGAAAACAAACGAAAGGAAAAAGAAAGTTTTGTATTATTGCGCTTGACAAGATGTCGATCTTGCTCCTACGTATCTCCCGGTAGTCGGAGAATTCAAAGCGTACGTAGTTCTTTGGTAGAAAAACGTACATATGTTGGTTAATTTTAAATGGACGATGTTTTAACCAAATTCTTGCGATTAAACGTAGCTTGTATGCTCGCGCATGGGAGACTTATTAAGCGTCTGTTTACGAATCGCGCTAGAATGTTAAAAGGCATGTCCGTTGGGTAAAAGGGTTCGAGTTGGTCGCTATGGGACCAAAATGGGTGCAATGGACTCAAACGAGTCGATCATTGACCGAGGTGACTCCAACGAGTCGGGGGATGGTTCGATTGATTCAACGGGATCAAGAACGGGTACAATGGACTCGAACGAGTCGAACATTGACCGGAGTGACTCACACGAGTCGGGGAATTGAATCTAGTGGCCACGGGGGACCAAAAGGTTCGGATTGACCACAAGGGGCCAAGACTTGGTTTGGTATGGTCGGATACGTTGAAAAATGGAATGACGATTGTCCGAACGACGAGACATACGTCACGCGTTCGTACAATCGGGGCAATGGAGAGACATACGTCACACCATCCCTTTTTCATTCAAGTTTTTTGATTGAATTTCTTAGAAATCCCAAAGTTTATCAAAACATTTGGTTTGAAACCCAAAGTGAAGAGGTTTTGACAATTTTGTTAGAAAACGCACAAGTTCGGCTCATTTTGCGAACGATTTTGAAAATCGAACAAATTCGGCGTATGTTCACGTTTGGGTTTTGAAAATCATGAACAATGTTTATTGTTCAAGTTTGGATTGAAAGTAATGAACATAGCTGGTTTGTTCAAGTTGTTTTCAAAGATTGTGGACATAACTTGTTTTGCAAGTTATCCACAAAAGTGTTACCCGAACTTGCGAATTTTCCAATATTATGCAAAATCCTTGAACTGGTTTGAAAAAAATGGGTTTTAAAACTCCTAGGTTCTGAGCTCTTGGGCTAGAACCTCAAAAATTGGCCATTTGGGAGCCTAAACTCATATTCTGAGTTCTGTCATGGTCGCACTGCGACCATGACTTCGCACTGCGAACAATGCGAATTTTTGAGTTCAGAAGCTGTTTCTGAACTGTTGTTCAGAAACAACTTCTGAACACACTCAGGACCTTTTAGGAGAGTGAAAAGATTTGAGTTTTTGCAATGAAAAGGGCTGGACAAACCGGTTTTGATGTTTTGCAAACCTTGGGATTTCTTTTGAAATTCAAAAGGGGTTTTTTAGAACAAAAAGGTTTTGGACCAAAATTGATATGCAAGCACAATTGAAAATGCAAGACAAAGGCTTAGAAACTTACAGAGATCCTTAGCAAAGCTCCAGCTGCAATGAACTTGGATTGGTTGAATGTTCTTGCAAAGGTTTTGAATATCGGTGATGAACTTTGAACTTTGGCAAAGCTTTGTGTTTGGATTGGTTTTTTTCTGGTTGTTTGCAAGTGTTTGTAAGCTGGAATGAGTAGTGTTTCTTTGTGAATAGTTGCTCTTAGAATGCTTGCCTTGCATCTCTATTTATAGGCCAAAATGCAATCCAATGCAATGATGGAAAATCCTTAGGACCTAGCTGATTTGTGGGCTAAATTCAGGCTAAAGGGCTTTGCATTTAATGCTAATGGATAGAGGCAACCTTGCCTTGTGCCAAGGGTTAAATCCTTGACTGATTTCAGCCACAAATTCAATGGTCTTTGGATAGAAATGATGAGAAACATGGTTGGATTGCAATTGGCTATGCTTGGGGATTGATCCTTGCAATCTCAATGGTTAAACAATAAAAACGTGCACTATGGTGTGCAGAGATTTGGGGATGCAAAAGGCAAAATATGGCTGGTGTGAGAGGGATGAAAAGCTGCCAAAACAGGGCAAGCAATCATGGCTTTTGCAAGTGCAAAACCAGCTGGGTTTGACTGGTTTTGGGGGGAGCAAGCAGGAGGAAAGTCTTCAAGCAGGTGGCTGGCAACCTAGGGGTGGTTAACAGGTCACTTGGGAGGGACAAGAGCTGCCCAAGGGCAAGCCCACTTGCTTGTCACATGCTAGGTTGGAAGAAAAAGCTTCTTTCCTTGGCATTAATGGCAAGTCTCTCAACTCTGGCTTTGCTGAGCCCAATTAGCCATGAAGGTTGATTAAAATAAATATGCAAATGATGTGCAACAAAAACTGGAATTAAATCAAAGAAACCAAAAATCTGCAGAAAAATCGCAGACTTCGCAGTGCGAAGTGAACTTCGCAGTGCGAAGTCATCATTTTTGAAATGTTGACTTTTTTGTTGACTTTGGTTGACTTTGACTTTTTCCCTCTCTTTGATTTTTTTTTATTTTTGTTTTTAAAAGGCTTAGGACAAAATTGGGGTACTACAACGGTTACGAAAAACCTCATTTACACGTGTCAGATCACCCGAAACAGCTCAGCTGACAATTGTTGTTCTGGTGAGCTCGCCATAGCGATGGGTTGGTCGCTATAGCGACCCTGTGCAGTGGCCAAAATGGTTCTGCTCGCTATAGCGAGCCCCAGCTCGCTGTAGCGAGCTTATCAGTACAGAAATTGTCCAGAAATTGCATTTTTCACCATTTTAACTCCATCCAAGTTACCCAAGCATCCCAAAGATGTTAGGAGTGATTTTCCAATGAAATTATACAGTTTTTAAACATGATTGAGCAAGGAATTGACAAGTAATTGGAATAGGGCACAAAACCTTCACTTAGCATAAAATGAGATATACACTCAAACTCAAACAGAGTGGGTTCTAAAACCCTAAGGAGCTCACCTAGTAGAAGTTTCGATCCTTGCCAAGCTTATGCCTCAAAACCCTAGCTTCAATTCCTCTTCTTTCTTGTTTCCTATAGCTCCCAAATGGTCCAAGGTTCTCAAAGTTTTGCTTGCAAATGGCTAGATCAAAAGAATGATGTTTAAGTGATGATTGGAGTAGGGAGAGGGAGATTGGCGTGGAAGGAAGTAGAGAGAGGAGAGGAGAATCTGATTTTCTTTCTAGAAAGAGAAAGGAAATGGAAAATGAAGGAGAAATGGGCTTTAGCCCTTTATATAAAAATATTGACGCGACAATTACCAAATTGCCCTTCCTCAAAATATCTTTGATACGTCGTCTCGACACTGATAAATATTTGATTCTGAAGCGGGATATTTTTTGTCATCCGATAATATATATACAATCATTAAAAACAGTTTCACACATTATCTCAATTAGATTTTTTTTCTCTCCTTTTTTTTCTAATGGGTGTGCAACATGAAGTCATGAACCATCCAGTTTTTTATTTTTGTTTTTTAATATAAATCTTATAAAAATAAATAAATATAAGAGATTTGATAATTTTAATTGGAATCTAGATGAAACTGAATATTTAGTCAGATAATTTTTCAAAATAAAATCTAGATATTGGAAAATCTAGATAATTTTATTCATATTCGTCAGATGATTTTTCAAAATAAAATCTAGATATTGGGAAATCTAGATAATTTTATTCATATTCGTCGGATAATTTTTCAAAATAAAATCTAGATATTGGGAAATCCAGATAATTTAATTTTATTCATATTCGTCGGATAATTTTTCAAAATAAAATCTATATATTGGGAAATCTAGATAATTTTATTCATATTCGTTGGATAATTTTTCAAAATAAAATCTAGATATTGGGAAATCCTGATAATTTTATTCACATTCGTCGGATAATTTTTCAAAATAAAATCTAGATATTGGGAAATCTAGATAATTTTATTCATATTTGTCGGATAATTTTTCAAAATAAAATCTAGATATTGGGAAATCCAGATAATTTTATTCATAGTCGGATAATTTATTCCAATATCTAGATTTTATTGTGAAAAAATATCTGACTAATATTCAGTTTTATCTAGATTCAAATTAAAATTATCAAATCTCTTATATTTATTTATTTTTATAAGATTTATATTAAAAAACAAAAATAAAAAACTGGATGGTTCATGTTGCACACCCATTAGAAAAAAAAGGGAGAGAAAAAAAAATCTAATTGAGATAATGTGTGAAACTGTTTTTAATGATTGTATATATATTATTGGATGACAAAATGTACAACAAGTGATCAGTGGTGTAGTGGCAAGGAAGTATACATGTTATCTACATGTGTGCAGTTTGACTCCCTATGGGAACAAAAATCAAATTTTTTCACAATTATCTGGATTCCCAGAATACGTACACGTGTCGCGTTGTGATTGGTTCTTCCAATACCGCCATTTGGTTTGGCTGTAATGACCAAAAAAATGGCTAGGCGTGACACGTGTCACGTTATGATTGGTTCTGTCATTACCGCCATTTGATTTAGCGGTAATGACCACAAAAAAAACTAAAAGTGGGTCATTTATGTATTTAAATTTCATAGGGGGTAAAAAAAAAATTATTTCTGGCATTAGGGTCAGGAAAAAAAAAATTATCTATGGAGATTGATAAATTTCATTTACCCTCTCAAAAAATAAATTTCATGGCACAAAATTTCAACATTACTCCCTCCTTCCCATATTAAGTGACATGATTTGATAACTTGCACTATTAAAATAAAACACTTTATTCGAAGAAAGTGGTAACTGATAAAATGCTATATTTATCTCGATGAATATTTTTAAAAATTGACGAAGGGTGTAACATTTTTCTTTCTGTCATGCTAAATACTTCCCTAGATGGGATTTATTGCCTCTTTTGGCTATAATTCAAGCTGTCTTTGGAGTACTCATTATTTACTTACATTGGGTCATAGATGAAAGATTGGTGATGACTCGAAAATTAATGTTCGGACCATGCCTTGGATCTGTAGCCTCCATTCACATAAACCTTCAACTCCACCGCACCCGCTTTTTGAAGATCTCACAGTAAGTCATTTGATTGAGCTAAAAAAATAAAACAAACTATTTACTATATAAAAAAATCTAGAAACATAACAAAGTGAATAGGGTCAAACAAACTTATTATCCATCAGAACCATTTCCAATGAGTAAGGTAGTTTGTTCTTGTTCATATCTCTCACAAACCACATCCGAACGACTCGAACTCTAATATTCCAATTTTCTTTCGAAGGGGAAATATCAGAAACGAAATCGATTTTCGGTGTCATTTGGATTGTTAAGAGCGAAGAAGAAATAACATTAGAATAAAACTATACAGAGAGAAAGACAGTCGAGACTATGATGTGAAAAATTTGTGAAGCAATATGTCTAATTTATATTATTTTTCACAGGGTAATTTGGTAAAAGAATCAAATCTAATTTGGTATCAAAGTAATTACACGCGGTCCTTTTCTGCTTTGCATTTTTTTCTTTTTTGCTTGTCATCCGTTTTTTTTTTAAATAAAGAAAGAATACAACTTTCATCCGTATATTGCTGCATGTGTTTGTACAGTTGATCAACACCCCCATTGTCATACCCCATTTTTGACCCAATTTTAACTCATTTTCCTCGTCTTTTAAAGCCGGGATTTTTTGTCGTTTCAGACGAAATTTTGGCAGAGATGTATTTTAAAATACCTCATTTTTGTTCCGAATGCGACAGTTTTAAGTTCTTTATTATTATTATTATTATTATTATTATTATTATTATTATTATTATTATTATTATCATTATTATTATTATTATTATTATTATTAATATTATTATTATTTTATTAAGTTTTTCATTTTAATTTGTTTTTCTTTTATTATTTTTCTTTTATTTTCCTTTATTTTTAATTCTGATGTATGTTTTTTAGTCCTTTTGGTCCAATGTCCATTTTACCCTTCCTTGGTCCAGAATCTGTCCAAACATAGGATGCCCTCAAAAGGGCATTTTCGTCCACATCCTATGTCTTTTCTTTCTAGGTCTAGAAAACATTTTCTAACCCTAATTTCATCAATTTTCTTTACCAAAAATGTCCAACAATTGCACTATAAATAAACAGTGCACAGATTCCAAAAAGAGAGAATTCGGCCACCACCAAAAAATAGCCAAAACCCTAATTTTTTTTTACAACTAACAGAAACCACGAAGATCACAAGAACACAACACACCCACACAAACAGCCTCAAATCCACGGCCAACACACCAACACATACAGCCTCAAAGCCACGGCCAACACACAAACACAAATAGCCTCAAAGTCACGGCCAACACACCAACACAAAACAGAGCCAACAACCAAAGCCAACACCACTTTAATCAATAAATCACAAAAGGTATTTTTTAAAAATCTAGATCTAGGGTTTTTAAAGGGGTTTTGAGTTATTTTGAGTGGAGATTCGAAAAGAGGGATGAAAATAGTATTAGAAAAACGAAAACCTTTTTTTGAAAAGGGGGAGTTTTAAGACTCCGGCGCGGTGGCGCCGCCACCTAGGCCGGCCACCACGCCAGAAAACTTTTCCAGCCGGGAAGAAAAGGAGAGAAGGAGAGGAAGAGAGGGAAAGAAATTGAAAAATGAAATAAAACCGTCCTTTTGGTATGTACATAGACACCGAACCGGTTCGGTCCTCTAAGACCGAGCCGGTCCGGTTTTCTCTTCTTCAGCCCAATTGTCTCTTCTTCGGCCCATCTCCTTTCCTTTTCTGCTTTGTTTTTTTTCTAGCTATTCACCCCCCATTTACTTTCTGCACCTTCATTTTTTTATTTATTTTTTTCTTTTCACTTTTATTTATGTTTTCTTGCATTTTTATTTATTTTGCTTCTATGTTTTTACCTTTACAGTTTTACTTAGGTTTTTAGTTTATTTTTTTGCTTTTTTTATTTTATTTATTTATGTTAAGTTTATTTATTTGCTTTATTTTGTTTCTTTAGTTTATTTTATAGCATTTTTTATTTTATTTTTTAGTTGTTTTTAGATGCTTTATTTTCTCTTTATAGTTTTAGTTTACTTTAATACATTTTCACTCTGTTTAGTTTTTTTTAGTTTAGATTAATGCTTTTTTATCGCTTTTAGTTTAGTTTATTTTATGCTTTGCTTCTTTAATCTATTTTAGGACCAAAAGCATCTCATGCATTTCATTTCCTTTATTTTCTTTTTTAGCACATTTATTCCATGCCAGAATCATTTCATGCATTTTTTTTATTTTTTTTACTTAGCATCTTTATTTATTTCAATGCATTTGTAATTTTATTTTTATTTATTTGTCATTTTTATTTTATTTTTTATACTTTAGAATGTACTTAGAGACAATGTAAATATATAAATGAAAATCTTGCATTGCATGCATATTTATTTATTCCGCTTTATGTCCAAAAACGGTAGAACGCAAAAAAGTAATTAGTATAGTCCGGGGAAAAGGGGAATTTCATTTTGATCTGACGTCATTATGAAATCCCTCGCGCTTAGTTTTTTTATCATGCTTAATCCTTTATACTTCAAGTAGAAAAAAACATAAAAAATCAAAAACATTGAAATATTTAAAACCTCATCAAAATATCTTTTATTAACAAACCTTGGAATTCAAACCAAGCGGTTTTTTTTAATCAAACTTCAATTAATTTTAATTCTATTAGACTTTATTTTCAACAATTAAAATCAATCAACTTCACTCTTTTGCCACTTTGGTTCATCTTATCTTTAACAACATTTTCAAACTTTAAAACCAATCAAACAAATCATTCGGCTTTTTACCCCGAACTACATGATTTTGATCTCATTCAGGTATATAGGCAAAATACTTTGTCTTTCCAAATCAAAAAAATAACAAAAACATTTTTCTCTCTTTTCACTCATCACTTTAGTCCTCTTTACACTTCGGTATTTCTTTATAAACAAGTAATCAATTTAGCACAAGATAAGTAAAAACAAGAGGTTCCTATAGACTATATAGACGCTTAGGGTGCTAATACCTTCCCTTTGCGTAACCAATCCCCGGACCTTTGATCTCTAAAAAATAGGGTTTTTTTTCGAACTTTCCCCCTTTTCCTTGGAAAAAATAAAAGCTTGATGGTGAACTTATAATCGCGAGTCAACGCTAACTAATAGCTTGATATCCAAAAATCACCGCGACACCCATCATAGGATTTCCTTCCGTTTTATTTCCCTCAAAAAACGTGTGGTTTATTTTCTTTCCTAATATTAATAAAATCATATCATATTATGTTTAATTAATTAATTAATTATTTTAATGTCACTTATTAATATATCTTTGACATGTTTTAACCAAAAGAATTGTATCACATCAATATTATTGTATTTTTTTGAAAGAATCAATATTACTGTATTACTATTACGAAAATATAAATAACAAATAAAAATTGTCTATTCAATAAAATATATGATATTAAAATTGTCCCACAATACTATTATTATAAAAAATAATTATTTTATGAGAATAAAACCCAAAATTAGTTTATTTCATGAATTCATTAGTTTAAATAAGTCATAAATTCATTAGTCCATATATACAAAAAATGTTTTTAACAAGGTCTTAACCAAATAAATTGTCTCACAATATCATTATATTATTATTACTTAAATAAAAATTAAGATATTTAATTCCATCCATATTTCTTTGGCATTCAATAAAATATATGATATTAAAATTGTATAACAATACTATAATTGTTATGAATATAAAAATATAAGATTAATTTCATTTCATTAATTCATTGATTTCATATTATTAACTCATTAATTCATTAAGATATTAATTGTCAATTGCATGAAAAGGTTTGGTTTGTTTCAAGCTGCCACATGTCAATTTAGAAAAGCAATACCATATATACATTTGATAATAAGCCTCAAATGTATAGTATATAGATATAGATTACAAGAATGACATGACATCATTGTTTTACGTTTTAATTTTTTTTAGAGGTGTTTTACGTTTTAATTGAAATTCAAAACTGAGATTCCACTAAGCGTAGAAAAAAAAAGAGGAAGAAGAAGGATTTAACATTTTTATAAAAAGAAGAGCGATTTTTTTTTGAAAGAAGGAAGGAGCGATTTAACATTATGTATCGTTAAAAAAGAACATTATGAAAAACTAGCGAAAAGACGTCTTTCCACTCTTTTTATTGCGTTAACTTTTGAAAATTATGAACGGTATTTTTTTAATGAAATTTTGATTTTGATTAAAAGTAAAAATATAAATTTTTGTTGCTTTGAAATTATAACAAATCAAACTAACCACGATTATCTATTTCAATAACACCAACAATATAACAAAAAAATATAATCTAAATTCTTTTTTTTAATGACACCAACATCAATCTTTATTATAGAAAAAGTTGTTTAAGAGTATAATTGAGATAATTATAAAGTAAGTATGGATATATTCATCTAGTTTGTTACACATTTTAAATGATAAAGGAAAAAAAACTTGACATATATATACTCATATCGTGTTTGTTACACTTTTATTTTAATATTTGAATTTACTTTTATCTATTTGTTATATGCGTTATTTTTATTGAAAGTTGAAGGTAATTTTGAAAAGAGAAAAAGTCAATCTAAAAAAGGTGAAACATGTTATTTTCTTTATACTCCTGTATAGTATAGATTACACTGAGAAATTGTGTTTTGTTAGATCGTGTTTCAAACTCCCAACTACTTTTTTAGTGCACATGACTCAATTAAACCCAAAATAATTATATTTTTCAAACCAGTGGTCGATTGGATTTTTTGAGATTTTCTTATTATAGAAAATTAATCATAACAAATTTAAAAAATAAAAGGCGCATGACAACAAGTAGACTTTATTTTGGGGACAGAAGACAACAGGTAGACTTCATAGTGGTGCATCCAATTTTATGATAAACGGCCTTATACAAGATTGCAAAAGATTCTCCTACAATCTTATTTAATCGCACACTTGTTTTGTTAACATTTTACACTAACATCCTTTGAGTTTTTTTTTTTTTAAATAAGACATCTCTAATTTTTAACTATACACTTATAATATCTCTTTTTTATTATCAAATTGACACACCTCCTTTCCACCTTAACACATTTTTTTAGGGACCTTAAGTCCATCCCTTTTTTTTTGGTGAGTTGTTAACTATTTGACTCACGTCATTATGAGCTATTTTCCTTCATTGTTGAGCATTTTATTTTCTGCTGTGTGTTTTCTCCCTTTATATGTGGTTGTAGATATAGTTCACCCAACTTATCATGCAACTGTATACCCGTCATGAAGAAAATCATCGATTGTTATGATATTGAGCTCATAGAAGATTAGTTGTTGAAAAATATTGATAAGAGTTAAAGGTCAAATGTTGAACTTGTCAAAGTGAAAAGATGCAGTCAAATGTTGAACTTGTTGCCTAGAGAAAAACCAATCAAGTAAGAAAACCTTTTAAGATGTACACCAATGAAGGACTTGGTCTTGTGATAGAAAGAAATTGTAAAATATGGTGACCTGACTTCGAATCCAGATTTTCATATAGAATATCCGCACACTCAAATATAATCACTATGTTGTAAAAACAAATCCCTAATTGCTACACAAGTATAAATTAAATTAGTTGTTGAAGCAAGATGTGTCTCGTCTGATGCAATAGTGCTGCAAAGTGCCAGAGTGTGTGCGTGAAAAGATTTAAGAGTGACGCAGACGAAAACGTAATTGGAGCCACACGAGTGAAATAGTGAGAAAAAACATAGCGCTACCACACAGACAAGTTGGAGGAAGTGTTTTCGACAAATGATTTTTTTGATTTGATTGAAAAACTAGTACGTTATTTCTATTAAGAAATCAGTTATTTTGTTAATTTTTGTGAGTAGTTTTAGTTTTTTTTTTTGTCAGTTTAGAGTGTGCTCTCTTGTTATTTAGTTTCACATAATTGATGATTATTTGAGCGTTTTGTCAATTCTTAGTGATAGTAGAAATATATTCATTATACCGATTATTATTATAGTAAAAGTTTTTGGATGTCATGCAATTTATTATCACATTTAGAGGAGTTCCGCACGTTAAAGGGTGTACAAATTACAATTTTTCTTCGGTTATTGTTATTGCAGTCTTGCTAGCAAGTGTTACAAGACATTCTTTAAGGATACTTAATATAAAAATTATTCTTTAAAAAAGTTCGAGATTTCAATTTTCAATACAGTAAATACACAGATTTTGATCAAATCTTACAACTTTAAGTGCTTAGAGAGTGCCCAAAAAATATTCGTTAGCATTTTCCTTATATTTATTTTATGTGTGGTATGTGTTTGATGATTTTATTGTTCAAAGCTCAGTTAAAAAGAGAAATTTAGCGATTTCCGAATACTCTGATCTTCAGGTCCCATTAAAAAGGAGTTAATATACTCCTCTTTTCAATAGATAGAAGAAGATTATCTAGCACGGCATCATTAAACTATTTTTTTGCTAAAACTAATTGCGAATTGCGATTGACTTTTAACAAATGACAGGGCAAAATTATTGTCAGTGAGTTGAAAAAAGATTAGAAAAATAAGAGGAAGTGGATCTTGACAATAAATATGCTCTTTGAAATAGTATTCAACTGATCTGGTATTAGAGCTGTGAAATTAGAATCCAAATGACCTTTTTCTTACAAAAGAATCCATAACTTTTTGTCGTTGACATACGGAATCGGCCTTAAGTTTATTCTTGACCCAAAAAAAAAAAATTTGATTAATTTATTTTTTGAGAATGAATTGAGTAATATCAATCAAATTGATGATTGATATTATCGTGACTAAAATTTTAATCTTTACTTCTTCACTTTATTAACTTTTTTTGGCGAATTTTCACTTTACTAACTAATCATGGCATAAACATGATATATGAAGGTGATTTTAAAATAGAGGTTGCATAATATGTTTACATGGCAAGATAATTGATTCTTATTGGATCCCTGTATAAAGCTATTTCACATCGTCGGTCTGTATCTCTGATTTAAGGAGCCAAATTTTTGTTTTTTTTTTTTACACAAGTAAAAATGGGATATATAATAACACCAACGGAGAGCCCTTGAAAGCACAAGGTGTACCAACAAGAGCCTAAAAAATTTACAAACAATTCAGTTAAAACCAAAGGTAACTAGCTGATGCCCAGACAAACAAAAGGGCTCGACCACCACATATGAAAACTTAAACCAAAAGTCGCATTATGAGCCTTCAGACACCAAAAAGAATGTAACTTCACTTTCTCTAACAGTTGGTGAGCGGTGCTATCCAAGTTTTTAAATAATCTGTTGTTGCGCTCGGTCCAGATAATCCATACACAACAAAGCCAAAGAAGCTGCAAAAAGGAGCGCCGAGACCGAGTGTTACATGAAGAATGCACGAACTGAACAAAATGATCACTCACATGATCCGGGTCCACTGAATCAACGCTGATCCATAATCTAACAAGATTCCAAAGAGAAGCTAATGAGGAACAAGAAAGGAACAAATGATGAGATGACTCTGCAACTCCAAAAACCGTCACACAGAACCGCGAGTCAAGAGGGATAATGCCGCGATTCGCCAAATTATCCTTCGTTGGAAACCTATCACGCAAAATCCTCCACACCAAAATAGACACCTTGAGGGGAACCTGTTTGTGCCAAAATAGATCTGAAGTAGCATCCGGACGCTGAGCCTCCTTACTAGTCAACAAAGAATACGCGCCTTTTACTGAATAGTCGTCGTCAGGATCAGGTCTCCACTGCCACTTATCTGAAATATTAGGCTGCAAAAAATCATGTAACAGAACCCTACACTCCCCTAACAGATCCTCCTCCCACGCCCATAAACGACAACGACACTGCCACGCCTCCCCTCCCTCATCCCATCATAAACTGCACATTTCTGCAACCTGTACTCAACTTGTTAACAGTCAAGTCAAAAAGGCGCTGAAACCGCACACATAAAGGAACACATGTCAACAACGGGTCTGACCACAAAAAGTATCAGCCTCGTTCCCCACTCTTCTCCCAACACACTCCCCAAACCAACCGCTACCATCTACTCCTACTCCATCACAAATTTTCGCAACCTCCTGCCACCACAAAGAACCACTCAGGCCCCCAACCACCAACCTCCCTGCCTCCTCACCATAACGAGCTACCAACACCTTATACCACAACCCGCCTCTATCAACTAACAACCTCCAGCACCATTTACCTAACAAAGCAAGATTAAACTCCCTCATCTGCCTAACACCCTAATCCTCCGTGCTCCTTTCCTAAACAAACATGATTAAATTTTTGTTTAGCAAATTCTTATTTAGCAAATTCAAGGGACTCCCCTCCCCTCCTCTCTTATGTTAAAATATACATTCTCCCTCCATTGAAAAGTAAAATTTATACTTCCCTCCTCTATGAGTTTTCCTTAATAATTAAATATGTCCTACAATTTAATCTATTTTAACATAGATAAATGTTTTTATGATGTATACTAATTTTGAACCAAAAATGAAGAAAAATAAATTCATTTCTTTATGATTTAAATGTCAATGATAATTAAATTTAAATATTTTGTTATTAATTTTATAATTTAGAGTATAAAATTCACTTTTAACTAACCATATTTTATCGACTTGAGAAATTTTTCACATATTTTAATTTTATTTTGTGTTTTTTTATACTTTATAATAGGGTTTAAAACTATATGTTAATGAAATTATGAATAAAAAATAGCGAAAATATGCATTTGAACTTTGATAATATTAAAATGAATTTGCAATACAATTTTTCTTTGAAGTGTGTTAGATTATTATTTTGTTGCTAGATTATTAGAAATAAAAAAATTATTAAGGGATAAAAGCATAAATTTTAACATAAGAGGGGAGAAGATTGTTATTCAACCTTCTTGCACGAGAGATAAGTGAAATGTTTTCTAAGATAGTTTGAATAAGTGAGAATAAGAGTGTAATTCAAACATCTTTTAGATAATGAAAGTGTAATTTACTCATATATTAATCACAATCATTAATTTATCATTCTCTAAAAATATATTATTTCAAAAAATATGAAAGATTTCTTTATTTTTTTATTTATTTTTCACCCGAAAATCTTTCCCTCTCTCCCTCTCCTCCTCTCCTCCACTCCTCCGTACTCTAAAACAAAGACGGAGTCACAAATTCATGCTCGGCCAATATTACCAACTTGATTTGATTCTAGTCCTTTTGGAGTTTGTGGGGTATATGATTTAGTTTGTTTGTTGTTGTATTTCGGGATTTTGAAAAAAAATGAATTTGTATTTTTTGCACTTCACCGGTACATCTTGTGTTTAGATTATTATTGTTTTTGTATTTAATCCATGTAGGCATTCAAATTTATCATGGTTACTACCAATTTAATGTCATAACGGTACTTACAAATACGGATACATGTAAAAAATCTATTAAAGTTATGCAGTTACATGAACAATTTTGATACCTCTAAAAAAACAATTTTGGTTCTTTAAAAAAAAACAATTTTGGTTCTTTAAAAAAAAAAACAATTTTGGTATGTCGACAATTTTTTTTTTTTTAGTAACAGGTATATCGACAATGTGAAAGAGCATATTAATACAATTTAAGAACCAATGTGGGTATTAACTCCTAGTCTTATCATAGTAATCTATTATCTCCATCATGTTATATAAGACTTTTTTTGAGAATTTTCTTTAACCTTTTATTTAAGATTTTTTTAAAAAAAAACTTTGGATAAATTTAACATAACTATCAATTTTTTTAATCTCTGTAATTTTGGAGTTCCGACGGAGGTAGTATAATTATTTTCCTAAATTTTTTTAATTGTAGAAAATTTCCGTTTATTGTTGTATATCTAATGATGAATGAACAGGGAGACTGGATGGTAATTAAGTGATAACGTGAAAGCTAATTAAGCTTCAAACATTTCTCAGATAATAAAATGCTAACCAGAATTGTACCAAAACCCTTAAAAAAATTGTACAAAGAAAAATGCTAAGCCGAATATTATTTATTTGTTATTACTCACGCTAATAAGGACTCAGCAAAAGAATCTAGTATTTTTTCATGATTTTCTTCATTCTTCAATAGCTGCAAGTACTCTTCATACATCTTCTCAAGAAAACCAGATTGGCATTCCATGTCATCATTGTTGACCAAGTCTGCATGGTACTGTTCCTCAAAGAACAATTCAAACCCATCATTGTCTCTCTCTTTTGTTTCTGCTCTTTGCTCTTCCTCTTGGCTTGTTGTTACTGAGTTGTATTCCAAGTTCAAGGTACTATCAGTTCTTGGTATTATTGATGATAAAGTCTTCTTGACCCTTATAGGCTTTGGTAGATAAACTAAGGTCTTCTTCCCTGAATCTTCTGGTACTTTGGTTATGACTTTGTTCTTGTCATTATTCTTCTGCTTCTTTTTCTTCTTCTCTAGTTGTTCTTGATTTTTGAGCTTTTTACTGAGATGTGTGTTCCAGTAATTCTTTATCTCATTATCTGTACGTCCTGGTAATCTTCCCGCAATAAGGGACCATCTATTACCAATAAGTGAATGCATTCTGATGATAAGATCATCTTCTTCAGGAGTTATGTTTCCTCTCTTTATATCTGGTCTTAAATAGTTCATCCATCTTAGTCTGCAACTTTTTCCACATCTAAGAAGCCCTGCATCAACCACCGACCCATTTTTTCACGTAAGGTTGCTAAGTCTTACAGGAGATAAAGGATCTAGGTTCAAACATTAGTGACAGAGAAAATATCAACCAACGACTAGTATACTAATATTTGTTTGTCCAAAAAATGTGATGTAATGAAGCACAGACACATATACGGATATCAGATACGGACACAGACACACAAACACTGATAATAATTTGAGAAAACGACATAATTTAGTATAATTATAGATATCAGTGTCAGACACAGGACACACTAATCCGAGTAGTGTTCGTGCTTGTAATTGATAAAATTAGAAGACAATGAAGAAATAAAGAAATTAAATTACCAGCTCTTTTTGGAAGTGATCTCCATTGGCCTTCTCCATGAGCTTGAATATATTTGGTGAGCAACGCATCTTCACGAGAAGTCCATGGACCTCTATGCAACCCAACTTTTGAACAACAAGGAGTTCTTCCCATCTTTATTAGTTAGAAGAGAAAAAACTTAAAATTTGAAGCAGGCTTATACAAGCTCATATATATAGATCATGCTTCCCATATACAACTTTGTTCTCCTTTTAAATGTCCAAAAGATAGCTTATACAAGCTCTTAAGAAAATACATTTAACTCATGGATAATGACATGATGGTGGTTGTTGAGTTTTAAATTGATTTATTGAATTGACAGACAGCCGGTAACTATATTATATTTCTGATCCGTTCCAATTTCCTATAGCAGCAGGGAGATGCTCCAAATCCACTTGCTGAAATTGGATCAGCTGCTTTCTAATGATCCCAAGGAAGTCAGGCCAATCCCATTAGAAAAAACCGAAATGGATTCCTGTTTACTTAGGAATAAACACTCAGAAACAGCAATCTTAAATTCTAACTGTAGGAATAGATGCAGACCCTTAAAACCAACCGAAAATTCTTGTTTATTAATGGTTAATTATAATCTTAAATTCCCTATGGAATTATGACTTATTTTAGAATTAACGATTCTGTCACTAAGAAATTAGGGCCAAAGTAATTTAGAGAATTCAATAGTAATTCGATAGAGGGATTCAATAGTCACATCAAATCAGCAACTCAAGTTGGAAATCTAGTAAAACTCATTCTTGGCAATTTTATTATTATAAAGTTCAAACCAATTTTAATTTGCTTAATTTTCATAACTGCTATCCAACAAATGTTCAGTTAAGTTTAAACAAATTTTTCTATAATAATGTCATATCGTTGATGTCATTGAAAAAGATAAAATTTTATATTATATTTGTTATACTTTTGGTGTAATTGAAAAAGATAAGCATGTTATTACAACAGACTCTCGATGAAAGTTTCTTCTAGTTTTACATTACTTGGAGAAGTCTTTGGAGTACTCAACATTTACTTACCTTGGGTTATAGATGAAAAATTGGTGATGGCTCTAGAATTAATGTGTGGAAAATGCCTTGGCTTCGTAACCAGCCTTCTCTCAAGCACTCCACTCCTCCACCGCCCCTTTATGAGGAACTCACAGTCAGCCACTTGATGCATCCGGATATGGCTTCTCGAGACCGCAACTTAGTGCTCTCAATTTTTAATCATTTGGACGCCGCAACCATTCTCTCCACTCTTCTTTATAACCGTCCAAGTGAAGACTACCGTATCAGGAACTCAACACTTGATGGCTCCTATACGGTAAAATTTGCGTACAGAATATGCATCGATCTTTTGCATGAACCATCCACGACACATCTCACCCCTTCTTGGAAGCTCCTTTGGAATTTAAAGGTCCCACCGAGAGTTCGTTCCTTTCTTTGGCGATTGGCTCATCAAAGTTTGCCTACCCGGTCTAACCTTTCCATTCGTGGTATTCCTTGTGATGACTCATGTGTATATTGTAATCTTTTTACGGAGTCGCATATGCACACCTTTTTTATTTGTACCCAGGCCACCGCTTGTTGGGAAATAATTGGCATTGACAGCTTGATCCGAAATATGGTACAAATGGCAGATAATTTTACGACTATGCTATTTGATTTACTTGACAGGTTACTAGAACAACAAAGGCTAACAACTGCCATGACTCTTTGGAGTTTGTGGAAGAGCCACAATCTAAAGCTATGGGAATCTACCGATACTACCCCTGCTGCCATCGTATCTCATGCCCGTGATGTTCACCGCGAGTGGAGCTGCATGCAAAAGGCGAAATTCACTTAGCCTAATTCGGACAACAACTTCTCATGGACGAAACCTCCAAATGGTACGATCAAGTGCAACGTGCATGTCGCTATTTTCAACAACAATTCCATCGTAGGGTATGGTACGTGCTTTCGAGATTCATTGGGGCAGCTTTTACTTGGAAAATCAGATTACATGCAAATTTCTGCTACTGTTCTTGAAGTGGAAACCATTGGGCTGCTAGAAGCTATGAAGATGGCAATTTCCAATGGCATGCATAATGTTATATTTGAAACTGACAGTAGATCCTTAGTGAATGCACTCTACTCTACTACTACTCCCCTCAATGAATTTGGAGACCTTGTGATTCAATGTAAAAATATATTGTTAAGTAATCACGACTTTGTGGTGTCGTTTGTTAGGAGGCAAGTAAATAAGGTTGCTCATAGTATTGCTAGAGCCGCCTTATCACATCCTCGCCCCTTTGTTTTCCATGTTGTTCCCACTACTATGTACTCTCTTATTATGAATGAAATGCAGTAATTTCGCCTTTGCTAAAAAAAAAGTGACATGTTTACATCCTAAAATGTATCTATTGTTTAGTGGTGGGCGTGTGGGTGGTATGTTATGGGGAGTTTTTGTTGTTATACTTTTTCTGTTACACTATTTCATTTTCGAGAAATGATATTTGTACAACCATTTTGTGACAACTTTTTGACAACTCTCTATCTTATACTTACATTATGTTCTTATTATATCTCTTCCTTTTTCTCTCTCCATTGTTTTTGACCAATAAAAAGATAGAAAAAGAAAGTTGTTACAAAAGTTGTCTCAAATGGTTATTCAAATATCACTGCTATTATTTTCCCTTGCCATGTTATTGGTGTTTCTAGGCAGCTAGTGGTTTTGTTTTTTTGCGCCTTTATCCCTCCTTGGTATGTTTGTGGTGTTATGGTTTTGGGTAAAGGTCTTTAGGTGTTGGCAGTTTTCTTTGTATTCTTTTGGAGGAATGATATTTGGACAACCAATTGTAAACAACTTTAGCGACCATTTTTTTTCTCTCTTCTTACTGGACAATAACAATAGAGAGAGAAAAAAAAGAATAAAAAATACAATAAAAGTATGAAAGAGAGAGTTGTCACAAAAGTTGTTTAAAAATGGTTGTTCAAATATCATTTCTCTTTTTTTGTCCCTCCCTACTTGTCTTAAGTGGTGCTAAGCTTATAATATGTAGAACCTGGTTGTTAGAAAAAAAAATTTACTCCCCGATTAAAAAAGATAATGTATTTTCTTTTTGGTATAACAAGTAAATGTATTTATTTTCCCTGAAAAAAAGTAAATGTGTTTGGATTTCTTACTTTCTCAATATAAAAACAATAATTTCTTATTTATTTATTTATTTATTGCGTAACTGACGTATCTAATCTATATATAAATCAGATGCATCATTTACTCAATAAATCTAAAAAGTGAATTATTTTTTATAATTTATAAAAGGACCGAATATATTTGAAATAAGCATTATAAAGTCAGTTCTAGCCAAAAGTTAAGGCTTGCCGCTTCAACAATAACATTGCATCGATTCTCAAATTTATTACTTCTTCTATCCCATTATTATATTCGTCATTTACTCATTTTGGTCAAAATAATTTTTTTACATGACACTCTGGTCATAGTAATTATTTTATTTTATATGTATCATTTTATAATATCAATGAAATATTATTTTAGTCTTGTTTTGTCAAAAAAATAACAATAATGTTTAGTTTTCCTATTATTCCTTACTATTTGTTACTCAATCTTTTTCCAACTCTTTGTAATTTATTTTTCTCATTCACTGAAGAGGTATTTTGTAAAGTAATTCATAGCTTCTCTTTTCAAACTAAGATATAAGATTTTTTAAAAAAATTTATATTCCATGCGGCCATAGTGACTTATATTTTATAATGGATGGAGTAAAAAAGTGATAGACGTTTATACATACGCAAAAACAATTATAATCCATTCATCCATTGATGAAAATAATTTTTTTCTATGAATAAATTCAAACATTGATCATTTTACATTCAACTCAATTTCAACTAAAATCAATTTCAAAAAATAAATTAAATAAAAATACATTTTTGTTTTCTATTAGACTATAAAGTGGTCACATAACATCTCATTCATGATAATAATTTGGATACATGTTGGAATATTAATCAAAATTGGAAGGTTAACTCGAGATGCGGCTAGCCATGCATGAGTATGAACTGTCTCGTTTTCTTGCCTCCTAATAAACTCTATATAGGAGAATGAGTGTCATAATGCTACGACAACTAGCGATAATACAACCAAATTAACTAATATTTGTTCTAATACTACGAAGAGAATCAACAACTCTCTTAGAATCTAATTCAAAACCAACCAAACTCAAATGAAGATCTTTCATCCAATTCAAAGTTGAACAAAGACTCACAACTTCACTTGGTTCGCATAAATGTACCATCAATTTCTTCCTTGATCATCACAAATACATGTCATCCCCAAAAATCCTCGTTGCACCATTTATGTAATGACAAAACCTTTGTCTGATCCACTTCAGATTTCTCACACAAACAAAAAAATAGGTGAAGTTATCTCCATCACTATTGATAACTCTCCAAAAGATTTTTTTTTGACAAACTCCAAAAAAATTATTATTAATCACTACCAAGTTAATCACTACTAATTATTATTTTTTTTGACAAACTCCAAATGGTGCAACGAGGATTTTTGGGATGACATATGTATATCATATCATTGATAAATATATAGATAAGTATAACAACACATGTAAAGAAATAGTCGCCCAAAAATTCATTAGGCACGATAAAAAATAATCAAGTCATTTCAACAAAATATATATTATATATAAAGAAAATAGACTTAAAATATATGAGTTTGAACTGACTTTTTCATTACCTATTTTACCCTTCATTTAAACTATTTCATCCTTTAATAATATTATTTTAAATTTTAATTAAAAAAATTAAATCCCATTAAAATAGGAAATATATTTTGGGTTGAATTTTTTATAATTTCAATTATACCCTTAAACAAATTTTCCTATATTAATGTAATATTGTTGGTGGTATTAAAAAATATAAGGATTTATATTATATTTGTTAAATTATTGTTCTAATTGAAAAAGATAAACATGGTTTTTTGGTTTGTTATAATTTGAAAGTCACAAATATTTGTACGTATAATTTTAATCAAAATCAAAACATCATATAAAATACCGTTTATAATTTACACGCGCTAGCACAATAAAAAGAGTGGAAAAGATAGGCACACGAGTCTCCGTCTTTTCGTTAGTAATAATAATAATAATCAAGTCAAGAAGCTCTCCCGCAATAAACAACTAATTTAAATCCAAATCCAATACACACATATCAAATATTGTCTTATAAAAATAAGGTGATTTCTTTTTTGACAAAAAAAATGATATTCATTCATTTAAATTGATAGAGTATATCAGATACAATAACAAGTTCAATATCACTAACACTACAAGAAACATGTCTATTTCCCAAGGATTTTTGACAGGGACTGTAACACCCATATAAAGATTGCCTAGGATCTTTTACGAGTATTAAATTTCGTATTGGATGCATTAATTTACAATACAAAAAGTTTGACTGAATAATATACATAACATAATGTATTAATACATCCAACAGATAATACAAAACATCTCTGGTATTATACATCATAATACAACATCTGAATACAAGATAAACTGAAAACTAGAAAGCCATCACGATCAGTCCAAAGCTTTCTCCTTACCCTTGCTGCGTGCAACCTGTGAACCTGCATCAGAAGGAATGGGATGAGACATAATGTCTCAGTGAGTTCCACCCAACCCACTGTTGGCAACCTTGGGGACACCTAGGGTCGCCATGCACTAACTCTCGGCGATCTCGGGGATTCCTATGATCACCAAGTCTTAACCCTTCCCATAAGGGATTACACCTGCCTGAAACTGATATATGTATAGTCATAAGAACTAGACTATAACCTGATAATTTAGTGATCGAGGGAAAAACTAGAATCACTGCATATCTCTTTCATAATCATAACATAATCTCATACCTAGTTGAAATTCCTGGCAACCTGACTGAAATATGCTGTGCACAATGTTGGCACAATTGTCCGAGCGCGTGTCTACTCAGAACTACAATTAAAATAGCACAACGTAACAAAGCACAAATTAAAAGGAACACAGCGGAAATAAAAAGTACACAGAGAGTTTGTTAACCCAGTTCGGAGCAACTCTCCTACTCTGGGGGATACCAATCCAGGAATGATTCCACTATTATAGTTCTAGTGAAAAGACCAACGCAGACCCACTACTTGACTTTGCACCTAGACCCTACCAGTGGCAACTCTATCTAGGAACTCCTAGATATGAGACCCCGTCTCAATTCCTACGAACAACACACTCAGTATTGTTATCAAACACACAAAACATAAAACACAACCAAGAGAAACACACGCTAATAACACATACTCACTCCGTACTTAAAAGCTTAGGAGTAGCTTACAAATTACAACTCAAAACAAACTCAGTCCTTAGCTTGAATCAGGGTGATACAAGCAAGGCTCACAATTAACAAACAAAACCCTAAAAACCTTAAAAACACACGCTTTACTAACACACACGGTTTTTAGTTACCCAACTAGGGTTTGCCTTCATGAATATATAGTACTCAGATACCACGGGTCTGGGCTTCAAAATAGAGCATGGACATTGACCGGTCCAGCTGAAAAACGATCTTCTAGAAATAATAAAAAGCTTCCAAAAATAGAACAATATCTTGTGGAACAAATAGCAAGGCAAATAGAACTTCAAGCAAATCTTCAATCAGATACACGCGCCTTGATCAGCAAGCTAGAGGAAAATAAATCTTCAGGCAAATCTTTGGAAGATTGCGTACATAAATATAAAGCGCTAGCTGGCGCGAAAAACGCAAGACTTAATGCTGTTCCATATGCTACCACATCTGTCCCAGCATCTGGCTAGTAGATGTTTTTGCAAAATGTAGCCAATCTACAAAAACCCAACAATCTCCCCCTTTGGCAAAATTTTGGCTAAAACACTCTAGAGCCAGTTCTTTGGGAGATACACAGATAAGCTTCCTTCACGTCAACATAGGCACACAACAAGGAAAGAAAATATCGTAGCAAATAATGAGATTACTTCCAAAGGAGCAATAGTCAAGATGGCTTGCAAGTAGAATCAGAGGCATGCACCAGATAACACAAACATCTAGCCTCATAGGAACAACCAGAGAGAAATAAACTCTCATATAGTGGAATCACATAGAGAAGGGAAAAAATAAATTTCCAAACATCAAGAATAAAAACTCAAGAGCAGAGCTCAGCTCCCCCTCAAAACATGCATGTACCAATACTCCCCCTCAACATACTACACTCCCCCTCAACACATGTAACCATACATAATACAAGCTTCAAATATCAAATCACGCACACAACCAACAGATAGGGCATAAATCTAATTCATTCTACTCCCCCTTTTTAGCCATAAATTCTGACAAACAACAGATAGGGCATACTCATAGAAAGTGCATAGAGCCATAAAGAGTGCATAGAAACCACAGAGAGTGCATATTACAGACCAGAAGCACTCAAGGTGCATAAGAAATCCAGGATCTTGGCCAACCAACCAAAACAAACACAAAGAATACAGCAACTAAGAACAGGGAAAACATCAGAATCAGAATTCATCAGAGTCAGCGGAGAACTCCTCAGTATCACCAGCAGAAGCATTATTATTCCCTCCTTCTTCTTCATCCTGCTCACCCTCAGCTTCAGATTCAGCCTTCAAGGCTGCAATTATCCTGTCAATTTTCATCTTCCTAGCTCCAAGAGCCACACTAGTCTCAGTTAGATCTGCAATTATTTGTTTTCTAGTGAGCACACCAGACGTCCGGACAGAAGTACCAGCTAAGTCAGCAGCATGTTTCTCAGACAGCAAACTACAATCCAAGGCCATAGGGCCAGACCTCTTACAGGGCTCATCAGTACTGATCAAAATATCTGGGTGTTGCTGAAGCACAATACCACACAGAAGAGTGGGAAAAGCTATAGGAAACTTGATAGCAAAGGACTTAGCATGCTCCAAAACCTGATAATAAATGTAGGCCCCATAATCAAAAGGTGACTTGGTACCAACAACATAAATCAATTTGGCCAAACCAGAAGCAACTGAGAAGTTAAGAAAAGAATAATGATGGTAGCGTGTGGGAGGTTTGAATAAGGAAGGTTGGAGATAGCTTCCTTGAATTGCGTGCATCAAGCGGTTGAGGAGGAAGAAAATAAGTGCTGCACGCCTCCCATAAATTAACTGCTACAATTCCTCAAATAAACAGATCCCTAACTTCCGTCTTAATTTTTCAAATTGATTAGCATCAAGAGCTTTTGTAAAAATATCTGCTAATTGCTCTTCAGTTGCAACATGCTCAAGAGTGACAATTTTTTTCTTCAACAAGATCCCTTATAAAATGATGTCTAATGTCAATGTGTTTGGTCCTGCTATGTTGAATAGGATTTTTGGAGATATTAATTGCACTCAGATTGTCACAATATAATGTCATAGCATCTGTCTTGACATTGTACTCACTCAGCATCTGTCTCATCCACAACAATTGAGAACAACTACTACCAGCTGCTATGTACTCAGCTTCAGCTGTAGACAAAGAAATGCAATTTTGCTTCTTACTGAACCAGGATATAAGGTTGTTGCCTAGGAAGAAGCATCCACCAGAGGTACTCTTTCTATCATCTGCACTTCCAGCCCAGTCAGCATCACAATATCCAAACAACACAGTGCTTTCCCCATGAGAATACAACATACCATAATCACTAGTACCATTCACATTATCTGGTCTAGAAACTAAGTCCCACACATTACTTCTCTTGAACTGAGTTAATTCTTCTTGCATAGCATTTATCCAGAGCTCATCAGTTAGAGCTTCCTTAACATTCTTTGGTTCAAGTTTAGATATAAAGCAAGAATTTGATACCTCATCATGGTTCCTTCTAGTTGTGATCCCTTGGTTAGGATCGCCAATGACTTGATCTATGGGATGATTTTTCTGAACTCTGATAGATGGTCCTTTGTTGGGAGCAGTCTTCTCTGGACGTGTTACTTCAGAATCTTGCTTATTACTTGCTTCATCTTCTTTCTTCTCCTCCTGTAGGTCAGATGCTAAGTCAAATGTCGCATCATCTGTCACAGCATTATTACCTTCATCATCTACAACCACATTTATAGATTCCATCACTGTCTTGGTTCTGGAGTTGTATACTCTATAGGCTCTGCTGTTTGTTGAATAGCCTAGAAAGATTCCCTCTTCACTTTTAGCATCCATCTTTCTTCTTGGTTCCCTGTCAGCTAAAATATAGCACTTACTACCAAACACATGGAAATGCTTCACTGTTGGCTTCCTGTCCTTCCATAGCTCGTACAAAGTTGTAGATGTACCTTTTCTCAAAGTCACTCTATTATGAATATAGCAGGCTGTGTTCATGGCTTCAGCCCAAAAGAAAAATGGCAGCTTCTTTGCATGTAGCATAACCCTAGCAGATTCTTGCAAAGTCCTGTTCTTTCTTTCAACTATCCCATTTTGTTGAGGAGTAATGGGTGCGGAGAACTCATGAAATATTCCTTCAGAAATACAGAAATCAGAGAACTTACCATTCTCAAACTCCTTCCCATGGTCACTTCTGATTCTAACAATTCCACAATCCTTTTCTCTCTGAAGTTGTAAGCAAAGATCCTTGAATTTTTCAAAGGTGTCTGACTTCTCCTTAATGAAATTTATCCATGTATATCTAGAAAAATCATCAACAACAACAAAAGCATACTTCTTACCACCTAAGCTTTCGACTTGCATAGGTCCCATTAAGTCCATGTGCAATAGCTCAAGAACTCTGGATGTGGACAGATGTTGCAGCTTCTGGTGAGGCATCTTGGTCTGTTTTCCTATCTGGCATTCTCCACATATACTTCCCTCCTGAATTTGAAGCTTTGGTAAACCTCTGATGGCTCCTTCAGCAATAGCTTTCTTCATGCTTCTGAGATTCAGATGTCCAAGCTTTTGGTGCCATAGCTTAACTTCATCTTCTTTGGTTATTAGACAAGTAGATAACTTTGCTTTATCTTGAGAGACCCACAAGTAGCAATTGTCCTTTGATCTAACACCTTTCATCAGGATGTCCCCTTCACTGTTAGCAACTAAGCATTCACTCTTAGTAAAGTTGACCTTCATTCCTTGATCGCACAGTTGACTAATACTTATTAAGTTGGCAGTTAATCCTTTCACAAGAAGCACCTTATCAAGTTTGGGTAGACCCTCTTCCACAAGATTTCCTACACCCTTTATTTCTCCTTTGGCTCCATCCCCAAAAGTCACAAAACTTGTAGCATAAGGCTTAACATCAGTCAAATAATTTTTATCACCAGTCATATGTCTGGAACATCCACTGTCAAAGTACCAATCATTTCTGGATGACACTCTCAGAGATGTATGAGCAATTTGAGCAATCTCATCAGCTTCTGGTTCTATTTTTCTAAGATCCATAGTGTTGCTTGTGAAGTTATCATTTTTCTGCTTCCACTGCTTTTTGGTGATCTTTACTGTGGGATCAGGTCTTGGTGAATAGGTCCTGTCTGGGTAACCATGTAATTTAAAACAGAAAGGTCTGATATGTCCTTTTCTTCCACAGTAATGACATACCCAAGTATAATTCCTTCCTTTTGATCTGGTCCTATATCCTGATGCCTGTTGTCTCACCTGATGCTGGGGCATCTGTCTTGGCATAGTATGATCATGAGTACTAACAGGTGCCACAAACTGTCTCACTGGTAATAGTTTCTGCTGAGGCATAGAACTGTAGTCAAACCCAATACCTTTAGAATCTCCAGGTTTCTGTCCTATTTCCAGAATTTCGTCTAAAGCATCAGTACCTTTGTTCATCATCCGCAGTTGCTTGTTCATATTGCCAATCTTGGAAGTAAGTAAGATAACCTCATCATTGAGGTCTGAGTTTATTTTCAGAAGTTTGTCTTTCTCAGCTTGCAGGAGAGCGATGGTCCCTTTTTGTTTTTCTAAAGTTTTGCAAACTTCCTCACTTTTGAGGTATAGCTCCTTGTAAAAATCAGCCAGTTCATCATATGTTAGCTCTTCATCACTAGATTCATTGTCAGATGTGCACACTCCAGTCAAGGCATTCACATGTTTTGCAGTTTCAGATTCTTCTTCTGATTCATCCTCATCCGTCCAAGACACATTCATCACCTTCTTTTGTTTCTTCAGATACGTTGCACACTCAGTTCTGATGTGACCAAAACCTTCGCATTCATGGCATTGCACCCCTTTGCTTTGATTAATTTTGTCATCAGTTCTAGGTTTCCTCTGATTGTTGACATTTTTAAAGATGCTGCGACTGTTGTCCGGAGCATTTGTCCTAGGGCGTCTGTCCATCCTCTTCACAACTTTATTAAATTGTTTGCCCAACATCACAATATCTTCAGAGATGCTCTCATCAGTATCTAAATTACTCTCCACATCATCTTCATCAGTGTTGGAGATGAAAGCAATGTTCTTGTCTTTCTTTTCAGATCTTTCATTAACCTTTAATTCAAAAGTTTGAAGGGATCCAATCAACTCATCAACTTTCATATCTCCAATATCTTGGGCCTCCTCAATAGCACATACTTTCATATCAAATTTCTTAGGCAGGGACCTGAGAATTTTGCTTACCAGTTTTTCATCAGATATCTTTTCTCCCAAGGATTCAAATGTGTTAGCATATTCTAGCACATTCATGTGAAAGTCATGAATACTCTCTCCTTCTTTCATTTTCAAATTCTCAAACTGTGTTGTTAGCATTTGTAGCCTTGACTTCTTGACCTTTTGAGTACCTTCATGAGCTGTTCTTAGGATATCCCAAGCTTCCTTGGCAATAGTACATTGTTTAATCAACCTGAACATGTTTTTGTCAACACCATTAAACAAAGCATTCAGGGCTTTAGAGTTTCCAATAGCAGCAGTGTCTTCTTCTGTAGACCACTCCTCTTCTGGTTTCAACACATCAGTATCAACATTATTCGCATCTTTTATTTTAGGAGGAACCCATGCCTTGATCACAGCCTTCCAAGCTCTGCTATCTAGAGATTTCAAAAAAGCTGTCATACGTGATTTCCAAATGTCATAGTTCGACCCATCCAACAAGGGTGGTCTGTTCACCAGTCCTCCTTCTTTATCCATTGAGCCAGAAACTTCTTTCCCTGGAGCTCACCCACACAGAACAGGGTGCCTGCTCTGATGCCAATTGAAATTCCTGGCAACCTGACTGAAATATGCTGTGCACAATGTTGGCACAATTGTCCGAGCGCGTGTCTACTCAGAACTACAATTAAAATAGCACAACGTAACAAAGCACAAATTAAAAGGAACACAGCGGAAATAAAAAGTACACAGAGAGTTTGTTAACCCAGTTCGGAGCAACTCTCCTACTCTGGGGGATACCAATCCAGGAATGATTCCACTATTATAGTTCTAGTGAAAAGACCAACGCAGACCCACTACTTGACTTTGCACCTAGACCCTACCAGTGGCAACTCTATCTAGGAACTCCTAGATATGAGACCCCGTCTCAATTCCTACGAACAACACACTCAGTATTGTTATCAAACACACAAAACATAAAACACAACCAAGAGAAACACACGCTAATAACACATACTCACTCCGTACTTAAAAGCTTAGGAGTAGCTTACAAATTACAACTCAAAACAAACTCAGTCCTTAGCTTGAATCAGGGTGATACAAGCAAGGCTCACAATTAACAAACAAAACCCTAAAAACCTTAAAAACACACGCTTTACTAACACACACGGTTTTTAGTTACCCAACTAGGGTTTGCCTTCATGAATATATAGTACTCAGATACCACGGGTCTGGGCTTCAAAATAGAGCATGGACATTGACCGGTCCAGCTGAAAAACGATCTTCTAGAAATAATAAAAAGCTTCCAAAAATAGAACAATATCTTGTGGAACAAATAGCAAGGCAAATAGAACTTCAAGCAAATCTTCAATCAGATACACGCGCCTTGATCAGCAAGCTAGAGGAAAATAAATCTTCAGGCAAATCTTTGGAAGATTGCGTACATAAATATAAAGCGCTAGCTGGCGCGAAAAACGCAAGACTTAATGCTGTTCCATATGCTACCACATCTGTCCCAGCATCTGGCTAGTAGATGTTTTTGCAAAATGTAGCCAATCTACAAAAACCCAACACTAGTGATCTGGGGGCATCCTATGATCACTTTCTGATAACTGTTATCTGAACAGTACTTGCCATAAACTTATGTAATAAATACATATACATCTTGCTCAAAATAAAGTTAGTAAGTTAGGGTTGAACATACATTTACTTATCTTGGTTCATTTTATGGAGTGCATCCGGGTGGAGTAACCCCGAAGTACACCTCCCCTCATACCGGTGAAATTCCTATCTGAGGCTAACACCGGACTCCTCTTATCATCGTGCAGGACTTACATAGAAACAACACATGTCCACTACTAACGGGGAACCTCGACTCCACTACTAATGGGGAGCCTGAGAATCATGACTTAACTTAATCTTTGTCGTGTAGGACTTACATCCGAAGAACGCCTAACCACTACTAACGGGGTACCTTAACTCCACTACTAGCGGGGAGTCATAGAGTCATGACTTAACATATTAGCATATTCTTTACGTATATAAATATAACTTATAACCTCACGTGTGGACAACCCTCTCGGTGAAGTCTCATCCGACATAATACGGAGCCTGCTGGACACATCAAACATAATCTTATAATTCTTACGTGTGGATAGCCCTTTCGGAGAAATCTCATCCGGCATAATCCGGAGTCTGCTGAACACGTATAATCTTAGCATAATACTTATCTTAATTCATGTGTATATCTGATACATCATTCTGAACCTATGCATATCTGATGCATTCATCACACAATTAATCATGTGATACTTAACCTATAATATAAGGTTCTAAGTTTATCGTTCTCATAAGCCACTTAAACATGTTGGGAAACTGAACCCCTTAAGCTTATCTGAAGCATTGAATGTTGAAACATTCCTTGTACTTTCGTACACTTAATTGAGTACATTCAAATTGTTATCCTATCACAGGATCTAGACATCGTTATCATGTGTCATGCTTAGGGCTTGTAAACCCATCTATAACAACTCTTGTTCTTACTTGAACTTCTGCGGATAAAATACCCATCACTCTGAGATGATACATATCTTTAACCTAGATTAATCCTTAAAGGTTCTAGTATATCACTACCCCAAAGCATATCAAAGATCATTGGCAAGGTACTGTTGTTTATAATAAAAATGCCATTTCGGGCAAGTTCGCTTTGCGACCCTGAGCGTCGCTCTGCGATCCCTGCGTCTGAACCTTCAGACTCTGAAGTTAGCTTCTGAAGGTTCAGAGTCTGAAGCTTTCGCAGAGTGTTCAAAACTTCGCTCTGCAACTCAGCTTCTGATCACTTCGCAAAACAAAGTATGGGCGATGGCTAGGCGATGGTAGACAATATATCAAAACTCTGTTACTTCGCAGAGAAAACTCTTGGTCGCTCTGCGACCGTAGCAGAACATTCTGAAAAACATGTTTTAATCTTGAAAACCTTGGTACCCAACTGTCCAGTGATCTTTGAAAACATGCCAGGGACTCATTTGAACTATAAAAACTTACTGTGAACCAGGATTAAGCAAGGATCAAGCATATGTATCAAAAAAGGGGGAAAAACTTTCCTTTTCCTTATAACTTTAGAAATCTGATGTGATTCTCACACAATTATAACCCAAAGGGGATAAGCTACTCTAAGGAACTCACCATAAAGTTGCTGGTCTTGATAAGCTTCCTTTTTCCAAACCCTAGCCTGGTCTTACTTTCTCTTTAAGCTTCCACTTTCTTCAACTTTCCCAAAACTTGTTTGCTTGCCTACTGTTTAAGAAATCAGGGAAAGGCAACTTGGGAATTAAGCTGTTGCTGATGCAAACCGATTCCTAGAGGGAGAGGGAGAGGAAAATCTGTTTTTGTGAGAGAAGGAACTTGAATAATGAAGAATATTTCATACTTATCCCTTTTTATGCCTCTTCTCTCAAAATTACCATCTTGTCCCTACTCACCCATAATTCCTCTGTTACTGATAAAAGTTACATTTAAGCGGGATGTTACAGGGACATGAACCCCTGGCAAATTTCACAAGGCCTAAGCCAAGGAAAACCCTTGGCAAAATGACATAGGTGAAGTGCAGGCCCACTCACCATTTGACAGGGGCGAGCCCCTCGCAAATGTACATACGACCCTGGCTTTTATTTGACCGGGAAAGTTAAATTCAAACAAGCTGACACAATCAACCTTTGAATTGAATAAATAAGCCTATTTTTGCTTTGCTGCAGGCTGAAAGGACAGGCCACTGCGCGCGCTGCCGTGCCAGGGGTTAACCCCTCGGAAATGGCATCAAATCCGTGTGTTATGGGTCAACTTTTCAGACTTGTACTGGCCCTATCCTGCCACTAGCTGGGCTAGGAATTTGACTTGCATTTGCGAGGGGTTGGCCCTCGTTTTTGCCCTGTCATCCTTTCCCTATATAACCAACTTCGGCTCCCTACTTCAGTGTTTTAACTTAGAAAATTTCTGAAAAAATTGTTATGTGTTACTACTTCTTCCTTTCCTCAATACACTCTACACTTCTTCAACATTTATAAACTTCTATAATTGGTAAAAAAAAATTCACTTATTATATTTTTGTGTTTACATTTTTTACTATTTATTAACATATATATTTTTCATGCATCAGTGTTCAAGATTAATTGCCTCCTCCTGTGGTGCCTTGCTCTCTGGATTTCTTCTTCTCATAAACTTCAACAAGTTAGTATTTTTTTTTCTACTTCTAAATACAAGTTATAATTTTCGAATTTATTATTAGTTTGAAATATATGATGTTTGCTTTTTTGGATATATATGATGTTATAAAGTTTGCATGATCTGTTTTATTGTGGAAATATATTTCGATTTTTTTTTGTTAATAATACTGTTTAGGAAAATAATTAATTAGAAAAAATTTAAGGATGAAAAACATTTTTAAACTGTTATTTTTAAATTTGTATAATAAACTGTTAAACTGTTTTTTAAAATGTTAAACTGTTTTTTTTACATTTTTTTTGTATAATAAAACTGTTTTTTAAACTGTTTAATGTTTGAAAAACATTTTTTTTTATTTTTTTATTCGAAATTTAAATAATTTTTATTTGTCTTTAACTATTTTGTTATTATTTATTTTAGGAGGAGTACGATAGACAGCTTGCAGAGGCACTCTCCCGTGGTTGCTCAGTTGATGAGGCATTATCACTTCGCACTTGGACTAAAGTTGCCGGTGACAAGTCAAAGGGCAGGTTCTATGGTGCCGGCAACTTAGCAGGCAACTACCGCAAGGGCATTGCTGCAACTCTTAAGTTTACCCTGAATGTTGGAGAAGGGCCTTCGAGGCAACCCGAGCTCACTCCTGAAATGAAGGAAATGATACAGAAGTTGACTCAGGAGCAGCTTGCGGTTCAAATGGCAAGCCAAGAGCAGCTTGTGCAGCAACTGCTTCAAAAACAACAAGATTACTTTGAGGAGCAGTTGTCACAATTTAGGCAAGCTCAAGGCTGGCCTACAGGAGAGCAGCAGGGTACATGGACCTCCCAGTGTAATGCCCAAAATGTGAGAGCGCCGATCTTCGATGATAATGATGACCCGTATGAGGTGTTTGGTGAAGACGAGGAGGATGTCGAGACCAAGGAGGAGGATTGATGATGGTGATATTGTTACTGTTTTAATTATTATGTTTTCGATTTGGTTGTAGTATTTGGGAGGTTTTCTACGCTTCCTGGCACAATTTTTATTTGCTTCTTTTATGATACAATGTTTGTAATATTATTAAGTACAATTTTAATTTCACGCCTATTACATTTAATATTTTAGTGTCACGCTTTTATTAATTAAAATGATTTTTGAAACAATTAATTATATTTAAAAAAGCATTTTGAAAAAAAAAATGATTTTTTTTATTATTTTAAATAATTTTTATTAATTAAAATGATTTTTAAAACAATTAATTATATTTCAAAAACAATTTTGAAAAAAAACGATTTTTTTTATTATTTTATATAATTTTTGTTAATTAAAATGATTTTTAAAACAATTAATTTTATTTCAAAAACAATTTTGAAAAAAAAACGATTTTTTTATTATTTTAAATAATTTTTTTTAATTAAAACAATTTTTATTACAATAAATTATTTATTAAAATTTTTTTTTAAAAAAAAAAATATATATATATACCGTTTCACAGGGGTTTACCCCTGGCAAAACCTCTGGTACTGTATGATTTGACTTGTGTCAGTACAGCAGTGCGTCAGAAAACAGTGCAGATGCGTCAGTGAGAAGACAGAGGTTAAGACAGGGATTTTGACAGGGCCCAGCCCCTGGTTTTTTTGCCAGAGGTGAAACCCCTCACTTTCCCTTTGCGATGGGCGTTTTTCCCAGGGATTCAGCCCCTGGCAAACGTTCATTTGCCAAGGCTTTTGGTTTTTTTCCAGGGAATCCACCCCTGGCAAACGACATTGTTTCTTGTAGTGTAAATACGTAAAGGGTGAATATGCGAACAAACTCACTTCACCAAAGTTAATAGCATACAACGACAAAATGCCTACAAATAATATGATAAAATCCAACTCATCGGAATACTCATCCTTCCAGATATGCAATGTTAACGCCTAAATCATTGATTGAATTTGTAATTGACTGAAGCTGGTCTTTCAATATAAATCAAACAAACACTGCAACAAGACGTGAAATCAAACAACGCGGACTCAGACGACGAAATCACAAAAAAACACAAGGAAAAACTTGATATATGTGGAAACCACTTATTTAGTTTGAAAAAGGGAAACAAAATATGTAGGAATGGTGATTTTAGGTCAAAAAATGACCTAAAACCACCCCCTCGATGAGCGAAGCAGAATAAGAACTTAGAGAAAAGATAAAGTTTCTCTCACTAAAATTAGGGTTGACAAAAACTGATAAGAACATTGACAAAATGAAATTCTGGCAAGTCCTGAGTCTGAACCGTAAAACAGAGCTGAACAGAGTACGTATAACAGGGTTCAGAAGCAGCAAAATAAAAGACAGAAAGTAAAGAACACATATGATTTGTTAACCCAGTTCGGTGACAAACACACCTACGTCTGGAGGCTACCAAGCCAGGAAGGAAATCCACTATAATAGTATCAATTCGAACTACTGTGTAAACAGCCCCTGTTTTTCACAGCCTTCTCACTTAATCACTACTTGTGGAATTTCTACCTAGGAACTCCTAGATATAAGACCCCTCTTACTTCCTACTCAAGTAATCACTGCCCCAGTGATCTTAAACTCTAAGACAATCAAAGATGAAGACACACTTCAAAACATCAAAGTCACTTTTGCTTAAAAGCTTCAAGTGAATTACAACTCAATAAAAACAACCAACTCTAACAATTGAGTGGTGTACAGAACAAAGCACAAAGCTTACAAACTCAAAACCTAAGTATGACTCTCTCTATAATAACTTCTATTTTGATGTACTTTCTTCAACAGCAGCGTCCTCTTTTTATAGCTTCAGCAGCAACCATAATTCTGAACCAAATAATCTTCAAAAGATGTTGTTCCAAAATTCTTTAGAAGAACATAGAAGCAATTATATTTCAGAAACATATTTTCCAAATATTACTTTGAAAATATATTCACAAATAAAAGAAACCAATCTTCAACAAATATCTTCACGCAAATTAATCTTCCTTCTAGAAACAAATGCAGCAAGGAGAATTCTTCAATTAAATCTTCAAAAGATCACATGAGAAAAATAACCAGAACGCAGAAAACCAGCTTCTGAAGGTACTTCTGAAGTCTGCGTCTGAACAATTCAGCTTCTGAAGGTTGCTTCTGAAGGTCAGCTTCTGAAGTACTGTTCAGCGTCTGAACATCAGCTTCTGAAGGTTCAGTGTCTGAAGTACTATTCCAGCTTCTGAAGACGCACAACTGCTTGTATATTTGATTTTAGCAAAACATGAAGCCAACAACCAAATATCCAACACAAAAAATAAGGTGATTATTCATCTAATCCCCTAAAATGCGGCATTTTATCATAAGCAAGACTAGGGTAGTGTATTTGGTAGAGTTTAGCATATAAAGGAGGAGATGAACAATCACCTAAAAACAATTGATGTTGGTTCTTAAGTCCAGTACTCCGACTAAAATATAACCCACTCCAACAACTTGACTCTTATATAACTCGAGCAATGTTAGGAGCACTTTCTTTCCAGCACTCTCTTTATTATTGGGTGAAACTCATATGAGTCTCACCACTTTATGCGGGATCCATTTCTAATGTGTAGTACCTACATAAATTTCATCCAATAAAAAGTGGGTGTCAGAGAAAGTGTTAGAAGAGTATCCACATCACTCCTTTATATAACTCATTCACAAGAAGAAGAAGAAGAAGAAGAGAAGAAGAAGAAGAAGAGAAGAAGAAGAAGAAGAAGAAGAAGAAGGAGGGGAGGAGGAGGAGGAGGAGGAGGAGGAGGAGGAGGAGGAGGAGGAGGAGGAGGAGGAGGAGAAGGAGAAGGAGAAGGAGAAGGAGAAGGAGAAGGAGAGGAGAAGGAGAAGAAGAAGAAGAAGAAGAAGAGAAGAGAAGAAGAAATGGCGACAGTGAGAGAGAGAGAGAGGGAGAGGAATGTGTAGCTGCTGTGGTGAACAGAGGGAGAATTAGGGTTTTGTTTGCTTTGGTGGACTAGGTATGTTTGATTTGAGAATTAGAGCTTGCTTGCTTTCTGCAAAATGCTTTTTTGTGGTTGTTGTTTTCACAGTTGTGAGTCGTTGCTTTGGTATTTTATATTGATAGAAATTGAGTTTATTAACAAATGAATTTGAGTGTATGATTTTTGATTTTTTGATTTTCTGGGTTTAAAGATGAAGATGGATGAATGTGTATGATGACTACGATGAAGAAGAAGAAGGAAGAAGATGAAGAAATGTAATAAAATATTAGTTGTTGATGATGCATAGTAAGATATAATAAACATACATTATCCAACGGCTCTCTTTTAAAATAAAAGATCAAACGGTTAAAGTTAAAAAATTGAATAAGGTCTACGATAGACCACCCACAAAGTTGATCTATCTTAGACATTTGTGGTTAAAGCTAACAGAAACGGACCAAATTGACTAACGAAGGTTTATTTGAGGGACCAAATGGAAAAAATTTAGAGTTATAGGACCAAAATAAAAACAACAAATAAATATTTTTTTTAGAGGCAACAAATAAGTTAGAGGACTAAAAGTTCAATTAAACCATTAATAAAATGTAAGTATTTCTCATGCCATGCAATGCAAATTTTGTCATATCACAAAATCTGACGTGACACCTTTCAGAACACACTCAATTCTAAAAAAAAAAAGCTCAATTCTACAATTATTTACACGAAATATACTCCAATTCATTTGCCCAATAACTATTTAGTAACTCCTACCTACATTATAACCTATATTGATGAATTTTATTGTCTCCTTCATCATTCGTTTCATTTTTCATGTCCCTCCCACACCATGCACTATGTTCCTCTTTGTATAAAAGATTCATTATTCATTATGAACATCATAACTCAAAAGGTATTACCCAAATCTACAATTTATAAATTATAATTACGTATATTACATACTATCAAGGTATTAAACCTTATTTCTTTTTGCACATTTTTAATTTAGTTCTCCATCTATTGTACGATTTGGGGACCTGTCTAATTTGTGTTTTTTTTTTCTTCAGTTACTATGCAAGTAATTCACAAATCATATTTTTGGGTTTAATGAAGCTCATCAAATCTGCAAAATTTCTTTACATTCATAAGAATAATGTACTCGTTCACATCACCTTCAATACTATTGTTCCTCTTTAGGTTTACATTTACGTCAGACCCATTATTATATATTTTTTGTACAATTCAAAATTAAATAAAATATAGTTTCAACCTTATTGATTTTTCAAATGAATCTATTGATATTTGATTTTATTATTTTCATAGTCATGTATCCATTCTTCAAATATGCAGTTAATCTTGAATACAGAGTTATCATATGTGTTACTGTGTTAGTGTATATACCCCCTTGCGTCCTTAATATAAGAAAACTTTCAAAAGAAATTTTGGTCATGTTTATAAGAAAATGTCACAACTTTTAGGCTTTGTTTGGGAGTTTGGAGGGGAGGGGAAGAAAAGGCTTTGTGGGGACAAAAATATAGGGGAAAATTGAGAAATCTTTCACATTTTTTGAAAGAATATTTTTTTAGAGAATGATAAATTAATGCTTATTATTAATATATTTTTAATTTTAAGAATATTATAACAACATATATTAAATTTGAAGAATTCACATAAACCCTCCCAAACCCCCCCAAAACCCTCCTCCAATACAATTTTTTAGTTCCCTCAAATGAGGATGATTTTATACTTTGAAGAAAAATAAGCCCCTCAAAACGCCTCCTCCCTATGTCCTCTATTTTTTTTCACTTACTCCTTCCTTTTTTTCCAACCCTCCCCTCCCTTCCCCTCCAAACTCGCAAACAAAGCCTTAAGGTGTAGTTATTGCTTAAAAGACTTTCATACCCCGTCATTTAATGCTTCTCTTTTTAATATTATTGGATGTATTTAATGTTTCACAAATTTTTATGTGGGTATATTTGTAAAAATATTCAAAAAGTTACATTCATTAATGATTGCAATGCTGAAAATTTTCAAAAGAAATTTTGGTCCTATTTATAAAAAAAATGTCACAATTTTTAAGGTGTAGTTATTGCTTATAAAGCTTTTCTACCCATCATTTAATGTTTCTTTTTAATATTATTGGGTGTATTTAATATTTCACAAATTTTTATGAGGTTATATTTGTAAAAATATTCAAAAAGTTACATTTATTAATGATTGCAATGTTTTTTTGATTTTGTTTCTTATAATAAGGATCGGAGAATGTTTTATCACATTGTAAGTTATTTTCTATATTTTTTAAAAGAAAAGTTCATTTTATATATTTTGTATGTCCACCTCTCTCTCTTTTCTTTTTTTTTTTTTGAGGAATTTGTCTACCTCTCTTATTTCACTATTTTAACGGTTTATTTTATTTATTTAGGCACATCTATTATGATTTATTAAATCTGCTAAAACAATTTTCTTTTCATATCCTTAGCCAAAACAAATGATGGTCTAATTTCAGTTTTTTTTTTTTTTGTGATTGGTCAAATTTCAGTGTTTCTCTCTGGTCTTTGAAATTGTAGGACCGTATAAATATAGTTTCTCACATTAGCGAAATTCAAAAATGAAATATAAAATTGCATAATTTTGTTCAAAGTTGTCCCTCTGTAGATATTTGTAGGGATTTGAATGACAACTAAATGGGCATGATCTGCACCTAGGCATGACTCTTAACCACCATTCCCTACTCTCACAAATCCTAATATCACCTAATATTGTTTTTCCTATTCTCCTCCTCTCCCTCAACATATATATTGCATATTTCTAAACCCTGTCCAATTGTTTCTAGTTACACTTGTAATCATTTTATTTTCATTTCTTTTCAATACTAGACCTTTCCCGTTGGGATTTTATTGCATGTTAGGATGAGACCTCAACGCCTCATCTTCTTGTATACATAAAGAGAAAAAAGAATATGGATAAGTTTCTTCCAAGTTTTAACCTACAAATGATACTAATGCCAGGGGACTAGTAATCATTAATCAATATTCACATCTTTTAAAAGCATATACATTTTAAACCCTGCTAAATAAACCATCCACTCTTCTTTCGGCAAGCAAATACAAAAAAGTAACTTGCATTATTAGTAACTCAGAAGTTTACAACCGATCACGTTCAAATTCAAAATACACGTTATAGTGTGCTAAAGTGGCATAAACTTAAACTAGGGGGAAAACAAGAGCACCTATTGATTGCCTTCTCAACTCAGCTCTAACGACACAAGTCAGGTTACAGTAATTTGTCATCTCAACAAAAATATACGCATATTTGGGTCTAATAAAATAATTGGGGGATGAGTACAAAACTTATAATCTGACATTAAATCAAGCACAACTTCTAGAGTCTGAACTGTCTCGATAATTGGCAGAAAGATTATAGGGCTTCAAAATGCTGATCCACCACCCTTGGTCTTTCCAATCATCATATCTTTTGCTTCGTTGATTTTGGAAGCAAGATAATGGCTGCCACCAGCATCTGGATGGTTTGCAACCATCACTCTCCTATGTGCTTCTTTAATCTTATCTGTCGGAGTTGTCTGTCTGCCATATTTTATCGACAGTTGAAAATCAGAAGAGTAAGATAAAAAAAAATTTATGGTAAATTTATTGTCAGGAGCATTAAGAGCGAAGTTCAAAACCAACAAGAGTGAAAATACAGACAAACTATGAAACACAAGCTTGGACCAATTAGAAGTCTAAAATCTTAATGAAGTGAATGAAATTATCCTCATGTTTTTAAGCAGTTAATATGTGCATATTCTGAACTTTGCCTCAGGCACATACTTTGGGAGGGAGACAAAGGATTCAACACCCGCCATGAATATCTAAAAGGTAGGAATACAAAAAATAAAGGGCAAAACTTAGAAACAGTACCTTATGTACTGTTTTTACTGTTGTCCTCTAATAGCAATACAAGTGCATTAAAAGTCCACGTCAGACCCAAACCCTCGTCATCTTGTTAACCCTTGTTTCATGCTCCGTTAATAATGAATCACAATAACCGCCATAGCCACCCACCAAGATCAATCTATTTGATTTTTACCAGATTTTTATCGATTGATGAAATCCAACATTCATTTCACACCCAATTCCAATGATTATATAAAAATAATCCTTGTCTTGCAACGACCAACACCCCTACAGGCTACATCCAGTATCTAGTATTAATTTTTAACAAGATAAGAGGCATTTGGTGTGCTGTGTAAACTTGTAGTAGGACAAAATTCCAAGAGATAGAGCATGGAAACAACACCAATTTCATGAAGCTCAGTGAATTAGAAGAAAGAATCTGGGTCTGGGTCTAACGAGAGTTAACAAGGACAAAACGGTGGTTAACAAGGTAACGAGGGCGTCGGTCTGACGTGGATTTTTAATACACTTGTTATTAGAGGACAACAGTAAAAACAGTAGATAAAGTACTGTTTCTATGTTTTGTCCAAAAAAATATCATAAATCATGATTCATTTTATTCATAGAGACTGGATACAATACAACATGGCACCAATGCAAGAAAATGCATATAACAACATAAAATCAATCAATACCCATTTTAATCATGAAAAGTACTAAAAATGAAAATTATGAAATCAATATGTTGCTAATTTCAAGTACAAATGAATTTCCACCAAATGAGCCATAATCAGAAATGGTACTTGTCAACAATTTACCACCGTAGAGACCAGACAGTACAGAACTATAGCTACAGATTACAGGAGCTATCTGAATCTCAAAGATGGAAAACCATATACTTTTCAATTGAACAAAGAACTGGACCAGGATAAGTCCACTTCACAAGTCGCAACTTGCAACACACGCGGGGTAATTTTAAAGTACAATTGCATGACTCACCATTCAAGCAAACTAAAGAGGAAGGAATAGCAACATCAAATGGACAAGAATTAGTTCCATGTTATAGATTATTTTCCTGATTTCTCAGTAATCTGAATCAGTTCAACGGTACGAGAAATTACGAAATTAGTAAAATGAACACCATAATTGTCAATCCTGTAGCTATTGTTGCAAGATAAATAAACAATTGAATGCATACTCTGATATTCATATTTAATACTCCAATATTTATAATTAGGACAGCGATATTTAATACTCCAGAAGTCATATAACAAAACCAAAAATTAAAGACATACTCCAACATTCGTAATTAATAGTCAGAAATCAAAATCTAAATTCACAATCGCCCTCAACCTAAGGTATAATTAATAAGCCCATAACAAAAAAAGCAATGTGGTTGTGGTTGACTGGATGATGGCATGGCTGTCGAGAAATGAGAAAACAGGAACAACGCCAAGTAGCCAAATTATAGTTTATGGACAGTATAAGGATAGGAATACTGAATATGATATTGATTTACTAATTCTTCTTGGTGGTAACTTCCAACAGAGGTGGTTATAGGAAACATGGGAAATACAAACTGTTACGAATGCAGTAGTTGACTTCTAGAAAACCAACATAACATCTAGGATTTAGAGAGCCTAGCCTCTCCCAACCTAACCAACACACAACAACCGAATGGCAGTAAATGTCAAATCCTTATTCTATGTAACACATGTAAATAATCTACATTTGACCTTGTCTATTGGCCCAATGCCTCACATAGACATGTTTAATAGTAAATAATGAAATCAATTAATAGAAAAAGAAAAACAGAAAACATCAGATATGTGACAAACAATCAATGGGAATATGAATTGTAAAGTGCGGCACTCCGTATTCCACATCAGGGAGAAACTAACTCTAGTTAACAGAAGAACTAATATCAGACACTTAGGAAATGTGAGGGACTCAAAGCAAAACAAAAAAATTGAGGTGACTAAAACCAGAAGGGGAGGGTATTAGCAGGGAGTTAAACCATTTCCACCTTAGTTTAATGAATGAATTCACATTAAAAAAAAAAAGGTGACAAACACTGATACAGATTGTCAATGTCATTAAACAAAAAATGATATCTTATTTGATATTTTCCGGCAGTTTTAAACTATCGTTACTATGAGCTCACACAATCAATACCTTGAAATCTTACAAAACACAAATGAAAGTACCTAACACCAAGTATGAGAGCTGCTTCCCTCTTCGTCATAGTAGGCTGAAAACCACCTTCATAAAATTTACGCAATGCAGGTGGTCTAGCTTTGAATGCTTGCCAAGCCTGGATACCATATTTACCAGCATATGCTGCAGCAGCCACAGCAATCCCTGCAATTAAAGGTGAAGCCTGTTCCAAACTTCAATTTCAGTTTCACAAAAGAAAGACAATTTGAATGTCAATAAATTTTCAAAGGCTCTTCCAATAGGTCATCCTTCAATAATCATGGTATCATAAAAGGGGCTTATTGCCAGGAAAACTAAAATCCAAATTCTACCTATCAATACTATAAGGCCTCGTTTGGATTGACATATTTAAGCTTATCTCCTGAAGTAAATATCTTTCAGACTGATTGAGAGAGCTTTTGGAAACAGCTTATGACAGCCCGTAAGCTGTTTTCAACTTATTTCCATAAGTTCTTAATTATAGATATGAAAACAGCTTATATCTTCTATGAAAGCATATACATGGGCACTGATATGTCAAATTGAGCTTCTGGTTTCAACATATCAATGCAAAACCTAATTCATAAACCCTCTACCACCCAGAACCCCGAAACAAAAAAAAAAAACAACACAATAAACAACTAATCTAAATTTCACAGAGAAATCATGGGTAAAACGTTGGACATAGAAAAATAAGGTCTTTTGAATAGAAAAATTAAAGGGGAGGGAGGAAAAACATAGGGTTTTTGTTGTTGTGAGATTACAGAACGGAAGCTACGAGGTTAACGATGAATGGCTTACCATAATAATAATTTGAAAACCTTGGAAAAATGAAAATGAAGAATTCGAAATAGGATGAAACAAAACTTGTCTTGATTCGCACGTCAATTTTGATTGTGTTCTTGAGAAGAAATGGAGAGGAGGAGGTAGGGCTTTTTTTTTGGGGGGAAAATGGGTGAGGTTCTGTCGGACAAAAAGGGGGTGCAGAAAGTAGTCTTTATTTTAGTTCATTTATTGAATGTGTGGGTGGGCTAACCCATGTTCAGATGGTGGGCTGTGCAGGTTAGGGTTTGAAAAGCCGAAAATTGCTCTTCTCTCATACAAAATTGTTCATTCCCACGTGACCTGACGAAAATAACCCCATGTGAATTAACTCATGTTCGGTGGCACCAACGTGAGTTAAGTCACGTTGGACTATAACCTACGTGAGTTAAGTCAGGTAGGGTTATAACCTACGTGAGTTAAGTCAGGTAGGGTTATAACCTACTTGAGTTAAGTCAGGTAGGGTTATAACCTACTTGACTTGTTCTCGAACTTGTACGACGTACCAAAGCTTCATCAGCAAGCAAGGAACATTTGCAAACATTTACTATATATTATATCATTCACTAAACATAGTTTAATTTAATTTTACTTGTATGCCTATGAAACAACATACATAATGAGTTCAAGAATCAATACAACTCATGCAAGGGAAGGAAAGAATACTAATGACCGCATAACTGAGATTTTCACTCATGGTAACTAGTTTGCAATTATTATACCTCCATGTACCTAATATTTCAAGAGTTGCATGTTGTGTTCTCGAACTTGTACGGTGGACCAAAGTGAATTGCATAACTAAACAACTGTTGAATGGTAATTAACTGTCGTTCGACGTCAAATGATAATTAACTGTTGTTCGGTCTTTTTTTGGGTGTCTAAAGAACAATTGCCTTCTTTGTATCCCTAACTAAACATTATATATTTGGTCTTGTGATTGTGACTGTGACCATACCAAGAATATCTCACTGAAAAATAGAGATGACGAAAAAATTAGTTAATTAATGGTTGACATATGAAAGCACTGATTATACGGTGAAGGAAATAATTTCTACTTGATCCAAAGGAATGTTTGAGGGTCACACTAAAATACCAAAAAGAATGCATGCTTATAAGAATTACTAGTTGTTTAGTCTTTGCAATTTAGTGGATGACACAAGAAAACATCACTAGTGTCTGATCAGGCAAACATGCTCAATTGTATTCAGGGAACAATCCTCAGAAGAAGAGAATCCCTCATCTTGCTATTCAAATACTACATGCTTACGTTTAACAATATAATATACTATCTGAGATGTATTACAATTTACAGGTGTGTGATCAGGCAAACATGCCTAATTCTATTTTTCTTTTCCTATTATTCTTCCTAAAAATTCCATCAAGTGCTTTCATAGTTGGAAGAATCTTGGATATGATCATTAAGAATTTAAGATATATAAATCAAAGCTGACAACTTTTAAAAGCATAAATCTCCGACTCCTCCTTTATTCATCAAAAGTCATTACAACCAAATCTTTTAAAAGCATAAATCAAAGGTGATCTACTAATTCCATTAGAGGAATTTTTGTACAGGTTGCATAGCTCTGTTTAAATTAAGCAGGATCTGTATTCATCTCTTCTGCCTTTAAATTAAAAATTAAACAAGCAACAAGATGAATTAATTAATCAATAAATCTGAAAAGTGAATTTTTGTTTATAATAGACCGGAGGGATTATTTAAAATCCCCACAAATTACTCGAATAGCAAATGTAGTAGTTACTTCCGTCTTGAGTAGAACGTTTGTGTGATAGCTACCAGGTTTTTCATTACCATTCCCTACAAGTAATGGCTGGTTGGTTACTTGATCAGTACTTATGGTATTAATACCCACATTAAGCTAAGAAAAATTCTTTATTGAAAACCTGCTTATTTAAAAGGATATACTCAAAAAAATTCAGAGACTTACAAAGCATGGAAGACTAACATATATTCAAGTAAGCCAATATAGTTTTCTCATCTGCACAGCAAAGTGGTTCGGTTACAATTGAAGGTAGGATTGCATTACTTCTAAGCTACCAAATGGAAAATTATCTCAAAGAGAAAGATCTTATAAATAAACATTAGTAGTTACTACAACAAGTATTACTGCTATTACATCCCATGATGTACAACATGAGTAACTTGACACCAACTATTATTGTAAAAGATACAGGAGAAAAGAAAAAGAAAAGAGAAAGGAATTATATATCAATTCGGCAGATGTAAAATGAAGGTCACATCTGCGATCACAAGGATGAATTAACTTAAGCTAAATCATATGATAATGGGTGAATTTGCAGTTCCATCTCCTACTACCTCCTCCTCCTCCTCCTCCTCATTGGAACAACTCCATCCCAAGTTCACAGCCAAGTCTTCTACCCCAACCTTGACCACATCACTTCTAACACCAATGTCAGTTGCATATCTACTCATGCAGTACATTCCTGCTGTTACCGTAGCCATACCAACAGGACTCGGCATTAACAACTTGAGAGGAGAAGAAAGCATTGCAGCCAATGGAGCACCAATAACAGAAGAAGCTTGACCACTTCTTCCAACTCCTTGCTTGTCTACAGTCAAAAGACCAGTTTTACAGTACATTGCAAAATCCTCACAGTTGTTCTGAAAAACATCATAGTTACCAAAACCATTTTGAAGAAGATACATTGCTCGATGGATAACAGTTTCAGGTGGGTCGGGTAATGCAGTAGTGCACGTGCCACCTCTTATTTTGGTAAGAAAAACTGCTGGTGAAACTCCATACTCGAAACAGTAAAGAGAAGCGTTTCGAAGGAAGCAGTCCAAGCAAGAAAGAACTACTCCGCTATTTGGTTGCCTGAATCCACAATCAGGAAAGGTGGGACAAGGGGTTGGTGTTGGATCGTCGTCTACGTTTGAAGATGTCTCGGTGATTGACTTAAAGTTTGTATCAGGTCTGAAATGTACAACCTTGCTCCCCCCAACAAAAATGCCTGCATCAAGATTAGATTTTCCAAAATCATTATGAATATAGTTAGATAGATGTCTTGAATCGTGTCCAATATCAATTTTGAAGACAAGGCTGATACTAGAAAACAATGTCGTCTTACATCAGAATTCTGACTAATTAGAGTTAGAATACAATCATAATCAAGCAATGATTTGAAAGTAGAAGCAAGTTCTTAGGAATTAAGGCTAAGGAAAGCTAAAATAAAATGAAGAGAATATAAAAGTATATTTATGAAAATATGTCCGAAATGATGAAAACAGAATTATGCGATAGATAGCATAGAAGAATTTTGGATTAACAGTGAAAAATTAGATGACAGACAGACAGATGATAAAATTGATTTGGGATGATTTCCCTCCCTAGCTAGTTACTTTGGTAGCTTGAAAAGAAAAGATAAATCTAATAATAAAATTATGATATCGAAAAGTTAAAAGGCGTGAAACCCCATCATCATCATCATAATCATCATCGGGAAGTGAATGAGGCAATTGTCCGAGAAACAAGAAAGTAAGCATTTCTGATATTATGAGATCTGCATTGGAGCAGAGAGAGAGAGAGAGAATGACGACCCACCGTGATGAGAATAGGCGAAAACAGCTCTGTAGGTGTAGACATGATCACCGGGTTTGATGTCGTGTCTCTCAATTCTGTTGGAAATCAAACCCATTCAATTCAATCTATGTCTTCACTCACAGACAGACACAGACACAGACACAGTGACACTCCTTTTACCTTACCTTACTCCACTCCACTCCACGCCACCGTTTGTGCCACTATTCAATATTATTGGATTCCATTCCATTTCAATTGGTCCCACCCACGTCATTATTATTCCTTGTGATAATAATATAATAATAATAATGAAATGTAAACTAAACTAACTTGACTTGACTTGTCTTCTCTTCAACTACTCCACCGAGTCACTCTACTCTACTCTACTCTACTCTACTACGCACTTAAACTTATTTCATTTCATTCACCGTTTCTCTTTTCTATTTATTTATTAGCCACAAAACTCATACACAATATGTACTTGTGTCACGTGTAAAATTCTAGATTCGATCTCATCGTATCAAATTTTGCACGACATATTAATTTTGATAATGTAACAAGGGACATTCTTGTATTAAGGATCAACATCTGTCCGTTATAGTTGGGTTCACACCCCAATCAAAAACTAACCACGGATATTAAGAAATCAACACCCAATTTAACCAATGTAGTGTAGTAGTGAGCGGTTTTGGATTATTTGGTTGAGGCAGTTGGATTCATTCATTCGGTCCGATTGTGAATATTTTACCTAGCAAATTTTTTCATAAAACTATGTTTTTAATAATGAAATAATCCAATTAGGCATAAACCGTACAAGTCTTAATTGCTTAGAAAAGTCTAAATACATGGATCATTCATGATTCATCCATGTAACGTAATTAAGCATATTTGAGGGATCAAAATGTAGTCAAATATTTACATCATTGTGTTCTATTTATATCTAAATTCTACATTGATACGTAACATGTGGGCCGTGGCTCATTGATCCATGCATGACCCATGGAGCTTCGGATTCTTTGCCTCATTTACAAGTGATACCCTTTCTTACTTTTTCTTTTATCCATTATTATTGCAACCTTCTTCTTCTTCTTCTTAACCAACTCGCCACTTTTGTAAAGAAATAATATAAGATTGATAAAGTACTGCTAAAATAAAAAGTGATGACAACAAATTATTCTCTAACTCGCACTAAGTAGCGTATTTGAGTGACAATCTTACATAAATGATTTTAAATTAACTTAATTTTATAAAATTATTTTCAATTAAATTAAATTTAAAGTTAAACAATTTAATGCATACTTTTTTGGACAAAATTTGGTGAATATTTGAATACACTATATGTAAAAGTAATTTTTTTTTTTTGGTAAACTATGCGAAAATAATTTACTGATAGACAAAGGTTAAAATAAAATGCTTGAAGTGAAAGGAAAAATGCTTGGTTATTTTATAATATAATTGATTTTTTTGTATTAACCTTTCGGTCTGCATGACCAAATCAAATTAGAGTTCTTCTAAACTATTCGTCTTTTGGTCAAGCTCCTTAACCATTTGAACTCAGTTACTTGTTTAAGATTTATTTTGTTTGACTAGACTAAATATTAAAACAATTAATATTAGGTGACATAAATTTACAAGGAGTTTTATAATAAAAATTTATAAATAATTTAATTTTAAATTCATTTTAACAAATATACTACAAATATGATGTAAAATTTTCGACTTCATACAAAATCTGTTCCAATCAAGTTGAGCTTTGGAGCTAAAATCAAATCAAAGTTACTACACATCCAAAACTTTACAAAATCTTGTTTGACAAGGGACAAATTGATAAACATGCATGAGGCATCATGTGTCCAGAAAAGATGATAGACTGAGAGATAAGAACTTGGAAGTCATAGCATCATGCATACTTATAAGTTGGCTCATTTGACAAGTATGAATCTTTAAAATGGAATGCATGAAGATTTTCGAATTTTAATTACCATCTAAGTTCACCAATCTTTAAAACAAATTTATCCTTGAAGAGAAAATAAAACCATAATGTCAATTTTTGTAGTCGTTAATGAAAAGTAAAATAAAAAAACATTCTTATCCTTCACATGATTCCAATTAGAAACAGCATGAAAAGCTTCTGACTTTATCCCAAAAAAAAAACATTGTATCTCACTCATTCCACTTGTGCTTACACTTTTCATTCAAGCAAGTGTAAAATATAGTTGCCGGCTCATCAGCTGATTGAGTATGCCTTTCATCAAAAGCAATTTTATCATGGCGGCAATTTGGGCATGGTTACTACGGAATAAAAGAAAGAAGTGAAAAAAGGATGAAAGAAAAATCGAAAAAATAATGATAAAGAAAATAACAAAGAAACAAGGATTGCATAATTAGTCAATACTATCTCTGAACAAAAACAATATCACAAAGAATATGGGGATAGTTACTACTCATATGGTTTCAAAGAAGACATATTTCCCCCACCCCACAAAAAAAAATGCAAAGGAAAAGTATAATGGAGTCCCATGAGGAACAGAGAAAAATTTAGTACAAGGAAAAAAAACTGAAGTTCCTATTAGGAGTTGATAATCCATACGGAACAGTGTTGTTGATGTCAAAAGGCCAAAAAAGCACATTTAATTAATAATTCTTTGGTAAAATTACCGGTTGAAGTAATTTATGACTCTATCTCTGACCAAACAAAAACATAGTGGTTTTTTATTATCCCATGCGCACAAGAGTGAAGGCAGAAATGTTACTCTATAAATATTTTGCATCAATATAAATATTTTTTTTTTATCAACTCATTTTTTTTTAAAAAAAGGGAAGATTTTATTGCCAACAGTTACACGAATGAAAATATTACAACTCTATCGGATTCAAACTTGACCCTTGAAATTACAAAGTCAAACTCTAACCATTAAGTTGACACGTCTTGGACCAATTCATCAATATATATAGTAGCAATGTTCCTAATCTGACAATCAGCTTGGTCATTTACAAAAATTTGGAAACTTTTTATTTAAAGTTTATGAGTCACTTACACCAACAACTATAATCATTTATAGAAAAAACGTAAAACATGAGAGACTCTAACATATCTCCGTCCTGCATATTAAAACAAATTACTACATATACTCTATCATAATAACTAATAATAGTAAAATAGGGTAAAATATACAAATAAAGAATGATAAAATAGACTCTGTCAGCAATACAACTATTTTCCAACAAGTTGGTATTCTGTTCATATCATACTATAAAGATATCTGCCAATCATAGATTTTCACTTCAAAATCTTTCTCATCTTCTAGCCTCTGTCTGAGTTCCTTGGCACGTTGTGTGTCTTTGGCAATTAAGAGAGCAAATCCCCCACCACCAGCTCCAACCAGCTTGTAACCACAACAGTATGGACTAGCAAAAGAAAATAACTTGTCGACGAAATCATTGCTGCAGTAAGGATCAAGTTCCTGATGCAATCTCCAAGCCTCCAACATTATTTCGCCTAGTTCGTCGATGTCGCAGTTCATTAAAGCTTCCCTCCCGATCTTTGCCAGCTCCACAAGTCGCTTGATACTGGATACAAGAAGGTTATCCCGGCGAAGATATCTAATTACCACCTTCTGCAGGACCTTCTTTGCAAGTCGAACCTACAAAACAATTCAATATACAAAAAATATCATTGTTAATAAGCAGTGTAGAGTTCTGTGATGCCTGCAGAATGCTTATTTTTGTGAATAAACAAATGCTTACTTGACCAGTAAAAACAACTAGAAGTCGTTGCTGCAACTCAGAAATCAACTGAGGTGAAGCCAACAAGGGAACAACTTGAAGCCGCAATGGAATTCCAGGAAAGCTTGAGGTACATTTAATCCCCGGATACAAACCCCCAATTTGGTCCTGCCACCCACCGCCTGTACCCATGAGTTGTTCCAACACCAAAACAAGTCTAGCAACATTTTCAGTGCTGTCATCTCCGTCAATTATCTGAAGAAGCCCTTTCACTACAGCAGCGGCTAAAATACTAGAAGTACCCAATCCGCTACCACGTGGAACATTGGCCCATGTCTTGATGTGCATGCCCATATCAGCAAGAATGTTATCGTGAATAATGCCAGTCACAAGTAGTGCACATTTCACCAGCCTAAATGGATCATCTCCATCAAATGGTGCACATATAGATGTATAATCCTCGATATATAACGCGTCGTGCGTGTCATCACTAATTAATATTCCTGTTGTTTTAGTGGTCTCAATGATGGTGCCAAGTGGAAGAGAACCTTCTAAGCTTATTGCCATATTTAGAACACATCCAGCACGCTCTATGCTCCATGGAGGGGTATCACTCCAGCCCCCAACAAAATCTACGCGCACTGGTAATTCTACTTTTACCTGTCTAGGATGGAAAGGCTGGTGAATGCGACCATTATCATGGCTGTTAATCTGATGTTCATCACAGGAGACACTACTGAGAGACTCTGACAAATGTTCTGCAGGATGAGAGTAAATTCAGCTTAAGAAAATCCCTTTTCTATATTTTCATATGAATTAAAATGCAGTTGTCTATTTATCCAAATACATGAATAGAGAATATGATATATATATATATATATATATATATATATATATATATATATATATATATATATATATATATATAGGGGGCATATCACTTGAGAATGATATTTATATGTGAGAATAGTAGGAATAAAGTGTAGCCATCAGATTAAAAAGGAAGGGCTGAGATTAAAAGATGGGTTAAGTGAGTTGTTGTATCCAATCTCTAACTTATCATTCTCAATTTCTCATTCACGCGTTCTCCTCTTTTTCCTTCAATGTTTCCTATTCTCCCTTCCTGTTTGACTCTTCTTCCCCCTCAAATTCTTCTCCAAAATCACTCATCTCCTTCCTCTAATTACAACACAAATCAATTCATTCCTCTATTCAACACAACCCATTATTATCTTTTTTTTTGGAAAGAACCGATTAATAAATCTGAAAATTTAATGTTGGTGGGGGAGGGGAAAGCGGCGGAACTGACGGTGAGGGGAAAGCGACGACGATGGTGGGGGAAAGAAGTGACGGCGGAACTGGTGGGGGGGGGGAAGCGGCGACGACGTCATCTCCTTGGTGGTGGAAGGTTGGAGTCGTCGGAATTGGTGGTGGAAGGTGAGGGGAAGAAGAGTCAAATAGGAAGGGAGAATAGGAAAAGTTGAAGGAAAAAGAGGAGAACGCGTGAATGAGAAATTGAGAATGATAAGTTAGAGATTGGATACAACAACTCACTTAACCCATCTTTTAATCTCAGCCCTTCCTTTTTAATCTGATGGCTACACTTTATTCCTACTATTCTCACATATAAATATCATTCTCATGTGATATGCCCCCTATATATATATATATATACGATACATGCTATTTAGAGCCATTTGACACCAAAAGAATGGTTGCATATGAGTTTTACTGTGGTTTTTATTTTACTATAGCTAACACTTGTTTTAAGAAAAGATTGAAGCATCTTAAAAGAGTAGGGTGGTATGCTTTCAAATTTATTTACTTTTTTTTATTAGAAAATTTTGCATGAATAAGTGAAAAAGCAAAGGCTGTTTGAGAGAAAGGTTTTGACGGGTGGATTTTGGGAGATACAAGGAAGTGCTAATGAAGTGTGGAATAAGAATACTAGAGGGAGTAGAGAGATGGAAAACAGACGCTAGAAAAATCAAAGAATATTGGGCCAAAGGGATAAAGGTTCTTGCTGGTGGGACAATCACAACAACAGTCTACAAGAAAAGGTTAAAGTTAAAAGAGTGTTGTGAAACATAATCGTAATGTAAAAATAAGAAGTCAATCAGTAAAGTTAAAACAAAAGCATCTGAAGCTCTATACAAGTCTTTAGGCACTTAAGAAGAAGAAGAACAAGGTATCTATAGACTTGCTGAAAATAGGAAATAAAAACAAAAGACTTTAACCAGGTGAGATGAATAAGGATAAGGAGGGAAAAGTATTGATAAAAGCACGCACCTTTAAATCCATATCTTACTGCTGAAGCAGTTTCGTCAGCCACAGCATCCCAAACTTTATGCTCCAACTCACATGCTGTCTTTTCATCATTGCAAGCTCGAAGAAGATCGACTTGCACCTGGTATGCTCGGCTCTTGGGAAGTATGTTAGTGTTCTGCTCCTGAACTTTTGGACACATAGCTAGGAGATCCTTGCATATTTTAACTCCAGAACCTTCTTTTTGAAGAATTTCTGCACATAGTTGAGACAAATTGCGTCCCAGCATGCCATAGGTAACACAAGCTTTAGCAATTCCTGCTGCTAGATCAGCTTGATGATGACTAGAACCTATACACATTGTCGAGAAATCAATTGATCTATGCAATTCCTCCAGACTGATGCGCTGAACAGATCTCCACAAAGAAAGCATGTCTTCGGTTTTTTGTTTAACTAATCCCATCAACCACATTGAAACCTTAAGCATTTGAGCATAAGGAAGTATGGGGAATATTTTTGAATTCCATAAACACTTCGCATCAGTGCCTGAGGAACCCCATAAATCAGTTTCTTGAATACCTAAATCATGTAAAACCTTCTTCCAAGGTTTCCCACAAAATGTACCATCCCCAGAAAGTGAACTTTTAGGGTTATCATGAAGGCCACAATATACTAGGACTCTCTCGCTCCTTCCAACCAGGGGAACCTCCCAAAGACAATGGCGATCTGGAAGCATGAACTTCATTGAATCTTCCGCACATATATAATCATCATCTAGAGATATGTTGGCTCCAACAACTATACATAATGAGCCAATATGTATTCCACCAGAAATAGATGAACCATATATGAGAGAATCCTCTCCTACTGAGACCCCGGGTGCAATTTTACTGGAAAGAATAATAGCAGATGCTGTAATGTCAGATGCAGTGGTTGCGGGAATAGAACATAGGTGTCTTCTACCAACCAAGTCTGAACCAACACCACAAAGGTGATCTAAAACTTCATTTGAGGTCCCAAAATGCAAGAACAATAAATCATCTGCAAAGGAATAAAATACGAAAGAATCGATTTTGGTACACAAAGATATGGGGAATGATATAAGTACAGAATAAAAGATTGCCATTGGGATTGACATACAGGCACAGTAGCTGAACATCCTCTGGTTACCCAACCTGTTGACCAGTTCTTCACCCAAAGGGCGCTTTCTCAACCACTCATGCTTTGCAGGTACCCAGGCAGCAACCAAATCTTCATATAAACTCATCTGGACAACACGGCATTTATTATTAGATAAAATTAACTTCATTTTGCCACAAAAGTGAAGAGCATTAAATGCTATGGTAGAGAAAATGGTGCAGACTTCATAAATATATACACAAGACTGAATCTACTCAGGCTTATGGGAAGATTTCGAGAAGACCTTTATTTAAAAGAACAAAACTAAATCAAAGCATTTGGCCTAGTTTGGTTCCTCATAAAATTACGGTTTCTGTGTGGAGATTAGTTCAAGATAGATTACCGGCGAAAGATAACTTGAATAGGAGGAATGTGCTTGTTGGGAATCAAATTCAATGTGTAATAGGATGTGGCGAAACGGAATTCACAAGCCACTTATTCTTCGGTTACCCTGTTTTTACGAAGGTTTGGAGAGTTATTTTGAATTGGCTGGGTATATATACTGTTCTGACATATGGCTGTACATCTCATTTTTGGAATTCGTAGAAGGGTGAGGTTCCTACCAGATTTTGCCTTCAAGGGAGACTTGAAGGAAATTTTGCCGTAATCAGAAAGTGGTGTGGCAATTGGCTGATTGTTAGCGGTTCATACTAAGGGATGTTTGGTGTCAAATTCACAACATATTTTCATTGCAAATGTTAGCTGGACAGTTTTGGCATCGAATAGGAAAATGATTTTGGTGACTGCGTTAGCAGTTTAGAGTGTATTTTTGTGGTTGTAATAGTTTTTCAATGTTGAGGAGACTGAGGATTTGAATTTTGTAAGCTAGTAATCTATGTAGCTTTGTTTTTTTGGGTAATGGGTGTTGGTTTTGTAAGTTTCGTGTCTGCTACATGCAGAAAATTGTGTATCAGAGGTGCAACCTTTTCGCACATATCTGAATAAATAGTTCTATTTTAAACTGACAAATCATCAACCTCTCAAATTATCAATTAAAACACAAATTAACGTGATAACTATGTTTTCAAACTCGAACGAACTTTGTATCCATGAATATAAAACCAATTGTTAATACCAACCATATAATACCTCTTTTCTGCTCCTTATGAGGTCTGAAATCATTTCCTGAGAGGAACAAGCAAGTGTAACAAGGTTCAACCACGCCTTACCTGTAACCGCTATTATACCAGTATCAAGTAGTGTCCTACCATCAACTAAAACTGCCTTGCTTTGAATCAACTCATCTACAGTAGGTTTCTGTAGTAGATTATCCACTAAACTGAGTGCATAATTTTGATTTGAATGCACTTCAGTTTCAGCTGCAACAATTACTCCATGATTAGAAGCAACATCAAGTGTGATTGGAACAGTGATGATGCAAGAAGTGTCCTCAGGAAGAGTCATAACAGATGCATCAAAACACGGAAGAACATCACCAGTCATAGTCAGCATTCCACCTGTAACGAGAATTGAATAAGCACATTGTCATTAAATTGATGTTTTGTTCTGTGCTACAGGGCCTGATTGAATTGACTTAATAGAAACAGCCCTTATAACTAACTAACTAACTAACCTTGATCTCGAAAAGCTTGTCTAGCACAAGAAGCAATAGCAAGAATATGATCAAAAAGAAGAGGAACAGGAGCATCAGGTTCATCATCAGCCAAGAAAGGGAGAGGAAGAAAGACTTTCCCCATAGGGTTAGCCCAAGGAACTCTTTTAGAATCACCACCAGCATGAAGCAATAGTACATGTTTTACAGCAAGGACATTGGCAGCAGTTGTACCATAATGAAGAGAAAGGGCGTGGAGGGCATTGAGAGTGGCGGCACCGGAACCGATACGGCGGCCGAGAGGATCAGGGACGGCGAGAGTGAGTGTTGATGGGGAGATCCGACCCATGCGTTTGGCCCGGTGGAGTTGGGAAGCGTAGAGATGGGCTTGTTCTGGGCTTGCGGCAGTGAGAATGATTGCATCCCATGTTGGAACCCTAGATGGGTGGCGTACAGACAATCTTAGATGGTACCATGATTTTCGCATTAAGGATGATAGATCTTCCTTTCTTCTTCTTCTTCTCTCCATTTTCTTCTCCCACAAACAACACTAACTAACTCTTCTCAAGAAAAGACAAGGAGGAAGATGCATGAAACAATTTTTCTGACCGACAAAACATAGCGGTTGTAAAAACAGAGAAGAGAACCAAAAATTAAGTTTAATTTGGCTTCGCCCGGGTTCGAACCGGAGACCTTCAGTGTGTTAGACTGACGTGATAACCAACTACACCACGAAACCATCTTGTTTGTAATCTTTCGTGAAAACATACAAGATGTGAATATTTTAATACTAGGTAAGTTCATGCTTGTTAATTTATTTTGAAAATACTATAGGTCTTTTTTGTGTACATGAGTGTTTTATTTTGATGATTTTTTTCTACTTTTGCATGTTTTTTTTACTTTAACTATTCAAAATTATAATGTTAGTCTCCAATTTAAGTGACAAAGGGTTATGTTTGGATAAGCAAATTAAATAAGTGATTATAGCATGAACAATTATCTCTTTATTTTTTCAAAAATATTATAATGTATTTGACCAATAAAAAAAAAGTCACTTAGAATCACAAAACAATGAGTTCTCATAACAAAGAACACAATCATTCTAGAAAAGGATTTTTATTTATTACATAAGTAACATCAATCCTCAAATGTACAAGATATTTGGGGCGTATAATACAAGCTCCAAATAAATCCCTACATGTCCAATAGTGATCCTACCTTAATACAACAGTAGCCTAAATTGAATGAAAACACTTAGAATATATGATCTATATGATTTCCATGAAGAAATAGCTCAATGTAGAGCTACAACCTTGGTCCCATAGTTAGCAGACTGAGGAAAATGAATTATGTTCTTCAAGCATGAGGAACCACATCAATATCATGCTGCTGCACAGATGAATGCAGTTTTCTTTGTCAAAGAGTCCCATTTCCTGTCCAAGTTAGAGTTTGCAACGGTTTTTGTCATGCCACGGTCAAAGGATCAAGAGATGATTGAACCTTATGGTTAGTTAACTTAACTTTGCTCCTCAGTACATTTAATTGAATCAACATTCTTTAGAAATATGAAGATTGATCATGAAGCACGTTCAAATGTGCCAATATTCGAGCTGCCAAGGATTTAACGCTACCATTACCCCGCTGAGTTAAGTCAACCAAAGGCATTTGAGCTGAAGCTCCATATTTCTGCTTGAACTCGAATAGCCGGAAAATCCTTTCCAAAGCATTAAGAGACTTTTCCTGCAATCCAAGGGAAGGGGAACCGAGAAATCGTATTATTAGTGGTATGACATTTTCATCTGCAAGCACTTTACTACCACTCTGTAGCTTTTCCCCATCAATTAAAGTTAGAAGAGCATCTAAAGAAGTCTCACAGACTGCAAGATCAGAGTCCCTAAGAGTCTTTGCTAGTGCTCCCACCGCATCAGCCTCCAATAGGCAAAATGATGATTCCACACTGCATACACCACCATGAACTAAGCATCCCGCTTCTGTTTGAGCTGAGAAGCACCAAAATCCCTTGCGTTTTGGCATTGGACTGCTCAGTTCATTTGAGCTTTTAGAAAATTGAGTTAGGGACAGTGCTGCTAGCAGTTTTGTTGGAGCAGTTCCACTTTCAAGCAACTGTACTAAAACAATTATGATCCCAGTTTCGGCCGCACTCTTTTGCCATTCCAAGTTTGTTGGAACTGTAAAACGACATAATGCGCCAACAGAATTCTCTACCAACTTACTCTTTTGGAGATCTTTATCCGTCCCTTCTTGGATATATTTACAAATGATTGGCAGCGCCCCGGCATCCAAAAGCCACTGAGTGATCTGTTGAACTTTTGGAAGATATCGTATTATTCCCAAAGCAGAAACAATTTCTTCTTTATCAGATGAAGATTTCAGCATCTGGAGTAAAGTCTCAATACACTTCTGATTCACATGCTTTAGTACGGTGTCTTCATCACAACTTTCTACCAGGCAAGAAAACAGCTTCACAGCACTTGCTCGAAGATTTAGGCTTTCATTCTCAAACAATTTGACCAATACTAGAACCGATGGGCACTGCACATAAATAAGTAAACTGGTTTAGCTATGGTATGTTCTCATATAAGCATTCTCAAGGTTTATAGTAAGGACAAGAGATAAATTGAAAGTAAAGCAAGAGCCAAGAGGGGAGTAACTTCCAAGTCAACAGTGTAAGGGCTAAGGATAATGGATAACCAGCCTGTCAAGTGCTAGCTTACCACACAAGACAGAAAATGGCAGAATATCAATTTCATTAGCAATGCTAGTTATCAAATAACAGTAAATATTGCATGCTAATAACACACATAAATGATATAATATCTGCAAATTGCACTTCCTAATAGATTAAGAATCACAGATAGTAAACACCTGAAAATTGTTTCCAACGACTCATGGGACCTTCATTAGAAATGTAATTTTTGCTGGAAGGGGGGATGAAAAGTAATTTGAATGATGCTTGTTTTACAGTTATTTGGTTTTAGATGGTAGACTATATATCTGTGGTCAAAAGTACCACGAGGAATCAGTACCAATGAAACTAAGAACCACAATCCTTTATACTTAATAGTCATTGCTTCCTTGATGCTAGCTAAAAATATTTTTTACTATGCTAAATGCTAGATGTTCCAATTTTTATTTATCATTGGCATGCTAAACAGTAAAATGGAAGTGGAAGAACTTCAATGGCGATGCCTACCTATTTTAGACATGCCTGCTTTGACGACATTGAATGCCTACTTATGGAGACTAGTGTTTCAGAAGAAAAATAATTTCCAACTGTGATATGTACTTTTAGTTCAAGTTAGATGCATACCTCTCTTAGCTTGTTCCTGATATATGAAGCTGAGGGCGAGTGACACAAGGAATAAAATGTCTCAATAATATATTGTCGCACATCAGGCACTGTGTAGCTAACTAGAGAAAAAAGGTTAAAAACATCTTCATTGGACTCTAACAATGAAACCGGTGTCTGTGTATCCTGAGAGATGGTAGATGCAGCAAGTTGCATAATTATGGGAGCTACATGTTCAGACAAACTTGAGGAAGGAAGACTGTGCTGGAAAAGAATGTCAAATAGTCGGCGTGCTGCACCTTGTCGAATCATTCCGAGTCCATTTTTCTTTAAACTAGATAGATTCTGAAGAGCTTTCAGGGCAACCAATTTCATCTCAACATCATTATGTGAGACCAAGTGAAGAAGAGGAGGCAGAATACCACTGTCAAATAAGATCTCCTTGTTGTGGTCTGTTGACTCCATTTCTGCTAACATTTTGACCATAATCATCTTCACATCATCTGGTCCTGCATAAAAAATAAAAAAAACAGGTTAAACAAAAGGCTTGTTCCTCACATCATCCCTGACTTTTTTGTAACAGACATTTGCATTAATTATAGTGTCCATCCATTTGTAAATGACATTAATGCAGTTCCTCAATTAATTTACTTAAACTGTTCCTTGAAGCTCTCAAAAACTGTAGAGTAGAACATGGTTCCTGATTGAAAACTTCAACTTTGAGATCTGTTTTATAAGGAGTTACATAAACTCCCTAGTTTGATTTTAAGATTGTTTCTCCTCATCGTTGCATAAATGAATTTCAATATTATAAACACTACCAATGTAGGTGTCTTAGGGAAAGAAGATGAAATCAATTTCCATTTTTAAATTCAATCAATAACAATTTTAATGCATCGATCATTGAAAATATAGAAGCGGTAACTGATAAACTGACTCAAAATTGAAGTTTCAAGATAAACCTGCGGAGAGGCGCTGCAATAAATGCTTGAAATAATTTGCTTTTGCCATCTGTATAACATTCTGATCAGAGAATGAAAGCTTCTCCAGTAACTCTGTTGCATCTCTTGCAGCCTGATTATCCTCACTGCTAGACATAGTCACCAGTAGTAGTATGCAACCTTGAACTTTTCCAATGTATTCTCTTAACAAATCATATTCGGATAGTTCCAGAAGTAATGCCACCGCCAACTTCCTTTCCCTCAAACGACGCCCAAGCGAATGGACAATAGACTCAATCGCATTATCAACATTTGCAATTCTTTCCTGAAAAATCTTCAGGGTCAGGGGAAAATATCTATGAAATTGTGCATAGTTATGGACGGTATTTGCATGTTTATTTAACGATGGTAAATTTATAATAAAGAATAAGGGGTGTTGAAAAAAATATCAAAATTATAGATGAGAGTGCGGTGAGAATATCTAAAATGCATATCAGGTAGTGCTTTCTCTTACTGTAAAGGTTCTAACCAATCTGTTTTGTGTTTTTATTTTTTTATGTCAAGTGGAGAATGTATGTATTGTACCAATTCTATGTCTTTAAGCATTGGCCACAGGTCCTTCTATATGAAATATGTGAAAATAATGACATCAGAATTAGTATACTATTTAGTAAGAGCATTTAAAACAATTTTTAGTGATGCATCTGTTACATAATGATATTTTGCATTAGCCCTATCTGTAAATGCTTGTAGGCTTGATTTAGGACTGCTTATTGTATGAGGAGAGGAACCTCTATCTTACATAATAAACATTAATATGTAAGATAGAACTAAAGGATTATTAATAAAAAACTTATAAGATCACTTAAACGTTACTAATTAAGTACCTTGGCATCTTCGTTATCCTTCACCAGCATGCAAAGGATGACAAGGACGTGATTTCTTATATCGTGATTTTTTTCAGCAAGAATTTGGATAAGAACAGGCATATAATTCTCCAGTACCACCCACTCTCTATGTTGGTCCTTTTGTTCACACAAATCTTGAAGAGCTTGCAGACAACGTAATACTCCAACTTCATCTCCAGACTGGATTTTCTCTCTCATTGAAGCAATTGTAATCATTGTATTTCTATCTTTCCATTCTTCTATTGATTGTTTCAAGGTTTTGTTAGGTCTCAAAATCGACGTGTCTAAAGTAATGAAAGTCAGAGGACACAATTTGTTTCCTTCTGCAAACCACTTTTCAATTGCACTTCTCTCAAATGTTTGCCCTGATGAAGTTTCCACAGGGTCAACCATAACATCACCCGTAATGGGGCAATAAAAGGACTGTAAAGGCTCCAACGGTTGAGTACCCAAAGAATCTCGTTTGGCGAAGTACTTGAGTTCTTTTTCCCTAGTTGATGAGGCTGCATCAGACCTTTCCAACAAAGCAATAATTTGATCCATTTGTATGGCTTCAGCCCGGTCTTTCTCATTTTCAATTTCACTTTTAAACTCTTCAAGCTCTTTTTTTAGTGTTGACCGCTCTTTTGTAATTCCAACAGCATCTGCAATGAGAAGAAGCAAATTATTTGCATAGGAGCGGTCGAAATTCTTTTCCTGTATCGCTGACTCGATTTTCTCTAATATCTCTTCCTCAGATATGGCTGCCTTAAATTCAGCTGCCTGCATATTGTCACATAACCTTTTGATTTCTTCAATTATTCCGGCAGAAAGGCCTAATGCAGCCAAAGGAAGAAGACCAAGTGCCCTGCTGATCTCGCTTGTGCTGTGCTTCAAGCGCTTAAAAACAGTTCTGCAGTTCACTAGAAGATATACCTTGCTCTTCTTGCTACATTCTTGAACCAATTTCTTTCCATCTTTAATTTCACGATCCAGAACCTCAATAGCGTTGTTGAATGTCTCAGAATCACTGACCTTTTCTTTGCTCAACTGTTTTAAGATAGGCGCAATTCTTTGTAAGTAAGCTGCAAGTTCCTTAAAACTATCCTTATTCACAAGGACATCGCCAGCAGAATATACAATCTCGGAAATGGTATCTATAATTTGAGAAATAGCTTCCGAAGCAGGACCAGAACTCAATAAATCGAGAGCCATCGTCTTTTCGCGGCACAATTAGTCTAGAAAATAAAAACCCTTCTTCTCCCATGAAACAACAACAGTAAATAATGTTGGTAGGATGATCACAGAAGTTTCTTCTTGCAACTTCTGATCAAGGAATGCTTCCATACCAGATACAACTCAACTTCAAATACCTACATCCACTATGAATAAAAGAAATTCATCAAAACTATTTCCTAAGGATATTATTTAGAACACTAAACTAAGGATTAAATCCACATCATCATTTTGTGCACAATTTGGGTATAAGTCGTCTACATTTGATTTCTAACTATATGGTAGGCAGAGAAATCAAAACAAAATGTGAAAAACTTTCCATCTCTAGAATAAAATAAAAAAACAGTTTTCGTTTTAAACTATTTTAATAGAACAAGCAGTAGATTCTGAAACAGCCATGTTGGTCAGATTCATTGTTGAAAAGAAGGAAGAAGAGTAAATTATGTATCATTTACACAACACAAAAAAATAAGAATAAGGAACCTAAATTAGAATAAATGAAAACATTTGATTTGGCAATATTATTATGCAATAAATTTAACGCCTAAAAAACGGTTAGATGACTAAAAAACTCAATGTAACTATGGCAAATTGACTTGACTTAGAGAGAGAGAGAGAGAGAGAGAGAGAGAGAGAGAGAGACCTGGAGAGGTGAAGGGGAAATGAAAGCATGGAAGTTGAGAAACATAAACCAGAATTAAGGAAGAAGAAACAAGTGGGAGAGAAAAACAGAACAAAGGAGATATAAATTTATGTTACAACTGTACGAAACATGAAAGTCTGTCTATACAATATTTCCGGGAAGACTCCTTCATAGTTCAAAGTCGATACAACTCTTTTACCTTTGACCATTCTCTTCTTGCAATGTCTACAACGCTGAAACTTTTTTACACACACACACACACAAACGTCACTTTTTTTTTGTCCTATATTTCTATTCCTATCAACTCAAATTGTGATCATTGCTAGCTAGTCCCAACTGTTTTTGTTGATTACTATTTTCTTTTTTGGGTAATAATAATACTGAAACACATTTTGCAAAATGATATTGATAACTCCATTGTACTGTCGTTAATATTTTGACATTTTCTTTGTGTCACGTGTGTATTTTAAATTACAGATTGTATAGAAAAATAGTTTATGTGACAACTTAGGTACCCATCAATAAAAGGTGGATAACACAACCCATATTGAGTTGGCACCAATCAAAGTTATTTGTTTGTTTTCTATTATTTTTAATGTTATATAAATACATTGTTTTGATTAGTCCAACTCAATATGGGTAGTATTACCCACCTTTTATTGATGGGTAAACAAGAATTTCCCTTATCTTTTTTGGTGACATTTGGTCAAAAAAATATAAATTGTGGATCTCACATTTTTTTTTTGACAAAAGGTAACTTATATTCTTTCATTCAACATAATAGAACTAATACAAAATAAAATCAAATCAAACATGGTGACTAGCATACAATTTTGACTCCCTTGCTAAAGTATGGGTGACATGATTTACTTGTTTCCGAATAAAACTTATCTTAAAGTTTGGAAATTGTTGTAATAGCGATCTACAAGTAAACATAATATTGTCAAAATCTGATTGGTTGTTAGATTTATCAATGGTGTCTTCCACCACTAGCTTGCAATCTAGCTCAATTTGCACCATTGATAATCCTAGTTCCCCAAGCCAAGATATAGCTTCCCTTAATCCCAATGCATCTGCTTCCAATTGACTTGGATAACACTCAAACCATTTAGTTAGAGCTTTCACAAAGTGACCTTGAGTGTTCCGGATACACATCCCAATTCCAAAGCATTGTTGATCACCAAATAATGTCGCGTCTATGTTGCACTTCACATACCCTTTCGTCTGGGGCTGCCGTTGCACTTCCTAACTAATCCTATATTGTGTGACAACAATTCAACAATCCGTTGTAGTCTAGTTGGTTAGGATACTCGGCTCTCACCCGAGAGACCCGGGTTCAAGTCCCGGCAACGGAATTTTTTATTTTTTTTCTTTTTTAAGGTATCATATTCTTCTGACAGCATTTGCCATAAAGAAGAGGCGAATCAAAACTTTCCAAATTTATGAAAAAAAAAACTATGTTGGATGATTGATGAACGAAAAAATCAAATAAAATTACCAATAACAATTTAATTTTCTAAAGTTGTATTTGCATTACATTATATATACAAATGTTATCATCATGAATTGGTAATTCAATTCTGACTTTTACACTGCAAAAGAAGAAGGAAAACTCTCTTGAACCAAATTCTTAACCCTAACCCTCACTGCACCACTGAGTTTCTGCACACTTTTGGCAATCCCAAACATTTCATCTTCTCCAATTTCTCTTTTTGATGAAACCAAAACAACTTGAGTTCCACACAATTCATCATAAATACCCTCGAACTCTTCCAACACTTCCTCAACAATTCCCAGCTTGTTCTTCTTCATCAACATCTTCACCAAAGCAACCACATGCCCTTCAAATTTTCCCTGCTCCACTACCTTTCTCACAACTGAAGGGTCGACACCAACACCATCTGATTGAAATTTCATTTTTTGGAGGAATTTCAAGAGTCTCTGAACATCCCTTTGAACCAAGTAAAGGGTGTTGGTTTTTTGAGCTACATCTATGATTGCAGCAGCATAGCCAGTAGCAGGCTTGTGATGAAATATTGGAGAAGATTGTTTGAGTTTAGGAAATGGGGTTTTTGAGGAAGAGAATGGTAGAGAAGGAGAATGATTGTTGTGTGAGAAAGTTTTTGTTTTTTGGGTGACTAAGTTGGAAGAGAAATGGGATTTTGGTTGTGGAGTTCTTGTGAAGTGAGAGAATTCACGGTTGGTTGTTGTTGGTGGGATTGATGAGATTTTGAGGGTTGAAACAGAGCTTGAGAAAGTATCCATGGAAAACGAGAGAAAAATGATTTTAGGTAAAGACGCTAACGAGAGGATAAGTTTAAGCCAACAGGTCTTTTGATTTTATGTGTTCGTGAGCAATGACAAATCCAAAATAGCATTTAATATAAGTAAGTTGTCCTGTTTAAAAAAATCCCAACTAATAAAAAATAGTATTTAGTTCGGTTTGATTTCATCTCTTCAAAATTTTATCACAAAATTCAACCATGATAAATGACGAATGGGAAATGTTGCTCGTCCCGAGAAAGCATATAACGAAAACATCTCGATGGTAGTAAATTAAACACGCTCTTCCACCTCTTTCTATCTATTATAACTATCCACTCACGCGTGTATTATTTTTCAATAAAAAACAAGATCCAATGGTGCACACACTTCGTGAAAAGCTCGGGACATTTTTTTGTCGTTGGGAATAGCACTACTCATGACGAATTGGTTTAATCTGGTTTAACCAGACATGTTTAAAAATTTAACAAATTACTAATAAAAAAATTAACAAATTATTTTAAAAAAGTCTTCTTTTTCAACATATGTTTGATGCAATTCATAGTGATGATTATATGAAACTCTCTTCATGATTCAATTTTAATGATACATACTATTCAAAGTATTGAAGTGATGACTTAATTAAAAAGTCCTCTTAATGAATATTGTCAAATGAGGAGTATCATTTTTTTTAAAGAGAATGAGGAGTATCATAATCACTTCATTTGTCCATTTTAAGAAAAAAATTGAAAATAAATTTATTATAATTCATTTTTATGATGATCATGTAAATATTATTAGAGCTTCTCAAATATGTTTAAAATGAATTATGTTGGATGCACGAAGTTTGCTTGAAACTGCAAATTTATTATTTAAATGTATTTTTATGCATCAAGAAACTTATACAATATTAAAGCAGTTTGATATGAACAAATCTAATTTGTTGCATAGTAGAATGATTGCGACGTCATTTGACATGAAAAAAGATCATGTCATTGCCTCAAGAAAATAATGAACATGAATTGGTCCTAAAATATCATGCCTTAGTTCAAATGAGTACACTAATGTATTCTGCTATATATATATATATGATTTGCTAATATACACTCACTAGTTTTTATGTGGGAGTATTTTAGCAACATGCATCTTTAGGTGTATTTAGCCACTTTTTAGTTATAACTTGCTAAAATACTCCTTCTAAAAAATAAGTGGGTGTATTCTAGCAAATGCATATAGGAGTTGCTAACATACACCCATTTATTTTTTAGAAGGTGTGTTATAGCAACATACACCTCAAGGTGTATTTATCAACTTTTTAGTTATAACTTGCTAAAACACTCCCACATAAAAACTAGTGGGTGTATATTAGCAAATCCCTATATACATATATATATATATATATATATATATCGTGATATTATTGTTTTGTCAAAATTAGTAAACACGGATATTGGAACAAGTCAAGTATACAATTTGTATCTTAGAGAAACAACAATATCATCTCATCATTTGAAAATGTTAGTACTACATCAACGAAGTAGAGAATACTCTTTTATTAAGGATCGTGATTTTACACATACAAGGAAGCTCTTGCAACAACTCAATATGAAGAGAATATCTCAAGCACGGCTAATTTGGTGAAGAATATGGAGATAGACCATATCTCATTTGAAACTTGTGGTCTTTTAAGGGAGCTCTTGCAACAACTCAATATGAAGATAATATCTCAAGCACTGCTAATTTGGTGAAGAATATGGAGATAGACCATATTTTTCTACAAAATTGCTGTCAAGTAAAATTTTTGAGTAACTAATACAAAATAATATTTGACCTTATTCATCTCATATATAATTGTCTTTTATAAAGGGAATTCATCTCATATATAATTGTCTTTTATAGGGGGGTAAATATGTTACGTATTCTTTTTCCCTTAACCATGATTTTATTCCGTTGAATTTTTTTGGTAAGGTTTTTAACGAGGCAAATTATCACACAAGAAGATGTTGTACTTTTTTCCTTCACTAGAGTTTTTACCACTGAGTTTTTTTTCTAATAAGGTTTCAATGAGACATATCCTCAATGGATATATAAGAGGGTGGAGTTGTCAAAACGGACTATCTGACTCACATTAGGCTACCCCATGACGGACTCAAGCTTTTTCTGGTCCGGCCAAAAAGACCCGAAAGATAAACGGGCTAAAATTAAGACTCACTTGTAACATAAATATACACTCAAAAGAATAATAGAATAGTTTCTCTTTCTCTCAATTTTTGTTCTTATTTTTGTTCTAGTTAAAGAGTTTTATAATAGTTAAAAAAAAGAGTTTTATAATAGTTTCAATTATACACACATTTTGTTTTTGTTCTTGAGAATAGGCTCTATTTCTCAAGAAGTTGGTATAATTTAGGAAACTATACACACAATCAAAAACATAAAATAAGAAAGAGAACAAAGCTTTTGAGAAATTTAGTTTAAATAAAAGGAAATTGTTAACATATGTCGTTAAGGAAGTGTCTTTAGGGAATTTATTAAGAACCAAATAACTGCTAATATATTCAAACTAACGAAACCAAATCATTAACAATAATAATAATAATGTCAAAATAACATTAAAGAGGATTTCTAATACGAAACCAACTAGATAAAAAGTATCGATGTTTAGTCCTTGTAAGCTTAGTTTAATTGGTGAAAACATTGGATTATATATGTAGGGGTTAGAGTTCGAACCTCGTACTCCCTACTTATTTATCTTTAAATGGTGGATTTTTAACCACCAGACAACTTGACAAAAAAAAGTATCAATGTTTCCAACTTTTGATTGGAAAGAAGACCGAAAAGAAAACCATTAGTTAACCACATTTTCAGAGATGATCTCCGTGATGTATAAAAAAATGGAAACAACATTAGAATCTATAAAAAATAAATTAAAAGTTGGAAAAATATTTAGTGATATACACACACATGGCTTAACTAGTAGAGCCCACCACTGTCCCTTGGAGTACTCTTTACCTCCGCCTCGCCCGATGGCATCCTTGTTTGTGCTTTTCTAATTTTTATGGGATGAAGATGAAAAATGGGCTAGTGTAGCTTTGGGTTTTGACACTCTTCAAAATCCATAATCGCACGACCTAAATCTAAATGAGTGAACATTAACAAATACTTTTTCTAAAGATTGATGATTTTAATGATTGCGGATCTTGCAATTCTCAATACCATCAGCTATATGTGGAAGAAATTTGTTAGACTTTTAGGATTAAGGTTTTGACTTGTTAATTTTTCATTGGTTTTTGCCTTGTTCATGTGTATCCTTAGCTTAATTTTGGTTTTATTAATGACTAGTATTGACCTCATAATGTGAAGGAGGAATGTCCTAACACATGGTCATTCCATGTGGCATTTAGTATGAGAAAATGTTAAATTTTCTGTTGTTTTTGAAGTTCGGAAAAGTACCTTTTCAAATTCATAATTCACCATCGAAGAGATTACCGAGTTGAGTCACGACCATGTCGTTCTCTTTAAGACGTTTCTCGGCACTACCCGAGTTTGTGCAAGGTAGACTAACAACCGCGCCGCCTCCAAGATAAAACAGTGCAGTTTACCTGTTCGATTACGTACTGCACCGTAAGTAATCGTTCGAGAATTTACACCCTCAATATGGTACGAACACCACTCGAAAATATGGTACGAAGACCACTCGAAACCGAAGGGACAGAAAGGAGTAGAAAAGGAAGAAAGACTCGTCAACACAAGTCGAAAGAGGGAGAAGAGAGGAAAAGCACAGGAAGCATCAACTGTGATTTTTGGGGTGAGGAATAAGTGAGGCCGAGCTCTCCTTTTATAGGGAGAGTTCGTAACAAATCCAGCGTGATTTTTGGGATTAAGTTAAGCGGATTAACTTAATCTTTAAACAATCCGCAGGTTGGTTCAACGAGTGGATATATCCAGAAAACTTCCGGATATTCTGTTTGATCGGATCGGAATGGAACTTATCCGTAGAGCGATTTCAGATAATTATTAAATTAACAAAAAATTAATTAAACAATTTCAGGTGATAAAAAAAATATATTATTTTTTTTAACCAGGACTCAAGCCTAGCCCGCCCGGACAGCGGCGTCGTCGCGCATGATATATATATATATATTCGTAAGCGTTCACCCGTTCGCAAAAGTGGGTACCCCAAGGGCACACCCTTGGAGGTCACCCCCCACTTATATGAACATTACTAGTGGGTATGTCCTATCCAATGTGGGGCATTTTTCAATCCATACCAACATCAGTTCTTTTCTAAGGGACATGTGTTTATTCTTTCTAACTTCCACTCAAATTCACTGGTGTTCCACCATGGACAACTTCATTTTTACCAATAGATCTGGTAGGAAATACAATTTTATCATAGTCATTAACAATAAAAGTTTCCCCCACACTATCTTCCACCATTATTCTCTCTCCTCCATGCCTCTCTTACTAGGGCTGGACAAATGGGTTCAACCCGTCCAAAACCGACCTACCCGTCGCCAAACGGGCTAAACGGATTGGGTCCAAACGGGTTAACCGGATGGAAAATGCGGTTTATATTGGTTACATTTGGATCGGTCCGGATGAGAGATTCCATCCACATAAATCCATTCCCGACCGAACATAATGTTATTGGGCTAATAACAATATCAACCCACCCACTCTGAGTAAGCCCAACCCAAACTCACCTCAACTCATACATAGTATAAAAGCAAAATTTTCTCATATGTTGAGACTTAGAAACCCTAGAAGTAACTTTCAGCCGCCGCTCTCCTCTTCTCTCTAACGTAAGAACTCTATCTCACTCTCTTCTTTTCATCTTAACCTTGAATCTTTCTTGTTTGTTACTATTCTTGTCTCTATACCACCTTTCGTCTTTCATTTTACGGTTTTGTTGGTTTTGATTTCGAATTTCAACTAACAAGTTATTGATTTTTGTTTTTTTTATCTTTCTTCCTATTATATAGATCTTGATATGGGTTAGAGGACAGACACAGTTGTAGAGTTCAAACGGTTTGTTACTTTACCTTGAATCTTGTTCTTTTACCATTGTTTTCGTTTTTAATTTTTGAATGAGAACTAACATGTTTTTCGTTTTTTTTTTCCTTCTCCTTCTCTGTTACAGAGTTCTGGATTTGAGGATAGTAGCAGCAGTAAATCATAAGGTTTGTTATTTTAAGTTTTTTTTTTAGGGTTTCTCTACCCGAATCCTATTCTTGCCTTTTCACCTTTGAATGTTGTTCTTATTATTTCTGCATCGTTGTTTTTTACTCTTTCAAAGATTCAAAGTAACATTTTAATATTTCTTTTCTTTTCCGGACTAACTTGGAAGATTGAACACTTGGAGTAATAGCTGAAGAAATTATCTTCAAAGGTTTGTTCTTTAATGATTTTTATAGTTGATTCTTACTTGATTATGTTTGTTCTCTTATGATTCTTAGTTAAATCCTGCATTTTCTGTTTTAACTCAATTATATTGACATTGATGTTATGTTTAAGAAAATATATTGGTGTTTTCTTCATGCTTCTGTTTTGATATTAAAGTAAACTATATGTAACTAGTTTTTTTTTTGTTAACATGTAGTTCATCAGTTTTGAAACTAATTTTATCATGTTTTGCTTGCTTGTCTTCTTTTGTTGTTAAATTTACTTGATTATTTATCTTCATGCCTCTGTTTTGATATTAAAGTAAACTAAATGTAACTAGTTTTTTTTTGTTAACATGTAGTTCATCAATTTTGAAACTAATTTTACCATGTTTTGCTTCCTTGTTCAATGTTTGCAATTTTGAAAGCTTTTTTTTTTTTACAGTAACTACACATTGTACTACTTTCTTAATGACATTGCATTTGTTTTGATTCACTTTGTTATTATTATTTTTTTCCTATTTTTTTACTTCTGTTGTTACTCTTCGTTGACTCGTAGCTGATTGTATGACCCCTTGTTTTTTGTTCTATTTTGATTCTTTGTTGATTGTATGCCATATGTGCAAGTTTTTTTAGATGATTGTATGTCACTTGTAAATACATGTAACTATTTTCTTTTTTGTTGACATGTAGTTCAGCAATGGAAAATTCTGCTCTAAGTGATGTTGTTCAGGCAGCTCCAGCTGCAGTTGTTCAACCTGAAGCAGCTGCAGCTCCCTTGTCATTGCCGACTTTGACTATGTATTTGCTCTTTGTTGGGTACATGGTTATTATGAATTAAGGGGTATGTTTAATCATTCTAATTAGAACTATTATTTTTAGATTATTGATAAGTGGCAAAATATGAATAAATCCATGTCTTTTATAAAGTTTTTTAATTACTTGTTGTGCAAGTTATCTTAGGAAAAGCATGGAATTTATGAATAAATGCCAATTATTCTTTGTATACCTTATTCTTCCCCATTTGTGTAGGAAAAAGCAAGCCAGGACCTGAAAATAGAAAGAAATATTGAAGAGAAGCATGAAGACAATCGCCCAGCGATCCTAGGGCGACAGCTTAGCGAAGTCAGGCAGAGAATTATCGCCTAGCGATCCTATGGCGAAAGGTTGGGGAAGTGAGGTAGGGAATTTCTGGAACAGGGGAAGTTTGATTTCGCCCAGCGAAATCCTGATCGCCCAGCGAAATCATCAAGGCGGTTTAATGCTGAAGATGACGTGGCAGATTGCTATTGGCTGTTTTGAATTGTTCGCTGAGCGACGATACGCATCGCTAAGCGAAATTGTATGTATCAGTTTTAGTATTTAAGCTTTTTACAGCTTTTAGGTTAAAGACTGACTATTGTATTGCTTGCTTTTGAAACGAAATTCCACAGCTTTTAATCTTTGATTTCTAAGAGAGAGAATAGGCATAAGAGGAGGTAAACTTCAAATAGCAAAAGGATTTCAAGTGAAGATTACATTAAGAAGCTTTGAGAAATCAAGCCTTAACATATTCTTCATCTTCCTTTCTTGTTTTGCATAGTTATCATGACAATGATCAACTAATCTCCTTTGTTGGGATTAATAGGTAATCAATCACTCTATGTTGTAAACTTTTGATAATTTAAATATATGATTCTAGCATTTTTATATACCATTGAATTTATTCTTGCTTTTCACTCTTATATTTGATTTAAATGATGTTGAAAAATACTTTTGAATCTAGGTTTAGAATGATAATCTATCAAGATAAGAAATTCTAGAAATGGGATTTGGTTTTGATAATTACATTAAGTATTGGATCGTAAAGCTTTCGAATCGTTTAATAGATTGAGAAATCGTCGATTAAACGATACGATCGATCTCACGACGTCATTTGGACACGAATGACGTTGTCGAGTAATACGTGATAATGTCATATATAAGAAAAAGCTAGAATCCGTATTTATGATCAATCGAATACAAACGACGTTTGATTGATGAACGTTACTCCTAACACCTTTTATGTCCTATTACTCTACTATTTATTTATAATGCTTTTTATGCTTGAGTAGTGTAGTAATGAAAAAAGGTTAAACCCTAACTTAAGACGATAATCGACGTTGAACGGTTTATGATATCACGATAATCCCTGTGGAACGATATAAAACTTATACTTACTTTTGTACATTAACAATTATATTTTTACATTTTCTAATGTTATTTCTTTCTTTATACAACTAGTGGCAGAAAGTTGAAAATGAAAAGAGTTCTCCTGCTAGAACTTTATGTTCTTTTCTGATTGAGAATGCCAGAATTAAGGTAAAATTCTGTCTTTTCTGTTTTGTTGAGTCTTCTAAAATAGATGAAGTAGTAATAATTAGTAATTCTGATCAATTTATTTTGTTTGTAGCAAAGTAAGACCCTTGGTGGAGTGGATCATTTAACGAGGTGCAGCAAAGTATGGAGCAAATTAATAGTTTAATACTGCTGATTGTTTATTTAAAAATGGATGACTGTAATATTTAAATATAATTCATCTATTGTATGTGTTGGGCTGTCTTTGCTGTGACAATATGACTAATTTACTATGACTATATGTCATTAGCTGCATACTTGGTGTGTGCTTATTAAGACAATCCTCATGAATATGGATGAATATGTGTTGAAACATGTGATTAAATTTGATATGCAATAATGTTTCACACAGTAAATCACCATATTGCAGGATGCTCATTTTAAGATATGGTAGTTAATGTTTATGTTCAGGTTTACTTTATTACTTTAAGCAGTTTTGAGTGAGAAATCTAGTAAGTTAAGGAAAAAAAATCATATACAAAATTGTCCAGGTTTTTAATTTAAAAGATTTGAAGTTTACTGGACCTAGAAAAAAACGCTCAACTTAAAATTGGCCCAACAAAAATATCTTTTTTTTAAGTGTATTGGGTAATATGACAAAATGTGTATGTGGCCCAATCTGCCCCAAACCGTATGAAACTGTCCGACCCACCCGCAGAAACCGTCACCCGAAACCCGTCTTGCCCGAACTGTAATTCAGTCGGAATTGGGCCTATGTATGCCATCCGTGGATTGATATGGATTGGGCTTTTGGACCCGGATCCGTCCGAATCCGACCGTTTGTCCAGCCCTATCCCTTACCCACCACCACCACCTTTATTATTTCTCCCAACTTTGTACTTCTTTATATCACAGATTAATTTATTAGTTCCTGTCATTTTTTGTTCAATTCGTTAGTTTCTTATTCTTCATAAAAACAAAAAAAAATGTACTTACCCAAAATGAATCTAATCCCAAAGTTCAGATTTTTATGGTTGCAATTTGAAAACCACAATCTTCATATATGGGTGAAATCGAATAAATTTGAACTGATGTTATATCTAAAAACGTTTGCTATTAACCCGACGACCAAATGCATCTTGCGGTCCTTTTAAGTTTTGCGTTTTTTTCGAGCTCGTCCTTTAAGTTTTTTGAGTTTCAAATTGATCATCTCTGTCAATAAAAGTGTGGATCGTTTCCCTTTTAATGATGTTCCATTACAAAAATGTTTAAATGTTCGTTAAATAGCTGACGTGTCCATTAAGCATGTGATGTGGCCTGTCCAGGTTAGACAATAATTTTTTTTTTTTTTTTATTAAAAAACTTAAAATCCAAAAAAAAAAGAACTTTACTCTCTATCTTCAAATGCAAACTAAAAATCTTTTTCCCCTTAAACCCTTGTCTCTTCCACTTTATCCCTTAATCTTCATCTTCGTCTCTTCAATCATATCCCTTCTTCATAATAGAAACCAAAAAAATCCTAAATTTTAGGTTTGGAGATAATTATCCATCAATCTGAATTAAGATTGAAATCCATTATTCACCCTCTTCATTCATATTCATATCCATCAATCTGACTTTGGCTACTTTAACTTTGAATTTATCATCAACCCATTTTTAATTTTTTTATTACGAAAAAAGAAAGAGAGAAACTATAGAGATCCATGGAACCCATTGTCCAATTTGGATTAATCATGATCTAGGTTATGTGTCAATTTTCTTTCTTCTTCTGGATTTGATTCTTCTAATAGTTTTTAAGAGTTTTGATTGAAGATAAAAATGAACTTTTTCATGGTAGGAAAATTTAGCAATTTCTCATCCTAAATGTCACCGTCATTCCAAGTGCACTATCCTTATTTGAATTAGGCAAACTCTCCCTAATAGTTAGCAACATACTTTTATCATTTGAATGAAGTTTAATTTTCTGTATAAAAAAAAAATTAAAATAAAAACACACACATCTTTGCAAATTACAAGCAAGTGATAATTGTTCGAGGCTGTAATATATCTTTGTCGGTGCAAAAAGTGAAAACCCTCAACATATGCTACTGACTCTACTGATTGCTTGCTCCGTCACTGCATTGGAATTAAAGAAGGTTCTTTTATAACATTTGTCTATGTTGTATTGTAGGGCCCTGTGGTCTCTGCAATGAGCCCTGTAATTTATTTCAGACCCTATCATGTGTGGCTGGATTGAATTGTATGGTAGGCCATGCTCATGCTACACAGGTCACAATGTTTTCTTTTCCGAGGAATAATAAACAAGTAGAATTCCCAGCAGTGAAGAAAACGAGCAGCATACATTGACATGTCTATGCCATGCACACATTCCACATCAATTTACCGCCGATTTTGTTAGTGTGTAATCTGGACCGTCTCATTTTCAGTTAACGGTCCAGATACTAGTTTATGAGCTGTTTCACCAATCTTGTTCAAGGCCATCGTTGTTTTACTTGAATTATGCAAACAAGCTCTTTAAAAAAGGCAATCAAATAATTACAATTTACTGTAATAATTTTTAGAGCCATTTGAAAATGTCACCAAAAAGAAAAAACTATGCAAGAAATATAACTCATTAAAAAACAATAATAGATGGTATGATAAAATCATGCACATAAAAAAGCAGTTGGCTTCGTGATGACATTCATTTTTTCATTTTTAACTATCTTTATACTGTTATGAAAGCACTTGATTAAAATTAAGTTTTCTTCTTCTTGGCAAAGGCTACGGTGGGAGACCTCAGTAGGTCTCTCACCGTGAGAGACTTGCTTTTTTTTTTTTCAAAACGCACGGTCTAGTATAAAAAATACACGGTACTGACAGAAAAAAAATGTACGGTCTGATATCAGACTTACAAAAAACGTACGGTCTAGTAAAAAAACGCACAAACCGTGCGAAATTTATAGACAGAAAAAATGCACGATCTGATTTCAGACCGTGCACTTTTAAGTTTTTTTAGTTGGAAAAGTGCACGGTCTGATGTCAGACCGTGCACTTTTCACTTTTCAGTTTTTTTTTTAAAAAAAAATAGCAAGTCTCTCACGGTGAGAGATCTAATGAGGTCTCCCACCGTAAACGGCGTTTCTTCGTACACTTTCTGGTACTGAATGTTTTGCAATTATATCGGTATTTAAAAAGTACTCCCTCCATAACTTTTTATAAGCAAATTTGACCAATTCACATTTTTTAAGGAATGTGGTTTGTGTTATTTAATTTAAGTTAAATAACCTATTTTGCCCTCATTGATTGTGGTGTACAGTAGTATATTTTCAAGGTGTTGTTGTTAAACGTGTGTGCATTTAAAAAATTAAAATAAGGGTATTTCAGGTATATTATCCTTAAATATGACAAAAAAAGTCAATTTTGCTTATAATTAGTTACAACTGAAATGGTTGAATTTTGCTTATATTTTGTTATGGAGGGAGTAAGTACATTGTGGATTGTGCAAAAAAAAAAAAAAACACTAAAAACCAAAATTAGCTTGCTCTCAAAACTAGGTCGTGCACAATGTGTGTGAAATAGTGAATATCATAAATCTCATAGTACCGAGCTCAATTTTTAGTCATCGAAAAGATTGACTCTTCACCCACTCAATAAATCACAATTTTCAATCCCTTTGCAAAGCATCACAACCACTAGAAATTTTGATGAGTAATCTATATAAATTAAAGGCAATAATAATATGATATGCAAACAATATCTCTGTATTTATGTATATAATATATTGTACTACTACACTTGAGTTGGTAAAGCATTAAAGGGGGACAATTCTTGCACACTGGTAATTCTAATTCAACACCGGTTGTTGTCCAATTCATGTTTTCTTTCAACCCTTTTCCTTTACTTTATTAATTTCTCCTACTTCCCTTTTCTACTAATATATCTTCTGACGGGGAATACTATTATTAGCATCCTTTGAAGCTGTTTTTGATCTTGAGAAGAAAATGAATCAGGAAATGAATGGTATAGAAGCTGAAAGGCCACAAGAGAAAATAGATTATGTGTTTAAGGTTGTTGTGATTGGTGACTCAGCAGTAGGAAAGACTCAAATGCTATCAAGGTTTGCAAAGAATGAGTTCTGCTTTGACTCAAAATCCACCATTGGAGTTGAATTTCAGACTAGAACTGTCACAATTAATGGTAAACTCATCAAAGCTCAGATCTGGGATACTGCTGGCCAAGAAAGGTTTCTTTTCTTCCTCTCATCACATCTCATATCTCTGTTTTACTTGCTTGTCCATCACTTTAACTTAAGAGAGTGCATTGTGTTTTTTTAGTTTCTTGCATAACAATGTTATATTTCATAATGTGATCTCAATTTGACATTAAGAATCTTACTATAATTGTCATATTTGGTTTCTTACTTACAAATTCGACAAACTTTAGACAAAAAAAATATACTACATTAAGAATCCTACTATAATTGCCATATTTGGTTTCCTACTTACAATCCCACAAACTTTAGACCAAAAAACTACCAAAACCAATGTATTCAAAATCCCAATCTGGGTTGTCTTGAAATAGTAGAAAGTACTTATGGATGTTGAATAATGAAATTGTTTTAGTTAGTAAAAAACTTGGTTATGCAATGCAACACAGACAGCTAGCCGACCTGTCGAATCAATTAGAGGTATTCGAGTTCGATTTATGACTTAAACAACTATTAATTAGAGTTTACTTATTTATCGATCAAACTCCGAATTATTATGACCAATTTTCACTAGGAAGCACATGGATTGTCTTAAGCTAAAAAAAAGGCCTGCTTATGGTAATTTATAGGTAAATATTCATAATTCATCTTTCAGCCTATAACAAAAACTTTAGTTACATCTAATTAATTTATATTTCCGAATTAACTATCTTATTGACATCCAAATAGATGTTTCTCTAATTGAAAAATCAGCAAAATGACATTAATAATGAAAATTGATAGGTATTGTAAAATGACGGTAGTTGAAGGTGATACGAACAAATCCATCCAAACCAAATAGCAAACATGCACATAATATAAAAGACATGGATGGAAGTCAGATAAATTATCATGATTTTGTTGCTGATGTTATAGGTACAGAGCGGTTACAAGTGCATACTACAGAGGAGCATTAGGGGCCATGCTGGTGTATGACATAACTAAAAGACAAACGTTTGATCATGTAGCTAGATGGGTTGAGGAACTACGGTCACACGCCGACAATTCCATCGTGATCATGCTAATTGGTAACAAAGGTGATCTTGCGGAGCAAAGAGTGGTACACACGGAAGATGCTGTGGAGTTTGCAGAGGATCAGGGCCTCTTTTTCTCAGAGACTTCAGCTTTCAGTGGTGAAAATGTGAACTCTGCATTTTTCAAATTGCTTGAAGAGATTAATAAGGTTGTCTCAAAAAGGTCGTTGGAATGTAATAATGGCAACAACAATGTTGCTACACTTAAAGGATCAAAAATAGATATAATTTCAGGTCCTGAGTTAGATATTACTGAAATGAAGGAAGTACCTTCATGTTCTTGTTGATCTAGTTTTTAAGTTGAGAGATGAGTGAAAAGTACATATGGTAAAAATAAAATAAAAAAGTCAAACGTGCTCAGTAATTTATCAATGGGGATACTTGCTTTTAGTTATTTTGATTGAATTACAGCAATGAATTTAACATATTTGAAGTTTTTGTCTTTTTAATAAGAAAGAATACACGAAGGCAATCCAAACACTCTTTGTTTACTTTCTCTCCCCTTTGAATACAGCCCTCTTCTTTAGTCTTTTCATCTCTCATCTTATTTTAGAATTCTCCGTTTTAATTTCCATCTAATCTCTCCCATCCAACCACACCTAGGCTACACCAATCAAGTGCCAGGCGCCACTCTCCATTTCACCTTTCACTTACAATAACACCACCGGCTTAACCCCTATGGTGGTGGTATTTTTTTGGAAATTAACACATCTTGCTTTAGTTTCATGCAACAGGACAAATTAAGTATGTAGGAAACTGAGTTTCACTGGTTGCAAGATTTAGGCAAGCATATACTATTCAAATCATGTCTCATGTAGTAAATTATGTTGCCCCTGTTAATCCTTACCGAGAACAATTCACAAGATTTTAATCTATCTATCTATGTATAATAACGTTGACACACAAGGTTTTAGATTGAGATATTTATTTAGATTTAGGCTTTGTTTTTGAGTTTGAAGGGGAAATGAGAGGGGAATATATGATATTGAGTTTTGGAAAAAACTCAATATATGATATTGTTTTTGTTTTTGAGTTTTGGAAAAAGGGAAAGAACAAGTGGAAGAAATATATGATATTGAGAGGGGAATGCTTTGTGGTTCATTTTTCTTTATAATACAAGATTCTCCCCATTTGGGAACTCAAAAATTGTATTTGAGGAGGGTGTTGGTTTTTTTTTAGGATTTACATGAATTTTTCAAATTTAATCTATTTTCTTAGAGTGTTCTTAAAAATTATATTAGTTATTGTAACTTGTCAAGATGTAATTTGTCTCTAATAGCCTCCTGGGCAATGGGAAAACCTTGTTTGATTTCGGTGTGTGTCCATTTCACTTTGAAAGAACATTGATCTTTTAATTTAACTGACAACAAGTCAACAACCCCAGCTGGTTTGATAGTGAACATTGCTTCCAATCCATTATTGCTTTCATAAATTGGAATAAATACTCATTGTAGTGAAAGCAAAAATGGTTGGGGCGGGAATGGATGCCATGAAGATTTACTAGAACATTTATTTGATTGCCTATCCCCCAAGTCCAGTCCAGAGGCATTTAAGAGTAAAGGCTGAAAAGTGAAACTGATGTTGAACTAGTAATGTAATAACCGCAGAGTCTAGAGCGGACGTACCAAGATATTATACCGTTTTTCAAATGGGAGATCTTGCTCAATAAGAATGGGGAGAGAGAAGTAAGATAGTCAATGAAGATGGAAATGGATTCTATGCAATCACAAGTGGCGGATTGATCTTAAAATTTGTTTTTAACTGACGGTTCAATTTTTATATCTTGTGTTCAATGCATGTATAACGTGCACCATTCATGAATTATATAGTGTTAAATTTAAAAATGTAATGAATTGACAAATACTTATACATGTATTATACTTATGTGTATTGTGCAGTGCTACCGCATTGCCCTCAACAAGTTCTGTGGGGACTGGGGGGGTTAAGTATACAAACAAATTAAATACTGACGATGATAGGCAGCGGACCAACTACTCAGCTATGGTGTATGCTTTAAATTAGGGAATCCGGGAGAGAATCATAAGTATGTAACTGCAACTTGATTGGTACTCGCTTCATAATATTGGTGTAAGAGGGGTTAGTCAAACCCCAAATTCATCACTTTTCCACACTTATTGTGTGCGAGTCCATGCTAAAATACAAAACCTAGACCAATGACTCTTCACTCCGTACCATATATTAGTTTATCACACTTTTAAAGCGGCTAATATACTCCGGAGAAAAGAATTATTGGCATTTTCTGATAATTTTTGTGACAGTGACAATGTAATATGCGTTCTTTTGAAAAAAGAAAGGGTCTAATTTCATTAATTTTTTGAAGTAAAAATGATTCACTGAATCAGAATCTTTCATGATTAGATGGCTTTTCCTATCAACAATAGAAAAAAAGTCAAAAAGGTTAACTTCATAGTTAAAAAAAAAAAACACATCAGCACTGCATTAGCACATTTATTTCTAGTTGATAATTTTCTTTCGCTTATGCAAATTCTTTACGTAACCATCACTCAATTTCCAATTTCCACCGATTTATGTTCCATGCGAAACACACATCAAAGGACAAATTTGAACAGTTTTTTTTTTTTTTGTATCCATCCCATCCATCCAATGGAATCAATAGTGCCTACAAAATAAAATATGTACAAATAACTTTTGTTTATGTTGAGAGAAAAAGAGTATCCCCGCACCGCACCGCCTGAATCAGATGCAATGGAAAAAGCTGCGCGTTGTTCCCACGACCAACGAACATTCGCCACGTATCCTCCAACGCAGTCATTCCTCGCAAATTCGCAACGGACTTGCCAATACACTGTTTGGTGACGAAGAAGATTTTCTAGGACCTTTCAATCTGAAAAACCCGTACAATTGCCGTGTATCACGTCCACCCTCATCCACGTCATCACCCTCATTCCCTATTCGTCGTTCGATCAATCCACACCCTCTTCCATCACCGTCCGTTTTCAACGCATTTATAACTGATTTAATCGCACGACTCGGTGAATATCGATTCGCGATCATCAACTCACCGATTTCTGCTGGACTCAAACTCGCTCCGTTTTCGAATATTTCCTGAACTTGTTGAAACAGTTTATGATCCTTTACACCAAGGTAGTTACTAGCAAGTCTTTTGAACGATGAAAAATCACAAAGTGGAAAATGGATATGTACATCGACCCGACCCGGACGAAGTAGATTCGGATCCACGTTCTCTTTATTGTTCATTGTGAAAACCATCACTCTCTCTTCGCCGCTCCAAATTCCGTCCATGAAATTCAATATCCCCGATGAAGTTACTGTTGTAGATGATTTCTCAGTGAGATACCGATCAAGATCTTCAACGACGATGATTGATTTCGGTGTTGTTTGAAGTAGGATGAATTTAAGATCTGAATCGGTTGAAATTCTGGATAGGTCTATGTTGTAGACGTCGTAGGAGAGAAAATTGGCCATGGCGGCGACAAAACTAGATTTTCCAGTGCCGGAAGGACCGTATAAAAGGAAGCTCCGTTTCCAAAGACGGCCAAGGCGGTGATAGTATTGTTTACCTTTAAGGAATGATTCTAGATCGGATTTGACTCTATTTTTGAGATCGGTATCCATTGTGATTGTTTCGAAAGTGGAAGGATGAGTAAAAGGAACGAATCTCCACTGTCCGAAATCACTTGCGTTGATGTAGAGACGCAAATCGCGATTCCCTTGTTTGTCGATTTCGTCAACAACAGCGTGAATGTGTTGAATATAAGCACGAAGGATTCTTCGCTTATCGAATTTCCTGATCCTGAGAATGAAGGTTCGGTTGGGTTGGGTTTGGTTGAACCAGGAAACGGTGGCACCGAGAAAATGATCGTGGATGGTTTGATTAGGGGCGAGGGAGAGAACGACGTCGGTTTGGTTAGTATTGGAAGTGATGAGGTTGTTGAAGTGTGAGTCTAATTGGAGGGAAGGAAGGGAATGAAAGTAGAGAGAAAGTTTTCTGTATAAAGTGTTGTGTTGCATGTTGTCGTTTAGTTCTGGAACATGGAAAACCTGATACACATGGAACCAATCTTCGATGATTTTCCATAGTTTCTTTGCCTCGTGTATCAGACCTGTTTCGAATATCACGTGTAAGGCATAAATTGAGAATAAGAGGATGGCGATTTTGAGTAATATGGGGGTGCAGATAAAGATAAGCATGGTATGAATAATAATTGATAGAAATTGAATATGGGAAGGAAGAAGAAACAAACAAACAAAGGTTTTTTTAAATACTGTTATGCTACTACTCATTCCTTGTCTCACTCTCGAATTGCATTTTGCGGCTACCAAAAAACCGCTTAAGTTCTCTTCTAATCTATAATGCGATGCAAAATCCTCCTCCTCTTTTAACCCTATTTTGTTTTCTTTCTTTCTTCCTCATTTTATTTTCATTCACTTTATTATACTATTATTATTGTTATTTCTGTTTTTCTTTTTCTTTCCTATCCTACACGGTGAAATCTTATCTTTTATTTAAAACAAAATTACTTAAACATGAAGTCTTATGCCAAAAGGATAACATTTCAAAAAAATAATTTAGATGGTTCTAAATGAGTAATAACAAATGTTAATATTTTTTTTTTTTAATGTTATTACATTATTCGTTATGTGAGTATTTTGTTTTAACAGAGGAATATAATCATCTGATACTCAAACTTCTTAATCCTTAATTAATAATATATATTAAAAATAAACAAATAATCCAATCCATTCAAAAGTTACTCTAAAATTTCGGTTATTTTAAAAAATCAAGAAACAAAATTTTTTTCCTGAAAGAGAGAAACAAATAAATACTATGATTTTTCATAAGGTCTTGCTAACAAGTTTCATAAGACACTTGTTAAGAATTCTAAAATAGAAATAATTTGTAAGTTTTATGCAGAAAAAAATTACTTTTTTAAGTTTCAATGTGTTGAATGCATCAATTTTAAGACAATTTTTTTTTTAAGCTTCTTAACAAGCACTTTCCTTTTTTCTATTATACTTTGCTTTTAAAGCTTTCCTACTATACTCTTTGAATTACATTAACTGCGTTTAATTTTCATTGAGTATTTATAGTAATTGCTTACTAAAAAAAGTATGTATAGTAACTTTACATTAAAATGAGGCACCTCTATTAAATTGAAGCCAACTGTGTTTTTTTTTTTAATTAACTTCGCCGCTCTCAATCATGTTTCGATATAAGTCAGCACACTTTTTGTGGCTTGACATCTTTGATCTTTCCCATTGTAATCCATGCCCCCTCTTTCGTGTATTTTGATGGTGTTTAATAAGATGATCTTTTCTTATAATCCATTTGAGTTGGTTTGAAACTTTGAATTGTGTTCCTCTCAAGATCTTAGATTTGATTCACCATGATGCTAATTTTGGTGGGTTAATCCACACAGAGTTTTGTCCTACTTTGAATGTCGCATGTAAGTAGACGATAGAATTTGACCATTCAGATTAGTCAGTCCTAAGATCGGATACCGAGTTTAAAAAAATGTATTTTCTTGTAAAAGAGAAACAAAAATTAAAAAATAACTAAGAATAATTTACTCTAATTTAAAATTTACCACTTTTTAACTTTCCATAGACTAAGGAACTAAATTACAAACTTTTTTTGTTACTACTTTACTAAAGAACTCTCTAATCTCTATTAATACGGGGGCCTATTTTTTTTAATGTATACACATGTCTTATTTTTTCTTATATTTCATACGAAAATATTTTCTTTTATAATTTATACAACTGGTCTATATTTTTATTAATATATCAATACAAAGATCTATTTAATTTTGTAATTTTTACACAGTAGCGACTTGCTTCAAAAAAAAAAAAGAGTGCAACACGTTCACCCGTAGGTACATGTGGATTTCCTACTATTTTTGACATAAAATTTTCAACATTCCACAGTGACAACATATATTTTTTTAGAAGAGACACTATATATTGTAACAGCCCAATTTTTAAAATTTATTTATTTAATTGTTTATATGTGTTTAATTGTTTATTTTGGTGATTTATTGAATTTTGGGAGTTGAAGGGTATTTTGGTAATTTAAGAGGTTGTGGCATTATTGTAATATATTAGAAATTTAGAATTTGAAATAGTGGTGTATAAGTAATAGGGGGTTTAAGTGAAGTAAAAGTGTAGAGAAAATAATTGTGAGTTATTGTGACTAAGCTCATTAGTGGGAGTAACTCTAGAAACTTATTATAAATACACTAGTTAGTGGTGGTGAATTGGGTTATTCATTATATCACAAAACTTTTTAGAGAGGCAAGAGAGAGAGAAAGGGAGAAGATGCTTGGAGAAGAGGAAAGCTAGAGCATCAAGATGAGAGGGGAAGATTTCGTTAGAAGTAGCAAGAGAAGTGAAGAAATTAAGGTAAGAGGTGAGATTATGATTAACATATGGGTTTAAGAAACCATTGGGTGTTTGGGAGCTTTTAGCTTATAGCTTAATTTCATGAATTATGATTAATTGTGTTGATTTTCGTGCTCTTTGTTGATGACTGAATTAAGTATCTGTTAAGTTGTTGATTTCATGTTTTTACTTCATCAAAACTCATGGTTGATTATGTTGTTTATGAACTTTGTGAAATTTGTAGAAATTGATGAGAAACATGATAATTGGTGCTGATTATGCTTAATTGAGTTGATTATGAGTATGATTATGTGTTTGGGTTATGAAATCATGAAGTTATGTTGTTTGGGTTAAATTGGAATTATGATTGTTGTTGTTTATGTGAAAATTACTTAAATTGGTGAATTTGGGTGAATTGTTGATACAATCAGTTTTGAGATGATTCATGTTGTTAATTAAGTGATTATGAACATGTTGATTGTAACAGCCCGATTTTTGTATTTTATTTATTTAATTGTTTATTTTGGTGATTCATTTAATTTTGGAAGTTGAAGGGTATTTTAGTAATTTGGGGGCGAGTGACATATTTGTAATGTGTTAGAAGTTTAAAATTTGAATTTAGAGAGAGTTGTGGTAATTAGTAAATGTGGGAGGTTTAAGTGAAGTAATTGTGTAGAGAAAATAATTGTGAGTTAGAAATAACTAAGTCCACTAAAAAGTTTAACTAAGCTCATCTTTATCTTTATCTTTATATATATAAATGTTAGGTAGTCTTGACCTAACCCTAATGACTAACCCTAACTTTTGTTTTGAAAGAAATTTATGAAAAAAAATCCCTGCTGAGAGTTGAACCACATACCAACTTCTAATAGGTCACAGCTGTAACCACTGGATCACTAATGGTTTTTGTGATTTATAATTGCTTTTATTTTATATATATCTACGGCAATTATAAACAACTATAATTGATCTTTATCTTTATCTTTGAACCACAGACCAAATTCTGACAGATCACAACTGTTACCACTGGATCACTAAAGTTTTTGTGACTTATAATTGCTTTCATTTTATTTATCTAGCACAAATGCAAGTTCACTTTAAGTCATTCTCACAACCCTGAATTCCAACATCATTTGAACACGAATTGAATGTCATTCACACACGTCATGCGATTCAACTTCATTTTCACCGTCGGTGACCCCAATAACAACATCCCGCCGTCGTTGCAACTGTCACTTCAACAACACATGCCGCCGTAACTGCCATCGCCGAAAAATCACTTTCTCTCACTGTTCCACACACATCACGCCGCCGCCTTAACTGCCACCTCACCAACAACTGACAGCCGTAAATGTCATTGTCGATAACTCACATTCTCTCACCGATTCACACCATCTTTGATCGAATTGACAAAAAATTATGACGAATGTTGATATTGATTGTCTGAATTTTGTTAATTTCGAATCTTTGACATTAAGGTTTGAAAATCATTGATTTTGATATGCGATTGTCTGAATTTTAGCTTTTTCTTCATTGTTCTTTTTTTCATACTAAATGTTAAGTAGTGTTGCCCTAACCCTAATGATTAGCCCTAATTTTTAGTTCTAAAAATTGATGAAAAAAAACTTCTGGTGGGGATCGAACCAGATACAATATGCTTTCAATTCACAACTCTTACCACCAAGGTACTAATGTTTTTTATGACATGTGATTGTTTCAATGTTGTGTATTCAACACAAATCTCGGGTCATCTTTCTTTCAATCTCACAATCCCTAAATTATTTCTCACTCACTTTCATCTCTCTCACAATCTTGCAATTGAACCTAATAACCATAACACCACCATTTTTTACGGACCTAATTAATTTTTATGAATTTTTTTTTGCAAGGAATTGAATCAGATAACACATGAAAATGTCATTTTTTTTAAAAGCCACTAACGCCATTGCAATTCCTTTTTTGATAGTAGTTCCTTTTCATTATTATTTTTTCTTTCAATTACCACATAACATTCCTTTTTATTTTTTTTCTTTCGGTTACCAAATAGCAATTCCTTTTCATTATTTTTTTTCTTTCGATTACCACATAGCAGTTTCTTTTCCTTTTCATTTTTATAGATTTAATAGCTTTTGCGGTTAGGACCAATTTTTTGGTGCAAACTTTTGTATATATTTTTTCTTTTGATTTGTCATTATTTATTGCAGTCCATCTTTTATTTTTGAAAAAAATTCCTCCTGAGAGTTGAACCATAGACCAAGCTCTAACAACTCACAAATGTTACCACTAGATCACTAAAGTTTTCTATGACTTATAATTGCTTTCATTTTATATATCTATCAGAAATGCGACTAACTTACAACATAAATAATTTTGTGCGATGCATTAAAAATATATTTAATTGAATAAATAATAAATTAATAAAATTGTGTATGAAAAATTACAAAAAATATGCTTCTCCCCATTTCTTTGATTTCTCTCCCATTCTCTTCTGTTTCTAATTTTAAAAAATATGCTTCTCCCCATTTCTTTGATTTCTCTCCCATTCTCCTTTGTTTCTAATTTTATTTATTTATCTTTATCTTTATCTTTATAATACTAAATGTTAAGTAGTGTTCCTCTAACCCTAATGATTAGCCCTACTGGTAGGGATCGAACCAGGTACCACATGCTTCCAAATCTCAACTCTTATCACCAAGGTACTGATGTTTTTTATGACATGCAATTGATTCAATGTTATGTATCCAACACAAATTTGGGTCTTCTTTCTTTCAATTCACAATCCCTAAATCATTTCTCACTCACTTTCATCTCTTTCACTATCATGCAGTTGAACCTAATAACCATAACCCCGCCCTTTTTGACGGACCTAATTAATTTTCATGAAAAAAAGGTCTGCAAGGAATTGAATCAGGTAGCACATAAAAATGTCATTTTTTTAAAAGTCACTAATGTCATTGCAATTCCTTTTTTGATAGCAGTTCCTTTTCATTATTAACGGTTCATTTTCATTATTTCTTTTTTCAATTACCACATAACAGTTCGTTTTTATTATTTTTTTCTTTTGGTTACCACATAACAGTTGTTTTTCCTTTTTATAGATTTAACAGCCCTTGCGGTTAGGATCTGTTTCTTGGTGTACGCTTACTACGTGCTACGATATTAAAGTTGCATCTTTAAAATTGTTGATAATTTGACTTGTTGGGTTTTTGGAGATTGGCTACATTTTGCAAAAACATCTACTAGCCAGATGCTGGGACAGATGCGGTAGCATATGGAACAGCATTATGTGACTTGTGATTTTCGCGCCAGCTAGCGCTTTATATTTGTGTACGCAATCTTCCAAAGATTTGCCTGAAGATTTATTTTCCTCTAGCTTGCTGATCAAGGCGCGTGTATCTGATTGAAGATTTGCTTGGAGTTTTATTTGCCTTGCTATTTGTTCCACAAGATATCATTCTATATTTGGAAGCTTTTTATTACTTCTAGAAGATTGTTTCAACTGGACCGGTCAATGTCCATGCTCTATTTCGAAGCCCAGACCCGTGGTATCTCAGTGCTATATATTTGTGAAGACAAACCCTAGTTGGGTAACTAAAAACCGTGTGTGTTAGTAAAGCGTGTGTTTTAAGGTTTTTAGGGTTTCTTTGTTAATTGTGAGCCTTGCTTGTATCTCCCTGATTCAAGCTAAGGACTGAGTTTGTTTTGAGTTGTAATTGTAAGCTGCTCCTAAGCTTTTAAGTACGGAGTGAGTATGTGTCATTAGAGTGTGTTTCACTTGGTGTGTTTTGCGTGTTTAATTACAATACTGTGTGTGTTGTTGGTAGGAATTGAGACGGGGTCTCATATCTAAGAGTTCCTAGATAGAGTTGCCACTGGTAGGGTCTAGGTGCAAAGTCAAGTAGTGTGTCTGCGTTGGTCTTTTCACTAGAACTATAATAGTGGAATCATTCCTGGATTGGTATCCCCCAGAGTAGGAGAGTTGCTCCGAACTGGGTTAACAAACTCACTGTGTACTTTATATTTCTGCTATGTTCATTTTAATTTGTGCCTGGTTACGCTGTGTTACTTTTATTGTAGTTCTGAGTAGACTCGTGCTCGGACAGTTGTGCCAACATTGTGCACAGCATTCTTCAGTCAGGTTGCCAGGAATTTCAATTGGCATCAGAGCAGGCACCCTGTTCTGTGTGGGTGAGCTCCAGGGAAAGAAGTTTCTGGCTCAATGGATAAAGAAGGAGGACTGGTGAACAGACCACCCTTGTTGGATGGGTCGAACTATGACATTTGGAAATCACGCATGACAGCATTCTTGAAATCTCTAGACAGCAGAGCTTGGAAGGCTGTGATCAAGGCATGGGTCCCTCCTAAAATAAAAGATGCGAATAATGTTGATACTGATGAGTTGAAACCAGAAGAGGAGTGGTCTACAGCAGAAGACACTGCAGCTATTGGAAACTCTAAAGCCCTGAATGCTTTGTTTAATGGTGTAGACAAGAACATGTTCAGGTTGATTAAACAATGTACTATTGCTAAGGAAGCTTGGGATATCCTAAGAACAGCTCATGAAGGTACTCAAAAGGTCAAGAAGTCAAGGCTACAACTGCTAACAACACAGTTTGAGAATTTGAGAATGAAGGAAGGAGAGAGTGTTCATGACTTTCACATGAATGTGCTAGAATATGCTAACACATTTGAATCCTTGGGGGAAAAGATATCTGATGAAAAACTGGTAAGCAAAATTCTCAGGTCCCTGCCTAAGAAATTTGATATGAAAGTATGTGCTATTGAGGAGGCCCAAGATATTGGAAATATGAAAGTTGATGAGTTGATTGGATCTCTTCAAACTTTTGAATTAAAGGTTAATGAAAGATCTGAAAAGAAAGACAAGAACATTGCTTTCATCTCCAACACTGATGAAGATGATGTGGAGAGTAATTTAGATACTGATGAGAGCATCTCTGAAGATATTGTGTTGTTGGGCAAACAATTTAATAAAGTTGTGAAGAGGATGGACAGACGCCCTAGGACAAATGCTCCAGACAACAGTCGCAGCATCTACAAAAATGTCAACAATCAGAGGAAACCTATAACTGATGACAAAATCAATCAAAGCAAAGGGGTGCAATGCCATGAATGCGAAGGTTTTGGTCACATCAGAACTGAGTGTGCAACTTATTTGAAGAAACAAAAGAAGGTGATGACTGTGTCTTGGACTGATGAGGATGAATCAGAAGAAGAACCTGAAACTGCAAAACATGTGAATGCCTTGACTGGAGTGTGCACATCTGACAATGAATCTAGTGATGAAGAGGTAACATATGATGAATTGGCTGATTCTTACAAGGAGCTATATCTCAAAAGTGAGGAAGTTTGTAGAACTTTAGAAAAACAAAAGAGGACCATCACTCTCTTGCAAGCTGAGAAAGACAAACTTCTGAGAATAAACTCAGACCTCAATGATGAGGTTATCTTACTTACTTCCAAGATTGGCAATATGAACAAGCAACTGCGGATGATGAACAAAGGTACTGATGCTTTGGACGAAATTCTGGAAATAGGGCAGAAACCTGGAGATTCTAAAGGTATTGGGTTTGACTACAGCTCCTTGTCTCAGCAGAAACAACTACCAGTGAGACAGTTTGTGCCATCTGTTAATACTCATGATCATACTATGTCAAGACAGATGCCCCAGCATCAGGTGAGACAACAGGCATCAGGATATAGGCCCAGATCAAAAGGAAGGAATTATGGTTGGGTATGTCACTACTGTGGAAGAAAAGGACATATCAGACCTTTCTGTTTCAAATTATATGGTTACCCAGACAGGACCTATTCACCAAGACCTGATCCCACAGTAAAGATCATCAAGAAGCAGTGGAAGCAGAAAAATGATAATCTCACAAGCAACACTATGGATCCTGGAAAAATAGAACCAGAAGCTGATGAGATTGCTCAAATTGCTCATACATCTCTGAGAGTGTCATCCAGAAATGATTGGTACTTTGACAGTGGATGCTCCAGACATATGACTGGTGATAAAAATTACTTGACTGATGTTAAGCCTTATGCTACAAGTTTTGTGACTTTTGGGGATGGAGCCAAAGGAGAAATAAAGGGTGTAGGAATTGTGGAAGAGGGTCTACCCAAACTTGATAAGGTGCTTCTTGTGAAAGGATTAACTGCCAACTTAATCAGTATTAGTCAACTGTGTGATCAAGGAATGAAGGTCAACTTTACTAAGAGTGAATGCTTAGTTGCTAACAGTGAAGGGGACATCCTGATGAAAGGTGTTAGATCAAAGGACAATTGCTACTTGTGGGTTTCTCAAGATAAAGCAAAGTTATCTACTTGTCTAATAACCAAAGAAGATGAAGTTAAGCTATGGCACCAAAAGCTTGGACATCTGAATCTCAGAAGCATGAAGAAAGCTATTGCTGAAGGAGCCATCAGAGGTTTACCAAAGCTCCAAATTCAGGAAGGAAGTATATGTGGAGAATGCCAGATAGGAAAACAGACCAAGATGCCTCACCAGAAGCTGCAACATCTGTCCACATCCAGAGTTCTTGAGCTATTGCACATGGACTTAATGGGACCTATGCAAGTCGAAAGCTTAGGTGGTAAGAAGTACGCATTTGTTGTTGTTGATGATTTTTCCAGATATACATGGATAAATTTCATTAAGGAGAAATCAGACACTTTTGAAAAATTCAAGGATCTTTGCTTACAACTTCAGAGAGAAAAGGATTGTGGAATTGTTAGAATCAGAAGCGACCATGGGAAGGAGTTTGAGAATGGTAAGTTCTCTGATTTCTGTATTTCTGAAGGAATATTTCATGAGTTCTCTGCACCCATTACTCCTCAACAAAATGGGATAGTTGAGAGAAAGAACAGGACTTTGCAAGAATCTGCCAGGGTTATGCTACATGCAAAGAAGCTGCCATTTTCCTTTTGGGCTGAAGCCATGAACACAGCCTGCTATATCCATAATAGAGTGACTTTGAGAAAAGGTACATCTACAACCTTGTACGAGCTATGGAAGGACAGGAAGCCAACAGTGAAGCATTTTCATGTGTTTGGTAGTAAGTGTTATATTCTAGCTGACAGGGAACCAAGAAGAAAGATGGATGCTAAAAGTGAAGAGGGAATCTTTCTAGGCTATTCTACAAACAGCAGAGCCTATAGAGTATATAACTCCAGAACCAAGACAGTGATGGAATCCATAAATGTTGTTGTAGATGATGAAGGAAATAATGCGATGCCAGATGATGCTACATTTGACGCAGCATCTGACCTACAGGAAGCGAAGAAAGTAGATGAAGCAAGTGATAAGCAAGATTCTGAAGTAACTGGCCCAGAGAAGACTGCTCCCAACAAAGGACCATCTATCAGAGTTCAGAAAAATCATCCCATAGATCAAGTCATTGGCGATCCTAACCAAGGGATCACAACTAGAAGGAACTATGATGAGGTATCAAATTCTTGCTTTATATCTAAACTTGAACCAAAGAATGTTAAGGAAGCTCTAACTGATGAGTTCTGGATAAATGCTATGCAAGAAGAATTAACTCAGTTCAAGAGAAGTAATGTGTGGGACCTAGTTCCTAGACCAGATAATGTGAATGTCATAGGTACCAAGTGGGTTTATAAAAACAAGTCTGATGAAAATGGTACTATCACTAGAAACAAAGCCAGACTGGTTGCACAAGGATATTCTCAAATTGAAGGTGTAGACTTTGATGAGACTTTTGCTTCTGTAGCTAGGTTGGAATCTATTAGATTGTTACTTGGGATTGCATGCATACTAAAATTCAAGTTGTATCAGATGGATGTCAAGAGTGCCTTTCTCAATGGGTACTTAAATGAAGAGGTTTATGTGGAACAACCTAAAGGCTTCATTGATCCTAGTTTTCCAAACCATGTGTACAAATTGAAGAAAGCTCTATATGGCCTGAAGCAAGCTCCTAGAGCTTGGTATGAGAGACTTGCTGAGTTTCTAATCAACCATGGCTATAGGAAGGGAGGAAATGACAAGACCCTGTTTGTGAAAGATGAAAATGGACAGCTGATGATTGCTCAAATATATGTAGATGACATAGTCTTTGGAGGAATGTCTGACCAGATGATAGAGCATTTTGTTCAGCAAATGCAATCTGAATTTGAGATGAGTCTTGTAGGTGAGCTAAAGTTCTTTCTTGGTCTTCAAGTGAAACAAATGGAAGATACTATATTTATCTCTCAAAGTAAGTATGCTAAAAATATAGTCAAGAAATTTGGGATGGAAAATGCTGCTCATAAAAGAACTCCTGCCCCCACACATGTAAAATTATCAAAGGATGAGAAAGGTGTGAATGTTGACCAAAGCATGTATAGGAGTATGATAGGAAGTCTTCTATATCTTACAGCAAGTAGGCCAGATATCACATTTGCAGTTGGAGTGTGTGCCAGGTACCAAGCTGAACCAAAAATAAGTCATCTGACTCAGGTAAAGAGAATTCTGAAGTATGTGAATGTTACTAGTGATTATGGTATGTTGTATTCTCATGGGGAAAGCACTGTGTTGTTTGGATATTGTGATGCTGACTGGGCTGGAAGTGCAGATGATAGAAAGAGTACCTCTGGTGGATGTTTCTTTCTAGGCAACAATCTTATATCCTGGTTCAGTAAGAAGCAAAATTGCATTTCTTTGTCTACAGCTGAAGCTGAGTACATAGCAGCTGGTAGTAGTTGTTCTCAATTGTTGTGGATGAGACAGATGCTGAGTGAATACAATGTCAAGACAGATGCTATGACATTATATTGTGACAATCTGAGTGCAATTAATATCTCCAAAAATCCTATTCAACATAGCAGGACCAAACACATTGACATTAGACATCATTTTATAAGGGATCTTGTTGAAGACAAAATTGTTACTCTTGAACATGTTCCAACTGAAGAGCAATTAGCAGATATTTTTACCAAAGCCCTTGATGCTAATCAATTTGAAAAATTAAGACGGAAGTTAGGGATATGCTTAGTTGAAGAATTGTAGCAATTAATGAGCAAGGGGCGTGCAGCTATTATTTTTTCCCTCCTCAACCGCTTATTGCACGTCACTCAAGGAGGTTATTGCAAACTTGCCTTTTTCAAAACTCTTGCATGCTATCATCATTATCTTTGTCTTAACTTCTCTCAACCTCTCATCTCCTCTCTTACCGCCCACATCATCATTCAAAAATCATCCACTTTTCATACCTTCACATTCAAAATCATCGCCATGGCTGATTCCACTTCTCGTCAAACTACACAAGATCAAGCTACTGAAGCTGTCATCACTGATGCGCAACCCCTCACCACTATCCTCAACGCGCCTACAAAGAAGCGTCGAACTAGGGCATCTGCATCACGAAGGAAGACACCTGCCAAATCTAGCAAAGCTACCTCCTCCACCGCTGTGAACACCAGGTCAAAATCGAAAGGTAAATCTTCTATCACTCCCGCTGCTCAACGAGTAGGGCTTAGCATGGATGATTTGTACCTTAAGGACAATCCGTTTATATCTACTGTTGTTGAACCACATGCTGAACCTTCTGTCACCGAATCTGAGAATGTTGCGGTTGAAAGCACTGTAGCTATGGCTGAAACCCTAGGTCCTGATAATCCTAAGGTAGATGAAAAATTAGTTGGTGATTGTTCGAATTCTCCTATCGAGCAAGATGTTACTACTGGTTCTGGTGAAAAGAATGTTGTTGATACGCCCGTTTCTGAGACACCTGCTGATTCTCCTGTCACAACAAAGGATGCTGTGACAGATGCTCCCGCATCTTTGTCACAAGCTCGTGAGGAGCCTGATGTGGTGGTTCCTAATATCTCTGGTTCTGTGAGTGTCCCTGAGAGTGAGTCCTCAGAGTCTGAAGATGAAGGGACTGAGACTCAGGAGGTTGTAGATAATACTGAGACTGCTATTTTAGACTGTGCTGACACTATTGTTGTTGAGAAAGCTGTTAATGCTGGGAAGAGGCCTGTGTATGGTCCCCCCAAGGCTGGGAGCAAGAAGGTGGCTCAAAGTGGTCCCAAGAAGAAGAGCCTCAAAAGAAAAGACCCTCCCTCTAGTGACTCTGAGTTTGAGGTTGCTGAGCTTGAAGCTGCCACATCTGGTGGGGCTTCCTGAAAAACAATGAAGGGTATGAAGATACCTCTGACTATCCCTCCAGCCCCTCTTGATAATGTTTCCTTTCATTTGGAAAATGGTTCCTCTAGGTGGAAGTTCATATACCACAGAAGACTGGGTCTTGAAAGAAATCTTAAAGAAGATGTTTTCAAGTGTCAAAAGCTGGTTGATTTGTTGGAGTTTGCTGGTCTGATGAAGACTGTGAGAAATTTGGGTCCATGTTATGATAAGCTGGTCAGGGAGTTCTTGGTAAATGTTTCTGATGAGTGTGATGACACAAGAAACCCTGAGTATAGGAAGGTTTTTGTTCGTGGTAAGTGTGTCAATTTTTCTCCTATGGTGGTCAATGCATACCTTGAGAGGTCTGCTGAGGAGACCCCTGAGCTTGAGGTCACTGAGGACACAATCTGCAAGACAATCACTGATAACAAGCTTAGACATTGGCCAAAGCATTTGTCTTCTGCTCAACTGTCTCCTTTGTATGCTGCTTTGAATAGGATCTGTGCTCAAAATTGGACTCCAACCACTCACTCAAATTCTGTTGCATCTGGGTTGGCCAAGTTCATTTATGCTGTGGGGACCAAGTCATCCTTTGATTATGGAGCCTACATCTATTATCAAGTTTTGGAGCATGCTAAATCTTTTGCTATTAAGTTCCCAATTGCTTTTCCTACCCTCCTGTGTGGAATTATTCTTCAGCAACACCCTGATATTTTGATAAGTAGTGATGAGCCCTGCAAGAGGCCTGGTCCTATGGCTTTGGATTGCAGTCTGCTGTCTGAGACACATGATGCTGATGTAGCTGGTACTTCTGTCCGGACATCTGGTGTGCTCTCCAGAAAGCAAATGATTGCTGATCTTACTGAGACAAGTGTGGCCCTTGGAGCTAGGAAGGTGAAGATTGACAAGATAATTGCAGCTTTGAAGGCTGAAGCAGATGCTGAGGGTGAGCAGGATGAGGAAGAAGGAGGAGATAAGGCTGTTGCTTCTGCTGGTGACTCTGAAGATGCCTCTGATGATTCTGAGGATTTCTGACTTTCTTGTTTTGTTCTGAACCCTTTTGATGTACTCTTTTTGCTTTTTGTTGGTGACTGGGCTATGCCCTAAATTCCTTTGCACCTTGTGTGCTTCTGGTCTGTAATATGCACTCTTTATGGTTCTATGCCCTTTCTTTGCGTATGCCCTCTCTGTTGTTTGTCAGAATTTATGGCTAAAAAGGGGGAGTAGATGATGTTGCATGTGGGTGTGTGTAGCTTATAGCTTATAGCTTATAGTATCTTGGCTGGTTGTGTGCATGATTATGATGTATGGTTACATGTGTTGAGGGGGAGTGCCGTATATGTTGAGGGGGAGTACTGGTACATGCATGTTTTAAGGGGGAGCTATCTTAAGTTTTTTTTTTCTTGGTGTGTGGAAATTTATTTTTTCCCTTATCTTTGTGATTCCACTATATGAGAGTTTATTTCTCTCTAGATGTTCCTATGAGGCTGGATGTTTGTGTTATCTGGTGCATGCCTCTGATTCTACTTGCAAGCCATCTTTGTCTATTTCTCGCTTGGAAGTAATCTCATTTTATGCTACGATGTTTTCTTTCCTTGTTGTGTGCCTATGTTGACATGAAGGAAACTTTTCTGTGTATCTCCCAAAGAACTGGCTCCAGAGTGTTTTAGCCAAAATTTTGCCAAAGGGGGAGATTGTTGGGTTTTTGGAGATTGGCTACATTTTGCAAAAACATCTACTAGCCAGATGCTGGGACAGATGCGGTAGCATATGGAACAGCATTATGTGACTTGTGATTTTCGCGCCAGCTAGCGCTTTATATTTGTGTACGCAATCTTCCAAAGATTTGCCTGAAGATTTATTTTCCTCTAGCTTGCTGATCAAGGCGCGTGTATCTGATTGAAGATTTGCTTGGAGTTTTATTTTCCTTGCTATTTGTTCCACAAGATATCATTCTATATTTGGAAGCTTTTTATTACTTCTAGAAGATTGTTTCAACTGGACCGGTCAATGTCCATGCTCTATTTCGAAGCCCAGACCCGTGGTATCTCAGTGCTATATATTTGTGAAGACAAACCCTAGTTGGGTAACTAAAAACCGTGTGTGTTAGTAAAGCGTGTGTTTTAAGGTTTTTAGGGTTTCTTTGTTAATTGTGAGCCTTGCTTGTATCTCCCTGATTCAAGCTAAGGACTGAGTTTGTTTTGAGTTGTAATTGTAAGCTGCTCCTAAGCTTTTAAGTACGGAGTGAGTATGTGTCATTAGAGTGTGTTTCACTTGGTGTGTTTTGCGTGTTTAATTACAATATTGTGTGTGTTGTTGGTAGGAATTGAGACGGGGTCTCATATCTAGGAGTTCCTAGATAGAGTTGCCACTGGTAGGGTCTAGGTGCAAAGTCAAGTAGTGTGTCTGCGTTGGTCTTTTCACTAGAACTATAATAGTGGAATCATTCCTGGATTGGTATCCCCCAGAGTAGGAGAGTTGCTCCGAACTGGGTTAACAAACTCACTGTGTACTTTATATTTCTGCTGTGTTCATTTTAATTTGTGCCTGGTTACGCTGTGTTACTTTTATTGTAGTTCTGAGTAGACTCGTGCTCGGACAGTTGTGCCAACATTGTGCACAGCATTCTTCAGTCAGGTTGCCAGGAATTTCATGACTAATTCAGATAATAATTTTATCATTAGAAACTTCACTTTTTAGTGTACTTTTGTCTACCTCTTTGTTTCTCCTATATTATATTAATTACTTGAAGTTATTTATTCTGCCTTTTTATTTGCAAAAATAACTACACTAGATTATAACATTACTTTGTTTTCTCACTTTGACTTTTGAAACATGTTTACTATTTTCAATTTGCTTATTTTAGTTGTTCTTTTAACATGAATGTAATCGAATATGAAGGTTGAGAAAGAAGGAATTCGGGAACACAAACTGATAATATTATTTGGTAACAAAATAAAGTTAATAACTTAAATTGGTGTAATTTTTGCACCTTTTCTTTTGTTTTTTTTTTCCGATCGTTTCATAACAAAGTACTGAATCTCTAAGTAAAAATATAATCAATTTGATATTTATATACAAAATTCTACAAAACCCGTGCATCGCACGGGGTTAGAGTCTAGTTAATATATAAGGAAACAATGTAGTGTTAATGAATTTAGGTCATTCATTATTCACAAACCTAGAGAGAGGTAGAGAGAGAAAGCAAGAGAAACTTGGTGAAGAGGAAAGCTTGAGAGAAGAGCAATTTCAAGTGGGTTAGCAAGAGAAGTGAAGAATCAAGGTAAGGGGAAAAATTATCTTCATTAATTGATTTTAATAAGCTTGGGGTATGTTTGGGAGTTGTAGCTTATGATTAATTGTTGCTGAATTGTTGTGATTTTCGTGCTCATTTTTATTGATCAAATTAAGCATGTCAAAACTTGATAATTTCATGTTTTCTTCTTCTTAAACTTCATTTTTCATTATATTAAGTTGATACTTTGATGAATTTTGATGTTTGTGATAGTCAATATGATGATTAAGTGATGTTTGGTGATTATGTAATTGATTATGAGTATGAGTGTGTAATTTATTTGAGAAATCATGAAGTTATGTGGAATAAGTTGTGAATTAAGTGATTTTGCGAAAAGTGCTTATTTGACTAAATCTGCTTAATTTACTCATGTTAGTTTGTGTTGTTATTAAGAATAGGATTGTAATCAAAAGACTGTGTTTATTGTGTGGTTTGTTGTGAAATAAGTTGTTGTTGTTGGTGTTTTGGTGAAAATGACTAAATTAAGTGAAAATGAATAAGTTGTTGTTAAAATAAGAAAGTTGATGTTGGAATAGTTAGAATAGGTGTATATTGTGATGTTAAACATGTTGGAATGAAGTTATTTAAGCTGGGTATGTTTGTTTGTTAAGTTTTGGTGAAAATGGGATTTTGAGATGAACTTTGAAAATTAACCGAAAACCTTGTGAAATTCATATCAATTGATGTGTTGTTGTGTAATCATTGTTCAATTTGAGTGTATTGATCATGATTAATATCTGTAAACTGATTTTGGGCCAAGGGGAATGAAAAATAGGATTTTTTTGGGGAAATTTAGAGGGTTCCCGCAGGGGAAACCCTGTTTTCTGGGTTCCCACGTCGTGACGAGCAAACCTCTCGCCGTGGCACGATGTGGCAACAACAGCATTTTGCTGTTCTGTCCCTTTTTTCACTAGTTTCTGTTTTGAACTGAGTTTCGGTGTAAACAATAAAGTTGTAGATATGGATGTTAGCTTTCAATTGTCATTGGTTAGACTTCATTTAGATTTCTAGAACTTGAGTTATGATTAAAATCCTACACGTAGGTCATGACACATTTTTCGTGAAAACTTCCGCATACTTTTTCAATGAATCTTGAAACATCCTTAAAATTGATGACGAGTCTAAGGAATTATTTAGAGTAAATAAATGAGTAGGTAATTATGAAGTTGCGATCTTTAATGATGATTGGTGTAGTTAATGTGATTAAATCATGAAACTTTAATTATGTGAATGAAGGAGATGGTAAACACTTGATGTTGTAATAATTGAGATGTGTTGCTGTTTATACATGCTATTGATGATGCCATTGATGATGCTATTGATGATGCTATTAATGATGATATTTGATTAAGTGATGATGATACATGTTATGTATTAAGTGACGATGTTTGATCATATGAAAGTTTATATGATAAGTGATGATGTTAATAAGTGACGATGTTAAATCATATGAGAATATATGATAATGATGATGTGGTTGTTGTCAAGTCTTATGTGTACTTGATGTTGAGTCGAATATATGATCATGCATTCATTCATGAGTCAAGTCTAGTGACAATGGTATATTTTGTATACAAAGTGACGAAGTGACGATAGGATTACTCGGTAAGTTCCGATATCCAAAAAGTGACGATGATTGGTACCACATGCATTTTGAGTCGTTTAGGAACATTGCATAAGTATGAGTCTTATGTATTAATGTGTTGATGAGGATTTGTGCATCTAATTGGTAAATGTGCATTGAAGATGTGATATGATGAATTGTCATAATTGACTTGATAATTGTTCATCGATGAGGGTATGACTTGAATGATTGTAAATGATGAGTTGATAGTAGTTAGACTTGTATGAGAATATGATTATGAGTTACATGTTCTTGAATTTTGGATAACCAAATTTGTTATGTTTGAATAGTGTTGTTGATATGAATGTTGTCTGAACTACAATTGCTTATTATTCCTTATTAATGAATAAATATCTTACCCTCCAGTGACTGTTGTTGCCTCATCACTTCTGGATGTAGATTTGCAGGATTGAGTATTTGCTATCGGTGAGTCGTGATGGGTTTGGCTTGACGCCTAGCTCATGTTTTTCTACTTTACTTGGAGATGTCTAGAGTTAGGAGCTCTAATTAGGATGTCTTTTGGGGATTTTGTTTTCGTACTCTGTTGGATTTATTTTGAGTGATATTTATTATCCAGATACTTATGTATTATTTTGAGATGTTTTGAGATGACCCGAGATGATTATATATATGTTGAGATATTCCGTTGTGATATGTTTATTTTTATTGATGAGATTTTCATATTATATGTTTAATATGAGCTATATGAAGAAATGTAAGATCCCGATTGCATGTTAGATGTTTATTTATCATTGATTAGTAGTCTCGGGGATCGGGGTCCTTATATTAATATGATTAGAAAGTTGGAATTGTTGATGTAAAGTTCTGTTTGGGATTTTAAGTTGTTTTGGAGAAAACGGGTTTTTGAGACGAACTTTGAGTTTAACCGAAAAACCTTGAAAATTCATGTCAATTTGATGTTGTGTTGTATAACCATTGTTCAATTAAAGTGAATTGATCATTGGTATTGTTTGTATACTAATTTTGGGTTGATTGGGATGAAAAATGGGATTTTTGGGAATTTTTGGAGGTCTTCCCGTAATAGGGAAAACCTGTTCTGGTTGTCGTGGCCGTAGTGACCCGGACAACAACAACATGTGTTGTTTTGTGCGTTTTGGTCCTTAGGGGATGTTTCTGAACATCCCTTAGCTATTCTTTTGTGTTGTTTTGATGTTGTTTTGATGAATTAACCATAGGCTTTGATGGCTTGCATTGAAATGAATTGAATTGTTGATTTTGAGACGAAAATGTGAAGTTGTGAAATAAACATGAAAAATCTATTTTGAGTCATAAAAATGTATGCAAGATTGTTAAATGTCTATGATGATATGAGTGGTGTTGTAACATGATTTAAGAAGTAAATTAATGATGTTTGGTGTAGTTTGTGTGATTAAATCATGAAAGTTGAATTATGAGAATGTTGAAGATTGTAAACACTTGACGTTGTGATGGTTGGGATGTGTTGCTGTTTACACATGATATTGACGATGATATTGATGATGATGCGATGTTTGATTTCTTGACTTGATGTGTGACCTTAGTGATTTGACAATGCCATTGGTGATAACTTGGTGATGTATGTTATATGATGGTGTAAATTGTATAACGATGATGAGTTTATTGGTGAGCATTGTCGAGTCTATATTGATGTCCATGCATTCATAGTAAGTTAATGGTACTCAGTTTAAGATCGAGAATAAACTATGGTGCTCGGTTTAAGATCGAGAATAAACTTTGGTGCTTGGTTTAAGATCAGAATAAACTTTGGTGCTTGATTTAAGATCAAGAATAAAATGATGGTGAACGGTACCACATTGCATATAGAGTCGTTTAGGTGCATTACATTCACAAGAGTCGTGTTTAGTAATGTTATGGTGTGAACGTGTGCATTAAGGTGGTAAATCCTATTTGGTGGTTGTATATGATTGTAATCGAAATGTGAATGTATTGAGGATACTTGATGAATCTTGAGTGTTTGATATATGATTGGAGATTGCGATTAAGATTATAATTGAATATGAAGGTGATATGTATGTTGAGTTATGTAACCAGGCTTATTTGTTTAGATGTATATGTGATGATTGTTGATGTTGCTTGCCTGACATACATATGTTTATTATTCTCTTATGTTGAGCATATATCTTACCCTCTAGTGATTTCATTGTCGACTCAACCCTTGTAGATGTAGACTTGCAGGTTGAGGAGTAGCTTACTCGTGAGTATGTCGAGGAAGGCGTTTGCCTACTCGAGTTTATCCGCTTTGGAGTCTAGCTTAGGAGCTCTGATTAGGATTTTGGGATTTTGTTATCTTATGCCATGTGATCTTATGATCAGATTTTGTTGAGATATTATATTGATTTGTATGTTATGACCGAGACATGACATTTATGAGTTGTATGATTACATGATATTATTCCGCTGTGCGATGTTATATTAGAGTTGACATTCATATTAAGTTATATGATGAGCTGTATGTTTGAGAATTAATGTCCCGATGTATGATTAATGTGTATGATTTACATGTTCATTTATGCTCTCGGGGATCGGGGCATTACGAACGTTGGATCTAATGTGAGAGTATAAACGTTGGATCTAATGTGAGAGCAAAAGCATTCAAGCAAGGAGAAAAAATAATATAGAACTATGTTGGAACAAAATAGTTTTGAACAAACCTCTTTAGTTCTGATGATAACAAGGTATTAAAAGATAAATTGGATATGCTAATATTTGTTCAAGTATGCAGGACCAAAGATAAAAATTTATACAGGAAGTAATCAATTGTTGGTTCTGAAAGAACAAATTGATAAGCAAAGAAATTAAATGAGAAGTTGTGTTGCAACCCAGAGTCTGAAGTATCAGGATCTGAAGTCTGAAGCATCAGAAGATGAAGTCAGGTTCTGAAGAATTCTTGAGGATTTGAAGAGAGCCCTAGAAGATGGAAGTTCTGAAGAATTCATTATGACTAACATTGACAGAAGCAAAGTTGCTTCAATGATTTATGGTATTAGTAGGAACAGAGGAGAGGGTCTTGGATTCTCTGGAAGTCCATTAAAACAATCAGAGAAAACAAAACCTGCTTCCTGTTCAGACTATATAAAGAAAGGTTTGAAAAAGTATTTTGTGCCAGGATCTGACAAAACTGAGACCCTGAGTCCATCAGAATCAGAGACTTCTGAATCTTAGATTCTGAGCAAACCAGAATCAATGATTCCAAAGTCAAAGGTTCTGAACAAAACAGAATCTAACTTTTCTAAAGTTAAGATTCTGAAGAAGTCAGAACCAAAGACTTGCAAGTCCCAAGTTTTGATGAAGTCAGACTCATATTTTCCTAAAGCTGTGATTTTGAAAAACTCAAACACCTGAACTCAAAAGAAATAAAAAAATGTTAAACTAACTGTTCTGAGTGCATTTAAACCTCAAAATGTCAGACACAAGGTACAAAAGAAGCCAAATCCCTTCAGAACTAACCAAAGAGGACCCATAAAGATATGAGCACCTACGTCTGAAATCATTTATGCTGCAAATATGCTTAACAGTAAAGGAAACGCAAAGATCATTGATGTTATCTCAAAAGTAAGTATATTTTTATATCGTCTCCACAGGGATTAATGCGATATCATAAAGCGTTCAACACCGATTATCATTTTAAGTTAAGGGTTTAATCATTTGTTTGCTATAAACTATTTGACTTTAAAACATTAATAAAAACGGAGAGTAATAGGGCGTAAAAGCGTTGAGATTGGAGTTTCTCAATCTAGAATTGAAAATATTCTAATGATCATGTATATGGATTCTAGCTTTTTAGCGAAATTATCACGTATCACTCAGGTACATCATTCATGTCTAAATGACGTCTTGAGATCGATCGTATCGTTTAATCGACGATTTCCCAATCTATTAAACGATCCGAAAGCTTTACGTTCCGATACTTTATATGATTATCAAAACCCAATTCCATGTCTAGAATTTCATATTTTGATAGAAGATTATTCTAACCATAGATTCAAAAGTATTTGTCAATAGCATTTAAATCAAGCATAAGAATGAATAGCAAGAATAAACTCAATATCACATAAGTTGCTAGAATCATATATTTAAAGATCAAAAGATTACATCTAAGCTATATTAAGTACCTCCAATCCCAACAAAGGAAAGTTAGTTGTTCATTGTCATGACAACAATACAAAAGTGGAAAGAAAGATGAAGATCAAAAGCTAAGACTTGATTTCTCAAAGATTCTTAGTTAATCTACACTTGGATCACTTTTGCTCTATGAAGAATACCTCTTTTTAGCCCTATTCTCTTTCTGAAAGTTTAACCTAAAAATTACAATAATAGTCCAATAATATAAAAATGAGCTGAAAGGCTATATATCGAAGCTTTCTTGGCCTTTGGGTTTGCTCCACGTCAGCAAACGGGGTTCAAACCGCCTTTGATCGCTATAGCGACCAGATCCATCGCTGTAGCAATGGAAACTTAATTCCTCCCTGCCTAGGCGCGCTATAGAGACCAGTTCCTCCGCTGTAGCGATGGCACCTTGACAATTCTTCATGTTTCTTTGCTCAAATTCATGTCCTAGCTTATTATTTCCTGCACAAATGGATGGGGAAGACATATGATCAATATTTTGGCATTTGATCAATAATTCTAAGCTTTTCCTATGATAACTTGCAAAACAAGTAACTAAAGTGCCTTATAATATGACATGAATTTACTCACTTTCTAACACTTATCAATCATGGTACCTGGACAGTGGTTGCTTTCATCACATGACACGAGAAAAGTCTATGTTCCAAACCCTGACCATGAAAGAGGGAGGAACTGTGGGATTTGGAGGAAACCAGAAAGGAAAGATCATTGGTACTGGTAAGATAGGTAGTTCTTCCATTTCTATTAATAATGTCTGGTTAGTAGATGGACTCAGACATAACCTACTTAGCATAAGTCAATTTTCTGATAGTGATTATGAAGTATTGTTTGATAAGAATTCTTGTATAGTAATCAACAACAAAGATAAATATGTTGTGTTCAAGGGAAAGAGAAAGAACAATGTCTATAAAATTGATTTTTCAGAACTGGTTGATCAGAAGGTAGTTTGTCTTCTGTCAGTGAGTGATGAGAAATGTGTATGGCACAAAAGGTTGGGACATGCTAACTGGAGATTAATCTCTAAGCTTAGCAAGTTACAATTGGTCAGAAGCTTACCAGACATTGACTATCACTCAAATGCTCTTTGTGGAGCATGCCAGAAAGGAAAAATTGTTAAAACTTCTTTCAAATCCAAAGACATTGTCTCTACATCCAGACCCTTAGAACTACTTCACATTGATCTATTTGGACCTGTTAGTACATCATCAATCAATGGGAAGAAGTATGGATTTGTAATTGTTGATGATTACAGTAGATGAACTTGGGTTAAATTCCTCAGAAACAAGAATGAAACATATGATGTGTTTAACAACTTCTGCATACATGTACAATCTGAAAAAGAACTGCAAATTTTGAAAGTTAGAAATGATCATGGTGGAGAGTTTGAAAATGAGCCATTTGAGATCTTTTGTGAAAAACATGGAATTATCCATGAGTTTTCTTCTCCTAGAACTCCACAACAAAATGGAGTTGTAGAAAGAAAGAACAGATCACTACAAGAAATGGCCAGAACCATGATTCATGAAACTAACATTGCAAAGTACTTTTGGGTAGCAGTTAACACATCCTGTTATATTCAGAACAGAATCTATATTAGACCTATTCTGAATAAAACAACATATGGGTTGTTCAAAGGAAGGAAGACAAGCATTTCTTACTTTCATCAGTTTGGATGTACATGTTACATTTTGAACAATAAAGTCTATCTAAAGAAATTTGATGCTAAGGCACATAAGGGTATCTTTTTAGGATACTCTGAGAGATCCAAAGCATACAAAGTGTATAATTCTGAAACACATGTTGTTGAGGAATCCATGCACATCAAATTTGATGACAAGAAGCCTGATAATAAAATATCAGAGCTAGTTGATAGCTTTGCAGATATTCAGCTCTCAGAAGATGCTTCAAAACCTGATCAGAATCCAGAGTCTGATGAAAGTTCAGAAGCAGATACTCTTCCAGAAGCTGAAACTCTTCCAGAAGCTGAAACTCCTCCAGAAGCTGGTCCAAAAATAGAAGATTCTAAAGAAGTTCATAATGAACCCCCAGAAGCAAATCCACCCAAGAATACCTTCACGTATAAGTCTTGACATCCAGAGGAGTTAATCATTGGAAACAAGGATAGTCCAAGAAACACTAGATCAACATTTAGACAAGATCATTCTATGTTGGGTCTTTTGTCAATGATTGAACCTACTTCTGTTGATGAAGTACTTTCTGATGATGGATGGATAGTTGCAATGCAAGAAGAACTCAATAAGTTCCAAAGGAATGATGTCTGGGATTTAGTTGCAAAGCCAAATCACAAGAACATTATTGGAACAAAATGGGTGTTTAGGAACATGTTAAATGAACAAGGTGAAGTAGTCAGAAACAAAGTCAGACTTATTGCACAAGTATACAGTCAACAAGAAAGGATTGACTATACTGAAACATTTGCTCCAGTTGCAAGATTGGAAGCAATCATGTTACTTCTATCCTATGTAGTGAATCATGGCATAACACTCTATCAGATGGATGTTAAGAGTGCTTTTCTGAATGGTGTTATTTCTGAAGAAATGTATGTCAAACAACCTCCTGGCTTTGAAGATCTGAAACATCCAGTTTATGTTTTTAAGCTTAAGAAATCACTTTATGGTCTTAAACAAGCTCCCAGAGCTTGGTATGAAAGACTTAGTAATTTCCTACTTAAAAATGAGTTTGTAAGAGGACAAGTTGATACTACACTCTTCAGAAAGACACTTAAGAAAGACATCTTAATTGTTCAGATATATGTTGATGACATAATATTTGGTTCTACTAATGCCACTCTTTGCAAAGAATTTTCTAAGCTAATGCAGGATGAATTTGAAATGAGCATGATGGGAGAATTGAAGTTCTTTCTTGGAATTCAAATCAACCAATGCAAAGATGGAGTTTATGTACATCAATCAAAATATACAAATGAGCTTCTGAAGAAGTTCAAGCTTGAAGATTGTAAATTGATGTCAACTCCAATGCATCCAACCTGCAACTTAAGCAAAGAAGATAATGACTCAAAGGTAGATCAGAAGCTCTACAGAGGTATGATAGGCTCTTTGTTATACCTAACAGCTTCTAGACCAGATATTTTATTCAGTGTATGCTTGTGTGCAAGGTTTCAATCAGATCCTAGATAATCTCATTTGATTGTTGTCAAGAGAATCTTCAGGTATCTAAAAGGAACAACTAATCTTGGACTTCTTTATAAGAAATCTTTAGATTATAAGTTGGTTGGATTCTGTGATGCTGACTATGCTGGTGATAGGATTGAAAGAAAATCAACCAGAGGGAATTGTCAATTCCTTGGTGAGAATCTGATATCCTGGGCCAATAAAAGACAATCAACTATTGCATTGTCAACAGCAGAAGCAGAATACATCTCAGGTGCAAGTTGTTGCACTCAACTACTCTGGATGAAACATCAGTTAAAAGACTATCAAATACATGAAAACAACATTCCTATCTTTTATGATAATGCTGCTGCTATTTGCTTGTCAAAGAATCCAATTATGCATTCAAGAGCTAAACATATTAAGATGAAACACCATTTTATTAGAGACTATGTTCAGAAAGGTGTTTTGGATATACAGTTCATTGATACTGAACATCAGTGGGTTGATATATTTATAAAACCCTTAACAGAAGAAAGATTTGACTTTATAAAGAAGAATCTGAACATGCATTTTATCTCAGAAAATGTTGGCTCTGAATGAAAGTTCAGAATCTGAAAGAATTCAGAAGCCAAAAATCTATCAGACTCTCTTTACTGAGAATTCAGAAGTCATCAGACTCTGAAGTCCAGAATTTGGATTAGTTGCTTCTGATAGGTTTATAAGTGGAATGGTTTTATAACTGCTTTATGTACAGCTGTCCCACTAATAAATGAATGTGTCTGAGCAAGTCACTAACGTGGTTAGTAATTGTTGGGTATTAACTGCTGGGCAATGATGATTATGCTTTGAAAGTTGTATTTACGCCCCCAACGTCATTAATGCTTTGTCTAAAAATTGTCTGTGATTCTAATTCGTGTAAACTGTTTAGTTTTAACAAAAACACTTAACACTTTCACACTTTCACTTTTCACTTCCCACTCTTTTGTATTCTTGACCTAAACTCTGAAATCCCCCAAATTTCAAAAACTTCCCTAAGAACCCTAAACCTCAGAAATGGCTTCTACATCAAGTGATATGGATGTTGAATCTGGCGCCTCTATAATCATCAAGCCAAAGACCATGTTTTTGAACAAGGATGATTTGAAGGTTCTTATAGAAAGTGTCGTAGATTTCAGAAACTTGGAGTTAAACGGTTGCGACATAGGAACACTTCTTTGATTATCAAGGATGAACCCCATACTTCAACATGCTGAATGGACCAACATACTTGGAGTTGGTAAAAGATTTCTAGGTTAGAAGCGAGATATACGACAGAGAAGCTGTTAGAAAAGAGGAAGTTCAGAAGATTATGCAAGACAAGAGTCTGAGAGGCAAGACTAGGGCACAAATGGGTTTACCTTCTTTCAAAAGAACAGAAATAAGATCTGTTGTGATGGGCATCAGTATCACCATCACAGAAGACACTATAGCTAAGGCTGTTGGAGCAAATAACACTGGTTTATTTCTATCAGACTCAAAGAAAACCAGCAAGTGGGCTGATCAGATCAAGGCAATACTGTTTGAAGGAAAAGATAAAACAGTAGAGATGAAGAAATAGTTCAGACTCTTATACAAGATAATTCTTTCATGTTTGATGCCAAGGCAAGGACGCAAAGACTACATGTCTTGAGACCATAAACATTTTCTCTTGTTTTTGGTTCAGAAGCTGCCAATCGATCTACCCAAGTACATTTTTAATTACTTGTGTACATCAATAAAAGAGGGTCTGAATGGTAAGAAGAATGTCCCTTATGCAAGGCTGTTATCAGAAATCTTTTACCAAGGTAGATTGATTGAGAAGCTGGAGAATGTGGGTCTAGCTTCTGATAAGGATCTGGTAGCAGCAGAGGGAGTATCATTTCAGGAAAGACTATAGGAAGCATGTTCATAGTTCCTAAGAATGAAATGATTACAACTGATCAGGACCTGCAATTGAAAGTGGAGAAGCCTGAATATCTGGATGATTTTCCTACAATTTCAAAGGAAGACAATCCAGAGGTTTTGGCTCAGTTCATTGCCGAGTTCTATAGAGAAACTGGAACTGTCATCACCTAGGAGATGATTCCAGAAAGGGCTGATCAACCTTGGAAGGCTGTAAGGAAGAAGAGGACTTCAGATGCTGAGAGGTCAGAACCTGCCAAGAAGATAAAAGATGAGAAGAAAGTCTCTAAGACTTCAGCTTCTGATACATCTTCAGAAGCAGTTACTCAGAAGCCAGAAGCAGTCCTGCCCTCAAAGCCAAAAACTAAAGTGGTAGAGAAGGTAACCTCATAAGTTGTACCTTCAGAAGTTGTTATTCCTCCTAAGCAGAAGAAGAGGAAGCTTAGGAAGATGATAGTGCAAGAAGAAGAAAAAGAAGAAGAAGAAGAAGAAGAAGAAGAAGAAGAAGAAGAAGAAGAAGAAGAAGAAGAAGAATCGGTGCCTCTGAAGAAGGTTAAGGGAGCATCTGAGAGTGGTGCTAGTCAGAAGCTGAAGGAAGAACTGGTGAAGGCTACCCAGATGGCTAAAGACTTGGAGAAAGCAACAGTTTCCAAAGCTCAGGAGCTGCTGACTTCAAAGCTCAAGGAAAAGACTGAAGAAACTGCTAAATCTGTAAGTCTTTCTGCACAATCTGATAATTCTGATTCATCTAGTTCTAATAACCAACCCCTCACCAAACATTACCCCAAACTCTCACCAAAATTTGTCTCTCAATCTAAACCTTCATCTGTACTTGTAAAGTGTGTGGATATTCCTCCTATCCAAACATGTCTTGTTGGTGAACAACCTCCAACCATACACAGAAGCCTGAGACCAAAAACCAAAGCTTTCACTGATAATCTCATCAGAAGAAGGAATCACATCAACTCTATCAGAAATGTCATTAACAAGTCTGATATAGCTCCTGTCTTCTCTAAGATATTCCAACCAAAATCTATCATTACCAAACCAAATGTCCCTGAACTTGAGATTGATGATTCTAAGGAAATTGCTTTTGAGATAGCCAAAGCTCAGAAGCAAATTCTATATCTTGAGAAATTTATGGAGCATAATAACTCCTTAAGATCTATCACTCATACAAAATATATATCTTTAACCTTAACCCAAACCACCCTACCAATCATTGCCTCTGATACATTATTAGTATCAGAAGACAAACCTCTCAAAGCTGAACCACTTAGCTTTGTCAAACCTGAGTTAGTAACACTACCTGAACCTACCTCAGACTTACCTGAAACTACATTAACCATACCATCAGAAACCACAAACACATCCAACCCAACTTTTGATACTGGTTCAGTATTAGAAGACCAACCTCTTAAAGTTGAACCAATACACTTTGCTAAACGCTAACCAAGTAGCCTCTGATGATATTCTGATTTATGATACATCAGTAGGTGAAATTCCTGAACCTAACCAAGCCTCTGATATTGATCTAATCTTAGTAGCATCGGAACCTCCTCATGCTACTTCTGATAGGATTATATCAGACACCCCATCATTCTCAAATCTAAACATTATGCCTAAACCACCATCAACCCTACAAATAGATTAAGGACTACAACATGTGTGCAGTTTGATTTTTAGAGATTTGCAGGAACTTTTAGTTGTTAGCAAGAAGCCAATTCAGATGACAGACTATGCACAGAAGTGGAGGGATCTGAGATCTCTTGTCAACTCTACTCTCAATGCCATGCAAGTGGTAGATGTATCTCAGCAAGAAGTTCTTGAGAACTGGTTGCAAGAAGTTATCCAGAGTCTGGAGTCATAGTACTTGAAGAAAGACATATTTAGACAACTCCCTTCTGAAGCTAGTATTGTCCTAGATGCAACTGAAACTGTTCTAGAAGTTGTTAAGTATGGACAACATAATTCATTTCTAGCTAAGTTTGCTCAGAATCCCATTGATTTTGACAATCTGATACTAGATCTGAACAAGCCAGTAATGACTCAATTCATGGATGAATTTAAGTCTGAACTAGTTATGCAAAGTATGAAACAAGCTAATTTGGAGAGCAAGCTTTTAGAAGTAATGCATCAGTAGAAAGAACTCAGTGCCAAGCAAGAAGAGATGGTCAAGAAGCAAGACTTAATGGCAGAACAACAGCATCAGATGCTTCAAAGTCAGAATGAAATGAAGACTGGGATCAGTGTCATACTTGAAATGTTGCAGAAGCAAGCCAAACCATATTTGCACACCTAGTTTATTTTCATTTGTTTGTCTTTGTTAAATGTTCTGCTTCTGATTCCTTCTTCTGAACTCTGTTATAAATTATTCTTCTGATATGCTTATGCTTCTGATACATATGTTGTATTGTTCTGATTATTCTGTGCATGATGCTAACTCTTATATGTTTTCACTCATATCTCATGTTTTTCTTTCTCTTTTCTTCACAATTTTTTTTGATGATGACAAAAGGGGGAGTAAAGTACATGTAATTTTCAGGCTCTGAGCCTAGAAGTCAATTAAAAAATAACTTAGGAGAACATCTTCGCATCTCTTAGCCTCTTTTTTTTATGAGAGATATTTCTGAGTGATTATCCTTATTCTATGCGAAATATGAATTTAATTAACTTGAATAGGACTTAGGGGGAGCTTACAAACCTCAGACCCTAGAGTCAACTTGTTAATTAGATTAACAACAATTTTCTATTAATACTTGTGTTTGTCATCATCAAAAAAGGGGAGATTGTTGGAGCTAAATAGTTTTGAACAAACCTCTTTAGTTTTGATGATAACAAGGTATTAAAAGATAAATTGGATATGCTAATATTTGTTCAAGTATGCAGGACCATAGACAAAAATTTATACAAGAAGTAATCAATTGTTGGTTCTGAAAGAACAAATTGAAGAGCAGAGAAATTAAATGAGAAGCTGCGTTCCAAGTCAGAGTCTGAAGTATCAGGATCTGAAGTCTGAAGCATCAAAAGCTGAAGTCAGGTTCTGAAGAATTCTTGAGGATCTGAAGAGAGCCCCAGAAGATGGAAGTTCTGAAGATCATCAGAAGTCAACTGATGTCATATCAAAAAGTACATAGTACACTGCAACTGTTCAGACTCAGAACACGTACTCTGCAAAAGTTGTCTCCTACTCAAACGGTTAATTCCATTTAAAGAAAAGGATTCAAACGTTATTCTTCCTATTACGTGAACCATATCAAGCAACAAATCAACAGTGGAAGATCAAGCTTCTCCAACGGACTCTTTTGATGATTTGACATTTCTCAACGTCTCTCTACTCCTTTATATAAAGGATTGAAGACTTGAAGAATTAAAAGAACTTTACAATTTTCACAAGTGCCAATACTCTGTCAAAATCTAAACGCATCACACACTTAGAAATTCTTACAAACTTTCTCATCTTAGAATTTCTTAAGTTTAGAGTCTTAAAAACTGTGTTATATTTTGTGAGCACCTCTGATAGTATATCAAGTGTTCATCCTAAACAAATTCTGTGTAACTTTATTTGTTAGAAGTCTCTTACTTAGTTTTTGAGGAATCAAAAGTCTCTTACTTTGTGTTTGAGCAATCAGAAGTCTCTTACTTAGTGTTTGAGCATAGGAAGTCTCTTACTTAGTGTTTGAGCATTGTGGAAGTCTCTTGCTTTGTGCTTGAGCAATTGTTGTAATCATTGGATTATAGTAAAAAAATCTCTTGTAAGTAACAAGAGGACTGGACTACTTCCGGATTGTGGAAGGAACCAGGATAATTGCTTGTGTCTTTCTCTTTTCTATCTCTTAACCTTTTATCCGCTGCATCAGACTCTGAAGTTTTCATTCAGACTCTGAAACTCTGTTTTGACATAAGAACCTCAGACTCAGATTTTGAATTCCATCAGAACTTGATCTTTGTCTTAGTCATTTTTAAAGAATAAAAAGTCAACACAATGCAACTCATCTTCTTGTGTTTTTCTCACCTTCAAACTAGAAAACTGTAATGATGTATGATGTTTGTATCAAAATTTGCGTAAGAAAAATATATATATAGAGAGAGAGAGAGGGAGAGAGAGAGAGAGAGAGAGAGAGAGAGAGAGAGGAAGATAGAGAGTAAAAACATAATGTGGGTATTAGAGAGAAAGTTGTCCGTCCCCGTGAACTTAGCTCGGTTGATAGTGATAATGTATATTATATGCAGAGGTTGAGGTTTGAACCCCGGACACCCACTTCTCCACATTTAAAATGTATGAGCTCCAACCACTAGGCGCTACTTGAAAAGAAGAAAAAGTTGTCACAAAATGGTTGTACAAATATTATTTCTCTAAAAAAGAGTATAATATAGAAAATGAGTTTGTCACTCAAATTTTGTTTAGCTTAAACTCAATAATTGTTTTAGTTTGGTGTTTGGCTGGAGTATGACATGAACATATTTTTAATTTGATCTTGACCCACTTTGAGTGTTTAACTGACTTGGTTCGAATTGTTAGCTTGAATCACAAAATAAAAACAATACTCGTTTAAGAAATTGTTTTTCCATTTCAAAGAAAGCTAAAACACACCAGTAATTTATGTTTTTAACCCCATCGGTAGTTAACTGCCGATGGGAAGGGTCCAGCGGCAGCTAACTGCCGATGGGAAGGAAACCAGCGACAGTTAGCTGTCGTTGCTATGTTTTGCCTATATGTTCTAAAACTTCACATTTTCCATCTTAATGTGAACAAAAACGATAAAATGACATGTGATTAAAGTGAAAAAGCTAAAAACAACAAAAAAAGTAATAAATAAAAATGATAATATTAATTTGAAAATTATACTCTAAAAAATAACAGAAATTATATTTTCTTTTATTATTATATATATGATATGATTTATTATATATATAAATAATTTGATTTTTTATTGCATTTTTATTTATTATACTCTTATATTAAAATTATACTTAAAAAACAATTTTGATTTATAAATATATATAGAAAAGAATAGAAAAATAAAAGAAAAAAATGGAAAAAAATGGAATATAAATAAGTCAATGTGTGGAAAATAATGAAAAAAAGCAAATTCATGCTCCAGGCAGTTAAGTGCCGATGGAGTAGAGATGTGAAATGACAGTTAACTTCTGAAAAATGTGAAGTTTTAGAAAATATAGGCTAACATGGCAACGACAGCTACTTGTCGCTGGTTTCCTTCCCATCGGCAGTTAGCTGCTGCCGGATCCTTCCCATCGGCAGTTAACTGCCGATGGGGTTAAAAACGTAAATTACTAGTATGTTTTAGTTTTCTTTGAAGTAGGAAAAACAATTTTTCTCGTTTAAAAAATTGACAAAATAGTTTACGTAATGAAAATTTTCATTTTGATCCAAAATAAAATTAATAATATTAAAATAGTTACAAAACAAATTTTCTAAAATTACAAATATAATGAATATCTAAATATTATAAATATATCAAACTTGTTTGTGAACCATAACGAGTTAAACTACACCCTAGTTCAGTTTGAATTTATTTGAACAAGTTCAATTTTAAATTTAAGTTTGACCTATTTGATTCTTAAACCAATGAGATTAGGTATATCGTCCAACCGATTTCAAACTTCTATCGAGTCTTGGTTCATTGTGAGCATCGAGAATTTACTAATCATGTCATACACCAAAATATTAAAATTTTAAAATTCAAAATAATAAATTAATTTCGTATGTTATGTGTAATTTCTTCACAAAAATCGGTTTATTTATATGATCCATATCATAACATTCTATTATTTGGTTCTTTTCAAACATAATGATAACATTCGTGTCAAAAAAGAACATAATGATACTAGTAGCATATTTTTTTTTTTTGAAGAATACTAGTAGCATACTATGCTTGCCAAAAAACATAGAATGGTAATTGAACCAATTAGAAGTATATTTAACCAACATATAGCTTGTTTTAGTGACAAGAGACTTAGACTTCTAAGTAAATATTAAGAATTTTAACTTTAAAGTGTGTTTTGATGAGGAAATCTTTTGAGGTAATGTAATGTTTTGAGAGAATTCAAATACTTTTAGGTGAATTACATTGTTTTGATGATAATTTAGCGAATTTTCAAAATAATGGAAATTTATTAAGATGAATATTATTTGAACAACCATTTAGTTGACAACTTACGTGACAATCATAATTTAAAAATAAAAAGTAGGTATTTGCACGAAAACCAAAATAATATAGAGATAAAGTAAAAAATAATATGAGTATGAGAGAGAAAGTTGTCACCAAAGTTGTCAAAAAATGGATGTTCAAATATCATTTCTCATTTATTAAATATTTTGTTTCAGTTAAATTTAGAGAATTTCAAATGACACCTAAAACCTAAGAATTTCAAATTTCTTATAATTTTTCAAATTTTACATTTTGATTCTCGAATTGTCAAAAAATTTCAAATATGACACCAATAAATTTCCAAAAATTGCAATTTGACCCCTATTTTTTAAAAAATTTCAAATTTGCCTTCATGTTTTTTTTTTCCAAATTTATAAATTTACCCCTCAAAATTTTTAGAATATGCAAATTGATCCCTAATTTCAATTTTTAAATTTGGCCCAAAAAAATTAAAATTTATAAAAGTTGCCTAAAAATGATGACAATGAAATTTTTTATTACTCAATCCAAACAAAAATATTTAGAAATGAATCAATTTAATTGAATCATTTGAATTACCTAGAATTATAAATTCTTCAAAATTTTCCAATTACCTCATCCAAACACATTCTTAGGGATTGTGAGTTTCAAAATGAGAAGGAGGGCATGGACGAATTTTGAGGAAAAACTAAGGAGAAAAAAAAAAAAGAGAAGGAAGGATAACATGTTAGCTTAAATGAGTGATTTATTTTCCTTCATAAAATGAAAATTTCTCTAATATGGAAAAATTCATAAAATATACGGGAGGATTTAGGAGGCTTAGATAAATTTGATAAAATTCTTTTATTGTTTTCGCAATACTCTCAAAATTTAAAAAGTATTATGATAAACATACTTTTTGCATGCGCTACGTAAACACTCTCTTAATCGACATGGTACAATGAGGTTTTGAAGTTGTACTCTTGCACCAAGGTTCTTTATGTTACATTTCATGTTTGTGCATACGACAATTTTCATTCAAATTACTAGATATGAACGACATCCGAGTAACCATTCGTCATACCTCACACTAGAGATATGCCATTTATTATTGAGTTTATGAATTCAAACTATTACTTCTAATTTCAAAATTAAGACATTTAAGCAAAAGATTAAATATTCTAGTTCCAATTTTTTTGGATTTTAGAATTTAAATTTAAAGAACCTTATCTTCAGTAAAAAAAACATGTGGACCTTATCTTTTTCAGGTAGGGAGGATCTTCAACCTCAACCTTGTCTTGTCCCTTCTCTAACTCTCTGACTGTGAACCCCGTATGCAGAGCCAGAGAGTATGGCCTCCATACTCAGTCTTGTCAAGCTTCCCATTCTTTCAAGCATCAAGACACGTCAAACAATCTCAAAACATGTTGTTCCACTTCCATCCATATCTTCCAAATTCAATATTGTCCCCCCCACCCCACAAAATATCAAACATACTTCTCTTCTTTCCCTCACAGCAATCACATTTCCATTCTTATTAGATACCAAGGCAAGCATACTATTCTTTCATCCATATCTTTACTGTTTTGTTTTCTAACCAATCCATGATGAATGTTGTTGTTGTTGTTGTTGAAACAGGATGCACTTGCTGTTGGTGGAGAGTTTGGGATATTTGAAGGAAGAACATTTGCTCTCATTCATCCCATTGTGTTGGGTGGTTTGTTTTTCTATACTCTATATGCTGGCTATTTGGGGTGGCAATGGCGTCGAGTCAGGACTATTCAAAACGATATTAATGAACTCAAGAAACAACTCAAACCTGCTCCGGTAACCCCGGATGGTAAATCACTCGAAACTTCACCACCATCACCGGTTGAACTTGAAATTCAGAAACTTACCGAGGTAAGCAGTAGTACGTACCCTTTCTGCATTATTGCATGCTTCTTAGTACAAACTTTCTTATAGGTGGTAGTTTATCATTAGTACAAGCTTTATTATCAGTGATATATAGTTTCATTAACTATGGTATCCTGGATTTTAATAGTAAGTTTGTAACTTGAGAGTTGAGCTATACATAAAATGCAGAATCTGATGAGGACCTAATTTGTTGGTTGGTTACTAATATTCAGGAAAGGAAAGAGCTTATCAAAGGTTCATACAGGGATAAACACTTTAATGCTGGATCCATACTTCTAGGATTTGGTGTCTTTGAGGCTGTTGGTGGAGGACTGAACACATGGTTAAGGACAGGAAAGCTATTTCCAGGTCCACATTTATTTGCAGGAGCAGGTAAACACTAAATTTGCATTTGATTTAAGAGTAAATTACACATACCTCCCTTGATGTATTTTTAAACAGCACAAACACCCCCTCTATTTTTTTAAATGCACTTACCTCCATTTACAGGTAGCACCTTTTCACTTCTGTCAAATAAAACAAAATCCCTAAAATTATACCCTGTCATCTTGTGAAAATGTCTTCGTCCCAAAGTGCCACGGTCACCATTGGCCGTACTTAATCTAGAAGGAGCTTCCCAAGAGATTGAAACCGACAAGTAGAATGTTCGTCAAAGCCTTGAACGTTAGAATAAATTGTACAGAAACAGATTGAAAATCAACACAAACTTGTCAAATCATAAGGCACAAATAGCACATAGATGAACTTCTTAGTGGGTTAGCAAAGCAATCCATGTTACTTAAAACTCCCAACCTTCACTTTATTACTTTGATGCCTTAACCCCGTGAGAAAGTTCTTCTTCATATCCATAACTTTGACTAAACAAAGCAAACCATTCAGAAAAGTGGTAATCAATTCGTAAACTTCAAGCCATGTGCACGGAAGTATCAAAACCTTTCTCTGTGTGCGCCAAAGTGGGGGTTATGATTGTGAATTGAGGGAGATAACAGGGGATTAATGGTGTTAGAGGAAAAGGAAGGTTAGTGTCACATTGAGAGAAAAATAAGGGAGGTTAGTGTGTACTTAAAAATTAGAGGGGGTGTTTGTGCTATTTTGAAAGATCTCAGGGGAGGTAAATGGAATGAAAAGTACTTAGGGTAAAGCAATGTTGTCAAATAGTAGTAGGCTAGTAGCTATAGCGTAGCAGAATTTTAACCAACCACTATTGTTCAGAGATACTCGATTTAGTACAAAGTGTTGTCAAATAGTGGCAATAGCAATGCTATAGCGGTGTAGTGTAGCAACAAACTAATATTTTATCTTTATGTGATCCGGGATTGCCAATACTGGGGTAAAGATAAGAAATATATTCAATCTGACGAAGTTGGTAATCTTTGTAGCTCTCTGAGTTGGGAATTATATTGGTTGTAAAGAAAATTGATAACACTTGGATAATTTTTCGCTACAGGCATTACCGTCTTATGGGCACTGGCAGCAGCTCTAGTACCACCGATGCAGAAAGGCAGTGAAACAGCCAGAAATCTTCACATTGCGCTGAATACATTGAATGTTCTTCTCTTTGTGTGGCAGATTCCCACTGGACTTGATATTGTATGGAAAGTGTTTGAGTTCACAAAATGGCCTTGAATGTATGATTCTCATATGTAAGTAAGTTCCGTGGTATTTTACTTTCAAATTAGTATTTGGCAATATTAATAAATGCAAAAGTTGCTATTCTGCATTTTCCTTTGGCCTTGTAACATAATTGGGTGTCAGTCAAGTACTACATAATTGTATTACACCATTCTTTTGTATAATGTAGTAAATAAAAGTGTTCTAACATTGAAATTATTACGTAAAGAAATGGTGCAAGCACCTTGTCATTTGGTAGGCAATTGTTTAGAAATATTGTTGGAACTTATCAGAATTTAGATTAAATCAAGCAAGGTCAAATATTCGAGGTATATACTACCGATGTAGCTCAAATTGAAAGTCACTGAAACCAGTAAGCTATATGTTGAAAATTTTAAGGAAAGATATGTCCTATAAAACTACATGATTTTGCATGTAGGATTCGTTTTAGACGTAAATAAAGGAAAGTTAAACTCAATAACCTTACTAAAAGAAGCAGGACAATGAATTAATATGCATGCATGTATTATTTATGAGGATTCAGTCGAGTAAGATGAATATTAACCCAAACCCATCTCCAACTCTATATCTCAAACAAAGAAATATGATCCACTTCAACTTTGTTTTAATTTTTTTCATGAAACAAGGCTAAACACGACCGTAATAACTTGGTTTAGGTTTGATTAAAGGGACATCATGGATCCGGGTCAGTTCAATTATGGAGGTGAGATGGATTGTGTGCATCCCCTGTCTTAAGGCTTGCCTCTTGTTGTGTACATTTGAGTAAGAAATGTTGAACAAGAATGACCCAACCTCATCAATGTATCTTGGAAGAAAGTATCTGCAAACTTTCCTTCTTTAGTTAGCTCTCAATTGTAACCTTAGATATTTTCCGTTGATCACAAACTTGCTGTTATGATCTCTGGTAATCCAAAGATAAAAATGCATCATATATATTCACGGAATTCCTGAGTTCGTGGTATTCTAAATTTCTTTTTTCTGAAAGAAAATGTAAAAATGCAATTTGAACGTTAAGATGTGAGGTGCCTATTTTTTTTAATAGGAAAAAGTTAGTATGTTAGTATTTTCTTCTTCACTAGGGTTTGAATCTCGGTTCTTTAACTCTTTTAAACCTTAGTTGAAACCAGCTGAAATACTCAACCATGTTGTAGGTGCAATGCAAGGGGCCTATTAAGATACACTATTGGATAATGGTGCAGAAGTTCACTGCACAAAAACCATTGGATATAGTTTAGCTATTGAATGACAATCTCTAATCATAAAACTCAATTTGATTTCTTATGTGACTTTGCATGCAGTTTGGATCCTCTGCTATTCTACATCCCCTGCAACAGTAAAATAAGGGAGATTCATTAAGATAGGGATAGAGAGACAACATAGGAATATGTAGAGGATCCTATGTCCCTATACGCTAGAACTATTTTTACGGCACTTCCAACTTAGCTTGTTCCTCTGGTGTTTCTTGTCTAGAATCTTCATAAGAACTATCCATAAAAATTTGTCAAGATAATTATTCACACGAAAACCGTGGTATATGTGTTCAGGTTATATCATGTGTTGAAATATGTCTTGAATTAGTGTTGGAAAAATGTCCCACATCGGAGAATTAGAAGAAATATGCAAATATTTGACCATATAAATAAAAGCTTAGTATTTCTTGCACCAATAGTTAGTGAGTTTTGCTACAGCTAGTATTACCTCTACTATTCAGTATTTGTAACTATGGATTATAGTGGAATTCTTTTCGGTGGCTCTGTTCATGGATTAGTCCGTTATTCCCGTTATAACATCATGTGTCCCCAACCCCAATTGCACTTCGGACTCATTAACGTGACTCTTGGCAATTCTTTGCTCTCTCTCCATCATCTTCCTCCTTTCCCTCTCCTTGTCCATCATCAACTCCTCCACGATCTCTATTTGGTTATAGTTATGTACAGTGATTAAAAGCTTAGAATATAATGAGGAACACGTTGAAATCTGTGTTGAGAATTGTTTGTAAATAAATCTTATGTGTTATTTTATACATCGGTTGAGAATTGATTGAATAAAGCAAGCTTACCTTAAATCTGGTTTAATGAGAAATGAAGTATTTTCTTTTTCTTTTAAAATTTGATTTAGGCTCATTTTAAAGTTAAGGTTGAGATTAATCACTGTTAGGTGTATTTATTGCTTTGTTATATTATGAAGACGTTTATTTCAGCAATTTTAAAACGGTATACAAATTATAAATGCATAAGAGTATATGCTCAACCATTGTGTGTGAATAAATTCTTGGTTCTTCAGCTCCAGTCTTAATCATTGTTGTTTTGGCGGGGACTAGTCTCAATCATAAATAAATATAATAAAAAAGAAAAAGATGCACCACTCAACCGTGATCTTCATTAGTTTCACGAATACAATATTTACTCATTGAAATATAAAGATGGAAGTTTTTATAGAAATCGAACCATAATTTTATGTGTACTAGTGACCAATAAAGACACAAATTGATGCCAAAGACAAGAAATAAGTTCCCATTATGGATATGTTCTTTTCTTCTGTATCGCTGAAATTAGGACACCAATGGGGACCTGTTTTACGTACGTTAAAGGAAGGAAGTCCCAAGAAGCATCTTAAAAAGAACGAAAGCGAGGAAAAGGGGAAACGGAAGAAAGCATCGGTACCTCACTACCTCACCAAGCAAAGTTAATAGGAAGGCCAACCTTAAATAATAAAGATAAAGTGATGTACTCATTGAATAAATGTGAATGTTAGTCGAGTGTATCAATCTAATCTCTCACATTATCAATATATTAAAGGCTATATTACACAAAAGGTCCTTTAAATTATTTAATTGTAACAAATTGGTCCTTTAAGTTTCTTTCGTACCACTTAGGTCATTTATGTTAATTAATTGTAACAAATGTTGATAATCTTGATTTGTTGGGAAGAGGCTGCTGCACTTGAAACCTGAAATGATTAATGGTTATGCACGAAAACTCAAAGCGTATGGGGTTGCCACACTAACCTTTAGGTTCGATTCGCCCCCACCAATAACTTTATATTGGATGCAATAGGAATGTCCAGCGAATCCCCTTCAGGATACTATGAGTTCCTTGATGTGTATTGCACAATCACACCAAGCGTATCTCCTAACAATATTTGACAGAAATATGTTTCCAACAATTCACTCATGCATTAGAGAATTGATGGATGATTTAGAGTATGAGAATGAGGGAGAATTTGACTGTAATTGATGTCAAAAACGTGCTCCTTCTGATACACAAATGTCATGCATTTATAGTGCATCATATGCCCCTTCATATGAGAGAATGCAACTTTTAATCAAAAGTTACAACCATATACATTCAACTTTTGGCTTGAATCAATGCAATGATTCATGATTTATCAGTAAATGATAACTTCCCAATGTATACAAGTCATTCCCATGAAGAGTTACAACTTTTGGAACCCAAAACTATGAGAAAAAGTGCAGAAAAACACATCCAGTCCCGTGGTAATCGATTACCATATGCAGGTAATCGATTACCCAAAGTCTCTGTTTACCGTTTGCAAATTTTGCTTGATGTAATCGATTACATCAATATGGTAATCGATTACCATGTGTAATTTTCTGTTTTTCAGTTTTTCTCACCTATTTTGGAAATCTCCAACAATCCCCCACCATTTTCAAAATACTAAATCCCATAAAACTGGAAATTCCATGGTTTCAGATAATGGTATCTCACGATTTGAACCATTACTTAGTAAATTAAGTTTTCGCTCATTCCCAAATAGTATGGTAGGCAAGCTTTGAACCAACTATTCATTAGAACAAGTGTACATAATTTACACATAGAATCTCAATATCATTAATAAAGAGAACTGTAAGATGACACATTAATAAGGCCTTGTGTCATATATCCCTTTTCATGAAAACTTAAGAGTCAAGCCCTTGAACTCCGTGAAGCGGCCAAACTTCATTCTCACATAGGTAGACTATATCGGAAATGCCCCATAAGTATGCATTTCAGCAAATGTATGCTATATGTCCATTAAGAGAAAAATCTCAACCTACCATTTTTTAATCTTATGGTCCAAGTACTTTTAACCTTGGGATGTATCTATTAACAAGTACTTCAATTACTCTAATAATGTACTTTCACCATTGAACCCAAGACTTGATGTTACTCAAGTGTGGGTTGAGTTTCCATTATTGGTAATCAATTAGATATGGGCTTGAGTCCCATCCCCAATGATGTCTTCAACACCATGTCTCTTGTCAAACCTTTCGTCAAAGGATCTGCAAGATTCTTTTCTGTTCTTACGAACATGATGGATATTACTCCATTAGAAATCAAGTCTCTTACATAGCTATGTCTTAAACCAATATGCCTTGATTTCCCATTGTATACTTGACTATAGGCCTTTGATAGTGTGGATTGACTATCACAATGTATGGATACTGGTGCCATTGGCTTTTGCCAGACTGGTATCTCATACAACAAATTCCTTAGCCATTCTGCCTCTTTACTTCCTGCAGCCAATGCAATAAATTCTGCAGCCATGGTGGAGTCGGCAATGCATGTCTGTTTCTTTGAACCCCAAGAAACTGCACCTCCACCAAGGTTGAAGATCCATCCACTTGTGGAAGCATGATCCTCAACATAAGTTACCCAACTAGCATCTGTGTATCCTTCCAAAACTGAAGGGTCTCCACTATACGTTAAACAATAATTCATTGTTCCTTTCAAGTATTTTAATACTCGTTTCACAGCATGCCAATGTTCTTTACTTGGATTGCTAGTATACCGACTTAACCTTCCAACAGCATATGCTATATCAGGTCTTGTACAGGTCATGGCATACATCAAGCATCCGATTACTTTTGCATATTCAAGTTGTGCCACCGGACAACCTTTGTTTGGTTGCAAACTAACAGTTTGGTCAAATGGGGTAGAGACCGGATTACAATCTAAATGATTGAATTTCTGAAGCACCTTTTCTATATAATGAGATTGGGATAAACCAATGTGGTTACCATCGCTTATGATTTTAATTCCTAAAATCACATCTGCTTCGCCTAAATCTTTCATATCAAAATTTTTGGATAAGAAAGCTTTAGTCTTTTCTACCTCATCTAAACTTGTGCCAAAAATTAACATATCATCTACATATAAACAAATCATGACACCTTTTCCATTGTGGAATTTACTGTAAATACACTTGTCAGATTCATTTATAATGTATCCATTGGCTAACACAACTTGATCAAATTTTTGGTGCCATTGTTTGGGTGCTTGTTTCAATCCATATAAAGACTTAGTTAATTTACACACTTTATCTTCTTGACCTTTGATCACAAACCCTTCTGGTTGTTTCATATATACCTCTTCATCCAACTCTCCATTTAGGAAAGCAGTTTTAACATCCATTTGATGGATAACAAACTTATGGATGGATGCTAGTGCAATTAGCACTCTAATTGATGCAATTCTTGCAACAGGTGCATATGTATCAAAATAATCAATTCCTTCTTTTTGTGTAAACCCTTTGGCAACTAGTCTAGCCTTGAATTTATCAATGGTACCATCAACTTTCATTTTCCTTTTAAAGATCCATTTACAACCTATTGGTTTGGATCCGGGTGGGAGATCTACTACTTTCCAAGTTTTATTACCCATAATTGAATCCATTTCTTCCTGGATAGCTTCTTTCCAAAAGGCTGAATCTTGAGACTTTATAGCCTCTTCATATGTCACTGGATCACTCTCAAGGTTAAAGCAAATTGGTCCGTAACTATTTATGGATGTACCAGTTCCTTCTATAAGAAACATGAAGAAGTCAGGTCCAAAATCTTTTTCTTTTCGGATCCTCTTACTCCTTCTAAGTTCTGAACCATCCAATGTATCTACATTTGATTCATTGTTTTCTAAATTTGGTACATTAGAATGAACAATGTCCTTGGGATAAGAGAATGATTTAAATCTATCTTCTTGAAAAATTGCATCTCTTGACTCAATTACTGTATTGACAGAATATGAGTCATTCGATTCAATAACCAAGAATCTGTATGCTTTGCTATTTTCTGCATAGCCTAAGAATACACATTCAATTCCTCTTTCACCCAACTTCTTTCTTTTTGGTTCAGGCACTTTCACAATTGCTCTACAACCCCAAACTTTTAAATAATTAAGATTTGGCTTCCTTTGTTTCCAAAGTTCATATGGGGTTATTTTGTTCCTTTTGTTTGGAACCCTATTGAGGATATAACATGCTGTAAGCATTGCTTCACCCCAATATCCTTTAGATAATCCAGAATAGGACAACATGGCATTAACCATTTCTACCAAAGTCCTATTCTTCCTTTCTGCTATTCCATTTTGTTGTGGGGTGTATGGTGCAGTAACTTGATGCACAATACCGGTGGATTCAAAATAACTCGGATGATAGAATTCTCCTCCCCTATCGCTTCTAAAGCATTTAATGAAAGTTTCATGTTGAAGTTCTACTTGTGCTTTAAACATTTTGAATTTATCTAAGACTTCATCTTTTGAATGCATTAAATAAACATAACAAAATCGAGTGCAATCATCAATGAAAGTAACAAAGTACTTTTTACCACCAATGGTGGGCCAACCATGTAAATCACATACATCTGAATGAATTAAATCTAGCACCCTAGAACTTCTTTTAACACTTTTAAAAGGTTGTCTTGTAATTTTAGTCAACATGCAAGTAGTACATGAATCAAAGTTTTTATCAAGATTAGGAATTAGATTTGATTTCATCATATCCTCCAATTTTCTAAAATTAACATGTCCCAATCGCATATGCCATAAATCACAAGACTCAACAATATAAGCAGAAATCATATCATTATTATTAATATTTGCAATATTACATTTGAACATATTCTCACACAAATATCCCTTTCCTACAAACATACCCCCTTTTGAGAGGATAAATTTATCTCCCTCAAATACAGATTTGAACCCATTCTTATTAAGTAATGGTACAGAAATCAAGTTCTTCCTAACTTCAGGAACATAAAATACATCTTTAAGAGTAAGTGTCTTTCCAGAAGTGAATTCAATCTCTATGGTCCCTTTTCCTTGGACTTGCACAGTTGAAGCATTTCCCATGTACAAAACACTCCCATCTTCATTGATGGTCTTAAACAATTCCTTGTTTTTGCACACATGACGAGTAGCACCAGAGTCTATCCACCAAGAATCAACATCTTCAATCATGTTGATTTCAGAAATGACCGCAACAAGATCATCATTTGTTGCACTTGAATTCTTTTCTTTGTTCTTCTTTTTCAAGAACCTGCACTCATTCTTAAAGTGTCCTTCTTTCCCACAAAAATAACATTTACCTTTCTTTTTCTTTTTAATGTTATTACCATTGTGGTTTTGAGACTCATCATTTTCATGATTTCTCTTTTTGGAAGTCTTACTTGATTTTCCCTCTTCCACAACATGCACCTTCTCTTGAGTAATTTGATTTTTAATACCTTCTTGTTTTCGGTATTCTTCTTCTAAACGAAGGTGATTTCCAAATTGCTCAAGAGAGATATCTTCCTTCTTATGTTTCATGGATCGTTTAAAATCTTTCCATGAAGGAGGGAGTTTGTCAATTATGGATGACACAATGATAGTTTCATCCATATGCATGTTATGTTGTTTGTAGTTGTTAAGAATACGTTCAATATCATATAATTGTTCCATAACAGGCTTACCATCTACCATTTTGTAATTATTAAATTGTGAGACAAGAAATTTCTTACTTGTAGCGTCTTCACGCATGTATCTGGTTTCCAATTTGTCCCACAAATCCTTTGCCGATGGGCTGCTCTGGTAGATATCGAACAGAGAATCAGACATACCATTCAAGATATGTCCCAAGCAGATGTAGTAATCGTTGTCCCACTTCTGTCTCTCTCTGGTCTCAGCAATGGTTTCATCATCTTTCTCCACGGGCCTTGCCATGTTCAGAACGTAAGCCACCTTCAATGTTGTGAGAAGAAACTTCATTTTCTTCTGCCAACGGATGAAGTTTCCTCCATCAAACTTTTCCAACTTAACAAAGTCAGAGGTCATTTCTTTCAATGAAGCAGCCATAAAATCGAACCTAAAGATTGTTGATAATCTTGATTTGTTGGGAAGAGGCTGCTGCACTTGAAACCTGAAATGATTAATGGTTATGCACGAAAACTCAAAGCGTATGGGGTTGCCACACTAACCTTTAGGTTCGATTCGCCCCCACCAATAACTTTATATTGGATGCAATAGGAATGTCCAGCGAATCCCCTTCAGGATACTATGAGTTCCTTGATGTGTATTGCACAATCACACCAAGCGTATCTCCTAACAATATTTGACAGAAATATGTTTCCAACAATTCACTCATGCATTAGAGAATTGATGGATGATTTAGAGTATGAGAATGAGGGAGAATTTGACTGTAATTGATGTCAAAAACGTGCTCCTTCTGATACACAAATGTCATGCATTTATAGTGCATCATATGCCCCTTCATATGAGAGAATGCAACTTTTAATCAAAAGTTACAACCATATACATTCAACTTTTGGCTTGAATCAATGCAATGATTCATGATTTATCAGTAAATGATAACTTCCCAATGTATACAAGTCATTCCCATGAAGAGTTACAACTTTTGGAACCCAAAACTATGAGAAAAAGTGCAGAAAAACACATCCAGTCCCGTGGTAATCGATTACCATATGCAGGTAATCGATTACCCAAAGTCTCTGTTTACCGTTTGCAAATTTTGCTTGATGTAATCGATTACATCAATATGGTAATCGATTACCATGTGTAATTTTCTGTTTTTCAGTTTTTCTCACCTATTTTGGAAATCTCCAACAACAAATTGGTCCTTTAAGTTTTTTCCGTACCAATTAAGTCCTTTAAGTTATTTAACTATAACAATTTGGTGTATTTTAGATCTTAAAAATGCAAGTTATTCGGGGCCTAAAAGTTACAATTATATAACTTAAAGAACCTAAGCGTTACAAAAATACTTAAAGGACAAACTTGTTACAATTAAATAACTTAAAGGACGTAAGTGGTACGGAAAAAAACTTAAAGGGCCAATTTACTACAATTAAATATCTTAAAGGACCTATTGGATCTGTTATCAAATATATCACTTAACGTCCACATTATGAACTACATATCATTATACTCCCTACAAATATATAATGTGAGGACTATATTGATACCGTCTTACAATTTTAAATACTAAATTAGGTATTTGCTCACACAACTATCCTTAAGTTTGATCAAGTAAATGTATTTGTGACACTAGAAGTTATAAACACCGTAGGTTCCAAAACAAAACAAAATTCAATTTAAATTACTCCAATGAGATACCAATCTTACTTTGTGAGCTTGTGTCAGCTGGAAGTGCCAATTGAATCAGATGCTTTCCCCATTTCTTTAATTTTATACGGGTCATGTCATGTCTCCAATTCATGGTCTATTCAGCTTTTTTTCTTTTCCTACCTGCGACAAGTTGTGTTTTAAACTCATCATTCTTCTTTTGTACTGTGATGTGAAAACGGTTCTATAAATAAAACACAGCCTCTCCCATATTTTTGTCTGCTTTCAACTTCTCTTCACAAACTTCTAACATTTCCCCAACATGGCTAACCCACCCCCGGTTCGTCCATGGTTCCGCTTAACCTCCATTCGCCCCGCACCTGCACCCGCACCCACACCCCCACCTGCACCTGCACCCCCACCTGCACCTGCACCTGAACCACGCCCTACTATGTCTCTACCCACATTTAGGTCTGCTTCAGCACCCCCATCACCTCATAATCAAACTCAACCTCAAGAAAAGAAAACAGAGCAAACACCTTCATCTCCACCTCATAGGGTTGTGGTTCCTAATTCTTCTTCATCTTCTTCCATGCCATCTTCTCCTATTCAAAAGACAACACAATATTCAAGTAGTTCTTCCCCAGAGAAAACTACAGCCAACACTTCTCGTGTTCCGATTCCCACTCAATCTCCAAAAACTATTAAACAAAACGTTCGTAGCCCAATGCATTCAACAAATGCCGGATCCAATAATTCACCACCCTCTCCTTTGACACTCCCACCTTCACAATTTAAAACTCGTGAAGAACATTCTAAGATACCAGTGGAGGCAGAGCCAAAAGCAGTGCTAGTTCAGAAAACTGTTGACGTGCCTAAGCCATGGCACAATGGTAATGGTGAATTGCATAGGGAGAATCAAAATCACAGCAATGGTGAATTGCATAGGCAGACTCAAAATCATAGCAATGGTGAATTTCATAGGCAGACTCAAAATCACAGCAATTCTTCACATCATGGAAAACACATTACTGTGAAAGGAAGAGAAACCAGCAAGGATAAAAAGTTTTCAGATTCTGAGGACTCTGGCATGAGAGTGATAACAATTGCAGGGGAAAACAGAGGAGCTTATATGGAACTAGTTCAATCCCAAAAGAAACACCAACCGAATTATCTTCACAAGAAGGGGAACTCAATCAAAGTTGATGGTGGTGAAACTGAGAGTTCAAGTGCTGATGAAGGAAAAATAAACAAGAAAGATAAGAATAACAAAGGAAGAACAAAATCTTCATTTCCAATGGCTGCATACATGAACAGTAATGTACAGTGTGTCAATAACTCTCTACTGTATCATGCTTCTTGCTCCCATCATGATCCAGGAGTGAATCTTTCTCTCTCAAAGAAGCCATTTGGTGAAGGCTACCATGTGAAAGAACATGTTGATGGTCGCAATATTTGATCGAAGATATTGTTTGAATTGATTGTAGTTGGTTAATTTCTGTTTCTGGCTTATTGTATGGGGAATAAAGGTTGAAGATTCTCTCCACTTCATTGGTGGAAAATAAATGTATGGACTCATGCATGCATGCATGCATGACTTTAACCAGATGCTTCCTTAGTTTTCTATGAAAGATAGAGATCATGAATTAATCTTGTGTCTATTAAGAGGGGGATGGTGGTTTGTGATATATGGTTCATACTCCGTATTTGTTTATTGAAATAGTGATGTTTTGAAATAAATTTGTAACTCCAATAATGTTGTTAATTAAATAAACTATGTTTGCTCTGATTGAAAATTGTGTTTTGTTCAAGTTGATGTAATATTATTCAAATACAATTTGGGACTTAAGCCTTTATTCCTTACCTATCATTTTTATTTAGCATATTAATATTCCAGACTCATTTTAGCGACCTTTCATATAGGCCAATATATGCTTGGTGTAGCCTAGCCAGCAATTTTTAAATTTTAATTTTTTTTTTTATTAAATTAAACGAAAGAATACAGGAACAGGAACAGGAACAGGAAGTAAGAGAAACTATGGTATGTGATTGGTGGTATAAGGTGGAATGAAATCAAATGGGAAAACATAATTTTTTATTTAAAAAGATAATATGTAAATGTGGTCATTTGAAAATGTTTATATTGAAGCAACAAAATAAATACATTTGATATTTTAATTAAACAAAAAAATAGTTAAGTAAATTTAAAAGACATTTGAATAATTTGATATTTAGAATAAATAAATAATACTAAACACAGAATGAAATAATTTGATTCTAAAAATATGCATATTCTAATTGAGTACTTCCTCTCTTATTATAGTTGATTTTGTACTTCCTGTAAAATAATTGGTGGGGTTGTAAATGTTGTTTGCACAATGTAGTTTGTAGTTTGAAGTCGAAAGAATTTGTCTTCAACTTTGTGCGCTTTTTGTTCCAACCTACACGCGTGGATCTTTGTTTTCGTGACATACATACATACATACATACATACATTGTGTGACACAGGCAGCAACTAGCAGCAAATGGCTTCAAATGCTAAAACATTTACGTTTCATGAGATCGCCAAACACAACAACAAAACTGATTGCTGGATTATTGTCAATGGAAAAGTACTTCTCTCTCTTCTTTATTCTCTTACTTCACTTTCTAGGATTAAATGTCATGTTTGCTAGCTATATGTTTTTTCAATTGCATGTCCATCACTGTTTTGGATTGAACAACATTTTTACGATATTGAAATTTAGACATAATAATTGACATGGAATCCCTTGTTGCTAACAGATTTATTGAAATTTTGTTTAAATATTTTCCCAATGACAAAAGGAAAGGATATCTGAATTATGCAATGAATATGTGTGAGACTTGTTGCATCATTGTAAATTAGTAACACCTCAGATATAGTTGTCAAAGTAGTGGTGAAATTGATTTTATTCATTCTTTAAAGAGATCCAAAACAATTTTTCTCATCATATTCACTCTCTAATTCAACCAGCAAGACATAAGTATTGGAGTTGGAATTATAACAATCTTCTTCACATTCATCACGAAATAATATAATGAATGAGATGTTTTTTGGACTGTTCATTCCTGTCCTTAAATCCTACAATGTCTTCAATCGAATCATTCAGAATGATATTGCTTCTTCCCTTTCCAGTTGCCTTTAAAAAAATGAATCTCACTTACTAATGTCTTGTAATTTGAATCATTAGCACCCACGGCTGCTATTTCATTGTTTCAATGTTTATTTTTATACCATCTTAGAGAAAAATGAACCATTAATGATTTGTCTTGCCAATTTTAGGGGTTATATTGTTATTAGGCATATAGGGCTGTACAGATGCCCCCATCTTGAAGCGTACCAAAGAGAGATTTCTAATTGGAAAATGACTAATAATTTTATCATCCCTTGTTAAACTATATCAGAAGACTGAATGGAATGATCATGGTTAACTGAAGTATGTAAAAATTTCATGTTCCAGTGCTTTGCATTGAGTTGAATAAAAGAGCTAGAAGAAAGAATGAGATACTCGTCCTTTGTTCCTTACCTTGTTTTCTAACTGTGAGAAATAGGCTACTGCTTCAAACTGAATATCTTATCACGAAAAGCATGCCACATCCGATTTCCCTCTACAGTTAATATGATTCTAAATAAAATTGCAAACTTTTAGGACTATTGTGCTCATCCATCGACTGATCATACATAAGATGTGTTCAATTGTTGCGTTGCAGGTGTATGACGTGACCCCATTTTTGGATGATCATCCTGGAGGTGACGAATCTTTAATTTCATCAACGGGTAATTGACTTCTCCTTGTTGGTTGGTTCACAATATATTGGCAATCTAGTGGCGAAAAAAACTACAGCAATCTGGTTGGTTTATGACAATAAAACTATGTGATCTTACAGGGAAGGATGCTACGGTTGATTTTGAAGATGTGGGTCATAGTGACTCTGCAATAGAAATGATGCATAAGTACTTTGTTGGCCATGTCGACACGTCCACCGTTCCAACAAAAGTTGACCATAATTCGCCACCATCTACACAGGCACAAAGTGTTAGGGATCAATCATCAGGATATGTTGCAAAGACATTGCAATTCCTGTTGCCTCTACTCATATTGGCCATTGCGTTTGCTATGCAGCACTACGGAAAAAAGAAACAAGTCAGCGACTCATAAAAGCTGAACTTGAGGCAACAAATTCAATACTCTGCCCAATACAATGCAGCAGGGCTCTTGATGTACTATGATGTCTTGCTAAACAATCATACTAGCTGTTCATTTAGACTCAATTGATTTAACATCTCATATTTTGAATATTTTGAAATGGATTTTATAAAGATTATTCATTATCTTATACATTACGCTAAACAGGCTGAGTTTGTCGTCTAGGGCCTTGTTTTATTAATTGATCACACCATTGATAATCAACAAATGATTGGCCAAAAGGATAATTTGAATGAAATGTATCCCAGCTTCCTCAACCAAGTTCCTAAGGTCAGTTTCATCTTCCAAACCAAAGTAATTTATCCATAAGCTACTGTCACCATCCGAGGGAACACCACAGATGTGTTCTGATCTTTCTGCATTTTCTGATTCACTACATGCTGTTTGCTACATTGTTGTGTACAACTCCGACTTTGTTTTGCTGGCTTTTGCATTCGATCATTCAACGTTGCATCTGTTTACTAAAATGGAAATCATAAACATTAATAACTAGTCACTGATATGAAATGAGTAAATAATCGAATGCTAATTAGTCTAATTTAAGAACCTGCAATAGCAATGCCTGGTGCTCTTTCTTAAGAGCATAAAACTGTGAGGCCAAATGGTTATAATTGGCTTGAAGTCTGTTGTAATCTCTCTCAAGTTGCTTTGACTTCCATGGAGCTCTTCTTTTCTAAAATTATATAGCAACCTGATGTGGCTGCAATCCAAGCTCTCTTGCCAATTGTAATTTCTTTACAGGTTCCAGCCTTGACTGTCTCAAACATAGATTCCAATGATTTGATCTGTTTGTTGTTGAACCTACTTCTGTTTTTGCTCATCTTTCTTATGGTTGCTGGTTGATTTGTACTGGTGCTGTAAGTTCCTGCCTCTGAAGCTTTTTCTGATGAACGAGAATACTCCGTGTGATCTACCATCTTGTATACTGTCTGAAACTGAAATGGGTCCTCTCCATTTGTTTTCTCAAGTATCCACATCTCTGCCTTTAAATCTCATTTTTTTTTTTGTAAATTATATTTCTCTTTCTCCTTTATAATGGAAGGTGAGAGTTTCAAATGGACTCTCATGTGACATGAGAGGACCATTCCCATCTCAAACTAAAAAGCCCTTGGTAATGGGTAGGTGAATAATAGGGTAATGAATTATGGTATTTTTTTTTTTGGCTCAAATGCATTTCAAAACGTTGCGATTTTGACCCCTTTTTAAAAAAATAGAAATTTTAACCTATATGTTTAGCCCCTTTTACAAAAGTGCCCTCATCCCTCAATTTTGACTAAGTCAACGTATATGTGGCAACTGACTTAGCTAAGGTAGATGTCACATGCGTAATTTTTTTATTTTAAAATAATAACAAAATCACACATCATTTATTAAAATAAATAATTAAAAAAGGAAAAAAAATTAACTCTTCTGAACCCAGGAGATCTTCAATCCCATTATTCTTCTTCATTATACACAAACCCAGAAACACATGTCTCCAATCCCCTTTTCTTCATCATCTTCACTCTTCCTCTCATGAGATTCTTCATCATTGAGATGAAAATCAGAGAAAACATTGAAAGAAGAAAATGTAAACTGAGGAAAAATGAATATTTTGTATTATTGAATGAACTGTTTGTTACACAAAGCTACTTATAGATGTTGAGTTTCTAACTAATTCCTTAGATGCTACAGCTGGTAATAACAAATTGTAGAGAAGCTAGGATATTCTATGTAACATACACAGTAAGTATGGTGTGAAGAAACTTCTAGGACAAGCTAATGTGCTGAGTAGGTTAACAAGTGCTAAGTAAGTTCAACACCCTCCCTCATGCTTAGCATGATAGATATCAATCATGTTAAGCTTGGATATGAATGAAGTAAAGTTCTTAGGTGCTAATGGTTTGGTGAAGAAGTCTGCAAGTTGTGACTGAGATTTGATAGGAAGAAGCTTGAAGATGCCTTGGAGTAGCTTTTCCCTGACAAAATGACAGTCAATCTCTAAGTGCTTGGTCCTCTCATGGAAGACAGGATTAGCTGCAATATGAATAACGCTATGGTTATCACAATATAAGACTGGTGGCTTGACACATTGCACTCCAAGATCGTGTAAGAGATAAAGCAACCACTGAAGCTCACAACTTGCAAAAGAGAGAGCTTTGTATTCTGCTTCAAAGGAGCTTCTAGAGACAGATTGTTGCTTCTTTGCCCTCCAAGAGACCAAGGATGAGCCAATGAAGAAGCAATATCCTGATGTGGATCTCCTAGTATCAATACACCCAGCCCAATCAGCATCAGTGAACCCAAGAATCTGCAAAGTGGAGTCTCTTCTGAACAACAAACCTCTACCTGGTGACCCTTTTAAGTACCTTACAACTCTGCAAGCAGTCTCGTAATGAGTGATGGTTGGTGATGTGAGGAACTGACTCAACTGTTGAGTAACAAAGGCTATGTCTGGCCTGGTAGTAGTGAGGTATATGGGTCATTATGTATCAGTGCAATTTGTCCAGGAACTTCAGAAGTAATTGGGTTAATATCTTGGGTTTGGTCAGATTGAGATGTATGTTGAAGATCAGTATCAGGGCATATTGGTTATTAGAATGGTATGTCCAGTGAAAAGGTTGATGTGGATTCTGATAAGGTAAAATATGATCATAATGGGTGACATGTCGAGATATGAAGATGTTTTTATGGTTTAGATCAAGAAGGACAACACCTTTTACATTTTGCTTGTAACCCAAGAAAACAGATTTTCTAGCTCTAGTATCTAGTTTGGTTCTATTAACCTGTAATGTGGAAGCATAACACAAGGAACCAAAAACTTTTAATTCATTCAAATCTGGTTCCTTACCAAATCTATGAAAAAATGGAGACTTATTTTCCAACAAAGGACTAGGAATACGGTTTATGAGATAAGTAGCATGGAAGACAGCATAGGACCAAAATTGTTTGGGTAATTTGGATTGGAAAAGTAAAGCTCTTCCCACATTTAAGATGTGTTGGTGCTTTCTTTCCACCCTCCCATTTTGTTGGGGGGTCTCAACACAACTAAGTTGATGTTCTATGCCTTTGGAAGAGTAAAATTCAGGCATAGAGAACTCAGGACCATTGTTTGTTCTAACTATTTTGACTTTACAATTAAACTGAATTTCTATCATAGTAATGAAGTTTTGTACAAGATGAATTACTTTTGATTTAGATTTGCAAAGAATAACCCAAGTAAAACGACTATAATCATCAAGGGCAGTGACAAAATATTTATGACCATGGATAGATGAAATAGAAACAGGACCCCATATGTCAAAATGAAACAAATCATAACATTGAGCAGCTTTATTTTTACTAAGTTGAAAATGAAGTTTTCTGTGCTTTGCATAATGGCAAATGTCACATACAGAATCTTTGTCAACAGTTACAAAAGGAAATTTGTGATGCAAACTAAGTAATCTATCATTGGACAAATGTCCCAATCTAAAATGCCATAAAGCTTCTTGAGGTATAAACTGGGATTGAGTTTTGGCTTGGGATGAGGCTATGGTTGCTGAAGGTGAGGCTTGTGTAGCAAGGAAATACAGTCCCTCAATCAAATCAGCCGAACCAATCATATTCAAATTCCTCCTTTCCTGAATTAAACATTTATCATTGTCAAAAACTACTATGCAATCGTTGTCAACACAAAGTTTTGGTACAGATAGCAGGTTCAAATTAAAATCAGGCACAAAGAGAACATTTGGTGCCATTAATCCTGGTGAAAATACCACAGTACCAGAATATCTTGCTATAGCCATCTGACCATTTGGCAACTTTATATTTATTGGTGCAATTTTCTGATATGAATCAAAAGATCTCAAAATAGAGCATATGTGGTCACTAGCACCAGAATCAACTATCCATGATCCAATATTGGAATGATTAAGAGAATAGGTAAATCTGGATATACCCGAGGTGATGTGATTAGTGACATGGGATGCTAAATTCACTTTGGAAGAAGAAGCACCTTGAGTACCATGAGATCCAGAAGAATTAAGCAAATTTACTAACTGATTATATTGCTCTTTTGTGAAGTTGAAAGAATCATTCCCTTTTATAATCCTAGAATCATCAACATCCTCCCTTTCTTCATTCAACTCAAGAGAAGAATGGTTAGCAGAAGATTTTCCAAAATTAGGGGGAAAACCATGTTTGCGATAACAGGTATCCATGGTATGGCCATTTCTTCCACAAAAAGTACACACCCCCTTGTGACCAGGAATGAATGAAGAACCATTTCCACGACCTTTGCTAGGAAATTTGCGTGAATCAGCATAATTGATGAGAATTTTAGAATCGTCAAGAACAGAAAGACGAAACTGTCTTTCATGTTGCAGAACCATGAAGAAGATCTTATTAAGACTGGGTAAAGGATTCATAAGCAAAATCTGAGAGCGAACTAAATCAAAAGACTCATTCAAACCAGTAAGGGAGTGAATTGAGCGCGTGATGTCGTGTTGATGCTTAGCATTGCTCAGGCCTGTGAGACAGACACAACGGTGTGGACAGGAACAAATTGGTGCAGGAAGATACGTTTTAAGCTCTTCCCAAAGAACCTTCAAAGCGGTAAAGAACTCAGAGATAGATCTTGATTCTTGCTTCAGACCAAAAATTTCACATTGTAACTCAGAAATGCGAATATAATCTCCTTGCGAAAAACGTTCATTGAGTTCGTTCCACACATCTATGGAATTCTCAAGAAACACAATACTCTGTGTGATGGATTCTTCAACAGAATTCATGATCCATGAGTGGATCAACATGTTGCAGCAATTCCAAGCTTTAAAACTAGATTAAATTCAACGGGAACCGGAATCGTACCATCGACGAAGTCAAATTTGTTCTTCGCACCTAGAGCTCTTCTCATTGAACGAGCCCACGCATGGTAATTAGATTAATTAAGCCTCAGAGTAACCGCAACAGATGAAGGACCGTCAGAAGGATGAACGTAGTACACGTTACCAGGTTGCTGAGAAGGATCTTGAACTGGTGGAACGACGTTTCCACCACCGTTAGCACCACCATTAACGACGGCGTTAGTAGCACGAACCATGGAGGAAGATAACAGAGAAAAGCGAGGCGCAACAGAGCTCAGAAGAGCTCTGATACCATCATGAGATTCTTCATCATTGAGATGAAAATCAGAGAAAACATTGAAAGAAGAAAATGTAAACTGAGGAAAAATGAATATTCTGTATTATTGAATGAACAGTTTGTTACACAAAGCTACTTATAGATGTTGAGTTTCTAACTAACTCCTTAGATGCTACAGCTGGCAATAACAAACTGTAGAGAAACTAGGATATTCTATGTAACATACACAGTAAGTATGGTGTGAAGAAACTTCTAGGACAAGCTAATGTGCTGAGTAAGTTACTAGTGCTAAGTAAGTTCAACATCCTCCTTTATCCTTTACAATTTTCTTCCACATAAACACAATCCACCATGAATCTTGCTCCAAATCTGCAACCTTGAATCCACAATGAACCCATAACCTTTCTGACGCCTCTCTCAGTCTCACCGGAGCCTCTCCCTTCTCACTCTCTCAGTTGCATCCCTTAGTTCTTCTGGTTCCATCATCCCTTGATTCCTTTCAGGTTTGTTTTCTTAAAAATTATTATTTGATTCAATTCAATGTTGCTTGCTTCAAAATTGGGGTAACATGTTGCTTGCTTAAAATTTGGGGAAGCTTGAACCCTAGAAATAAAAAATTGGGGGAAACTTGGTAATTGATATGATTGATTTTGCACTTGGTTCTATTGTTGATTCAGTTGGGTTTTGGAGTTGATGTGGCTTCTTCATTTTTGTATCAGTGGAAGCCCTAGTGGTGTATGTTGTACTGGTTGGTTATTAGTAATTGATGTTATTAGTAATTCCTTTTAGAGTTAGAAATTACAATTGATGTGTGAATTTTCCTACTTTAATTTGATGAGGTTAAAGTTCGGCGCTTTATTAGTTGTTGATGTGTGAATTGTGTGTTTTGTAAAGTGATACAAGGGTCATCAACGAGCTTGAAATCGAGATCGAATTCACGAGATTGAAGAGATGTGGTGAGGAGTTAAGTTGAAGATGATGGATTTTGTTTTGTTTTTTGGGTTATTTGTTGATTTTCTGGGTTTATATGAGTATGGTGTTGAAGATGAAGAAGATCAAGAAGAGGGAAGAAGGATGACTTGGTTTTCACTTGTTTCTCTTTCATTCTTTCCTTTTTTTTAATTTTTTTATTTCTAGAAATACACGCTTGTCATTTATATTTATTTTTAATTTGAAAATTACACATGTGACATCTGATTCAGCTAAGTCAGTTGCACATATGCGTTGACTTAGTCAAAATTGAGGAATGAGGTCACTTTTGCAAAAGGGGCTAAACATAGGGGTTTAAATTTTTATTTTTTTTAAAAGGGGGCCAAAATCGCAAAACATAAGGGTGGAAAATTGGATTTAAGTCATTTTTTTTAGATTGTGTACCTTAAATATTGGATTTTTAAGTTATGGGAGTTTCTGTGGTATTAGTTTTTTTTCAATGGACATCCCATTCGTAATTTGTTAGAATTTAAGTGAGAATTGTTAGCTTTATCTCGATTAGAAATGAGCTAAATAGATAAGTTATTCACTCACATAGTCGTTGTCTCAAGGTTTTGAGTTGAGATGGTGTTAAATTCTCTTGACCGTGGAAGTCTTTAATATGTTGTTGCCCTACGAACTCCCCAACATACTTTGTATCCAATAATTTGTTGGGTTTGATATATCATATATGTATCATTTAATGCTAATTTAGCATTTTCTTTTTGATAATTATGTTATACTAAATATTTATTGTTGTTAGAGTTACTAATCTTTGTTACGAAATTTGTTTTTTGCTAATTTAGCTTTGATATAATAAACTTTGTCTTATTGTTTTTTTTAACTTATTCTCTGTTATCTTATTCGTTGTGTGATTGTATGACTGTCTAAACTTATTTAATTTGTACATGTGCAATGATCCATGTGAGAAGTGATGCTACAATTCATATTGCAACCATCATCTTCTTGACTTCAGGATATTCTCCTAATTAGTTATGTTGATTACACGAATGACCTTTACCAAAATTTTCATGCTAATCCATCCAGGCTGCGTTTAACCTGGGAAGGCAGGATTGCTTCCCAGCATGGGAAAGTGGAACCTGCACCCACAGGTGGCAGTCCAAACCTGTAAATCCAAAAAAAAAAAAAAGCACGGTCGTGTATTAAAAAGCACGGTCCGTGCAAAAAAAGCACGGACAGTGCAAAAAAAAGCACGGCCCGTGCAAAAAAAGCACGGACCGTATTATAAGAGTGACTTAGAGGTTGAATTTTTTCACGATTTTTTGCAGGCATGTTTAGGACATAAAAACAACATCGCCCACAAAAAACGAGAATTTTCCGACAAGAGACGGATTAAATATGAATTTTTTACGCGCCAAAAACTCAAGAACGCGAAACAACAAAACATGCACCTAGAAAACGAATTTTGAGCTGGTTTTTTGCAGACACCTCTATGTATTTTTATAGAGGTGTCTGCAAAAAACCAGCTCAAAATTCGTTTTCTAGGTGCATGTTTTGTTGTTTCGCGTTCTTGAGTTTTTGGCGCGTAAAAAATTCATATTTCGTATTATAAGAGTGACTTAGAAGTTGAATTTTTTCACGATTTTTTGCAGGCATGTTTAGGACATAAAAACAACATCTCCCACAAAAAACGAGAATTTTCCGACAAGAGACGGATTAAATATGAATTTTTTATGCGCCAAAAACTCAAGAACGCGAAACAACAAAACATGCACCTAGAAAACGAATTTTGAGCTGGTTTTTTGCAGATCCTCTATATGTATTTTTATAGAGGTGTCTGCAAAAAACCAGCTCAAAATTCGTTTTCTAGGTGCATGTTTTGTTGTTTCGCGTTCTTGAGTTTTTGGCGCGTAAAAAATTCATATTTAATCCGTCTCTTGTCGGAAAATTCTCGTTTTTTGTGGGCGATGTTGTTTTTATGTCCTAAACATGCCTGCAAAAAATCGTGAAAAAATTCAACCTCTAAGTCACTCTTATAATACGGGCGCGCGCGCGCTCGCGGGCACGCGCGAGCGAGGAAATCCGACTAATTGTTTCCGGATCAAGAAAAGAAAAAAATTTCAGATCTAAACAAAAATATAAGAGTGTAAAAGAGAAATGAAAAAAATATGGTGTAGACAGTCTATGATAAAAATCGTGTATTCCAGATCTAAACAAAAATATAAGAGTGTAAAAGAAAAGCACGGACCGTGCAAAAAAAGCACGGACCGTGCTTTATTTTTCTTTGGTGACGGTCGTCACCAAATAAATCTGGCCAACCCGTCACAACCGGAAAAAAAGTTAAAACACAAACTTTAGTTTTCAATTTGAAGAGCACGGTCCAAACTTTGTTAAAATTTGAAGAGCACGGTCCGTGCGTTTACAAAACTACAATAAAGCACGGTCCGTGCTTTTTTTGCACGGTCCGTTTTTTTATTGCAAGGTCCGTGCTTTTAATGCACGGTTTTTTCAATTAAAATCTAGAATAAAAATTAACGCACGGTCCGTGCTTTGTAATACACGACCGTGCGTTTTAATGTTCATGGTTTTAAACTGAAAAGTGCACGTTCAGTTCTTCAAACCGTGCGTTTTTTTCTATCAATTTTTTTAGTATCGGTTTATTTTTCTTTGGTGACGGTCGTCACCAAATAAATCTGGCCAACCCGTCACAACCGGAAAAAAAGTTAAAACACAAACTTTAGTTTTCAATTTGAAGAGCACGGTCCAAACTTTGTTAAAATTTGAAGAGCACGGTCCGTGCGTTTACAAAACTACAATAAAGCACGGTCCGTGCTTTTTTTGCACGGTCCGTTTTTTTAATGCGCACGGTTTTTTCAATTAAAATCTAGAATAAAAATTAACGCACGGTCCGTGCTTTGTAATACACGACCGTGCGTTTTCTTTGTTGACGGTCGTCACCAAATAAATCTGGCCAACCCGTCACAACCGGAAAAAAAGTTAAAGCAAGTAGCAGGTGATGAATCTACACCGTCTGAATATACAATTATTATATCTAGGGTGCTGGTTCAACTTTCCCATACTGGGAAGGAAACCTGCTTTCCCAGGTTAAACGCAGCCATCAATCCATCCTCATCTTACTATGATATTGAGGTTTTAATCTTCACTAGTTAGGCCGGGTCACTGTCACCTAAAGTAACCTGCTCATCCTTTAATAATTATTCTAAATATAATTGTATTTTACGTTATTGTAAATATTAAAAAAACATATAAGTTCACAAATCAACACGAAAATGTCACATGTCACAAATGACCAAATAGTGGGTGCAAAACATAGTATACCGCTACGTTGTCTCTTTTATTGGGTTGAATTTCTCTTCATGATGTCGAAGGAAATGTGTGGCCGTATTGTAGAAACTACAAAGCACCAAAAAAATTTAGACTTTTTTATGAGGTGATAAAAATTATATTTTATTAAAAGTGGTTTAATATAAAGTGATTTAGGTTATGATATATATTTGAGCAATAAATTTGAATGTAAAAGTTTGATTGAAGACCTCAAAACTAATTTGAGTGAATTTAAAATTAGGGTGTATTTGTTAAAATTTGAGTGAATTTTAGTTATGGGTAATTTCAAAGATGTTTAAAGAAATTGAAAAAAAGAAGTAAAAATTTCTTGGAATGATTTTTTAATATGAAAATTCAAGTCATAATCTATGTAATCTCCAATTTGGAGCAAGTCATACTAGCCATTGAAGTGAACTGACTTGTTTTGAGTTTTAACAATCAATTGAATTCAATTCAATAATACGGTCTTGGCCGCCTTATTTGGTTGAACTTTCCTAGCTAGTGTTATTCTTAATCTTAATAATATAAATAAATACCCCCTTCTACCTTCTAACCTAAGTATTACATTCTTATTCTTCTCAAGCAAACCTTCCCCACTTCTCTATCTTAAGGATCTTTTTTATTTGTTTTTTATGATGTTCAGCAAAAGCTATAAACAAGTTAAGCACCATGGAGGAAGACATACCGTTGGCACAAAAGATATACCAAAAGGGTGCGTTGCAATAAAGGTGGGTCATGGTGAAGAGCAACAAAGATTTACAGTACCTGTGAATTACCTCAATCACCCTCTCTTTGTTCACCTACTCAAAGAGTCAGAGGAAGAATATGGTTTTTCTCACCAGGGTACTATAACTATACCTTGTCAATTGGTCGAGTTTAAGGATATTCTTCAACACATGATTCATATTGATAATTATAAGTCCCTCCAATACCAACATCACCTTGTTGGCTGCTTCAGAGCTTCATCTCTCTAAAGTCTAAACAATTAACTCTCTAGCTACCTTATCTTGTTGTAATTAAACACTTTAGGTAGTATACACAATTTTTGTATGTTTTTCTCTTCGTGAATATATCAGTGGTCCTGATTAACTACTGAAAATTCATCATCTATACGAGGTAGGAAAAAAATGAAGATTCTAGCTTGCAACTTCAATTTTTCCCCAAACTATTTTGTGTCAGTGACTGTATGTAGTCGTATAGAGAAAAAATATATATAAATCATTTTCTTTTTTGTATTTGATTCTGATCTTATGCTTGCTTCTTTTTTCCTTTCCTTTTCCTGAGAGGGTTGAGTTACGGGTTAGGTTGTCTCGAACACATACTTTTCTACCACCAAGACCCTTTTTAGAAAAGGTAAAACCATGAGTACATATAATTATATAAAGACTAAGTGGACAATACTTCATAAATGTCATGTGTTGGACTTGAAGTTGGAATGTGGACGCGCTAGGTAGAAACCTAAGCTCAATCATTTAGGTTTTGTTTGCGAGTTTGGGGATAAGAAAATGGAGGTTTTTGAAAAAAAAGGAAGGAGCATGTTGAAGAAATAGAGTATATTGGAAGGGAAGGATTTTGGGAGGGTTAATTTTTCTTCATAATACAAAACCCTCATTATTAGGGGAACTAAAATATTGTATTTGAGGAGCATTTTGAAACAAATTTATTCTATATTGTTATAATATTCTTAATATTAAAAATATATGAATCATAAACATTAGTTTATCATTCTCTAAAAAAACACTTTCAAAAAAATGTGAAAGATTTCTCTATTTCCCTCTATATTTTTCACCCCCGAAACATTTCCTTTCCTTCCCCTCCAAACTCTCAAACAAAACCTTAGTCTTTTAGCCTTGAGTGTCGAATATTGTTATGGTACATCAAATAGTCTCATATTGTCTTAGATCAAGGCTAAGACAATTAGCATTTCCGTTTATAAATAATATCCATCTACCTATTGAGTTTTCTTTAGCAAAGGATAAAATTGTGAAATTTGTACAAGATCCAAAGCAAATAATACCTCAAAAATATCCTTCTTTATCATAAGTCATTTAATAAAATCAATTCAGTGAATTCAATTCATTCAAATAAATTTTTGTCACCGCGAAACCAAACACATGTATGGTGTATATTTAGTTTTGTGATGACAGGAACTGATTTTGAGTAAATTGATTCTATATAAAAGTGAGTTAAAAGTAAATTGGTGTTTGTTTGGATATATTCATCTGAAACTGAGTTGAACTGTAAATCTAAGTAAATCAATTTGAAAATTAAAAGATACAATTAATAACTTCAAGTAGAATCAATTACATATACAAAATTTATAACCTCAAATAGAATCAAATATACACCCAATTATTTCTGCATAAAAACAATCAAATATGTGTTTTTGGTAAACAGTAAGACTAGTTTTGAAATATTGCTTGCAGGATCAAACTAGAAATCCTAGGACATGTTGTGCAATGATTTTCCAGAAAATGTATGAAAATTCATCATATTCATGAATATGTTTATGAACAAGATGAATAAAACTGTTTTGTGATGAAGATAACTGTCTTTCGACAAGAATCAACAAGAAAGTTTGATGATTAAAAAGACTTAAACGTTTAAATGCATAAATTTAAAGAAATGTAAATTGCATTGCATTGAAATGTAAATGGTTCAGCAAATCTTTACATACGTTCTGTGACTCGTTTCTCTAGACGCTGGTACTTTGAGTTCTAGAATCCTGTAAGTATGATTTGTGACTGTTGATCCTTTCGACAGCTAGAAACTAAATCCTTTCGACAACTTTGGCTTGTTTTCCACGTGTTTTGAACTATTGATCTTGCTTCTACGGAGAATTTGAATCTTCCTCCAGTCGAAATCAGAGTCTGTCGAACTAGACTTGTCGAAATTGTAACACCCTATTTCTCGACGATAATTATTAAATAATAATTATATATTTAATAAAGAGGATGTTACAAAACTCGTCAATATATCACAAATTAATTTCAACGTCAACCCCAACCCTGGTGTTACAAGAATCAGAGCTCGTAGCGACTACATGCTTAATAGATTACTAAATAAAATGAAAACTAGACGGAAGACGTATTCCATCTCCACCTTCCAAGTCGTTGTAGTACCCTAATTTTGTCCTACGCATTTTAAAACAAAAATCAAAAAAAATCCAAAGAGGGGAAAAAAGTCAAAAGTCAACAAAAGTCAACAGAAAAGTCAACATTTCAAAAATGCTGACTTCGCAATGCGAAGCCCACTTCGCACTGCGAAGTCTGCGATTTTTCTGCAGATTTTTGGTTTCTTGGATTTAATTCCAGAATTTGTTGCATATCATTTCCATAATTATTTTAAGTAGCATTCATGGCTAATTGGGCCAAGCAAAGCCAGAGTTGAAGGACTTGCCATTAATGCCAAGGTTGGAAGCTTTTTCTTCCAACCTAGCATGTGACAAGCAAGTGGGCTTGCCCTTGGGCAGCTCTAGTCCCTCCCAGGTGACCTGCTAACCACCACAAGGTTGCCAGCCACCTGCTTGAGGACTTTCCTCCTGCTTGCTGCCCCTAAAACCAGTCAAACCAGCTGGGTTTTTTTCACTTGAAAAACCATGATTGCCTACTCTGTTTTGCAGCAGCTTTTCACCCTCTCACACCAGCCATAAGTAGCCTTTTCATCCCTCAATCTCTGCACATTACAGTGCACGTTTTCATTGATCAACCATTGAGATTGCAAGGATTGATCCCCAAGCATTAGCCAATTGCAAATCAGCTTTGTTCTTCATCATTACCTTCTAGAATGTGTTGAATTTGTGGCTGAAATCAAGCTGGATCTTGCCCCTTGATACAAGGCAGGGTTGCCTCTATCCATTGGCATTTAATGCAAAGGGATTCAGCTTAATCTTGGCCACAAGTCAGCTGAATTTTGGGATTGTGTAATGATGACAAAGATTTGATTTTGGCCTATAAATAGGAGGCAATGCCCAAGGTTACAAACACTTGTTAAAACACAGAAAACACAGCATTCAAAGAGCAGAAACTCTACTCATTTTAGCTCACAAACCTCCACAAATAACCAGAAACAATCCATCCAACACAAAGCTTACAAAAGTTCAAGTTCATCACAAATCTTCAAAACCTTTTGCACAAGCCTTCAACCAAATCAAATCAAGTGCAGCTGGAGCTTTGCTAAGGAGTTCTGTAAGTTACTAAGCTCTTTATCTTGCATTTTTAATTGTGTTTGCATAGCTATTTTGGCTCAAAACTCTTTGTCCTAAAAAACCCCTTTTGAATTTCAAAGAAATCCCAAGGTTTTCAAAACATCAAAACTGGTTTGTCCAACCTTTTTCACCCCAAAAACTCAAAGTTTTTCACCCATCTATAAGGTCTTGAGTGTGTTCAGAAGTTGTTTCTGAACAAAAGTTCAGAAACAGCTTCTGAACCCAAAATTTCGCATGCTTCGCAGTGCGAAGTCATGGTCGCAGTGCGACCATGACAGAACTCAGAACCTGAGTTTTTGTATCAAACCAACCAATTTTTGAGGTTCTAGCCCCAGAGCTCAGAACCTAAGAGTTTTTAAACCCATGTTCTTCAAACCATAACAAGGTTTTTGCATAATTTTGGCAAAATCACAAGTTCGTATAATCATTTTGTGGGTAACTTGCAAAGCAAGTTATGTTCCCAAATTCTCAAAACCACATGAACAAACAAGCTATGTTCAGCTTTTCAATCTAAACTTGAACAATGAATATTGTTCATGATGTTCAAAACTCAAAGATGAACATACACCGTTTACGTTCGCATTTTCGCAAAATGAGACGAACTTGCGCGTTTTTAGCAAACTTGCTAAACCTTCCCATTTTGGGTTTTCAAACCATATGTTTTGACATACCTTGGGATTTCTAAAGAATTCAATCCAAAAACATGAATGAAAAAGGGATGGTGTGACGTATGTCTCTCCATCGCCCCGATTGTACGAATGCGTGACGTATGTCTCGTCGCTCGGACAATCGTCATCCCCTTTTTTAATATGTACAACCCTAACCAAACCAAATCTTGGCCCCTTGTGGTCAATCCAAGCCTTTTGGTCCCCCGTTGGCCATTAGACTCAACCCCTCGACTCGTTAGAGTCCACTCGGTCAATGTTCGACTCGTCCGAGTCCATTGTACCCGTTCTTGATCTCAGTGGATCAATCGAACAATCGCCCGACTCTTCGGAGTCCACTCGGTCAATGTTTGACTTATATGAGTCCATTGTACCTCTCTCGGTCCCATAGCGACCAATTCAGCCCTCTACCCTAACGGACGTACCTTTTAACAATTCTAATGTGATTCGCGAACGAACGCTTAATAAGTCTCCAAGTGCGAGCATACAAGCTACGTTTAATCGCAAGAATTCGGTTAAAACATCGTCCAATTAAAATCAACCAACACACATACGTTTTTCTATCAAAGAACTACGTATGCTTTGAATTCTCCGACTACCGGGAGATACGTAGGAGCAAGATCGACATCTTGTCAAGCACAATAATAAAAACTATTTTTCTTTTTCGTTTGTTTTTATCTCTTTCCCCCCCTTTATTATATTTTTAACATAAATGAACATGCACGCAAAGTATAAAAAAAAACAATTCAAGCTTTAACCAAATAGAAGGTTCCCGTTGAGTACAACGGACGTAAGGGGTGCTAATACCTTCCCCTCACGTAACCGACTCCCGAACCCGACAATGGTTGCGATGACCTAATCCTTATCCTCATCGTCAAAAGGGTTTTATTATCGTTTCCCTTTACAACAAAAAAAAACTTAAGGGTTTATCAACGTTCCCTTTACACAAAAACTTTGGTGGCGGCTTCACAAAGGCACCTCCGAGCGTTCGAGGACGACCTCGGAGGATTTGCGCGTCTTTTTCCCGAGGAAAAAAACGAGGTGCGCACAGCTGGCGACTTCACTGGGGACCCTGTTCCCACTAGCGAGTCAAGCCTAACCTATTTGGTTTAAAGTCAATTGTTTTATTTTCTTTGCGTGTCATGTTTATTTACTTTATTCATACATGTTATATTATGTTTATATTTGCTTTATCTGCTTTATATTCATATCCTATATATCAAATGCGGGGGTTACTTGAGTGATGTTACTCCACATTGTTCGGGTTAATGCCGGACGTGTAAGGCTCTCTACCCGAGCTTGAGAAAAAACTAAGTTAGCAGGAGGTTGTGTGCGGAAGCCCGCGTTGACGTATGTCCGTGAGGTAGGATGCCCAACCCCGCTTAGACGAGATTCTCATATGGAATTAATTGAAGTCATGCCGACGTATGTCCATAGACAACCCTAATTCCATATGAGGTTAATGACTCTAAGGACCTCTTCTTAGGATATTTCACAAGTTAGAGCTTACATGTGAGGATGGGGGAATTTTGAACCTACATATCACACCCTTGCACACCACCCATTCACCTTCACTCATGCTTGTTACCTTGTGTTTTGTTTTCCCATCAGGGGCAATCAGCATTTATTTACTTGTTATTTTATATGCATAATTATAGTTGAAATAAAAATGACCATTGTGTTGAGAGGGAGTTTCTTTTTTCAAAATTCGAGCACTTCGCAGAGCAAAGGTATATTCGCACTGCGAAGTTGATTTTGAGGTTCGCAGAGCAAACATACTTCGCAGTGCGAAGCCTGCGAATTTTGTCAGCCCAGATTTCAAAGGTCATTAGCCAGCATTAATTCCCTCCAACTACTTTTTTCCACTATCTTATCTAACCGTTATTTTATTATTTAAACTTAACTAAAAAAAAGGTTTTTCTCTTCTCACAAAAGCAACTCTTCAAAAACAAAAAATCATACCCATTTTTCCATTTTTCTTCTTCTTTCCTAATCCAAGTAAAAATCACTCTTCTCTGCAAGCAGCAAGGTACGATTCATCTTCTCTATCCTGCTTTACTTCTGATTCGTGTTATGGGTCTTAGGTTTTGGCTAAAACTTTTAAACTTCCATTTTAGGGTTTAAGGATTGTAATTAGTTCCTGTTTCTTCTTGCCATGCTAGGAATAAGTTATAATCTAGTAAATGTATGTCATGGGTAGTTAAAGTAGGCTCATTTCCTTTCCCATCTGTGAGTAATCTTACACGAAATCCACTCTACCCATTTTATAGAAATTTGATCAAAACAAGTTGCCATGTTAGTTGTAAACATTACCCATGCATTTATCCTTAATCATTCATCTAACAGGCTTTGTTTAGAGTTTAGTTTAAGAGTATAGGGTAGTTATCCAAGGATTTTATGGATTTGTTCTGTCAGGGTCGCAGAGCAAAGATGAACTTCGCACTGCGACCGTATGTTCGCAGTGCGACTGTAGCAGGGACAGAACCTGTGTTTCTCCCATTTTTTCCTCCAATCCCATTCATATCACTTTTAATCACTTGCAATCATACTGACTTTGCCCTTTTCCTTGCAGATGGCACCAAGACCAGTGGGAAAACGCTCAAGGGGTGAGGCATCCGGATCGAGACCGCAAGGGGGTTTTGATGCCTCACGCTTCCTAAGTCTTCGGAACCAGGAGAGATATGAAGAGCTTCTTGGCAGGACCTTCTGGCCGGAGAGGCAATTCATCATAAGTGACAGGGGCCCTTGGAGGGAGTTGGCCCGATTAATAAACCACCGCCAGTGGGAAGTTTTGGTAAACCCTCCCCTTAACCTCAACTACGACATAATCCGGGAATTCTATGCAAACGCCATTCCCGTGGATCCAGAGGGGGAGTTTACATACCAGACCATGGTGCGTGGTCGGATCATTCGATTCGATCGCGACGCCATCAATACCTATCTCCGAAACCCTTTCCAATTGGAAAATGATGAGTTGTGTGCTTTCCATAAGCACCAGAATCGTGGTAATTGGAACCACGATCTCTATGCTCAAACCATTTTCCAATCCGGAAAGAGTTATGAGCTTAATGCAGCAGGGCAGCCCACAAAGGCCCTCAGGGGCAACCTCACCACCTATGCCCAGGTCATTTTCCACCTTATCGTCCACAACATAAAACCCAAAAGCCATACCTCTTCCACCACTATGGATGTCACTCCCCTTATCTACTATATCCTCACCGGTAAACAAGTAGATGTGGCCAGGGCCATTTGCCAGGAGATTAAGATAGTGGTCGAGAGTGGCATCAAGCCACCGGCCAAGAAGATGTGTCCACTTGCTTTCCCGGGTCTTATCATGGGACTCTGCCGGGACGCCCGCGTAGTTATCCCTCCCCAGGTGTCCGAAACCATTAAGAACCCCATTACGGACGAGTACATCTCCAGACATTGCACGGGGAGGAGAGCGAGGGCACAGCAGCCACGGCCTAGGCCTCCACCAGCATCAGGGGACTGTCGCACTTGCACTTTCATATTGGAGCAGAATGCCTCCTCCCATCGATACATGACTATGATGCATGATTCCATGTATCGTCTTCAGAGGCAGCTAGGGAGGCCGACGGATCCTGATGATCAGATACCGACACCCCAGATGTTCGCAGCTCATGGTCGTTGGCCCGGGGATAGGCCAGGGCATTCAGAGGCTGGAGGCAGTGGCACAGCGGCAGGAGGCCAGGGAGGAGGTGATGAGGAGGATGAGGACGAGGAGGACGAGGATGAGGAGACCGAGGATGATGAGGCTTTCACTCCTTGAGTGACCTTTTTTTATGACTTCTCATATTTTGTTGTTCATGTTTATGTCATCTTTCTCGTACACTTTTAGAGTTTCCTTTTTGTTTGGTACTTTGTAGCTATATTGATACTCTCGCTTTATTATTCGAGTACTTTTGTTTTTATTACCTAGCGTTTGCATCATAATCATGCCTATTTATTTTTAATATGTGTGAATGTTGAAATTTTTTGTTATCTACCATTGGTAATGCAAATTCGACAAAACTTTCCGCAGCGGATTTAAGCCAAAGTTTTAACCATAGACAAATGGTAGCGATAAATGTGATTAATTTTCGCAAAGCTAAAATGCATGTTTCCTATTTCTTTCCCTGATTAAAATTTGAAAGGGAAATGTATATCCCATACCAAATTATACCATACAATTCACATTATTTAATATGCTTGTTCTATTGAACCATTTTTTTAGAACCAGCCAGATGTGAGGAATCCCCAAAGTTATCATAATACATACGCAGGAGATCGACATTTTTGTTTAGCTCGATTTTTTTATGTTAAATCTGAATTTTGTTTTTAATTACATAAAAGTGTTGACATGATCAAGGCATTTGTTTGAAAACGAGAGAAAACGATCAACCACAAACAGCCCACCCTGTAAGAAGTGAGTATTTGTTAAACCCCTTTGAGCCTAACAAATCAGAATTTTTAACTGTGAACTGCCAACTTTCATAAGCTCAACTGCTTAATGAGATTGCCGGAGTTTGTAAAAAATATATATTCAGTTCATAGTTAAAACATCACTGAATTCTGATATTTTCCTTTCGATTTTTGAACCCTTAAAACATCATAATTAGTGTCCCTTGCCAAAAGAGGAAAGAACATTCAATTAGGACATCATATTGAAACAAGTTGGGAAAAAGGGGAGGTTTGTGAAAGTCAAGCGAACGTTTAATTTTTTAAATTGATCTTGACGACCAAAGAAAAAAAGAAGGAAAGAAAAACAAAGCAAACCAAGAAAAAGAAAAAGAAAAGAGAAAAGAGAAAAGAAGACCGATAAAATCCAAGAGTTGTCAAGATCAAGGAGAAAAAACATTTGTGAATCACCAAATTGTGATTTGAACAAAGAAAGGGGTAAGTTAGAAAGAATGTTCCCTCTTGCTTGGCTATTTGAATTCAATTTCCCCACATATGGCATTTCTTTTGTAGCCCAGCCAAATTACAACCCTTAAAGACCTTTTGATCAATGCTTTCATGTTTTTTAAAAAAACAATAGTTGGATGGACATATAACTCGATCGGAATGCTAGCAAAATTGCCGGATGAGTGTTCATAACCCCTCACCATTAATGTTCAATTTGTTTATTTACTTAAATGAGTGATAGGTTGGTTCATTAATAAGCATGCTACTAATTTGAACTGTATGATATGATTTTTTTTTGTGTGGTGTTTATTTCGTTTCTTTCAGTACAATCTCGGAATAATAAGGGGCACAAAATTACGGGCGCAAATTTCATATGAATCAACCAAAGTCAAAAAAGCCCGACCTCGCTCGGCAACCAAAGTCAAAAAAAAAGCCCGACCTCGCTCGGCAACCAAAGTCAAAAAGCCCGACCTCGCTCGGCAACCAAAACCAAAAAGCCCGATCTCGCTCGGCAACCAACAATAAAGCCCAATTTCCATCTCCACCCACAATTTTAAACCAAAACCTGATTGCTCCCAGTGCACAAATCGTTCAAAGCTCAACCATGCTCAGTACCCTCCCTGCAACACATAAAAAGCCCAATTGTCGTTAACATTCCTCAAACACCCAACAAAGGGCCCAATTGGCACCATCAATCCCAAACACGATTAAAGGAACTACACCTTTGGGGCAAGTTACTTCCCCCATTAACGAAATTCTTCCCAAGCGAAATCTTTTATTTTTGTCGAAATTTCCATCTATGATAGTGTATATATTTCCAAAACAAAATTTTTTACGTGAAATCTTTTTATGTTTTGAATAAGTAATACCAAGCACATTTTCTCTGAATTGTGAATACTTAAAAAAAAAACGTGCATCAAAGTCTATCCATGGAGCAGATAAGCCTCGCAGGCCAAGTACGGTTAATTGCTAAAGTGATTTCTGGGCACCAGTAATTCGAAAAGGAATATCCCCGTCAAATCAAGAGCCTGAAGGGACAATCCAAGCAAGGCTGATTAACTGAAGTACAAGCATCTCCCAACGGAACCATCAGTCATGCTCCTCAACAGTTTAGCACGATTTATACAGCAGGTTAACAATCCCCACGAGGTATTTATTCCTTATCAATTATTGCGGTATTACCCTGTCCGTATTTAAATGTATCCCCTGAGAGTTTATCCCTGTGAGGATTACCGAATGTTAATACCGGTCCACTTTTTACCTTGCCGACCTAATCTTGTTTCATCAACCCCAAGGGTCAAGCGGAACAAAATTCCCCAATAAACACCCTGAACATCCAAACACCAACAAAGGCTGGATATCGATCATGCTTCCAAAATGATCCTATAAGCCAAACCTCATTGATACTCCCCAAGGAGTCTCAACCCCAAACAAAAGTCCAATCATTATTGGCAAAAAAACACAAATTTTCGGGCTTAGGCTCGAACTACACCGGTTTTGATCCCATTTGGGTATGTAGGCAAAGGACCTCGTCCTTCCAAACCGACCAACCAAAAAACACAAATTTTCGGGCTTAGGCTCGAACTACACCGGTTTTGATCCCATTTGGGTATGTAGGCAAAGGACCTCGTCCTTCCAAACCGACCAACCAAAAAACTAACACAAAAAGAGAGCCCAACTGTCATGAACACAACCACAAACAAAGACCGACTCTGCTCGGCACCCAACCAACATCATTTTATTCATGCATGCATATTTAAAACCATTCATACATATGCATTTCATTCCATAAAGCATGCATCCTTAACAAGGATTCTCCAGCAAGTATCACATATTCACCAGCATCCATCAACATTCAACCAGGGGCACCTATTTAGGGTAAGACCGCAGCTCGTTAGGAATCGACATTCAGAAGCAGTACCTGAATAAGATCACCTAGCTTAGGTATCGACCTCTAGAAGCAATACCTAGAGTAGATCACCTCCCCCAGTGTATCGACCTTCAGTGTTAGCGGCTGAATAAGATCACAACTCGTTAGGAATCGATATTCAGAAGCAGTACCTGAATAAGATCACCTAGCTTAGGTATCGACCTCTAGAAGCAGTACCTAGATAAGATCACCTACCTCATTGTTCCACCTCTAGAAGCAGTACCTAGAGTAAACCTCCATCTTAGGTATCGATCTCTAGAAGCGGTACCTAGACAAGATCACCTACCTCAATGTTCCACCTCTAGTGACATCCTAGAGTAAAACTCCATCCTCAGGAATCGACCTCTAGAAGCAGTGCCTAGATAAGATTACCTTCATCCCCCAGTGGATCTACCTCCAGTGTTAGCGGCTGGATACGATCAACCCCTACCAACCCTTACATTTGCATTTCGCGAAGGACAAAATTCGGGTCCTTCTTTTGTACTTAATTGATCTTCGCAAAGAGTTCATGAGATGCCCTCGGCACTCACGCACTCTATGCGAAGACACAATTAAGTAGGGGCAGCTGTAGTACCCTAATTTTGTCCTACGCATTTTAAAACAAAAATCAAAAAAAATCCAAAGAGGGGAAAAAAGTCAAAAGTCAACAAAAGTCAACAGAAAAGTCAACATTTCAAAAATGCTGACTTCGCAATGCGAAGCCCACTTCGCACTGCGAAGTCTGCGATTTTTCTGCAGATTTTTGGTTTCTTGGATTTAATTCCAGAATTTGTTGCATATCATTTCCATAATTATTTTAAGTAGCATTCATGGCTAATTGGGCCAAGCAAAGCCAGAGTTGAAGGACTTGCCATTAATGCCAAGGTTGGAAACTTTTTCTTCCAACCTAGCATGTGACAAGCAAGTGGGCTTGCCCTTGGGCAGCTCTAGTCCCTCCCAGGTGACCTGCTAACCACCACAAGGTTGCCAGCCACCTGCTTGAGGACTTTCCTCCTGCTTGCTGCCCCTAAAACCAGTCAAACCAGCTGGGTTTTTTTCACTTGAAAAACCATGATTGCCTACTCTGTTTTGCAGCAGCTTTTCACCCTCTCACATCAGCCATAAGTAGCCTTTTCATCCCTCAATCTCTGCACATTACAGTGCACGTTTTCATTGATCAACCATTGAGATTGCAAGGATTGATCCCCAAGCATTAGCCAATTGCAAATCAGCTTTGTTCTTCATCATTACCTTCTAGAATGTGTTGAATTTGTGGCTGAAATCAAGCTGGATCTTGCCCCTTGATACAAGGCAGGGTTGCCTCTATCCATTGGCATTTAATGCAAAGGGATTCAGCTTAATCTTGGCCACAAGTCAGCTGAATTTTGGGATTGTGTAATGATGACAAAGATTTGATTTTGGCCTATAAATAGGAGGCAATGCCCAAGGTTACAAACACTTGTTAAAACACAGAAAACACAGCATTCAAAGAGCAGAAACTCTACTCATTTTAGCTCACAAACCTCCACAAATAACCAGAAACAATCCATCCAACACAAAGCTTACAAAAGTTCAAGTTCATCACAAATCTTCAAAACCTTTTGCACAAGCCTTCAACCAAATCAAATCAAGTGCAGCTGGAGCTTTGCTAAGGAGTTCTGTAAGTTACTAAGCTCTTTATCTTGCATTTTTAATTGTGTTTGCATAGCTATTTTGGCTCAAAACTCTTTGTCCTAAAAAACCCCTTTTGAATTTCAAAGAAATCCCAAGGTTTTCAAAACATCAAAACTGGTTTGTCCAACCTTTTTCACCCCAAAAACTCAAAGTTTTTCACCCATCTATAAGGTCTTGAGTGTGTTCAGAAGTTGTTTCTGAACAAAAGTTCAGAAACAGCTTCTGAACCCAAAATTTCGCATGCTTCGCAGTGCGAAGTCATGGTCGCAGTGCGACCATGACAGAACTCAGAACCTGAGTTTTTGTATCAAACCAACCAATTTTTGAGGTTCTAGCCCCAGAGCTCAGAACCTAAGAGTTTTTAAACCCATGTTCTTCAAACCATAACAAGGTTTTTGCATAATTTTGGCAAAATCACAAGTTCGTATAATCATTTTGTGGGTAACTTGCAAAGCAAGTTATGTTCCCAAATTCTCAAAACCACATGAACAAACAAGCTATGTTCAGCTTTTCAATCTAAACTTGAACAATGAATATTGTTCATGATGTTCAAAACTCAAAGATGAACATACACCGTTTACGTTCGCATTTTCGCAAAATGAGACGAACTTGCGCGTTTTTAGCAAACTTGCTAAACCTTCCCATTTTGGGTTTTCAAACCATATGTTTTGACATACCTTGGGATTTCTAAAGAATTCAATCCAAAAACATGAATGAAAAAGGGATGGTGTGACGTATGTCTCTCCATCGCCCCGATTGTACGAATGCGTGACGTATGTCTCGTCGCTCGGACAATCGTCATCCCCTTTTTTAATATGTACAACCCTAACCAAACCAAATCTTGGCCCCTTGTGGTCAATCCAAGCCTTTTGGTCCCCCGTTGGCCATTAGACTCAACCCCTCGACTCGTTAGAGTCCACTCGGTCAATGTTCGACTCGTCCGAGTCCATTGTACCCGTTCTTGATCTCAGTGGATCAATCGAACAATCGCCCGACTCTTCGGAGTCCACTCGGTCAATGTTTGACTTATATGAGTCCATTGTACCTCTCTCGGTCCCATAGCGACCAATTCAGCCCTCTACCCTAACGGACGTACCTTTTAACAATTCTAATGTGATTCGCGAACGAACGCTTAATAAGTCTCCAAGTGCGAGCATACAAGCTACGTTTAATCGCAAGAATTCGGTTAAAACATCGTCCAATTAAAATCAACCAACACACATACGTTTTTCTATCAAAGAACTACGTATGCTTTGAATTCTCCGACTACCGGGAGATACGTAGGAGCAAGATCGACATCTTGTCAAGCACAATAATAAAAACTATTTTTCTTTTTCGTTTGTTTTTATCTCTTTCCCCCCCTTTATTATATTTTTAACATAAATGAACATGCACGCAAAGTATAAAAAAAAACAATTCAAGCTTTAACCAAATAGAAGGTTCCCGTTGAGTACAACGGACGTAAGGGGTGCTAATACCTTCCCCTCACGTAACCGACTCCCGAACCCGACAATGGTTGCGATGACCTAATCCTTATCCTCATCGTCAAAAGGGTTTTATTATCGTTTCCCTTTACAACAAAAAAAAACTTAAGGGTTTATCAACGTTCCCTTTACACAAAAACTTTGGTGGCGGCTTCACAAAGGCACCTCCGAGCGTTCGAGGACGACCTCGGAGGATTTGCGCGTCTTTTTCCCGAGGAAAAAAACGAGGTGCGCACAGTCGTCCCACAGCTAAACTTCCTCAACCTGAGTGTCTGTACCCAGGAGTACAATCACCACAAAGAAAACAACACAACAACAACAAAGGGGTGAGAAATCCTGCCGTAACATAATATTAGGGAAAAGCACGCACAACATTATAATACAACAATAACAATATTCTGTCGTCATATGATCATCGACATTTATTATATTCTTCTCAACTAATCATACATATCATCATCTCATTCAATTCACACTTAAAAACACCAAGTATAAGTATTATCATTTAAATGCATATGGACTCACCCTAAGACCTATATGAATGTGGTACCACACCTATCGTCGTCATAATTTGCCAGAGATATGTTACTGGACTTTCGTCCTCATAAATTGCCAGAGATATGTTACTGGACTTTCATCGTCATTTCATCTTCATAATTCCTAGACACGACTCTATATGCATGCATGGTGACAGACTCATCAGGTATTACACATCATCACGTCATCATGAATTCACATTCATAAATAAACATTGTCATTCTCATCATCAAAATAATATAGACATCGTCATTCTCATCATCATTATAATATATACATCATCATTCTCATCGTCATAGTAATATACACATCATCATTCTCATCATCATTATAATAGAAACATCATCACTCTCATCGTCATATTAACGCAAGTATCATCATTTCTCATCATATTTATTCATACACTTGTATATAATATCAATCGTCATCACTCTTTGTCATAGTCATATGATTCCTCATCATTACTCTCTATTACCGTCTATATCTCTACATTATCTCCTCATCAATCCAACCCTTAAGCACGACTCGTTTCTACGTCAACAACCCTCTATTTTATTTTATTATTCATCTTACGGACATGCTCTATTCTCTCGTCTATTCTAGGTGTAATATTCCAAATATAATTAATACTAAGAGTAATATTAATTAGAGTTAGAGATGGTTAACTGAGTAAGAGAAGATAAATTAATCGTTTCAAAGAGAAAGGCATGTTATATTGGTCATTTACACAAGTAGTGGCATTTTAGTAACTATGTTAAACATTACAATGGATATTTAACCAATTTGAGGAGAGAAAATTCATAATCTCCCCTCTTTTCCTTTCTTCTCTCACGTGTTCCCTTTCCCTTCTCAAAACCTTGCTCACAAAACCATCTTTTCTCATTCAAATCCTACTTAATCTGTCATGCAATCACATAATATTGATTTTCGGAGCCTCTGGATCATCTAGCAAGCCCAATCCTTTCCTTCCTTGCCCTGGCCGTACCTCCCTCTTCAAAGACTCAGTTTGGGGATTTTTCTAATTCAACATCTGTAAGTGTATGCACGTGATTTGCTGGACCTATGTAATTTAATTGGTATTTGGAGCAGCAAATTAGTGGAGGAAGCAATAAGCTGTTGGTTAAGCTAAGTTTTTGAGGTAAAAGTTATTTTGGGAAAATTTATCAAAAGTGATTTAATTGTGAGTTTAAGTTGCGTATTAAGTGATTTTGGAACCGATTATACACGTGTGAACTGCTGTTTTAGGGTTGGAACGAAATTAGAATGTTCAGAAGTGATTATGCAAATAAGTTGTTTTTGTCTGAATCACTGTTTGGTTCGTATTTGTTGCTGTGTTTCCTGGATTTGAGTAATTATTGGATTTTTGGATTCTACAGTTAATTCCCTTCAGTTTGGTTATAGATTTCGTATGATTCGGATTAGTAATGAACTCAGAAAACGCGTTTGAAGTTGCTCAAATTCTGCTGAAAACTGCTTACGAGTTTTGACGTGAATTTCGCGAAATAAGCTGTTTTTGGATTAAATCTGCAATAAGCGATTAATTATGAATTAAGCTGTTACAGTCAGGGTTTTGTGGTGTCTATACACGTTTGGGTTGCTGTTTTGGGGATTTAATCGAAATTGGAATGTTCCTAAGCCTTAAGCTGTCAATAAGTTGTTTTGGGAAAACTGTCGGAAGAGTGATTATAGGAAATTATAGTGATGGCAGAAGTGATAAGATTATGGATAAGTTGTTGTTCGAGTTAATAAGCCAAAGGCAGAAATAATAAGCCGTGGATAAGCTCTTTTAGGAAAAAGTGCTTATGTAGCTGATAGGAGCTTTCTTTGGGCATTTGAGATGTATTGAGGAACCAGGACGTATTAAGGTGAGTTCCTTTTTAGTTTAGAATTTCCCTTTGGGTTGAGTGAGTTAATCTCAAATAATTTTAGATAGATTAAATTCCTCTTTCGTTAATACATACATCTAATTATGTGAATCCTTGCCTTAATATATGTTTCTACCATAAAACTAAGCATTGGTTATGTTATACTGCGCTATAACTTAAAATCTATAACTTTTACTGAGAATGCGCTTATGCAAAAACAGAGCATCTGTTTCTGCATAATTTCGCTAAGCGAAGTCCCACTTCGCTGAGCGAAGATGTCCATAATCCTATTATTTCTCAAAAACCTATTGTGTAACATGCCAATGATTATTCAATTGTTTAAATTAACTTCATTACTGAAGGACAAGGATTAGCATGCTTGGATGATGCATTAACAATGAGTGATGAGTTATGATATATTTAAATAAGCATGTAATTTAGTAAGAACCATAATATGAGAAATATTAATTTATGGGGATGATTAACTAATTTAAGTAAATAGCATATGAGAATGATATGCTTAGATGCCTAATTATATAGGTTAAGTGATAGGAGAATATCCACCCCAAATGAATGCATTAGATATGCAAAAAATATAATATTGTATCAGTTATACATAAGAGTAATAAGTCAAGAATTATATGTTAAAGATTAAACGTGTCCATCAGGCTCCGGATTATGCCGGATGGGATTTCTCCGAAAGGGATATCCACACGTAAGTTTATAAGTTATATGTATATGTATATATATATATATATATATATATATAAAGAAGAATAAGATTATGTTAACGTGTTCATCAGACTCCGGAGTATGCCGGATGGGATTTCTCCGAAAGGGCTATCCACACGTATGTTAAAGATTAAGCATGTTCAGCAGACTCCGGGATACGTCGGATGGGACTTCTCCGAGAGGGTTGTCTACATGCAAGTTAAGTTGTGTTCAGCAAACTCCGGGATACGCCGGATGGGACTTCATCGAGAGAGTTGTCCACACAACGATAAGAGGAGTCCGGTGTTAGCCTGATATGATAGGAATTTCACCGGTATGATGGGAGATGTACTTCGGGGTTACTCCACCCGGATGCACTCCGTAAAATGAACCAAGATAATGTATTGTTTGTTCAACGCTAACTCCTAACTTTATGATATGAAAAGATGAATATGTATATATATTATATACTAAGAGATAAGACAAAGTAGTCACCAGAGAAAAGAAAGTGATCGTAGGATGTCCCCAGATCACTAAGTATGAGACTAAACATAAGATAAAGACATATAGCAATCCTAGTTTTCCCTTGATCGCGAAATATGTAGAGAATGACGGCGATCGTAGGTATCCCCAAGATTGCCAAAGTAGGCACGACGACCCTAGGTTTCCCCCGTGGTTGCCAACAGTAGGTTGGGCTGGAGCTCACTGAGACATTATGTCTCATCCCAATCCTTCTGGTGCAGGTTTTCAGGTACACAAGAGGTTCGCGATGAAGTTCTTCAAGGGAGACGCTGAATGGAGTGAAGATGCTCGTCTTGTACCAGCTCAGGAGGTTGTCAGACAATTTATGTATATTAAAGTGTATTATATGGTACTTAATTGGTTGTATATTCGAGCATGTTCGTATTCATTCAGTTGTAATGTGTTATTATTATTGAAAATTTTAATGTATCCAATATCAGATTAATACACATGCTAAATATTCTAGATAATTTAGTATGGGTGTTACAATTGGTATCAGAGCAGGTCGATTCAGACTGTGCCTTGGGTCATTAAAAATTCAATAAAGTAGTGGGACCATTGGGTTCCGGATATTGTTCTAAAGGTCACATCTAGTTGAGCTTGATCAACTCAATCTAGCATATGACAGTTAGGACAAATGTCTGAGAGCTGAATGTGACCAAGGAGGAATGAAGTTTATGAAGAGCGAAGATTAAGGTGACAAAATTTTAAGACGGAATTGGCGAAGAAGTATTCAATGCCAAATGGTGGCCGTCAAACCGTAAAGTAACGGAGTCTGTTAATGACGAGTTTCAGGAACATAAGGGATACTTAAGAGTAAGGTGAAGTACCTTAACCCAGTTGGACGCGTCGATGAGCGATGCCCCATCTGTGGTAGGCGTAAGGAATAAGGAATTATGGCACATTCTAAGAAATGATTTGGAACCGTAGCTTGAGGAGTTAAAGAATTGCGGTATCAACCCAGAGACTCGAAATGAGGAATTATCGGTCGGTTTTTGAAACCTCTAGATTCCCAACAAAGATAGAGTGTTGAAGAATCGAACTCAAATCGGATGAGATTTTAATGTCTAAACAGTTAAGAGAATTAATTATGGATTAAGCGAATTATTTGGACAAATGAAGTTAACCACTCAAATGTGGTCATTGAGCGTGAATCGCGAGCAAGTTTAACCCCATCAGGTCAGCCGCATCTCCCGAACCATAAATGCCAGATTTGTGAATTAAGAAGAGAAGATGGTATGCAACCTAAGAACTAAGATGGATGAATAAGTGGTAATAATAAGACTTGTTGCATATCGAAGCGTGAATCAGATGTGTCCTAATAGTAAGAAGATTGGAAATAAGCTAAGCTTAACTGGAATTTTACTCAATGAAAGGTGGATATTGAATAATAAGTTGTTGGAATTTAGTGAACTGATGGACGAACAAAGTTGAAGTCCCTTGATTGGATGAAGAAGGCAAATTTAAGATAACAAAAGATTAAGGTAGACCAGTATTTTGAGAAATAATCAGAATCTTGGCCGAGAATTATATGGAGGCTTTATTATCAGGAAGATTGGCACTAGTACGCAAGTTAATGTCGTGATTGATGTTAAGGAGTTTTATGGCTTCAATGATGGGTTTTCCTATGCAATTATTCTGGAAATTGAAAGGGAGCACCTTATGTCGGTATGCTTCGAATGTGGTAAAATGTATAGACCTAAGGAGGATGCTTAGTATAAATGGAGAATCATTCGGGTATTAAGAACGGATTTTGAGTTGTGAATGTGATAAGAGTTCGAATCTATTCTGGACGTATTGTTCTCGTAGAAACTCGAAGGGTAACCTAAGGGGCATGATAGAGTTATGGAGACCAAGTTGTCTCGGAAAAGAGTATAAGTATGAAATCCTACAGATAAGAATAAAAAGGGAAAGTAAACGAGACTTAAACTATGAGTGGGTTCAGTATATAAAGATGCGAATCTGGAAGGGTACTCGAGAAAATTAATTTACGAAACAAGTATATTGTTTACGTCTAAAGGAAGACACAGAGTCAAGAGATGACCAGTCAATAAGGTAAGTGATGTTTCGGAGCATTACGTAGTATGAAGTTAACCTTTGTTATTAGTATGTGAGCTTCGACGGATGATTACAACACTTGGGTAAGCACGTAGTCTAAATCACAAGTGAAGCAACGAGCCGTAAGGTCGTTCTGTTATGGTAACTACAAAGTTATAAAAGAGTAAGATTGGTTAGGAGATTTTAATATGGTAATGGTGGTGTATTGCTCCAATCTTAACTCAAGTTGTTAAGAATCAGAGTTGCGCAGCGGAGTAGCAATCCAAGAATGAATTAATGAACAATGCTAAGCTGAAGCTTAGAGAACGAGAAGATGTTAAGTGCTTAATTCTTATAATACGGAGTAGCAGTAAGCAGAGACGACCTGAACATATCACAAGTTTTAACGGAAAATTTTAGAAGTTAAGTTGAGGAATACTTCGAACCTCGTAATCCATGAGGAAAAGAATATTGAAATAGTTTAAGAATATATGGTAAGGGAATAAGAAGGATGTGATTTTAGCACATTAAGTATGAATCAATGGAGGTTATCGCTAAAACGGTAGTTTAGCTATTTTAGCTCAGAAACATCAAGTATACTTGAAGGGTAAGTTTAGTTTAAAGAGAATTAAGCATGAGACAACATCAGTGCAGATTGCACTTGCAAGATGAAATTTGTGAATTTGAAGCATTGATCAGAAACGACAATGCAGTGGCGTGTAAGTTATTCCACATTGAACCCACGTTATGATAACATATCGCATGTACCAGGTGGTGATTAGTAATGTATACTTATTGGGCAGTGATTATGCTACTCAGACAGTAGTGTAATACATTCTTTTTCAGTAATGTGACATGTATTAGTAACCGTGGTACGCAGTTAGGAATGTTAAAGTAGGAAGGTTCTGACCGAGCAGGTTTGTTGACATCAAACGTATCTTAGCTGAAGAGTTCGGAAATTCTTGAACTTAATGTCCGCCAGTAAAGGAAGAAGAACTGTCTATGCAGATTAAAAGTCACTCGTAGTCTACAGTAAAGGGCTACGTAAGTTCAGGATTATGATTAAAGGATTAAAGATTAAGTGTGGTAGCAATCAGAGTAGAATTTTCTTTTGAAAACAAGGATCTTGAATTCTATGTTCAGAAATGAGAAATGAGTTTATGATGCCGAGAGAATGTAACCATAATTTACATTATGGGTTGATGTATACTCAAGAAATAAACATGAGTTAAGAGTAAGAAAAGATTCCCAAATTTATGTGGTAGTGTCTCAAATATGTTAAGATCAAGAATGATGTCCCGTTAGTCGGACAAGAATGATGTGACGTACTATGTACCCGCTAGTAGTGTACACGTATTCGAACATATATGTAAATTAAGTGCTATGAATTATACTATGTGATAATATGTGAGACGGCTTATACCACTCATCACTTGGACTAAACTCCTATGAGTTTTGGATATATCAGAATTAGCTGTGGTGCGAGGGACCACTTGAACGGTAAGAGTATTTAAGGGAAGATAAGATTGACTCGATGTCATCAAAAAAGATTACGCAAATGTTAAGAGATGAACTTTTGGAGTTTAAGAAAGAAAGAGTATGTTTTGAGAAGTTGTTCTCAATGGAATTGAAGAGGTGATCAAGTAATCAAGGCATCATGGATCATGATTATTTTAAAAGGGAATTTGTAAAATTTTAATCGAAACGTAGACGGATCGTTCTTATTCTGATAAAGTGAAGCTCGAATTTCGAGGACGAAATTCTTTTAAGGGGCGTAGAGTGTAATATTCCAAATATAATTAATACTAAGAGTAATATTAATTAGAGTTAGAGATGGTTAACTGAGAACAAATAAGAGAAGATAAATTAATCGTTTCAAAGAGAAAGGCATGTTATATTGGTCATTTCCACAAGTAGTGGCATTTTAGTAACTAGGTTAAACATTACAATGGATATTTAACCAATTTGAGGAGAGAAAATTCATAATCTCCCCTCTTTTCCTTTCTTCTCTCACGTGTTCCCTTTCCCTTCTCAAAACCTTGCTCACAAAACCATCTTTTCTCATTCAAATCCTACTTAATCTGTCATGCAATCACATAATATTGATTTTCGGAGCCTATGGATCATCTAGCAAGCCCAATCCTTTCCTTCCTTGCCCTGGCCGTACCTCCCTCTTCAAAGACTCAGTTTGGGGATTTTTCTAATTCAACATCTGTAAGTGTATGCACGTGATTTGCTGGACCTATGTAATTTAATTGGTATTTGGAGCAGCAAATTAGTGGAGGAAGCAATAAGCTGTTGGTTAAGCTAAGTTTTTGAGGTAAAAGTTATTTTGGGAAAATTTATCAAAAGTGATTTAATTGTGAGTTTAAGTTGCGTATTAAGTGATTTTGGAACCGATTATACACGTGTGAACTGCTGTTTTAGGGTTGGAACGAAATTAGAATGTTCAGAAGTGATTATGCAAATAAGCTGTTTTTGTCTGAATCACTGTTTGGTTCGTATTTGTTGCTGTGTTTCCTGGATTTGAGTAGTTATTGGATTTTTGGATTCTACAGTTAATTCCCTTCAGTTTGGTTATAGATTTCGTATGATTTGGATTAGTAATGAACTCAGAAAATGCGTTTGAAGTTGCTCAAATTCTGCTGAAAACTGCGTACGAGTTTTGACGTGAATTTCGCGAAATAAGCTGTTTTTGGATTAAATCTGCAATAAGCGATTAATTATGAATTAAGCTGTTACAGTCAGGGTTTTGTGGTGTCTACACACGTTTGGGTTGCTGTTTTGGGGATTTAATCGAAATTGGAATGTTCCTAAGCCTTAAGCTGTCAATAAGCTGTTTTGGGAAAACTGTCGGAAGAGTGATTATAGGAAATTATAGTGATGGCAGAAGTGATAAGATTATGGATAAGTTGTTGTTCGAGTTAAGAAGCCAAAGGCAGAAGTAATAAGCCGTGGATAAGCTCTTTTAGGAAAAAGTGCTTATGGAGCTGATAGGAGCTTTCTTTGGGCATTTGAGATGTACTGAGGAACCAGGACGTATTAAGGTGAGTTACTTTTTAGTTTAGAATTTCCCTTTGGGTTGAGTGAGTTAATCTCAAATAATTTTAGATAGATTAAATTCCCCTTTCGTTAATACATACATCTAATTATGTGAATCCTTGCCTTAATATATGTTTCTATCCATAAAACTAAGCATTGGTTATGTTATACTGCGCTATAACTTAAAATCTATAACTTTTACTGAGAATGCACTTATGCAAAAACAGAGCATCTGTTTCTGCATAATTTCGCTAAGCGAAGTCCCACTTCGCTGAGCAAAGATGTCCATAATCCTATTATTTCTCAAAAATATATTGTGTAACATGCCAATGATTATTCAATTGTTTAAATTAACTTCATTACTGAAGGACAAGGATTAGCATGCTTGGATGATGCATTAACAATGAGTGATGAGTTATGATATATTTAAATAAGCATGTAATTTAGTAAGAACCATAATATGAGAAATATTAATTTATGGGGATGATTAACTAATTTAAGTAAATAGCATATGAGAATGATATGCTTAGATGCCTAATTATATAGGTTAAGTGATAGGAGAATATCCACCCCAAATGAATGCATTAGATATGCAAAAAATATAATATTGTATCAGTTATACATAAGAGTAATAAGTCAAGAATTATATGTTAAAGATTAAACGTGTCCATCAGGCTCCGGATTATGCCGGATGGGATTTCTCCGAAAGGGATATCCACACGTAAGTTTATAAGTTATATGTATATGCATATATATATATATATATATAAAGAAGAATAAGATTATGTTAACGTGTTCATCAGACTCCGGAGTATGCCGGATGGGATTTCTCCGAAAGGGCTATCCACACGTATGTTAAAGATTAAGCATGTTCAGCAGACTCCGGGATACTCCGGATGGGACTTCTCCGAGAGGGTTGTCTACATGCAAGTTAAGTTGTGTTCAGCAGACTCCGGGATACGCCGGATGGGACTTCATCGAGAGAGTTGTCCACACAACGATAAGAGGAGTCCGATGTTAGCCTGATATGATAGGAATTTCACCGGTATGATGGGAGATGTACTTCGGGGTTACTCCACCCGGATGCACTCCGTAAAATGAACCAAGATAATGTATTGTTTGTTCAACGCTAACTCCTAACTTTATGATATGAAAAGATGAATATGTATATATATTATATACTAAGAGATAAGACAAAGTAGTCACCAGAGAAAAGAAAGTGATCGTAGGATGTCCCCAGATCACTAAGTATGAGACTAAACATAAGATAAAGACATATAGCAATCCTAGTTTTCCCTTGATCGCGAAATATGTAGAGAATGACGGCGATCGTAGGTATCCCCAAGATTGCCAAAGTAGGCACGACGACCCTAGGTTTCCCCCGTGGTTGCCAACAGTAGGTTGGGCTGGAGCTCACTGAGACATTATGTCTCATCCAAATCCTTCTGGTGCAGGTTTTCAGGTACGCAAGAGGTTCGCGATGAAGTTCTTCAAGGGAGACGCTGAATGGAGTGAAGATGCTCGTCTTGTACCAGCTCAGGAGGTTGTCAGACAATTTATGTATATTAAAGTGTATTATATGGTACTTAATTGGTTGTATATTCGAGCATGTTCGTATTCATTCAGTTGTAATGTGTTATTATTATTGAAAATTTTAATGTATCCAATATCAGATTAATACACATGCTAAATATTCTAGATAATTTAGTATGGGTGTTACACTAGGCTCTCTAGATATTTTATCCTGATAGCACACCCTATTCCTCCTTCTTAGTTTTAAGATGTTTATTTCTCCATTAACATTACATATAACGTCTCCTCTCTATACAACTAGGTTTCACCTCACCATCGTCAATAACTCTTTCCTACTTATCCCTCTCATTATTACGACTTTATACCTTAATCCCCGTCTCACATTTACCGTCATCTATAACCTCGACCATTCCCCTAATCTTAACTTCATTCTAATTCAAAGTTATTATCTCACCTTATCGATACTTTCTACGTCAGCAACTTTCCTCACTAAAACTTCATTATAATTTAAGGTTTTATTCTCTTGATACCGGTCATTATTATTATCGTCAAACATTATGACTATTACCTCTTATCTTCTTTCCTATTCATCTCGCTCTCTTCTAATCAATTCCCGTCTTATTCACCGCTATCCTCATTCCTATTATCTTTCACTACTCAATACACACACCTTATATGTTCCTACCTAACATTCATCTTAAGTTCCTTAATTACCTTGACTCTTTTACTCTTCAACTTAACAATATTCCTAAGCTCATTATTTGTTTAAGAAGATTATATTTAACTTCATCACTTACTCGGAAGGCACCTATGTTATATCCCTTCTTATCATCGTCTCTTTTCACTTCTTTATCTCTTCATATTTTATACTCTCTTAATCAGATTACCATATTAGACCTTTTAAAAATACCCCAATGGATTAATCCTGTCGTTATCACTCCGCCGTGAACTACTCATCTACATCCCTCACACTTCTCCTTCTACTGCTTAAACTACTTCACCTTTTTAGGCTCAAGACTCATCAAGTATTGAATGTCAACACATCAACAACAACTTACAGTCATAGATGCAAACTCTTCCTATTTTTCACAACACCGGGACAAAACATATCGTCGATATTCACATCATCAGCATAAGAAAACGTTGTCATCATGAATATACATTGTCACTCACATCATTTATATAATCAACATCATCATTACGAGTATGCTTCACCATATTTATATATTCAGTAGTCAACGTCATTAGCAACTTCATTATCTAAGCACTTTCATTCTCACCATTCACTATCCTACTCCTCTCTCTTTATTTCTTCTTGGATTTGTCTCTAACACCCTAAAGTTCTTCCATGTATTAATTCGTTAAGGGGTTGGGGAACTACCCTTAAGACACCAGACTAGACTCCCTTCATTTATGTTTATAGGTTCGGAAACCTAGTATACACTTACTTTTCACGCTAACAACTTTCTTAGACTTACTATTCATATCACAGCATGACCCAGGTACAATATTTTATTCATAACTCAAGTTCTAGAGATCTAAATGGATTAAAACTAAAGGGAAATGAAAGCTGACATCTATATCTAAAACTTTCATGAAAGGACCTAAATCCAATTCGGGACAGAGAGGGGTGGAAATGTTTCGTTTCCTAAACCTGGGCAGAGTGCACGACCGTGCCGACCCCTGTGTAGTAATATGACCATAAATCGAGTTGTGGATGTCTAAATGAGGTCACTCTAAAGCCACATGAAAGATAAAATCCATATCTACAACTTTCATGAAGACACCTAAGCTCAATTCGGAACTGAAAATGGTCAAAAAGTTGTGCCAAAATCGCGTCACGATTCTGTCAGCATTAGAACGCAGATTTTGTAATTTTCCACCATGGGAGCTTCCCCGGCTCCGATTTCGACTCCCCCAACTCATCCAATTCGTCCCTAAACATCACCCTAAGGTTACCCTATCATTCAAACACTAATTTTACATTAACCTACTGATTCACACACTCTCTTCATGGTCAATCCTCTATTCGTAAATCGTAAACTAGTTTCTCTTAATTTTAAATAATTCAACCTCGTCTTTACCTTCGTCCATCATCAATCTCTCATCACAATCTCACATCATAACAGAAACATCATCTTAAGAATTAAACACCCCCCATCATATATTAACATACCCTAAAGTGCAAAGATTCTCCCCCTTACCTCGATTCATCTGAAATCTCTGGTTTGGCTTGACTTTGTCGTAGCTAGGTTTTCCTTTCTCTCACGGCTGCTCTTCTCTCTGTTTCTATGTTCAGCAAAACTGAGTTCTAATTTCCCAAAACCCTTATTTATATTTGGTCTAGCCACTCTTCATATAACTTTCCTCTTCTATTCATTATTCTTTTGCTTTTCCCCTCCCCCACTTATTAAAAACCTATTTTCTACACCTCCTACTCTTTTCTACTTGTTTTTCAATTCTCTTTCTATATTATTTAAATTCTGGTATCATAAATTAATTCACCAATATAATTCAACCCTCTCAACATTTACATCACATTCAAATAAAACAACATTAATAATAATATTCACCACGCCACACCTATTAAAATTTATTGAATTACTTAAAATATAAAATTGGGGTGTTACAGAAATCATCATGCCATTGTCTTGGACTTAGAGAATCTTGCAGTTTTAGACACTTTTTTCATGTCGAAAAGCTTATGTTGCATACTGCACTCATAGAATTTTATGGCTTCATAATCATTTCTCCTGTCGAAATACATACTTAAAAATACAGGCTAACATCAATCGAAGTGAATTAACTCCTGTCGAAAACTTTCTCATAACTCCTGTCAAAATACTTGTACTTCCTCTTGTACTTAGAGAATTTCGTGGTCTTCATGACCGAAATCAATTTTAGGCGGTAGAGCTAAGGCCGCCCAGGCCGATTTCAAAGCTCTGATGGCCTCCCTCCTTCAAGATCGGAAGGTATTTCACTTTTGCATGCTCACTTTATTGACTTTGCTTCAGCCATTGCCAGCACGCAATGTCACATAATAATAAGAATCGGTCAAACAATAGAGTAGGCAATCCGCAAATGTAGTGGGAATTAGATACAGCCTCGACTTCCATGATTATTTTTGCTTATACTTAATTAATTATTAAATGCATAAAAATTTAGCGCCTGTCAACAATTTACGGTATACGTATAACATTTTTGTAAAAGAAAAAAAGCATATCTCTGGTCAGAAAAAGAAAAAGAAAAGCATATCTAACATGAAAATTTCATATGGAATTCAAAATTAGAATAATATAAGTCATAGGAATACAGATATCCCCCAAGATATTCTTATTTGCATTTCATATTGTTCATCAAATACCACCGTGAGGTGATGGGTTCTCGTTTAAGAAGGAACGCCACTTCAAGAATCATTTTTCTAAATAAAGGACGGTTCCTTTGACCAATTTGCAACACTCCTCATTTAACACTTAACTGATTCTTAATCAACTAAAATTAAACACTCATTAGCTTTTCATTCAAATTTGTTACATCTTTTAATGGATAATAACCTATAATCTTTTCATTTACATTTTAGGTAGGGGGAGTGTACCCCTAAAAAAAAGAGGTAGGGGGAATGTACTTGCAGTACATTGAATCTTGAATTTAATTTTAATTTAGAATTTATTTTTTTATTTTCGGAATTTTTAGAATTTACTATTTGTGTGTATAATGTGTGAAAACATTTACACATCCAATTATTTCTTTTTACATAAATAAGTCTCCAAATATGCTAAAGAGTTTAATGATGGCGTGTTGTTATTCTAAAATAATTTTGCACACACAATCAATCAAAACATTTCAAATTACCAAATAAATTAAAAACATTAATTGATGTGGCGATTCTAAATATTTTGATTGGTTGTGTGTGCAAAATTGTTTTGGACCGTCAACCCACCACCATTAAACTCTATATTAAAAAGGATTTAGTTAATATTAATTGATATTGTAAAAAAATTACTTTTCAATCAATCACAATGATTCAATAATTAAAAAAATTGACTGTTATCATATTTAACTCTTTTTTTGTCCCCTAAATTTTCTTTTTGGTAATAACCCTCTAATTTTTAAGAAGAATAGAATAAAGAAAGTAAAGTCTAACCAATAATTATTTCACTCAAAAATCAAACTCAAATTATTTTGAACAATTCATCATTAGTGGAACTCATTAACCACTAAAATCTAATTGTTTGGTTATATTTAACTTTTGTTTTTGACAAAAGAAAAAGTTAGATATGATACGACAATACAAAACGGTTTATAATGATAACACCTAAAAATTATTCTCTCTTTTTTTAGAAATTATTCTCTTTTAAAAAAATAATACTATGATATGATACTACAATAAAATATTATGATTGAATATTTGTTTGTAATTTTTGTAACCATAACTATTAAACCCTTAAATTTTGTAATTTTTTGTAACCATAATTAATCTCTTAAACAAATTGAAAAAAGGTCTAATCATATATTATTTTATAGATATTCCTGCAAGGGAAATACCGCTTAGTATGAACCACAAACGGACGAAGATAACAAATATTTTTTCTTTGAATTAGATATCCTCCACGAGCAATTGTAAAATTGATTCTTCAAGCTGAAAAACTCTGGTCAAGCTGGAAGAGATCTCTTACCATCTCATCCAAATATTTTTGGTCTAATATGATATGATTTTTTTTTGGTGTACTAATATTATATGATTGAACACAATGAAAAAAATAATTTGACAAAATTAAATGAAAATAATGGTTATTAAAATTAGAGATTAATTTCTATGCATAGAAGGTGCATAATTTTCTACACATATATTTAATCAAATTACGTGTATAAAAGGCTTACGTCCCTCAGACTTTTATTTTTCTTTTTTCATAAATAAATTTGAGCACTCATATAAAAAAAAGGCTAAATTACACAATTTCTTCTTTAACTTAATTTTAAGTAACACTTTCGTCTTTTATTTTATTTATTTTTTCCGGATTTCATCCTATATGATATCATAAAGTAACACTTTCATGTTTTATCTTTTTCTTTTCCCGATTTAGTCCTTTATTTTACAAAATGTCAACATTGTTATCTTTTTTTTTATCAAATCAAAATCAAAAACTTATAAAAAAATTCATCAAACTCGTTAACATAACTCAAATTTTATTTTCCTTTTATTATATGAGGATAATTATTATTTTATTTCACAATAAAAGACATTTATTAAAATTATGGAACATATTAAAAATTTTGCTTATAATTCATGAAAATTTGATTCTATTTTGAAATAACTAATAAAAAATTATTTATCTATTTTTTTATAAAACAATTATGTTATGATTTAATGACGTGCTATGTTATATAATGAATTTGTTGACAGTAACTTATTTAATAAATACAGTATGTAGTATATGGTTAACATTTTTCAAAAATAAATCATTAAATAATTAACTACTGGTGAATAATGTAGATGAAATATATTACTATTGATTCTTAAAATTTAGATGTATCAAAAATATTATATTTCTTCCATAAAGTATTATATTTTGTAAAAAAGAATTAATGGAAGTTTTTTTTTTGACAAGAGAATTAATGGAAGTTCTTCATTCTTATTTTGAGCTTTGACACGTGAATAATATATAACAAATTAATAACACAACATAATATAATACTATTTGTTTTAAGGATAATATAATTCTATTAAAACGTGTTTGTTTGAAGTTATTTTTATATAATTCTAGGAATAAAAGATAGAAAATATCTATAGTATATTTGTTTAAAGTTTATTAAATTCTATTCTTAGATATAAAGGATTTTTGTGAAAGTTGTTTTATGCTAAAGGTAAACAGTGGAGAAAAACTTGCCAAAAAAAAAAAGTGGAAAAAAAGCTTTTATAAAGGACATAATAATTTATTAAAAAAATATGTGTAATAACTACTCATAAAACACTCTTTTAAGATATTTCTCGGAAATAATATAAATGTTAAAAAAAGTATCTTTTTGAAAGTATCTATAAATAAAATTTGCATCTATATATTTTAAGAAAGGTTATTTTGAGGAATAAATTTACTCCTTCGGTTTTAAAATAACCTTTCTTTAAAGTTTTTATACATATATTTAGAAATACAATAATGTTGTCAAAAGAAATGACAATTTTATTAAAATAATATTGATGTGTTTTTTACCGTCATAAATGCAAAGTAAAATATAATATTTTAAAAAAGTGTGCATAATAATATACTTAGATGATATAATTGGAAAACTTAATTAACTTTTTAAATATTTTTACTTTTAAAAGTTTTTATACATATATTTGGAAAAAAAAAATACTTTTAAGTTTTTATACATATATTTAGAAATACAATAATGTTGTCAAAAGACATGACAATTTTATTAAATAATATTTATGTCTTTTTTACCGTCATAAATGTAAAGTAAAATACAATATTTTAAAAAAAGTGTGCATAATAATATACTTAGATGATATAATTGGAAAACTTAATTAACTTTTTAAATATTTTTACTTTTAAAAGTTTTTATACATATATTTGGAAAAAAAATTACTTTTAAAGTTTTTATACATATATTTAGAAATACAATAATGTTGTCAAAAGACATGACAATTTTATTAAAATAATATTGATGTCTTTTTTACCGTCATGAATGCAAAATAAAATATAATATTTTAGAAAATGGTACATAATAATATACTTAGATGATATAGTTGAAAAAAATAATGATCTTTTTTATATTTTGTTTAAAGAATTAATTTTATATATTGAAAAATGAAAAGTAAAAATAAAATTTATTTAAAATTAATTTTTTTTATTAAAATGACATTTATTTTGAGATGAGGTTGGTAAACTTAAAAGAAACACCTGATTGGAAAATAGTTAAGAATTGACATGCAAGAGACTCATATGATCACCACATCTGTCCTTGATCGTACGGGTATAAAGTAACATTGGAAAGGTCAAGGTTGCATCAGATTCTAACCCACTAACACACACATAGGATAGGAGATTCCTAATTAGTGCATGCACAAAACATGCCTAGGATCATGAAAGTGATTATAATCTAACGGTGTAGAATCCAAGTTAGTAATCAGTGTTGACACACAACACAACACAGTTGTCGTATATATCCCCACAAGTCCTTTGCGTTTGAATTGCGTTTCCCATGTTTTTTGTTTTTGTCTGAGTTATGAGATCAACCATGTACTACTACTACATGTACTTTCCAACTCCTCTTACTCCCTTAAATCCGTGGCTCTATTACTTTGTTTTCTTTTGAGATTTTCTACATAAACCACTCAACACACACACAAAACTTGTCTCTCTCTTTTCTTTTCTTTTCTTTTTGTGTTTTTGTTTCTGGTTTTGTTGCAGAGATATGGGAAGTGGTGAGAGAAGTTTCAAAGGATTTCTTCTGCATGGGAAGAAGCAAGAGTTCAGAGGTGTACCAAAAGGGTGTCTTGCAATCAAGGTTGGTCAAGGAGAAGATCAACAAAGGTTCGTAGTTCCAGTGATTTACTTCAATCACCCACTCTTCATGCAGCTTCTCAAAGAGGCAGAAGAAGAATATGGTTTTGATCATAAAGGAGCCATAACTATCCCTTGTCGTGTTGAGGAGTTCAGAAATATTAGAGGTTTGATTGATAGGGAAAAGTCTCTTCATCACAATCATCATGTTGGATGCTTTGGTTTCTGAGAATTATGAACTCAACCATGATGGTGGTGTTGTAAATCCTTCTTAGTTCTTCTTACTTTTCCTTTGTTAGTTGAGTGGTGATGTTAGAGATGAGATGATGATGACGACACAATGTTAATTACATGATGCTATTGTAGTTAATTGTTCTAATTTTGTTAGAAAATCGTAATAATAATGAAAGAAAGAAAAGATGAATCTTTTCTTTTTCCTTTAACTTTGTTTTCTTTTTTGAAGAATTTGTTGCCATTTAATGGAATTGGAGTAATGGGTACACTACCAATTTGGAAAAGGAAAGAATTGGAAAGAGAGAAATGACTTTAATGTAGGGCCAAAACGGTTTCTTTCTTTTGAGTCACTGAATTCAACTTACGTACGTATAGTCTCTACAATATCGCTACATACAGTGCATACCAAACAACAACACTGTTTTCTTTCTAATGTTCTTTTTGGAGGTTGTTTGCACTCAAGAGCTTATAACTGCATACACTGAGCCACATTTAGACAGCTCGATCAAGATCACATATGTTTAGATTTCAACCTTATTATCTTAGATTTAAAAATAATTGAAATCTAGACACTCCGATCTTAATCGGATTATCCAAATGTGACTTGACTGCAAGCTGTCACATTGCACACAATCCAAATCCAACATGTACATGGTTAGGATAAAAATTGTGAAATTTCAAAAATGTCTCTTAAGGTTGTTGTAGTTAACCAACATAGCATCTCATCTTGACATCTCAACAACCACTCGATGATGTTGATTTGTGTTAATTGCCAACATCTTTGCCATAAACCCCACAATAAATCTTATCCTTCCACTACTATCAGAAAGTCTATCGGTTGTTAAATGTTGGTTAACATATCACAGCCATATAATGCACTTCTTTGTAAAAAAAAATATCAATACTTCTTTGTAACATAAAGAGGCGTTGTTTTAATTTTCCGAAAAAAAAAAAACCATATTGACGCAGATTACATAAATTTTGACTTGGTAGTCATTTTTTGCATTCACAAACAAATGAATAAGCATGGCCCAAAGCCTCAAACCTATTGGAGTATATATCTGCAAAATATGGCAAGAGGGGATTTTAACATCAAATTTACTGTCAAAAAAAAAAAAACATAAAATTTACTCAACATTTCTCATATTTGGCAACACATTCATTTATACACATTCCACTTTTCGCCACCCTGAAAGATAAATAAATAAAGAAAAAAATAATCCTTATAAATCTATAAATAAACCTATAAATCTTTTCTCCCACCTTTATGTGCCAAAGGGCTCAAGACTAACGAGGTCTTGGTAGTGAACTCCGTAGAGTCACGCCATGCAAAAATTTTGTATATCCAAGTAAACTAAGCTTTCCATCAGTATTTCGAATCCAATCTCTGAGAACTGAATACGCCGAAGGACCAAGATTTAGCTCCTGTGGCCATATTAATAATACATTTTAAAAAACCATAGAGCAGCATAACAGTATGTCCTAATCAAACCTGAAAACAAAGGCGTACATTATTATGTTAGGAAGAGAAATTAGAGCACTTACTCTTGCTAATTCTTCGATCGATATCACACGGTTTCCCTCACTCTCAAAATGTTCAAATGCAGCGCAGGCAATATCTTCCCACCCATCAAGTGCCTCCAATTGATATGTGCTAGTGGCAGCTGCACAAAATTCTTCAAAATCCATCTTTCTATACGCAAGTGGTTCCATCTATAAAATTAATTAACAAAGCAAGAGAGAAATATGTTTGGTCAAATAAGGGAACTAAGGTGTACATCAGTTTCCCATAAGTTTAACGATGAAACAATAAATATTAAGACAACAAGCAGAAGTTTAGGGGATATAAGTAACTTGTTATGACTCAGAATAAGATAAAAACAGGAATAATTTCATGAAAAACTTGCACTCATAAACATTTGTCCATGCATCCTTAAAAAAAAAAAAAATTGTCCATGCAAATTATGTAACAATAAAGGCTAACCGTGTGTATGATGTCAAGAACCCTTGATTCCCTCATGGCATCAGTTGCATGACGTGCAAGAGCCTACAAAGTTCAATATTAAACTAATTAATAATGATCAATGGTCAAAAGTCACAAAAGTTTACACAAACTCTCAAAACAGGAAAACATACACTGACATAAATATGAACAGGAAGAAAGAAAAAACTGTGTGTGTGTGTGTGTGCGCGCCCCTTAATGAGTAAGCTGTGTGATGAAATGACAATCCATGAACACAAAACACCGAAATTTTTGTCCACCATAAAAAGACCAGAAGATTTAACAGGGAAGCAGAAGATAACCATTTTGAAGTTGTCGAGGGAGACGTGCCCGTCTCTATTTGGTTCCAACAATCTGAATTGCGCTCCAAGATACACCAACTGATCGTCTGTCAATGCTTTCGAAAGGGCCTGGATAAATTAAATGAAAAAATGAGTACGGATCCAATGCAGTAAATAAATAAATCAACATCGACAAACAATCCTCTAATTTCAAAATCACAAAATGAATGTGCACAAATTATGGGGGTGGGGTCGGTCACATCTAAACGACAACACAATGTCTTGTTATCAATCATCTCTAATGACATACCATTCAAATCAAATTATTCTAAATGGTTTAACGTCTCCTTTGTTTCCTTCTATCTCTAACTAGTGGATTATCCCCCATCTAATCTACAATCCTAATTATAGCCGAAATATTAAATTGAAAATGAAAACAAAATTCCTAGAATAAGTTTTCTGTTTTCATTTCATATATTTCACTTTTAATACAAAGATATCACTTTATTTTTGTATCCTAATTTCAAATATTGTACAAAAAACAGTGAAAGCAATTATTTTCACTGTTTCCGGTATAAATATTTTTTTATAAAAAAAAAGGTAATGTTTTGTAATTAACGGTGAAAACAAGTAATATAAATAGCACATTTTCTTAAACCAATGATATCATAAACACCCTTAAGTTCATATCAGTGTAAGCATATTCTAGGAAATGAAATCAATAATACCTTCACAGCTGCACGTTTGAATGGTGTCGCGTGAAGATAAGACTTCACCAACTTATAAATTAATATATCTAAAGGGATCGGACGGCTTTCATCCCTCAACCACGGGTGAGCTGCAATCACACAAGTGTGCATTAATTAGTTTTAAAATTCAATTTGCAATGAAACTGTCACCACTACCACTATGACTATTCCTAATAGAACCTACCGAGTAATATTTGGATATCTACCATAACAAAAATATAATGAGTTTTTCATTATACTGATCTATTTTCCTCATTCCTTTGAGGCAGGACTTTGAAGCGTGAAATTCCACAGCCAACAATCTTTTATAATAATGTCAAAGTATTATTCTTTGATGTGACATACCACATTGAGAATCTCATGATGATCAATAAAAAATATCATGCATCATATAATAACGGCCATACTAGTCTAAATTGATAGGAAAACTTACTTAGAGCTTGAGCGGCAGTCATTCTTTTCCTGTAGTCCTTGTTTAGGAGCCTTTTGACAAAGTCCTTTCCCTCTGGAGACACAGATGGCCAAGGTAAATCATCGAAGTTAGGATCAGCTCTGAGAACTGTACGAAAGATTCCAGACTCGGTTCGTGCCCAGAATGGTCGACTTCCACATAATAAGATGTAGGTGATAACACCAATACTCCATATATCCGCTTCCACGCTATAAGACCTGTGAAGGACTTCAGGTGCAACATAATACGCACTCCCAACAATGTCATTCAACCGTTCTTCTGCATATCAGCACGGACAAAGGGAAAAGTTCAGTTTACTTATATCCATTAACATCTAATAAAGCATGCATGAAAAGAAGCAGCAGTCTTAAATAACCTATTTAGAGGAAAAATATGAAATTTTGCAAGGAAGTGAAAATTGAGAATCGTTCTATTTATAACCTGGCCTGATGAAGTCAGAGAGACCAAAATCAATAAGCTTCATATCAGCATCTTCACTTCTTGAAGTGAAGAGGAAATTCTGTAAAATCGAAACCGAACAAAGAATCATCAAAATCTCTTACATTCTTATCAATATATAATTAAGCTGTATGAGATTAAAATGAGAGCTAGATGATACAAGTTGTGAAGGGGAATAAGATTTAATGCACAAACCTCAGGCTTCAAGTCACGATGCACAACACCTTGAAGATGACAAAAGGCAGCTACACTTAGAATCTGCAAAACAATAGCTTTTGCATCCTCCTCGGTATACCTTCCTCCCCTGGAAGAGAAGAGAACAATTTTCAACCAAACTAAAAGAGTGTATTGAGCTAAAAACCACCACACACAAAAAAAAAAAAAAACCAACTACTAGTATAAAAGGTTCCCAAGAAAACCCTCTTTGGAAATCACACTTATCAGAAAAACTAACCTTGATAAAATTCGGTCGAGAAGCTCCCCACCTTCACACAATCTGATAAGAAAATAAAAACATAATCATCACTATATGAGGATACCACGATTAGAAGATGGATGGTACACGTCCATCAAAACATACTTTGAGTAGATACTTAAAAATGTTACCGAGTATAAAAAAGTTGTGATTGAACCTAATGTAAAAAATCTGACAATGAAACGGCACAAAGATAGAAAAACTATGAAACTGGAAATAAATTGCAAAGACTGACAAAAAAGCGATGGGTATAAGAAAACCAATGCCCAGTCTGTAGTTCAATACATCCATTAGGTAAATATATGCAAAAAGAAAAAATAACAAATATCCAGTTCTCTGGCAATCCCTACACCAAAGTCTAGTTATAGAAGATTCTGAAAACAAGAAAAAATGACATACTCCATAACTATGTACACATTATTGGCATCCTCACAAGCATCGTGAAATTTGATAAGATGCTTATGGCCCGACAGAGCTTTCAATAGCTTCACCTCCCTACGGACATCTTCAATTGCTATTGCCGAGGTCATCTGCCAAATAAAGCTTAATAAGATCCAGCAAAAAATTTATCTAACATATTGAAAAAATTAAGAATAAGCATGACCTCCTGATTTATATAATATGGCAGTGATTACAGTTGCATATATCATAAGACTAATTATGGCCCAAATTGCGGATGTAGTTAAAGGCATTCGCAAACATATGTTTCATAATGTACGAGATAAACAAATTAAGTAAGTAATATTCTCAAACAATTTCTTTCAGGGAGCGAAAATAGGTAACTGATATGCTCAAACAGCATAAATTCCTTCATTTTATAGTACAATTTATGTGTCATATTATTGATAATGTTGGTTGTGGCACGGTGGTAACGATCTTTTTGGAAACAAGGCGCAATGATACCGAGTTCGATTCCAGCAAGAGGCATTTCGCTATTTTTAGAGAAAGTTTTAACAATGGAAAATTAATAAAAAATACTCCTGAAGGAATCGATCATACAACCCGTTACAGCACAAATGAGCTTAACCACTGTATCTCTGCAAGTGAGGATAAAATAGACAGACAACGTGCAAACGGAAAAATATATGTTCCCCTAACGGTTCTAGAAACTAACTGAAGATATTCAGAAGATGAGTAATATACTAATATGCAAACGACAAAGTAGCATGAGAGTATCCACTGGCATTAACACATATATTTAAAATCAAACACAGTATGAACTGTACTAGGGATTGCAAAAGGCTGAAGACTTGAAAAAAATGATACTGCTTTTGAAGTTCCGTGAGTTGAGACAAAAAAAGGTTAAATATGTTTTTTCAATCCTGTACAAGTGGTAAGCTTTGATTTTGTTCACTGTTTATATTTTTTTCAACCTGAGACTCTGCATTGAACAAAATGTGTTTTTAGCCTCTCACTAGGGACTACAAGCACATTGCTTTTGTATTTTGGGAGAAGGAAAGGAGAAACTTGTGCAAACATCATGACATAAATTTTATTTGTGAGTTTGAACCAGGGACTTTCCAATTGAGATTACTATGCACATTCCCTCCACTTCAGACCTATGTGGTGCCACTAGGTCAACCCACTTGGGCTTACAAATCGAGATTGTTCATGACTTTTTTATTTTAAACAAAACCGGAAGAGTTTTCACCTAGTCTGCACATTATTCTGACAGCCTTAATATACACACTCAAGACTTTCATAAATAAATATATTTCCAAAAAGAATGAAAAAGAAACAACTCATGTAATTGTCTTGATGTCAATTTTGCTGAAGCACAGTAATTATACTATGCTCCACAAATGTCTACATCCCTTGATGATATTTAACGTATCGACAGCACCCGACAAAATCGATGATATTTGATGCGTCGACAGCAACCGACAAAATCAATGATATTTTACGAATCGACAGCAATCGACAAAATCAATAAATTTTAGAATCCACAGACGATATATCCGTTACAAACATCAAAACTCCAAAAAGGCAGGAAATTTCTTAAGGCAATGCCAGACAACTTTCCAATCAGTTCACACAATTCAATTTCCACATAGAAACAAATCATTGTAAGAACAATTCATACGAAAACTACAATGACAAATAACAATGGCCTAAGAATCTCATAGATTCCTGGAAAAGAACTAAAGAAAAAGCAACACGAAAAAGGCCAAATAAGACCAACCTAAATTTTTCAAACGCCATCACAATAGTCCAAAGTAATCAGAATCAACTCCTCCAAACAATCAATATGCATAGAAATAGAGAATTGAAGTAAAAACCCTAATCAAGTTATGAAATAAGAATTAAAATTGTATTGAGGCAATGGTTACCTTGGACTTGGAAATGATCTTAACAGCAACATGTTGATCTTTGAGATCACCTTTCTTTGCCCTAGCAGAACAAGTATGACCAAAATGCCCTCGTCCCACTTCTTTCCCTAACTCATACTTAGCTCCAAAATTCTTGCTATACCCAAAGCTCTTATCAAGCGACTGTGAATCCGTTTCCACACCATGCTCCTCAGGTATCGGTCCTTCTTTCGGCTTCGCCTTCCCAAGCCTCTTCGCTAGAGACTCCCTTATATGCTTCGCCGGAGAAGGCGGCGGAAAAGGCCGCCGGAAAAATCTTTTGGGCGTGGACGCCCTAGCTGGCGATGGACTCGGGTTCACGCCGTGAGGGTAAGGACTTGGCCATGGACTGGCGTGTGAAGAAGACCGAGCTGGCGTATTCTTGACAGATGGAATTCCGTTGCCGAAGGATGGTAAAGGAGTACGACTGCCGTCACCAGTAGCGGAGGTGTCAATTATGGTGGTTGTGTTTTGTTCACGGTGGCTGCCGGCGCCGGGAACCGTTTTCCCGTAACACTGACCCATTTTATTGTGATCAGAGTGCGCACATTCGATCCGGTTGTAAACAGTGAGATCTGGTGAAAGGAAAGGAAAACGATAAAATCAGAGAATTTTGTTGAGTGAGTCAGGTAGAAGAGTTGTATAGAGAGAGAGAGAGAGAGAAAGAAGACAGAGACAGGGTCTGTTACTCTGTTCTGTTCTTTTCTCACTCTTGTGTTGTGTTACTTACTACTAACAAACAAAGTGAATCGGAAACTATTATAACCAGCTTCATAGTTTACGTATTCAAAACTTTGACCACCGTTGATCTGTGACGGTTACCGTGATCTCGACCATTGGTTACTTTTACGTTTTTCTTTTTGTTGACCATTTTATTTTCTGTCAACTTTTTTCTTCTTCTTCTTCTTCTTCTTCTTACATTTCTATGATTTGATACTTGTCATATTATTAATACTCTACATACATACAAACAACTCACAAAGATATACTATGATCTATGTTCAAATTTGTGGTTAGCTTTGCATAATCACTTTCAGTCATTGTGATTTTAACAAATCCACCTTAGTAAAATTCACACAAAAAAAACACCTCTAAAAAAAAAACCAAACAAGAGTTTTAGGACATTTCTTAAAAAAACTAAATGTGAAAATATAATCTTAAAAGATGGTGTATTCAATATATGTTTGGATAACAAGTGTTCTAAATACACTTGTTAGAATATTTGCGTCTTTTTGTTATTATTACAAAATCAACTATTTGTCTCTATTTCCCTTTAAAAAAACGATTTGTGTCTGTTTCTCTCTAAATAGAAACGATCATATATTGTTTTTAATAAGATATTCTTAGTGGATTTTTTTGTGTGTATAATAACGATTATCCTTCGTGTGCGCAAATCTCTCAAGTCTTGTGGAAGCCAAATGTGCGATCAACTCTTCCTAAGAGTTTTAACGTTGTTGTATGTACAAGTATATATTCGAACCCATAATCTTGATTGAGTTAGAAGAGATTTATGTCATCTCAACTAAACACTCATGTGTTCTTCTTTGCAATGTGTTCTTTTTGTAGACATGACATTTCTAAAGTGACCAACTAACTTTATAATGTAAAATGATATATAAAAGAATATTGTAGAATGAATAATATCAATTATTATTATTATTTTGACAAAATGAATAACATCAACTATTAACTAACAAATTAAAAACATATATTATAAGTGCATCATAATAAATTACGAGTTTATTTAAATAAAAACTCTTAATTTTTTTTATTTTATGTTTTAATCACTTTAGGCTATTAAAATCCATCATCTAAACCATATTAGAAACTAGAACTTGAGACCTAATTTAAAAAATGTGAGTTAAGTTATATTGGGACCGATGTAATGTTGGTTGGATTGGATTTTGTCTATTTGTACTTAATTTTTACTCTTTTATTAATTGATTTATTTTGGCGTGTAGACTAGATTAGTAGTAGTGTTGTTGCCTTTGTTTCCGTTACTATTGTAGTAAGTATAGTAAGGGATTTGTGGGTGTGTTTGGTGGGCCATAGATGTGGGTTAAGTGTGAGGGGGGTCGGGGATTAATTTTTAGGGTAGTGGGTGGAGAAGTAGGAGGGGATCATCATCATCATCATAAGATAAAAGTGTTTTCGCTAAAGACGATTGGAATCAGAGCTGACGAAGTTGCAGTGATAAAACAAAACAGAACATAACACAGCCTGGTCCGAAGCTTCGGAAAAACTACGGATTTGGTAATCATCTTGTTCTCACTCCTATGGACGGATCAGATTAAATTAACTCCATTGGTTTAAGGGAAGCAAAATAAATCAAATCATTTTTAATTAATTTGATAGGAGAGAACGTTATAAAAATAATAAGGTAAATATTTTATCTTTTATTGTGTAGAAAATTAGATGATAAGAAAAAAAAATTAGTAGTTGAAAAAAATAATGATAAATAATTCCCTTATTTTAAAAGGTAAAGGACCAAAAGGTGCCGACCACTATATGTGACTCCATCCAAATAAGGGAAACTTATTGATGACATTCAAAGGGAATCACTTGGGTGTCATTGGCTTTTGGTGTCATTGGTATCTTTGTTCATATCTCTCTTAACCAATCATTCTCCCTCATCTAAATAATTTATTTTAATCATTCATTCATCATTCTCTCTCATCTAAAATGAACCAATGACATCAAAGACATATGACACCCAAGTATTTCCCTTTCTAAAAACGGTAATCTCTCCTTTTGATTGTGTGAAAATATAAATTTGTTAATTTGGATAACCTTTAAAATTATTTAAAGAATTTTGTTAACAAGTGTCCTAAGATCATTGGTTAAGAAATCTATTAAAAGAAATTTTATCTTAAAAAAATAAGTTTTTACTTTTGATTTGACAATGATTACACATTTTTTAATGCAAACTTACTAATTTTAACATTTTAACCAATGTCTCAAGGACACTCATTAGCATTCTTCTTATTTGTCTTCGTGAGCTTAGTTCAGTTGGTAAGGACAATGTATAACATATGCAGGGGTCGGTGTTCGAACCCAAGACACTGTGCTTATTCATCTTAAAGGTGAGTTTCTAATCCCTAGGTTAGTTAGGAAAAAAAAAAACATTCTCCTTATTTAAATTACAATAAAAAAAATTATTGCCACCTTTCCTTTGCCTCTTTCCTCATTATCAAACTAGAAAAAGCTCAATAAATTTTCACCCTTATTTCAGGAATGAATTATCTTTATCGATTTGAGGGGAAAAAGAATCTAAAACTTTGAGTAAAAGGGAGATGAAAGAGGTTTATAATGTGAATAAAGGGGAGAATTTTTTTAAAAAAATAGGATTTAAAACACATGAGAAGACATGAGAGAGGAAAATGGAGAGTAGTATTTTTTTTTAGTGGTGAAGCGAGTAATTAACGGCAAATGATAGGTAAGAATAATTAAAAGGTTAACCGTAATGCATTCAAATCTTCCCATGTGTTTTAGGTAAAGATAATTTTCGGACAGTGCTCATTCTTTACCAGCAAAACTTCCATTCATGAAGATTTGACAATTTAAGAAAAGGACAAAATACTCGTAAATTTTTCAACAAAAAAAATAAAAAATATTTGACGGTTTAGCGAGACTTGAGTTTTATTTAATGAGTAAAGTATCTTGGGCTATCAATCGGTGCAAACCCGAGACGTTTGTCTACCTGTCAATCGGTGATCGTTGCTGTTCAGCCCAGATTGTCAAATTTGAAGCATGATCAATTGTCCATCGGTAGTCGCGTGGTTATTATTAAATTGGTATTGTCAGCTCTTCCATTCTATTTTCTCTCTTTTTTAAGACTCCGTCGGGCTAAATGGGATAAGGTGTGTAAGCTAATAGAAGAGGGGGGGGATTGGGAATAAAAAATTTGAGGGATTTTAACAATGCCCTCCTAGGTAAATGGAAGTGGAAATTAAGAAATGAGGGTTTGGGCTTTGGTATAGAGTTCTATCAAATAGATATGATGAGAGAGAGAGAAGGGGTGTTTAGAGATGGTGGGAGAGGGAATTCTGTTTGGCGGAACAATATATGCAATATCGATATAGGTGTTCAAGACACACAAAATATGTATTTGGTAAAAGAGGCGTATAAAATTTTGATGAAGGGATTGACACAAGTGCTCCTAATCCATCATGGTTGAAGGCTTGGCATAAATCAATACCGTCAAAAGTTGCGTGTTTAGTTTGTAGATTATTTCAGAATAAAATAGCTACCAAAGATTATCTTTTCAGGGATGAGTCATTTGTCAAGGATCGCTTCAATGTGCATGATGTTATGGAGTCAAAGAATCAGTTTCTCATTTGTTTTGAGTGTCCAGTTTTTGCAGGTATATGGTACGTCGTGTGTAAATGGCTAGGAGTTTCATCTGTATTTCAAAAAGACAGCTTGTTGCATTTAGATCAATTTGAAGGCTAATGAGTGGTGGAAGGAGAGACTCGAAAAGAGTTAGTGTGGTGTGGTTCGCGTGCATTTGGAGCATTTAGAAGGCGAGGAATGAGAAGTTATTCCATTGTTGGTTTTTGGATTTTCAAACTGTTGTATTTGGATTTCCAAATTCTATTTTGAAAAAGAATATCTATCGAAGTTGTTACTGGGTTGAGTCACGACCAGGTCGCTCTCTTTAAGACGTTTCGTAGCACTGCCCAAAATTGTGCAAGGCAGACTATCAACCACGCCGCCTCAAGGATAAAACAAGTCCAGCTACAACTGTGCGGTTAACTACTGCACTGTAAAAAACCGTTCGAGATTCACACCTCGTACTAAGATCACTCTATGGTATTGTGACCACTCTATTATGGTGCTAGGACCACTCAAATATGGTGTTATCACCATTCTAACCTTTAAGTTCTCCAAAATATCAACATGATACCCACTCAAATATGGTGATACCACCATTCTAACTTGTTAAGATCATTATTAATTCCGACGGGACATTATTATTCCAAAATGGACTATGATCTTAAAAGTACTCTTTTTTCGAAGGGACATATATTATCGAATGAACTATGTTCTTGAACACTCTTAATTCCGAACGGATAGAAAAAGAAGATGAGAAGAAGAATAGTTCGTTAACACAAGCTGGAGGGAGAAGAGAAAAATAGTTCTCGACAACTCAATAAAACTCTTTGGTGTGATTTTTGAACTGAGAGGAGTCATTTATTTATATAGAGATTTTGTAATTGTTTTAGCTAAAATAGCGGCAACAGTTACTCTAATGGATAAGATCAAAAGAAAATTTAACCACTAATCAGTTCAACAACATTTGTGGATAAGATCAAAAAGAAACAAATCCACAAAAGTGGAGGAAACAAACACATTGGATATGAATGAAGGAAATATAAGAAACTTTGTTGAATTCTTATTCTTATCACAAACAACATAAGTTAAATTTATGAGAATTGATATTTACGAATAAAAATAATAATTAATATTATTTTTATCATTGTCAAGTATTTAAAATTAAATACCGCAGTTTAAACACAACTAATGTGTGTGTTCTATTTTATGTGGGACTCTCACTCTCTATTTTTTCAATTCACATCATACTAACTCAAACTCTTATTACTTGGTGTTTAATCTTCAATTTCCTTTCAACTTCACACCAATGTTCCAACTCGTAACAAGGAGGTTTGCGTTGATAATATGGTCAAATTTGTGAAAAGGAATGCTTTGAACCGGCTGAATTTGAAATTAAAAAATACAAATTATAGTATCACACAATGGTACTTGAATCCAAGACACTGTCTTGGTCCGGGGGAGGATTGATTTTTGTTTTTGTGATGCGTTAGTACGTTGGCAATCCAGATTGGCTATTCAGCATGCAGATTCAATTTTGGCAGTGGTCTGTGGATATTGTGGTCTGGTGTGTAGCTGCTGTTTCCGTGTTTTTGGAGTATAATTTTGCAGGTGTGTGCTGCTAGTTTTTCAAGTAGGTTTGATGGCGCTCAGGTGTGGATTTAGTCATTTCTTCCTATGAGAACTTTTGTTGGGGGTGTGGTTTTGTAGGCAGCCTTTATCGCGAGTCCTTTTTGCTGTGAGTTGGTGTATTCAGTGGGTTTTATTTTGAGCTTCTGTTATACAGCTTTGTTATTATTTTTTAGGCCAAATACCATTTTTGGTCCTTTAAGTTTGACAAGAATATCGGATTAGTCATTTAAATTTTTAAGTTTTAAATAGGTCTTTTAAGTTGTTAATTTAATGCACCTATTTGAAATTTTTTAAGTTTTTAAGTTTCAAATAGGTCCTTAAAATGGTAACAGTGTAATAAATTAACAACTTAAAAGACCTATTTAAAAGTTAAGAACTTAAATGACTAATCCGGTATTTTTGTCAAATTTAACGGACCAAAAGAGATATTTGGCCTATCTTTTGGCTCCGGAGCACCTTATTAGTCTCTCTAATTTTTGTTGGTGGTGTTGGAATTTTCAATACATTGGTTGCCTGTACTTTATCCACCATCAAAGTCTATCTTATGCTTTGTGGTGTGTGTTTTTGTTTAATAAATTTTCTTTTGCTTTTTTAAAAAAATGAGTAAAGTAAGTATAAAAAAAAATTGAATAGTAATTTGATGCGTTTTTAGTCTCTCATGTTCATCGAGGCAAATCAAGTGGCCAATGTTTTTGTCTAGTTTTCTAAGTTTGGTCTTTCATTAGTTAACTTGGATAGAGTTTTTAATTTGATGCTTGATTTTGCTTCTTTACCATGTTATTAATGAGATAAAAAACCTTGTCTCTTTTCCTAAGTTTTATTTTTCTTTTTCCATTCTCCTTTCTGCTTCTATGTTGTTAGGGCTTTTTTTTTTTTGAGAGGTATGTTGTTAGGGCTAGCCCCCTTTTATTCACCGGAAACAAATGATTTTGTACAGAAAAAAAAAACAGTAAAATAGATGGTCGGTGAGAGTGAGTACGCAAAATGACATACAATCGCAGTTAAGAAAAAGAATAATTTCGTTGCATGGACGATATACACTTTTTGTATATACATTCAATTAAATCATGTCATGATATAACTTTTTTAGTTAGGTTTTTGTCATAATATATATATATATATATATATATATATATATATATATATATATATATATATATATATAACAATTTGAAAAGAAAGGAAAAATAACAATTTGGCTTTTGAAGGAAAACACGGAGGTATGGATGGAAATCAACGGTCAAAACTCATTCTTGCATTTTTTAACTACATACTTTCATACAAATAAGTATTTTCATATATATATATAGTCTATACAGACTAAATTTTCAAACAAGTGCTTTAAAACTACATTGTGTATATTGAAGGTGGATCACTTGACTTCTAGTCAATCTCATGGTTGATTTGCCCATATTTGTGTGAAAATATATATGGACAAGAAACTCATTTCAAAGTTCACTGTGAGTGACTTAGATCTTGTTCTTAATCTTTTTTTAGAGGAGGTCTTGTTCTTAATCTTGAATATGAAGAATTACATGTTGTATGTTTTAGTTGTGGAAAATATAGCCATAAGGTTAGAATTTCTCTAGACAACAAGATTTTTGACGGGAATGAAGAGGTAGATAGGGTCTTAATTATTTATCGTGAGGTTTCTTCACCCAAGTCAATAACAGGTATCACTAAGGAACCGATTTTGTACATACTCCAAATTTGGCGGAGAATCTAGTTAAGAAACCGATATAATATCAACACAATAATACATTTCATGATATGCTTATTGTTTGCGCTTGAAGTGATGTATTGACAGAGAAGAATTATATTCGAGAACATGAAAATGACTTCCTTATATGAGGATCCTTTTTTTTTACTCCCTTTTTTTTATTCTATTGTGTTATATTTATCTCCCCAGTCTTCTTTTTTTTTTCATAAATAAATTTGTGCGCTTAATTTAAAAAAATCTCTAAGTGAAATGGTGAATTTGCTTACCGTTTGGTAAATTTTGAATTAGTCAAGGTCTCTGAGAAAGATGTATAGGCCAATATGCATTAAACATGATAGTTGATCTCTAAGTTTTGTTTGACAATGTCGGGGATTTGGAGTTGGAACTTTATACTCGTGTGACTAAAATACAATTTTAGTTCTCTTAATATATGGGTTGAGCCTAACTATACCCAGATAAAATGGTAGTTTCTTATTGTCGCCCCTGCCCCTTACATTTCTCTCTCGTCATATATATAACTTTGGATTCTATATTCTAAAGGGGTAAAAACATGTAAACCCATTTTTTATGGATTTTAGGATTCAAAAAGTAGTGCGCGCGAAAAATTAGAAAGCGTGAAAAATAATTCACCTACATAATAGGCCTGTAAATTTAATTCTAGCCTATATATAAACTCAAATCGGTCTCACACTTTTAGATCGGGCTCACTCTCTCAGATTTACAACGCAAAATCACAAATCTCTCCCTCTCTCTGCCATCATCTTCCCTCTCTCTGCCATCGTCTTCAGGTGTGTTTTTGACGATTTATGTTTGATTTTGTTTTGGTTTATCCCAAATTAGAAACTTTCATTGCCCTTATTTTTTTTTGTATCCATTCTATAATGAAATGAAATGTAATTTGGGTTGATAATTTGAATTATCATTTAATTTAGAACATTGATATTTTGGTTATATGTTGATATGCCATGTTATTTGGTTTGATAATTGTCATGTTATAAAAACTTCCATTGGTATTATTGACATTTAAATGAGCAACCAAACTATTCGATTAAGAAAATACTAAAGTAAACATATTGTTGGATAATGCATTACAACATTGGCCTCGATGTTGAATTTTTTTTTTTTATTAAAAAAACATGATTCGCTACGGGGACAAAGATACCCGAACTTGTTCGGGACGGGGAGGAACTTCAATTTCTCATTCTCTTTGGATATGGATGTCAGGGATAGAGACGAGGTCGCCCCATTGCAATGCCTACATAGAAGAGGAGAAATTTTTCTTTACTCCCTTTGATCTCTATTATAAGAAAAAGTCACGGTTTAAGTTCATTCAATAAATGACTTATCTAGTCCTTAATATAGACTAAATATATCATTTATTAAATGAATCTAAAAAATTGATTTCTCTTAGGGTTGTTAACAAGTACATCAGAGAAACAAATGTTGAATTTTCAATGCATTAATTACACAAATTTTCTTCATAAAAAATTATCTCTTGAAGAGTGTCTCCGGACATTAGTTAACATTTTCTTTGTAATAGAGATTAGAGTACTCCCCGTCCCTTTTTAATACTACCAATTTATCTTGGAATATAAAAAATTAAGAATAAATATATATTTAATTAAAGATAATAATCTAATAATAATCACATATATCTAACACAATTTTTTAATAGTATTGCGGGAGTAGTATTTAACATCGGGAGGAGGAGGAGGGGCTTGGATCGGAAACGCCCCACATTTGATCCGGCGGAACCCCAAAGCAATAAATGAATCAATCCTGGCTTCGGATATATGGAGACGGCTTTTCCCAATAGCACGAAGAAACAGTAGGCGAATTATTGTTCCTTCTCCAATAATAATGCAAAACATGAATCTCTTTAAATTGTGTTCTGCTCTAAGAGTTCTAGGTTACTTCATGATTCTCTTATTCGCCGCTATTGTTATCCTCACTTACTACGCCGTCGTTTTCGTTACTTGGGGTCCTCTCTTGTTTCCTTTATCCTCTTCCTCTTCCTTTTTCTCCGCCTTCTTTATTCTCCTCTTATTTCACATTCTTCTTCTTCTACTCACTTGGTCTTACTTTATGGCCGTTTTCAATGATCCTGGTTCTGTTCCTCTCAATTGGACACCACCGCATCATCAACTTGCTGCTGCTGCTGCTGCTGTTCCACCACTTTCAAACCAATTCCAATTCGAAGAAGAGGCACCAACAACAACACCTTCCACCGGTGGTTACTGTACTCGATGCCAAAACGCCAAGCCTCCTCGTTGTCATCACTGCTCTATCTGTAAGTAATTTCTAACCCTTTTAGGTTACGTTTTGCTCCTAATGTTCTTTATTACTACTTTACTACTATATCATTATCATGATAGGTCAAAGGTGTGTTCTTAAGATGGATCATCATTGCATTTGGATCGTCAATTGCGTTGGGGCACGAACCTACAAGTATTTTCTTCTCTTCTTGGTATGTTACATTAACTCAAAATTCACTTCTTAATTATCTCAAAATTCATTCAAATTGATAAAAATTACATCAATCAACAACAATACAAATCTGTAACATTGAATACGCCAAAGTCATTCTTCAATTTTTAAAGGACACCAAACCAGTAAAATCCGCCAATCTGAACCAAACGATTCAAAAATTCTTAATTCCTTAAGCCATTGCTTCTGTGAATTTAACTAGGGAAACATTTGTTTGTTGTTCGCAAGTGCATCTAACCCTGAAATTTTAGTGAGAAATTTGTTGATTTTGCATTATTTTAATAGGACTGCTACATCAGTATACATTGATGATATATCCTTAACTAAGGGGTGCTGTTAGAAGAAATTGAAGTACTTGCTTTCTAGTATGCTATTCCTAACTTTCTTTTTTTGCCCCCACTATTTGTAGCTGTATACATTCCTCGAGACAACGCTGGTTTGCTTAGCTCTGATCCCTAGTTTTCTCAGATTCTTCGGTGTAGGTGGAGCCAAGAATCATAAATTGTCTCCTGGAGGATTTTCTGCTATTTTCTTGGCTTCCAGTAAGTATAAGCATTCTTCTTGTATAGATCAAGTTACTCAAGGCTAGCTTTTTATAGCATTGTTGTGACTATTATTGCTCCTTACAGATTGATTGCCTTGATGCAGTTCTCAATTTAGCCTTTGCACTGAGTCTTCTCTGTTTCATAGTCATGCATTTATCTCTTCTGTTCAGTAACACAACTTCAGTAGAGGTAATCAATACACTATTATTGTTTTTTATTTACCCTATTTGAATTGGTTAATGGCCATGCTCAATATCGCCAAATTGTGTTCGAGACCCAGCATATTCCTGTTGTCATGGTATGGAATCATGCTAGGCTATTTTTAAACTTTTACAACAGAATAATCAAAACAGTTTGGTCATTTTTCACAAAGACACAATGGGGATAAATTTTTTAGGGCTATTTTTGTTTCACTTAGTTATTTGTTCAACTATCCATTCGTTGTTGTCTCATTGGCATTGACCTTTACAAAGCCTGGTATACCAGGTAATTTTGAAAACAATTGGCACTGTTTTCAGAAAACTAAGATATCAGGCTTGTATACTCTTGATTATTCTTCCTGCAGCTTAGTGATTTCTTTTATCTAAAAAGTTTATCTTTGAAAATGATGTTTTAGGTTCATGAAAAGAAAAAAGGAGTTAGGTGGAGGTACGACGTGGGAAGGAAGAAGAATTTTGAGCAGGTAATATCAAATATCAAGTAGCCATTGAATACAAAATGACGGTGGAACAGCAAAAAAAATGTTTAACAATATTAAACTATTTTTTATATATTGAGTTAAAACTAATAATGTAAATAAGAAAATATGTTTTTTTAATATCTCTGATTCAAGTGTACGAACACTAAACAAGGATTAGTTAAAGTGAGGAGTAGTGCAACAAATTGTTTCAAGAGCTACTTGGTAAGTTTATATCCATGAATTAAGTTATAGGGAACAAGTGTAAGGAATGAATGAGATAATGTAAAAGCATAAAATGCTTTTCCATATACCTGTCTGACCTATCTTCCCCCCAAGAAAAATGTCCATCCTCTTGGAGCAGGAATTTTATCACTGAAGGAGGGATCTCTAGCCATTTCTTGTAAATAAAGAATGAGAAAAGGAAAGATATAGAAATATAAAACGAGTGGAACAAAAATAGACAGTAAAGATGCCCTCGGGGGCTGGAGTAAGAAAGTTCTTACTTCAGGAGGATGCAAGAACTTTTCCCTGGTTCCCTCAAGTCACTTTCTCAGTAGGGCTGGACAAGGGCCTGCGAACTGACCCGATCCTGAATTACCTGGTAGCAAATGCAAGTGTGTGTGTGTGTGTGTGGGCTGGTGATATCAGGTTTGCAGGTCATTGGGTTGAAAAGAATTTCATTTGTGACCGAGCCCATTCAACATAAGGTTACAAACAGTGGCAAGTTGTAGACAGAGAGATTGTGTGAGTTGCAAACGGAGAGATCACAAAAGTTGTAGATGACGGTCCTCGATGGTGTAGGCAATGGCGGAGACAAGACCAAGATGTTGAGCTAACCCTATTCTCTAGGTTAGGGAAGATTGGAGACGACATGTTTGGAAAGTGTTGGTGGTCCTGGCCTAGTACTGAGTCAGGTCAGCAGTAACCGAGCCTAGACTTGTCGTTCATTATTGCCCCAAAAATGGAAAAGGGGCCCAAAAACCAACCTGACCTAATATTGGCACAAGCCGCAACTAACTCAGCAAAACCAATGACCCCACTTCCTGCCCATCTCAAAAGGGCTATTGGAACTAATTGGGCCCTAAATATCTCGTTTTGGTTTGGGTCAGATTAGGAGGCTTGGATTTGAACTTGCCCGTTGTCCAGCCTTACTTCTCTGTGACCAAAACATAGTTTTAACTTTTAATGACGTCGATGTTATATTTTTAATGCAATTTAACATAAGTCTTCCACTGAGGAATCATCTTCATAAAAAAAACTTGTAATAATTGTCTCATGACCTGTTACTAAATTAATAGATTATATCGATTGCCACAGAATAATCTTAAGTAATGTGATGAATTTGATGTAATTCAACATGAAACTAAGTCTTCTACGGAGGAATAATCCGGACAATGTCTATCAAAAAGTAATTGTGACCACTTGATCTCCAATTAAACTAATAGCCTGTGAATGCAGTCATTCACTTATGTGGTTTTTTAAGTCTATTTTACCTCTTATAGGTTTTTGGCACAAAGAAGGCCCTATGGTTGTTCCCGTTGTTTTCAGAAGAGGATTTAGAAAACATACCTGCACTTAGGGGCATTGAGTTCCCAACACGTTCAGATGTTGATGTATGAAGATCAGGGAGCTTGTGAGTTATAGGTTTGAACGTCAATATTTTATAAGAAAAGATATGCCATTTTTTTCTTATTTCATACTGGTTCAACATAGGGCATGACAAAATTGCATTGTGCTTGGTCATATTATGTTTAAAATGAAAGAATGGTATGATAGATTTATGTATGTATGTATGTATGTAATCTTTATATTCAATTTGTATTGATTATTCTTATTCTTATACTCAATTTCAAGAATCTGGCATACGAAGGGGATACAATGTAAATTTGCTTTTACATGTGGAATTAATTGATCAGAGTGGCACTTTCACTTTTATCAGTCAATGCATTGTTAATTTGGCATCTATGTTGCACCCAGTGATGTCACTAGGAACCTGGACTTTAGAATGTATCCAAGTATTACGGCTCATTTACTTTATGAAAACATTTTCTATTTTCATTTCTTAAAATTTGTGTTAGTTTTACTTGTTAACAAAAAAGAAAAAAAAACGTTTAAAGTGAGCAATTGTGTTGCATTTCCGGAGAAAAAAATGAAATGTCAGAAGAGCAATTTTCACTATTTTCTGAAATGATCTTACTCTCTATGTCCTTTTTTAAGAGTCGTTTGAGTGCAGATTTAGCGTTTCTATTTAACTGTCGTTTTAGTATTTTAAGAATACGATTTGTCAATTATATCTTTTGTCAATTACTCATCTTTTTCAATAAAACTAATTACAAACTAATTACTGCTATATATTTGGAAAACTAAAGTTTGTTTTTTTAAACAAAGTTTTTTTTTTAAAACAAATTTTGTTTCTTGTTATCTTTAAATTTAAACAAAATTTTGTTACATATAATAATGGTTCCATTAATAGTTAAAATTCTATAAATAAGATGAGTAGTAATTGTTAAAAATTTCAAGTGCAAAGTAAAAGAATAGATCAGAGAGGAAAAAAAAGACTCCATGAAGGTTCAAAAAGAAGAAAGAGTGTCCACAATATTTAGAAAATTGACAATTGTTTGTTATGAGAGAGAATGTGCAAAAAAAATAAGAATTTGTTGGAGAAAAAGATACTAGTAACTAACAATTGTTTGTTACAATGTGTCTCTCACCCTCACAAGATTGTAGGGTGAAGTGGGGACGCGGACCTCCCAACAGCAAGCATCCTAATGAAAAGAACATGTTCCTTACATTGATCCTAACGTCAATCCTCCCAACGGCAAGTGGCCTAATGAAAAGAACGGGTTCCTTTTGGGACTGAGATTCTCTCCCATGAATACTACACAGGAGGAGGTCTAGTGTCAATCATGACCATTCAATTAGTCTTTTATGCTTTTTAATGAACTCGGATCAGCCAAATCAATGACTGGGATTCCACTGGATCCTCCAGTGACTGGAGAGGATCCGTGCCCCTCCTTTTGTCCATCCTAACATTAGATTGATGTAAAATATGGCTTAGTCAACAGACAATCATGTGCATTCACAAACATTATAGGAATTCTGACTATGGTAAGAGACAAGAGTTGAAAAGATTCGAACCTGAAACCAAATATGCATCAAGGCTAACTCAACAGTCTCACAATTCCATCAACTTTTAAGATCTTTGCTACTTATGGGGTGAATTGGATTGAGATTTCAAAGGATTTTAAAAGACTTTTATTTATAAAAAAGTTGTGGTATTCAATCAAGACTTTTATAAAATATAAATAAATCTTGTGATATTCAATTAAGACAATCAAAACTTTTTTTCAATGCAACGAAATCCGATTGTTATTAAAATGTGAACACAATACTCATTCAACAATCTCACAAAATTTGTGAGACTTGTCAGGGTCGTTTGTTACTTTGTTCTGGGTGAAGAAAACTTTCAGTCTATATAGTTCGACATACCTTCATTGGGGTGGATTTTTAGGCTTCCTACAATTTCATTATCGTACAAGCTATTTGTTCAATTTATTAGTTCTACGTCAAACTAACTTTTTTTTAAGACGACTCTATGTATAGAACCCATTTTTGATAGTGTAATACACAGTGTTGGAAAAATAAAAACACCCCAAAAGCATCTACGATAAACACAATTAGTACGTGTTTGGTAACCCGGTGAGAAATATTTAACGCGCGTTCATCCCTTCAAACATGTTTTTCATGTGTTTGGTTCACCTCCACCTCTCTACCGTCATCGCACGTTTTGATTTTCAGATTCGATTTTAGGTGAAGCTCAAATTCCTAGCTTCTTGAAATCAATTCTCTCAACCGCACATATGGAGTCAATCAATTTCCCCTTTTGCCCTTGTACACACCAGTGAAAAAGGTTTTGGATTTATTTGAATTTGAGGTTCCTTGGTTTGAGGTTCTTCTTTGCTGTGATTCCTTTCTACAAATCAATTTTCACGTTCCTTGATTTTAGGTTTGTTTTCCCCCAATTTCTCATTTTTACCATTGATTCTCAACTACCTTCACCTTACATCATAACTCCATGTTTATCTCAATTTTACAAAGCTGTTTATCTGAATTTTACAAAGTTGCTTCTTCACCTATATAATAAATCCATGTTTATCTGAATCTTCTAATCTCTTGTCAAACATTGAAGACAAAGTTGTTTTTACACCTACATCGTAACTTAATTAAACTCTAATTCCTTTCATCATATTTAATTTGACAGATCAAAACCAATCGGTTCACCTACCTCAAAACTTCTTTATATATGTTGCCTCATCTCTCACCCTTTTCATTCTCTCAAGCACGCAAGAAAAGGAAAATAAGCAAAGTTCCAAATAGCAGCAGTGTTGGATTCTCCTCTTTTGTCCATTAATTCAGTTATGATAACAATGCATTTGATGTGTTTTATAAAATGGATGAATGAATGAATGAATGAAGAAATATTGTTTTCTTTAAACTTAATTATGATTGCTTCTTTGTTTTTTCTTTGTTTTGCTTTTGAAATGATAATGATATTGATGGAGTTTGAAAATTAGTTTTAAGTTTTTCTTCAGTTTTGCTACTATTATGGTTTAGTTTTTGGTACGGTTTTGATGTTATGATGTTTCTGTTTTGATAAAAGTAATAAGCACTTTCAAGCGTGTGTACAAGAAGTTCAATCTTTTTATCTCAAATTTAATTCATGAACAAGTTAAATATTGAATAAAGTCTCAAGCATCTAATAAAATTAGTAAATATGTGAAAAAACAGAACAAGGTCTTCAATATTATTTATGGAGAAGGTAAAAAAACTACTATATATGCTTATTGTAACTAACTAAATTTCTCTGATATAGGGTGGGATCCTGTGAACAACACTGTTGTAGCACCCGATGAGTGGTGGGGGAGCAAACAGCTGGTATGTGATAGAAAAAATTGTTGGTTTGTAAGTCTTAGATATGTATATAAGTGTTTGTTATATGATGCGAGTTATGAACATGCAGGAAAACCCTCTTTATGCAAAATTTAGGTACAAGGGTCTTCCATTCACCCATGAGTTAACCACACTTTTCAAGGATGTAGTTGCTAATGGAGAGTACACATGGGCACCATCATGCGGGGACTTGCCATGTCAGCTTGATAATGATGATAATGATGAGAATGGTGTGGTGGCTATAGAAGAAGGATCTGGGGATAGTGAAGATGCAAGTATCGGAGCAACAACTGAATTTGCAAATATTGCTCTGAATTCTTCACAAAAAACTGATGGTCAAAAGAGTGGTGAGAAGAGAAAAAGAGTTGTTGGAGCAAGTAAGCCAAGTAAGAAAAAAGTAACTGCCACATCAAAGATAGCTGAAGCTGTTAGTCTAATTGCAGAGACATGTCGTTCTCGCAATGATGCCGCGGGCAATGCATCTATTGGTGAAGTGATGGTTGAGCTTCAGACCATGGATGAAGTTTCAAATGATCTTGAATGGCATGTTCAGTGTTGCCAATTGATGATGTTTAAGCCATCTAGAGAGATTTTCATTTCCCTACGAGGTTCAGAGGAGAAAAGGATGAATTGGCTTAGGCATGTTGCTAATAACCCTCTGCCTTTCATGAATCTGTAATTTGGAACTATTGCAAACCAGGAAGTACTAGGAATCAAATTAGGGAGTACTGCAAGTTAAACTAAGGAGTACTAATAAGTAAGGTTGTGTTTTGTTGTGTTAAATGTAATGTCATGTTGTCTTTTATGTTGTAATGTCATGTTGTCTTTAATTGTACGTTGTCTTTAATGTTATGTTCTAGCCCAGGCACTTAGTGCATAAAGAAAAACTTATGCATTTAAGAACTTATGCACTGTTCTGACTTTTAATGAAGGCTTATGTTGTATGTTAATTATTCAGTTTTCCTAGCTTAATCACTTTATGTTCTGACTTTGCTACTACTTTTATACCAATTTTGCTACTGGTTTTATGCTACTACTTTTAATGATCTTGTTATGTTTGGATATAACTTTTGTGATGAATATTTGTTCTTCCTTTTTGCTGCCTTTAAGGTGATTACTTGCTTAAAAATCTTGTTATATGCAACAATAGTGAATGTTACAACTTATATGTTGATAACAATACGTGCATTATGTATTGATTCTGTGCTGATCTGTATTGGTTATTATTACTTGATATTGGTTAATAGTTGGCAGTACTTGTGTTGTACTAATTTCTCTACTTACCTTTGACAGTAGTTAACACTCACTGCAAAATGAACTATTGGAATAAAGAATCAAATGAAGACGATGATTTTTTTGAACAAGCTTCTTTAGTGGCTGCACTAATGGGTGAGTATGTTGTAAAACATGTATGTAAAGAGCCATTTAGAACTAGTGAGCTAACATGGCATGCATGGGTGAAAGAAGTATTGCAAGGGAATCCCACTCGTTGTTATGAGATGTTTCGAATGGAAAAACATATTTTTCATAAACTTTGCACTAAATTAGTTGATCGTGGTTTAAAGCCCACTAATCACATAGGGGTAGAAGAGATGGTTGCAATGTTCTTACTTGTTGTTGGACATGGAGTCGGTAATAGAATGATTCAAGAAAGGTTTCAACACTCAGGAGAAATGATAAGTGCCTAAAAGTTGTTATCTTTTGATACATTTTCGGGCACTTATGTTACTTGTTTTACAAGTTACCTTAGGATAAGAGCATATTTGTGTTAGAAATACAATATTTGTGATCCTAAGCCTTACCCCATGTTATTATGCAGGAAATTCATGTTTGAACCTGATTGATGCAAGGAAAAATGAAGTTTTTCATGAAGCCATCGCTACAAGCGCAGAAGCCACGCTAGAAGCGAGGATAGGCAGGGATTTCCATGAAGCCATCGCTTGAAGCGCCAGAAGCCTCGCTAGAAGCGAGCCTAGGCAGAGATTTTCAAGAGTTCATCGCTTGAAGCGATGAACTGGACGCTAGAAGCGAGCCTAGGCAGGGAATTTTAAGGATCCATCGCTTGTAGCGACAGACCTTGTCGCTACAGCGACCAGAGGGCGGTTTAATGCTGATGGATGACGTGGAGCTCTCCCATTGGCCAGAAAGTTTCCTCGCTACAGCGACAGGCTGGTCGCTTGTAGCGAGCGTGCAATTTCTCAGAAATATAAATACTTTTGAAGCTCATTTTTTGAGGGAGTTAGTTTTTTATCAGATTTTACAACTTCCAGAGCTCAAAATATTTGATTTCTAAGAGAGAGAATAGGCATAGAAGGAGGCAAACTTCAAATAGCAAAAGGATTTGAATTGAAGAATACATTAAGAAGCTTTGAGAAATCAAGCCTTAACATATCTTCATCTTCCTTTCTTGTTTTGCAATAGTTATCATGACAATGATCAACTAATCTCCTTTGTTGGGATTAATAGGTAATCAATCACTCTATGTTGTAAACTTTTGATTTATTAAATATATGATTCTAGCATTTTTTTATACCATTGAATTTATTCTTGCTTTTCACTCTTATATTTGATTTAAATGATGTTGGAAAATACTTTTGAATCTAGGTTTAGAATGATATTCTATCAAGATAAGAAATTCTAGAAATGGGATTTGGTTTTGATAATTACATTAAGTATTGGATCGTAAAGCTTTCGAATCGTTTAATAGATTGAGAAATCGTCGATTAAACGATACGATCGATCTCACGACGTCATTTGGGAAATCAATGACGTTGTCGAGCAATACGTGATAATGTCATATATAAGAAAAAGCTAGAATCCGTATTTATGATCAATCGAATACAAACGATGTTTGATTGATGAACGTTAATCCTAACACCTTTTATGTCCTATTACTCTACTATTTATTTATAATGCTTTTTATGCTTGAGTAGTGTAGTAATGAAAAAAAGGTTAAACCTTAACTTAAGACGATAATCGACGTTGAAAGGTTTATGATATCACGATAATCCCTGTGGAACGATATAAAACTTATACTTACTTTTGTACATTAACAAGAAACTGTAAGTAGACGTTTTCATGATGTGTTAATTGCTTGCTTGAGTTTGTCCATCGAATATACAAAGCCTCAAGATCCTTTGTTCCGTGATAGTCATGCAAAAATTCAAGTGATCCACGATATTGGCCATTTTTTAAGAATGCCATAGGAGCAATCGATGGTACACATATTCCCTGTGTGGTTAGTGTCGGCGACCAAACTAGATTTATTGGACGAAAGGGATATCCGACACAAAATGTAATAGTTGTATGTGATTGGAACATGCGTTTTACTTTTGTTTTAGTTGGATGGGAAGGTATTGCCCATGATGCTCATGTTTTTGACCCTGCTCTCACAAATACAAATTTAAATTTTCCACATCCTCCTCCAGGTATTAATATTATTCTTTACAACTTATTTGTTATTATTATTCTTTACAATTAATAATTTTATTTATTTTTAGGTATGTATTATTTGGTGGATGCTGGTTATCCAACACCGATGATGTATCTTGGTTCATACAGATGTGAACGTTATCACCTCCCTGATTTTAGGCGTTCTCATGGGTTTGAACATAATAATGAGGTATTCAATTATTATCACTCAAGTTTAAGGTGCACAATAGAAAAAACTTTTGGTGTATGGAAGAATAGATTTGCAATTCTACGACGCATGCCTAAATTCACAATTAAGACACGAGTTCAAGTGGTTGTTGCAACAATGGCTATAGACAACTTTATTAGAAGGAATGCTGATACGGATGTTGATTTCAATCGGTATGAGGATGAAGACATAACCCTTGATCGTGATGATTATCGTAGACCAGTTACTTTGGAATATAGCTTCTTCATATGAGATGAATCATGTTCGAGACTCAGTTCGAGATCAAATTATAGAGTTCAAGAAAAATAATTAGTATGGTATTAATGTTTCAAATTTGTATTGCACTTTATATTATATTCTATATTTGTAATTTTAATTGAGAACTTCATGTTTAACATATATTCCCTACATGTATTTTTATTTGGATATTGTGTGACTAACAAGTCATATTAATCTAATAATTTTATTGTCAATTAATAAAAAAAATGGAGGAAAAAAACTAAATAAATGTAAAATTTGATAACTATATACACAAACACATGTTAAAGCCCATTTTGGTCTTTTACACATCTATAAAGCAATTCCGACACAAAACATCCAAACAACATTTTTCATGCAAAACACTTCTGTTTTGAAGGTAACCAAACATAAATCACTTTATGTTCAACTCACTTTTAACCAAAATCAATTATATATAAATCAATTCTACATAAATCAATTTTTTCCACCGCACAACCAAACACACGCTTAGTTTATTGATATAAAACCTTTTACATCCAAATTACAAATGTCTTTTAAAATTTTAGAAGTCATTAAAATCTTGGATAGTCTTTTAAAATCCAGCAAAAATTGTCTTGTAAAATCCTAATCCAATAGACCCCCTTAATTACTTGAAGAACAGCTTAATACACGAAGGACTTGAAATGGCAGAAAAGACTCGAAGCTCTAGTGTTTTAAGGCTGCAATTCCAGAAAGAGAGGCGAATGATGGTTTCTAGGAGGAGCAACAGGAGTTAATTACAAGCTCAGATAAGCAATGGGAGTTTAATCACAGGCTTAGATGATCTATAGCGAATGAGGAAAAGAAAAAGGGCATAGCAGCAACAAACGTACATGGGAGTCTATTTCAACCTTTCTCACAAAATCATCAACATTCGATAACCCCCCTCAAAAAAAAATAATGTACTACATTGATCAATACTACATATGAACCGAACCATTCCAAAAGGATCATGAGAAAAACTCAATCGATATGAATTTCAGACTTGAAAACAACAACTATATACAACTATGAAATTAATGAAAACATAACCACCCAAGCAATCATTTAAATTATGAAATTCAAGAAACGTGTTAAGACAGACACAAAATAAGAAGATTTGATAGCAGTGAAACGTTCAAAAAAGAACAGCAAAATAACATAACATTTACTTGCCGAATCCTGAAATGGACACAAGTGATAGCAAAATAACATTATACTAGAACCAACCAGTATTCAAAGAGCTAATAGATCGACAACAAATTATATTAAAAAAAAAACCTATTCATCGAACAAGCCAAATCCCATTTCCTCATCGCTCTCTTCTTCCTCTGGCTCTGGCTTCTTCTCGGCAGCAGCTGGAGCAGCAGCGGCACCACCACCTGATGCAGCAACTGGAGCAGCCGCAACAGCTGCCGGAGCACCACCTCCAGCAGCACTGGCAATCAAATCCCTAATATTTTTCTTCTCAGCAAGTTTAGCGAATAAAGCAGGCCAGAAGGATTCAACATCAACCTTTGCGGATTTCAACAAAGTCGTGATGTTGTCAGCAGTTGCTGGAATGTTGTCATCTTCAAGGATGAGAAGGGCGTATGAGCAAGCAGTTTCTCCGAGCGACATTTTCACACTACAGACAAATTACCATACCAATCAAGATCTGTAAGGAATAATGATATTCAAAATCGAATAACATAAACAAAAGCAGTGTTACCTGAAATTGGAACCAAAGGAGATCGGAGACGACGAGAAGAGTAAGGAGGAGAGTTTCGCAGCGCCGCAAATGTTTTGTGAAATTAGGGTTTCAGGGTTTTAAAGCTATTCTAATGCTGCTTATTGGACCTTATAGTTTGGCCCATTTTAGAATCATGCTTCTATTCTATACCGGCCCGCTACTCTTCGTATCCCTCCTTTTTTTTTTCCTTCTTTTCTATTCCTAGTGATTTGAGTAAACGAGTTGAACCTAACAAGTCGAACCGTGTTGTTTGATAATTTTAATGAGTCAAACTCAAGCCAAAAAATGTTCGTATTGAATTCAAGTCGAGTTTCGAGTTGGACCAATTCTTATCAAGTTTAGTTTAAGTGAGTTCGACTCGATTCGACTCATTTTCAGCTAGGACTGACAATGAACCAAGCTAACTCGAACTAAGTTCGGAATTCAAATCGATAATTAACTCATTGAACTTGATTTATGAACCAAATGAGTTGAACTTGAACTGCAAATTAAGTTCGTTAACTAAATGAGTCGAACTTGAACTGTATATTTCAGCTTGTTTGGTTCATAAGTTGTCTCGATTATCTATGAAAGCTATTGAAATAGCTTGAGAAAGAAACTTGAATAGTCTTTGGTTAGAAATGTATTCTAAGGTGGTAGTTTTTCCTTTTAAAAACAATTCTTTGATTCCTTGTAGTTTTTGAAACATATGGAGCAAATGTATAATTAAAACTTGTAGTATGAGGTTTTTGAGTACCCACATTTTTGGAAAGGGTAGTCAGTGTGCATATGACTTTAATAATTTAGGTCAAACCTTATCTTGTTATAATTTTTTGAAACTATCCCCTTACATGTCAAAGGTAGTTTTAGTAGAAATATGTTGGGTATTTCTACTTTCGGTTTTGTAAATTTTTTAGAGGGTTTGGTTTGGTCACCCCTCTGTTTCTTTTCCTCTGATCTATATATTTTGGGAGGGCATGCCCTTTTATGCTCTCCTCCTTTTTGAATTTTTTTTTGGCTCGACTCTGTGTATGCGTATATGTGTGTGTGCATGCGCGTGTGTCGAATTACTATGTACTAGTTTTAGTGTGTTGTTTTGTATTATTCCTTTTGGTTTTTTATAGCTTGCTATGTGTTTAATTTTCCATATTTATTTGCATATTTATGCATGTTATAACTTTGTATTTGTGTCAATCCTTTAAATAATGTATGTTTATGATAGCTGTTATTTTAATTCAATCATTTTCTTTTTAAATAAAAAATTAAAAGGTCAAAGATATAATTTTTCTTTTACTTTTTTGATAATTTTTTTAATCATGTGATTCGAGCAGACAAATTTCTCCCAACGAACCAAACCGAGTTTTTCGTAAACATTAAATGAGTCGAACTCGAACTAAGTAAAAGGTTCATTTCAAACTCGAATTAAATCAATTCTTATCGAATCGTGTCTAAACGAGTTCGACATTTGCATCCACATTTTCAGCCTTATTCCGAACAAAATAACTCCAATAGTAATACTACTAGTGCAATACAAAGGCTGAGTGACGGTTTAGGGGAGGGTAGTCTAGGTAACAAAAGCTCTTCTACAAATTTTTTTTTGAAGAATTTTATTTCATATTATCAAAGTATGAAATGCACAGACACATTTGTACTTGCATATATGCACACACAAATTTAAAACACTTCAGTTGATAACCTTTTAGGGGACATTATATTTTTTTTCTATTAAAGAGTCATTTTTTCTTTCCGCTTGTTGGGTGGGGTCACTCCCCAAGTGGGACCCACCAATTAATAAAAGAAAAAAAATACAAAAAGAAACAAGTGTTGTATGTGGGTGTTTTTTAAAAGCAAATGGGCTTGGCCCATGTGTCCACGTGATGAAAAAAAAAGGGATTTTGAATCCCTAGTTAAAAACAACAACCGTAGCAGATAGTGAAAAAACAGCAGCAGCCGCGTTGAACCAGAGAGAGGAGAAGAAGAGATTTTTGGTTCTAAGTGATAAAGAGTGTGTAGCAAAGTTACTTGGTTTGAGCTACAACTTGAGTATGTGTTTTCTATCACTTAGTTAATTTCTACTATTAGTTTAAATCTATCTCTAGGTTGTGCTAGTTTACCTATTTGTGTGGAAGTTGTGTTGTTGATTAGTTTCCACCTTTGGTGATGATTATTGTTGCTCCCTAGTGTTTACTAGAAGACTATTGTGTACCCATTATTTATTCATAGTGGAAGATTTATCTGACTTGGTCCCGTGGTTTTTTATTCTCTCACATTGAGAGGATTTTCCACGTTAAAATTCTGGTGTCTGATATTTATTTTGCTGCTATTATTATTCTGTTCTGGAATTGGATTTTTCTGGTTGTCCATTTAATTGCATAGGTGGTTGGGAGAATTATTTCCGCATTTTAAAGAGACTCATAAGTCTGGTTTTTTTCCCAACAAAGTGGTATCTAGAGCCCGGTTGGTTTGTTTTGTGCATTTTAAATGGAGAAAAATTCTGAGCCAAATATGATTAAGTTGAACTCTTCCAATTACACACTTTGGAAGACTCTCATGGAAGACTTGTTATACACCAAAGACTTGTATGATCCTATTGAGGGTGACTCTGCTAAAGCCAAGGATACTTCTGATGCTGATTGGAAGAAGATGAATAGAAAGGCAGTTGCTATAATCAGACAGTGGCTGGATTTAAGTGTGTATCCTCATGTTGAAGCTGAAACGAATGCTCATACAATGTGGAATAAATTAAAGGAGTTGTATGAACGCAAGAACGTGCAAAATAAAGCATGTTTGATCCGAAAGCTAGTTAATATGAAATACAAAGATGAGGAGTCGATGGCAGAGCATATGAGTGTGTTTCAGAACACTGTGAATCAGTTGGCAGCTACTGATATTAAGCTTGATGAAGAGTTGCAAGCTTTATTATTGCTTAGTTCCTTGCCTGATAATTGGGAAGTTCTTGTTGTGACACTGACGAACTCAGCTCCAAGCGGGAAGTTGGTAATGTCGACGGTTAAAGAAAGCATGCTTAATGAAGAAGCTCGAAGAAAGGAGCGTGGTTTGATTGGTACTCCTACTCAGTCAGAAGCTCTTGTTACAGAGTCACGGGAGAGAAGCCAAACTAGAAATTTCCATAAGCGTGAAAAATCTGAAAGTCACAACAAGTCAAGAAGCAAGTCAAAAACTAGAAAAGAAATTACATGCTTCCATTGTGGCAAGGTGGGACATATGAAAAGAAATTACAGGATACTCAAGAGAGATCAATCAAGGGAAAGAGATGAAGCTAGTGAGAAGAAAAATGATAAAGACACTACTGCAGTTGCACATGATAGTGCTACCGATGTCTACATTATTTGTGATGATGATGATGATTCCATAAATCTTGTCAGCCATGACTCGACTTGGATTATTGATTCGGGAGCCTCATACCATGTTACTCCTAGGCGTGATTTCTTCTCATCTTATACCATTGGTGATTTTGGCACGGTAAAAATGGGAAATGAAGGAGTTTGTGAAATTGTTGGTATGGGAGATGTTTGGGTTGAAACTAGTAGTGGTTGCAAGCTTCAGTTGAAGAATGTTAGACATGTTCCTGATATTCGTCTCAACTTGATTTCGGTCAAAGCCTTGGATATTGAGGGCTATCACACTTACTTTGGTGGCGGTGGCATTTGTAAGATCACCAAAGGGTCTCTAGTGGTAGCAAAGGAGCAAAGTCCCACTTCTCTTTACAGGATGCCTGTAAAGTTATGCAAGGAGGAGGTGAATGCAGTTGAAGATGTATCGACTGATTTGTGGCATACACGGCTTGGTCACTTGAGTGAGAAAGGACTCAACATTCTTGTGAAGAAAAATTTTCTTCCGGTAAAAGGTACACCTCTAAAAACTTGTACTCATTGTTTTTCTGGTAAACAACATAGAGTTTCCTTTCATAGTTCTGGTCCTCATAGGAGGCCAAATATTCTAGATTTAGTTCACACTGATGTTTGCATGATGGATAGTAAATCTCTTGGTGGTGCATTATATTTTGTTACTTTTATTGACGACCACTCTAGAAAAGTGTGGGCTTTTGCTTTGAAATCTAAAGACCAGGTACTCGGTGTGTTCAAGCACTTTCATGCAAGTGTTGAAAGAGAGAAAGGAAGGAAACTGAAATGTGTCAGAGCAGATAATGGTGGTGAATACAGAGGTCCATTTGAAGAGTATTGCAAAGAGCATGGAATCAAGCTTGAGAAGACAGTTCCAAAGACTCCTCAGCATAATGGAGTTGCAGAGAGAATGAACCGTACTATTAATGAGAGAATCAGGTGTATGCTTTCTCATGCAAAATTATCAAAAGCCTTTTGGGGTGAAGCAATGGCGACTGCAGTGGATTTGATCAATCTTTCTCCTTCTATTCCACTTGATGGTGATGTTCCAAATAGAGTATGGTCAGGAAAAGATGTCTCTTATGGTTATTTGAGAGTGTTTGGCTGCAGAGCTTTTGTTCACATTCCAAGAGATGAGAGGTCCAAGCTTGATAAGAAATCGAAACAGTGTTTGTTCATGGGTTATGGTCATGAACAGTTTGGTTATAGATTGTGGGATCCTGTTGACAAGAAAATTATCAGAAGCCGTGATGTGATATTTCTTGAAGACCAAACCATTGAAGATTTTGACAAAGCTGAGAAACATAAATCTGATGCTAAAAGTTACAATGATGTTGCGCCTAAACCTCCTAGTGAAACTTCTGTTGATGAGGGAGATATACAGGTAGATGATGAGAATGTAACTGATAATCATGTTCCTCACCATGATGAGCCAGTTGAAGAGGAACCTCCTGAGCCACCAGTTGAGCCTGAATTGAGAAGGTCTAGTAGAGAGCGTCAAGTTTCTCAGAGATATCCTCCACATGACTATGTGACGATTACTAATAGTGGAGAGCCAGAGCACTACCAAGAGGCCATTGCAAATGTTGACAAAGAAAAGTGGTTGAAGGCCATGCAAGAAGAGATGAATTCCTTGCATGAGAATCACACATTTGAGTTGGTGAAGTTGCCTAAGGGCAAGAGAGCACTCAAGAACAAATGGGTATACAAGATAAAATCTGAAGACAATAAATCCCAACCAAGATACAAAGCAAGATTGGTTGTGAAAGGATTTAATCAGAGGAAAGGTGTTGACTTTGAAGAGATTTTTTCACCTGTGGTGAAGATGACTTCTATTCGAGTTGTGCTTGGATTAGCGGCTAGCTTGAATCTAGAGGTTGAACAACTTGATGTGAAGACGGCGTTCCTTCATGGTGATTTGGAGGAAGAGCTCTATATGGAGCAACCTGAGGGTTTCGAAGTCAAAGGCAAGGAAAAACTTGTTTGTAGATTGAAGAAAAGTTTGTATGGTCTCAAGCAAGCACCACGACAATGGTACAAGAAATTTGATTCATTCATGGAGAAGCATGGATATGGTAAAACTACAGCTGACCATTGTGTGTTTGTCAAGAAATTCTCTGATGGTGATTTTATTATTCTTTTGCTATAGTGGATGACATGTTGATTGTTGGTCATGACACTAAGAAGATTCAAAGCTTGAAGAAAGAGTTAAGCAAGTCTTTTGCAATGAAAGACTTGGGTCCTGCGAAGCAAATCCTTGGCATGAGAATTTCTCGTGACAGGAAGAATGGTAAATTGTGGTTGTCTCAACACAATTACATTGAGAAAGTGTTAGAGAGGTTTAACATGAGCAAAGCAAAACCTGTGAGTACTCCACTTGCTGGTCATTTCAAATTGAGTTCAGAACAATGCCCTACAAGTGAGAATGACAAAGAAGATATGAAGAAGGTTCCTTATGCATCCGCAGTTGGTAGTTTGATGTATGCTATGGTATGCACAAGACCTGATATTGCTCATGCAGTTAGTGTTGTTAGCCGGTTTCTCTCTAATCCTGGTAAAGACCATTGGCAAGCAGTGAAGTGGATTCTCAGATACCTTCGAGGCACTTCTAAAGTATGTTTATGCTTTGGAGGTGGTGATCCTGTGTTAGATGGCTACACAGATGCAGATATGGCTGGTGATCTTGATTGTAGAAAATCTACTTCTGGTTACATGATGACTTTTGCAGGGGGAGCAGTGTCTTGGCAATCAAGGTTACAAAAATGTGTTGCTTTATCCACTACTGAAGCTGAGTATATTGCAGCTACTGAAGCGGCCAAAGAACTTTTGTGGATGAAGAAATTCCTACAAGAGTTAGGCGTTGAGCAAGAGAAGTTTGTGTTGTTTTGTGACAGTCAGAGTGCAATCCATCTTGGAAAGAATCCGACATTTCATTCCAGGTCGAAGCATATTGATGTGCAGTATCATTGGATACGAGAAGCATTGGAGTTGAAGTCGTTTTCACTTGAGAAGATCCATACTGACGAGAATGGTTCAGATATGATGACAAAGACCTTGCCTGTGACGAAGATGATCTACTGCAGAAAGAAGGCGGGCATGGTGGAGCAGCTCCTTCCCACTTGAGTCGTGAGGGGGAGATTTGTTGGGTGGGGTCACTCCCCAAGTGGGACCCACCAATTAATAAAAGAAAAAAAAATACAAAAAGAAACAAGTGTTGTATGTGGGTGTTTTTTAAAAGCAAATGGGCTTGGCCCATGTGTCCACGAAATGAAAAAAAAAGGGATTTTGAATCCCTAGTTAAAAACAACAACTGTAGCAGATAGTGAAAAAACAGCAGCAGCCGCGTTGAACCAGAGAGAGGAGAAGAAGAGATTTTTGGTTCTAAGTGATAAAGAGTGTGTAGCAAAGTTACTTGGTTTGAGCTACAACTTGAGTATGTGTTTTCTATCACTTAGTTAATTTCTACTATTAGTTTAAATCTATCTCTAGGTTGTGCTAGTTTACCTATTTGTGTGGAAGTTGTGTTGTTGATTAGTTTCCACCTTTGGTGATGATTATTGTTGCTCCCTAGTGTTTACTAGAAGACTATTGTGTACCCATTATTTATTCATAGTGGAAGATTTATCTGGCTTGGTCCCGTGGTTTTTTATTCTCTCACATTGAGAGGATTTTCCACGTTAAAATTCTGGTGTCTGATATTTATTTTGCTACTATTATTATTCTGTTCTGGAATTGGATTTTTCTGGTTGTCCATTTAATTGCAAAGGTGGTTGGGAGAATTATTTCCGCATTTTAAAGAGACTCATAAGTCTGGTTTTTTTTCCCAACACCGCTTGTTTGAGTCATTGACACAAAAATTGCTACCTATCTTGGTCTAAGTGTAGAAAAACAATTGTTAATATGTGAGAGAAAAGTTGAGACAAATATGATCGATACATGAACCACGTAAAAAAAAAAGACAATTAGGTCTATAAAAATAATTAAAAGGCAATAATTTAGTCTTTTACAATGATTAAAAAGGGACTAAGTTACTTGCAATAAGACCAAGAATTTAAATATTGAGAGAGGTAAAAGAAAATGTTTAAGCTACAACACCATTCTTGGGGACTTGTGACCTACACATCTTCGCTATGTTCTTGAATTGGCCTTAAAGTCCGCCCCCTTGAAAACTTGTACGAATGATCATGATCCCCAACTGCAGCAGCTACAACACGAGCACGAAGCCTCCCTTTGGAGCATTCTTGAACGATCAAATGGCCTAATTCTAAATTCTCATTGTTCGTATCCACCTTCCCTATTAAATCCTTGAGTTGGTCTTTGGTCATTCTCACCTTGATCGTCACGGCTTGATCCCGAATGCGGTGAACTACTCCCTTGTTGCTCATCTTCTTTCCATAGCATGCATTACCCATCTATGTCTCCTTGCAATGAGCTCTTTCAGTTCCTTTGTTCACTAGTACTAGTTTCTATATGTGCTATAAAGTAGTATTGGGGATATATTATGTAAGGAAAATTTAGGAAAGCACGACCACCCTCATTAAATACGTACACCTATCAACGGAAAGTAACGTATGAAGATTAAACATTATGGTTGAAAATTTGACATTGATCTGCCACACAAAATAGAATTCAGCAACGGCCTAATTTGTTGTTCCATTTATGGTTTGCTGTTGTAGCCGCCAAGCTTCTCCTATCTCAATTCTCATTTATTGCTTTCTTTAGTTGAATGCAACAATTTCCATCAATAAATAAATGCAACAATGGATATTTGTGGTACACCATACACGTATGGGCATATTCACCCAAAAAAAAAAAACACCATAAACGTATGGGCACTACATTTTTAAAGTCGCAAGTTTTTATCAATAGCATACTGTATTTCCTGTCCTCATCCAAGTTCCAACAATACACGGTTTCATTTGACACAAATATTATTAAAAGAAGGGTTAAATAATGTTTTAGTCCTTATAAATATAATCAATTTTGTACAAAAAAAAATATAGTCAATTTTGTTTAGTCCTCGTAATAAAAATGACATGTTTTGGTCCTTATAAAAAATTTCAGCACGTAGTTTTAGTCCCTCTTAAATTAAAATTTGTTTAATTATGATTAAAATTTTAAATTTTTTACCATTTTTTTTCAAACTTGTTTAAATAAAAATTTTCCACAAAAAATAGCTTAAAGTTCAAATTTTTATTAGTTTTATCTTGAAATTTTGGTGTTTAAATAAATTCATATTTAATTCATTAGATGTTAAAAAAATCTATTTTTTATAATGTTTTTAACATGTCTGTAAAAAAATCATTCAAAAATTTATAATTTTAAGCATAATTAAGCAAATTTTAATTTAACAGGGACTAAAACTACGTGTTGAAATTTTTTATAGGAACCAAAACCTGTCACTTATTTTTATGAGTACTAAAAACAAAATCTGTTATATTTATAGTGACTAAAAACTTATTTAACCCTTAAAAGAATAGCAAATATATAGTAATGTACTATAAACCCTATTTTTCTATCAAGTTGAATTTATTTTATTTTAATTTTAACTCGTGTAATTTGATATTTTAAAATAAATAAATGAGTTGGAAATTAATAAAATGACATGAAAAATGAGAAAGTCAACACACACATGACACAATAGTGCCACATCATTAAACGAGAGTAATAAACATAAGGGGGGTGTATTGGATTAGGATTTTAAAAGACAATTTTTGTTTTAAAAAGTCTTGAGGATTTTAAAAGACTTTGGAGGATTTTAATAACTTTGATGATTTTAAAAGACTATCAGGATTTACAATTTGGATTTCAATGGATTTACATCATAAGATTTTAAAGGATTTGAAATAATTTTATGGATTTATAAGATTTTAAAGGATTTGAAATAATTTTATGGATTTATAAGATTTCAAAAGATTTTATGAATTTTAAGGACTCATTGAAAAGAAATGATCATAACACACTCTCTTTTACAATATTCTTAATACAAACTCTTTTATTTATTTTACTTTATTTTTTTACGAGAGAGATTGAGAGAGGATAGAGGGGGGAGAGAGTGGGAGAGAGGACGGAAGAGATAGGGAGAGAGAGAGAGAGAGTGAAAGAGAAGGGAGGAGAGAAAGAGAGGGGAAAAGAGGGTGAGACAGAAGGGAGGAGAGAGAGAGATAGTAAAATCTTAAAAGAAAAAACAATCTTAAGAAATCTCATGTTTTCATGAAAGACATTTTCATGCTAAAATTTCAGTAGAAAATCCCACAAATTCCATCAAAATCCAATTTATTAAACAATCCTTCGAAATTTGAATGATTTTGAATACCACATGACTTTTTTTAATTGATGAAGAATTTATTGAATACCACAAGATTTATTTTAAATGACAAAGAGTCTTGATTAAATACCACAAGACTTTTTTTAAATTAAAAAGAGTCTTGATTGAATACCACATGACTTTTTCATAATAAAAAAATCTTTAAAATCTCTTAGAATCCTAATCCAATACACCCCCATAAAACTGATGGTGTATTAAAAAAATACCCAAGACATGTTTATTAGGAGGATCAAAATGTTGGGTTTAGAAATGAGAGGACTTAAATTTCAGTTAAGTTAAAATATTAGGACCAAAAATGCATTTAAGCTTATTAATTATTGATATATTTTTATTATTATAAATACAAATAAAAAATAAATAATGTGTGAGTGATGCATACAATATTAATTAGAGTGTAACAATTAAAAATTATATCAACCGAAATTACATTGAAAATTAAAAGTGACACTCTTCTTAGAACAATTTGTGTGCAGTTATTATGAAACAAAGCAAGTAATAACATGATAATCTAGTGGATATAGTCACTCATCTTATGTGAGGAGAAGTGGTAAATTTCGAATATTAACTCAGATTCTTGCATATCAACATTCTTGTAGCAAAAAAACTAATTGTACTAAAAAAAATAGAGTTGCGTTTTTTTTTTGTTGACAAAGAGTAATTATATTTATCTGCCTTAAAATAACTTATATTTTGAGTTGTATATATTAAAGTCAATTTGATGAAGTCATAATACATTTATTTAATCAATAATCAACCTAGATCTCTTTCGGGCATGATTTGTGTACATGCTTATATTGAGTGTATCAAATCCAATTTCGAGTATGGTTGAGAATTGATCAGGTTGATCAATAGAAGTAAATGAACTATCCTGTTAGACTCAGGCAATAAATTGTTTATAAAAATAGACAGCTATAAGACTTTCTAGAGACCTATTTATTAAAAAAAAATAGACTACGCATCACAAAAAATTATGTTAACTCTGCCAGATCGGCTTACTGAAGCAAATATAGTTGATATTTTTTTTAGGGAATAATATAGTTGATATTTATATTTTTTTTTTACAAGAGTTGATATTTATATTACTACTACTATTATATTAAATTTAGCACTTTGTGTTAAATTTAAAATTACTAGCCTTTTCAACAATTAATTTTTTTTTGAAAGAATAGTGAAAATATTTTATCTTGCATTATGTTTTGACATATTTACATGTATTATTATAAAATATATAATTGAAATATGATGTTATATGAAGTTAGATTCTCTAAATTTCCATGTTAAATCTCAAAATATATAGAATATAATATCATTAATATATTCTCGTTATTCTATTTAAAGATACAATGGCTTTTTTTTTTAGGGGGAAATATGGTGGATTACTTATTTAAAGAGGTTAATATGAAATAAATTATTACGTAGGTTAATAGGCTAGCTTTAAAAAAGAGGGTTAATACATGTCTATCCCCTGTCATTCGGGCGAGTTTTGGTTTACCCCCTGTAAAATAAAAAGTTGGAGATTTTTGCTTGTAAAATGTAGATTCTTTGGTTTTAGACCCTTAAGCATCTGATTGTGCAAAATCGATGATGTGGCACACTTACTTGGATCTGACTGTAACACTTCAGCTGTTGTGGCATGCTCAGTAGATATTTTTAATGATGTGTCACGTAGAGTTGGATTTTTATAATTCTTTTTAATAATTAATTTTTTTCCATTTGGTTTTTATTTACCAAAACATGTTTTTTTAAAACAAAAAATATTAAAATCTTATATATAAAAGTTCTTAAGTCTCTTTAAGTAAATTTTTGGAGCAAAAAAGTTGTTGCAAATTCCCTTCCTAATTTTTTCTCTTTCTTTAATTTTTTAGAAAATGATCGCATATCTTATATATAAAAGTTCATAAGAAGTCTCTTAGACAACTTTTTTGAGTCAAAAAAGTTGTTGCGAATTTTCTTCCTAATTTTTTGCTCTTTCTTTATCTTTTTTCAAAAATTATCGCATATTTTGTCTTATATATAAAAGTTCTTAAGTCTCTTAGACAACTTTTTGGAGGCAAAAAAGTTGTTGTAAATTTCCTTTCTAATTTTTTGCTTTTTCTTTATTTTTTTAAAAAATGATCGCATATCTTTTATATAAAAGTTCTTTAGGCTCTTAGACAGTTTTTTTAAATCAAAAAATTTATTACAAATTTTCTTCCTAATTTCTTGCTCTTTCTTTATTTCTTTAAAAAATGATCGCATATTTTGTCTTATATATAAAAGTTCTTAAGTCTCTTAGACAACTTTTTGAAGCCAAAAAAGTTGTTGCAAATTTCCTTCCTAATTTTTTGCTCTTTTGTTTTTTTATAAAAATGATCGCATATCTTTTATATAAAAGTTCTTAAGTCTCTTAGACAACCTTTTGGAGGCAAAAAAGTTGTTGCAAATTTCCTTCATAATTTTTAGGTTTTTTTTTAGTTTTTTAAAAAATGATCTCATATCTTATATATAAAAGTTCTTAAGTCTTTTTAACAACTTTTTGGAGCCAAAAAATATTTTTTTTTTACATAAATTTTATAAGTTATTTCCTCTTTTGAATCGTTAACAAGTACCCTAAGGGCATTGTTAGCATAACCCTATAATTAATAGGTTGTCCACACCTATACTTTCTCACCAAACTCCTTTTGAAAAACATTATGAAAAAATTCCATCTTATTCCCACCTTAGTTTTTGGATGTCTAGCTTATGCAACAAATTTTCATGTGTCCCATAAGTTTGCTCCTCGTGCCACCAAATGTGTTTCTATTTGTTATTCAGTTGGTCAGAAAACTTACAAATTATATAATATCAAATCTCATAAAGTTGTCACTGGTCGTGATGTTATTTTCCATGAGATATTTTCCCCTAAAATCCATTTCGTCTCCACATGAAACAGATTTTGTCATACCCATTGTTATCTCAGATTCCTCACCAATCCTGCCAACACACGGAGAATATGCCCCTGCCACTTCCGCTTCTACAACAACCCCCTTGCATCATTCTCAAAGAACTCATGTTCCCCCGGTAGCCTTGAATGGCTATGTTTGTAACCAAATAAGTTATCCTGAATCATTGTCATTCTCATTATCTTTTCCTAGTAAAGGTACATGATATCCTCTCTGCAATTTTATCTTGTATGATTGTTACTCACCACAACATAGAGCTTTTATTGCTACTATTACTAATGATGTCGAACCTACATGCTATGAACAAGCTGCCTCCCAATCTCATTGGCAAAAGGCAATGCAATTTGAGTTCGATGCTTTAAAAGCCAACAAAACTTGGTTTCTCACGCCTCTCCCTCTTGGAAAGCAAGCTATCAATTGTCGTTGGGTGTACAAAATCAAGCGCTGGTTCTCTTGGATGCTATAAAGCGCGATTGGTCACAAAAGGAAACACACAACTTGAAGATATTGATTACCATGATACCTTTTCACCTACTGCTAAAATGGTTACAATACATTGCATATTAGCTTTGGAAGCTGCCCAAAATTGGTCACTTCATCAACTTGATGTCCACAATGCATTCCTTCACGGAGATTTTTTTGAAGAAATTTATATGTCTCTTATTCCTGGTTTTTCGCGACAGTGGGAGAATCTTGTTTGTCGCCTCAACAAATCCTTATATAGATTAAAACAAGCCTCTCATCAATGGTTTGTGAAGTTCTCTACATCTATTCAAGGTGCTGGATTTGTTCAATCCAAAGCAAATTACTCATTGTTTACATGTAAGAAAGGCAAATCATTTACTACCTTATTGATCTATGTCGATGACATCCTCATAACTGGTAATGATCCTAATGTTATGACTGTTCTTAAACAATTTTTGCATAAACAATTCCAGATTAAAGATTTGGGTGATTTAAAGTATTTTTTTGGGCATGGTGATTTCTCGATCAAGAAAAGGTATATTCATTTTGCAAAGGAAATACACTTTAGAGATTCTAAAAGATGGTGTTTGGGAGCTAAACCTGTGAATTTTCCCATGGAGCAAAATGTAAAATTGTCAGATGAAGGAGAAATGTTGAAAGATCCATCCTCATATAGGAGGCTTGCCAGACGCCTAATTTATTTGACTGTTACTCGTCCGGATGTCACCTACTCAGTGCACATATTGAGTAGATTCATGCATGCTCCCCTCAAACCTCATATGGAAGTTGCCATGCAAATATTGCGGTATTTAAAGAACAATCTAGGTCAAGGTTTACTTTTCTCTTTCCAAAATGATTTATCTATGCGTGCTTTTTGCTATTTAGATTGGGGAGGTTGCCCGATATCCAGAAAATCAACTACATGTTATTGTGTTTTTTGGGATCTTATCTAATTTCTTGGGGAACATAGAGACAAAAGACAATTTCTTTATCATCAGCTGAAGCTAAATATAGAGCTATGACAGGTGCATCTCGCGAGTTGTCTTGGCTACAACCACTGTTGAAGGATTTAGAGATATTGCACTCAAAGGCAACATTGTTGTATTGTGACAACAAAGCAGATCTTCACGTTGCATCTAATATAATATTTCATGAAAGAACTCGACATACATAGATAGATTGTCATTTTATTCGTGAAAAGATTCAAGATGGTTCACTTTCAACATAGTATATTCCTTTAGTAGAACAAATTGCTGATGTGTTCAATAAACCATTAGGAAAATAAACATTTCTTACAATGAAGCGCAAGTTGGGAGTTCTTAATATTCACTCTCCAACTTAAGGGGGAGTGTTAGCAAAGTTAATTATATCCCATGATTATTTCCATTAGAAAACTTAATTTAATTGTATTCCATCAGTCTTGCTGTAAATATAGTAACTGTCATATTATAATAGGTGTAGATTGCTTAATTATAGGAGCAGAATGGTCATATTAGAGATATAGTTGTGTATATATTGGCTCTATTTTACTGAATAAAATCACAACCCAATTATTTCCAGCTTCTCTTTTACTTAAGAGACTAATTCACACCCCCCAACTTATGGGCATAAAGAGTCGTAGACTTTGAGGGATCATACTATAGTCAAGTTGAAGATGGATACCACATGTTCCTTTTGTATTTTTATTATTTGACTTTTCAATTTTACAAAAATACATCATATAAATAAAATATTTCCTTTTTTATAAATTACTATTACTCACTTGACCAAAAACAAAAAACTATTACGCAAACTTGAAAGTTGGCTGAGAGAATCGGTGAAAAAATCTAGACGGCAATTGATTTTTAAAGTGTGAAAGCGTTCACATGCTAAGGAAATATAGACGGTCATAACTAACTTGAAAGTAAATTTTGCTACATTAAAACCAACCTCCAATTTCAATTCCCTCGAACTTGATTTCTCAATAGTTTCTTTTATCAAAATGTTTATATCATAAAGTTCATCTTTGCAAAATTTTATATCATTCAAAAATCATTTAATGTTATGATATCCATCAAAATTAACAATGTTCAGTAAAAACACATAATAAATTACTTTTATAAAATTTATATTCATTTAGATGTTATTTAATGGTGTAACATCGTCTAAATGTTATACCGATGTAATTCGATCCATACCCTATATATGAACACCAATGTAAAATTTGCAAGCACTTGTGATGCTTACCAAGAAACACCAGGGGTTCCAACTTCAACAAACTAGACTTACAAACAAAAAAAAGTTGGCTTTAATGTACTTTTGGTATCCATATTTTCATTTTTCTAAATTTTTGGTACCCCTATTTTAAAACTCACATTTTTGGTCCCTCTATTCAATTTTTCATGACTTTTGATTCCCACCCCCACTACATGAAACTTGACTTTTAGTGACAGTAAATTTTCGTAGGTAAAAATCCTTTTACTGTAGGTATAGACCCGTGTACCTAGACATTTGACTTGTAGTGACAGTAAATTCTGTTGGTAAATGTCCTTTTACCGTGATTATTGCCCCAAGTACGAAACTTGACTTTTAATGATAAATGATTTCCATAGGCAAACGTCCTTTTACCATATATATGTATCGCCACAAGTACATATACCAACAAATTTGTATTATGATTAAATGTTATACCTACGACTAAAATCGGTAGGTAAAACCAAAAGTTTCGTCTGACGAGTAAAATTCGTCACTGTGGGCTATAGCGACGACAAAAAATATGTGGGCATAGATACTTGGGGCTATAAAAGAACTATTACCTACAATAATTTATTGTCACTAAAAGTCAAGTATTTTGCAGTGGGGTGGGGAAAAAAGTTAGAAAAATTGAAATAGGCGACCAAAAAACAGAATATTAAAATAGAGGTACCAAAACTTTAGAAAAATGAAAATAAGATACCAAAATTGCATTTAAAACAAAAAGTTTTTAATTAAGCCAAACAAGATAAAAAGAAGGCACTAAGAAACACAAATATATATATAATAGATCTTAATTAAGCTAAACAATATTAAAAGAACCATACCAACACAACTAATTAAAACATTGTCTTCCATAGAGGAGGATTCGGTCGCTTGGATGCATATGGAGGATTCATGTGCGTTCAGTTCATTCATAAAAGTGGGTATTCCGAAGGTCTAACTCGGAGTTCATCTCCTTCAATATAGACACTATCTATGTGTCTTCTTTTCAATGTGAGACTTGTATTTTTTTTCAATTCACACTTACAACATTAGTTACAACACTAGTTCTGTGTCCTAAAACTTAGTGTTTATTGTTTCAACTTTTCAATTTCTTTCCAACTTCACAAAAATGTTCCAACAACTGCTTCTATTTCTAGAGAGTTTTTATCCTGAATGGTTCACGAAACTTCAATCAACCAATTACATCTCGGAATTGGCCGGAAATCATGGCAAATTGTTGGTTGAATTTTTTTAAAACTCTGAAAAGCATAGCTGAAACTCTCGCTCCCGATGTATTCATGATCAAGTATTTTTGCTATATTATGCATTTTACATAAATTTTCTCCCTCCTTTGTACATATGGATTTTTATATAAAACGTTAAAAGTTTTAGTTCTGGCTTTGCTCACGTATTGGCTAAGAGATACTCCGAAATAAATTAATCATAAGCCACCATCTCATGATGTAATAATAAGCAGTGTGGCTAGCAAAATGGCTCTGCCACTTTTGTAAAATTAGAATGTTAGTGGTCCGATTAAGAATGATTGAGATCGCATGACTGTGTGGTTATCTCCAACGCTGGAAATTCAGGTCCAACATTCATGGTCCAATATATATACCTTACTTTCAACTATCTTACAAAGTGGAGCTCCACTAACTTGCAGAACAATTTTTTGACAAGAACTTGTAGAACAATAGTCACCTCTATATTAGGGTTCACAGAATAATGTAGAACAATAGTCACCTCTATATTAGGGTTCACAGAATAATGTAAAAAAAAGTGAAATTATGCGATTGATATGAGGTTTTTATATTGGATTTAACTCATTCTTATAAATTTTATTTGAGTCTGTTTAACACTATTGAACTTGGTGCGTTGATATAAACGGTAGGTGACCTTATTGATAGACTCTATTTTCATATTAAGTTTTTATATTGAACTTAATCTATCATTGCAAAACCTACATTGTAAGATGCGTAATGTCACTCTTTATATAATTATTTCAGACTTTATCCTTATTCTATGTGAGATTTAATTTTTTTCCAATACATCTCTTCATACCCAACACTATTAAACTTAGTACCTGAATATACACTGTAGATAGCACCGTCATTAGACTTTGATTTAATATAGGAAATGTATATTGGTTTAACTCATCTTAGAAAATCAATTTTGTAAGCTGAATTTTGTCACTCTTTATAAACTCATTTTAGACCTTATGTTTATTTTATGTGAGACCAAAGTTTTTTCCAATACTTAATATACGAGGTCATTTCTTAAATGTTTGAATTATTACCATTAATAACATTACTTAATGATTGCATAGGCGTGCTTTTTTGTAGTTTTCATCATTTTAGACATATCAAATCGTGATATTGCGTCAAAAAAAAAAAGACTCAAGAGTGATGAGTTTCACTTTAATTTTCATTTTGAAAACCACGCATTTTAATTTAATTCTAAAATTATCAAAATTTTACGAGTTTAATGATCATACACATATAGTGTATTTTTTTTTGTATTCATAACAAAAGGCAGAGTAAATTTTATACTAATTAAACTCAAATTTAATTTATATTTCCTCTAATTAACGTTTGTACATATTCTTGTGTTGCTTCTCTTCATCTGCTCTATTTTTCCTTTTCTGTTTGATCATTTGATGGACCAGACCAACAACGACGTCAAAGTTTGGAATCAATGTTGGATAATCCTTGCCAAAAAAAAAGTTGTCCAAAATGGGACCAAAATGGTAATCCGCAACATGGCCACATATGTTTGGCTCTCCTAGAAAAATACCTTCGGACACAAGTTGCAAAGATGGTGACGTCATGCAATGTCGGACCCATCAAGCAAGTTTAAGAAAGTTGTTGTCTCCACTTTTGAAATTGTTAAAAAATTTACCTAACTACCGCTATGTCTTGTTCCGCGGCAGTTAACTGCCATTGTGACATTTTTTAAAGCGTAGACCCGACGGCAGTTAACTGCTGTTGGAGGTAAATGTGTAATTTCATGATGTTTCATAGCAAATGTTGAAGTGAGAACAACAACTTTCCAAGTCTAATAAGATGAATTGGTGGGATTGTACCACTCAAATTAGATAGTCTTTGGGTTGAATACCAAGTTTTAAAAATAATTTAAATTTGTATTTTTGTTTGAAATTGTAAGGCTTAGAAAAATTATTCTTCAAAATTGTAAAATGATAATTTAGTGCATTAAATTATAAAACATTTGTTAATTTAGTCTCTCCCTTAAAATACATTTTTAATAAATTATTCATCAAAATCAATGAAAGATCTACCCATTTGTTTTGTATACTGTCTCTTGGTGAATCAATACAAATATAGAACTTCTAACATTGTGAGTTTTTTTGCTGGAATTTCTAAAATTGTGTTGTTAATTTTGAAAAACGGACTAAAATGATTACTATCCTTCAATTTGAAGGACTAAATTGTCATTTTGTAAGTCAAATTTTGAGGATTAAAATGTTGATTTACTTGGCCTTACCTCTTTGGATCTCTCTCTTTCTTAGGTTTTTTTTTTTTAATATATTTTAATCAACCCATGAATCTCTATTTAAGCCTCCACGGTTTCAACACTTAGCTTGTGCACTAAAGACATACCAAATACTGATCATCTATACTCCACCATGGCTTCACATATTCATCACTATCTACTATTATCCTTTATCATAATCCTTCACCTTTTTTCATCTACATTGTGTGATCAATACTCCAACAACTATATTATTCACATGAACTTATCAGCCATGCCCAAACCCTTCTTAAGTCAACAAAGTTGGTACTTAGCCACCCTTTCCTTACTACTTGACATTACTTCTAATAGTCAAGTAACAATTAACAACGACCAGTTGAACTATATTTTTTCTTCAAAACTCACATACACCTACACTAATGTCATGAATGGTTTCAGTGCAAGTTTGTCTCCTTTAGAGCTTGAAGCTCTGAAAACCACTCCCGGATATATTTCATCCATAAGGGATTTACCTATCAAACCAGACACAACACACTCACCTCACTTCATTGGCCTCAATCCTGTTTTCGGAACATGGCCTACAACACAATATGGAAAAAACGTCATCATTGGTTTAATAGACAGTGGAATTTGGCCAGAAAGTGAAAGCTTCAAAGATGATGAGATGCCTAATATCCCTTCAAGATGGAAAGGCAAGTGTGAAAATGGTACTCAATTTGATTCCTCATTGTGCAACAAAAAACTCATAGGAGCTCGATTCTTTAACAAAGGATTACTAGCAAATAATCCTAACATCACAATAACCATGAACTCCACACGTGACATAGACGGTCATGGTACTCACACTTCAACCACTGCTGCTGGAAGTAAAGTTGAGGGTGCATCCTACTTCGGCTACGCCTCTGGATCAGCCATAGGTATCACTAAAATATCTCACTTATTGTTAACTTGATCAACAACGAATACTAGAGATTTTTATTTATAATCCATATGAAAATAAAGAAGATAACAAATATTACTAACTATTAACCAAATTTATATCCAATAATAGGCATGGCTCCACATGCTCATGTATCCATGTACAAGGTGTTGTGGAAAGAAGGAGCATATGCATCTGATACAATAGCTGCAATTGATAGTGCAATATCAGATGGTGTAGATGTTCTTTCATTATCATTGGGTTTTGACGAGGCACCTTTGTATGAAGATCCTGTAGCTATAGCCACATTTGCAGCTATGGAGAAAAACATTTTTGTATCTACATCTGCAGGGAACAGAGGACCAGTGCTTGAAACTCTCCACAATGGAACACCATGGGTAATATTACTGAAAAATCTCATTTATTGATAGCTTAATCAATAATAAATACATATGAAATTATTGGTCCAAATGAAAGTGAAGTAGATAACAAGAATAATTAACATAACTCACCCTTTACTAACAATTAACTAACTTTATCTCTAACAGGTAATAACAGTTGCTGCTGGCACAATGGATCGTGAATTTCACGGGGATATAACACTTGGAAATGGAGCCAAAGTCACTGGTTTGTCTCTCTATCCGGGGAACTTTTCTTCAGGCAACGTCCCAATGGTTTTCTTGAGCTCATGTGATAATTTGAAAGAACTCATCATAGCGAGAAACAAGATCGTGGTGTGTGAAGACAAGAACCGAACACTTGCTACTCAAGTGGATAACTTGGACAGAATAAAAGTTGTTGCGGGTGTTTTCATATCAAATAATTCTGAGGATATAACATATTACATTCAAACTAAGTTTCCATCTATTTTTTTGAATCCAATTAATGGAGAACTTATCAAGGATTTCATTAAGTGCAATACTAATCCAAAAGCAAGCATGACATTTAATAAAACTGTTTTAGGTACAAAACCAGCACCAAGTGTGGATAGTTATAGCTCAAGAGGACCATCACATAGTTGTCCATTTGTGTTGAAACCAGACATCACAGCACCAGGAACACTAATCTTAGCTTCATGGCCTCAAAATGTTCCAGCAACAGAGCTGCAATTCCAGAACAATCTCTTCAACAACTTCAACTTGTTAAGTGGAACATCAATGTCATGTCCACACGTTGCAGGTGTAGCAGCACTTTTAAAAGAAATACACCCTTGTTGGAGCCCAGCAGCCATTAGATCGGCTATGATGACAACATCAGACATGTTAGACAACACAAAAGAACTTATCACAGACATTGGTAATGGTTACAAACCAGCTTCGCCTTTAGCTTTGGGAGCTGGACATATCAATCCCAATAGAGCACTTGATCCCGGACTTGTTTATGATGCAGGAAAACAAGATTATGTGAATCTTCTATGTGCATTAAAGTTCACTCAGAAGAATATCACGGCCATCACGAGATCGTCTTTTAACAATTGTTCTAACCCTTCTTTGGACCTTAATTACCCTTCTTTTATTGCCTTTTTCAATAATACTGGTGTTAAGTCAAAGGTGATTACACAAGAATTTCAAAGAACAGTAACCAATGTTGGAGAGGAACCAACGATCTACGTAGCCAACATTACACCTATTGAAGGGTTCCATGTTAGTGTTGTCCCAAACAAGTTGGTGTTTAAGGAGAAAAATGAAAAGGTGGCATACAAGTTGAGGATAGAAGGTCCCAAAATGGAGGAAAATAAAGTAGTTTTTGGGTATCTCACTTGGACAGACTCGAAACACAATGTTAGAAGTCCCATTGTTGTGACTAGCCTCAACTCAGAATTAACACCCCCATAGAGCTTAAAGTGTTTCCTTGAATATTAATGATTGCTTAGGATGAGGGAGGATATTATGCTTCTACCAATCGTTGATTTCATTTTTCTCAATAATAAGTAAGTTCCGTCATGACCAGATCATTACTTGTTGAGTTTGGGTATAATCTTTTTAGTATACATTAATGTCTAGACTTTGTGTATCTTTGTTATCAGTTTTAGTCCCTACCGTCAAAAACTTCTGTCAATCATAGGGACCAAATTGAAAGTAAAAAAGAATAATTATTTTTTATTAATTATAAAAAACCCAAAAAAAGAATATTCATCATCTTTATCTATATCTTCATAAAGATGCTGTTCTTTAGGGTTTAAAGATGAAAAACCAGATAAGTTAAACATCACAAACTAGTCGCAGCAAGTGACAACAAATCGATGACTGAGCTGCTATTAAGAATAGAAGAAAATGGTGAAGATTTTCATTAACCTTGATCAAATGGTACAACAAGTATTTATACATTTGGCTATGTACTACTAGAAACTAAACTGTACTACACTAAATCTCTAATTGTACTACATTACAATAGCTTTATTTTGGTGACTTGTACTGCAAGTAAGATGAGTGTCATGCTTTTGTTCCTTTGGTACTTCATTGTGTAATATCCCCTCACAAGTTGGAGGCTGGTAGATATCTAACATCCCCAACTTGGAGAGTAAAAGATTGAAAGGCTGTGGAAACAAGAATTTGGTAAAGAAATCTGCAATCTGATCATGAGTGGAAACTCGAAGAAGCTTGAAAAGACCAGCTTGCAATTTTTCTCTTACAATGTGACAGTCAATCTCAAGGTGTTTGGTTCTTTCATGAAACACATGGTTAGCAGCAATGTGCATGGCACTTTGATTGTCACGGTAAAGAACTGGAGCTTTGGTACATGTTAGTTGCAAATCCTTGATGAGATATAACAACCACTACAATTCACAAGTAGCAGAAGCTAAGGCACGATACTCTGCTTCAGAGGAGGATCTGGTGAAAATAGCTTGTTTCTTGGTTCTCCAAGAGATGAGAGAGTGGCCAAGAAAGAAGCAATGACCTGAAATGGAACGCCCGGTATCCTTACAACCAGCCCAATCTGCGCCAATAAAGCCCTAAAGTTGCAACACTGAAGTCCTAGGGAAGAAAATGCCACGTCCTAGACATCCTTTGAGGTATTTGAGAACTCTTATAGCTGTTGTGTAATGAGTTTGTGTAGACTTGCTGAGAAATTGACTAAGTTGTTGGGTAATATAATTAATGTCAGGTCTGGTATTGTTAACGTACAAAAGCCTGCCAATCAGTCTTCTGTAAGCAGAGATATCAGAGAAAGGAGGAGAATCATCATTATGTAACTTGATGGAAGGATCAGAAGGAGTTGAAACAGGTTTAGAGCCTAGAAGGCCTGAATCATCCAGAAGATCCAAACAATACTTTCTTTAGCATAGAGAAATTCCACATTTTAAGTGAGCTACCTCAAGTCCTAAGAAATATTTGAGAGTGCCAAGGTCTTTAATTTTGAAGGCTTCATGTAAAATATTATTGATAAAGGTAAACTCAGAGATAGAGTTACCGGCAAGAATCACATCATCCACATAAACCAAAAGAAGAGTGAAAGTTTCAGAAGTGCTCTTAATGAATAGAGAAGCATCAGAAGCTGCTTGCTTATATCCATTAGTGATCAGAATATTGGTAAGCTTCTCATACCACTTCCCACTAGCCTGTTTAAGACCATATAAAGACTTGGATAGCTTGCAAACTTGATTGGGTTTAGATACAGAAACACCTGGTGGAATGGTCATGTAAACATCTTCTTGGAGATCTCCATGCAAAAAAGCATTATTCACATCCAATTGATGCAAAAGTCAATTATTAATAGAGGCTAAAGCTATAACCATTCTGACTGTAGTGAGCTTGGCAACATGTGAGTAAGTATCAAAATAGTCTAAACCCTCAATCTGGTTGTAGCATTTTGCTACTAGACGGGCCCTGTACCTTTCAATTGAGCCATCAACATTGTGCTTGACTTTGTAAACCCATCTGCACCCTATGGGTTTGACAGCTGGAGGAAGCTCCACTATTTGCCAAGTTCCAGTTTGATCAAGAGCATTAAGTTCATGTTGCATAGCTTGTTTCCAACAATCAAACTTGATAGTCTCATCATATGAAGTAGGTTCAGGGTGATGAACAATAGACAAAGCAAATTTTGAGTGAGATGCATATACGTGTGTATAAGAAATAAAACTGCATAATGGATATTTATTGTGGGAAGGATAGATATTATGAGTAACATGTGTATTGCAAATAAAATCTTGTTAGTAAGAAGGAGATTTTCTAGTTCTAGTAGAAACCCTAAGAGGAGGAGGTGGAGGTGTGGGAATAACAGGAGGTGTAGGGATGACAGGAGAATCAAGAAGAGGAGGGATGAAACTGTTAGTATCATCAATGATAGGAGGGGAGGGTGAAGAAGGAGATAAATACTCCGAATCAGAAGTAGAGTTTGGGGAAGAAGGAGTGTAAGGTAAAACAGACTCATGAAAGACAACATTTCTTGAAATAAAAATTACTTTTGAATGAAGATCAAACAAAACATAGCCTTTAGAGCCTGACTTGTATCCCAAGAAAACACATTTCCTTGATCTGGACTGTAACTTGGTTCTATGTGCTTGAAGAGTAGAGGCATAACACAAACAACAAAACACTTTAAATGAATTGAGATCATGTATTTTGTCATAAAGAACCTGATAAGGAGAATGGTTTTGAAATAGAGGGGTAGGAACTCTATTAATAAGAAAGACAACATGTAAAACAACATAAGACCAAAAATGATTAGGAAGTTTGGACTGAAAGATAAGGGCTCTAGCTACATTCAATATATGTTGGTGTTTTCTCTCCACCCTACCATTTTGCTGGGGGGGTTTCAACACAAGACTTCTGGTGTATGATACCTTTAGATGCATAGAACTCAGGAAGAAGAAATTCAGGTACATTGTCTGACCTAATGAATTTGGGGGTAATATGATGATGAGTATGTATTAACTGAATGAAACTTTTAATATGAGAGGAGACCTCAACTTTAGACTTAATGAGAATGGTCCAAGTAAACCTACTAAAATCATCAACAATAGTAATGAAATACCTATGACCATGAACATATGATATAACATGTGGACCCCAAATATCAAGATGCATCAATTCAAATTTAGCAGATGCAACAGAAAAACTTAAGGAATAAGGTAACTTTTTCTGTTTAGAAAAATGACAAACATCACATATAACTTTATTATCAATGGAAATAAAGGGGTACATATGATGCATCTTGGACAATCTTTGATTAGACAATTGTCCTAATCAAAAGTGCCAAAGAGCAGATGCAGGAATTTGAGTATTAACTAAACTAGAATGAAAAGTACAAGCTTTATTCTGAAACAGATAAACTTTGAGGTCTTGAAATAAGAGGGGAAACTCTCAATCTATAAAGAACATCATAAGGATCACTGATAGACTTTTAGCAAGTGTACTAAAACTATCGAAGTAATAAAATTTATAAGTTTGTATCCACAGGGACTGTTTCAACTTCTACTCCGCAATGTCGTTATTATTAAGGATGTATTAAATGAGGGGTTGCCCTAGGCAGTTGGTTTAATTGCATAAAGAATAAATAAGATGATAAAAGTTGTTTCGAAAGTATAAGGAGAGATGAGATCAAGTCTTTCGAATCCTCTGATTAATTCTGTTTGGTAAACTGCACCTATTTCTATGAATACTCCTCTAGTTTTTGTTGGAACAAAATGTATGAACAACTCTCTTTTGAGTTTTGATGATAACAAAGTGTTAAAAAGAAAATTGGATATGCTAATACTTGATTCTAGTGTGCAGAACCATATACTTAAAGATTGGTATCTAACAATGGTTATGAAAGAACAAGTTAAGAGCAAGAAGGAAAATATAGAAGCTTGTGTTGCAAGGCTGAAGAAAATCAGCGTCTGAAGAAGAGCTTCTGAAGGCAGCGTCTGAAGACCAGCTTCTGAAGAGTGCGTCTGATGAACAGTGCTTCTGAAGGTGCGTCTGAAGACCAGCTTCTGAAGAGTGCGTCTGATGAACAGTGCGTCTGAAGGTGTTTCTGAAGAAGTGCGTCTGATGAACAGTGTCTGAAAGACCAGCTTCTGAGTCTGAGTTTTAAGGAAAAGCAGAAGTCACTGTCAACAGTAAAGTACTGTACGGTCAGAACAGCTCTCTGCAACCTTTGCCTCCTTGGATGAAACACGCAGCCAGCTTTTAAGGAAACAATTTAAATATTACTGCTCTGTTTTCTCAGTTGCGCACACAATGTCAGGAAGGAATTAAATGATGGCTGAAGCTTCTTTTGCAACTGCTATTTTGTTAAATCTGGCTCTTCTCAACAGCTCTTAATTCCTCTATAAAGGATTGAAGTTTTGAAGAAAAAGATTAAGACTCATAAGACTGAAAACGCAGTGCTCTGTTTTCTGAAACGCAAAACTGCCAAAACTGAAAGTCATCAAAATAACTTAGAAATTCTTACAAACCTTTTTATCTTAGAATTTCTTAAGTATAGAGTCTTATTCTGTGTTGTATTTTGTGAACACCACTGATTGTATATCAAGTGTTCAACTCAAACTTATTCTTTTGTAAATCTATTTGAAGCAAAGTGTCTTACTTTGTGTTTGAGCAACTGGAAGTCTCTTACTTTGTGTTTGAGCATAGGAAGTCTCTTGCTTTGTGCTTGAGCAAATTGTAATCTTTGTGATTATAGTGAAAATCTCTTGTAAGTGATAAGGGGAGTGGACTACTTCCGGATTGTGGAAGGAACCAGGATAAACTCTTGTGTCTCTCTCTCTCTCTCTCATTTACTTCTTACCCGCTGCTAAAACAACTCTGAAAATAGTTTCGGAATCTGATCTATATCTGATTCTGAACTAACCTAAGTTTTTGAGAAAGAAAAGAAAAATCCAACACAATTCAACCCCCCTTCTTGTGTTTTTCTCACCTTCAGTTTTACGATAGTTAACAAAAATAGTCATAATCAATCCCTTGAGTTAGAACCCTCTTCTCGGATTACAGCCCCTAATTCCTTATGTGATCTAATATTCCTCGAAGGTTTTACAAACGTTAACCTATTATCACAAATAAACGATTATCCATTCCTAGATTAACCCTGTTTATTTGAACAATTCAATTAGGTCTAAGTTGAAAGCTAGGGTCAGTAGTCATTCATTCTTGCGAATTCATGTTATATATTGTCAGTATATAAAAAGCATTAAGAACAATTGAATTGAATAAAACTAGATTAATATTCATAAGCCATAGAGTTTCACAGCCACATGTGTTCAAACAGATTACATCAGATTCATCTCCAGACCTAATCTCTAAGAGATTTAGCTACTCATAATATGAATTACAAATAACATAATCAATTGAAGCATAAAAACATACATAAACTGACTATGAGTTGGATGGAATGGCCACCTCTTCAGTTTTGTGCTCTCAAAATCGTGCATCCAATCTCCAAAATTCCGAACCCTTGTTTCTGAAAACAAATCAGCTTAAATAGGCAATCTGCGTCTAAAATCGTGACACGATTATATAATCGTGACACGATTCTTCATTAAAGGCCCCAGGGTTCTCAACATTTAGTTACAAAATTGTGTCACGATTATACAATCGTGTCACGATTTCATAGACAGAAACTTCCTTCAATCTGGTCAGAAAAATCGTGACACGATGCCCAAATCGTGTCACGATGCACTTAGTTCAGGTTCTTGATGTTTTCTTGCTTTTTGCACCTCCAGGCTATCTAATAATGCTACAGACTCAATAAAAACATCAAAACAACTGATAAAAACAAGTAATGACATCATGTCATCACAACCCCAAACTTGAATCATTCCTTGTCCTCAAGGAATTTACTTGTAGAATTGACAAATGACAGTAAAATAACAATTTACCTAACTAAGTGATAGTACCAAAAGTTCATCTCCTTGCTAGCCATTTGATGGGCCAGCTGGCTTGACTACATCCACAATTCACAACTCCACGCAACAGTTTTATAAGGGTTTTCCCACAGTCGACATGCAGGTCTACATATTACCATAAGGTTGAAAATTTTCTAAACATCAATCAAAGTCCATGTCAACACACACCGTAAAGGTCTTTAAGGGTTATAACGGGGCTTAGGTGAAGGTGGGATAATTTTTTTGAAAAGTAGGTTAAGCTTTCCTACTATATTGGAAAATTTGAACATTTACCTCCTTCACCCCACAAAATAAACACAAGTACTAGATAACTCTTTCATCTTTGAGACAATAATATTTTCATTAATTCATTTATCTTGTCTCTTCTCTTTTTTTTTCTTGCACCTTTTGTGCATTTTTTCGATTTTCAAACTCAGAGAGGTATTTGACTCTCTTTAGTTCTCTAGTACCCCTACCCCAAACTTAGTTGGTTGCAAATTCCAAAAGCAACCCCAAACTTATGTTTTAGCACATCCTACAGCCTAATTCCAAACCAATATTTGGGTCATAACACTTAAAGTCTCTAGGCTTAATATGTAGTTTGTCACCGAACAAAAGGATCTACACCTACCGGCTCAAATTGGCTTTTCAAAGAATAAAATTCAAACAAAATTCTCCAGGTAGGCTTCAAAAAAAAAGGCTCATGGTACCAAGCACTTTGCCTTAGTGTGTGTATGACAAGACCAATCAACAATAGAGAAAAATCACAAGTTCTAGAAATGTAGTTGCATGGAACACTCTTTAAAGTAAATTGAAAAATAAAATTTTAGCAATGACCTTACAAGTTATGATTTCTGGGAGTTGTGACTACCTATCCGCACAATGTATTCGCCTTTGAGTTCCAAGCCTCTACCTCCTTATGAACTTTTGATTACCACTTGATCAAACAATTGTTACGAAACTGGAAAAAGTCAATTAAACAAACAAATTCATCAATAATAAACAAGTGAAAATTCATTACAAAATAGGGGCATACTCGAAATTCTTCCAACATGCTGACAATTATTTGACTCAACAATGGAAACAAACAAAATAAAAAACATTAGAGAAAAATAAAAGGATGGGTTGCCTCCCATCAAGCGTTTTTGTTTTACGTCATTGAGCTTGACGCTTCAACCCTATTAGGGTGGCAGAAATGACAGAAAAAATATATCATCCTTCTTCTTCCTCTTGTTTGGTAGGAATTCCATGAATTTGGCACAAAGAGTCAGATACTCCCATGCACCCACTATATTTGAGCTCTCCCACCTTGGAGAAGGACATGTAGCACATGAGTGGTTTCTTTAAACCCCATTTGTTGAGACTTCAGGTAGAGACCAGCATTCCACACTTGTGGATTTTCTTCAACCACAATAGCCTGACACTCAGTCTCCATCTCGACCAAATTCTTCTGAGACTCATATGCTTTTTCAACAAGATCACCACACTGAACTTCAAATTTCTCAAATGAATCTCGATTTAACCTCAAGAATTCATCTAAAATATTTTACAGTTGAGTATTGTAATCGATGTTGATCACCTCTTGCTCTTCTTCTTTTTCTATGAATTGCGTCTCACAATAGTAACTATTATGATAGCCTCCACAAAAATCGCAGCTCATACTCAATCTTGCTTCCAAATCCTTTATATGTAGAGAGATCATCCATTTTTCATAACAAAGGATACCGATCTCTTCTGAATCAATCAGCGACCGACTATCCCACATTGCTACAAAACTCAGAAATACCTTTCAGTAGTAAAGCACAAGAAAGAGATATGAAGAGCATAAATCATAATTTTTTTGATATTTTTTTTTTCACTATACAAACAAAAACGTAAATGACAGAAATCCTAAATAATAACGAAATTTCACAGTTGAAGTGATTCAACAGTCCCCGGCAACGGCGCCAAAAACTTGATAGACTTTTAGCAAGTTTACTAAAACTATCAAAGTAATAAAATTTATAAGTTCGTATCCACAGGGACTGTTTCAACTTCTACTCCGCAATGTCGTTATTATTAAGGATGTATTAAAGGGGGGGTTGCCCTAGGCAGTTGGTTTAATTGCATAAAGAATAAATAAGCTGATAAAAGTTGTTTCGAAAGTATAAGGAGAGATGAGATCAAGTCTTTCGAATCCTCTGATTAATTATGTTTGGTAAATTGCACCTATTTCTATGAATACTCATCTAGTTTTACGATAGTTAACAAAAATAGTCCTAATCAATCCCTTGAGTTAGAACCCTCTTCTCGGATTACAGCCCCTAATTCCTTAGGTGATCTAATATTCCTCGAAGGTTTTACAAACGTTAACCTATTATCACAAATAAACGATTAGCCATTCCTAGATTAACCCTATTTATTTGAACAATTCAATTAGGTCTCAGTTGAAAGCTAGGGTCAGTAGTCATTCATTCTTACGAATTCATGTTATATATTGTCAGTATATAAAAAGCATTAAGAACAATTGAATTGAATAAAACTAGATTAATATTCATAAGCCATAGAGTTTCACAGCCACATGTGTTCAAACAGATTACATCAGATTCATCTCCAGACCTAATCTCTAAGAGATTTAGCTACTCGTAATATGAATTACAAATAACATAATCAATTGAAGCATAAAAACATACATAAACTGACTATGAGTTGGATGGAATGGCCACCTCTTCAGTTTTGTGCTCTCATCGTGCCTCCAATCTCCAAAATTCCGAACCCTTGTTTCTGAAAATAAATCAGCTTAAATAGGCAATCTGCGCCTAAAATTGTGACACGATAATATAATCGTGACACGATTCTTCATTAAAAGGCCCCAGGGTTCTCAACATTTAGTTACAAAATCGTGTCATGATTATACAATCGTGTCACGATTTCATAGACAGAAACTTCCTTCAATTTGGTCAGAAAAATCGTGACACGATGCACTTAGTTCAGGTTCTTGATGTTTTCTTGCTTTTTGCACCTCCAGGCTGTCTAATAATGCTACAGACTCAATAAAAACATCAAAACAACTGATAAAAACAAGTAATGACAGCATGTCATCAATCACCCAACCCAACAATATTCTGGGAGGTCATATCATGTATGATACACTGATTAGAGAAAAAGGAAACATGACAAGATATCAATTTACACAGTTTTGAGATAGATATAAGATTAACTCTAAAATGAGGAGAATATAGAACATTAGTAATATGAAAAGAAGATGAAAAATGAACAGTACCAGCATGATTCACAATGATAGAAGAACCATCAGGTAAAGTAACATTGAGAGGTTTTATATGATAGTAAGAACTGAGTAAATGTTAAGAGGAACAAACATGTTCATTGGCTCCTGAATCTATTAACCAATGATGGGATGGAACGTTTAAAGAACAAGAAAAAATGGTGTGTATACCTGGAGAAGAAACAATAGGAGGTGAGGTAGTGATGTGATTAGAACTGGAAGTTGAAGAAGAAAGTGCTGAAGATAAAGCAGTTGATTGTTGCAACAAGGAAACAAGATGAACATATTGCTCTTGAGTCAAACCAGTTTGAGAAATAGCAGAACCACCTTCAGAAGTAGCATGTGTATCAACAGAAGCATCAGAGGAAGTAGCATTTTCAGAAACAACAGGTGTATTAGCATTAGGATAACCATGTTTCTGATAGCAATAATCAACTGTGTGATTAGTGCGATGACAAAAGGTGCAATATCTTGAAGGTTTAGTATTGGAAGAACTAGAAGAACCCTTGCCACACCAAAAGGTTTTCTTGCCTCAAAAGCATTAACTAGAATGCTTGAATCATCAAGAGAATGAGCAAAAATAGCAGTGTTGTTACTTTCTTATTGAACAACCAAAGAATACACTTTGTTAATAGAAGGTAAATGATCAAGTAAGAGGATTTGAGTCTTCACCACAGAAAAGGTGTCATTCAATCTAGTGAGGAATTGAATGACTTGATCCTCTAACCTAAAATTGCGAGCAACACTGATAGATTCACAACGGCAAGGATGAGGACAAGTGCAATTTGGCATAGGGCGATGTGAATTGAGTTCTTCCCACAAGGACTTCATTTCAGTGAAGTAGTCAAGCACAATTTTGTTACCTTGCTTCATGTTGTTAATGGCGGAACGCAAGGTAGCGACATGAACACGATCAACCTTGGAAAAACGTTCTTGTAATTCGTTTCAAACATCAATAGCATATTCATGAAAACAATTGTTTGAGCAATTAAAGGAGAAACATAATTGAGAATCCATGAATGGATGAGATGATTGCAACGTTCCCAGGCACTTCTGTTCAAATCATCAAGTGCAGGAACCGGAATGGAGCCATCAACGAAAGCGAGTTTGTTCTTCGCACCAAGTGCACGCTTCATAGAATGATTCCATGGGAGGTAATTAGAACTGGTAAGTGGAGGAGCAACCGTAACAGAGTTCGGACCTTCACTCGGATGAACGTAAAAAACGGAATTGGTGTTCTGCGGTGGTGGTTGAAGAAGAGGAGGAGCTTGACGAGGAGGCATGATGAAAAGGATGATGCAGAATCAAAAATCAAAAAAGAACGAAGTTCCAAGATACGAGCAAAAAACGAGAATCATAAAGGAAAATCTGCAAGTAGTGTGCAGAGCAAGAAGAAGAACAGAGAAGATGAATCTAGTTCAAAGAAACAAGGAAGGAAGAAGACGAAAAAGCTTGAAAAACAAGCTTCAATGGCGGAGGCTGTAACTGAATCGTAACAAACTCTCTCTCATTGAGAGAGAGAATAAAACTGATACCATATTAAGAATAGAAGAAAATGGTGAAGATTCTCATTAACCTTGATCAAATGGTACAACAAGTATTTATACATTTGGCTCTATACTACTAGAAACTAAACTGTACTACACTAAATCTCTAATAGTACTACATTACAATAGCTTTATTTTGGTGACTTGTACTGCAATTCCTTTGGTACTTCATTGTGTAATAGCTGCCTCAAAGGAAACCAAAACACCAAGAATCAATGCAAACACAGCAGCAAAACCACTGCAGAGTCCAAAAGAAAAGGCCTAACCTGCAGGAAAAACTGAAACCATCTTTCTACCCATTCTTGACTCTTTTTTTTTTCTTTCTGTTAACATGTATAAATAATCTAATGCAATTATATATATGGATAATTGGATTTATGCATTTGCTCTAAAATTTATCTTTTTCTTAGTTTGCAGAGAAAGGAAGTGCATTACACATGTAGCCACCACTTAGTTTGCGGAGAAAACTTGGACAAAGAAAATCCAATAAGCTTTGTGCTATTGTCACATATGTTCTATTAAAGATAGACCATCGACAATCTGTCTGGGGATGCCATTTTGAAGGTTGAATTTGAGCAACCAAAAAGTACAGATTTTTCAATTCTATTGCCTAATGTCGTAGTCTTATGAGTAAAAAGGTATTCTAATTGAACATGGAAGTGAGCCAAAACACTTGATGCACACACCATTATGTTATTATGTTTTTCAATCACAAATAAGCCATTTTGAACAATATTAATCACTATATGAACAGTGATGCAGTTTCCATATGGTATGAGCAGCAGGTTGATAAAAAGAGTAAAAGACGCATGTTACTGATGCGATCTCATTTCTGCTCTGTAGTTATTTTTAATTCAAAATTAAACATTGTCTAAAAAAGAATCAAAATTAGGCAATAAAGCAATCTTAAAACTGCTTTTAGATTATGTTGTTCTTTTGGGTTTAAAAATGAAGATAGAGATGGAGATGATGAATATTTTTTTTTTTTTTATAATTAATAAAAAATGTTTTTTTTACTTTTAATTTGGTCCCTATGATTGATACATCATCCGTTAACGTAAGTTTTTAACGGTAAGGACTAAACTGATAATAGAGATACACATTCAGGGACTATTTTGTATTTTATCCTGATTCGAGGACTAGAGTGACAACGAGGTGGAAAGTCAGGGACCAAAGTGACTATTTACTCTAAAATGTATGAATATTCATGTGTTAATATATATTTTATTGTCTTTAAAAGAAGCTACAAAAAATTTAGGTAATTACAATTATTATTATTTTTTCCAAAATCCAGTTTTTTTTAAAAGAAATTATCCATGTATATCTATAATATATGCGGGTACTTAGACTCGGTAAATAATCTACTTACCAGATACTCGTGCGGATAAAAATCTAGTTTTTATTTGATTCTATCTTGTATTACTTTTATTGTGATGAATGAAATGATATAAGTTACTTATGTAAAGAAAATAAGAAGCTTATTACACTTCTAAGAAGACTCCCAATTAGACATAAACATCACTTGGAATAATTTGTCTTAATTGATCTCTCCAACAAGTTTCGAACCCAACAAAATAGCAAAATTTCCTTCCATATCCATTTGAATATCTTAGCTTTACTTATGATAATTACATCCTCTTGTTGTCATTGAGCATCTTGGAGAATGGAGATCCTTAGTGATCTACTTCACATAATGATTACAACCTTCTTCAACTCTCTTTTAGCATCATTAGATATTTCTCAATATAATGGTGTAATTGGTTCCACCAAGAAAGCCAGAAAGAGAGAAAACACGACTTGCTAAATGACATGCACAACAATTTTCTTCTCTCTATATATAAGGTTAATTCTGAAATAGATGCCCCTTGTTAAACATAAGCAACTTTGCCACCTGCTTCTGAGGTTCTAAGGAACTATAAGAGGACTCTTGAAAGCTTGTACAAACAAAGAAGGCCAACAAATAAGGTTGATTCAAATAACCAAAAACATTTTTAAAGATGAAAAAATTCTTAGATTTTATGGATTAACCTTAATCAATAATTAAAATAATAAATTATTATATCAACTATTAATTCTAATTATAATATTGCACTGAATAAAATGATATTTATTAATGGGTTGTAATTAGAAACAGACAGTGATGGGTTGGGTCGTTTCTCATAGTAAGTCTGTTGAGAGGTCCTCTGTTGGTGCTTATATATACTGACTATCACATTAGCTCAGATAACTTTCATTCTACGCTCTCATTCTAAAGCATCAGAAAGGGAGAGAAAAGTCTCTCAACCATACTCCGCTCCTGGCTTCTCTAACAACATCATTCAATTACCATCCGATCAAGGTACACGTTTACAGTATTATATAGTATTATATATGTCATAATTTTGTATCTATGATTCTGAGCTATCTTTGTTAAATATCGATCAATTGGTATCAGAGCCAAATAGATACATGTTAGGGCTATTATCCTATCCTTGCCGTCATCCTATTCTTGATCATGCTGACTCTATTCTTATTAGATCAAATTTTAATATTAAAATTAAAATTAAAATTCTTGTTTAAAGTTTGATATAGGGTTTAATTGTATATCGTTGAACAAAAGCTTCTTTTGTGTGGGGAGATCAATCTGTTTGCCGTAACTCTCTTTTGCTATGTAATTGGCTATTTTATGTTTAACACTAAGCCAATGTATATTGACGCTATCACTCTTATTCTCTCTTATGGCAATATAAATTAAAGGAGAGAATTGTTTTACGTTTTCCTTTGAAACTCAAAGTTGTGATATAAACATATGTTTATGCCATGTGAATTCTGAGAATTAAACGTATTCGTTCCTTTTGGTGCAAAGAACCCTAATTTTGATCTGAAATTTTATTCGACAATTTATGAAATTGATATGTGAAATCCTTCTGTTTCTGACTCGCGATCTAAAAGCCTTTAATATAGATCGATTTCGTTGAGTAAAACGTGAGATGGATTCGGGTTTCATAACGGGTCGATTACGACCCGGTTTCTGAAGCGGGCGAAGAAGGATGGAGTTAAAAAAAATTAAAAAAATAATAATAATAATAAATAAACTCCTGAGAACGCCCACTCGAGTATGCGTGCTAACCCTTAAAAAAAATTTATTTTACTTTTATCAAATAATTAGTATTTATTACTTTGAACCTTTTGGTAAAATATTTGGAATATTTGACACGTATAAAACTATAAATATTTATATAACTTCATCTAGGGATATATTTTAAAGTATCATGTTCTCGCATTTAGTATGAAGATTTCTTATCTTTTATGACACTTTGAGAAAATTCTCATTGTCTTAATCGATGTGTCAATGATGAATTGTTTATCCTCTAATTAACTAGTAAATATTCTATTATTTTGGCATAAAAAATATAATTTCTTATACATCCAAAATATTCTTAAGAGGATTTGATTTATTCTATATTTTAAAATTTGGGATTTAAATTACTTTATGAAATCTCTAAAAAAATTTGTCAAATCTTGAAAAGATCGTGTCAATTAAATTGAGAATAATTTCTTTCAAAATCATATATTCTCAATATTTGAGCCTAAACTATTTTGAAAATTCTTATCAATTAAAATGTTACTATTGTGCATTTATAGAAGGCTCAATTTTATTAATTTTAATGCCAAATATAATTAATTTAAATTTTACAATTTTAAATAATCTTGGCATTATAAATATTCTCATATAATATATTCTTTAATTCATATTATCTTGGCATAAAGATCCAAAGTTTTCTAATTGATCATTCTTTTTGCGATCAAGATATAAACTTAGACACTTGTCTCTGATTCTTGTCACAAATTGATTTAAAGGGTCCTAATAATATTTTATTTTTAAAATGAGTATAGTGAATTGTATATTATATATGCCATTTATATTAATTGAATCTAAAATTGGCATATTTCTCTTTAATATACATTATACTTTCTACTATACTCTCTAATCTAATCCAGACTCGTAATTTATTACTCTAAATTTTATGACAAACACTATTAACTAACTATCTAATTATGTGTCTTGTCACAATTAAATATTTAGATCACAATAATATTAAACTATGAATAGTGAATAATGCATTGTTGCATTTCTATGCTAAAATTCTAATTATGAATTAAAATTTGTACGTTTCTTTGTTGTTTACCAGCTAAATATTATCGAAACAACTTATTAAGAATTGAGGCAATTTTAAAATAACTATCATCCTTACAACTGAATACTTATATAAATCATATTGATTTATATAAATCATATTGATTTATAATCAGAGTGTCATATATGTTTAGTTATAATGACTTACTAGTCGTTAACCCGTGCTATAGCACGGCGGTGACGTGTGTGACGTTTTGCAATGGTGTGGGATGTAGTACTAAATAATAGTTGAAGTTAAAAAACATACATAAAAATTACATTGGAACTGTTATAAATATTATACACAAACATCATAAGTAGCCATGAATGGTATTAGTTGGAATAGGATATATTATAACGGACTATTAACGTGGAGGATATTTTAAGACAATTACAATGTTACTTGCCATTATAGAATCACATTTAAACTCCGAAATATCATTACTATAAATTAAAGTAGTAAAACAAAATTTTCTCCATCCATGACCGATCTTGACGATATAAGTTACTGAGTTTTGTTTCAATGTAGATAACATACTATCATTTGTGATTAAAAAAATATAAAAATTATGCGACGTTATGAGATATAATATTAAATAACATAAAAAAATACTCATAAACATTACAAATTAGACTATTACAAATGTGTTAAAATATTTGCATTGTGTCCACTACAAATTTTATGTGCCTATATTTGCAAGTATCATAATATTGTTCTCATTTTTATGCCGACTATATTTAAAAACAATAATGTTAACTAATTATTCTCATGGGTCCCGTAAAAATACTTATACTCATGTATTTTTATTAATATCTAATTCATACGCCCACTTATTTTATTAATATATAGTTCATATTAAATTTCTTAAATAAAAATATACTGACTTACTCCCGTAAAAAAAAATTACTGGTATATTCTCGTAAACATGTAAATATATAGTTCACATAAACTTGTAGCAAAATAAAACAATAATTTTAACTAATTATTCTCATGGGTCCCGTAAAAATACTTACACTCTTGTATTTTTGTTAATATCTAATTCATACGCACACCAATTTTATTAATATATAGTTTACATTAAATTTTATAAATAAACATATACTTACATGCTCTAGTAAAAAACATTTACTGGCATATTCCCGTAGCAGCATAGATAACATGGGTTTGCAGCGTGGAACATCGGTTGTGTCATTAGGTGCAAAACTGAGTTTGAATATAAAATGCAGAGACATTGTTCTATTTCAAGCGTAGGTTGTATCAGCACCCATATAATTAACCCATATTTCTAAATTAACTTATACGCGCCCCTGATGGTAGCCATATATATCAGCGTCCCATGATCTATTGTGGTAAAAAAAACTTATATATTGGTTCAATTTATCCAAATGTTGCGACACATCCATCCTCTATCCAAAGCCAGCTGAGAAAACCCAAAATAAGCAAGTTCCTTGGTGAACAAAATATATTAATTGTTAGTATATTAATATTTTATAAGGATATAATAATCATATGAGTATATATAATGTGATTACCAAAAATCCAGCTTCTATTTCATCGGCAGCAAGTACTTTATTGTAGGTCAGTTGAAAGTTCATCCCATCGTGCACAAATGGTATTGGCACGACGTTGGGCAAATTGACTAGAATAACATTCTTCCCAACGCTAAAGAGTTATTATACTTGTTATTAAATTGAAAAGAGCAAAATCGTACAAAAACTTATTCACAATACCATATACTGTATCACGAACATGTGGCTTATATATTGGTTCAATTTATCCAAATGTTGCGACACTTAATTATTTTGTTGAGTAGTCTGGTACTTAGATTCGTAGAAAAGAAGATGGAAATTATCAGTCAAGTTGGATCACTTGTTTTGCTGAGGATTTACTTATATGGGAAAATGATGTTTTGGTTTGTAATGAGAAACAATGGGCGACTCTAAGTTAAAAGGATGACGAGTATGAATGTTTGGCATCCTAGTTTGTGATTGAGATGTCTTGCTTTGACAATGATATACCTGAGGATGAGATGGATTGGTAAACTGAGATCTTGGGGCATGAATTGCATTATTCTGACTAAGAAGAGCTTGTTTGTGAATCTGATTAGTTGAGTTATGTGGCTTAGTTGACTGGGATTTTCCATTGAAAGTAGAACATGAAGCTTTTTGTATCAATGGTGTGTTGGTGATTTCAGACAATGGAGTTCTTGAATTTGAAGAGGATTGTTTTCATTTTTTTGGAAATTTGCCTTCAAGTATTTTTTTTCTTCTAAGCCTAGCTTCATAAGCTTTTCATTTTTTGCTTTCTTCACTTTCATCTACCATTTTTGTTTTTGCATTCAATAAAAAAAAACAGCAAATTGGTGAAGCTATGAATTATATAAGAAGAAGAAACAATAGCGCCAAGATTCCCTCCATTTGAAAAAATGTGTTAAGAGTGAAAAATAATTTGAAATATAGTAGGGTCCAACTTAGATGGTGAGATACAACCATCTTTGGGAATATATAATAAAAAATAAATGTCTTTCCTGAATAATGACTTTGGGAAGACACAATCTTCATAAATCAGCATTATGTCAAATCAAGCATGCCCTACCTCTAGCTCACGTGAGGTCATTGCTTTGATATTCAACTATCTGCTATAAAAAATAGTTGTTGTCAATTAAACTTACAAAATTGGTTGTGATAAATAATTGAAATCATATATACCTTACAATAAATCCATTTAGGAAGATATTTTTACCACACACCCTGTAAGATAAGAGATTAAACATAACTAATTAATCCTTCAAATTGATATCTATGATTTATATTAACTGTTCTAGTTACTCATTAGCTAAGATATATATGATTTCAACATTAAATTCAGGATTGTTTTCAATATCAGAATTTAGTGTGAATTCTAAACCAACTGATATTGAGTAATGTTCATAAATGTTGTCATTATTTAGTGTTAATTTCGCAGAGAAAAGGATATTGTGTTATAGTATAAAATAGTTATGATTGATAAAAATCTGAGTATATATCATGTTGGAGTCACTATAAATACGTAGAACTGCTTTAAGTGATGTTCATTCTGAATTTAATAAGTATGTAAAATGAGGTATGATAATAAGTCATATATAATGAATATTTCTGGATCTGAAATTTCATGATATAATTAGCAGGATTGAAAATAACTTGTGAGTCAAGTCATAGTTGTTATGTGATGATGTCAGTTCCCATAGATAATATATTACATAACCAAAAGAGTGAAAAATAATGATTCAGCCAAACATAGTTTTAAGCCATCGTTTCAAAAAGAGGCCACATAAAGTGGTTCATAAAAAAGCTACTGTAATATCCCGCTTAGACGTAACTTTTATTAGTAACAGAGGAATTATGAGTGAGTAGGGACAAAATGGTAATTTTGAGAGGAAGCGGCATAAATAGGGATAAGCTTGAATATTTCTTCATTCTTTCCCATTTCCTTCTCTCACTAAATCAGATTTTCTCTCCCTCTCTCTCTAGATTTCGGTTAGCAGCAGCTTTGATCCACCAGTTTCCTTCCCTGATTTCTGGTGCTGAAAGCAAGCAAGCTTTGGGAAAAGTTTCAAGTAAGTGGAAGCTTAAGGAAAGAGTAAGACCAAGCTAGGGTTTTGGCACAAGGAAGCTCTCTTGATCAGCAAGTAATAGGTGAGTTCCTTAGAGTAGCAATTTCCCCTTTGGGTCATTATTGTGTGAGATTCACAACAAATTGCTAAGGTTTAAGAAAAATGATAGTTTTTCCCCCTTTTTGATACATATGTTTGACTCCAGTTAATCATTGGATACAACACGTTTTAAATTTCAAAATGAGTCCCTGGCATGTTTTCAAAGATCACTGGACAATTGGGTACTAAAGTTTTTAAGATTGAAATACGTTTTTCAGAAAAATTCCATGTTCTGCTACAGTCGCAGAGCGACCAAGAGTTTGCTCTGCGAAGCAGCAGAGCTTCATTACTGCCTAGCCATCGCCTAGACTTCGCTCTGCAAAGTAATCAGAAGCTGAGTTCGCAGAGCAAAGCTTTCAGACGCTTTGCGAAGCTTCAGACTCAGGATTACCAGGTTCTGAAGGTTCAGACTCTGAATGTTTAGAGTCTGAAGGATCAGACGCAGGAGTTTGCAAAGCGAAGTCAGGAATCGCAGAGCGAAATGGCCCAGAACCTCATTTTATTAACAAACAGCTGTACCATGCCAATGATCTTTGTTATGCTTTGGGGTGAAGATACTCATAGACTTTCCATGATTAACCTAGGATAAAGATATGTGGCATACAGAGTGATGGGTAGTATTCCCACAGGATTTCAGGAAGTTATTATAGATGGGATAGTAAGCCCATAAGTATGACATATGATAACGATATGTCTAGAACCTTTAATAGGTTAGCAGGAACTGAGAGGTATTCAGTTGGAAGTACATGAGTACTAGGAATGTTTCTTAACATTCAAGGATTCTTATGAGAATAGTATCAGGTATGTTAAGGGTTAGTTTCTCAGGACACCATTAACCAGGCAATTATAGTGTACCGTAGGCAGAGGTACCGCGATTTTTCCCAAGTTCAGGTACATTTATATGTACATCAGGACGTGCCTCAGTTGTTCACGTCAGAGTGACACTGAGGGTACACGTATCAGTTCAGGATAGGATGTACCCTAGTTAGTGGTACAAGGATATTTATCAGGATTTATACAGATTATGTATAAACATGTACATATATGTTGACAAGTCGTGGCACATGTACGCTTCAGATTTATTCTGGATAAGTCAGCCTGTTAGGGAGCCTACATGATGACTCTTATATATATAGATGTTCAGGAAATTATCAGGAATATATATATATATATATATATATATATATATATATATATTAAAGGAATAATTAATTATCAGGATAAACTTTGTGTCTTCTGGGTTCTCGCAGTTAGAGAGCGCAGGGGGTTCCAGTCATTGCTGGAATGGGAGGAACTTTCCGCGAGGATAACTACACAATAGTTTATAGTGTGTCTTCTGTGTTCTCGCTAGTTAGAGCACAGGGGGTTCCAGTTAGAGCTGGAATGGGAGGAACTTTCCGTGAGGATAACCACACACACAGGCAAGAGGAGTCCGGTGATTAGCCTCAGATAGGAATTTTCACCGGTTATCAGGGGAATGTGCTCCGGGGTTACTCCACTCGGGTGCATTCTGTAAAATCAACTCAGATAATAATGTTTGTTCAACGCTAACATCTAACATAATATCTAACATAATAATATCAGTATATACTTTATTATGTTATCAGGCAGAATTACCTATCAGGCAGGTATCAGGTGGTGATCTTAGGAGTCCCCTCGATCACCAAGTTATCAGGTTATAGTCTAGATTTCATGACTATTCAGTTATCAAGCTCGGGCAGTGTTCCTTGGATTCCCCTTTATCACTAGTTTAGCAGGATGTAGTTTAGTTATTATGACTACACAGGATAGCAGGAACAGGCAGGTATACCCTATATGGGAAAGGTTAAGGCTTGGCGATCATAGGAATCCCCGAGATTGCCAAAAGTAGGCACGGCGACCCTAGGTTCCCCGAGGTTGCCAACAGTAGGTTGGGTGGAGCTCATTGAGACATTATGTCTCATCCCAATCCTTCTGGTGCAGGTTTGCAGGTTAGCACGAGGATCGTGTTGAGGATCATCAGGGAGATGCTGGATGGAGTGCAGTTGCTCGTCATGTACCAGCCCAGGAGCTTATCGGACTTTTGTATAAGTATTTATTATGCTACTAGATTGGTTGTATAAACGAGCAAATTTGTATTCTTTCAGTTGTGCTGTATTATTATTATTATTGAAAACCTTGATGTATACAGTATCAGTTAATGCACATGTTAATATTCTAGATAAAATTAGTATGGGTGTTACAATTGGTATCAGAGCAGGTTAATTCAGATCGTGCCTTGGGTCATTATAGATTCAATAAAAGTAGTGGGACCACTGGGTTCCGGATATTGTTCTAAAGGTCACATCTAGTTGAGCTTGATCAACTCAATCTAGTATATGACAGTTAGGACAAATATCTGAGAGCTGAATGTGACCGTGGAGGAATGAAGCGTATGAAGAGCAATGTTTAAGATGTCATTTTTTGACGGAGTTGGCAAAGAAGTTTTCAATGCCAAATGGTGGTCACCAAACTGTTAAGTAACGGAGCCTGTTAATGGCAAAGTTTCAGGAATATTAAAGATATGGCTTAATTCCACTTTTCCCCCCTATATTTTGCCAATTGTGCGATTTTGCACCCCATGTTTTTTTTTGAGCGATTTTGCACCCCAACATTTACCCCCTTTCTGATTTTGTAGCCCCTTCTGATTTTTTTGCTGATGTGTTGAATTTTTTGCTGATGTGTTGCCATGTGTGTAATTTCATTTTTTAAAAAAATAAAAATTGAAAATAAAAATAAGCCTTCTAATAAAGGGTGAGACTAATTTTACTGTCAGATTATAATAAAGGGTGGAGTGCAAGGGTCACACTTTTCAATTGGGTGAGACTAATTTTGCAGACTGGTTTGCTGCTGTGCAAATGGACAAAGCAGCTGCAGGTTTTGAGAAAATGTACTCGTTCAATGCAAGCGCCATAGAAATAGGTGGTGTTAATAGCACGATAATAATGCAAGGTTTGGAGGGATTGAACTACCTTGTTGGAGAAACAAATGGAGCTAACCCTCGTACAGATCCTAGGGTGCCTGGGAAACAACAGTCAGTAATCTCATTCACAAAGAAAACTACTCCTGGAATCAGTGTTGTTCGTGGTGGTGACGGGTTTCCCACGAAAGTCTTCTTCAATGGGGAGGAATGTTCTCTTCCTTCCGTACTTCCTACCAGTGGTGCTTCCAAGAAGGAATTTTCCTTTGCTACTTTGATGCTTCTACCATTGTTGCTAGTCATCTTCTTGTTGTAGTAGTGGTTATGTTCCGTTCGATTTTGCGGTTCTGGCTTGCTGTTTTCCTGGATAGGATTTGATTCATATATTGACCTCATCACAGAAACAAGAATGAGAAATATCGAGGGACTGAGTCGCGGTGTGGTAACATCCATGCTTTATGTCTAGATTAGATTTTTTTGAGCTTCTATGTTTTGTTTTTTTTGTTGAAACTGAAAAAAACACAAAAAAGAGAAGGCTTATTTTTATTTTCAATTTTTATTTTTTTAAAAAATGAAATTACACACATGGCAACACACATGGCAACACATCAGCAAAAAATTCAACACATCAGCAAAAAAATCAGAAGGGGCTACAAAATCAGAAAGGGGGTAAATGTTGGGGTGCAAAATCGCTCAAAAAAAAACATGGGGTGCAAAATCGCACAATTGGCAAAATATAGGGGGGAAAAGTGGAATTAAGCCTAAAGATATTTAAGAATAAGGTGAAGTACCTTAAAACAGATGGATGCGTCATTGAGGAATGTCTCGTCTGAGGAGACATAAGAAGTAAGGAATTATGGTGAGACTTTAGAAACCGAAGTTGTCTCGGAAAGACTATGAGTATAACTCCTTATGGAATACTCTGAGGAATGATTTGCAACCTAAGAACCAAGATTTTGAGGTTTAAATGCAAGTTTCAGGACTCTGAGTTCTGCTAAGATCGCAGAGCGACCATGACTTTGCTCTACGAAGCTTCAGACTCAGAATCAGGCTTCAGATTCACCCTTTAGACCCAGAAACTCAGAATGAGAATTATCAGTCGATTGTTGGAACCTCTAGACTGCCAACAAGGACAGGGTGTGTAAGAATCAAAGGACTCGAACACTTGAACCGGATGAGATTTCATTACCCAAACAATTAAGAAACTTATTTATGGATTAAGTGAGTTATTGGACAAATGAAATAGATTATCTTCCTTTATTATGAGTCATCAAGATGCCTTGTATGAGAAACGCAAGCTTAGCGATAAGTGAAGGAGACCCCTGGTAAGGGCAAGAAGTAAAGATTGAATCGTATGTTGTCGGATTATAGTAGACCGATTTTGAGGAATAATCAGGAATTAGCCAAGAACTATTGTGAGGCTCTAGCATCAGGAAGATCGTCGCTAACGCACAAGTTAAAGTTAAGGTTGTGGTTAATGTTAAGGAGTTCTATGTTTTCACTTGATGGGTTCCTTACACAAGTATTCAGGAAAGCTGACAGAGATCACCTATGTTGGTATGTTTTCAAAGATGGTAGAAATACAAACCTTGGATTGTTCGAAACCATATGAAGAGGGCAATGGTCGAGAAGACCTATGGAGAATTATTCAGATAATAAGATTAGATTGGAATTGTGGATACAGTAACAAGTTACTGGAGGGATCCAATAGGAAATGATAAGTGTTGAATTTAAGATCAATTAATCGGGTACTCGAAGAGACGTAACCTATGTTTGGGCTTACAGGAAAGCCAGTAAAAGTTTGAATGTAATCCAGACGGATTGTTTTCGAAGAAACTCGAGGAGTAACCTAAGAGATATGGTGAAATTATGTGGACCTAAGTTGTCTTGGAGAAGGTTATGGATATGAAATCCTTACGGATAATAATAAAACGAGACTTGAATCATCAGTGGATTCAGTGTATGAAAGATGTGAATCTCCAGAAGCCATAAATTGTTTTAGAAGTTGCCACAAGTGATTAATGTGTGAACTTAAGTTGCTTCAGGTATGCTTTCAGTAGGGTTTCTGCAATGTTTAAATGAATGTACATGTTGAGCTGACCATGAGATGGTTACAGAATTCAGAATATGGAGAGTAAAGTTAGAACCAATGTATAAGCTGTTTTGACAGAAACACTGTTGGGCTCGTAATAGTTGCTGAAAACTGTTTACAGGTTTTGGCGTATTTTCACGAAAGTAAGTGTATGGTTAATGTCCGAAAGGAAACACAAAGTCAGATGATGATCAATCAGTAAGTTAAACAGGTGGTTTAAGCCACAAGAGAATTAACAAACGTAAGGTGATTCTGCTGTGATAGCTACGAAGTCATTAAAGGAACGAGGTTAGCCAGGAAATTTAATAGTGGTGTATTACCCCTATTCCAAGGTGTATTGTTTAAAATCACAGTCGCGCAGCGGAGAAGTAATCCAAGGATGGGTTAACAAACAATTCTAAGTTGAAGCTTAGGGAACAAGGATGTTTGTGAAGTTCTTGTCAGTTGAACCGCAGGAAAGGCAATAAGTGCCCAAGTATTGAACCACATAATAGCATTGATCAGAAACGACAATGCAGTGGCATATGAGTTAATCCACATTGTACCATGTTATGTCAACATGTCACATGTACCAGGTTATGTTTAGTATTATGTATACTTATCATGCAGTGTTTATACTACTCAGATAGTAGTGTAACAGATTTACAGTTATGTGGCATGTATTAGTAACCGTGGTACGCAGCCAGGAATGTTAAGTAGGAAGGTTTTGACCAAAACAGGTTTGTTGATATCAAACATATCTTAGCTGAAGAGTTCGGAAATTCTTGAACTTAATATTCACCAGTAAAGGAAGAAGAACTTTCTATGCAAATCAAAAGTCACTCGTAGTCTACAGTAAATGGCTACGTAAGTTCAGGTTATAAATAAAGGATTAGGAGATTAAGTGTGCTATTTTGTAGCAATCAGAGTAGAGCTTTCTTTTGAAAACAAGGAGTGCCTTTGAATGACATGAGTTAAGTTGTGGACGGGTTTCATGAGAATAGTTTTACTCACCCCGTTACGACCAAGGTATATCTTGTATGATGCAAGATTGTCAGAATCCTAGTAAGAAGGAAAATTCCTAAATCACAGAGATACACGTTGTCGTCAACCAGTTAAGGCAGGCACGAGTAGCCTATAAGATTTCTCGAGCCTTAAGGATTTCCGTAGTAGGAACGGAAGTAATGCTTACGGTTGTGATGAGTGTTACACCAGGATGTCAGAAGGAAAGGAGAAGGTACCATAAGTGATGCCTCCTCCTCCTCGTATCGGATAGTGGAGGTAGTTGCAGTAGTCTTTACTTCCAGTTGAGAATACTCAACATCAGGTGCTTTTCAGTGTAAGGATAATTCTATATTAAGAATGGTACGATTGTAACTGTAAGATGCGGTCTTGCTAGGCAAAAGTTAAAGATAAGGATTCAATGGAATTAATAGAGGAGGATAAAATTTACCCGATGTCATCAGGGTAAGACCAAGTGGTCAATGAAGAAAACTTATGAATTCAGTACGAGTATCCAATGCTTAATAACCTTAAGTTGGAATCACACTAAGTGTGTGAACAAGAGCTATAGTCAAGTGAGGCGGGAATTGGTTTAGACAACCATACATCCTACTATGTAAGAATTGTGTAATGTACCTTAAGTCCTTCAGTTAAGGAAGAGATCGTCAAATATTTTGACTTACAGAGATGGAAACCATGGCTAGGGAACAGTTTAACCAGTCAGATTTAATCGAGGCGCATGGATAATCTACATGTCAGGCCATATAGTAGCCATGGAATCCCGATAAGCGTTGAATTGGAGATTTGGCTAGTAAAGAAAGAGGTAGAAATGATGTATTCATTCATGATCTCGGGAGAATTTTAAATTTCGAGGACGAAATTTCTTTAAGGGGGTAGAGTGTAATATCCCGCTTAGACGTAACTTTTATCAGTAACAGAGGAATTATGAGTGAGTAGGAACAAAATGGTAATTTTGAGAGGAAGGGGCATAAATAGAGATAAGCTTGAATATTTCTTCATTCTTCCCCATTTCCTTCTCTCACTAAATCAGATTTTCTCTCCCTCTCTCTCTAGATTTCGGTTAGCAGCATCAGCAGCAGCTTTGATCCACCAGTTTCCTTCCCTGATTTCTGGTGCTAAAAGCAAGCAAGCTTTGGGAAAAGTTTCAAGTAAGTGGAAGCTTAAGGAAAGAGTAAGACCAAGCTAGGGTTTTGGCACAAGGAAGCTGTCTTGATCAGCAAGTAATAGGTGAGTTCCTTAGAGTAGCAATTTCCCCTTTGGGTCATTATTGTGTGAGATTCACAACAAATTGCTAAGGTTTAAGAGAAAGGATAGTTTTTCCCCCTTTTTGATACATATGTTTGATTCTAGTTAATCCTTGGATACAACACGTTTTAAAGTTCAAAATGAGTCCCTGGCATGTTTTCAAAGATCACTAGATAATTAGGTACTAAAGTTTTTAAGAGTGAAATACGTTTTTCAGAAAAATTTCATGTTCTGCTACAGTCGCAGAGCGACCAAGAGTTTGCTCTGCGAAGCAGCAGAGCTTCACTACTGCCTAGCCATCGCCTAGACTTCGCTCTGCAAAGTAATCAGAAGCTGAGTTCGCAGAGCAAAGCTTTCAGACGCTCTACGAAGCTTCAGACTCAGGATTACCAGGTTCTGAAGGATCAGACGCAGGAATTCGCAAAGCGAAGTCAGGAATCGCAGAGCGAAATGGCCCAGAACCTCATTTTATTAACAAACAGCTGTACCATGCCAATGATCTTTGTTATGCTTTGGGGTGAAGATACTCATAGACTTTCCATGATTAACCTAGGATAAAGATATGTGTCATACAGAGTGATGGGTAGTATTCCCACAGGATTTCAGGAAGTTATTATAGATGGGATAGTAAGCCCATAAGTATGACATATGATAACGATATGTCTAGAACCTTTAATAGGTTAGCAGGAACTGAGAGGTATTCAGTTGGAAGTACATGAGTACTAGGAATGTTTCTTAACATTCAAGGATTCTTATGAGAATAGTATCAGGTATGTTAAGGGTTAGTTTCTCAGGACACCGTTAACCAGGCAGTTATAGTGTACCGTAGGCAGAGGTACCGCGATTTTTCCCAAGTTTAGGTACATTTATATGTACATCAGGACGTGCCTCAGTTGTTCACGTCAGAGTGACACTGAGGGTACACATATCAGTTCAGGATAGGATGTACCCTAGTTAGTGGTACAAGGATATTTATCAGGATTTATACATATTATGTATAAACATGTATATATATATATATATGTTGACAAGTCGTGGCATAGGTACGCTTCAGATTTATTCTGGATAGGCCAGCCGTTAGGGAGCCTACATGACGACTCTTATATATATAGATGTTCAGGAAATTATCAGGAATATATATATATATATATATATATATATATATATATATATATATATATATATATTAAAGGAATAATTAATTATCAGGATAAACTTTGTGTCTTCTGGGTTCTCGCAGTTAGAGAGCGCAGGGGGTTCCAGTCATTGCTGGAACGGGAGGAACTTTCCGCGAGGATAACCACACAATAGTTTATAGTGTGTCTTCTGTGTTCTCGCTAGTTAGAGCACAGGGGGTTCCAATTACAGCTGGAATGGGAGGAACTTTCCGTGAAGATAACCACACACACAGGCAAGAGGAGTCCGGTGATTAGCCTCAGATAGGAATTTTCACCGGTTATCAGGGGAATGTGCTCCGGGGTTACTCCACTCGGGGGCATTCCGTAAAATCAACTCAGATAATAATGTTTGTTCAACGCTAACATCTAACATAATAATATCAGTATATACTTTATTATGTTATCAGGCAGAATTACCTATTAGGCAGGTATCAGGTGGTGATCTTAGGAGTCCCCTCGATCACCAAGTTATCAGGTTATAGTCTAGATTTCATGACTATTCAGTTATCAGGCTTAGGTAGTGATCATATGATTCCCCTTGATCACTAGTTTAGCAGGATGTAGTTTAGTTATTATGACTACACAAGATAGCAGGAACATGCAGGTATACCCTATATGGGAAATGTTAAGGCTTGGCGATCATAGGAATCCCCGAGATTGCCAAAAGTAGGCACGACGACCCTAGGTTCCCCGAGGTTGCCAACAGTAGGTTGGGTGGAGCTCACTGAGACATTATGTCTCATCCCAATCCTTCTGGTGCAGGTTTGCAGGTTAGCACGAGGATCGTGTTGAGGATCATCAGGGAGATGCTGGATGGAGTGTAGTTGCTCGTCATGTACCAGCTCAGGAGCTTATCAGACTTTTGTATAAGTATTTATTTTGGTACTAGATTGGTTGTATAAACGAGAAAATTTGTATTCTTTCAGTTGTGTTGTATTATTATTATTATTATTGAAAACCTTGATGTATCCAGTATCAGTTTAATGCACATGCTAATATTCTAGATAAAATTAGTATGGGTGTTACAGCTACAACTTAGTTGCTTGTCTCCAGCTTGGGCTGTTTGGCCAGCTTAGTTGATGAGAGTTGTGTTGTCTGCTTATCTTGGCTAGAACCAACCCAATCTCCTTCCTCTTGTGAAAGCCTTTTAGGAGGAGGAGTGGAAGTGGCAGCAGAAGGATCGTTTTCCCCACAAAGAGATTGCTGCATATGAAAATAAAATGCAAAGATTTTTAATTATGACATGACTGGAAGAGGTATAATAAACCAAATTCATTTAAAGAGTGCTAACTATGATAGAAAGAAGGAGCTTACAGAGTTGACAATGGAAAAATCAGTTTCAGAAGCAACTATGTCTGAAGCACAAATTCCCATGCTAGAACTTGCCTAAACAGATTTGTAAGATTAAGGTTTATAAAATTCTAAGAGATTATGGTAACATATTATAACATTGAATAATAAATATACCTCTTCCAGTCCAAATTGTTTTTCAAGGTTTGCCAAGAGCTGCTCGTTATCACTAATTTGTATGACAGAACACGGATTTGTATCATAAGTTTGATTGTGCTTCAGCATTTCTTTCCATTCAACAAGTTCATCATTTGGCACAGTGACATGAATCATGTCATTCTGATCATTATAAAATCTTTAATTAACATCAAATACATATGGAAAAAACATTAGTATCACTTAAACTTAATGAGTACACATTACCTCCTTATCCACAACAATCATTTCCAAAGACTCATGTTTCCCTTTGCTTAAAACCGACCAAAGATCAACAATCCTAACAGCAAGCGTCCAAACATCTTTTGATTCATCCACAGCTTTGACAGGGTCATAAGGGTGCAGAACATCAGACTTCACTTTTTTTATGTATTTCATTTTGCTATGCCATATGTATTTGTCTCATTTCACTATTCTAAAATGTATGTATAGGAGATAAGAGATAGGAGATAAGAGATATATATAATAATTTATGATGCATCATTATGCTAAATATGAGTCATACATTATAAAAATATCCGGTTCATTCTTAAATTACCTAATATTTAGAGAAGGCATTATAATAATATTCCGTTCATACCGAAGAAATGTGAAAAGGCATTAATTGGTGTTCAAATCAACCTTGTAATATACACTATGTTTGAAAAATGACCTTGTAAAATAAAAACCATATATTCTAACCTTGTCATTTGATATTCTTCTTATTTTTTACCCTAAAATATACGCGTAGTCCAAAAAAGTGACCTAGAGGTTGAACTATTTCATAATTTTTTCCAGGCATGTTTAGGACGTCAAAATATGGCTTTGCACTAAAAATTAGATTTTTTTGACTAGGGACAGATTAATTATGAATTTTTATTTTCCATAATTATGGATTTCTTAAACAATTTATAATTAATTTGTCTTTCGTTTAAAAACTGCAAAACTTCATTGTGAAGGTTCTTATTATGTTTTAACCATGCCTACAAAATTAGGGAACGAAATTTGACCCGTGAGTATACGCTTACTAAGAACAAAATTTCAATTTTGTACGTTTTGGTTGAAAAATAAAAATAAATTGAATCGTCTTCGAAATGCTATGAAACTTTAAAAATCATTTTTATGTATTTTTATAGATGTCTCTACATACAGTGAGCTCAAAATTCGATTTATAGGTTGAGATTTTCGTTGTTTTGTTTTTTGAGTTTTTGACGCTTTAAAAATTTATAATTAATTTGTCGCTTGTCAAAAATTTCTAATTTTTTGTGTAAAGCCATATTTTATCGTTCTTAACATGCCTCTAAAAAATCATGACAAAATTCAATCTCTAGGTTGATTTTTTGGACTTCACATATATTACAGGGTCATAAATAATAAGAATCTCGAATTACAAGGTTAGAATATGTGTTTTTTATTTTAGAGAGTCATTTTTCAGACTTTGCGTATATTACCAGGACAATTTCAACAATTAACCCAATTATAAATGATAGAAAATCATTTGATAAATGACAGCTAACCAAACACAATAAAATAGTATGAATGAGGTAGGCTTTAATTGCCTCTTAATCATATCCACTACCAATGATCACTACCAAAACACGGCACTTAAGAATACCATATTATTGCCTACTTTAATTAGGGGTGCGGTGTGGTTTGGTTTGATTTTGAGGATAAAAGTCATCTGAACCGCAAGATAAACTAGCATGCGGTTTGGTTCGGTTAACTTTTAAAACGAAATCCAAACCAAACCAAATCATGTTGTTTGGGTTAGATCGGTTCGTGCGGGTTTTTTTTCGAGACAATACTATTTTTTGTTTCCAACTTTAAAATTAAGTTAAAAAGCTAAAAAACACAACATATTTTCAACAATGTTTCCAACTACATAGACCAAATTACAAACGTGAACAAAAAGTAATTCTATTTTGTAAGAAATGCAAAAAACCAAGGTTTTATCATTCTCTAAAAGTTCAAATAGCACATAAATACATTTTCTTAAATAAAGAGAAAAAAAGAAACTTAACAAGTGAAAAATATATGTCATTTTATAAAAGTTTCCATTGATTTTCTGTGAGTAATAATCTATGTGACATATGTTTAATTAATGTTTTTCTTATGTTGCGGTTTGATTTAGTTGATAAAATAAAAACTGTAAACTAAACCATGCGGTTGAGTAAAAAAGTGATTCAATTACATCCAAATCAAATACGATTTTTTGCGATTTTAATTTAGGTTGGTTCGGTTTGCGATTTTTCTATTAAATTGGTTTGATTTCGAACAGAATGGTTATAACCGAGGAAGATACTTTTATATTTGCATTTGCCGAAAATCATCATGGGGTAGGTGGCGCATAAGAATAGCCGTCGTGTGTTTCGTGGTTTGACTATTTCGTTAGGTTTACCATTTCGCCATATGAGATTATTTTCCTTAAGCCAGCCAGCAAGCAAGGACAACCATATTATTATCAATATCATAATATTACTTTCGCTCTATAAATTGCACATCCATCAACGTGTCTGAGAGATATAATCAAGCTAGACAATGGTAATTTCATTATGCTCTAAAATTATAATTATATTTCTCTTTGTAAACTATGGAGTGATTTCAAGTCCTCCAGCAGATCCAATTAAATGTTCATCAAATAACAAAAACTGCACCATCACGAATTCCAATGGCGCGTTCCCTGACCGAAGCATTTGCAAAGCTAGCGAGGTTGTGTATCCAACCTCAGAGGCAGAGCTCATATCAATAGTCGCGTTAGCTTCAGAAAAAAACAGAAAAATGAAAGTTGCAACGCGCTTCTCCCACAGCATTCCAAAGCTAGCTTGTCCTGATGATACCCAAAATGGACTTCTTATAAGCACAAAATTTCTCAACAATGTGTTGAAAATTGATGTGGATGCAATGACAATAACTGTTGAGAGTGGTGTGACATTGAGACAGATCATTAGTGAGGCTGCAAAGTTTGAAATGGCTCTGCCATATACACCATATTGGTGGGGTTTAACAATTGGTGGCCTTATGAGTACTGGTGCTCATGGAAGTACATTGTGGGGTAAAGGAAGTGCTGTTCATGATCATGTAACACATATTACAATTGTTAGTCCTGCACAACCTCAAGATGGGTTTGTTAAGGTTAGACATCTTAACGAATCTCACCAAGATCTCAATGCAGCCAGAGTTTCTTTAGGGGTTCTTGGAGTTATTTACCGGGTATGTATGTATGTATGTATGTGTTTTGTATCAATTAAAAGGCTTTATCCATCCCATCCAAACAACTTTGAGTTGGGATTAAAACCCTAGAAAAATCTGAAAAAACTCAACTTAGTCATCAACATGTTGTTGGTTTCATTTGACTCATTGATAGTAAAATATATATATTTATTTTTAAATCCAAAAAATGATAAATAAATGACATTTTGGTGTTTGAAAATTCAAATACTTAGACAAAATTCGATAATTTAAAATTTTAATTTAGTTGAAATATTTCTTGATCAATATATACTATAATATAAAATGAACTTCAAAAGTAACTATTTATTACTGCCAAGTTTGGTCAAATATTTTTTTTGTACAAGTTTAATTATTTTTCAACTTTTTTTTAAAGAAAAAATCCAAGAGAAATTGCATCGAAGGAAAACTACTCCAAATGTGGGCCGGGTATTTTTCAAGATAAATTATCCTTAACAACACAATTTTTCTTTCCCCTAAAAAAACACAATTTTTTTTTACAAAGAACACAATTTTTCTTTAAATTTAAATTGGACTATCACTATGGACAAACTAGTCTAAAATCAACTTTCTCCATTCATGCTTCAAAAAAAAAAACTTTCTTCATTCATTTTCTTTTGTGGTGATTATGATATACGAAATTTACCCATGTTTTTTCATTATAGAATTCATAATTAAAATACACTTCTTATAAGTTACACTTTCCACGATCATTTTTTGAGTTGCTAGCATGATGACTCGTCTATCACTTACTATTTCGCAGGTTACCCTAAAATTGGAATCCCTCTTCAAGCGTTCTCTAACATATGTGACAAAAAATGATTCTGATTTAGGCGATGAATTGATTAGTTTTGGTAAGAAACATGAATTTGCCGACGTAGCGTGGTACCCAAGTCAACATAAGGCTATTTATAGAATCGATGATCGTGTCTCCGTAAATACATCTGGCAATGGCTTTTATGATTTCATCCCATTCCGCTCCATATTTTCGGCTTTATTAGCAATTCGTAGAGTTACAGGTTAATTAACTTAATTTTGATTTCATGTCAATGTATTTCTTGAAGTTAACTTTGTAGACTATATTTGGATTGATATAATGTGGAATGAGATGGAATGGAATGAAGTGGCATAATATTTTGTTTTTAAAATATATTCAAATAAGATGGAATAGAACATATAATAGTCATTCCATCACATTCCGTTGTTTTCCGTTATGTTGCATCCCCAAATCTCTGAAGATATGAGATAGAATCATTGGTTTAGTTAACTTTATACTTATTTTTTTTTAGGGATTTATGGTTATTTAATTAAAATTTTATCATTAGTCTTTCTAATATATCTTTCGCACATATAAACATCTATAAGATCACATCACATATAAATGACCCAATCATGCAAGAGTTGGGTAATGATATTTGTGCAACTATTTTGTAACATCTTTTGGGACAAACTTCTTTTTCTCTTTTCTTATTGGTCTAAAACAGTATAGAGAGAAAAAGAAAGAGAGGGAGTAAAAACATAATGAGTTTATGAGAGAGAAAGTTGTACAAAAATTATTACAAAATAGTTGTACAAATATCATTTATCTACACTTAATCATGCAAGAGTTAGAAAGTTCCATGATTCAAATTGCTTTTATACTTATAAAATATTTTCTTTCTTAAACTAAAATATACAATTAATTAAAAACAAATAAGTCAATACATGGTCAAATTGCAAAGCCTTTGTTGGTTGCCTATCAGCCTATGTATATTTCATGGGACTTAAACTTTCCTCTTTTAAATGGCCATCATATAATTTTTACTTAGCTCCGTCTATTATATATATATATATATATATATATATATATATATATATAGTGAATGAAAATGACAAGGGAAAGAAAAGAGTAGAGTTTGTATGAGCTATAGAATTTTAATAAAATATAATACGTTTTAATCCTACATAAGAGTAATTTTTAAATAAGGGTAAATAAAAAAATATATAATTCATTTTATTCTTTCCACTTTCTAAACAATGGAAGAGAGACTTAGTTTCGTTTTATCATAAAATACCAAAACAATGAAATGAAATAAAAACAGTTATTTCCTCCTTCTCTCGGTTTCACTCAATTCCATTTCACCTTTTTAAAATATCCAAACAAAATCATAGAGTATAGTAGAAACAAAAATTGATCTATTTAACATAGTTTTTTTTTTTTTTTTTTACAATTTTTATTAACAGAGGAACTTCAAGAAGCAACTCTCAGTGGTAATGGGAAGTGCATTGTTGCAAAGTTGATAACTACAACACTTGTGGGAACTGGTTATGGATTGTCTAACAATGGTATTTTTTATTTGTTACACATTCTAAAAACAAAATTATGATCACATGAAATCCTTGTTATCTTTATCAATAAAACATAAAACGAAAGTAAATTTTGATTTTGAAAAAAGAAAGTTATTACAACTTTTAATAGGCATGCATCAAATGCTGTTTTTGTTTTAAATATTTGTAGGAGTCTTTCTTAGGTACCCAATTGTTGGATTCAGCAACCGAATACAGTCATCAGGGACATGTTTAGATAGTTTGGATAATCAAATGGTCACAGCGTGTGCATGGGACTCTAGAATCAAGGGAGAATTCTATCACCAAACAACATTTAGTATTTCCTTGTCAATCGTAAAAAACTTTATTCAAGATGTTCAAAAGCTAGTTGAGTTGGAACCAAAGGCTTTGTGTGGCTTAGATCTGTACAATGGAATCCTTATGCGCTATGTTACAACTTCTAGTGCATACTTGGGAAACACAGAGGATGCTGTGAATTTCGACATCACATATTACCGTAGTAAAGATCCATTGGCTCCTAGGCTTTTTGAAGACATAATTGAAGAGATAGAACAAATTGGGTTGTTCAAATATGGAGGGTTACCACATTGGGGGAAAAATAGAAACTTAGGATTTGTGAGAGCAATCCATAAGTATAAGAAAGCAGGTAAGTTTTTGAAGGTTAAAGAAGAGTATGATTCACGAGGTCTTTTCTCTAGTGAGTGGACAAACCAAGTGCTTGGACTTAAAGAAGGGGTGACAATATTAAAAGATGGATGTGCATTGGAAGGGTTGTGTATATGCTCACAAGATAGTCACTGTGCACCGAAAAAAAGTTACTTTTGTAGACCAGGCAGGATTTATAAGGATGCAAGGGTTTGTAGGCGTGATGTTAACACCAAAAAAGAAAAATATACCAAGGACGAGCTATGATAGAGTGACCTTTTGTTGCTTAATTTCTCTAATGGGAATTGATGGTTATAGCGAGGCATAATCTCACGAAGATTTCACGACAGTGTAATTCCTAAATACATTTCTTAAATTAAACACCTGCTCTTCCTTGTTCGTGATCAGCTCGGATGAAATTTGTCTAGGTATATAGCAATGCTCTTCTCTAATACATTACCTTTTTTAGGATGTATAATATGCAATTTGTTTAAAGTAATAATAATTCTCAACTTCAAAGAAGAATTTGATTTTCCTTTTATGAGATAAAATTGTTTTCAAGGTAAATAAATATCGACTCCATTGTGTTTGGTTTCACAGTGACGAAAATTGATTTTGATAGAATTGATTTTGTAGAATTGATTTTAGTTAAAAGTGAGTTGAATGTAAAGTGATTTATGTTTGGATGTCTTAACAACAAAAGTGATTTACATCAAAGATGGTGTTTCGATAGCTTGAATCAAAATTGCTTTTAGGTGTGTAAATTACCAAAATAGGTTTTATCATGTGTATATATATTTATATTTACATATTTCTCCTTTATTTATTTTTGATAAAATTGACATTAAAAGTACTAAAATCAGGGAATACATGTGTATTTTTATTACATATATTCATGTTTTTATTATTCTTTTTTTACTTATGTTTTTATAATTTTCTGTTTTTGAAGAATATTTTGTTACATATATTTGTAGTTATTTTGCTTTAATTTATTAAATGGAATGAGCGATCCACATGACTCCTTAAATAAGAAAAAACGACGAGGCACGACACCTCAAGATGACAAGCCACAGTAAGATGAACACCACACCAAAAATTAACTAAAAGGACATTTTACTCCTTTTTATTAAAGAGGGCAAAATTGAGAAATTGTCAATGGTTGTTTGAGAATCGATTGAAGAAAACGTAAAAGCTAGAAAATGCTGCTTCATCTAGAATCAATTCCAAGATTAAGAATCAATTCCCCAGCTGAGATCCAAACACCCTCAATTTCATTCAAATCACGGTGGACAATTATGAATGTGCGTTTGCGGTTTGTTGCCGCGATACCAAACAGGGACGTAAACTTATATTCTACTATACTGAACAAAACAATGTTGCTATCTTACCATGGTGTATATAAATTTTATAGGGTAAAAGAGAAGTTTCACCTAATACTTTTTACAATGAGTTTTTTCGATACTTCAATTTCAATATTACTGAGTAAGTCACCAATGTCCTTGAAACAATGTGATAATTTTGTAATTTAAAGTGAAAATAGAAAATAAAATAACATAAAAGTTATAGGTGCTGAATTAGTTTGTTATGAAATTGATGTCTTTTATCTTTTTTTTTACGATAGACGAAATAACAATAATCATTGAAAATTCACACACAAATAAAGGAGTCGCGGCGTCCGACAAAGCAATTTCAGAATTTTTTTTTTTGTCAATTTAGCTAGGACATATGAACTCTGATGATTTTTTATCTATCACATTCTAAATTGTAGTATACGTTTCACATTGAGCCTAACAATGATAACTATTTTTTAAGTTGATTTTAAATTTTCTCTTGTATTTAAGCCAGAACACAAAAATATCTTAATCCATATTTTGGTACACACGATTTTTTGTTTAAGTTTCTTATTCTTCTTTCTTTGTCTTGAAATATTCATAATTCATATCCATTTCTTGGATTTTCAAATCTTTTTATTTAATCATCAAATCATTTTCCTCAATATTCTAACCGACCGATTTCCTGCATTTTTAGTCCATTTTCATCATTACCATCAAGTGCATCTTCATCAAACCAATCAAGAGAAATACAAAGAAAAATTAAAATGAAAGGAAGAAATGAAGATGAAGAGAAGGAAGAATGAGAGGAGGAAAATAATATTTCAGAAAAATTATTAAAAAAAAAGATCATTGAAAATTGGAAAAGGGACTAAGATATTTTTGTTGTAACCGAAAATTGATTAGGTATAACTATAAAAAATTCTTATCTGAATGATCCTAGCATCTTTGGATCCTACCATGGGAGTATATGAACCAGACATTATATGTTGAATTAACTGTCCGTGAGAGTCCCCGAAAGTAAAGAGCGAGTCTTTAGAGGTAGTAATATGATGAGCTCTCAGAGGAAAAAAAAAAAGAATAATAAAGCACTCAAGGTACCAAGGATGGATTGCAATTTTGGGGGTGTGGAAAGAATATTCGAAATTCAATTGAACCCATATTCTATAAGGGTTTAAACCCAAACATACATACATACATCCGTAATTCGTACCAAAAAAATATATATGATGTAAAGACACGTGGAGAAGAATGATTGGTGGAGATGCAAGGGTGCAAGTGAGAACGAGCGCATGATAGTAGACAAACACACCCTCATTTTGTGTTTTGGTCAGTCAGAATGAAATAGATAAACTTCTCTCTCTTTCTCTCTCTCTTTCTCTCTCTTCAAAGGGAAGAAGAAGAAGAAGAAGAATCATAATCGCCGAACACAAGCAAATCTGAAAACCCCTCAATTCACAAAAACACTGGTATGCTATACAAAATCACTCCCTCACTCACTCACTCAATTATTATTTTTTTTCTACTTTTCATACATACATAGCTCCATCAAATCAAATCAAATCAAATCAAATCAACTAATATATAAATAAATATATAAATATGTCCCTTTTTTATCTCATTTCTTCCGGGGGTTCATCTTTCACTATCAACTCCTTTGGATCCAATTCTAACTGTTATTCTCATAACAACAACTCCAATTTCACACATATCTTCTATCTTTTTTGGTATGTCTCATTTCTCTTCTCCGTATTCATTCATTTTCTCATCATCCTAAATTCACACTTTTTCGATTCCATTTATTTATCTATTATCAAATTTTATAGATTTCCATGGCCTGGCCTGGCCCGGCCCGTTGTTTTATTGTGTACAAAATGAACCTTTCTTCTAGTTAGGGATTTAATTTTAGGGTTTTACTTATGGATGTTGTTAAACCCTATCAACACTTTTTCCCCTCCCCCCTCTTCCGAATATCAATTCGCTTTAAAATTCGCTAACTACCCACCGTTATCTATTTGTCAACCTTTGCAATGCAGCTGCCCAGTATTCCATACCGGGTAATTTCGCCATATTTTGTACTCCCTTCCGGTCCTAAATTTTATTGAATAACTTATTTATCTGGTCTATAGTGTAGACTAGATACACCAATTATTTAGTATACCTACAAAAAGAATCTTTTCTTATATATATATATATATATATATATATATATATATATATATATATATATATTTGTTTTGTGATTAATGTGTGATCCTGCAGGTGTTTGCCTGTTTATGACAAATACCTGAGCCAATCATGTCAGAAGGTGCAGAGATCGATGAGCGTGTTGACCTCGATGAGGAAAATTATATGGAAGAGATGGACGATGATGTTGAGGAACAGATAGATGACGATGGAGTGGATGTAGGTGAAGATGAAAATGCTGAAGGTAGTGTTGAAGAACATGAATATGAGGAGACAGCGGCAGAGGCTGGTCAAAAAGACCAATTTCCCGAAGGAGAAAAAAGTGGCCATGGCGCTGAAGAAGATGAGCATAAACCAGCTCTCATTGATGAAGAGGAGAGAGAGAAGCATGATGAACTTCTTTCCCGTCCTCCTCATGGGTCTGAAGTCTTTATTGGCGGACTTCCTCGGGATACATGTGACGATGATGTCAGGGAATTGTGTGAGCCAATGGGTGATATTGTTGAGGTCAAGTGATAAAGCACTCTTAATGATATTATGAAGCTTTTCATTTCAGCGTAGGGAACAAGTTGGGATTATTAACAAGAGTTTGATTTCTTCTTGCTTTTCAGATTAAATTAATCAAAGACAGGGAGACTGGAGAAAGCAAGGGTTATGCTTTCGTGGGTTATAAAACAAAGGAGGTGGCACAGAAGGCTATCGATGATATACATAACAAGGAATTTAAGGTATTTGTGGTGCTTTCTGAAAATTTTATTCATGATAATTACATTGGAAACAATTTTATATCAATAATCTTATTTTGGTGATTACTTTTAATCGGTTTAACATTTTTCATGATATCAGGGAAAAACTTTGAGGTGTTTGCTGTCTGAAACCAAACACAGGTTATTCATTGGTAACATTCCAAAAACATGGACAGAGGATGAGTTTAGGAAAGCCGTTGAGGGTGTTGGTCCCGGAGTTGAAAGCATTGATCTCATAAAGGTTTGGGCTTGAACTCATTGTGCCACTAGTTTATATTAAATTGTTTAAATCTTACTTCTTAGAGCCAAACATTTTTGTCGGTTATAGGACCCTCAAAATCAAAGCAGAAATCGCGGGTTTGCTTTTGTTTTGTATTACAACAACGCATGTGCTGATTATTCGCGACAAAAGATGTCAAGTGTGGGTTTCAAGCTAGACGGTATCACACCCACTGTCACATGGGCTGACCCAAAGACCTCACCTGACCAGTCTGCTGCTGCTTCACAGGTGTGTGATTTTCTGGATGAATGTGGATTATAGATTTTAAAAGTGATTTCAAATTGTTATTTTCCTACATTGCATAAAGTGTTTGATTGAGCATTTATAGGTGATAATTTCTTCCCTTTTCCTGCTATTTTTCTTCTTTTTTCATGACCCCCTGTGAAACCTAAACTGATTGGTATTTGCAAGTCTATTTTTATTTTTACTTTTGATGTAGACATCAGCAAATAAGAAAAACCTGTTTTCTGCATGAGATATTTATTATTGTGACTTAGGTGCCATGGCTCTGATTTTTATCTACATGTTGAAGTCGTCAATTTGAGTAAATCGGAGATAAGGTTGCTTATTCCCTACGTTAGGGCATATCACAAGTCTATGTGAGGAATAGTGTTCTGCGGTACTTGCATATAATCATCAAATTTATGGGTTTTAGAATAAAGACTTTTTGAAGTATGACTATGGTGTAATATGACTGATAACAACTAGATACAGAACACTAACTTATTACTGTCCCTTTTTGTACTAATAAATAAATAAATAGGGTATTCAGGAAAGAAATCTTGAGAAAAGATAATCTAACATTAGAAAAAGGTAATTTCATATATAATTCTAACAATAACCTGTTGATGTAGGTTCATCGGTAGGATACAAACCTATGACTTATTTGTTGACTCAGTTTAATTGTAACAATTGTTGCCCAACCTCGATTGGCGGCTCTTCTTGATAATGACTTAATCTTTAGTTTCTCAAACTTTTGCATAAAGAATGTGAATAACCTGTAGCTGCTTCTTTTTGTTTGCCTTCAATCTTGATCATACCCAAGTGTTTTAGCTCATGTGGCTATAGTTTTCCTGTGTGGACCACTTGATCCTGGTATAAAGTTCTTCTAAGCCTGCTCTGTATTGACCCTCTTCTTTCCCTTATGAGCTCTTAGGAGTTAGGACCTCCTCTGTAATCTGTCCCTCCTCCCTATGAAACAAAAAGAAGGAAAAGCAAGTAATGGATGAAAACTTGAAGTGGGCTCTCTATAAACAATTTTTTTTGCTGAAAATCGAACCAATTTTTTTTTTTTAGACTGTCATTTTACCTCATTTTATATTTATGTATGGGCTCTCTATCCTGGTTGTCGCACATGTGTGCTAGATCGTGAGATTGTGCTATCTCACACATTATTTGCCCTCAGCCGTTCCAGAGCTCTTCTCTTGCGTTGGTTTTGAACCTTTTGACCTGGTCTGTGGCAAACATTTCCTTGCCCAGACCGACCCGATTGCAGCGCAGAAACCCTAAACGATGAATGGTAGAGAGGGGAGATGAGTGGTTTAATTTGTGCCGATTGCCGAATGTGGTTCTCGTTTTTTTTCCATAAAAATGATGAGAGGGAAGAATTGCCGAATCTGATTTACGATTTTTGGAAAGTTTGCATGCTTGCTATTCTTAATGTTTTTTTTTGCATATTTGTTTGTTTTTAGCCTTAATAAATCTTAAATTTAATATATTATTACACACACTCGTTATATTTTAATAGTTAATATCGTTATGTATATAGCATAATATTTAATCATACAATTTAATAATATATTTCTTAGTAATATTAATTATTTTCTTAACTATGATATAATTTTGTTTCTTTGGTGGTATCTTACGATACGTGTTACGTCCCACGATTCACAATTCATCTATACCCAAGATCTTTAGGTGAAATCTCGAGTTTTACAACCATGCTCATGCTCTCTATTGTTTTCCTACATTTCTCCCTCTCCTGCCCAATTATTCCTAGTTTAAGGCTCTTTCATTTCTCTCGCAAATTTTTGTTTCCTAATCAGATTTCTTTCTCCTTTATTCCCTTGACAATAATTTTAATATTCCACCAATAATATTTCTAATTTCTAATTTCCACTCTGCTGCAAAGTTACTTTTCTCTTTCCTCTCTTCTATTCACTTTTGACTTCATGATTTTAAGCGATATGCAGTGACGGAGCCACTCATGGGCTAGGGTGGGCCAGGCCCACCCAAACCCTAAAAAAAATTAATTTTTAATAGGTATATATACACTTATTATAATATGAAGTTATATTATATATAGTATATGATGCGCTAGAATTTTGAATTGTTTAGTTTGTCCCAGCGGTTAACTTTGTTGATCCCATGCCTAGCTGTTTCAAGTTCGAATCCTGCCTGGCTGTGTTTTTTTATTTCTTATCCGTTTTTTTTTTAAAATTATTCAATAAAATCTTCAAGGAGAATCGAACCAGCACATCCATAGACACTCAAAAAACACATACCCGCTAAAGCAACAACCTTTGAAATGTATAAAATTGCTTTTAATCATTATATATCTAAAACTATATATTTCACCAACTTTTTTGTACGAACAAAGCACATTCCTTTTTAAATTAAAAATATACGTGTAATATAATAAAAATTATAAATACTTATGTTAAAATATCCATCAAATCCAGTTTAAATTATAGACAAAAAGTTATTGGTCACTCGAATTAACTAATAAAAAAATATATAAATTTACACACATTAAACGAATTGGCCCACCCACAAAATTATTTCTAGCTACGCCACTGGCGATATGCTTCCATGTGCTAATGTCAATTCATTGCCTTCAGATTGTCAATATCAAATGTTTGAAGACCAAGAGATGTACCCTTTGGTTTTTTGCCTGTTCTCCTTCTCATTCATTGTTATATTTCCTTGTTAACTGATGCGGTTTTGGATTTGCTTTTTTATTAGTTTTTGTTTTTGAATTGAGTTGTTTTGTTCGTTTAAGGTGTGAATGCCAAGTCTTCTTTGTCCTGCATGCTAGAATCTATCACCACATGTGGTCAATCAGTTAAGTCTGTGTTAATGCAACCTTTACCTGTTCAATGAATTTTAGTTTCTTCTGACATCCCTTGTCTCGTAATTTTATCTGCCTCCTGCGATGTTTGTCAACTAGTAAATTGCAATAATTGAGACTTTTGCAGAATGCTGGTTTTGTTTTTTTAAAAAAAAATATTAGTGTTGACCCATGTTGAAATTCGAAAGCATCATACAATGTATTTAATGAGGTGTTTGTATTACATGTTTTTGGGGCTCGTCTGTATGAGAAAATTTTAGTTAATTATATTTTGCTTTTGAACTTTTTTGTTTTTGTTATTTTCAGGTTAAAGCACTATATGTGAAAAACATACCTGAGAATGTTACTACTGAACAACTAAAGGAGCTATTTCGTCGTCATGGGGAAGTAACAAAAGTGGTCATGCCACCTGGCAAAGCTTCAGGGAAACGTGATTTTGGTTTCATTCATTATGCAGAGAGGTCAAGTGCATTGAAAGCTGTAAAAGAGACGGAGAAATATGAAATTGATGGTACTTGATAAATACAATATAAAGCAGTTTTGCCCCTGCTAGTTTGTCTGTTTTTTCTTTCTTAGACAGAGGTTTTGATCTATCAATCGATTTTCCTGTATGAGTGATGAAAAATAACAATATGGTGAAATCAACCAACTTATCTATGCATTAATAATCTTTTAAGAGTGTCACTGGTCTTATTGGTAAAGTATGCTCCTCTTCAAATATATTCATTGTTTTTACTAAATATGGTTTTTATGTCTCTGAACTGTAGGCCAAGCTCTTGAAGTTGTTATTGCGAAGCCTCAGGCTGAAAAAAAACCTGATGGAGGCTATGCATACAATCCTGGACTCCATCCTAACCATCTTCCACATCCTGGTTATGGTAACTTCTCTGGAAATCTTTATGGCTCTGTAGGGGCTGGATATGGTGTTGGTGTTGCTGCTGCTGCTGCTGCTGCTGCTTATCAACAGGTATTTAGCAATTCACAACAGATATAATTTACAATTGTGGTGTTTGATTCTCACTTTATTCTTTGCTCTAATATGTTTGCATCTTGTGGCTTCTTATGTACAATCGAACAGCCAATGATATATGGTAGGGGTCCAATGCCAGCAGGAATGCAGATGGTTCCAATGGTTTTACCAGATGGTCGAATTGGCTATGTCCTGTAAGTTGTTAAAACTCATGTACATGGTTTCATTTCCTTATATTATTTGATATAATACTTAATCTTCATATTGTGTATGTTCTGCAGTCAACAGCCTGGTGTACAGGTGCCAGGTCCCCGACCCCGTAGAAATGACCGGGGAAATGGTCCAGGCGGGCGTGGAGGAGGCAGTGGTAATGATGATGGAAATCGTAATAGAAGGTATCGACCCTATTAGTGGTAGGAGGTAAATGCAATGTGGTTCATCACACCTGGTTGTGTCTTCTTGGTGGTGTAGGGGGCCTTGAGGAGGGGTCTGATGCATTGACACAAAATCCTTTCTCAATCTGAACTGAGAAAAAGGGAAAAAGAAAAAATATGATGAAAATGTTAAGGTAGGATTAGGACCAGGACCAGTGATATTTCTATTAAGTTATAGCTGAGTAATTGCCCAACTTTTTCTGCTTGTAATGCTTTGCATTTTTTATTGACTACCAGTAGAAAATTGTGTTAATTTGGTTTCAGCAACTTAACTATGTTTTTGTTGCTCATTTTTCGTGCACTACTCAAAAGCCCTTGACTTTTTGTTGTCGCATGTAAACAGTTTGTGATCTTTAATAGATCAGCACTTTAGCAATGTTGATGCTACTTCATTGCACTCAGATTCAGAAACCGAACTTTTTCTGATTAATGATTAAGCAAAGTGTTACGTAATTACTAGCATGTTTGCTAATGTTGTGAGGTTGTAAATGGGTGGTGACTTGGAATCTACTGTGAAAGTTGATCTTTCTAAACACTATTTACAACTATGTTCTGCTGACCGAGGTTATTAGAACCTATTTTTGATGATACGAAATGAATCAATTCACGTAAATCTTCTGTATTTTTTTCCCATTATACTTCAAATAGTTGTTGGATATTAAAATGTATCAATGTTTATAAAGAGATAAATCCAATAATTGTTACTAATACATCATAATTGTGACTATGGAACGCATACACGAAGTTGTTGATGGTAGTTGTTCAGCAACTCGGAGGAGAGGTAGACGTTTCAACTTACTTCTAAATTTTTTAAGATTTATAAAAGGGTAGACGTTTCCACCTTTACTTATAAATTTTTAAAGATTTATAATAGGATTAATTAAAAGTAGGATTAAATGCAGTTTTGGCTATCCTATTTTGGCAATTCACAAACCTTGTGGTGCTGCTGCTAAGTTGAGAGAGAGATGTATTCATATTGTATATATCAAGAATTACTTATGCCTCTAGACCTTTTTGAATGACAAAACCAATTTTTGTAAACACAATATTCATCGACCTAAGAGACATGGCATTGTTATGCATGACCTTTTGAACTTTATGTAGAAGGTCAACAGCCTCTGGTGCTAGAAAACTGAAAGTGTCAAAAACAAATGGTATAAAAACATGTTGATTGTCAGAACATGTTTTCTCATGTTTTGTCACTTTGTTTGACGTAGCTTTTAGGGTTGTCTGTCCTACCGTAAAAGGCCCGAGCCCTTATCCCACAAGTGATGACGCATCAATCAAGTCCACACATGCATGTTTTCCTCCTACCCATCCGTACACCATAACATCTGCAGGTCAGCTAGGAAGTTCACAAACGTCTCCTTCTTGGCTGATACTCCCGCGGATTGGAACAATTCATGGTAGATTTTAGGAAGATTGGAGAAAGGTCCTTCACCTGAAAACTATCAAGCACAAGGATACAAATGGAAGGCGACTTGTACACGCGAAGAATTCTCATGAAATGGAGAAATGAAAATCAAGCATTGTTCAAGTATATTATCAATTACTTACTATAGCAGTTTAGTAGAATAAAAATTAAAATGGTGCGAATAGTGAGAAACAAACATATCTAGCTGAAAATTTTGCACAGAATGGTAATCAACATGTAAAATAAAATAACAAGAATGAAATCAAAGAGTATCTGAAAGGTGACGAAGACGTTTCTCCAATTCATCCAATTTAGGAGCCCAATGATAGTTTATAAAGAGTGGGCGAACATTGGTATAGTCCACAGGACTCTGTTCCATGGGACTGGGTTCATACTCCTTCTTGCGAGCACGAGCATCTGACCCACTAATCTGTTTTGATGAAATTGTTGAATTCGATTCCAGATTGGCCATAAGGGTGTGACCGACTCGATGATGCTTCGGCCGTGGTGGTGGTGGTAGAGAACTGCCTGCTGACATCACAACGTTGGAACACCAACACCACATCTTTTCCTTTTCTTCTCTCCTTCCAAATCCTATTTATTTTTAGGAGATTTCTTTATTTATTAATTTTTCTACTTTTTTCTCCTTCCAAATCCTATTTTTTTAGGCTTAAATGCACTTTTGGCCCCCTATGTTTTAAAAAGTTGCGATTTTGGCCCCCTATTAAAAAAAATGGATTATTAGCCCCCTAACTTTAGCCCCTTTTGCGAAAGGCTGATTTTGACCCAGTCAACGCAGATGTGGCAAGTCACTTAGCTTATTTGGCAGCCAACTGTGTAATTATCAATTAAAAAATAAAAGAAAACGCCAACTGTGTAATTATCAAATTAAAAAAAAATGAAAAATGGATTTATGGATTGGAATGGCACGTGACCACAACTTTCCCCCATTTTCAGAAACTAGGGTTTCAAACCCCCTATCTTCCTCAATCGAAAACCAATCGTAGCTCTTCCAATCCCATCTCTTCCAATCGAAAACCAATTCAATCCCAATCGCAACCTTCGAAATCCACATTCTTTCAATCCGTTACCCCGATTTTTTTGCATTTGCTTGCTCGAAAATCCGTTACCCCGAATCAGGAGCAATGAAGTGGGCTGATGATAGTTCGACGAAGAAGAAGCTTGACGCTGGCGTGGTTACGAATCAGGAGCATGGTCTTTCAGGAAGCAGCAATGACATGGTCCCTGAGAATATTCCCGACAACAATGATTCAAGGTCAGTGCTTTTTTTTGTATTTTAGTGTTTTGTTCACATGCTATTTTTGGAACTTTATGCCATATTTATGATTAAAAAATGGTTGGTGGAACTATTGAATACTATTACTATTGAACTACTGATTTGGCAATTTTTTAATCCAAGTTAACTTGTAACCCTAATAGGGATGTTGCTGACCACACATTGAACCACACATTGAAAATTCGTTTCCACCACAAAGGTTATTTTATTTCTGACCCTGAGATAGCTTACAAAAGGGGTGAGGTGTACGAATTTGGTGGGGAGTGGGACATAGATGAGATTAATCTCATTGACTTGGGTAATCTGGTTAGAGAAATAGGTGTGAAAGGGGAGTACAAGCTGTGGTATGTTAAACCAGGAAAAGAGGTTAGGAATGGTCTGAAGTTGCTAGAAAATGATAGAGATACAATAAGGTTCATAAATGAGTTCAAGGGTGAGGTAAGTGCTGACTTTTATGTAGAAACCCCAACAGTTGATGGACTAGATTGTAGGTATGATAGTGAAGTTGAAGTGGTAGGTGAAGCCAATGGAGAAGGAAAGGATGATGCATCTGAAACAGATCCAGAATACCAAGGTGATGAAGAAGATGATGCTGAAGCTGGAAGCCAAGATGGAAGCTTAGATGGAAGCTTGGATGGGATTGAACTTGATGACAGTGAGTATGAGGAGGACTTCCAGTGGACTTCTGTGTTGCCTGACCACACTCTGAACCCAGTTCCATTTATTCCAACTGAAGTGCCTGGTGGGTCAAAGGCTGCTGTGGAATCATCAAGAAATGCTGCTCCAACTAGTTTGTCTGACTTTGAGGATGAGAATGGTGACTCAGAAGAGCTAGAGAGTCCAGTAGGTTCAGATTGTGAAACTGGTAAGAAAAAGAAAGTCAATAAATTTACTTTAGGAGAAAATGGTGAAGTGAAATATGAGAGAGGTCAGGTTTTTGCTAGTGCTGAATTAGTTAGGTCATCTGTTAAAGAATATGCTTTGCAGAGTAGTAAAAATGTTTACATTAAGAAAAATGAAAGGAAGAGGATTGTGGTCAAGTGTATGGTTGGTTGTCCATATCATATGAGATTTAGTAGGGCTGAACCCAATACATTTTTTGTGCTGTCTAGTTATAACTCTGCTCATAAGTGCCATAAGACTGCAAAGGTAAGGCTGTGCAAAACTACCTTGCTGGCTCAGAAACTTGTACCAATTCTGAAACACACACCCAATATGAAACTGAAGGGGTTGAAAGAAGAGTGTAAGACCAGGTGGGGGGTTCATCTGAGTAGTTACCAAATTTATAGGGCTAAAAATAGGGCTTTGGAGATGATTCATGGTGCTATTGATGACCAATACACTCACCTCAGAAGTTATGCTCATGAATTGATTAGGAGCAACCCTAATAGTACTGTGAAGATTAAAACAGCTCCTGGAGTTGGGGGGTCAGTATTTGAAAGGATGTATGTTTGCTTCTTTGCATGCAAAAAGGCATTTGTGACAACTTGCAGACCCTTAATAGGTCTGGATGGTTGTTTTTTGAAGGGAAGATATGGTGGACAACTACTATCAGCAGTTGGAAAAGATGGTAACAACCAGATGATTCCTATTGCTTTTGCTGTTGTGGAGGCTGAAACCAAAGATTCATGGGATTGGTTTGTGGAGCTATTACTGTCAGATTTGAATGGAATTCAATACAAAAGATGGTCTTTCATTTCAGACCAGCAAAAGGTTAGTTATATCTGTTATTTCTGTTAGTTATTTCTGTTAGTAATTTCTGTTAGTAATTTCTGTAATTTCTGTTAGTAATTTCTAGCATAATTTCTGTAATTTCTGTTACTAATTTATAGCATATTTCTGTTAGTTATTTCTGTAAGTAGTTATAGTAATTTCTGTAATTGCTAGCATATCTGAAATTGAACATGTTAAGGGTTTGGTGTAATTTCTGTAATTTCTGTAATTGCTAGCATTACTGTATATGATATTGAGGGTTATATCTTTATGTAATTTCTGTTTCTGTAATTGCTAGCATATCTGTAATTGAACATATCTGTAATTGCTAGCATATCTGTAATTTCTGTAATTGAACATGTTAAGGGTTTGGTGTAATTTCTGTAATTTCTGTAATTGCTAGCATATCTGTAATTTCTGTAATTGAACATGTTAAGGGTTTGGTGTAATTTCTGTAATTTCTGTAGTTGCTAGCATTACTGTATATGATATTGAGGGTTATATCTTTATGTAATTTCTGTTTTTTCTTATTTAAGGGTTTGGTGAATGTCATTGCTAGCATATCTGAACATGTTGAACATAGGCTGTGTGTTAAACATCTTTATGGGAATTGGAGAAAGAAACATTCTGGTGAGCATTTGAAGGAGGCTTTGTGGATAGCTGCTAGGGCCAACACCATGCCTGAGTTCAAGAAAGCTATGGATAATCTTAAGAAATTGAGTGAACCTGCTTGGAAGGACATGAATGAGATAGCAACTGGTATGTGGTCAAGGGCTGGGTATAGTACCCACACATGTTGTGACTTACAAGTCAATAACATGTGTGAGGCATTTAATAGTGCTATTATTGAGTATAGGGAGTATCCAATAATTTCACTTGTGGAGGGTTTAAAATTCTACTTGACCAATAGAATTGTAAGACTTAGAGACTATATGTTAAGGTATGAGGGTGACATATGTCCAGTTATAGTCAAAATATTAGAAAAGTGTAAGAAGCAAGCTGATAAGTGGAGTCCAAACTGGTGTGGGGATAGGGAATATTCCAATTTTTCAGTGTCTGATGGTACTGATACTTATGTGGTTGATCTTAAAAATAAGACATGCTCATGTAGAAAATGGGATCTCACTGGTATCCCTTGCCCTCATTCAATTACTTGTATGTGGTGGAACAACCATAACCCAGATGACTATGTTGCTCATTGGTACAGGTTAGTTTTAGTTCTTTATTAAATCTGATTTGTATTGACTTTGTTTAGCAATATGTTCTTCTAATTAGTATGTTGATAATTCAACAGAAAATCTACTTTCTTAGAGACATATGAAAATTTGATTCTCCCTTCAAATGGACCAAAGTTGTGGCCAGAAGTTAATGCTGAACCTATTTTACCACCATATGTGAGAAGGGCACCTGGTAGACCAAAGAAGCTCAGGAGAAAGGCAAATGATGAACCAAGAACTTCTGGTAATCCAAAAAGAAATCAGGAGACTGTGAGGTGTAAGAGGTGCAAGGTTCTTGGACATAATACCAGAACTTGTCAAGGTAAAAGTGCTGCTGATAGGATAATTCCAGTGGGAGGAAATAAGGTAATGTATCACAATCAGATTGATTAATTTATGTTTGATGATTATGTGCTGATTAAGTTGTGTTGATTTGTGTTGATTTGTGTTGATTTCTGTTTGATACCAGAACTGATTAAGTTGTGTTGATTTCTGTTGATTTCTGTTTGATACCAGAACTGATTATGTGTTGATTTCTGTTGATTTGTGTTGATGATTATGTGCTGATTAAGTTGTGTTGATTTGTGTTGATTTCTGTTTGATACCAGAACTGATTATGTGTTGATTTCTGTTGATTTGTGTTGATGATTATGTGCTGATTAAGTTGTGTTGATTTGTGTTGATTTCTGTTTGATACCAGAACTGATTATGTGTTTATTTCTGTTTGATTAATTTATGTTTGATGATTATGTGCTGATTATGTGCTGATTAAGTTGTGTGTTGATTTCTGTTTGTGTTTTCAAGACCAATACAAGTGTTGCACAACCAGGAACTGTTAAGGGAAAGGAAGTAGCAGGAAGTGCTAGCAAGAATGCAGCACCTGCTAGCAAGACTGGGACGTCTGCTAGCAAGAATGCAGCACCTGCTAGCAAGACTGGGACGTCTGCTATCAATAATCCAGGACCAGCTAGCAAGACTGCAGCACCTGCTACCAAGACAACTGCACCTGCTACCAAGACAACTGCACCTGCTAACACAGTTGCTACCCAAACTACAACACCAACTGCACCTGCTAACAATAATTCAACAACAACTGTCCCAGCTGCATCCAACAATGTGCCAGTTTCTACAAATCAATCTGCATCAATCACTACTTCTGCAGGAAATGCTGTCAAAGGTGGGAAACATATAGTGGGGACAGAACAACTTTTTGTGCCAAGGAAGATAAGAACTGCTGGTGTGAAGAGGAAAATTGAAGAAGTTGGTCAACTTGGGACTCAACAATCAGTTAACAAGACTTAGACTTTTTTAATTATCTTGAACATGAGACTTGACTTATTTTATTAGCTCCACTTTTTTGGATTGTAATCTTTGAATTACCTTGTGGATTGTAATGTTAACTACTCTTTGAATTACCTTTTGGATTGTAATGTTAAGTACTCTTTGAATTACCTTTTAGATTGTAATGTTAAGTACTTTTGAATTATCACCTATTATGAAACCACTCTTGGCAGTGTATTATTTGCCTATTTGCCTCTTGTTCACTACATTTTCACCAATTTATTACCTATTAGAACATTTTCAACACAATCCTATTGAACATGATCCTATTTGCCTCTTGTTCACTACATTTTCACAAATTTATTTGCACAAATCATAAGTTAACCCAAATCATAAGCAGTCAAATTTCACACAAATCATTAAAACACTTTGATTTCTAAATCTTCTTCATTATCAATTCATAAGTTACACATAGTTTTCAAACCATTACAAAGGTCATACATAGTTAACATACTTAAACACACTACATAAACTTACTTAATGCAGCTTACATTTCCTTAACATACTCTAACATGACAGCAGCTAAACAAGCTTAATGCAGATTACACATAAACTTAGCAACAACAATACCCCTAAAACTACAATGACAGTCACATGAGTTTTCTCCTTTTTTCTCATTGAATCATTTTTCTTCAGCAATCCTCTAATGATTTTCTTCTGTCGATCTGGAACCTCAGGATCAAACCACCTAAAAAACTTACATTTCCTTCTCTGAAAATATCTCCCACACCCATAAAATCTCCTCCCTGGGTTTTCATCTGTCCAGGCAGTGACCAACGGTGAATCTACACCACAGTAACACACCATGTTTGGTCTTTGTTTCAATGTTGACCCAGAAAAAGATGAAGAAGAATAATCACCCATTTCAACACGAAGATGAAGCTCGCGAAAGTAGCTGAAGAAGAAGAAGCTGCGAAAGAAGCTCAGAAACTTGTATACACGAAGAAGAAGCTGCGAAAGAAGCTGCGATCAAGAGGAAGAAGCAGAGCTCGAGATTGGGTGAAGAAGATGAAGAAGATGACGAAGAATAATGGAGCATGGAGCATGGAGCATGGAATGGAGATTGGGTGGATTTGGGGTTTTTTAACCCTAAAATCCTACCGTTGGTAATTTGTGGTCACGTGCCATTCCAATCCATAAATCCATTTTTCATTTTTTTTTAATTTGATAATTACACAGTTGGCGTTTTCTTTTATTTTTTAATTGATAATTACACAGTTGGCTGCCAAATAAGCTAAGTGACTTGCCACATCTGCGTTGACTGGGTCAAAATCAGCCTTTCGCAAAAGGGGCTAAAGTTAGGGGGCTAATAATCCATTTTTTTTAATAGGGGGCCAAAATCGCAACTTTTTAAAACATAGGGGGCCAAAAGTGCATTTAAGCCTTTCTTTTTTTAAGTGTTGAAAACATTAAAAAACAATAAATGCACAAACCTACATGAGATAATATTTGTCACTTATTCATAAAATATGAATATGATTCAACATTTAAAATTGTTTTCATGGTTATCAACAACTCTGAATATGTCTTATTGCCTCTACAAGTTAATAGTGTATGATGGTTGTAAGAATTATGTTTTTTTTAACGACAAAATTTATTAATAACAAGTCCCTACACAAGATGAACAAGAGCCAGTAAGACATAAACTACAAAGCAAAAGGGTGCCGTATATAGGCGGCACACCAAAAAAAAAATTCATACACCATATATCTTAAACATCAATAAAAAAAACTCCAAAACCAAATCAACACCAAAACCAAACGATACCCCCAACATAAACCAATAGTTGAGCCAAAACCTTGCACTCCATCGTAAATGACCACATAAACAAAATCCAAACACCCATCGTCCTCCGCTACTCACACCAAAGCCAAGCCAAAAAAACCCATCACTCCCGTTGAAGTTCATTTGTGAAAAAGGAAAAACAAAAAATTGGGAAAACATATACCTAACCAAGTAGAAGAGGAAAAAACAAGACAAATTAAAAATTAAAATAAAAAACTCCTCATATTACATAAATATTTCATTTCTATAGTATCAAATATAGTCATTTTTCATCACTGTATTCTTGACATTTGCTTATCTCATTCTTTCTATGTTTAAGCGATGCATTAAAACGTTTATTACACACACACGTACAAAAAGAGACTCACTCCTCTTGTTGCTCCAGAGAATTAAGAAGAGAAAAATTCCATAGTCGAATTTCAGACATCCCATTTTCCGTAGCAAAAAGTCGCTTTCCATTTTTGTACTCAATTTTTTGATCCTCTTAGATGAGATTATCATCAACTTTATACAAAGTACAAAACTCCAAATCATGATAAATTTTCCAGACTTCAACATTTCTTTTGTTCAACAAGAACTAAATGAACGTAAAAAAAAAAGAAATAAATGATTTTTCTAAATTAGGTGAGCTAACAATCCGTTCATAAACTATTCAATTCCCTCAAAATTAATTTAACATGAATAAAAATAATAGATGCTATTTAGGGTTAATATACACGGAGATGGTCCATGGTCCATTCATGATACTAGCTTTATTGCCGTTAATATTTTAAGTCTCGTGTATTGTTCATTGAATATGAAAGGAAGACATAGCTTATTATCTAGAAGATCATTTAATTAATTTATTTATTTATTTTCCACATGGTAATTATGGTTTAGCTTGCTCCAAAGGCAACTTTTCTATGATATAAAAACCAACATAAAACATACCTATTTGATAGACGCTACAATCCCAATTCCCAATCCATAGGTGCAAGAAGAACCCCTCAAATATAATGGATTTGCTGAAGAATGTTTTTAAGTTTTGTCCTGATAATCCCTCTCATTTTGTTCCTTAAAGCCAAACATAATTATTGGTTTGGTAGTTCCACTGTGTGTAGTTGGCAAAAAGAAAGAAAAATGATAAAGGAAACATTTATGAAGAAAATAGAATTGAATTTCAGCAGCGAATAATAAGAAAGTCTGGTTTAGGGGACGAGACATACGTACGTACCTGAAGCATTGACGTTTGAACAATTAAACTTGTTCTTGGAGGAGGCAGAGACAGTTATCTTCGGAGCACTTGATGCTCTGTTTGCGAAAACAAATGTTGAACCAAATGTCGTTGTTGACATTCTCTATCAGCCATCATGATTGTGAATCACTATAATCTGGTGGCATGGGTTGCAGTGCAGGTGTGATCTTTATCAATTTAGCCAAAGACATTCTAAAAGCAAATCCAGATTCATGTGCAGTCGTAGTGAGTACTCAAGGGGAATGACCGCTGTCCGATCGAATGGGAGGAGCTGCTATAGCTATACTTCTCTCCAATAAAGGACCCGGTCCAAGTACAAGTTAGTTCATACCGAATTTCAAATTGGCTTTTAATTTGAGCATTTCTGCATCCATGCAGGGGGGGAAATCAGTGTTGGATGTTATGCAGAATAATCTACAACTAAGTGAGTGGCATATATATGGAGCCATCTCGTTCCGCTTTGGTAACACTTCAAGTACTTCACTTTTGGTATGAGTTAGCATACGTAGAGGCCAAGGGTAGTGTTTCAATTTCAAAGGGGGAAATCCATGGGATGACTCTGTCAACAACTACCCTATTCATTTCTCAAACTCTAAAATCACTCCTTCACATCCATCAATAAATTAGAATAAGAACACAACAGACTTTGAGAAAATATTTATTTGAAAGAAAACTAATTATCTACTATAATTGCAATATCTTACAAGTTCAACACCATGCTCTTATAGCGGAATCATTTTCAAAAACTTCGTCGTAAGCTTCCTTGAATGTCTTCCAGACATGCACTTCTATATAGGAACATAAACAGAAAAAAAAAATTTAAAAATTACCTCATCTTCTTGACAGATACATACACTATATATAAGTTACATAATGAAAATAAATTTTTTAGAAGAACCTTTCAATCTCAATTTTACGCTTGGCTTACTTTTTGAGTATTTTCTGTAATGGAAATTATAGTTTACTGAGTATAAGTATATATAATAGCAACCATGGATACTATATTGCTTGCACCATCTAGAGTGGTGGCATGCGTTAAAGAAACAAAATATTTGATGCACTAAACTCTACTCTCATACCACTATAGTTTACAAATCACAATATAAAAAACAGAACAGGAGTTTAACAAAATTGCCCCATTAAAAAAAATTGATAACATACATTTTAGTGCTTAAGGAAGTACACCTCTATTATTATCTAAAAAGATTGGCAAAAAGAAGGTATTGTTCATGGTATAAATACAATGAACAATGCAATGTGTCAACTTTTGGATTTATATAACATTATCCGATGTCTCTTCTTTAAAAAAAAAGGGATTAACGGTAATTTTTTTGGTCTATTTATTTTTATTTTTGGTCAAATTTTGGTCGATTTTTTTATTTTAAAAAAAAAATTAGAATTATAGAGGAGTATTTGTGATTGTAAAAGTATATTCCATTGACCACTTGTTTAACATATATCTCACTTATAATACCCTATTTATGTCTTGTAAAAAAAAAAAATCCTATTTATGATTACAATTCAAGACGTTAGCCACTAATTTTAGATGAATTTATACGCTGAATAGTATGGAGTGTCAAATTTGGTGTTTACAATATTGTTACTGGCGAAAAGACGAGCACTCACGTGTCAAACTTTTTGCTCTTTTTATTACACTAACGTTTGAAAATTATGAACAATGTTTTTTTATGAAATTTTGATTTTGATTAAAAGTAAAAATATAAATGCTTTTTGCTTTCAAATTATAACAAATCAAACTAACAATGATTATTTATTCGATGACACTAATAAAAAAAGTTGTTTAAAGGTATAATTGGGATAATGAAAAAGTAAGTATGGAGATACTCATATAATTCGTTTTTGTTACACTTTTATTTTAATATTTGAATTTACACTTATCTATTTGTTATAACGCGAGAGTGTATGCGTCACGAAATCACAAAATAATACGTGTTGTACATGTATTAGTTATACATACAAGTCCCATTTTCGTGGATAAAAAGAATTTTTATGATATAGCAAAACCTTTGTTATATCAGAAGAAGATAGAACATAAAGTATGATCATCACTCACAAGTCACAAGTGCTAATAAAATAACAAGAATTAATAATACATTTTTTTTTGTTACATTGAATCGAATTAATAACAACAACAACAACAACAAAATAGGAAAAGAAAAGGTAACAATCAATCTTGCTTTACAAATTTTAAGAAGCAACAGAAACAGGGACACTAACGGGATACTTATCAACAGAGTCATCCCAGGGGTTGCCCCGCCAATCCCCGACGACGGGCAAGTCGCGCACGGCCTTCCACACGGCGCTGTTACATTTAAAACCCGACCCGAATGCAATCTGCCAGACCCGATCCCCTTTTGCAACCCGGCCCTTTGCCTCAGTATAAGCCAGTTCATACCATAGAGAACTGCTTGAAGTGTTTCCAAATCTATGCAGAGTCATCCGAGACGGTTCCATATGCCAGTCACTGAGTTGAAGATTCTTCTGCAACTCATCAAGAACAGCTCTTCCACCAGCATGAATACAGAAATGCTCAAAGGCTAATTTGAAATCTGGTATATAAGGTTTCACACCTGAACCTGAACCTTTCAGCAACTTCCTTCTAACCAAAGACACAAAAAACATGAACTGTTCAGAAAATGGCAAAACCAATGGACCCAACGTTGTTATGTTTGTTTTCAAAGCATCTCCTGCAACAGCCATTAATTCTCTAGCCAATGAAACACCAACTTTCCCAGTTTCATCTTCTTTCTGGTAAACACAGTTATAGTTCTTGTCATCAGCTCCTTTATGGGTTCGAACTGTATGAACCAGCTTGTATTTGGACCGGGTTCGATCAGAGGACTTATTGGAAAGAAGTATAGCGGCGCCACCCATTCGGAAAATGCAATTAGAAAGAAGCATTGAACGTTCATTTCCAAAGTACCAATTGAGGGTTAAATTCTCCGTGCTCAGAACCACCGCGTAGGAATTTGGATTTGCTTTCAAAAGATCTTTAGCAAGATCAATTGAAATAAGACCAGCACTACAACCCATACCTCCAAGATTATAGCTTTTAATGTTTGTTCTTAGCTTGTAATGGTTCACAATCATTGCAGAAAGTGAAGGAGTTGGGTTAAACAAACTACAATTTACAACAAGAATGTCAATGTCTCTTGGATTAACACCTGTTTTAGCAAAAAGTGCGTCTAATGCTCCAAACATTACAGCTTCTGCTTCTAAACGAGCTTCTTTCATGCATAGATTTGGTGGACTTGACATTATTCCGTTTGGCAAGTAAGTTTCATCGCCTAAACCTGCTCTTGACAAAATGCGGCGTTGAAATTCAAGTGTTTCTTCTCCGAATTCCCCACTATCTTCTAACATTTTAACGAAAGAATCCACTGCTATTTTCCGCTCTTTCTCAGGTTTGTAGCACGCAAAATCCACCAGGTAAATTGGTGGGGATCGTTTAGCGTAGTACAGACCGAAGAGGAAGAGTAGAACGATTGAACCGATGGCTGTATCGGTGTCAAGTTGGAAGGTGTGTTCGAGCAAGAGTTGTGAGAGACGGTGGAGTTTTAGATCGGTGAGTTGGAACTGAACTGTGAGGAAGAGTAAGAGAGGGACGACGAGTGTGAAAATGAGAATGGTTGTGGCGTTGCATGAATAGCCATAACCTAACTTTACGTACTTCAGTTTCACAGTCTGTAGAAAATCCGGTAAACGTTGCCGGATTTTGATAACGGCGGAGGTTGAATCTTTGAAATTCATCTCCGCCGTTAGTCTTTCTTTATCCATGTCTATGCTGTTGCGACCCATCAATTACTTCACTTGAGGGATTCTGCGTTTGTCTATGAATTGAGATTGGGATTGTGATGTTTCTATAAAAGACTTGGGTATCGTTTGGTTTATAAAGGCGTTTGGAGCAAGCTCATCTGTCATTTCTTTATAGGGAAAATTACAAAATTTGCTTGAATGGAAGATGTCCCTTTCTTTCATTATTAAATTAAATCAAAAGTTTAAATGAGTTCAATATCCATTTACCATATACTAACTAGTAAGTTAAGAGATTTTCTTTAAAAGATATTCTAAAGTTGATAATAATTGAGTAAAAGAGTATAAGTCAATGAATAGTTAGATCACATGAGACTTTTATTTTTAACATTTTTTTATTCATGTGAAATTAATTGTGGGGGAAGTAGTTTAAAGAAAGATGGATTTATGGATATATTGGTCAACTACTTTTAGAAAAATTAAACCACCTCTTTTTTAAAAGGAAAACTATTATTATGGGTTATAGATTAATTAGATTGCTTAATTTTGGGTTTAAATGAGTTGCATCAGTTGATATATAGCGTGATCGAATTGGATGGACAAAGACTAGAGTGTAAGGAGGTGAGGTTTTCTCGTTGTTTGCATTTTGGTCTTTTTACCATTTGCATTATTTATTTGTCGTGTATGTCTTTTTTTTTTTTTGGGTGCAAAATAATATTTTGTCGTGTATGTCTTTGATAGTAAAATAAAATGGAACTAATGAAAACCAAAAAAGTTATTCCCATTTTTGTGGGTGTCGTGCAGCAGTTGGCAAGACAATAGGGAAATGGGCAGAAAGGGAAGATTGATGGGAAGGCCGGTGGTTGTTGTTGGCTGGTCATCAAGGAACAATAAATGGTATATTGTATAGTAGGTTCACATATTTGAATTTGACAAAGTCTTAAACCCAATCTTAAAGTTGGACAATAAGTATGATCAGTTTTGTGTTATATCAATCATGTGATAACCGAATTATTATGATATGATTTCCAATTAACAAAATGCAATGTCTTTATCCTAAAAAAAAATACAATGTATTCATCACAAAAAAAAAGAGAAGTGATATTTGTATAGTTATTTTTATGATTACTTTTGATCGAGGAAGAAGGGAATAAGAATAAAATGTGACTATAAAAAATATGGTTGTTCTAAAAGTTATCATAATATAAATATTATTTCTCAAAATAACAGTAATGTCTTTCATGGTGGCGTCTAAAGTTAGACCAAATAATTTTCACAATCACACGAGTTCATTGATTTAGATTTATCACATTTTAAAATAGAGAGCACTTACACCCCTTCACACATAATCACAATCCATAACTCCCAATTTTACATTGAATTTTAAACAATAAATTTATCTCACACCTCCATCAAATCTCCTTCATCAAGGTTGCAAACACACACCTCTGACGTAAACCACACCACCGACGGCCACCTACACCACAAACGGCGAGTACCTACACCATCGACGACTACCACCATCACATGTAAACAGCATCTCCTCGACTTTCACCACCACACCATCGTCGCCTCATAACTTGTCCTTATTTTCTCTTCTCATTTAATTGTCTTCAACTAAGCTTCGTAAATCGAAAGGGTTACTTTCGTTATCCCTAAATTCATTCACATTTGAATTATCTTCTACTGACATATCTACCTCGTGAATACCTTTGCACTGAAGAGCTAAAGCTTAGGAAGTCTTGTTTGGAGAATTGGGTCACCATATACGGATACAAAGTTTACTTTTACCTCTTTATATCACATGTAATTTAGACAACTATGACAGTGTAATAAAGAATCATACAAGTTTTATTGAGACTGAACAATCTTCCATATCTTAGAATGCAACCCCTCACATTGAAATATAGTTCTGAACCCTACAAATAACTGGCCACATATGTGTTGTTGCCCATGCCTTTCTCTCTGAATATGTTTCTTTCATCCAATTGGTCTCATGTAATCCAAATGACTCAACGATATTTGCCCATTTCCTAGAAAATTGTCCAATTTCACAGTCACCCAATATGCATTTTCTAAATTCATCAATAAATGCAAGACTGCGTATGTTGGACGATGCATTGTGAATCAAGTTTCATGCACACGATCTATGATAAGCATTTGGAAACATTCGTTTATTATTTTCTAAGGAAGCCAATTTTCTCATACCCTTATGATCGATTGATTTCCAGATAAATAAAATATGTGTGAAGGATCTATACCACTTTTTAGCATATTGATCACTTGCATTATGTCTGAATCTTTTATTATTACCTCGTGTGTAACAAACAATCCACAATGTACTTCCTCAAAAAAAATCCACAGTGTACTTCACTAACTAGCTCGTGGTTATGCTCATTTGTAAAACATGTAACCCACCAACGATTTGAGTTTATATCAACGTGTATCCGAAATTTAGCTTCACAGCCACATCGAGTCCCAGGCTTCGACACACACATTCGATTGTCCTCAAGTAGACATTTTTCTTCCCTAAGACCTTTTATATGGCAAACAAATGTATGTTGCACAATTTCTCCATTCTTACTTTCAAACATAAAAATTCATTTGCTCATGTGTACCAGTTATAGAATTCATTTGCAATCTCAAAGCTTCCAAATTCATTTTTCCTTACTGAAATAAGCCCTAACTCCTATAGTTCCAATGACACAATGTTCTCAACACTATCAACATTAACATACTTTTCCATATCCCCTTTGTCATGACTTTCATATTCTTTCTTGTTGGAACACTAGTGAATTTGAGTGGAAGTTGGAAAGAATAAACACATGTCCCTTATGAAAGAACTAGTGTTGGTATGAATTGAAAAATGTCCCACATTGGATAGGACATACCCATTAGTAGTGTTTATATAAGTGGGGGGTGACCTCCAAGGGTGTGCCCTTGGGGTACCCACTTTTGCGAACGGGTGAGCACTTACGAATATATATATATATATCATACGCGCGACGACGCCGCCGTCCGTCCGGCTTGGCTTGGGTCCGGATATATCCACTCGTTGATCCAATCCCGAAATTCACAGTTGATGCTTCCTGTGCCTTTCCTCTCTTCTCCCTCCTTTGACTTGTGTTGACGAGTCCTTCTTCCTTTTCTACTCCTTTATGTCCCTTCGATTTCGAGTGGTCTTTGTACCATACAGAGTGGTTTAATACCATATTGAGGGTGTAAATTCTCGAACGATTACTTACGCTGCAGTACATAATCGAACAGGTGAACTGTGCTGTTTTATCCTGGAGGCAGCGCGGTTGTTAGTCTACCTTGCACAAACTCGGGTAGTGCCGCGAAACGTTTTAAAGAGAGCGACATGGTTGTGACTCAATCCGGTAATATCTTCGGTGGTGAATTCTGATTTTTTAAAGGTACCTTCCTAAACTCGAAAACAACATTTCTTGTCGCCACAGTCTTCCCCTTCATTATGACTTCCATCAACACCTTCATCCCCAACATAATTAATGGTTATCTTTGTCAATAGCATCACAATTCTCGTCTTCCATATTCCCTTCTGAAAAGGATTCCAGTCCCTAAAATAATGAAAACGATTAATTTAGTAACATCGAAAATCATTCATTGATGTCAATGCTTAAATAATAGAATAGACCTATAAATTTCTAAATACTCTTCGAAACTCAAAAGTTGATATGTTTCCCATAAAAAATTAGATGTGAAACATTTCAGCTTGTGAGTTTCGAGGAAGATGGGAAACGAAGTTGAATTGAATAATTGAAGGTGTTGCGGGTGGTTGGTGGTGTGGATCGTCGTCGTCAATGGTTTGTTAGGTAAGGAGAGTTTTCAATTTTTGGAAGAAAAAATCGGCGTTGGTGGTCGGATGGTCACCGTTTTTTGCCTGGTGGTTAAGGTGTTGATCACCATGGTGTGGATCATCAATTTCAATGGTGGTAAGCAAATTAGAGAGTTTTGGATTGGACTAGATTTAGGTGAAAATTATTTGTGATGAATGCAATTTTTTCGTTGGAAGATCTTGTGGTTATTGATTGTGTGTGGAGAGGTGTAAGTGTTGTCTATTTTTAAGTTTAACACATCAATACTATTGATCTCATCTGATACTAAAATTTAATTGATCCACCAGTAGGGGACTATACCGTTCCATCAACTTAGACGTCAATGTATTCTCTTTCATAATTACATCCAAATGCAAGCAAATAGTGAGTTGTAAAATGTTCGTAACACTCCTCGTGAGCATGACTCAGTTGTTAGAACGTAGTAATATGCAAAGGTTGGGTTCGAACCCCGGATTTATCATTTATTCACCTTAAAAGAAAAAGTACGTTACTTTTTTATAAACTAAAAAAATATGTAATTGATCAAGTAATGCATATTTTAAAGCTAATTAATGTGCATAAGCATTAACTAATTTTGGTCGCTCTTTGAGTTCTGGTAATGTTTATTACGAGTCTTGTCCGATTCAGTTTCATCATTTGATAGCAGCTGATGTAATGAGAATTTCTATCCCTCGTGTTATTGTTGTGTAGACTTCTCTTTTTCCGGGTTTAGGCCCTCTATGCATATTTTGTGATGCCGAATTTTTCCTTAAAAGGTAATACATTTCAATTTTTAATGAAGGAAGTTGGATACGGGAAACCAAAGATAACAGTGATATGACTTCTAAGTAGCTGATCTAAATTATCAATTGTTGGGCTGAAGCTAGAAATGCGAGTCAGTTTGGTGATGGATGGTAGAATTAGATATTATTTGACTTCTCTGACTAAGTTAAAATGCAATCGGATTGAATCGAGTTTATATATATATATATATATATATATATTGGTTGGTGGAAAATTTATTAGGCCAACAAATTCAAATTTCATAACCTAGTTTTACAAATCCATTCGTCATTCAGCCCAATTAACACTGTAAACTATTTTTAAGTAGTTTAATTTCATGCAAGTTAAGGTTTGTAGTTGAAATTTGCACAAACATCCTCACTATTTGGAAATTACCAATCCTTAAGACATTATAATGTCTTGCTTTAAATCCATTTCGTGGCCACCCTAACAACACGTGAATGAATTACATGCTACAGCCTCTGGCTACTTATGTATTAATTCATTGAGTGTGAAAGGAAGGCATGGATTGTGACAATTAAAAAAGAACGGATGTAGTATTAGTTAGTAGATTATTTAACTATTTTGATTTTTTTCCCACATTCTAATTATGGTTTAGCTTGATCCAAAGGCAAATATCCTATTCCCTACTACATAACCTACCGCAAACATAACTCTTGACAGACAACACAGTCCCAATTCATAGAAGCAGGAAGAGCCCCTCAAATTATAGAATGGGGATTTCTTACTGTTGGTGAAGCTGAATACCTATGAAGCCTGGATACGTAGTACGGGTGCGGGTACGATACGATACGGGTACGTGGATACGTGAAAATTTAAAATTTAGGATACGATACGGCTAAAATACGTTAACAAAATATTTATATTAAAATTTATATGCATGTAAAATACTTGAAAAAAAAATAAGCATTGATTACTCTTCAATAATATATAATCATAAAAGTCACAATTTACAAAAAATAATACATGTGATCAAAATAAAAAATGAAACTTTTTTCGTATAAATCATATTCTATTTTCATTCATATGTTAGAATATCAACAAATGCATCAATAAAAGAACTCAAAACAAAGTTTGTTTAATGTTGATTGATTGAATCTCCTCTCTCTCTCGTTACTTTCATCCACCAAAAACATAATTTTTAATTGGTTAATCAAAAACAATTATAGTAATTCATATCTTAAATTGAATCATATACATCTCCATTGAATTTTCACAACACACTCTCACTTTTCTACCCTTCATTTTTTTTCAGGATCAATAAGTATCTGTGAAGTATCTAATAAGTATCTGTGTGTATTTGTCGAGTATCTTATAAGTATCCGATAAAATATATATTTTAAATTAAAATAATTAATTCCGATACTCCGTGAGTACATATCCGAAAGTATCCGTAAAATATCGGTATCCGATACGTATCCGATCAAGTACGTCTCCATTTTGAAGTATCCGGACTTCATAACCGAATACTAGCAACATGTGAATTACATGTTGTAGCCTCTGGCTACATATGCATGTAGGAGTAGGAATTAGGATGTAGCTCACCGACCTCGTTCAACAGCTCTCAATTTTTTACTAATTTAGTTGACCACAAGGGTACATTTATTCGGAGTCATTGGTCAACATAATGTGAAATTAATGGCAGAATATCAATTCATTAATTGGGTATGCTACCCTAAGTTTGTGATCTAGTACCAAAAAAACATTTAAATGTTGTAATGAAAATATAAGTTTTTAAGATAGTAAATGCATAATTTTCAAAATTATATTTCTACATTTAATTTCTTATCTTGTGTCTTTAAATCACATGTTAGCATGTTCCTTATTTTTATTATGCACATGTTTATTAACCGTGAAAGAACTATAACTGCCCAAATGCTGAAACAAGATGTATTAACATGTGAAATATTTTAATCATGTAGTATGTTCTTTGGTAGAAAAAAAAAAACTGCAAGATTTGAAATTGAATTACCGAAAAATCTTGTATGGACACAATCACAAATCACTATCATTTAGGCCCTCTCACATTAAATGAGCAAAATTTAACCAAAAATATTTAGACACATCAATTGACATTATTCAATTTTTTATTTTTTGTTTTGTGTGTGTGCTCAAATATATTTATTTGGGCTTGTATCTAAGCAAATATACCTCTTGAATATTGGCCACAAGGAATTGTGTCCAGGCCAGGGTGTGACAGTTGAATGAACATTTTCTAAATGAAATTGAGCTAGTGAACTGTTCTCTGAGAATGAAAACAACATATCGTGGAGGATGCTTCTTTCAGAAAAAAAATATCCTGGAGGATGCTCTATTGATTCCACGTGTAGGACCCTTTGGATTATGCAAATTGATAATGGTCCCCCATAACAGTGGAGATGCAGAGCACAACAATACAGGGCAATATATTTATGTGTTCAGTTAGCAAGTGAGATTAAAGATTTTTGGGTCTCATAAGCATTAAGCATCACATCTTGGTTCTCCAACTAGAAACTGATTCAATCAATGTAATGTAATTCAAATAATGGCCTTGATAATCATGGGGTCCTTATTGTAAAAAAATAAAATCATGAGGTCTTTGGTTGGTCTCAATTTTTTTAATTAGCTACTGTATTCCTGTAAAATAAATATAAAATAAAATCGTCCATAGTTTTTTTATTTTTTTTATAATTGTTCATCGTTTTTCAAGGTATCAGTTCAATTGTCCATCGTACATCGTTAATCATTTTTTTTTTATAAAGTATAGACACTTAAATGAAAATAAATAGAAAATAACATAATTAAACACAAACAAGATCATGGAGGAACCAAACTAATTTTTCTTCGGGTTCATCCATGCACGCTCAACCTCAAACTTTAACTGTTACTTGTCCTCAAGAAACAAACTTGTTAAATGAAAAATGACAGTAAAATAACAGACTTAACCTACCAATGATAACCTCAAACCTCCTGACCGGCATTATGATGAGCCGATTTGCTTGACCAACAACCTTATCCACAACTTCTCGCAAATATTTGAAAAAGGTTTCCCACAGTCGACATGCAGGTATGCCATATCACCACAAGCTTGAAAAGTTTCTAAACTGTCAATCAAAGTCAATATCAAGTACACACTTTAAGGTCTTTTGAGGTTATAACGAGGCTTATGTGAAGGTGAGATAATTTTTGGAAAAGTAGGTTTAAACAAACAAATGAAGTTAAACATATCCTACATTGTTAGATTAGAAAGTGCAAACATTTTTAACCCAATTACCCCCAAAATCAATACAAGAGTACTAGAAAACTATTTTTGAAAATGAGACGTTTTTACATGATTGCCTCAACTTATTTTCTTCTTCTTCCTTTTTTTTGATTTTTTTCTATACATTTAGTGTGTTTATTTATCATCTTTTTTAGAGATTTTTTTTATCTCTTGAGTTCTCTAGTACCCCTACCCCAAACTTGAACGTTGCCACTTCCAACCGCAACCCCAAACTAAAAACTTAGGACAATTGGAAATTTATGAACTGTAATTAAGTCTATGCTTCAATTAGCTCTGAGAGAGTAAAAACCCCACCTAATATTTCGTACGAAGGTGCACTGTGCCTCTAGGATCAACGATCTTATGCCTTTGACACGCCTATAACCTTAGGTGTGATGGTTGCAACTCGACAGCTGGAGGGGAATAAAACTAGACCTCCGAGAGAGTAAGACACATACCCGTGTGATCAACATGTGCAACTTGACAGCTAGTAAGTAGTAAAACCCCTTGAACTCGTCACTTAGATAGAAAACGCTAAAAGCTGAATAAGACTTAACTGTTAAGTAAATCCAACAAATAAATAGAGGGGATTAAAGAATCCTAATAGCTGCTAACATTTTGTAATCAGAACAGGTAACCTTGCTCTGTTGCAAACAAATCAAAATGCAAAACCCCTTTACCCTTTTATCTTTTGTTGTTTTATTTATCTTAATTGTTCTCAAATGAGCAACGTAAATAAATTGAAATAAAATAACAAACATAATAAGTTTCGAGGTGGAATATTTTATAGAGGCAGTTATTATTTTTGCTTGGATGTATGTTTAATTGAAATAGTAGAAAGTGATGAACAGTGGTTTGACATCAGCATTTATGATTTTTGGTATCATCCTTGCCGAAACCTGAAAGGAATTCAAAACAAATAATATAACGATCACACTTGTAAACGTAAGCTCTTTGTCGATGATCCAGATTGTAGGTAGCCGAAGTGGTAAGAATAATTTGAGTTGAAATGTTTTCATGAAGGGGTCCATAGCTCAGTGGTAGAGCATTTGACTGCAGATCAAGAGGTCACCGGTTCGAACCCGGTTGGGCCCTTTTAATTTCTTCTTTTTCTTTTTTTGTAAAGAAGAGTGAGAGTTGTTTAGTTGGGCGGTGATTTCTTTGTTTCATCTTCTAATTCAGTGAAAGCAAGCAATGGCTTCTTTGGTGTTGTTGACACCACCTAAGGTTCTTCTTCTTCTTCCCGTCAATTATTCGTTCGATCCTTCAATGCTGCCAATAACCTTAAGCTCTACGCTAAGACCCTTCGCTCCCCCGTCATTGATGCTGCTGTTCTCAGGCATGTACAATGGCCAAGAAGCTGTTTCCACTGGTTTCATCAAGCACTTATCGTGACCACCATGTTCATGCTCTCAGTAAGGACCACAATTTGATTGGCGGCTTTGCTTTCATTGCCGAAGGGATTCCTGTCGCTACTGGATGCTCATTATGTTACATTGGCATTTTTTGGAGATGGAGCATGAAACAATGCCCAGTTCTATGAATGCCTAAACATGGCAGCTGTGTTTGTGGGCTATTGGGATGTCGCATCTCATGGCAACTTCTGATCCTGAGATATGGAAGAAAGGCCCAGCATTTGGAATGCCGGGGACCTAGGCGAGGATATGCATGGAAGAATGTCTTTGCTCATCCAAAAGGGTTTGGAATTGAACCTGATGGCAGGTATAGATGTGAGGACCCAAAATTCACTCAAGGCACTGCTCATGTCTATTCTTTTCAACTCTGCCATTTATTTGCTTGTCGCTTTCAGTTTCGGATTCGTGTTCTTATTCATATACATAATAGAGATCAAATGTATTACCCTTTATTAACTATAAGCAGGATTTGTTCTTTATGATGACATTTTCATTTTTTATTCTCTCTTATATTTATCATTATTTATGGAATTAGTGTCAACAATGAAAATCCATTAAATTTTATTCCTTCTCTTCTCTTCTCTTCTCTTATATTTCTTCTCTGCACTGTAAAATTTTATTCGTGTAGTTTATGAAATGGATGAATTGTAATCCATTTGCTCCTTATGACTGTTTATCATCACTATTTCTGATTCTTGTGAATTTAGTCTCATCACCTGCTAATATGATTCCACTAAGCCCTTGCCTAGGCGCAGAAATGAACTTCACCTCTGAATTTAGTATCTGTAGTTATTGGATTTGCTGTACTATGCTTTTCAAAATTTGTTGAATAAATTTACTCAATGAACTTAAAGTCCAATACTTTTTTTTTTTTCAATTAGAAACTAGATCTTTGATCCATGTGTCGCACCACTATTAGAAAACACAAGAACTTAATAGATATACAATATTGAAATCAAAATTGTCCTAATATGTCCTTCATTTACCAAAGCTTCCATTTTATTTCTAACTGATCTGAAAACACATTTTATATTAAACTTATTTGCTTGTTTTGACAACAAAAGTGAAAGGAGCTATAGACTGGAAATGGATTCTCTCAATTTTTCTCTCATGTTTCCTCATGTTTTTCAATCTCCACCCTTAAAACCTCATTTTTCCTAAATTCTCTTTATCACTCTCTCTATCAATGGATGACTTGATGCGCCAACTTTCTGAACAATATGTGTACTTTTCAAGTTCTGAGCTCTCACTTAGAGCATGTTTAAATTTTGGTTTTAAAATCAAAATTTTAACTCCTCAAAATGAAACTTACACTTTTGAAGAATTGTTGTTGATTTCCAAATCAATGATTATAATTCCATAGTTTATTTTTTGAAATGCAAATTTCACTTTTAAGAAGCTGAGTACTTAAGATCCAGACACATACTTTACAAGAAGAGTATGCAAACACACGAAATATTAACAATGATGAACAATCAAAATTACCAAAGAAGGAGTCAGCAAAATACATAATTAGCTCATCAAAAATTTCATTAAAAAAATGACAGGTGGATTCCAAATCTGATAAAGGCAACCTAAAATTTACAAGAAAAAAAAAAATCCCCTCAAATCACTATAAAAGTCACTCCAATGTTCATACTTCAGAAACTCAATAAGAAACGACACCGATCCAACAATATGTTTAGGATTTAGTAACCAAAGACCAAATGAACCGGAAAACTTCTTGTCTTCAGTGAAGCATTGGTACTTATGTGCATATACTACTCTTAATATGGGAAACTTTATTAGTGTAATGAAATCACTTTGAAATAAACAAATGTGACTTCCTTAAGCCTGATTCCTTTGAAATACTGTCTTCCTCATGAATGTTGCTTCTCACTCTTCCAGGTTTCATGGCAATTGGGAAAGGGACCTGTGTTACTGGCAAAGTTAGTAGCCAATCCATAGTTTCCTTAGTCTTAATAGATAGTGTACCATATTTAATAACCAGTGAAACAAATCATGATAATAAGAAAAACTCAAGTCCAGTTTATAAAGAGAAATGTCTGAAAAGAGTTTATAAAAACTGATACCTCTCACCTTACAAGTCGGTCTTGTAAGGATGAGTTAGACTCAACATAAAAACCTAATAAAGAATGCATACGAGGTAATTGATGAATAGATGCTAAAGGAAATTTAAACCTGATCACCAAGTAAGGATGAGTTTGAATCAATATAAAAACCTAATAAAGAATACATGCAGTGTAACTGATAAATAGATGTTAAAGGAAATTTATACCTGATCACCAGCATTTGGACCATCAGTGTCGATGAGGATAGGCCTGCAGTGCTTATCCACATTCATCAAGCTTGAATGCTGGAAATGATTAACAAGAGCTGTTTTCCCTTGTATGCGAGCATATGCAAGTGACGCCACTTTCTCACTGTTGAATTTCTCCCATTTTTTCCCATTGAACACCTGCAAAATTGCATCACTGGATTTAGTCTACCAATACAGGGTGCATGTGTGATGCATGCGATTAATTTTAGCCACAATTTTATCATTTTCTGCAGCTAACCTCATAGAAAGGTATAATCAAGCTAGGACTAGTCATGTTAATGAATGCATATCCAACATTGCATTTGTTCTGCAATCAATGTTGATTCAATGTTAATAATTAATAAACAAAAAAAAAGGAGTTCCAAAATAAATTAAACATTAAAAGATAAAAAACACGTACTCTGAAATCAATTGGTAGATACACAAAGTCATAAGTTCCTTCATGGCGTTCATCAATCGCAGCCAACAACATCTCAGAAGTATACCTGCAACAAGTCATAGTCAAGAGAAATGAGATTTAAAAAAAATGATTTAAATCATAATCCAAAACATACCAAATGAATATACAATTTTTTTTGCATTAGAGAATACAAAAAAAAATTTGATACAGCTTACTTGTTAGGAATGTTCTTAATCATAAGTGTTGTCCGGTTATCTTCACCCCTTATTATGCAATCAATATCAAGCTCATACCGTTTCATGTCAGCCAAATTCGTCGCGCCTACATTTCTACGGCTTCTAATGTGTCTATTTGTATCAAATGAGTTAACCATATGGTTCCTACCAGGAAAAGGCATCCCTCTTTGGTTATGGAAGTTGAGTCCAGAGTGAGGGAACATGTTATGAGGAACAAAGTCAACATAATGTGGTGTTATAGATTCAACTGGATGTGATTGAACGTGATGGTTATTAATTTGTAAAACAGTACTTATCATATGTGATGGTGACATAGGAAGTTGGTTCAATTTTTGTAGGGTAGGTGCTGCACAAATTCCATTAAAATATGATGGTGAATTCGGCCACATTCTTCGAGGAGGCGGATAAGAGTTGCTCCATTTGCCATGATGGCCAGGAAGAGGGAAGCTTGAACTTCCATTGCCAGAGGATTTTGAAACTGAAAAAAGAAGAGGGAAATATCTTGTTAAACCAAAAACGTCGTTCAAAAGTAAAAGAAACAAAAACGCAAACAATGAACACACGATATTTGATCATGCAATTTGGCCCTACGCCTTCAAACGTAGAGCTGCTACAGTATCATTTTATTAATTAATCAAGCTTAGGGTGTGCATAGTACAACTTGTGTTTAATACTACGGTCCAATTTACAAGATTATCCCTGAACTGTACCACATGGGGCTTCGCCCGCTCGAGCAACCTGCCCACTTATCAGTGAACGATGAGTCTTACCCAACAGATGTGATCAACTGAATGTTTTTATGCATATGATAAAAGCTTAGGTTTTATTTCATATATACTAGCAATTGAGTTTGATGATTTATAGACTCGCCAACATATAAGATAAAGAAAAGAGTTTAATTTTGATACATTGTCAGTATAATTTTTTCTATACAAATCAATCATATGGGGGTGACTTTAGAAAGTCTCTGACGATTATGGTTGATTGATAGTGTAAACAATCTTTATACTGACAGTGTATATGAGTTAAATCCTATAGAGAAAAAAAACACCAAGAGACGGGAAAAAGCAATTACTACATTTACTAATAAATTGCACTTCTTGACTTACCACATTCATCCAAATCCATGAAGGGTCCATTGGAGTTTACTTGAGAAAACTGCATTTTATCTATTCTATCCTGTGTTTTGAGATTAATGTCTGCAGCCACCTCAAGAGGATTGCGGGTAATAGCATTGGTAAAACTATGATGGCATTTTGGGAGGGAATGAGGATTAAAAGCTAATGTGGCTTGCCTATCAATATTCAACTGGCCCGAGCAGCTAGATTCAGTAACTGCACATTGGATTCCAACTGATTTAAGTTTGATTAGAGACGGTAAGGTGTTCGGAACACTTGAAGAGATTCCATGCAAGCCTGCTTCAATGTATAAACATCAATGGAGGAAAATATATATTTGCTGCTAAATTGATAATTCATGATCATATTCTCTACCTTGGAAGCAAGTTGTTGGCTTAATAGGAGAGCTCTTCTGATGGATCAGTTGGATCATACTGCTGCCATATAAAAAGAATAGAAGAGTTAGTAGACACAATGCTAAGGATCCGTTTTGTTACAGTTTTTTAAAGAAATGAGAATCTGGATAAAATAAAAAATATAAAACCGTCTAAAATATGCAGCTGCTACTAGGGGTGGCAAAATGGATGGATTGGATGGATATGGATTTTGGATCCTAATGGATGGATAAAAAAAGTCCATTAGTCCATTGCAATCCACTATTTTATTTTGTTAAAAAAACCATCCAATCCATCCATTAAGAATAAAGTCCATCCAATCCATCCATTACTAGATTTTAATGGATGGATTATCCATCCGATCCATATATTTTTAAATTATTTTTGTTAACTTATTTTTTTTATTCTTAAAATAATTAACATAATTTTTTTAAAAAAAAATTCTGAACAATTTTTTAATAAAAATGATCCATTGGATAAAAAATAAACAATAAAAAATGATCCATTGGATCTTTAAAATAAATTGGATGGATTGGATACATCCATATTTTTTAATGGATGGATTGAGTCCAATCCATTAAAAAAAAAATTGTTTGACGGATGGATCGGATGGATTTTATAGTGGATGGATTGGATGGATATGGATTTGATAAATCCAATTGCCACCCCTAGCTGCTACTTTTGAGTAGCTTTGTTGGAGATTTCCAAAATAGGTGAGAAAAACTGAAAAACAGAAAATTACACATGGTAATCGATTACCATATTGATGTAATCGATTACATCAAGCAAAATTTGCAAACGGTAAACAGAGACTTTGGGTAATCGATTACCTGCATATGGTAATCGATTACCACGGGACTGGATGTGTTTTTCTGCACTTTTTCTCATAGTTTTGGGTTCCAAAAGTTGTAACTCTTCATGGGAATGACTTGTATACATTGGGAAGTTATCATTTACTGATAAATCATGAATCATTGCATTGATTCAAGCCAAAAGTTGAATGTATATGGTTGTAACTTTTGATTAAAAGTTGCATTCTCTCATATGAAGGGGCATATGATGCACTATAAATGCATGGCATTTGTGTATCAGAAGTAGCACGTTTTTGACATCAATTACAGTCAAATTCTCCCTCATTCTCATACTCTAAATCATCCATCAATTCTCTAATGCATGAGTGAATTGTTGGAAACATATTTCTATCAAATATTGTTAGGAGATACGCTTGGTGTGATTGTGCAATACACATCAAGGAACTCATAGTATCCTAAAGGGGATTCGCTGGACATTCCTATTGCATCCAATATAAAGTTATTGGTGGGGGCGAATCGAACCTAAAGGTTAGTGTGGCAACCCCATACGCTTTGAGTTTTCGTGCATAACCATTAATCATTTCAGGTTTCAAGTGCAGCAGCCTCTTCCCAACAAATCAAGATTGTTAACAAGCTTCTCTTAAAAATCATTTTCAAGAGATGATTAATTTTTTTTTTAGAAAAGTGATTTTTATTGGGGTTAACACATTAGTTTTTTTTTTTTTTTGGGTTACGGTTAACACATTAGTTTATGGTCTTCTTAATAATTTCTAAAAAACAATCTTTAAATTATTGAGTGTAAAAATCTTTTTTTTTCAAAATCAGTAAAAACGGGCTCTAAGTAGATAAATTAAATGCCTACTGATCCCATACTGAAACTTTATGTTTGAAGCAACAAGGAATAATGCACTAAGCATGTAACCAAATTCTTGAAATAAAGGCATACTAAAATTTGATAAACAATTTTCCAAGCAATATGAAACTTATATTGCTATGTAACAGTACAGTTGAAAAATTAAATTGAGAAAAGCATAGTTGAAAATGTAGAATATCACCTTTCCGAGTCTGTAGATTGGCTTGGCTCAACCTTTAACCTCTTCATGGTAGTATCATTTCTATTTAAATCATGGAGTGCTTTTTCTGCAGCTTTAAAATTGTAAAATTCAATCAACTTGTGACGCCAACTGTGAGGGTTTTCATGAATCTGCAGTTATTCAGTAAAGTTAAAAAGTCACATACAAATTATCATTATCAATATTTGTGCAACAAATAAATTTGTAACCAAACTTACCTCTTTGATATCTCCATAAACATTAAATATATTGTGAATTTCAGTATTTGAAATTGATGAATCATATAAAAATACTGCAAGTGTGCCCTGATTCACACCTTTCCTGGAAGGACTATCCTGAAAAAAATTGTAAGACAAATAGGAGTCACTAGCAAACTCTATACAAACATTAGTTTAAAGTGTTATGATAATGTATGAGAGTCTTAGCACAATTCAATGCAGTATTATCAAAATCCAATAAGCCTCTGTTTGGGTAAACAGCTTAATTAAGCACTTATAGTATAATGGCTTATCATATAAGTATGTATGTATAAGCTATTTCTATAACAAAAAATAAAATAAAGTCAAATTATTTTTATATAAGTTATAAGTTGTTTTCATATAAGCTATAAACAGCATATGGACATGTCATAAGTTGTTCCTTAAACTCTTCCAAACAGTCTCACAATAAGCCACATAACACCAAGTTCATGTCATGAGTTGTTCTTCCAAACAGCTTATGTCAGTTGATAAGTTTAGATAAGTCAACTAAAACAAGTTTTAACTATTGAGTGGTTCCTATCACAACTTATTCATGCAGACACATCAATAAAAATTAACACAAAGTTTCAATGAGAAATAAAAATGCAGCATCGAACCTTTGGAATCGAATAGCGAATGTCAAATTTCCTGCGGCTGAAGAGTTGATTCTGAAGTGCTCTCATTGCTTTTTGGGCAGCTCTGATATCATAATATGATATCATAGCATTTCCTTGATGCTTGCAATCTCTATCAAAAGTGTCAATATCTCCAAATTGCTTCAAAAAGAAGAAGAAAATAAGTTATTATCACAGTCCACAATATCCACTTAAGGTATTTCAATATGAACAATATGTCTTATACAAATTGAAGGACAAAGAAAACAAAAACAAAAAATGATACCTCAAAAAGAGCTTTCAATTCAAAATCCTTAACCTCACTATCAATATTTCTCACAAATAATGCTCGGGAAGGGTGTTCACCAAAAGGGTTTTCTACGGCGAATGAGGTGTTACGAGCTTTGTTGAGGATTTCACAATTCTTTTCTCTAAAAGATGAACTATCGACATCTTCAAGATCCAAACCGCCATTATTACTGAAAAGGTCTAGCTCATCTTCATCCTCTTCCTGGAGTAGATTTCCAATAGTTTGAGCCTCGAGTTCTTCAAGAGAGACACAAAGCTTCTCTTCCTCATAATATGATGCAATTGCATCCAATGAATGTCCATGTAAAGCATTATACGCAGATAATCGCACTGTGTGAACCGAAGCATAAAAGACACAGCATATTAGCCAATAGTTTTGACAAGAAACTTTAGCATACAATTTTGCAAAGAAAACTTACGTTTCCTGCTAAACAAATCTGACGGAGAACTTGAGAAGAGACTACTTTCGTGCCGAGTGGCAATTATATTAACTTCATAACTATCTGAAAAATTGGATACTGCTTGCATAGGTTTTATTCCTTGATCAGAACCTACATGGGTCATGGCATAACAAAGTCAAAGAATAATTGGATGTACCGTTTTTACCAACAAACTAGAGCATCGATGCATGTCTATGAATGACATGACTTGAAATATTCCAAGTACTTGGCAAATGAATCCACTCCAATAGCACAATCATGACAAGAATATATTACCATAATATATAGAAACTCTAAAGTAAGTACCAGTTTTTGGTTCTACATTTTTCTATACAAACTTGTCCTTAACAATACAACTCTTTTCAAAATTTATATTGGCTTAAATGCACTTTTGGCCTCCTATGTTCGAAAAAGGAAGGAAGAGAAGAAGGTGGGTTTTTGTTTTTTTTTTTAATTCATAATTACACGCGTGACTTTTTTGTTTATTTTTTAATTCATAATTACACAAGTGTCTGCCACGTATGCGTTGACTTGGTCAAAATTAGCCTTTCGCAAAAGGGGCAAAAGTTAGGGGTTTAATAATCCATTTTTTTTAAAAGGGGGCCAAAATCGCAACTTTTTCAAACATAGGGGGTCAAAAGTGCATTTAAGCCATTTATATTTGAAACTGAAATTTAGACAAAACGAGCATTATATAATGAAAAACAATAATGCACAAGGAAGCACAGTAGAAAAATGGATAGACGTATATGTTAGTGTTTGTCTTTGTGGTGATTATTAATAGTAATGAGAGAATCAAATAGAATTGATTAGTAATACTAACCGTGGCCTTTGGACAGTTTATCTGCTTTCCACCATTCAGTTTGACTCTGCCAATAACATAAAAGAAAAATATATGAATAAATAAGGACTGAAAACACCAACATTATATTGTTAGATTTCTAAAGCTTCTAAAAAAGAACACCATGTTCAAAGTGGAATATAATTAACAAGAAAAAAGAAGATACCTCATTAGAAGAACAAATATCTTTAGATGAAAAACTTTTGAAATCCATTGTTTCACAAGGCATGATTAGTCTTAGAATGTGCAGTGCAGAATATATATATATAACCAAAAAGTAAACTTAGAAACTTGTTATATATCTCTCTTGATCACAGCATAGAAGGGTAGAGTAGGCAATTCAGTAGTTTTGCTTCCTAAAGATGAAAACTACAAAGAACAAACAGAACTTGTAAGTAAATCTTCCAAGACTTAATTCTGAAAGATTATGAAAAATAAAGACTCATTAAATTACGATAAATACAATCATGCAACCTGTAATCAACACACTAAACTGGACGTGGCAATCACATATTGACACATCATAATACTAATTGTAAAATCCACTAATATTCTGAAAGATCAAGAAGATCATAAACAACACGAACTAATTTTAAATCATTAATTTCCTTTCATTCCATCTATGGAGGGAATATTAGGACGGAATATCGAACATAATATTCCCTCCATTCCTCCTATTTAATCATCGTTTCATAATTCAATTCACATTAATTTTGTTCTATCGATAACACCTATTTATTGCATAGACATAAAAAGTTACACCCTCTAGTCACTATTATAAACTCAAATACACATTTTTGGTTCATTGAATAAGTGATGTATGTAGTCTACATTATAATAAACCGCATACATCATTTATTGAATGAACCTAAATAATGAATATTTGTTTATAATATAGTTAATTAAGGATATTTTAGGAAAAATGAAAAGAAACAAAATTTTCGTCTTCTCGACAACCGAATCTCATGCATTTGTGACATTAGTGTTCGTTCAATCAAGATTGGACAATTGATATTTAAGTTCGATAGTTTAGATTATAAAGAAAAAATCTATCCTTTTTATACCATCTAATCTTGATCGAACCACCGATGTCCTGAATTTATGAAGCAAACGCAAGGAATCCAAATTAAAAGAAAAAATAGCAAAGGGAGTGATAAACACATTAAAAAGTATATATTTACAAATAGGAAAGTCGAATACCAAAGCAAAAGCAGCAAGAAATTGTGGGGTGGCTAGGAAATAATGACAAGAATTGAAGATGAAGAAGAAGTGAGTGAGTTGGTAGTTTTTTCTGTTTTCTTGTCTAAAATACTGTGTCTGTCAATGCAGTTTCAAATGTTTGTCCTCTCACAGAAGAGACCGGACCTTTGTATTTGACTCGATGACTCAGCGTTGATACAGTAATTATCCAATTATGTTTAATGAGTTTGATTTGCTGAGTCAGCTTCATGTGTTTGATTTCATGCGTCAGCATGATATTATAATTAATTAAGGGAAATTCTTGTTTACCCATCAATAAAAGGTGGGTAATACTACCCATGTTGAGTTGGACCAATCAAAACAATGTATTTATATAACATTAAAAATAATAGAAAACAAACAAATAACTTTGATTGGTGCCAACTCAACATGGGTTGTGTTATCCACCTTTTATTGATGGGTACCCAAGTTGTCACCATTAATTAATTATGTCTTTATAATGTTTGATTTGATGAGTCAGCTTAATATGATAATTATTTACTTTTCTTTATTTTCTTTTTTTTGTCAAGCATTTCTATTTACTTTATTCTATTATGTTATATATGTTTGATTTGATGAGTCAATGTGATATGATAATTAAAGATAGATATAAATATAAATACAATACATTTTTATTATATTTTATATTTAATGCACATATTCTTTTCAAAATAAATATTTAATGCACATTTTTTTTGAAGGAATTTAATGCACAATAAACTAAATAACATTGCTTTATTATTTTTTTTCTTCAAAAAAACATTACTTTACTATATCAGAGAAACGACAAAATTATGTCTATATTTATTAAAAATTAAGTTTTGCTCTTGACCCAAAAAAACTAACCTTTACTCTTTTGATAATTTTTTATAATTCTTAATATGAAATTTTAAATCATTTTTACTTTGAATATGGTGATTTTAATTTTTATCAACCAATACATACAATAAGATGCAATTTAAAATATATAAGTGTAATATACTCTCTTCAGTCCTTATTATAAGAAGAAAAATAAAAATATATCAAAACCAATGCAATCATTAACTATTGTAATTTTTTAAACGTTATATATATATATATATGTCCTTATAAAAAATTGTGAAACACTAAATACACTCACTAATGTTAAAAAGACAAGCATTAACTGGGGGGTAAAAAAATCTTTTAAGCAATAACTATACTTTAAAAGTTGTGACATTTTTTTATAATTAGGATCGGATGGGGTAATATGCTAATTGTAGTATATGTCAACCAATACATCATAAAATATATACGTGCTTAAAACAGATTGATAAATAAAATAAATCAAAATCAACACTGATAATATAAGATATGTTAATCGTAGTAAAAATATGTTATTTGAACAACCATTTTTTTTGTACAACTTGTGAAACAACCAAAATATACAAAGAAATGTAGATATTGACATAAAAATCAAAGCAATAAAGAGAGTAAGAAAACAACGTGGGTATAAAAAAGAAAGTTATTGTCACAAAATAGTTGTATAAATATCATCTCTTTATAGTATTATATGCACCGAAGAAAAGCAGTATGTCTCTATTTGGCCACAAAGGAAAAGGTGTGGAAACCAAAAAAAAAATGTATTATGGTGTGATTGGAATTTGGACGGGTATAAGAAGAGAAAGGAGATATTACGGACACCATAAAATACTTTTTAAAATTAAATAACAAAATGATAAATGGTCATAAAATACTCAATGACAATTACTTTTTTTTAAAAAAAAAAAGAAACATTTTATATTGATTATAATAATTTAAAAAAAAAAATAGCAAGTTATCCCCTCCCAAACCATCAATTCAAATACAACCTTTGTGAATACAACAAATTCAAACCTTTGTCATCGTAAAATTCACTGCAGCAGTTTTTATTTGCAAACATTACATAAAATGTAAAACTTGAGAAAAACAAACATAAATAAGATAATCAACACCCAGTAAGAGAATCAAAATGCACATAATAAATCAAAATAATAACAATCGGCCTAATGCCATAAGGCAAATTGGAAAGAAAAATAAAATAAAAAACATGGTTTGAATGGAGAAAAAACATTTAGAAAGAAAAATGAGAGAAGAAATTGGGAGATAGAGAAAAATAGGATAAAAAATGGTAATTTCCTACATGCCAGCATTTTTTAAGTCAAAATCTGTTCGAAGAATCATTTGCTATGAATACGATACGGATACAATACCGCATCGATACGACGATACGAGAAAATTTTAAAATTTAAGATACAATACGACCGGGATACTTTAATAAAAAAATTAAATTTTAAATTAAATTTCTAGATGCAAAATATATAAATATAAGTAATATTGATAATAAAGAAAGTGACAATTAGTCAATTACATACATCCGATAAAGATAACATAATTATTTAATCAATTACATATATTTCAAAAAGATAACATATTACTTAATCAATTACATATATCCAAAAAAATAACATCGTTATGCTATATTATATTACAAAAAGAACAGCATTACCTAATGTATACATTATAATGTTTTTCATTTTTCTTATTTTTTTTTAAAGAAAAAAAGAAACTAGAAAAATCATGTTTCACTTTTTATTGTAAGAAAAAACGAAAAACAAAATAATAGAAAAATCATGTATCCGTACGTATCGGCTCCCACCGTCGTATCCCTCATATATCTCGAACGTGTCTAAAATGTATCGGACAATTATTTTTTTTAAAAATAAAATTTAATCATCGGATACTCTCTCGATACGTATCGGGGCGTATCAGACAGATATCGGTGCATGATACATATCAGATAAGGGTACGTCATCAATTTTGAAGTATTTGTGCTTCAGAGATCGTTTGGAAAAAAGTGATTGGCCTTAAGTGGTTAATGAGCTCCTCTTAGGAAGAATCATTTGGAAAAACCCAGTTCGATTTCTGTTGGAAACAATTTTTTGTCATATTTTACTTACTTCCTAGTCAAACCCACATTATCACGAAAAAATGTCAAAATTGGATAAGCTACTTAATTTTAGCATTTAATGGAAAACTATAAAAAAAATACTTCCTAAAGTCTTTTTTACCCAAAAGTTAGTTTACGAAAAGTCTTTTTTGCCCAAAAGTTAGTTTACGAATTGTGCAAGGATTTGAGTAAACTGTAAAGGTTATTGTTGGAAGGTAAATTAATCTACACCAAAAATATTTTTGATTTATTTTAGGCCTAAAATTACTCCCACGCCACGCCTGTTTGTTAATGGTTCTTTTTCTAACTATGCTACCAAATGTATGTATTTCACTACATGTTTTTTTATTTTTTCCATGTGACATTTTATACGTTTTAAAATCCATATCACAATGTATTTTTCGAGCAAAACATAATAGTGTTTGAAATTTTTCAAAATAATGTCACGGCGATCAAAGCCCTACTACCTACACTACACTGCGTACGTGTAGACGTTGCGATGCAAAATTGTTTTACAAGGAATCCCAAGATATGTGTTGCAAAAGTGGGAAAGTGCACAAGTAGATGTTCCTAAAAAGTAGCGGCAGTTATTTTCATATACTTCAAGTTAAGGAAGACATTTTAGACAACAGATTAGAAGTTACAACAATGTAATGTCGTTTAACTTTGTTTGGTGTTCATATATGTATTTCGCGCTCAAGTAGAAATTTACCACAAAATAGGAGGCTTTCATCCAAACACTACAAGAATTTTGTCTTTTACTTGCAGAATTAAACCCTCAATAATGCAAAAATCCTTCAGTAATACGTATTACTGATGGATTGGTGACAAAAAAAATCTCTCAGTAATACTGGCGTCAGTAATGTTACTTGTGAAATTTTCTCTTAGTAATGGAGAGGTAATTCTTACAAAGCATTATCCCTCAGTAATTACTGACAGACTGTCCGTCAGTAATTACCGAGGGATTATTCCCTCGGTAATGCTTTGCTAGAACTATCTCTCAATTACTGAGGGAAAATTCTGCCACTAATATTTATGGAGAACTGCATTACTGGCAGGATTTTTTGTCAGTAATGCATTTCCCACTTTTTTAGTTTAATTAAAGAAATAAAATTAATTAAACACAAATAAATTAAAGAAATAAAATTGAATTTAATAAGACACAAATTAATTAAACAACATATCATCATAATATATGTACAATCCATAAATAGTTTTCGTACAAAGTCATAAATATTTCAATAATATTCATATAATCCATAAAACTAACAAAATAAACTAATTATCATAATATTCGGGTAAATTCGATCGTGATCTCCCTCCTGATAATCTCCCGCTATTAAGATCTTTCTTGGCGGAACCTTTTCCACCAGCCTCCACAAAAAGATCTTTCTTGGTAGAGAACCTTTTCCACCAGCCTCCACAGAAAGATTTTTGCATTGATTTATCACTTTTCCTTTTAATCCTTGTAAGAATATGTAACGTTCATGTGGTTTACTCTCTTCTTGAGTTACTCCCTTCGTCCCTTTTTATAGGAGTAATTTACAAAAATCACGTGTATTAAGAAAAGTTGTTGGAGTAATAAAGTTGTCTCAAATGTGTGTGACTATTACTAGATTACCCTTAATTAAATATATATTTAATGTTAACTTTTCATATATCAAGACAAATTGATAGTATTAATAAGGGTATATTTGGAAAAAGAGTAATCAATACATCTAGGAATTTTTATATAATCTTATATCGTAAAGGATTATAATATTTCACCATTTCTTGAACCTTTGTTAGATTTTAATCATTGTTTATAACATTTATATCTCTTCCACGTTCCAGTGTCTCATCGTCACCACGAACTATAATTTCTACGACTTGTGAAGCAGATGAGACATTATACTATGGTTGATTTGAAAGACGTTCTTTATTGAGCAACCTACACTCATGAACATTCGACTCGAGTGCAAGTTTAACTTAATCACAAAGGGATTGCATTGATGGAGCATATTTTGCAATTATACACAAAGACTTGGTGGAGTAGAGGGTTTTCCATCATCCTATTTTGAAGCTCATTGTCAGTATCATAAACATATATATGCAGGAATTACGATCTAGAACCTTGGTTCGAATGAAAACATCCTATTTTGTGGTAAATTGCTCCTTGAGCGTAAAATGTATATATACCACGACTAGTTACAAGCACATTTTCATCGATATGAACACCAAGCAAAGTAAACGACATTATATGGTTGTAACTTCTGATATGTTGTCTAAAATGTTTCCTTTAATTGAAGTGTTTGAAAATAACTACGAACTCTTCAGGAGGATCTACTTGTGTAAATGTTACCTTCCCACTTTTGCAACACATTTTGGGATTCCTTTGCAAAACAATTTTGGATTGCAATGTCTACATGTATCTGGAGTAAGTCACAGGGCTTTGACCATCAGGATATTGTTTTAAAAATTTCGAGCACCAGTACGTGTTGCTTGAAAAATACCATTACGATTATGAATTTCAAAACTTGGAACACGTCATTTAGGGCCAATTTATTTATATCTATACAATAATATCAAAATGAATGTATGTAAAGTTACTAGTGTGGACAAACATTTATTTATTGATGTCAATAATAATTGATTTGGAGACAGAATATGCAAAGGATTGTAGTACTACTATGAGACAACTAATACGACGATTTGTGGAAATTAAAATTAAGTGCTTAATTTAAATAATTTTTAAAAACATATTCACCGATACTCATTTTTTGTTGTCTAAAATTGTATTATTTTCAAAATCAATAGTCGTACCTTGATCATGAGATGATGATGCAGCAGTAGTAGTTGTAGCAAAATAGTGCACATCTGGTATTGTTGAGTCTGTAAAATTCGTGTTGACTTCACTATAAGGATCTGGTTTAAAATAGATAATTATTGAGTATGATTAAGTAAATGTTTGTAAGTTTATTACTTACCACATATAGTGTTAGTGTTATCAACATTTCTTCTACTTGGTCCGACTCATTGTTATGTGTTCCTTGAAAATTTACTGATTCAAAATCAATGGATGTTACAATAATCATTGTAAGTTTATATTAAATAGATTGCATAGGTTAATTATTATTATTATTATGTTACAATAATTAATGATGGGTTCTTGTCAAAAAAAAAATTAATGATGGGTTTATTCATTGCGGTAATTGCAATTTGAAAATAAATAAGAATATAAAATTAACTCACTAACCAAATGCAATGTGATTAGTATGTGTAGAACTTGGCCCGGCTTCACTATCATGTGTTCCTTGATAACGTGTTGATGCAAAATTGTTAGGCTTAATTGCACTTTTGCCCCCTATATTTTTTTCAATTGTGCGATTTTGCACCCCATCATTTTAATTGAGCGATTTTGCACCCTGTCTTTTACCCCTTTCTGATTTTATAGCCCCTCATGTGTTTCAGTGCTGATTTGTCGAATTTTGCTGACATGTCTTCATTGAATGCTTGTCATGTGTGTAATTTGTATTTTTTTAAAAATAAAAAATTGAATAATTGAATTGGGAGAGATTAGGTCATGTGACCCTCACAAATCTCTAATTCACCCCCAAATCAGCCATGGGAGAAGACCTCCACAACAACAAAGAGAGAGAGCAAGAGAAGAAGAAGAGAAAAGGTCTACGTTGAGGAGATAAGGAAATACATAAACCAAGCACAACAAAGTGCAATGGTGCAATGAAAGTGATGGCAGCAACACAAGAGAGATACGAGAAAGAAAAGCAAGCAACAAATGAAACACTAAGCAACACAACACAAACAACACGAGAGAAAACAACACAAGCAATGAAGAAAGCAGCACAAGCCAAAGATGCAACTCTTAAGAAAACACAACAAGGTTATGAAGCAACAAAAAGCACTGTTTCAACTGCCGCAAAAACTGCAGCAGAGTATGCTACCCTTGTGGCGGAGAAAGCCAAGTCTGCAGTTGTTCAAGCAAATGATGTTACTGTAGAGACAGGGAAGACTGTTGCAGAAGTTGCAAGCAAAGTGGCGGTTGATTTGAAGGATAAGGCCACCTAGGCAGGGTGGACTGCAGCGCATTATTCGACCAAGTTGACAGTGGATGGAACTAAGGCTGATTTGGGGTGAATTAGGGATTTGTGAGGGTCACATGACCTAATCTCTCCCAATTCAATTAATCAATTTTTTATTTTTAAAAAAATACAAATTACACACATGCAAGCATTTAATGAAAACATGTCAGCAAAATTCGACACACCAGCACTGAAACACGTGAGGGGCTATAAAATCATAAAGGGGGTAAAAGACAGGGTGCAAAATCGCTCGATTAAAAGGATGGGGTGCAAAATCACACAATTGGAAAAATATAGGGGGCAAAAGTGCAATTAAGCCAAATTGTTATTTGTCAAGTCTTAGGTACCGTTTGGCCCGACTTTTTTTCTACTTCTCTACAATTTTAAGTAGAAGGTAGGCCAAACACAATAACTATTAAGTACTTATTAAAAAAAGTACTTTTTTTAGAATGCATAAAATTGAATAGAATGAGCTTTAAAACTAAAAAAAAAATAAAGTAACCAAACAACTTTAACTTATTTCTTAAAGTCCTGTCATACCCCATTTTTGACCCGTTTTTATTTTTATTTCTCTTGTTTCTTAGGCCGGAAATTTTCGTCGTTTCAGACGAAATTTCGGCAGGGAGGTATTTTAAAATACCTCATTTTTTTTCCGAAGGCAACCGTTTTTAATTATTTTTATTTTTTGTTATTTTATTATTATTATTATTATTATTATTTTTACTTTTATTTATTTCTCTTCTTTTTTTCTTTTTATTAGTTTTTATTTTATTTTGTTATTTTCGTTTTTTTATTAGTGTGTTTTTTACTGTTTTGCTTTTATCCATTTTAAGTCATTATTGGTCCATTTTCTGTCCAAGGCCCAGAGGGGCGTTTTAGTCATTTTCGTTTTTACCCTTTTTACTATAAATAGTATTAAGTGCACTGTTCACGGGTCAGAGAGTACAGTACCCAAGTCACAGTACAATCAACAGTCCATACACAGTCAGAATTTCTCAACCACAAAACCACCATACACCACCAACACAACCACCACAAAAACACATTCCGGCCACTGGAAAACTAAAAATCCAAAAAAAATTTCACACATCACAACACAGTTACGAACCACACACGCGGCCAGGCTTTGCAAAACAACAACCATCACTCACGCAAATCACCACCATAACACACACACAAACACGAAACCGAATCTGCCCAAACAAACAAATCAAACTCAGAAGCATAACAAGATCTGAACCGCAATAACAACAGCGAAGCTCACAGAAACAGAGATCAAGAGGTATATTTTCGAAAGCTCTAAACCGTAGATCTAGCTTCTCCTTTTTTTTTCTTTTGCAAATCCGAACACAGTGTTGGAGAAGAGTGTAAAGAAGGGTGTGGTTTAGTGTTGATTTTTTAAAAAAAAGAAGGAAGAAAGGATAAGACAGTGAGAAGAAGAAGAGAGGATGTGAGAAGAAAAAAAGAAGGAAGAAAAAAGAAGAGAAAACGTGACAGTATGAGAGAAAAAGAGAGAAGTTGAAAAGAAGAAAGAGAAAGAGTAATGAAAATGAATAAAAAAACCATGTTCTGACTTAAATAAGCACCTGGACCGGTCTGGTTCTTCCGGACCGAACCAGACCGGGTTTTCTCCTTGGACTCAGCTTTCTGGACTGCCCTTGGCCCATTTCCCCTTCTTCCTTTATTTTTCTGATTACTACTCTTTTAATTTCTGCACTCCCCTTATTACTTCTGCACCCCTTTTCTTCCTCTCTATTCTTTTATTTTCTTTATTTATTTCTTGCATTTTTTTTATTTCTTTTATTTTTAGCACTTTATTTATTGCTTTTAATTTCCAGTACCATGCATTTTTTTTTTTTATTTTATTGCATCATATTTATTTTTTGTCTTGCATTTTCTATTTTCTTTTATTTTATGCATCATATTTAATTTTATGCCTTGCATTTTTTTTATTTTCTTTATTTATTTTCCAGCACCATATTTAATATTCAGTCTTGCATTTTATTTTTCAGCTCCATATTTATTTCTTGCCTTGCATTTTTATTTTCTTCTATTTTACGCATCATATTTATTTTATTGTCTTGCATTTTTATTTTCTTTTAGCATCATGTTTATTTTTATTGTCTTGCATTTTTATTTTATTTTCAACATCATATTTATTTTATGCCTTGCATTTTTATTTTTTTTTATTATTTACTTTAAGCACTATATTTATTTGTTGTTTTACATTTTATGCATTTTTTTATTTCTTTTAGCATATTTACTTTAATGCAATTTTTATTTTTGTTATTTACTTTCTTGCCATTAGAATGTATCTAGGTCCAATGTAAATAAAATATAAATGAGAATATGCACCGACACCACATTTATTTTTTATGCTTTATGTCGAGGGCGATTATGTAATTTGGACCGTATCCGAGGAAAAGGACCCTCACTTGATCCAACGTCATTTTGAGGGATCCGGCGCGTTTAATTTTTCTCAGCATAACTTAGTCTCAGGACCTTAGGACCTAATCAAATTTTCATAAAAAAAGTCAAAAAAGTCAAAATTCAAAAACATTTTATAATCAAAATTTCAAAAAAAAATTATTAATCTTTTATCTTTGCTTTCTTAATCAAATTTCAATCAACCTTAAATCAATCAAAACATTTTTTCAATTTAAAATCAATCAAACTCACTTCTTTTATTTCTTCTATGCCTTTACGGCCTCTCATCCTTCTTAAAACCTTTTTCAAACTTTAAAATCAACCAAAACCAATCACTTATCTTTTTACCCCGAACTACGAGATTTTGATCCCGCTCGGGTACGTAGGCAAAAGACTTTGTCTTTCCAAATCAATAAAAATAACAAAAACTTTTTCTTTCTTTCTTTTTTCCCACTTTAATCTTTCACACTTAAACATTTATTTTACAAACAAATAATCAATTTAGCATAAAGATAAAAATAAGCAAGAGGTTCCTATAGAGTACTATAGACGTTTAGGGTGCTAATACCTTCCCTTTGCGTAACCAACCCCCGGACCTTTGATCTCTCTTTAACATAGGTTTTTTTCGAACTTTCTCCCTTTTCCTCGGAAAAATAAAAGCTCGGTGGTGAAATTAAAATTGCGAGTCAACGCTAATTAATAGCTTGATATCCAAAAATCACCGCGACAGAAAAATGGCGACTTCACTGGGGACCAAAATCCTAAGTGGGTTAAACCTATCTTGCTTTTCTTTATCTTTATGCTTTATTATTGTTTGTATTTGTAAATACATGCTTAAGTGTTTATCTTTTTACGTGAGTGGTGAGATAAGTCCTATACCCGGACTTGAGGGAAACATAAGATAGGATGGGGTATAATCAACGTGCCATACCAGGAGTAGTCTTGGGTTTTGGTACATGTGATAACCCCGCTCAATGGAGGGCTCTTAAGAGTAGTACCATGTCAACATGAGTAGTCGTGTTTGGCATTGCTATTTTTAAGTGACCTATGAAGTTGAGGACCTTTAGTTACCTAACCCATCTTGGCCTTTTAGGACGTAGTGCGGTGGCTAATCAAGAGTAGTCTTGAGTTGGTCGACACGCGATACTACACTCAAACGAGACTTTCTTACGAACGTTGTTGGACCGGGAGTAGTCCCGTAACCTGACAATATTCGGAAGTGGTCAATGACTTTGGGAACTTGGTAGAACCCGTGATACAGGTACATGTGAAACCATAGTCCTTACCAAACGGCGTGTTTACCCTTGACTCCAACATTATGGACCTTAACCTCACCATGTTTTCTCCGTTTTTTTAGCATAATCATGCATACATGCATTCATTCATAAGCATCTTTCATCAAGTATCGAGAGCCTTAGACAAGTTTTGTTGAAAACATCGTAGGGTTGAACCTCACAAAGAGAAACACTCAGGATACAACTCAAAAACTCAGATTTGACAAACTTAAGGAAACTGGGATCTTCAATGACTAGTCCAGAGGATTTTCTCGAACTCGTTATGGGAGATCATTCGGCATCCTCAAGTTTGAAATATCAGGACTTTTTCAAGATTTTTACTGATGAACTTCTGAGCATATCCCTTGGCTTTATTCCTAAAAAGGGGTTTGTTTAAATGAAACGTTCAAAACTATGATGTTTACAATTACTTCGACAAGCCCTTCGATAACAAATCTTTCTCTTTTTTGCATAAGCATAATCATGCATCATACTGCATTCATAGTTTCCAAATCGAGTCTCACACATTTTGTTCACCAATAAAAGGTTGATCTGCCGCTGTCAAAGAAAGTGACCCGACATATTCATCAGAAAAAGAATGGATCTGTTAGAGCAAGAAAACCAAAACCTCCGGGAAGAGGTAGCTAGTCTCAGGGAGGGGATGGAGAAGTTGACCTCCATGATGAATGCTCTGTTAGCTTCCCAAGCCCAGGCGTCAATTCCTCAGCCTGTTGTCACTGCTCTTGAGCAACGAATCTCGATCGCTTTGCCAACCTCTACCGTGCTTACTCCTCCACTCGGTCTGTCATTCACTCAAGTGGCTGCAACAAATTCAACACCTCTTATCCACTCCATCCAACAAGAGGCTGTGCCTATCTTTCGTGCTGAAAGTGTTGGAAATTTTGACAGGATGGTTGAACTTCAGGAGAAATTTGATGGGATGCAACGAGAAATTGAAACCCTCCGTGGAAAAGACTTGTTTGGCCAAGATGCTCGAGAACTCTGTTTGGTTCCTGACGTTGTAATACCGCCTAAGTTCAAGGTCCCTGACTTTGAAAAATACAAAGGGAATTCGTGTCCACGTAGCCATCTGGTGATGTACGTGAGGAAGATGTCTATGCACACTGATAATCACAAGCTTCTTATCCACTTCTTTCAGAACAGTCTGACTGGTGCTGCCTTGAAATGGTATATGAACCTGGACAGTGCTAGCATCCGCACTTTCAATGATCTTGGTGAGGCTTTCATTCGCCAATACAAGTATAATCTGGATATGGCCCCCGACAGAGACCAGCTTCAGGCTATGGCCCAAAAAGAAAAGGAAACCTTCAAGGAATACGCCCAGCGTTGGAGAGGGGTTGCTGCACAAGTTAACCCGCCTCTAGAAGAGAGGGAGATGACAAAAGTTTTCTTGAAGACTCTCGGCCAATTTTACTATGAGAAGATGGTTGCCAGTGCGCCAACAGATTTCACCGAGATGGTAAATATGGGAATGCGTCTGGAAGAAGGAGTCCGAGAAGGACGTCTAGTCATGGAAACTGATTTTGCTGCTAACAGTACAAAGAAGTTTGGGGATGGCTTTTTAGGAAAAGAGGAGCAAGAGGTAAGTATGGTGGCCCATATGCAGCCTCGGCAACAGTATCGGCAACAGACTCAACAACAGAATCGGGTTCAGTGGATATCCCATTTTGATCCAATCCCCATGGCATATGCAGAGTTGCTCCCCGCTTTGCTTGATAAAAATCTTGTTCAAACTAAGGCACCTCCTAAGGTACCTGAAAGCTTGCCACGTGGGTACAAACCTGATCTATCTTGTGCCTTCCATCAAGGGGCACCAGGTCATGACATTGAGCGTTGTTACGCCTTGAAAGCCGAAGTCCAGAAGTTGATCCAGGCTAACATTTTATCCTTCAAAGAGTTGAACTCCAGTGTGCAAGCTAATCCACCACTGGATCATGGGACCTCATCTTTTAATTTGGTGCAAAATTGTTCGGAAGTTCACCCTGTTGAAAACAATCTTGAAGAAGGTGCCAGTTAATTTCGTGACACGTGGCAGAGTTTACCGCAATTGGATCGCTGTTGACATTCCCTCAGTTACTCATAGGTCCAAGTGATGTGTTTTGTCGTTTTGTCTTTTCAAAAAAAAAATTTTCGTTCCGCCCGAGACGAAAATGAACTTGTTTAGGGCTTTTGTTTCATGCATTCCCATCATCGAATGAGAAGTTGTTTTATTCCTAACTATGTTTTTTATTATTCTCAGCTTTTTCTGGAAAATGGTAACACAAAAAACCCAAAAATATTTCATTTTTACTTTTATTTCCAATCAATTTCGAAAAAAAATCTGCATTGTTCACTCATTTTCTCAAACAAATCATCAATCATATGTAAATCTGAACACCAATAAACCCGTTGAACACTTTAACCCTATGCTCTCTCCCGACTTTGGGTTCCCTGTTTACGAAGCTGAAGAGGAGGAGGATGAAGGGATTCTCGAAAAGATCTCTCTGTTACTAGAATATGAAAAGAACATCATTCAGCCTCCTGAAAGAAGCACTGAAAGTGATCAACCTGGACACTACAGTATTCCTGATCAAATCCCAGATGAATGGTGCCATCTAAGCTGCATAAAAAAAAAAACAAACAAAAAACAATAGCAAAAGCAAAAAAAATCAAAAGCAAAAATATAAAAAAAAAAAAGATCAAAAGCAAAAAAAAACAAAAGCAAAAAAAAAAACAAAGAAAAATATATCAAAAGATGGTGCAGCAGATGGTAACCACCTACAAGGACTTGCATGAGATGCTACCGTATGCTTTACATGGATATCGTACTTCAGTGCGTACCTCAACAGGGGCAACCCCTTTTCCCTTTGGTATACAGTATGAAAGACTTAATGGAAGCCAAATTGTCAGAGGCTGAATGATGTCAAAACAAAAGAAACGCATGAAGGCCTTGTGCCATGAGCAGTTATATCAAAAAGGATGAAACAAGCTTTTGACAAGAAAGTTCGTCCCCGCGAATTCAAAGAAGGAGACCTTGTGCTCAAGAGAGTCTAATCTTTTCAACCCGATTCCAGGCAAGTGGACGCCTAACTATGAAGGTCCATATGTCGTCAAGAGAGCTTCCTCAGGTGGCACATTAACTCTTACGACTATGGATGGTGATGAGCTCCCTCGTCCTGTGAACGCTGATGCAGTCAAGAAATACTTTGTCTAAAAAATAAAAGAACAGCTCGGTAAGTCGAAAACCCGAAAGGGCGGCTTAGGCAAAAATGAGCGTCTCGGTGGATCGAAAACCCGAAAGGGCGGTCCAGGCAAAAATTAGAGGCATAAAACAGAAAATAATCATCCTGATAGGTCGAAAACCCGAAAGGGCGACCTATGCAAAAGTTAAGGATCAAAAGACAAAGTAACTGCATTGGACTGATCTCTACTCACCTGAGGCACAATCAAATGTCAAAGAAGCTCTGAATCTGAGGCATCCAAACAGTGGAATTCAAAGTTGTCAGGGAGGATAGTGGTTATTATGTTCAATGTACCTTCAATTTATATTTACCATTTTCCAAACTTTGTAAGATCTGTGGAGCCATGCCATTGGCAGGTCCCCGCTCCTTTAAATAAATTTGAGCCTGTTGCCTTTTATTTGGAATTCTCATTTATTCAGCTTATAAAACCTTTTCTATTTTTGATGGTAGCACTTGAAACAAAATATTTTTCAAAATCATAAATATTTTTCATACCTTTTTGAAAAGCACAAACAACAAAACACATTTTCTCTGAACTCATGAATAAATGAAGGGTGCGTCAACAACTATCCCAAGAACGGATAAACTCTGCAGGCTAAACATGGTCAATTGCTTACAAAAAAAAAAAAAAGAAATATATGAAAAAGAACACAAGAAAAGAGAAAAGAAAAGAAAAGAGCTCGGTAAGTCGAAAACCCGAAAGGGCGGCTTAGGCAAAAATGAGCGTCCCGGTGGATCGAAAACCCGGAAGGGCGGTCCAGGCAAAAATTAGGGGCATACAAAAAGAATATATTCCCGGTGGACTGAAAACCTGAAAAGGCGGTCCAGGCAAAAATTAGGGACTCAAAAAAAGGGAAGAAAAAATCAAAAACAAAAATGAGCATGACCACAGAAGCACCAGTTTCTTCTATCATGGTTTTCGGATTAGCACTCTCCCCAGGAAGTGGTTACTCCCCATCAGTTGTTGCACATGTTGGATTTTACCCCGTCAATGTTTTGATATGTCTCCAGTGGCATCATCCCCATTGAAGGTTACCAAGTGTTTGTGATGCGATAACGGGTCACTTTCCTTTTTACCTGTCCAATCTTGTCTCATCAAGTTTGTCATTCATACAATTATACAAGTCAGTCTTTCACACAATTGTACAAGTCAATCCCTCATACAATCACAAGTTAATCAGTCACACGGTCATACAAGTCGTGTTGTCATCCATGCATTCATACATTCATGCATACACATAGTCATGCATATACAATCAAAACAAACGACATCATGGTTGCATTAACCACCCTGAGTCTTACCTCAATTATCTTTTCCATATCAATCAATCATGCAAATTTGTAACTTTCTCTTCCCCCAGGTGTCATCCCCAGTGTGTCTGGTCCCGAGATGTCACTCCTCCTTGTCGTCAATGGCAGTTCGGCAATAACCCGGACAGTTGGCATTTATCTTCCTTTATTTCTTGTCGTCAATGGCGGTTCGGCAATAACCCGAACAGTTGGCATTTATCTACCTTTATTTCTTGTCGTCAATGGCAGTTCGGCAATAACCCGAACAGTTGGCATTTATCTTCCTTTGCTTTCTTGTCATCAATGGCAGTTCGGCAATAACCCGGACAGTTGGCATTTATCTTACTTCTTGTCGTCAATGGCAGTTCGGCAATAACCCGGACAGTTGGCATTTATCTTGTTTCTTGTCGTCAATGGCAGTTCGGCAATAACCCGGACAGTTGGCATTTATCTTGTTTCTTGTCGTCAATGGCAGTTCGGCAATAACCCGGACAGTTGGCCTTTATCTTGTTTCTTGTCGTCAATGGCAGTTCGGCAATAACCCGAACAGTTGGCATTTATCTTCCTTTGCTTTCTTGTCATCAATGGCAGTTCGGCAATAACCCGGACAGTTGGCATTTATCTTACTTCTTGTCGTCAATGGCAGTTCGGCAATAACCCGGACAGTTGGCATTTATCTTGTTTCTTGTCGTCAATGGCAGTTCGGCAATAACCCGGACAGTTGGCATTTATCTTGTTTCTTGTCGTCAATGGCAGTTCGGCAATAACCCGGACAGTTGGCCTTTATCTTGTTTCTTGTCGTCAATGGCAGTTCGGCAATAACCCAGACAGTTGGCATTTACCTTGTTTCTTGTTGTCAATGGCAGTTCGGCAATAATCCGAATAGTTGGCATTTACCTTTTTTCTTGTCGTCAATGGCAGTTCGGCAATAACCCGAACAGTTGGCATCTATCTTTATTTCTTGTCGTCAATGGCAGTTCGGCAATAATCCGAACAGTTGGCATCTATCTTTGTTTCTTGGTCGTCAGTGGCAGTTCGTCGTCAATCCGAACAGCTGACATTTATCCCCAGTAAAACCATATGAACCCCCAGTGGAGTCGGACCCCGTTTCTTTCAACAGACTCGGGTATCCTTTTGGCTTGTTATCCCCAGTCGAGTCATCTTCGCCGTCTTGCATTCATACTTGCATTGCGAGCATTCAACATTACATACATAGCATCATATGCATAGCATTGCGTTCATAACGTTTTGCATTTTGAAACTGGTCAAAAATGGTGCACTTTGTATTTAAGTCTCTTCGACCCGTCGATTTTAAAATTTCACTTTTAAATCTCCGTAACGAAGAAACTTAAATAGGGGCATCTGTCATACCCCATTTTTGACCCGTTTTTATTTTTATTTCTCTTGTTTCTTAGGCCGGAAATTTTCGTCGTTTCAGACGAAATTTCGGCAGGGAGGTATTTTAAAATACCTCATTTTTTTTCCGAAGGCAACCGTTTTTAATTATTTTTATTTTTTGTTATTTTATTATTATTATTATTATTATTATTTTTACTTTTATTTATTTCTCTTCTTTTTTTCTTTTTATTAGTTTTTATTTTATTTTGTTATTTTCGTTTTTTTATTAGTGTGTTTTTTACTGTTTTGCTTTTATCCATTTTAAGTCATTATTGGTCCATTTTCTGTCCAAGGCCCAGAGGGGCGTTTTAGTCATTTTCGTTTTTACCCTTTTTACTATAAATAGTATTAAGTGCACTGTTCACGGGTCAGAGAGTACAGTACCCAAGTCACAGTACAATCAGCAGTCCATACACAGTCAGAATTTCTCAACCACAAAACCACCATACACCACCAACACAACCACCACAAAAACACATTCCGGCCACTGGAAAACTAAAAATCCAAAAAAAATTTCACACATCACAACACAGTTACGAACCACACACGCGGCCAGGCTTTGCAAAACAACAACCATCACTCACGCAAATCACCACCATAACACACACACAAACACGAAACCGAATCTGCCCAAACAAACAAATCAAACTCAGAAGCATAACAAGATCTGAACCGCAATAACAACAGCGAAGCTCACAGAAACAGAGATCAAGAGGTATATTTTCGAAAGCTCTAAACCGTAGATCTAGCTTCTCCTTTTTTTTTCTTTTGCAAATCCGAACACAGTGTTGGAGAAGAGTGTAAAGAAGGGTGTGGTTTAGTGTTGATTTTTTAAAAAAAAGAAGGAAGAAAGGATAAGACAGTGAGAAGAAGAAGAGAGGATGTGAGAAGAAAAAAAGAAAGAAGGAAGAAAAAAGAAGAGAAAACGTGACAGTATGAGAGAAAAAGAGAGAAGTTGAAAAGAAGAAAGAGAAAGAGTAATGAAAATGAATAAAAAACCATGTTCTGACTTAAATAAGCACCTGGACCGGTCTGGTTCTTCCGGACCGAACCAGACCGGGTTTTCTCCTTGGACTCAGCTTTCTGGACTGCCCTTGGCCCATTTCCCCTTCTTCCTTTATTTTTCTGATTACTACTCTTTTAATTTCTGCACTCCCCTTATTACTTCTGCACCCCTTTTCTTCCTCTCTATTCTTTTATTTTCTTTATTTATTTCTTGCATTTTTTTTATTTCTTTTATTTTTAGCACTTTATTTATTGCTTTTAATTTCCAGTACCATGCATTTTTTTTTTTATTTTATTGCATCATATTTATTTTTTGTCTTGCATTTTCTATTTTCTTTTATTTTATGCATCATATTTAATTTTATGCCTTGCATTTTTTTTATTTTCTTTATTTATTTTCCAGCACCATATTTAATATTCAGTCTTGCATTTTATTTTTCAGCTCCATATTTATTTCTTGCCTTGCATTTTTATTTTCTTCTATTTTACGCATCATATTTATTTTATTGTCTTGCATTTTTATTTTCTTTTAGCATCATGTTTATTTTTATTGTCTTGCATTTTTATTTTATTTTCAACATCATATTTATTTTATGCCTTGCATTTTTATTTTTTTTTATTATTTACTTTAAGCACTATATTTATTTGTTGTTTTACATTTTATGCATTTTTTTATTTCTTTTAGCATATTTACTTTAATGCAATTTTTATTTTTGTTATTTACTTTCTTGCCATTAGAATGTATCTAGGTCCAATGTAAATAAAATATAAATGAGAATATGCACCGACACCACATTTATTTTTTATGCTTTATGTCGAGGGCGATTATGTAATTTGGACCGTATCCGAGGAAAAGGACCCTCACTTGATCCAACGTCATTTTGAGGGATCCGGCGCGTTTAATTTTTCTCAGCATAACTTAGTCTCAGGACCTTAGGACCTAATCAAATTTTCATAAAAAAAAGTCAAAAAAGTCAAAATTCAAAAACATTTTATAATCAAAATTTCAAAAAAAAATTATTAATCTTTTATCTTTGCTTTCTTAATCAAATTTCAATCAACCTTAAATCAATCAAAACATTTTTTCAATTTAAAATCAATCAAACTCACTTCTTTTATTTCTTCTATGCCTTTACGGCCTCTCATCCTTCTTAAAACCTTTTTCAAACTTTAAAATCAACCAAAACCAATCACTTATCTTTTTACCCCGAACTACGAGATTTTGATCCCGCTCGGGTACGTAGGCAAAAGACTTTGTCTTTCCAAATCAATAAAAATAACAAAAACTTTTTCTTTCTTTCTTTTTTCCCACTTTAATCTTTCACACTTAAACATTTATTTTACAAACAAATAATCAATTTAGCATAAAGATAAAAATAAGCAAGAGGTTCCTATAGAGTACTATAGACGTTTAGGGTGCTAATACCTTCCCTTTGCGTAACCAACCCCCGGACCTTTGATCTCTCTTTAACATAGGTTTTTTTCGAACTTTCTCCCTTTTCCTCGGAAAAATAAAAGCTCGGTGGTGAAATTAAAATTGCGAGTCAACGCTAATTAATAGCTTGATATCCAAAAATCACCGCGACAAGTCCTTAATTTTAACTTTGTTTTAAAGTAACTTTTAGACCGTAAAAAAGTCAGGCCAAACGATACCTTAGAATGGATAACGTGTTGATGCTATGTGTTTTCAAAGGATGTGTTTTATAAGTAACCTTTAGAGTGTGTTTGGATGGGAATATTTTGAGGTAATGTAATGTTTTGAGGGAATTCAAATACTTTGAAGTGAATTCCATTATAATAGGAAAACCTTATATCTTGAAATTAATTCATCAAGTTGATGATAAAATACTTGGATAAAGTTGAGCCAAAAGATCCCGATTCAAGATAAATTCATGAGGAAGTGGGATCTCTTTGGGATCTACTCCAGCATTTAGAAATTGGTTTGGATAATAATTTGAAGAATTTTTAAAATGATGGAAATTTATGAAATATTTTGTTCAAGTTAAATTTAGAAAATTTCAAATGACATCTAAAAGCTAAGAATTTCAAATTTCTTCATTATTATAATTTTTCAAATTTTGCACTTTGGTCCCCAAATTTTCCAAAATTTTTAAATTGACCCCAATAAAATTCCATAAAATTGCAAATTGACCCCTCAATTTTTCAAAAATTATAATTTGACCTTCAATTTTTTTGAAATTTACAGATTGACCCCTAATTTTAATTTTCAAATTTGGCCGAAAAAATTAAAATTTATAAAAGTTGCCCAGAAATGATGATAATGAAATTTTTTATTACTCCATCCAAACAAAAGTATTGAGAAATGAAAGTAATTTAATTGAATCATTTGAATTGCTTAGAATTCTAAATTCTTTAAAATTTCTCAATTACCTCATCCAAACATACTCTTAGAGTGTGTTTGGATGGAGGAATGTTTTGAGGTAATGTAATCTTTTGAGGGAATTCAAATACTTTGAGGTGAATTCCATTGTTTGGATAATAATTTGAAAAATTTTCAAAATGATGGAAATTTATGAAGTATTTTGTTCAAGTTAAATTTAGAGAATTTCAAATGACACCTAAAAGCTAAGAATTTCAAATTTCTTCATTGTTATAATTTTTTAAATTTTGGTCATCAAATTTTCCAAAATTTTCAAATTGACCCCAATAAATTTCGAAAAAATTGCAAATCGACCCCTTAATTTTCAAAAATTATAATTTGACCCCTCAAATTTTTTGAAATTTACAAATTGTCCCCTAATTCCAATTTTCAAATTTGCCCCAAAAAAATTAAAATTTATAAAAGTTCCAAAAAATGACGGCAATGAAAATTTTTATTACTCCATCCAAACAAAAGTATTGAGAAATGAAAGTAATTTAATTGAATCATTTGAATTGGCTAGAATTCTAAATTTTTTAAAATTTCTCAATTACCTCATCCAAACACAGTGTTAGGATTACACTGATTTGAAGAATAACCCGCAACATTGAATGAGAAGTTAGAGTTGGAACCAGTAACTATATGAAGAGGTTTTTTTGGAAGGTAAAGAAAAAAAGGCTTCCATTAAGCCATTCTTTGATTCAAAGAGGAAAAAGATGATCAACGTGTTTGTATTGCATTAAAAATAATTGAATTTCTATTGTAGTATATGTATATGGTGACTATTCTATTTCCAGGATTTTTTTTTATTAAAAGTAAACAGATTAAAAAAAAACAAATCATTTATTTCAAAACAAACGAAAAAGTACCAATCTATTTCTGCAATCCAGTTCAACCACTCAATTTTGATGCTCGCGCTTTCAATTGCTTTGATGGTGTATCTAAGATTAAGTAGAACTATGCAAAATTAGTTATAGATTAAAATATGGACAATAAGAAGCAAGAAATGAATTACTAAGTAGCCCTCCTTTATCCATGATCAATTGTCATATTTGAGTGATGATAAAGGTTGATCGTGAAATGAATCAATGGAGAGATTAAGAATATCAATGCAAAGAGAAGGTGTTAATGAAAAAAATGGTAGAATTAGTGAGTGTATGTTGCGGATGTGTGTTTGCTAAATCAGATGTAGTAATTAACAATTGTGTTTGGTGAGAAGTTAGTGGGAAAGAAGTAACTGGCATTAAACTGATTGTGTGAGGTGAGAAATTAATAACAGTGTGGAAAACAACTGAAAAGGACACTTTGGTATTATAAAAGTTTTGGCCTTTTTTTTTTTTGTTTGCAGGGGTTTCAATGTTTTGGTTTTACTATTAATAGGTAAAAGTAATGATACTATTCAAACTAAATTGAAGGCAAAATAAACAGTTTCTGCTACAAATTCATTCCCTGTCTATGCTTGGGGACTAAATTGCTCGTACAAATGATCATTCCCAGCATAAAGTAGGATGAACTCTAACTTCCTGATAATATATACATGTACGGAAATCTAAACAATTAAAATTGTAAATTATGAACTCAGCCTATTTCGTTATGTTAAAATATAAGGAGTGTTATTTGAACAACCATTTACTTGACAACTTATGAGACAACAGTAGATTTTCAAAAAAAAATAGTTATTGACACGAAAACCAAAATAATAAAAAGAGAAAGTAAAAATATAACGTAAGTATAAGAGAGAAAGTTATCACAAAAGTTATCACAAATTAGTTGTACAAATATCATTTCTCTAAAACATTTACAAAATCAAATCTTTGGGTTGAACACCCTTACATAAATCAACATCCATCTAACACCCCTCCCTCATTCTCTCTATCTTCCTCCATCACCTGCCCATCACATTCAATGAGATTTGATAACTGAACCACTTGGAGATAATAATAAGTAGGCTTAAACCCACTTTTCACCCTTTAACTTTTAAAGTGTAGCGATTTTGGCCCCCTATTAAAAAAAATGGTCAAAGTCACCCCCCATTTTTAGCCCCTTTTGCAAAACACTAATTTTGACTTGGTCAATCCTATGTGTCATGCCAGCTGTGTATTTTTTGAATTAAAAACAAATGGAAAAGCCACGCGTGTATTTATAAAATTAAAAAAAAAAAAAAGAAAGGATAAATTGGAGGGAGCACGTGACATTCATCTTCTTTATCTAAAACATTCATCTTCTTCATCCATTTCTTAAAGAAAATGTAGAATATTCATCTTCTTCATACCCAAACATTCAAACCCAAAAAAATTCATCAACACAAAAAGCTTTGAGAAAACAAAATCTGAAAATAGAAAGTTTGAAGGAAAAACAATAACAACCAATAAAACAATTCCTGAAAAAATCCAACAACAACAGACCTAGAATAAAGGGAAAATTACAATGAGGAATCAATTACAATGATTCAGGAAAAATTACAACAACAACAAGAAAAAAATTCAGCAACCAGATATATTTTCGGCACTATATTTCAGAAAATTACAATGTGGCCGCTACTAAAATTAAACTTATATTTCCGGCACGGTGGTGATGTTTTCCAGTGCGGTGGTCGCCGGAGCAAGGTCATCCAAACATGATTTTTTTGGTGGGTTTTGTAGGGAATACGAAGGAGAGTACTTTTATGGTGAAAATTTGCCGAAAAACGTTTTGTGGTGGTCAAGATCTAACAAAGAAGGTGGTGGTTTGAAACTCAAAATTGTTGAGATAAAATTCAAAATCCCTATTTAAAGTTTTAAAGATGATAAACGTATTCCAATTACATTTTTGTTAGATTCGGATTATTTGTGTATTTAACTTGTGTATTTGAGTGTCTCATTTAGTAACAGGAAAAATATCCGGAACAGACTCAGATACTACACATAAATATCATCTAATAATCTGTCACGCATTTTTTCCGGCATATGGATTTTAAGGCACCAATGACAAATCAAGTAACACACCATTTTTGGACAAAAATACATTGTTGTTGTTTTGGCAAATGTAGAAGAAAAATTATACACGTGTAATGCAATACAAGAAAGGAACATGGTTTTTGGCTTGTCCTTAAAACCACCCATTGTCCAATCAATGAAGCAATACAAGTACAAACAAATAATGGCTCTTGGCTGCAAAAAGGTGCTAGCTTGTTTAAAGCCTCCCTCACGTAAGTGCTGTTCAATTGCTACAAAACGAATGAAAAAGAAACTACATATGGACCTCACTTGGGTAAAGCCTGGCCAGCTAATAACATGCCTCTATCACACGTGGGAACAAGACAAAATTGAAAAAGGAAAGGACTAATACACGTGAGAATGGGAGCGGATGAACAACAGGAACATGATGTGTTTCTCCTATAAATACCAAGCCAAAGTCCAAGTAAATGCACCAAATTTTTGAGCAGCAAGCATACATTACTCATAATACTCAAAGCTCTCTTTTTATTCTTCAATTACAAGTTTACTAAAATTGCTCTTTTGTTTTAAGCTTTGTTTAGTACAACACAAATATTTTATTTTGTCCAAATAAGATTTTGTTTCTTATTGGATTGTAAAGAAAAAGCTTGTTGTAAACAAGTGTGTAAATTCAAGAGTGAGTAAAGCTCTGTGTAAAGAAAGATCAAGAAGATCAAGAGCGAGTAAAGCTCAGTGTAAAGAAAAATCAGGAAGATCAAGACAAAAGAGGAGTTGTGGTTAAGTTATAAATCAACTACCTAGTGGATAATCTCACATTCGTGTGGGGACTGGACGTAGCCTAGTTTTGGCGAACCAGGATAACTCTCTGTTATTTCTTTCATCTCCTTTATTTGTTTCACAAATTTCACACACTCATTACACGTATTTATTATTATTGTTATTATCTTTCATTTACTAACCATTTTTAAATTACTAGCTTGAAATTTTAAAAGGGAAATTTTTAACAGTTCACAATTCAAACCCCCCTTTCTTGTGAAAATATTTTACTTCAATTGGTATCAGAGCTTGGCTCTGAGACTTCAGCACTTAACAGTGTAAGAGAAAAAAGATTCAGAAAAGAAGAAAAATGTCTAAAGTAAAATTCATGTCTGAAGGAGGCTCGGTCACACGACCACCTCTCTTTGAAGGGGCCGATTACTACTTTTGGAAAGGCAAAATGGAACTGTTTTTACAATCTCAAGATAATCACATGTGGTCAGTAGTTGAAAATGGAGACTATATTCCATATGATGATGATCTAAACATAAAAAAACAAGAAGATTGGTCAGAAGAGGAAGGTAAACGTATTTTATTAAATTCTAAAGCTAAATTATTTCTAACCATGGCTTTGAGCAGGGAAGAATATGATAGAACACAGGAGTGCAAAACTGCTAAAGAAATTTGGGATACTTTAAAAACCCATCATGAAGGAACCAGCCACGTGAAAGAAACAAGAATTGATATAGGTGTAAGAAAATTCGAATTGTTTGAAATGAAAGAAACCGAAACCATAGATGAACTGTATGGAAGGTTTACTATCATTATGAATGAATTGAGATCTCTTGAAAAAAAATTTACTACTCATGAAAGAGTAAGAAAAATTTTAAGATGTCTTCCAAATCTTGGAGACACATTGTAACTGCAATAACAGAAGCAAAAGATCTCACCAAACTCAAATTGGAAGATCTTATTGGTTCTTTAAAAGCTCATAGAGTTCTTTTACAAGAAGATAAACCTTCGAGCAAAAGCAAGATGATTGCTTTAAAAATAAATCAAGAAGAAGAAACAATTCTTGATGATCAACAACAGGAAATTGATGATGAAGAAAGTCAAGATCAAATCATTCTTCTCACTCGAAAACTACAAAGAATGATACAAAGAAGAGATCAACACAAAAGAAATATCCCAACAAGAAGAGAAAAATCAGAAATTGACAAAAGTCAAATTATCTGCTATGGGTGCTACAACCTTGGACACTACAAATCCGAATGTCCATTAAACAAAAGAAAATCAAACAACTCTCAGTTCAAACAAAAATCGCTACTTACTTGGGATGATCAAGAAGAACCAACAAGTGAAGATGAACAAGCAAGTCTAAGCCTAATGACAAAATCAGATAATGAAGAGGTAAATTTTGAACCATGTTCATCTTGTGAAAAAACTGAATACTTGTTTGACAATCTTTTTCATAACTCTCTAATTCTAGAACAAACTTGTGAAAAATTGAGAAATGAAAATCTTGAACTAAAAAGGGAAAAAGAAGATTTAAAAATATTAAATGAAGATCTTCTTAAGGAAATTCAATCAAAGGAAACTCCTGTAATTAAAAATGAACCTCATGAAGAAAACATTGCTCTAAAGAAAAATGTTCTACAATTAAAAAATGACATTTCAAACTTTGTTAAATCTACTGAAACCTTTCAAAAGATTATGGGATCACAAGTAAGTGTCTTTGATAGAGCTTGCATAGGTTTTAAAACTAATCAAAAACAAAAACTTTATGAAAATTTTTTTATTCCTGAAAAAATTACAAAAAAGAATGAAAGATACAAATGTACATACTGTGAAAAATATGGGCATCTTGAAGCATTTTGCTTTAGAAAGAAGAAAGAACATGCTTTGAGAAAATCAAGAGTTACTCATAAATCAAATTCTGTCAAATTTCACAAAGAAAGATCTTCTAAAAATAACACTAACCATCAAGGACCCAAAAAAATATGGGTACCCAAATCACTACTAACTACTACTGCAGAAATGCCTAATGACAGTCAAGAAAAGGCCTTGGTACTTGGACATTGGATGCTCAAGACATATGACTGGAGATAAACAAAGCTTTCTCTCCTTCACAAAAAGAGAAGGAGGACTGGTGACCTTTGGTAATAATGAAAAAGCTCAAATCAAAGGTATAGGTATTATTGGTAAGTTAAATTCAGCAAAAATTGAAAATGTTCAATTTGTAGAAGGTTTAAAACACAATTTGATTAGCATCAGTCAATTGTGTGACAGTGGTTTTGAAGTAACATTCAAACCTCACACATGCGAAGTAAGACAAAAATCTTCAGGAAAGATCTTATTTTCAGGATCAAGAAACAAAAATGTTTATGTTTTATACTTAGATGAACTTCCTGCTGAATCATGTTTTATGTCTCTTGAAAAAGACAAATGGATTTGGCACAAAAGGGCTGGACATGTAAGTATGGAAACTATTTCTAAAATATCAAAACTTATCTAGTAAAAGGACTTCCAAAGATTAATTTTGTGAAAGATAAGATATGTGAAGCATGTATCAAGGGAAAACAAGTCAAAAGTAGTTTTCACTCAAAAGATTTTATTTCAACAAAAAGACCCCTTGAAATGTTACACATAGATTTATTTGGACCTATCTCAATAGAAAGTCTTGGTGGAAAAAGATATGGCTTTGTAATCGTTGATGATTTTTCCAGATTCACTTGGGTTTTATTTTTAAAACACAAAAATAATTCTTTTGAAGCCTTTCAAACCTTTTGCAAGAAAGTTCAAAATGAGAAAGAAACCAATATCATCTCTGTAAGAAGTGACCATGGGGGAGAATTTGAAAACTCTTCTTTTGAACACTTCTTTAATGAAAATGGGATATCTCATAATTTTTCTTGTCCTAGAACACCTCAACAAAACGGTGTTGTAGAAAGAAAAAATAGAACTTTACAAGAAATGGCAAGAACTATTTTAAACGAATCAAATGTTGAGAAATATTTTTGAGCAGAAGCCATAAATACGTCTTGCTATATTTTAAATAGAGTTTCAATAAGAAAAGTTTTAAACAAAACCCCATATGAACTCTGGAAAGGAAGAAAGCCAAACATTTCTTATTTTCACATCTTTGGATGTTATTGTTACATTTTAAACAACAAAGACAACTTAGCAAAGTTTGATTCAAAATCAGACAAAGCTATATTTCTCGGTTACTCCACCACTTCAAAAGCATACAGGGTATTCAATCTAAGAACAAGAATTCTGGAAGAAAGCATGCATATAAAGTTTGACGAATTTGAGGAACTAGAAAATCAAAGAAAAATCATTGAAGAAGAAGAAGATGAAATTCAAAACAACTCAAATCCTGAAAACTCCATCCAAATATCTTCAAATGAAGAACCACATCAAAATCCTCCAAGATCATGGAGAACAGTTGACTATCATCCACAAGATCAAATCATCGGAGAAACAGCTGATGGAATAAGAACAAGAAGATCATTTCAAAACAACGATATGACAATGATCTCACAAATTGAACCCAAATCTATAAAAGTTGCAATCACTGATCAGTCATGGGTTGAAGCTATGAAAGATGAATTACTTCAGTTTGAGAAAAATCAACTCTGGACCCTAGTACCTAAACCCCAAAATCAATTTATTATTGGTACTAGATGGGTTTTTAGAAACAAACTAGATGAAGAAGGAAAAGTGACTCGAAACAAGGCTAGATTAGTAGCACAAGGCTACAATCAACAAGAAGGCATTGATTATGATGAAACTTATGCCCCAGTTGCAAGATTGGAGGCTATAAGAATTTTACTTGCATATGCATCTCATAAAAGCATAAAACTTTTTCAAATGGACGTTAAAAGTGCTTTTTTAAATGGCTTCTTGAATGAAGAAGTCTATGTGCATCAACCTCCAGGTTTCGAAAATTTAGAAAAGCCAAATCATGTGTTTAAATTAACCAAAGCTCTTTATGGACTTAAACAAGCTCCAAGAGCCTGGTATGAAAGGTTAAGCACTTTCTTAATTAAAAATGGTTTTTTACGAGGAAAAATTGACACCACACTTTTTAGAAAAATTGATAAAAATGATTTATTAATTGTACAAGTGTACGTTGATGACATCATTTTTGGAGCCACAAATGAAAATATGTGTGATGATTTTTCAAAACTCATGGAAAGTGAATTTGAGATGAGCATGATGGGTGAACTTAAATTCTTTTTGGGATTACAAATCAAACAACACAAAAATGGCATTTTTATTTGTCAAGAAAAATACATCAAAGATTTGCTTAAAAAATATAATGTGTATGAAGCCATAATTATGTCCACTCCCATGCATCCTTCATCAAGCTTGGACAAAGATGAAAATGGAAGTGATTTTCCTGAAAAGGAATACAGAGGAATGATTGGATCTCTCTTATACTTGACTGCGAGTAGACCAGATATTGTTTTTGCAGTAGGTCTGTGTGCAAGATTTCAAACTGCTCCAAAAGAATCACACTACACTGCAGTAAAAAGAATTTTCAGATATCTTGTGGGGACCACAGATATTGGCCTATGGTATAAAAAGGGATCACATTTTAATCTTATGGCATATTGTGATGCTGACTACGCCGGAGACAAAATAGAAAGAAAAAGTACAAGTGGCGCATGTCAACTTCTCGGAGAAGCCTTGGTTAGTTGGTGTTGTCGTAAACAAAATACTATAGCACTATCCACAACAGAAGCTGAATACATATCCGCTGCTAACTGCTGCTCTCAGGTATTGTGGATAAGAAATCAATTAGATGATTTCTCTCTAAGGTACGCAAACATTCAAATATTATGTGATAATACTAGTGCTATAAATTTATCAAAAAACCCCATTCAGCATTCAAGATCTAAACACATCGAAATAAAACATCATTTTATTCGAGATCATGTAAACAAAAAGAAAGTTGAACTTTTATTTATTGACACAAAAAATCAATTAGCAGATATCTTTACAAAACCTTTAGTAGAAGACCGTTTTATATTCATTAAAGAGAAATTAAATATAATTAAAAATCCTTGCATATAAAAAGAGAACTTTTCCTCATCAAAATAACTAATTTCTTTTTTTATTTTTACTTGATCGTTGCTAATCTTTTTCTAATTAAACTCTCCTTAATTATCTCTTTATTCTTCTCCTGATTTCATTTGTTTTAAATTAGCCTTGATTATTTCTTTTGGTCAAATTAGTTTTAATTACTTGTTTTTAACAGAGTTAATTAGTTTTACTTTTCCAAAAAAAAAAGGGGGAACACCACCACATTTGCTCCTATCAAAGCCAAGAGTTTTCGACTCTTAGGATTTCGACATCCTGCTTCCAGCTTTTCGGCTCTTTCCCACTTTTTGATGAGCCAAAGGGGGAGAATATGCACATGAATTAGATTACATACCCTTGAACCAAGCTGAAAGTATAGTTATGTTTTATCTTTTCTTTGTCATGCATGTCTTCTGTAATGTTATTTGCGACGTGTATGTTTTAGTTAAGATTTTTTTTCAAGTGTATGAAGTATCAATCAGGTTAAAAAATACTATGGTTCAAACACAAAATTTGTTTCTCTGCTTTAAATATTAAATGCTAAAAATGAGGGGGAGTCCTTTGATAAAATCACTGAGTAGTAAATTTGATCTAAATCATGTTCTCTCAAAAAAACATGTTATAAGAAAATAGAAGATCAAATTGAGGGGGAGCTTATTGATTAATCTACATCAGAATCCTTTAAATAAAAATCTAATTCAAATAAGTTTGTCATCATCAAAAAGGGGGAGATTGTTGAGATAAAATTCAAAATCCCTATTTAAAGTTTTAAAGATGATAAACGTATTCAAATTACATTTTTGTTAGATTCTGATTATTTGTGTATTTAACTTGTGTATTTGAGTGTCTCATTTAGTAACAGGAAAAATATCCGGAACAGACTCAGATACTACACATAAATATCATCTAATAATTTGTCACGTATTTTTTCCGGCATATGGATTTTAAGGCACCAATGACAAATCAAGTAACACACCATTTTTGGACAAAAATACATTGTTGTTGTTTTGGCAAATGTAGAATAAAAATTATACACGTGTAATGCAATACAAGAAAGGAACATGGTTTTTGGCTTGTCCTTAAAACCACCCATTGTCCAATCAATGAAGCAATACAAGTACAAACAAATAATGCCTCTTGGCTGCAAAAAGGTGCTAGCTTGCTTCAAGCCTCCCTCACGTAAGTGCTGTTCAATTGCTACAAAAGGAATGAAAAAGAAACTACATATGGACCTCACTTGGGTAAAGCCTGGCCAGCTAATAACATGCCTCTATCACACGTGGGAACAAGACAAAATTGAAAAAGGAAAGGACTAATACACGTGAGAATGGGAGCGGATGAACAACAGGAACATGATGTGTTTCTCCTATAAATACCAAGCCAAAGTCCAAGTAAATGCACCAAATTTTTGAGCAGCAAGCATACATTACTCATAATACTCAAAGCTCTCTTTTTATTCTTCAATTACAAGTTTACTAAAATTGCTCTTTTGTTTTGAGCTTTGTTTAGTACAACACAAATATTTTATTTTGTCCAAATAAGATTTTGTTTCTTATTGGATTGTAAAGAAAAAGCTTGTTGTAAACAAGTGTGTAAATTCAAGAGTGAGTAAAGCTCTGTGTAAAGAAAGATCAAGAAGATCAAGAGCGAGTAAAGCTCAGTGTAAAGAAAGATCAGGAAGATCAAGACAAAAGAGGAGTTGTGGTTAAGTTATAACTCAACTACCTAGTGGATAATCTCACATTCGTGTGGGGACTGGACGTAGCCTAGTTTTGGCGAACCAGGATAACTCTCTGTGTTATTTCTTTCATCTCCTTTATTTGTTTCACAAATTTCACACACTCATTACACGTATTTATTATTATTGTTATTATCTTTCATTTACTAACCATTTTTAAATTACTAGCTTGAAATTTTAAAAGGGAAATTTTTAACAGTTCACAATTCAAACCCCCCTTTCCTGTGAAAATATTTTACTTCAAAAATATCTCCGATCGAAAAATAAATTTAAGGATAAGATAGAGAAGGAGGAGATTATGAATATTATGTATTTTGTTTGACAAAAGGTGGTTGGAAGCACCACGATGGGTGGCCGGAAAGAATGGCTGGGAAAAGGGGGAGAGGAAGGGGCGGTGTTAAGAAAAGGGAGAGGAAGAAAGAGAAGGGAGGAAAAGAAAGAAGAGGATAATCACACTCACGTGCCACTCCCTTATTTTCTTTCATTTTTATATTTTTTTAATTTAAAATATACACGCGTGGCAATTTTAATATTTTTAAATTCAAAAAATACACATGTGGCGTGCCCCGGAGGATTGACCAGGTCAAAATTGGGGTTTTGCAAAATTGGGCTAAACACACTTTTCACCCCCTAATCAGTAATACATGACTCAACGTCCACAGCCACTCATTCGGTGATTTCCATTTTGAGTTTTATCGGGGTAAATTTTGGGAACCAGTATTAGTGTTTAAATTTGGGGTCAAAACCGGCTTGTAAGGTGACGAGTGTCTCCTTTTTATAAACTCTTATCAAGAGTCCTATCTAACAGATGTGGATACCCCCTCACGCTCGGACCCAATGTGCATGAAGCGTGGCAATGCGGAATCTCAACGGTAGATCTTAGATAGACTTTGATACCATGTTGAAATTTGGAGTTTTAGTCATCCTTACAAAATCGGCTTGTAAGATGAGGAGTGTCTCCTTTTTATACTCTTATCAAGAGTCTTATCTAACTGATGTGGGACTAAATCCACCCCCTCAAAGCCAATACAATGCAACTAGGGGCAGATCGCAATAAAGGTCGGATTACCAAAACACTCCCTCATGTTCAGGGTGGGATTTCCAACAATTAGTATCACTAAGCCACCCAAATTTATGAGTCCTTCAAAAATATGATTAAAAAAAACCAAAAGACTATTAAAGAAAACACAAAACCATGATCCTCTATAATAAAATGAATTGTCCACAAAATAAAAAAAAAAACATGCAAGCGCTATAGCCAAAAAAAAATAGTAGTAGTCTCATTTGTTGATAAAAAGGTATAGGCAAAATAAAGAGGAAAAAACATAAGCTAAAAAGCATAAAATAATTATTACCTTGCTGCTCATGGGACGATAAGATTTGGCAAGACAATAACCGATAGGATTTTTTTTTTTTAAATTCGGTATCCGGCCCAAAAACCGGCAAATTCGGGAACATTTCTTTTTAAGCCCCCCAAAATCTCTCAAGACCCCCTAAAATACCAAATTTGTCCTTATATATAACATGAGGTAGATATATACCGGATTGGTTAGGTAGATAACTACCGGACGCCTTGTTACCTTATATACAAGCTTAGGTAGATATATACGGGATGAGTTAGGGAGATATCTACAGAACGTCTTGTTATGGTAGTTATATACCAAAAAGATCAATATACAGGATTAAACACAATTTTGGTACTTTTATTTCCTTTTTTGCACTCCACTTGAATTTTTTTCTAAACCTTGCGATTTTGGATTTTCCATCACAATCATTCCAACAAATAGCATTAGTCTTCACTAAATTAAGATCAATTAGCAAGTAATTCATACTTCTTCCTATCACATTGAAAGTTTGCATAATTTTCAATGTTTTTTTATAGTTTATGCACAATTATGCTTCTGGTATATACACACCTAACCTATCCGGTAGTTATATACCGAAAGTTTTTTTTAAATAATTAATTTCACATTTGGTTACAATTTTAAAGCTTTTTTTTTTACATTTTACTGTTTTAGTGTGTTTGTCTACACATACATACCTAAGCAGACCTATTTTAATTTTAGTTAAGATAGATACCATACCATAACACGTTTTGCACTTTAATACATTTTTTTACACATTATTTTCGTGCAATTTTTTTTACACATTTTACTGTTTTAATGCACTTGTCTACACATATATACCTAAGCACACCTATTTGAATTTTAGTTAAGATGGATATCATAGAACACCTTGCACTTTAATGCATTTTTTTACACAGTTAAGATAGATATCATAACTTGTGCATGCTGAAAATCAGACATGCATATACCCTAAACGCCAAAGATCAAATACAGTAAATAAATGGGGAGAAAAGAGTATCAAAATTGAGTTTCTCATATCTTCAAATTCAACTTATGTTCTTAATGTTGGATAACTATGTTTAATCTATTAATAGCAAAAATTGAGTATCAAATACAAAACAATTGTAGCCATAATATTGTCAATCAATAGTCATATAACTAGAAACTGAAACTTAAAAATTAAGTGGAGATTTTACCTTAACTTTGGAGATAACTCTAACGTAGCTCTTACAAGAACATAAATTAGGAACAAGATTCAGCTGAGTCAATTTTACCTTTCCTTTGATGCGCAAAGAAGGATAAAAACTTGGATAAAAAATGGTTTGGAGAGCTATGAGTCGATTTTGGACTCACAGAAAGAAAGAAGAAATAAGATCGTGTATTCCTGTACTTAAAAACATGAATCTGGTATATAAGTACCTAACCAATCCTGTAGATATATACCGGATGCTCGAATTAAGGGCAAACTGGGAAATTCGGGGGCATAAAAGATTTTGGGGGGCCGATAAAGAAATGTTCCAAATTCGGGGGATCAATTGACCACTGATGGGGGCCCAATTGAAGTCAGAGCAAAACACTATATGGACTGGCCCAACACAAGAATTATTAGCAGCCGGGAGATTTGAACCCAAGACCTAGAGAGGAGCACACTCCTAGGTCCCACTACCAGGCCAACCTCTGGGGGTTAAACAGTAGGAAAATAACACAAAAAAGCACAGATCTTCGTGTTAATGGGAACACAACAAAATGTCAACTAAAAGAAAGGAATGAAGCCTAAAAAAATAAAAATGAAGAACCACCTAATATAATACTTCTAAGTAACCACGCATATTAAGCATTAAAAGAAGAGTGGGAAAAAAGAAAGAGAATAAATACCTGAAACTTGGGATTCTGCTAAATCTTTGTCGTCTATCTACTTCCTTTCTATCTGTGAGAAGCATATTCGGCCTTCCAGTAGAAATTAAAAGAAGCACGAATTGAAAGTCGCAAAGAAGAGGGAGATGCACAGACTCCGAGTTATGCACAAAATGGAGAAAGAACACAGGTTCTTATACATAAGAGGAACTAAAACATACCAACTAATCAACCACAAAAATATTTCTGAAATTTAACTAAAACAAACTCACAGTTAAAGGGCGAAAAAATCTAGCAAGAGTTTTTTACATGTTTATTGATATAAATAGGGATACTTAGCTTAGTGATTGAAAATGCAAAGAAAACCTACAGAAAATAATAATGGGAATAATTAAACTTTGAATATTATTGACCCTCATGAGATGCTCTCTCTTCTCAGCCAGGATTTCTATATCAGCTTAGACCACAAATAAACATCACTTCATTATAAGCTAGTGGCTGCTCATTCCAATCAAGTATTATATCCTATAGGCACTCATAATTTCACTACAAACATCATCAGAAACATATTTCAATAAATGACAGACTTAAAAATATTTCATCAGGTAAACATTTATACACTATTGAAAGCAAATGCAAGTCTAGAGAAAAAATTACCTGATACTATATTTTGACAAAACTTTCAACCATACAATCGGTAGATAATCCTATAACCATTGAATCAAGCATAAACACCTCTTAGACAACATAATGCAAATAATCAAGCAGAGCTCAGCTGCCAAAGACTAAAAAGAAACATATGACTTAATCCAAACAAAGATGCAACACCAATGACTGTCCTGTGGATGCAAACTTCCGTCACACTTACAATAATCGAAAATTTTGTTACAATACATGTAAGAAAATAACAATTCTGACACAGTAACACACTAGGGGAAACTACTCCGCTGTTATTAAGTAATTAACTTGATTTAGAAGTTCGAACACTACTCCACTGCTAGAATCCAAGGTAGGAGGGAACAAAATAACAAACAGTTTTAGATGTACAGCAGGAGTTAGAACCTATGAAGCACAGACTAAGACACTGCTAATGTAAAAAACATAGGAAACCGACACCGCTATATATATAATTTATCTATCTACTATCGAAAAAGCTAAAAATGTATAATAAAATTTAATATCTTCAACCTCTCATTTATCAGCATTGTTTCAACAAATCTGTAACCCTTGTAGATGTGTCCAAGGAGTGTTTTAAGATGTGTCGAAGAAAAAAAAAATATTTTGGGAGAATTGTCCAAGTTGTCCGACACGTCATACTGGTGTCGTACACCGACCCAAGGAGTGTCGGAGCAAAGAAAAAAACAATTTTTTTGGGACATGTGTCATACGAATGTCAAACACCAACGCGTGCTGGACACCGCAAAACGCTTAATACTAGATGTGTTTGTGCTTCAAAGGTTAGAGTTAGATCAACAAAACAAATCTAGCAAAACATTTCTCTTGTTCATGTTGTATTTAACTTGTATCAAATATGCATATGCAACATAGGCAGAACTGTCGGCAAACAAATCAAATCAGAAATTGGTGTAATATGCAGCAGTACTAAACAGAAACTGATTCAAGTTTAGAATAACAGAAGAAGCAACCATAGCATATTGAAGATACTACTAACCTGTAGGATCACTTGGCCTAGGTCTCAGAACATACAACATGTCAACATCTTGAATGCTTTTGATGTTTTAACTTTAGCCAACATTTCTCATTATATTTTTAAGGTCTCAGTATACATCCCAGGTTTGAAGTACATCTTGTTTTCTAAGATTTCTTTGACATTTGACAAGGATGCATCTCCAGTAGTAAACATGCCAATAATCAATCTATATTGATTTAAAACAACAACTAAAGGTCTAAAAAATGATTAAAAAATGGTAAGTAGGTAATGAAGAAGAATGACTGTTTCGCACAAGATGGTCCATGTATAAACTAGGACTAGCTTGGATGGTAAATCTGATTACTCTAATGGATTAATTTGCTTTTGAAGCTAGTATAATGCAAATACGATCACAAACTATGTTACTTTCTCCAACAATAAAACTGAAGATGTAATACATATTAAGATGAAAACCGGAAAAAAGAAAAAGTGAAGAGACCATATAGATGATATTACAACTTCAGAGCAGCTATTGCTTCAGGTTTAAAATCAACTCGCAGACCCAATACACGCCTAACCTCAGCTGGAGTTAATCTCCAGGTCATAGGTCCAGAGTTCTCACCCCAGAAATCTAGAATCTCGGAGACCTTTTCCAAATTTAGAATTGTTGCCATTTGAGTAAGACGGGCAAACTTGTCTCTAACAGTCCTCTGTGTCATGATGCTGAAATGACTAACTAGAGCTCGAGCATCTCTGTCAAGCTGAAGACCACCAAGCTGACTAAATCTTTTCTGCATCATAATGACTTCAAGCCTTTTCACAATGAAGTCAATAACCAAATGAACAAATGTATCATAATTGTTAGCAGTCATCAGTGGCTGCAGCCAAGCCACATTTGTTTCCACAGCATGGAGAAGTCTCTGAACCCATGGGTCATTCACCTCATTATCTGCATACTCAGCCTCCGAAAGCTCATAGCTAATTGTTCCTACACTGTCTAATAGTGGCCGTATCCGTGGTGTAATGGTTGCTACAAGTTGTTCAATGCCAGAATTTAAAGCTTGCTTGAAAGCAATGCTGCTGTCTCCCAACTCAGACAAACAAGATTTTACCTTTTCTCGATCAGCTGGCGCAGGAAACACCTGCATAAAGTAATTCAGCTAGTTAATGCTGCAATTTTAAAAGGATATAGATTAAATAAGCGAAAAATTCCACAGATAAAAAAATGCCTTGTTTGTGACTTCATAAAAGAGAAAAATTTGTGTAAATTAAGAAACAATTCGTAAAAAAAAAAAAGTGTAAATCAGTTCCACATACAAACCTCCAATCATTTTAAGGGCAGGGAGGGCAATTGTGAAAGCTAACGACATGCATGTAGCTCTTAATTATCAAATTTGTACCACTGGAGGCACACTCAAGGTATAACAAAAAATGATGTTTCCTTTGTAGACATCAAAATTATATCAGTCTTCATTGGTACCAAAGAAACATTTTTCTTTCTTTACTGAATAGACAGAGTTATAAATTTTACAGTTATCAGAGTTCTTTCAAAGGTCATCACCAAGATATTGAAAATTGACACTAATGAATGTGAGCATTAAACAGGTAAGTAATTCAGTTCTAAAAGTGAAGCCATTAACAATCCCATTTTCTCCTATAGTCAACCATCTACAAATTTATGTAAATAATAACAGTCATTGATTAATCAATACAGTCTCATTGTCAAGTGTATATAAATGGAAGGTAATAATGAAAAATATACCACCTACCTCAGCACACTGTTCTTCAATTTCATGTTTCAACTTGAGAACATATTCACTGCTAACATCCATGTTATTTAAAGCCGCTGCAATATCTGTCCCTGTCTTTTGCACACCAACACCGCCAAAGAACAACTTTGCACCAAGGTTTGGCTCTCTAATTTTCTGTTGTAATGCTTCATGATATTCATTGCTCAGCAAACTACTTGCACCGCTCAATACCGCGACAACAGAACTGATATTGGAAGTGGATATAGCCCTTCGCAAGCAACTTTGCAAGACATAGAACACATCATCCACCATAGAAGTGGTGAGGCTATCAGGGTCGTGTTCATCAATCCTTATCGCCTTCCTAACATTCTCAACCATGAAAAATCCCTCAAGAATGACATAAAACCCAGTCAAATCCTGCGCAACTTTGCTGAAGCTACCACTTCTGAAAGATTTGGTAGCTCGAGGGAGCAATTCGGGGTCAACAGAAGTGAGAGCTTTGATCTTGGAAATCATGAATTCAGTATAATCCTCGCCTAACTGCATAAGGGAGAGAATCTCTTCCAAGTACAACTCAACCTCTCTCGGATCAGGTCCTTCAGAAACTCCTCCAACAGCAAGTAAATTGTTGTTACGCCCATTTATCTCAGATGATAACTGAGCCAACTTCCTGTACTCCATGTACTTGTTCAAAATAACAGAACCCCTGGAATCACATTCCTCCTGAAGCTCACAGATTGCATACACAATACCATCCTCCCCACATAAACCACTCAAAATCTCACTGTTCTCTTCAATAGCCAACACAATGTCCTTAAACAAAGAAGTTAAACAGGCAACAAAATTCACACTCCTTTGTTCATTGGCCATGGACATTGATTCCACCAATTGCTCAAATTCCATCCTAGATCTCATTCCAATGACTTTTTTCAAGTACCCAACATACACCTGCAAACCCTCCTCTTCAAGACCAAGAGGAGTGTAAAGACGAACAAACCTAAGAATAACAGGATGATCACGCTGATCCACAGCGGAAGAAAGCTTCTTCCTCACAATCCCTTCAAGCTGTTTCTTGACTTCCAGCAAACGTTCCCTCTGAATCTGAATCTGATCAGAACCAGAATCCTTAAACTGGGCATCAATCTGAAGGAAAGTCTGAACATACCTAGCACCAGATTCATAATCTTCAGTATCAAGAGCACGAAGCACACCGTCAAGGCAATTACCACGCTCAACAATGGCATCAATACGGTGGAGCGTGGATCGAACGCGAGACTGTGCGAGATCAAGCTCACGAACCTTAAGACTGACTTGATCGGCAAGATGAGAAGTGGAAGTGACATTGGAAAGCATGTAATAGGAATCAGATTGGACGATTTCGAGAACATCGGAGGAACGTTGAAGTTGAATGAGGTGACGATCGAGGTCAGTGCGTTGAGATAAGAGATCGTCGAGTTGCATATCGAGTGATCGTTGATGAGCAATGCATTCGTGGAGAAGACGCGTCATAGCTCCGACGTCGGTGAGAGTACGAACGTATTCAACTGCTTCCGCTTTACCGAAATCGATGGACCACTTGTTCTCTTCATCGGATCCGTTCGCGTGAGTGTTGGGAGTTGAAATGGATCCCATTTATGCTGAGAATGAAATGAAAATGAAATCAAAGATTGATGAGTTTCGTTCTCTTCATCTTCCAAGATGCTGCTTTTGTTGTACGGGAGGGATTAATTAATAATAATTAGTAGTCCCTGGACTTTTGTTATTAATTTTAACATATTTTATTAATAATGCTTTTTTTTTTTTCAACTTAAGTCTATTTAGAGGATGGATGGATTATTAAAATAATAAAATAAACGCTAACGAATGTTATCAATGTTAAGGCATAAAAAAATTGTACTATTTGATTTGTTTAAAGAATTATTTTTTGATTTAGAGTTCGTGTTTTGAGGACACTCGTTGGCGTGATCTTAAAAATAAATATCCTTCCGTCTTCAATTATAACTTGTTTTGGTCAATTCACACATATTAATAAATGCACTTGATATTGTATGACCAGTGCATTTGAACAGATTACGTAACATTGATTTAGTTATATATAAACAATTAAATTGGTTATTATGAAAAATGTTTAAAGTTTCTATTCAATATTTTTTATTAGTTACTCTCGCTCCCTCTCTTGTGAGTCGTCGTCATCTATTAAAGAGTGGTGGTTTAACGTCAATTTTTTTACATCAAATCACCACTCTAAATCATTTTTCTCCTTCCCTTTTATTTAAATAAGTGATTTTTACATTTATTTAGTATTTTTCTTTTGTGATTTCTTCGTCTTAGTGCGACGTTGTTTTGTTTGTCGTCTTTGTCCAACGTTGTTTGTCTTTCTCGTCTTGTTCAGGTGTTTGTTCGGTTCAGATTATAAGATCAACTTCGATCTAGTGCACATCCAATCAACGACTTTGGTGTCGTCAACGTTGCAAATTCGGAGGCATGAGTATTCTGAAGACTTGAGTACTTTGTTGTTTTATGCTATTAACATAAGTGTTGTGTGTTTGTTTGGAGATTCATCTTGTTTTTAGCAAATTTGTATTGTATAAGTGTATTTTATCAATTGGTTTAATTGCAGTTTTGACCTCCTAAGTATCACAATCTTACGATTTTGGTCCCCTATAAAAAACAATAACAAAGCAGCCCCTAAGTTTACCCATTTTGCACTTTTGGCCCCAGACCAATTTTGACTCAGTCAACGCACATGTGACACTTCATTTGAGTGATTGGGATGCCAAGTGTGTAATTTTTTAATTTAAAAAAAAATAAAAAAGCCACTTGTGTATTTGTTGAAGGAAAATAATCATAAAAAAAAAAAAAAGGCACATGACGAGCCACCAGCTCTCTACCTCCTCCTCTTTCTCTCCCAATAGCCACCACCTCTATTCCCACCTCTACCACCATCCCTCTCTACCTTCTTTCAGCAACACGGCACAATCACCCACCACACATACCATTTTTCATTCAACTCCACCTCAAAATTTCAACATCAACAACACCGTCCATTACTTCATCATGGATTTCACCCACCAACACAACTAATGTTCTCATATTCTGAAACCATTGGAGTCTATTCCTTCAAAAAATCACACATCACAATAACAAACTAAACTAAACTGAACTCAAAATCAGAAACTCTTCTATTTCTCGGCCATGGACGAAGAAGAAGTTCGCAAGATCTTCAACAAATTCGACAAAAACGGCGACGGTAAGATCTCACGCACAGAGATGAAGGAAATGATGACGGCGCTCTGATCTAAAACAACGACGGAGGAAGTTACTCATATAATGGAGGAGCTTGATCAGGACGGCGACATGTACATTGATCTGAAGGAATTCGGGGAGTTACACAACGGCGGTGGCGATACTAAGGAGCTTCGAGAAGCTTTTGAGATGTATGATCTGGATAAGAATGGGTTGATCTCGGCGAAGGTGTTTTGGGTTTGTGTTGCTCTCAAATCTGATGCTCATTGTTGTTGTTTCGTCCCTACAGTGTTGTTGTTGCTGCGATGATGATGATGTTGTAGTCGTTGTCTGTAGCGGCGGCAAAGCAGAGGCGTGGTCTTTGGTTTAAGGAGAGTTGTTTGTGGCGACTGCAACGGAGGTGGTGGCCGTGACTTGGGGGAGTTGAAGATGAAAGGAATTATTATTCCTTTTCTTTTTTAATTATTTTATTTCAGATAATAATGAATTGGCTTTTTTATTTTTTTTTTAATTAAAAATTACACACGTGGCATCTCAATCATTCAAATGAGGTGTTACGTGTGCGTTGATTAAGTCAAAATTGGTCTGAGGCCAAAAGTGTAAAAGAAAGTGTAAAAGAGATAAGCTTATGGGGCTGATTTGTTATTATTTTTTACAGGGGGTTAAAATCATAAGATTGTGATACTTATGAGACCAAAACTGCAATCAAGCCTTATCAACGTGAACGAATGACTATGGTTTATTTTTAGTCAAAAAAATATGTTTTATCATACAGAAATCCTTTAAATATTTTACATGTTTGTTGCGAATTTTATTTGTTAATATTTGCAAAAGCAAATTTTTATGTATTAATATGAAAAAATTGATATGATAAAATTTTGGTAATTCACGACCGTCTATGCCTCCACCTTATTTCAGCTGTTTCTATCTGATGCCTACTAGTTTTGTTCTTGCAGGAATTTTGTGGTCGAACTCTAGTGGTTAGAGAGGTTGTGGAGAAGACTGAGACCTAATTAGAGCTTTTTTCAAATTCTGCACAGAGAATATTGCAATTTTCGGTGTCTCGGATGGAGGAAATTCTCTGCTCTGGTACGACGACCAATATTGATTTGTATTAATGTGCTGTCATAAACCTTAAAAAGTGGAGTGATGCTCTTTCATGAGCCAAATTAATTTGCAAAAGTAAATAGTAAAGTCACAATGCACAATGCTTTCATTGATGGAAACTTGAAATACATGCTTTCAAGAAATTACATTGTCATTTTCAAACTCAAACTTGAAACTTTTACATCGTAAGTATTGTGTGCAAGTAAAACTTTAACTAACAACTAATTTAGCACATAGGAGCTTCACGTTTAGCTCAACAAATTAGTTTATCGTCATCGATTTGTATCTTTATTCGCCAACAGACCTTCAAGTATCTTGGAGTCTCACAATTTGCTTATCAGTATTTGCAACCAATTGTATATGTAATTGCAAACATATTAGCAACAACCCCCCTCAGCAGAATGAAAAACAACATGATCTCCACAACAACTTAGCAGCATTCCCTTTAACTTGCACTCTATAACCTGCAAAGTAACACCTATAATTAGTGTCTTGACAATCAAAGAAATTTAAACCATGAGAAAATTATAATGTAAAAGAAAAAACAAACACCCTTTGCATTGAAGATACTTTTTTTTTGGTAAAATCATTCAAGATACTACTGCACTCTCCTCTTGTTGATGAAATGGGCTACAACCTCAAGAAGCTAAAATTGATTAAATTTCTGCACCCTCCTTCAAAGCATGTTATTTTAAAAACAATTAAAAGTATGAAGAGATAAAGTAAGAAGACGTTTTCCAATTTACCAGAGATTGATTTGGATGACTTTCAATTTATCCTCAAAACTCCAAGACCAATATGCAAACAGTTGTAGAATTAAAAAATATTAAAGACCTTGAAAAATATTGAAGAGACAAGAACTAATTTAAATTCTACGGTGATGGAATGGCTCTTGTTTGCCTATATCTCAAACGATAGGCAAAAAATTGTAGAACAATGAGGGAAAACTATATTAAACAGGAGAAAAGAAATGCACCGAATACTAGAAGTTTATAAGTGGGTGTTTGGATCCACATTTTAATAGCAAGCTCGCGTCCCAAAGCTACGCTTTGTAAGAAACTGGAATTTATAGCTTCAATTTGCCGTGCGTTTAGGTGGGTTTAAACGCAAAAACAAACAGATGCCAAGTAAAATACAGAAATCCACAACAACAAAGGGGATTCCGGCAGGGAAGTAAGGCCGATGAGGCGATGGTGGCAGCGGAGAGGTGACACGAGGTTGACAGCATAAATTCTTCGATGTGAGGAGTTACGGTATGATCTTGTTTCATATTTTAAGCTTTTACAAAAGGGAGTTATGACACTTTGAGAAGCCTCGACAGAACCTACAGAGCACTAAAACTGAACGACAGTCTAAAGTACATATGCAGAAGCTGAAAATTATGTTGTACATAATACTGTACTGGGTTTTTGACAATTTTTCACGTTTCAAAAGTAAGTTTAGGGCGAATAGAATTCTATGATTCTATCAAACCATCCAATACAAAAATAATTCTATAAAATTTGGTTTAATAACAACATTCTTAAACACAAATCAATTATCTCAAAATTAATATTTTCTAAATCAATTCTTCAAAATTTTAAATAAATTGACTTCTTATTCTTCATGACTAGCGTAAATGAGCTGGGCATGGGACTCAGAGTGCTCTATAAGAAAACTGTTCACCATTTCAAACGTTAAAATGATCTATTTTTCTCTTACATTTGATGGTGTAGATGCAACAATTGAGAAAAATTGATAGAGTTTAACTTCAGAGAATCCATTCCCGTCTGCACAAGGGTAGAGTGCAATTATTTTTTTTTTGAATCAGCAAAATTATTATTACTTCCTGCTGTACAAGACGTAACAGGCGAGGAAAAAAGAGACTACAAAGGAAAACCAAGACAAAGTTTGGTAGTAGTACACAAATATCACATGATGCAATATAAAAAACACCCTAAAGCACACCACAAAGCACCTAGAATAAACCTGCTAAATCAAAACTACCCCTTTGCCAAGCACCGAAGTTTAAGCAGCAAAATTCTGCAGACAATTCCAACAGCCAGCCACTAGCACAGAACACCAAAACTGCTATTTTCCCCAAAACAGAAACAGCACCTCGACCCAACAATATAGGCTTCCAACTGTCCCCACGAAAACACCACTGCAGACCAAAACCATCCAACACATGACCACTGCACACACTATCTACGAAGACAATCTCTTGGGTTCCAACACCATCCGTTGAGTGCAATTGTCTTTAAGACTTTGGATGATCTTATTCCACTTGCTGAAGATTACCGATGACTCTCCGACACTGATGAAGGTTGAACCTCCAACATGAGATCCTTTAGGACATCCCTTAATTGTTTTGCAATCATGACGGTTTTGTCGGTGGAAAGAGATTTTAGAAAATTTCCATGTAACTGGAAACTTGGGGAGTTCCATACTGCATGTTCATCAAATGTCCCATAGCATTCCAAGTCCCTCCTGTGATATGATATCTTCTTTACTGTGTGCTCTTTTCTTGGAAGTTGAACATATAGCCATTAGTCCTCATACTTATGGAACAATGAAACGCAGCTTCAGCTTCGATGTATATACATGAAACCTGGCAGAAAAATAATTTTGGGTGGTTACCTCGCTACGATTGTTAAAACTAATTTTAAAAAGAATAATGACATAAATTGAACAGGTAGGTATCTATTTCTCATAAGTGAAATCATCAACGATGTCGTTTCTTAAGCAATCCTTTGAGGGCTGATCAGTCATCCACAGATATAAGTAAACAATGTCGACCCAAAATAGATATAAATTTGGCCATCTATTCACCATTAGGCGATAATAACATCCATGTAATGTAATTCTGAGGTTGCCGAAGTGTGAATATTGCCATTCTTGTTACATATTGCTGTTCAATTTTGAAATCAGCAATGTCAAAGTTCTTTCAATGCGTTGGAAATATGATTTTCCAAGTAATGGACTGTTCAACTTAGGTTCAAGGACTAAGAATGTCGCATGTGGAAATTTCTTCTTTGAAATATATCTACACATATTCAAACTAGTGATTAGTATTTGGGTGGCAAGATTTACTCATTTCGTCTGATAAGGATCAAATGAATAGGACAATAATGTTAGAAATTGGTGAACATTAGTGAGCTCTTTAGCTTAGATAGGTTTGGACATGTATATAGTTTCAGAGTTCTATGTTAAATACAGGAATGGCTCACAGAAAATAACCAATGTTATGTTTGACGAGTCCTCATCCGTGTTTCTTACGTTCCAAGGACTAGATGGTTATTAAATCTCCCAGCCGTCCTCAGATTAACAAATTGTCATTTTTTACTAGTGTGTTTGAACTTCAGTTCAGAAAGATTTCAGCTTATGTTTGAGACTTTGAGCCATTCCATCTCCCTTGATGAATTGGTTCAAACATAAGCATGAGCTCTTTTAAAATGGAGTCAGAAAACAATACATTATAGTTACGGACAAGCTGCATAATTACGAAAGACACATGAAACACTATCATCGAAAATCATCTTTACGAGAGGAACATGTATAATTTTCTTTGGCAAATAGTTATGTGGCAATCTTATGTAGAGTACACAATTTGGAAAATAACTAAACAAAAGTGTACTTGTCACATGGTCAACATTTCAATCATAAAACACAATCATGTATATACAAGAAGTAACTCGACCTGACCCAAGTATTACAGGCTGCAGGCAACAAAATGATATTCTCAGCTGTAACTGAATATGAAGATCTTACGTAGGTGACAAAAGCATGCTTGTAAGCTGCAAGTCCGACAAACGTTTAAAATTGCCTTGACTTGGCTCGTATCTTCCTAATCAAGTAGTCTTCCAAACCAACGCCTGCATCCACAATTCTAGTATCGCCTTTGATTTCAATCTTAAGAATTTCCTCCAAAACACCATCAATTTTCACACCATCATCCACTTCACATATTTGAGGTACTATGATCATCCAAGTATCCTTATGAGGAGCTTCCCTATGCTCTAGCGATTTAGTGAGAACTACACAGGCTTCCTCAATCCTACCAACATTGCAGAACCCCTTCACTAAGGCATGGATGACAGCAAAATGTGGAGAAAAACCTTTGGATAGCATTTCCTCCACGTATTTAGTTGCCTCATCAAGCATTCCCAAATGACATAAGCCATTTACCAAAGTCCTATAAGAAACTAAATTAGGCAAACACCCGTTAGCTCGCATATCATCGATAACCTTGCAAGCATCGTGAGCGCGCCCTTCTCTACAAAACCCAAATATAACCGTATTATAATGAACTATATCAGGATTACACCCTTTAACCTTCATCCTACAAAGAAGCTTATAGGCTTCCCTAAGTTTCTTCTTCCTACACAAACTATTCAACAAAGTGGTATAAGTGAAAGAATCAGGAACAAACCCTTTATTCAACATATCTTCGAAAAGATCAACAGCTCCATTGACCTGACTCTTCCTACACAAAGCCTGCATTAAAATCCGATAAGATTCGATATCGGGAACAACATCTCTCTTAAACATTTTGTTGAAGAGTGTGTATGCAATGCTGATATCACCATTGAGACAGAAAGCCCGCATGAGAATGTTGTAGGACTTAGTATCAGGGAACACCCCGTGTTTGTGAGCATCCTTGAAGAGATCGAAAGCGGGTCGAATGTAATTCCTGTGAGAAACGAGAATGTCAAGAATGCGGTTAAGGTGTTTGGTTAAAGGCTTGACATTGAATTGAAGCATGGTGTAGAAGGTGTTGAGGGCTTTATCGGGTAAATTAGCTTCGCCATAGATTTTGATTAAGTAAGAGAAGAGAGTGGGAGTAATGGGTTGGGATGATTCGGATTTGAGACGAAGAAGAAGATCATCGAGGAGAGAGAAGTGTTTGGAGCGACCGAATTTGAGAATGAGAATGAGGTAGGTAGAGTAATTGTGGCGGAAGTTGGGTTGAAGAGAAGCGTAATCAAAGATTTCTTTAGCGAGAAGAGGATCTGATTGAGAAGCAATGAGTTTCTGGACTCTGGTTGGAGAACCAATTGGAGAAGAAGAAGAAGAAGAAGAAGAAGAAGAAAATTTGAAAGAGAAAATGCCATCTGAAGAAGAAGAAGAAGAAGCAATACTCCTTAGATTTTTCGATAACACTGTAAACAATCTATGCATCGCTTACCACAGAGCAAGAGAAACCGTGAAATCAAACACAAAACAGAACAGAATGCTTTTGCTTCTTTCCTTTATTTTTGGTTGCAACACATTGCACATTTTTTGCGACGGTCAGATATGTTTTTCCATTTATCTATATTGATATGGCTTAAATATGTAAAAGGTCCCTGTAAGTTAGCGTGTTTTTGGTTTTCGTCCCTGTAAGTTTTTTTTGTTGTGAAACAGCCCTTGTAATTTGTTTATTTTTTGGATTTGGTCCCTGCCGTCTGATTCCGTCTAAAAAAAGCATAGCTGGCTAACAGACGCTTACGTGTCAGTTGCTGACATGGACAAACACGTTTATGTGGCATTAAAGCTGAATAGTGTTGTTATAAGAGGGACTAAAACCTAAAACGAATATTTACATAGGGACTAAAACCCAAAAACGTAATCACCAAAATTTGAAATTAAAAACTCAATGTTTTCATCTTCTCCAGCACTCTGTTCTTTCTTCCTCCGACACTCTGTTTTCACCTTCCTTGCCCAGCTTCTCACTTCTCATATATTGTGCCCTAAGAAGGAAAACCCACTTCCTTCAAACAATGTCTTCTCATTCCATATCTCAATCATCAACAAATGTGCTGCCTATATGTGGTTGCAACAAAACAATGAGGATGTTCATCTCCAATTCACATGACAACCCTAAAAGGAGATATTGGAAGTGTCCAACCTTTATGGTGAGTTGGTTGTTAGAATACTTTGTTTTTTGTTTATTTTCGCACAATTTAATGTATTTAAAAGATGCATATGTTTGATTTTGTTTTAGGGTGCTAGTAGTTGTAAGTTGTTCATATGGGATGATGAAATTGAAGGACATCCTCCATATGACCGTCCAGTAGCAGCACCTGAAGCATCACAATCATATGTCAATAAGCTTCCATGTGATTGCAATTGTGAAGAGCTTTTGAAAGATTTGAATATTGTAATGAAAGATTTTGGAATCAACAAAAATGAGAAGTTGAAGAAGAAGTTGCAACAGTCAAGGAAGAAGACGAATTTGTTTATGTTTATGTTGATCTTATCTTGGGTATTTTTTTGTTGCATATGTAATGAATTTAAGCTGAAATGGTGAAGTTGTAACAACTATGTTCTAGTTGTTTATTTTGGTTTGAAATGGTTTAGTTGAGATGGGTTGTAATGCTTTAGTTGAATTAATGCAAGAATGTTTGTTACAATTGATATCAGTTTATGTGATGAAGGTTTCTTCAAACATGATTAAATAGTAACAGGTATATAGATAGCAAATTTGTGATTAAAGTAGCTAGGCATTAACTTGCCAAATTGATTGTCAATTACATGTCATATGGCCATTACTAAAAGCCAAAGTACATCAAAACAGAGCCCAAATTCATAGCAAAATAACTTAGACATTGAGTAGACAGGTTCAAAGCAAAATAACTTATACATAAGTTAGACAGGATCTTGGCAAAATAAAAGTCTAGATTGATATATTCTTCCCCATCAACTCCTTTTCCTTTCTTGATCTTGTCAACATTGTCCTTCCATGTCACTAGACCTGGACTAGCTCTCTAGTGACCTTTTCTAATTCATTTGGTGGCAATCTTCTCAGTCCACTCAACATTAATTCTGCTTGATTTTCTGATGAATTTCCAACAGTCATCACCTGTTTGCCTTGAACTTTTGCAAATATTATTTTGCCATTTCAGCAAACCAGAAATCACATCATTGATTGTGTCATCAAGTTGATTTGGTGGCAACCTCTTGAGTCCAGTCACTATCATGTCAGCATCATTGTTTGATTCAGTCTGAGAAGGCTGAGCTTGATTCTGAGTGGCTTGAGTAGCATCTTCAATTTGAGTATCAATGTTGTGTACTTGTGCAGGAACATTTAGCAGGGTGTTGTTTGCTTGTTCAGGAACATCTGCCTCAGTGTTGTTAGATTGAACCTGAGCACATTAAAACCAAATTTAAAACCTGAGCCTGAGCATAATTTTTTACTTGAACTAATAACAATAAAACCATATGCACTTACATTGATAACAGTCTCAGAACTACTACCAACTTGAGGTAATTTCCTAGGCCTTTTTGATGGTTTATCAGTGGCTTGAGCATTACTTGCATCACCCTCCTCCTCATTGACACACTTCAGTTTCCTGCACCTATTACTCTTCCTAACATTATTCTGATTACCAACTTTGGTTGACTGTTGCTTAGTATTCTTCACCTAAATACAACAATGTCTCAGCTTAGAGTTGCAATAATGAGAAATACATATATCATATTTTTAAGCTAAAAAAAATGCTATAAAGGAGTATCAATACTTAACTGGTTTATGTTTAGCTGTGTTGTGAGGATTCAGAATTGAAGTCACATTTGGTTGAGATTGAGTAGCCTCAAAAGCTGCTGCAAGGTCTGCAGCAAGGGCTTCAAATTCAGGGTCTATATCAGGAATGTTTGTTGCATTAACAGGGTGAACAGTCTAAGATGCTTGAGTACTTGGACCATTAACAGTTGTAGATGCAGTTGCAGTTGCAGATGCAGTTGCAGTTGCAGATGCAGATGTAGTTGCAGGTTGAGATGCTTGAGTTTGTACCCTTTTGGGCTTTCTCTGTAAACATGTCAAAGCATTATGGTCAAAGCATATATGATTGAGATTGAACCTGAGAAATACATAATACACTATGTTTACCTTTCTTTTTTGAGCTTCAGGGTCAGTCAATTGGCTAATGCAACTTCTTGTATTGTGCCCATGCTTGTTACATTTGGTGCACCTATATGTAGTAGATGTCCTTCCTTTGTTAGGATCCTCATCTGGTTCTCTCCTCCTCGGTTTTTTAGGCCTACCAGGACCTCTTTTGTATGATGGAGGTAGCATTTCATCAACCTCCACCTCAGGCCACATGTCCTCTCCATTGATTGGACTGACATTGTTAGTATAACATTCTATGTATTTAGCCTTTGTGTAGCAATCATCAACAAATTCCTCAGGTATTTGCTGCCTATATCCTAATGCAGCTACTGCATGTCTACAAGGGATACCCACAAGCTCCCAAAAATTACATGTGCATCTTCTTTTGGCAATGTCAACTATGAAAATATGTTTAGTGTGAATATGCCCCACCTGAAAGATCTCATCCTTAGACCATATTGGAGTCCAGTTACCACTCTTTTCAACCTCTTTATCTAACCTATATCTAGGCTTAGGGCATATCCTTTGATTCCATCTATCAACTTTTTGCCTAAGAGTAAAATTTCTATTCATCAAATAATTCCTTATCCATTCACACATTGTTAACCCAGGTTTATCCCTAGCTACCAATATTGTGCTATTAAAAGCTTCAGATATGTTATTCATAAGGACATCACACTTAGGGTAAAAAGAAAAGGCATGCTTACACCATGACTTGGTTGGCAGTTTCATGAGCCAATCCCAGGCAGAATAATTTACAGCTTTGAGTTCTTTCATCCTAGCCTCCCACTCTTGAATGTAAGTAGCCTTAGCAGCTCCCATCATAAGGTCTCTAATTAGTGTACCTCCTCCAAATTTCTTTTTGAAATTGGCATATAAATGCCTCAAGCAAAGCCTATGTTCCACACTCTCAAACAACTCATCAAATACAACTATCAGACCCTGTAAAACAACAGTCAAATACCATAACATATTCCATTTAATTAGTACATATTCATTGATCAGAGATGAAATACAGAAACCAAACAATTGCAAAAAAATTAAAGGCGTTTACCTTTTGTTGGTCAGAGATGAAAACCCATCTTTGATCTTGACCAATGTCCTCCAATAACAAGGTTAAAAACCACTTCCATGACTCTTTTGTTTCAGTTTCACACACACCAAAAGCTAGTGGATAATACTGATCATTTGGGTCCCTGCCTACTGCAATTAAAAGGGTTCCTCCATATTTGGTCTTCAAATGGCATCCATCAACGCCTATAAATGGTCTACAAGCAGATTTGAACCCCTTTTTGATTCCATCAAAACAGAAATAAAAAGATGAAAACCTTGGTTGTAGTTGTGGAGCAAGCCTTTCCATATTGATCTTGCGGGTGTTTATAACATTAACCCTTTTTAACTCAGTTGAGTACCTCCACAATAGATTGTATTGTTTAGCAGCATCACCCTCTATCTTCTCCTTTGCAATTTGTTTAGCCCTCCATGCTTTGTTCATGGTTATTCCCACAGCGTGTGTGCTTCTCATCTCAGTCACAATGTCCTTAAGAGTCAAATTACTGGCTTCAGTTGTTGTCATCCTCTTAATCACAGACTTTGAAACCCACCTAGAGGTTGCAGATCTATTTTCAGTTTTCCTTGCACACGTGTGGTCACCATACCACCTCTTCATTCTAAAAGTAGCCTTATCTCCAACTTTACTTACAAGTGCTAAAAACCCACAATTGTCCTTGCATTGTACCCTTACTCTAACTTTGTCATTTTTTACAAATTTTATTTCATGCCCATTTAAAACTGACCACTCAGTAATTGCTTCCTTAAATTCAGCTAATGACTTAAACTCCAACCCCACTTTAAACTTGTAAGTCTTTGTTAACTCTGTCATAACAAACTTATCATATTTAGGTCCTTTTTCATCATCTGATGCATCAGGGTCACAACTACCTAGCTCCTCACTAACATATCCAACTTCCGAATCATCAGCAACACCACCAAAACAGTCAAACTTCTAGTATTATCTTCCATTACAGGAGGAGGAAGAGGATCATCACCAACAACTCCAAACCCATCATCCAAACCCAGTGATCTTTCCTCCTCACTATCCTCAAATCTTACACCAGCAGCTTCATCTTCACTACTCTCAATTTCAGCACCAGAAACTTCATCTCTACCATCATCAACTCCTCCTGAAACTTGAACTCCACCATCATCATATCCTCCAGAAATATCAACTCTTCCAGAAACATTACTAGGACCTCCTTCAACATTACTAGGTCCTTCTCCAACATTGGCACCTATGATCCCTAAAACTGAATGCTCAACATAAATGTGAGCCTGACATTTGTTATTAACTACATACTCAGCAATATTATCAGTGTCATTATCATCTATAATCCTAATGTACTTGTCATCCTCACTAATATGCCATCAGATCATCGTATCCTAAGTCTCTCAAAATACCAATTTTGCTTCAAAGTAGCTCCACCTATCCTTATCAATCCCATTAAACTGATTCTCTTTCCCTCCTTTGTAATACAAAAGAAAATCCCTTACAAATTCACCCCCATGATGAAAAACAACAGATACAGACATCCCTGTAAAATTTTGTTTAGATTTAGGTAGTTAATAACCCTACAAATTCGTCCCTAACAAAAACAAGACACTGACAACAACAACATCATCAAAACTACAACGAAAAACAACACAAACCAACAACCCAGAAAAGGAAAACACTAACCCAAGAAAAAACCCACAACAGAGGATGAAAAAATTTGTTTACCTTCAAAACACAAAAACTCCTGCCGTTTAAAATGCTTCTTCTACCGTCCTATACCTTCGATCACTGTCGCAAACCAAAATGGTAACGTCTCGCCGTCGTCCTTGCCTTTGATCAGCGCCGGAAACACTTCTTCTCCCCGCCGGAATAGTGTTTCTAAAGTTGCTGAAATGAAACCCTAAAACACAGGGACGAATATGAAAAGGCAAAAAAGTTTTGCAAGAAAAAGGGGGGAAAACTTCTGTCACCATGGTCTACTGCCATCTCAGCAACTAATGCCATATCAGCAACTGACACGTAAGCGTCTGTTAGCCAGCTATGCTTTTTTTAGACGGAATCAGACGGCAGGGACCAAATCCAAAAAATAAACAAGTTACAAGGGCTGTTTCGCAACAAAAAAACTTACAGGGACGAAAACCAAAAACACGCTAACTTACAGAGACCTTTTACATATTTAAGCCTATTGATATTTAAACAAATACTAATCGTTAAGGATTCAAAAGAAAAAATAATTTATAAATTTTATGTAAAAAAAAGTTTTTTTTTTAAAGTTTATATGTGTTGAATAGACACTTCTATAAAAAGACTTTTTTTTTAGACTTATAAACAAGTATTTCGAAGGTATTCGTTAGCATTTTTCTTAAAAAATACGTCATTTTTATTGGATTTTTCATTTTTAATTTTACATTTTATTTAAATCATTTTATTGGACTTATCAATGAAGTCCTCAACGGTGGACCAGAAAAAAATACACAGTTAGATTCAATCAATGGTTCATATGTTTTAAAATAAAAATAAGAATATATAAGCATTTTCACACACGATTATGAAGCAATCTTCCTTAATCTGTATGATTATGTCTTCTCTCCAAATGATGTTTCAATGGTGAATTTAACAAGATCCAATTTTTTCTATAAGGTTGGAAACTACTTTTCCCAATTCTTTCGAAAAAACGAGAAGGATTAAAACCAGAAATATTGAATCGTTGTATTCTACATGAAACAATACCTTTTAATCCGAATCTTTCTAGGGATTTATAAGGTTGGTGTTGTGGATGGATGAACACACACAAACATAAGTGACAATGTTCTAATAGGTGGGTGGACTATCAATCTTATCATTTAGGGCACAAAGCCTTCCAGAAGGGCTTGGCGCCATCGCACAAGGGCTCAGCGCCCTCCATAAGGGCCAGCTAGGCCTTAGGCGAGCCCGCAAGGGGCGCCGCCTCAGAGAGCTTCTAGAAGCCTCTAGAAATGCTCCAGATCGCTCTAAGCGTGGCTTTGGGCCCAAGCTACTTGGGGCCAAAGCCACGGGAAACCAAGCCCACTCAGGACTATAAATACCCACTTGAGAGGCATTCTCGAGGTATCTCAATCACAGGCTAAACCCTAGTTTTCTAAATTGTACTCACTGCAAGTACAGTTAGCGCCCACCGTGGGGCCTCGGTAAAACTAACCTAGGCCGCACTTTTGAATCGTAACCCTAATCGCGATTTGGCCACACCTCCTCGACGGCGTAACCGCCACCACTCAATCCAAAGTCGACATCCAATACGGCGAGATCCTCATCGTCATGGTGTCGCCTCGCAACCGTATCAGGTGAACGTGTTTAAATATTTCGCTCCTTTCACTGCTTTTTCATAAGGTATGCAAATAGATACAACGTAAGACCAAAACCCTTATTTGTGAGAAAAATTCAATTTTAGTTTGGCTTTATTTTTCCATTTGAATTCACGCTGCTATTTTTAATTTCAAGTTATAGTTTTCCAGTTTGACACATCTGTTTTGCTACGTATTTCAATTCAATTGCTTTCTTGTTGTTGCACCTATTTGTTTCAATTCCAATTGAGAATTGTCGTTGTTCGCCGATGCCGCTTTCGAATTCTTTCCTGCGGTACGGGAATGTTATTCCATCCTATTTAATGCAGTGTTTCTATTGATTAAATTTTATTTTATATGCAAAACATTGTTCAATGTTTGCACCGCTCCCGTTGCAGATTTTAAATGTTTGTATCTGCAGAAACAAATTTTTATATACATATGAGAAAGTCGACATGATAAAATTTCGAAAACTCGTGACTATTTTTAAAATATCAACATTAATGTAGTGTGTCTATTAAATAAATTTTATTTTATATGCAAAACACAGTTCAATGTTTGCACCGCTCCTGTCGCAGATTTTAAATGTTTATATCTGTAGAAACAATTTTTTTTATAGATATATGAGAAAGTCAATGTGATAAATTTTTTGAAACACATGACTATTTTCAAAATATCAACATCAATGTATTGTGTCTATTAAATAAATTTTTATTTTATATTTAAAACACAGTTAAATATTTAAATCGCACTCGTTGAGGAATTTATATGCTTATATATGCATAAGAAAATTTGTATGTATCGATATGTGATAGTCGATATGATAAAATTTTGAAAACTCATGACTATTTTCAAAATATCAACATTAATGCAGTGTTTCTATTGATTAAATTTTATTTTATATGCAAAATACTGTTCATTGTTTGCATCGCTCCCGTTGTAGATTTTAAAAGTTTATATCTGCAGAAACAAATTTTTATATACATATATGAGAAAGTCGATATGATAAAACTTTGAAAACTCATGACTATTTTCAAAATATCAACATTAATGTAGTGTGTCTATTAAATAAATTTTATTTTATATGCAAAATACTGTTCAATGTTTGCACCGCTCCCGTTGTAGATTTTAAATGTTTATATCTGTAAAAACAAATTTTTATATAGATATATGAGAAAGTCAATGTGATAAAATTTTGGAAACTCGTGACTATTTTCAATAAATCAACATTAATGTAGTGTGTTTATTAAATATATTTTTATGTTATATTTAAAATACCGTTAAATATTTAAACCACAGTCGTTCAGGATTTTATATGCTTATATATGCAGAAGAATTTTTTTTACCGATATGTGATAGTCGATATGATAAAATTTTGAAAACTCGTGACTATTTTCAAAATATCGACATTAAAGAGATCATGAGTTTTAATATGGACGATTTTGAAATTTTGTTGTACTTTGATTTTTATATATTGTTAGCAGATGTTAGTAGATATGAACATTATCCGTAATTAATTTTTAAAAAAACAAATAAATTAGTTTTATAGTTATATGTGGAAATTGTTTACACTTGTGATGAACATTCTCCGTAATTAATTTTTTAAAAAACAAATAAACAAATAAATTAGTTTTATATTTATCTGTGGAAATTGATTACACTTGTGATGAACATTCTCCGTAATTAATTTTTTTAAAAAACAAATAAATTAAATTTTGCAAAATGACCATTATGCACATAAAATTAAGGAGATTATGAGTTTTAATAAGGACGGTTATGAAATTTTGTTGTATATTGTTACATATTGTTGGTAGATATGACCATTATCCGTAATTAATTTAAAAAAACAAATAAATTAGTTTCATAGTTATTCGTGGAAATTGGTTACACTTGTGATAAACATTATCCGTCATTAATTTTTAAAAAACAAATAAATTAAATTTTGCACAATGACCATTATGCACATAAAATTAAGGAGATCATGAGTTTTGATAAGAACGATTACGAAATTTTGCTGTACTTCAACTTTTATATATTGTTAGTAGACGAGATATCACTTGTTGTGAAAAACTTGTAGGCATTTTGCATTTCTTTTGAATTAATTATCGCATTATATTTATTTTTCTTTTTATAATTGAAATAATCATAAAATAAAGGGTTAAATATATTTTTGGTTTCTATAAATATGTCAACTTTTCGTTTTAGCCCCTCTAAATTTTTTTTCCAACTTTTAGTCCTTCAAAAGTTTTTCATCTTCATTTTTTGTCCCTCTTTTAAAGTAAAGTCATATGTAAAATTCATATTTTTAGAATAAAAATTTACAGAAAAATTTATAATATTATAATAATTTCTCTCCAAAAAAATAGAACTTTTTAACAAAACATGAATTAAATATGAATTTTATATTTTTTACGGTTAAAAATTCATATTTAATTTATGTTTTGGTAAAAAATTCTAATTTTTTTGGGAATGATTTTTACGATATTCTACACATTTTATTAAAAATTACAAAAATTGACTTAACAAATAGGGACTAAAAGTAGTGATTGAAAATTATATAGGAACTGAAAGTTGAAGAATTTTTTTAAAGGGAGTAAAACAAAAAGTTTGTATATTTATAAGGAGGAAAAACATATTTAAACTAAAATAAATAAATGAAAATAATATGTCATTGTTTTTCCAACAAGTAAAGTAGTAGATATCATGTGATGATGATAATGAGAATATAGTAGAGGGATATTATTTTTGTGTGTTTAAGCTAGGATAGGAGGAGGCAAGAGAGGCACGTGGCAAAGAGGTTGGTCCGAGAATGTGAAATGGATGGTGGAAAAGGAGGCACGTGAGCAAAGAGAGTAAGGACAAGGAGAAGCGGAGAGAAGAGAAATAGATCTGATTCAATCTGAGACCACAAAAACTAAAGCAAAAGATATTTTGTTTTGGTGGCTATTAAGGAAAGCAGTTTGAAAAAACAATTCAATACTATTCTCTTTTTGTTTCTTATTATTATACCCTCCCTCCTCCACTCAATTCTTATTTTGTTGTAAGTATTCATTCATTCAAAGCTAACTAACAGATTAATTATTTGATCTTGTTATCATTTGAGAAAGAATGGGTGATGACAAGTTTCTTCCTCCCACGATGCTTAGGGTCTTACTCGTTGAACCTGATGATTCTACTCGCCACATTATTTCTGCACTTCTACGTAACTGCGGCTACAAAGGTAATTAGCTTTTCTTCTTTAAATTCACCGTTAAAGTTTATGTTCTTCCAACCTTAATTATTTAAATGCAGTTGCAGCAGTTCGTGACGGGTTAAAGGCATGGGAAACATTAAAGAATAAATCACTTGACATTAATCTCGTATTAACAGAAGTGGATCTCCCATCAATCTCTGGTTTTTCACTACTTACCAAAATCATGAACCATCACAATTGCAAAAACATTCCTCTCATAAGTATATATAGTCTTCACTAATCACTTCCTTTCCTTCCTGTACTTCTTCATGTTTGCTATTCTCAATTCCTCATTATCATATGATGTACGTAATTTGCAGTGATGTCTTCTCAAGATTATTCAGTTAGCACGGTATTCAAATGCATGCTCAACGGGGCTGTCGATTTTCTCATTAAACCAGTTCGTAGGAATGAGCTTAGGAACTTGTGGCACCATGTGTGGAGAAGAAATACTGTATGTCAATATAAATATTCTTCCATCGTCTTGTCTTTTAATTTAGAGTGCCCTTACTTATTATAAATTATAATCCAATCCAACTTCTATTTACTTCATCTTTTTTTTTTTTTTTTATACAAATTACCATGCCGCCTCCTCAAAATATAACATTTCCACAGAATAAACTTGATGTTGCTGCAGAAAACAATGCTGCAAGCAATAATTCTAGTGGTTCTGTGGCTTCCACGCACAAAAATATTGAATGCAGTGAAAAAAATAGTGAGGCTCATGTAAGTTTTGCCTATGCACGCCATCTAAATTTCACTGAAACAGTGTAATATGATTGTTAGATGTCAGTTTCTGAGGTTTCAGACTGTTAGTTGTGAAACAACAGTTAATTTTTACCTGACCGGATTTCATTACTAATGTTCTATTTACACTTTCAACGTTTGGCTTCAGTAACATAAAAAGTCATACAACTACAATCTCTCGAACTATGCATATACGAAGCCACTCTCTTGCAAACTTGAGGAAAATTTCCTTTCTAGATTAGATTAGATTAGACTAGCTCCATGAAATTTAACATAGAAACTGCATGTTTTGGCAACTCTTGTGCAAAGTACCTTTACTTCTACATCACCATTTTCTGAAGCTGATAGTAAATACATGGAAAATATGCAGGATATGTCCCAGCTGAAGAGTTCTTCGAGTTTGAGCAATACTGACCAGGTGAAGCAAGATAATTCTATCAAATATGAAAGGGAGTCGGCTGAGTATAACGACGAAACTGGAGGTATATAACTTTCTTTTATCTTGTATTTTTGTTCAATTTGTTTGCCCTTATTTTGTTAGTTGTTGACAATTAATGTTTATTGCAGAGAAATCAACTATAATAGCATCTAAAGCTGCAGGGTGTGACAAAATTTCAACAGGTTTAAGTCTTGGTCAAAACTATGATTATAGTGAAACAGAAAACCGTGATGAAGTATTAGGAACAGAGTTAAGCAAAGCCAATCCTCATATTAATGAAAAGATTCATCAAAGCAATAATGAACTAGAAGACCATTCTGCTGGAGCTATTGACTTGATGGCTACTTTTGATAAACTTCCAAAGAGCAGTCATGCAAATTGTAGTTTCAGTGGTGGTAATACCGCCATGTTTGATTTTGATACACAATTTGAACTTTCTTTACAAAGAGATTCTCCTGGCAGCTCACCTAAACCTACCACTGAAGAAAGGCAAATATTGAATCATTCAAATGCTTCTGCGTTTTCTTGGTGAGTTCACTACTTGATTATGAATTTTTGAATTCTTATTGATATCAAATAACTAAACATATATGCTATACAAGCTTTTCATTGTGCTGACAAATTAAGAAACTTTATTCAACACTAAAATGACAGTTATCTTTGGTTTTTGTAATTCTGTTTGTGCATGATTTTTACCCCTTTCCCGGTCTTGTTTGTTTATGCTGTTACACATGTAAGAATAGTTTTGAAAGCCACCTAAATTGTGATATCATATGAATTAAAAAACAACACAGAGAACATGGATTTACATTTTATAGTCTTCGGAAGCACCAACTGGTGGTAAAATTTGTCAAGCTTCTCGAGAGACAGCAGATATATTGGCTTGCTTTGTAATCAGACAACAGCGATTGCAAGAATACTTTTTAGAAAAAAAAGAACAGGGAAGGGGAAGTTTTATTAATAACAATGACACTAATGACCATATTACAACTGTCCTTGGTGAGATTCAAACTCTGTCTTGAGGTTACACAGTCAAGCTCTAACCATTGAGCTGTGACACCTTTTGGAAGTATGTGAATGCTTCAAAGAGATGTTAATAACAAAATTTAAAGCATAATTAAAAAAATGTTTCCAAGAGATGTTAATAATAAAATTTGAATGCCTAGTAGATAGTATGTATTTATTTTGTATATCTGTCTCTAATTGGGTTTTATTGTGTTGAAAACTCTTGTTTTGTTGATAAATCAGTATCAATAATTGCGTACAGAGCACATTTCAAATGAACATTACAGAATTTCTGACGTTACTTATAATAAAATTCCCGTTTGCAGGTATGGCAGCAGTATGGTGTTGCAGCCTTTATTTCCAACAAAGAGTTCTCATGAATCACAAAAATTATCTGAAAATATAAATACTACTCATCAGTATGATGGAAAAAAACAAAAGCAGGAAAATGTCACATATCTGGTGATTGGTCAGTCTGGGCAAGTTGATACAAAATGTCAACTTGAATTCTTTCCAGCCACCGGGGCCACTTCCGATAATAAGTCTATGGAACATGATAACGTTTTACATTCTATGTTCAACGCACAATCAGGCATGCATCCCACTTGGACACCAAAATCAGTTTTCCAAAAAGAGAGTTCTCCATTTCCCACAAGTATTTCCTCCCATTCCAATCCTAAAAGTCAGAACTCAGAACCTCATCACTGGTCGGATGATGCCACCTATACTTGCGATCAAAGCAATAATGATTGTGCTATGCATGACTCTCCATCTAATGGTCAAAGTTGTACTAGTTTTTACCATGATGCGGAGAGTCATAACGCCAGTGGTGTGTGTGAAGGCCTAGGCAGCGTAAGTGATGGAAATGCCCCTTCAGCTATTGTAGGCAAGAACAACCTTGAAAGTTCTATGAATAATGATCACCATGACGGGCTTAGAGACACAAGTTCTCATCGTACCAGCCAAAGAGAAGCAGCTCTAACAAAGTTTCGACTGAAGCGAAAAGACAGATGCTATGACAAAAAGGTACTGCAACCACCATGCTATCACTACTTCTGAGAAGAACCACTCTAGAAATATTTTTATTATAGGGAACAATTTGAGTTGATTTATCAATATGGTATCAGCGTTTTTAGTAAGTTTGGAAACTCCTACTGCGTGGTTTTAGTAATCTCAAACATGTCTAGGCTGGCATTATTAAAGATATTTCAGATGCTCATTGCTCAAATTTATTTTACAGGTCCGATATGAAAGCCGGAAAAGACAGGCAGAGAACCGCCCCCGGGTGAAAGGGCAGTTTGTTCGCCAAGTACAGGGTGAACTTCCGGTAGCTGAAACCAGAGGCTACTGAGATTGTTTTTGTTTCAAGTTACCTTCATTATTGATTTACAGTCTGACTTGAACACTACTAATTTGACTCAACAATGGTTAACTGTAGGTCTAGTGAAATCAATTTGTTTTTAAGAGCATTTTTAGTGCTTTCTGTCGGCTTGTTAATTATATTGACTCATTGACTGTCTCCTACAAATTTAGGATTGTAATTATGTAGTGATTGGTTTGAAATTTTTATTGTACCTCGTGTAAATCTTATTTGTTATACTGATGTAGGGCTGTGGTTTTACTAGTATGCTTATGTCTAATAACGATGAGGCCAAGATCCTGTTTTTAGCAGGAAGAGTTGCATTTGCAGAAATGATTGATTATTTATGTGGCTTTTCTTCTGAGTAGAAATAATTTTATAAGCACGATTCATAAAATATACTCTCAAATTGTATTTTATCATTCAAAAAGATTTTTTAAATACCGCTTCGAAACATTGAGAAATTCTGCTTCTGTAACCATTTGGGGATTAATATGTTGAAGACTCGCATAACATTATGGCTTCGTTTGTTATAGTTGTCCCATTAACGATCCACGTAGAATGTTTATGCACTAGATTATTTTTGCCTTATTCGTCTTTCTCAATCAAGGTGTTTGCTCCTAAATTCCATTTGAAGTATGAACAATTTTGCTCTCTTTGCAAATACATGTAAATACAAGAGATCCTAGGTGAAAAAATTGAATGTGACGTGTTGTGGGATCTGACGAAGCATGAGAACCAAACATGTGTAAAACTATACTAAACACACATAATCAATTGTGAGCAAACCAATTTTCATTGCATGCAGAAACTGTTGGTTTTATAAGTATATAAGTTTATCCAAATGTCGGTAAAAGGACTCGATCTAAGCCACGTCTCCTTCTTTTTCCATTGTCCCTTCTTCTCCACTTTTGTTCTCATTTATTTTTGAGGAAAGCAAAATGAAAAGCACCACTACCTACTTCATGCACTAAAAAGATAAAGAAAGATTATTCCTTCTTTTGTTTTTAACACAAACCAAATTAGCGGACGGTGAACTATTTACTCTAGTACAGACCTCGAAATATAATTCTGCTGCTTACAGCTTAAGAAATAAAATGAGTCACTTGCCTCGATTAAACTTCAAATTATAGTGTTTCTGACAAATGAATAATAATTGGTTTTTTCTTTGGTAGTGGGATGACTAATTACAGCATAAAATGGTCAGTAACACATTTTTTACGAGCTTTTCATGTCAATCGGATATATCTACGCATAACCGTATAGACTTATCTGTTGAACCGGTTAATTAAGAGCATAATAGAATAGAAAGTAAGTGAAATAAGTTTAAAATTCCGATATAAAATAAAGGAGAGCAAAACCGCATTGCCTAAACAAATTGGAGCGATCATTCATGATTACATATCATATAAAAGTGTGAAACTTGAGTCTTTTATCGTAGTTTTTATATATGGTCCATTGGAGCCCTATTAATTTCCCTATCCTTTATTTTTGTGTCACTATCAAAGTTGAAACATATTCCACCACCTTTAACTTTAATAATAACTAGATATCAAAATCTCCGCTCCCATGGAAAAAAACCAAACCTCTCAATTACCTCCAAACCAACAACACCATCTCCCCCCTGACAAGCTACAAATGAACAAACCTGGTCCACCTTCTTCCTACGGACGTGCTTTTGCCACATTCCTCACCATATTTCTCCTACTAATCGGTGTCACTCTACTTGTCCTCTGGCTTGTCTACCGTCCACACAAACCCCACTTCACTGTTGTCGGTGCCGCCATCTATGGCTTCAACACAACCTCACCACCGCTCCTTTCCACCACCTTGCAGTTCAACGTCTTCATAAAGAACCCAAACAAGCGTGTCTCTGTTTACTATGACAGATTCTCTGCTTTCGTGTCTTACAGGAACCAAGCTATAACACAGCAAGTTATGCTGCCGCCGTTGTTCCTGGAGAAGCACAGTCAGGTGTCCTTGTCACCCGTGATCGGAGGCACGGCGGTGCCGGTGTCAGTGGAAGTGTCGAATGGGTTGATGTTGGATGAGGCTTATGGAGTGGTGGGTTTGAAACTTGTGTTTCTTGGAAGGTTGAGGTGGAAAGCTGGGACAATAAAAAGTGCACATTATGGGTTCTATGGTAAGTGTGATGTATTGATCGGTTTGAAGAAAGGTGTTGTGGGACAGGTTCCTCTGCTTGGTACACCACCTTGCAACATAGACATATGAAATTAAGCTTACATGGTTTCTGTCCACAATTAATGGATTCAATATTTCAAGTGTAAGTGTAATAAAATGCAATAATGTACTATCACTGATCTGTCACTTTGTTTTTCTTTTAAACTAGAAATTATAGTATATGTAAGAGTTTGAATTTTTTTGGGGGTTTGTTTGTTTATGAATTCAGTGCATGTGTTAGAGAAGGTAGATATTGAAAGGGTATCCTATTATGTCATGGAAATGACCATATGAGTTCGTTCTTCTAAACATCAAATTCAACAAAAAGAGAGAGTGTTACAACACAATTAAGCTGTGTGAATAGTGACCTTTTTTTTCTTCTTCTATTGAATGTTGTTCTTTTATTTTTTATTATATAGGTGATTGAATTTGCGAATTGTCCAGTCAAGTCAATTTAATTTAATTTTCATCATGCGTAATCAACCACCACTTAGCATATATAACTCATTTGGCTATAGCAATATGATGCATGAATTTAAAGAATCTCATGAAAAGTAGCCCCCCAAATTGTTTATGAATGTGCATTTGGAACTTAATTACGTACATAGAGTTTTCAAATGTTACATAAGGCAATTTATATGATGCAGCAAACTATATGTAAGGCATCAGCAGTGATGAATAATGTGTCCAACGTAACTGCTTAAACGTGGTTTGGTCCTAATTAAGAATCAATAAGTTACAAGCTGTGGTGTTTCGAAAATTTTAACGGGTCTACAGAATATGATCATGAGACCCTCATAATGGTGGGCATCGCATCTATACGCTACTGCCTTCCTAGCTAGTGCTCAAAGGTATCGGGTTCCTGCCTTTTCTATGTTACTGGATCTGGATGGATGATTTTGACTGATTAGTACGTAGTATTTTTAGTGGAATGAAGAACCTGAACTATTTTAGTAAGTAAAGTTAAGGGAATCACTTTCGACGGTAAATAGTGGTTTGGGATGGACTCCTTTACAAATGTGTTGCACGATACTAGTAAGTTATTTTTTTAGGGAATGAAAATACTCCATCATCTGCCACAGACATTGACACATCGACACCGTTAATAATTTTAGAAAATCACATAGTTTAGTGTCAGACATGACACGTGTCCGATACCGGGACACGCCTAATCCGAGGAGTGTCCGTGAGTCTACCACCTATTTATTTTTTTAAATAACCTAAAATACCCTTAATAATTAATTAATATACTAATACTACGTATATATGCATCCATCACAGAATCAAATGATTGGATACAAGAATATAGATAATAGCCAATTTCACAAAAGATAAAGTTTTGAAAATGAATAAAAAGGCTTGGATAATATTAGCCATGATATCTGGCTTCCAAGGAATTAATGTAGCAAGAACACTCAAAAACCATAGACAGAGGTAGGACAGATCTATAGTATTGGTTAATGACCTGTTATTGTAACAGATCTTTTGAAGTGAATCATTGTGATGCAGAGAATGTAAAATACTAGTTAGAGTAATGCATAACCGAAAATAATAAAAACAATTCTTATAACATTTTCTCTGTTTTAAACAAAATATGTACATAACTGTTCACTTCAAAAGTCTAATATTGGTTGTAATCAAGTAAAATTAACTTTTAATATTTTACATTGTATAAAATGTTTTTACAAAATAGACAACTTGTAATATTTACAACGTTTTACATTGTATATTTGTTCTCTCCATAAAAGATTGGAATAGGTATAGCTAGAGCCGGCAATTGAGTTAGTTCAAATCAGACTTGAAGAACCATGTGGAATGTGGATTCTCCAACGTCAATGGTTTGTGTTATTTTTATGAGCATTTTGAAGTAGTTTGTTAGAAAATATAGTATGAGAAGAGATCAGAGATGTAATATAATGAAATTAACCAGAACGAACTAAAGATGGATTTTAGGAATGATATTTTTGCAGGGTTAATTTAGAAATTGATACGAAAAAGGTTAACCAGGGAGTTCCTATCCAATGAAATACCATAAAAGCCATATATTGCAGCCAAGTCAGCAGACACACTATCCGTATGAAAGAAATGAGTGGCTAAGCATTTCAATCCAAACTTGTACATTAATTAACATGTTATGACAAAATAGAAAACGAGGAAATATCTGATCAATCTATATTGGTGACCTCAACTCAAATTAATTAATTAACCAGCAGCAATGGCCTCCTCAGCCTCATCCTCCACTTTCTCTATATCCTCTTCATTCACCCTTATTGATGGAAAGCCTCCCTGTAGACACTCTGCATCCCCACAATGTGTCAGCCTTCCAACTCTTCCCCCTCCTCCTCTGCACTCTCATACTCGTCCTTGGAAGACCACCACTTTCTGTAAGTCAAATACAATTTAATTCAACCTTAATAATTGTGTAGGACTAGATAATTGAATTTGTGGATTCATTCAGGTCGGAAGATTGCTCGCAATGTTATGTCGATGGCTTCCAGTACAACGACAGAGGCAGATGCAGCCACAGCAGAGGTTGCCTCAACTGACCCCAGTGTCACTGATTCTCCAGAACTTGTCAAGACTATTCAACAAACTGTAAGAACATATATATTTTAAATTTGTTTTTGTAAAGTGATATAATTGTATCATGTGTATTGAGTTGGTTGCATGTATGCATGTATGTATAGTGGGATAAAGTTGAAGACAAGTATGCAGTGAGTGCTCTAGCGGTAGCCAGTACGGTTGCATTATGGGGCTCAGCTGGGGTGATCTCAGTAAGTTAATTAAATTCTCCATTTGCATAGTTTTGTCACAACTGATAATATACTGACTGCATCTGATGAAACAGGCAATTGATAGGCTTCCTTTAATTCCTGGGGTTCTTGAACTCGTAGGCATTGGCTATACTGGGGTAAGTCTAATGATGACATAAGCTTCTTTTTTTTATGTATTTATGGAATTAGAGAGATAATAAACTAACATGCATGTATCTTCTTCTTTGCAGTGGTTTGCATACAAGAACCTAGTTTTCAAGCCAGAGCGGTATGCTCTTCAATAATCTGTTTCCATAATTTGGATTGAATTTATGATTAATTGATAATTGAATTATTTCACAATTGCAGGGAGGCTTTGATACGGAAAATAAAAGCCACTGTTAAAGACATCACTGGGATCGACAGCTAAAAAACAACAGTGGGAGTTAGCTGCTGCATTTTCTGACCATACTTTGTCCCATGTAATGCAAATGTAATCTAGCCAGAAAATAAAATGTAACTTTTTATGCATATATTTGATTAAAATTGCAATTTCTACGGTTATCCCATTTTCGGTAAACAATTGAGATAATGGAACAATATTTTATCTTGGAGTATCTGTTATATATTATCTGCATAATTCTAGTGATTGATACCATTCCATTTTGTGTGACAACTATATATGAAGAGTATACTCTAACATAACATGTATAGGAATTATACCAGAATCATCTCATGAGGGTTATTTGAAAAGTATAATGCAATGGAGCATGCAGAAAAGGTATAATTTGGCAAGTGTTGATACCTTCCTTCCTCTGCAATGCAATTCCATATTTTGAAGAGAATAAGTGCTATTAGTGTTTACTAATTACTGCTGAGACGCGTTTGGTTCATCAATTGTGTTGATAAAACCCCCTTTTAGGGTCACACGGGCTTTGGCCTATTATGTAACATTCTTCTATTAAGAGTTTCTATTCTCACACCCATATGTTCTTAAAACTTCTCTTTTATGTTTTTTTTTTGACAAAATTACCCTCCCCGAAAGTATACTTCCTTCTGAAGGTAAGTCGGACTCATAAAATAAGCATTTTTTTTGTTACAATAAAATAAACATTTAGGAATTCATAGTAGTATTTTTTACACATTGTTTTTATCACGTCCCACAAAATTTGGTATTTTTTCAGTCCAACATACCTCCATTTTTGCATCTCAAACTGTTCCACGTGCCTGGTTTTTTCAATGTTTTCAACAAACTGATTCATACATGAGTGAACACACTAAGATTTAGGTTCGATTCTGTTGAAGATTTCCAAAATAGGTGAGAAAAACTGAAAACAGAAAATTACACATGGTAATCGATTACCATATTGATGTAATCGATTACATCAAGCAAAATTTGCAAACGGTAAACAGAGACTTTGGGTAATCGATTACCTGCATATGGTAATCGATTACCACGGGACTGGATGTGTTTTTCTGCACTTTTTCTCATAGTTTTGGGTTCCAAAAGTTGTAACTCTTCATGGGAATGACTTGTATACATTGGGAAGTTATCATTTACTGATAAATCATGAATCATTGCATTGATTCAAGCCAAAAGTTGAATGTATATGGTTGTAACTTTTGATTAAAAGTTGCATTCTCTCATATGAAGGGGCATATGATGCACTATAAATGCATGGCATTTGTGTATCAGAAGTAGCACGTTTTTGACATCAATTACAGTCAAATTCTCCCTCATTCTCATACTCTAAATCATCCATCAATTCTCTAATGCATGAGTGAATTGTTGGAAACATATTTCTGTCAAATATTGTTAGGAGATACGCTTGGTGTGATTGTGCAATACACATCAAGGAACTCATAGTATTCTGAAGGGGATTCGCTGGACATTCCTATTGCATCCAATATAAAGTTATTGGTGGGGGCGAATCGAACCTAAAGGTTAGTGTGGCAACCCCATACGCTTTGAGTTTTCGTGCATAACCATTAATCATTTCAGGTTTCAAGTGCAGCAGCCTCTTCCCAACAAATCAAGTTTAATAACAATCTTTAGGTTCGATTTTATGGCTGCTTCATTGAAAGAAATGACCTCTGACTTTGTTAAGTTGGAAAAGTTTGATGGAGGAAACTTCATCCGTTGGCAGAAGAAAATGAAGTTTCTTCTCACAACATTGAAGGTGGCTTACGTTCTGAACATGGCAAGGCCCGTGGAGAAAGATGATGAAACCATTGCTGAGACCAGAGAGAGACAGAAGTGGGACAACGATGACTACATCTGCTTGGGACATATCTTGAATGGTATGTCTGATTCTCTGTTCGATATCTACCAGAGCAGCCCATCGGCAAAGGATTTGTGGGACAAATTGGAAACCAGATACATGCGTGAAGACGCTACAAGTAAGAAATTCCTTGTCTCACAATTTAATAATTACAAAATGGTAGATGGTAAGCCTGTTATGGAACAATTATATGATATTGAACGTATTCTTAACAACTACAAACAACATAACATGCATATGGATGAAACTATCATTGTGTCATCCATAATTGACAAACTCCCTCCTTCATGGAAAGATTTTAAACGATCCATGAAACATAAGAAGGAAGATATCTCTCTTGAGCAATTTGGAAATCACCTTCGTTTAGAAGAAGAATACCGAAAACAAGAAGGTATTAAAAATCAAATTACTCAAGAGAAGGTGCATGTTGTGGAAGAGGGAAAATCAAGTAAGACTTCCAAAAAGAGAAATCATGAAAATGATGAGTCTCAAAACCACAATGGTAATAACATTAAAAAGAAAAAGAAAGGTAAATGTTATTTTTGTGGGAAAGAAGGACACTTTAAGAATGAGTGCAGGTTCTTGAAAAAGAAGAACAAAGAAAAGAATTCAAGTGCAACAAATGATGATCTTGTTGCGGTCATTTCTGAAATCAACATGATTGAAGATGTTGATTCTTGGTGGATAGACTCTGGTGCTACTCGTCATGTGTGCAAAAACAAGGAATTGTTTAAGACCATCAATGAAGATGGGAGTGTTTTGTACATGGGAAATGCTTCAACTGTGCAAGTCCAAGGAAAAGGGACCATAGAGATTGAATTCACTTCTGGAAAGACACTTACTCTTAAAGATGTATTTTATGTTCCTGAAGTTAGGAAGAACTTGATTTCTGTACCATTACTTAATAAGAATGGGTTCAAATCTGTATTTGAGGGAGATAAATTTATCCTCTCAAAAGGGGGTATGTTTGTAGGAAAGGGATATTTGTGTGAGAATATGTTCAAATGTAATATTGCAAATATTAATAATAATGATATGATTTCTGCTTATATTGTTGAGTCTTGTGATTTATGGCATATGCGATTGGGACATGTTAATTTTAGAAAATTGGAGGATATGATGAAATCAAATCTAATTCCTAATCTTGATAAAAACTTTGATTCATGTACTACTTGCATGTTGACTAAAATTACAAGACAACCTTTTAAAAGTGTTAAAAGAAGTTCTAGGGTGCTAGATTTAATTCATTCAGATGTATGTGATTTACATGGTTGGCCCACCATTGGTGGTAAAAAGTACTTTGTTACTTTCATTGATGATTGCACTCGATTTTGTTATGTTTATTTAATGCATTCAAAAGATGAAGTCTTAGATAAATTCAAAATGTTTAAAGCACAAGTAGAACTTCAACATGAAACTTTCATTAAATGCTTTAGAAGCGATAGGGGAGGAGAATTCTATCATCCGAGTTATTTTGAATCCACCGGTATTGTGCATCAAGTTACTGCACCATACACCCCACAACAAAATGGAATAGCAGAAAGGAAGAATAGGACTTTGGTAGAAATGGTTAATGCCATGTTGTCCTATTCTGGATTATCTAAAGGATATTGGGGTGAAGCAATGCTTACAGCATGTTATATCCTCAATAGGGTTCCAAACAAAAGGAACAAAATAACCCCATATGAACTTTGGAAACAAAGGAAGCCAAATCTTAATTATTTAAAAGTTTGGGGTTGTAGAGCAATTGTGAAAGTGCCTGAACCAAAAAGAAAGAAGTTGGGTGAAAGAGGAATTGAATGTGTATTCTTAGGCTATGCAGAAAATAGCAAAGCATACAGATTCTTGGTTATTGAATCGAATGACTCATATTCTGTCAATACAGTAATTGAGTCAAGAGATGCAATTTTTCAAGAAGATAGATTTAAATCATTCTCTTATCCCAAGGACATTGTTCATTCTAATGTACCAAATTTAGAAAACAATGAATCAAATGTAGATACATTGGATGGTTCAGAACTTAGAAGGAGTAAGAGGATCCGAAAAGAAAAAGATTTTGGACCTGACTTCTTCATGTTTCTTATAGAAGGAACTGGTACATCCATAAATAGTTATGGACCAATTTGCTTTAACCTTGAGAGTGATCCAGTGACATATGAAGAGGCTATAAAGTCTCAAGATTCAGCCTTTTGGAAAGAAGCTATCCAGGAAGAAATGGATTCAATTATGGGTAATAAAACTTGGAAAGTAGTAGATCTCCCACCCGGATCCAAACCAATAGGTTGTAAATGGATCTTTAAAAGGAAAATGAAAGTTGATGGTACCATTGATAAATTCAAGGCTAGACTAGTTGCCAAAGGGTTTACACAAAAAGAAGGAATTGATTATTTTGATACATATGCACCTGTTGCAAGAATTGCATCAATTAGAGTGCTAATTGCACTAGCATCCATCCATAAGTTTGTTATCCATCAAATGGATGTTAAAACTGCTTTCCTAAATGGAGAGTTGGATGAAGAGGTATATATGAAACAACCAGAAGGGTTTGTGATCAAAGGTCAAGAAGATAAAGTGTGTAAATTAACTAAGTCTTTATATGGGTTGAAACAAGCACCCAAACAATGGCACCAAAAATTTGATCAAGTTGTGTTAGCCAATGGATACATTATAAATGAATCTGACAAGTGTATTTACAGTAAATTCCACAATGGAAAAGGTGTCATGATTTGTTTATATGTAGATGATATGTTAATTTTTGGCACAAGTTTAGATGAGGTAGAAAAGACTAAAGCTTTCTTATCCAAAAATTTTGATATGAAAGATTTAGGCGAAGCAGATGTGATTTTAGGAATTAAAATCATAAGAGATGGTAACCACATTGGTTTATCCCAATCTCATTATATAGAAAAGGTGCTTCAGAAATTCAATCATTTAGATTGTAATCTGGTCTCTACCCCATTTGACCAAACTGTTAGTTTGCAACCAAACAAAGGTTGTCCGGTGGCACAACTTGAATATGCAAAAGTAATCGGATGCTTGATGTATGCCATGACCTGTACAAGACCTGATATAGCATATGCTGTTGGAAGGTTAAGTCGGTATACTAGCAATCCAAGTAAAGAACATTGGCATGCTGTGAAACGAGTATTAAAATACTTGAAAGGAACAATGAATTATTGTTTAACGTATAGTGGAGACCCTTCAGTTTTGGAAGGATACACAGATGCTAGTTGGGTAACATATGTTGAGGATCATGCTTCCACAAGTGGATGGATCTTCAACCTTGGTGGAGGTGCAGTTTCTTGGGGTTCAAAGAAACAGACATGCATTGCCGACTCCACCATGGCTGCAGAATTTATTGCATTGGCTGCAGGAAGTAAAGAGGCAGAATGGCTAAGGAATTTGTTGTATGAGATACCAGTCTGGCAAAAGCCAATGGCACCAGTATCCATACATTGTGATAGTCAATCCACACTATCAAAGGCCTATAGTCAAGTATACAATGGGAAATCAAGGCATATTGGTTTAAGACATAGCTATGTAAGAGACTTGATTTCTAATGGAGTAATATCCATCATGTTCGTAAGAACAGAAAAGAATCTTGCAGATCCTTTGACGAAAGGTTTGACAAGAGACATGGTGTTGAAGACATCATTGGGGATGGGACTCAAGCCCATATCTAATTGATTACCAATAATGGAAACTCAACCCACACTTGAGTAACATCAAGTCTTGGGTTCAATCGTGAAAGTACATTATTAGAGTAATTGAAGTACTTGTTAATAGATACATCCCAAGGTTAAAAGTACTTGGACCATAAGATTAAAAAAAATGGTAGGTTGAGATTTTTCTCTTAATGGACATATAGCATACATTTGCTGAAATGCATACTTATGGGGCATTTCCGATATAGTCTACCTATGTGAGAATGAAGTTTGGCCGCTTCACGGAGTTCAAGGGCTTGACTCTTAAGTTTTCATGAAAAGGGATATATGACACAAGGCCTTATTAATGTGTCATCTTACAGTTCTCTTTATTAATGATATTGAGATTCTATGTGTAAATTATGTACACTTGTTCTAATGAATAGTTGGTTCAAAGCTTGCCTACCATACTATTTGGGAATGAGCGAAAACTTAATTTACTAAGTAATGGTTCAAATCGTGAGATACCATTATCTGAAACCATGGAATTTCCAGTTTTATGGGATTTAGTATTTTGAAAATGGTGGGGGATTGTTGAAGATTTCCAAAATAGGTGAGAAAAACTGAAAAACAGAAAATTACACATGGTAATCGATTACCATATTGATGTAATCGATTACATCAAGCAAAATTTGCAAACGGTAAACAGAGACTTTGGGTAATCGATTACCTGCATATGGTAATCGATTACCACGGGACTGGATGTGTTTTTCTGCACTTTTTCTCATAGTTTTGGGTTCCAAAAGTTGTAACTCTTCATGGGAATGACTTGTATACATTGGGAAGTTATCATTTACTGATAAATCATGAATCATTGCATTGATTCAAGCCAAAAGTTGAATGTATATGGTTGTAACTTTTGATTAAAAGTTGCATTCTCTCATATGAAGGGGCATATGATGCACTATAAATGCATGGCATTTGTGTATCAGAAGTAGCACGTTTTTGACATCAATTACAGTCAAATTCTCCCTCATTCTCATACTCTAAATCATCCATCAATTCTCTAATGCATGAGTGAATTGTTCGAAACATATTTCTGTCAAATATTGTTAGGAGATACGCTTGGTGTGATTGTGCAATACACATCAAGGAACTCATAGTATCCTGAAGGGGATTCGCTGGACATTCCTATTGCATCCAATATAAAGTTATTGGTGGGGGCGAATCGAACCTAAAGGTTAGTGTGGCAACCCCATACGCTTTGAGTTTTCGTGCATAACCATTAATCATTTCAGGTTTCAAGTGCAGCAGCCTCTTCCCAACAAATCAAGTTTAATAACAGATTCGCCTTCAAATACTTTAAAATCAAATGCAACAGTTATATATTATCAGTGTTCGAATTTTATCACAACTGTTGTGTGTGCCTAGGGGCGTAGCCTTTCCTATAGAAGGGGTAGCCTTGGCTACCCTAAAAAAAAATATTATTCTTAAACTAGTTGGTATGTATTTATATTCAGCTACCACAAATAATAAATATTGAGCTACCCCAAACAAGTTTAGTTGCCGAAAATTAGCATAAATAAGAACGTAAAAAAATTACTACATGATTGATAGATTTATTTGTATTAGTTTGGTATTTCCGGTCTCAATAACAACTATAGAGAAAAAAAATTCAACAATAAAAATTATCAACAATAGTTATAAACATATTAAATGGGCAATGAGTTTCTTGCAAATAACCTATTTGTTTACATTAGAAAATACATTATTAATCTATTTTGCAAACAACCAATTATGGATAAAATTGGCTTTTTGAAACCCATTTTGCCCAACTTTTTTAAATAGCTATTTTCAATTTTTATCATTTGTTGCTGATCTAAGTTAATTTTCAGATTATTTTGTTTTTAGTCTCTACAACACTTGCGATTTTTAAGTTAAGTTCCTAAGATTTTGTTTAAGTTTAGTCCTTAATTTTTTGTTATAGGTATTAAATCCAAGACTAAAAACACTTTTTTTTTTTTGTAAAATTTTAAAAAATCAAGACAAAAGTTAGAATAATTTTTTTTGTAAGGACTTAACCTAAAAAATTATAATTTATAGGACTAAAAACATATTTTATCTTTAAATTTAATATATTGGTTTTAAAATATATATTTTTTTCTTGGCTAAAATGCACTTTTGGCCCCCAATGTTTCAAAATCGCATTTTTAGCCCTCCATGTTTCACCTTCTTTGCAAAACGATGACCCTCCTTAATTTTGACTTGGTCAAAGCTGGTGTGGACAAGTTTTTTAAAATATAAAATGCCAAATGTGATTATTGCTGTTATCCACTTGGATTTAAAATAATTAACATTATTTTTAAATTACAAAACTTAAATTAAAATTAAAACAAAAACAAATTAAAAACACAAAAATCCTCAATCTTTAATCTTCAAAATCCAAAACAACATAATCCTCAATCTGGATAATCAAACCCGGAAAATTATGAATCTTCATCACCCAATCAATCCCAAAAATCATGAATTAACCTTTGGCTTTTCTCAGCTCTTCTTTTCTCCTTTTTGTCTGCTCTGATCCTCTATCCCCTTTTGTTTTTCCTTGGTTTCCTCAATGGCTTTCTTTCCCTTTTGTTTTTTCTTTTCTGATTCCCAAAAAATAATCAATCAATCTCACTGAATTTCACAAGGAAATTATCAATCTTCGACAATAAACCCAGAATTTCACGCCTATGTCATCAGCTTCAAACCCAGAATTCTCAACAACAAACTATAAACCTTAAAATCAAAACTTATGTGCTTTAGCTTCTGGTGTTGGTTGCGATGGAGCAACCGCAATGCTTTGGACGGAAGAAGAACGTCGTCACAGTGATCCACCACAAGAGAGGTCACGACCTCATCAAGATCAACGACTGCCCAATCTAAATCGTGGAGCCTGAGATTCTTCGTTACAAAGCGTGCGAGTCAATCCTCCTTCTCGGCAAACATTGTTTCGCTGGCGTCGATATGAGGATCCGTGTGAAGGGAGGAGGTCACACTTCTCAGATCTACGCAAACACCAGAAATATGTTGATGAACAGAGTAAGAAGGAGATTTAGGATATCCTTGTTCGTTATAATCATACTCTTCTTGTTGTTGATCCTAGATGATGTGAGGCTAAGAAGTTTGGTGGTTGTGGTACTAGGTTTCAGAAATCCTATCATTGGATTTTTTTTAATTTGTTTTTTATTTTAATTTATATTTTGTAATTTTAAAATAATGTTAATTTGTTTAAATCCAGGTGGACTAAAAAAATTATATGTGGCAATTTTATTTTTTTAAAAGGCATAACACCGGTTTTGATTGGGTCAAAATCAAGGAGGGCCACCATTTTGTAAAGGGGGTGAAACATGGGGGGCAAAAAATGCGATTTTGAAACACGAGGGGCCAAAATCGCTAGTTTTGGAACCTTGGAGGGCCAAAAGTGCATTTTAGCATTTTTTCTTTATAGTTGGGCCCTGCGTAAATTTTTTGCTAGCTTCGCCGCTGTGTGAGCCACAGTTTGATCCCCCGGTGGTTGTCACTCCATATTTTTGCTATTTTCGCTTGTTAATTGAAACAAACTAAATCCAAAAAAAATGGCATACATGACTTGAATCCAAGTCTTAATATATTTGTTAACTTTATTAAGTTATATAAATAAACCATTACACAAAATTCTAAATATATTTTGGAAATTATCTCCAACATTTTGCTTCCATAAATAGATAAATAATGTGACATATGTTGAGTGATAGAATGTTCATACATGGATATGTTATTACAACTTACAAGGAAGAACTCAAGATAGAAGAAAGAATGCGTTATTGTAATTCTCATTATTGATTTGAAGACTAAGGAAAACGTTTATACAAGAGTTAAAAAGATGAATAGAAAACAAATGCCAATTTTTGGTTACATGTTGAATTACAAAATTACTTGTTATTTCTGAAGTATACTTTCCAATGCCTATTTTTAAGTCCAACATACCTTTGTAAGTATACTTGTAGATTCTTTTCTTTTATTTTAAATTGATTTGAAGACTAAGGAAAACGTTTATACAAGAGTTAAAAAGATGAATAGAAAACAAATGCCAATTTTTGGTTACATGTTGAATTACAAAATTACTTCTTATTTCTGAAGTATACTTTCCAATGCCTATTTTTAAGTCCAACATACCTTTGTAAGTATACTTGTAGATTCTTTTCTTTTATTTTAAATTGTGGATGAAGAGAGTTTTAAACGAGCCATCCATAAGTATACTTCCAAAGAGAGGCAATTAGTCAAAAAAAATAAAAAGGTGGGGTGAGTGGTTTAAAACATACGGGTGTAGGAAGCAAAGTTTCGTCTTCTCTTTTGTATGTCAAAATTGACCCGACTAAGGGGTTCAAAGATCGTTTTCGATTGACATGTTTTTATGTTTAAAAGAAGACTTATACTTTTTCCACCTTATGACATTCTCACGCATTCTATTTTTTTTCTCAAAATACCCTTTGTTCGAATTTTATAATCCGAACTCGGTTTGAATTATAAAATCCGAAACATTCTTAAGTTGTTGGAACATAGAGCACCTTGGAGATGTTTGTGTAATCTTTGTGAAACTACATTTTGGATTTTATAATATGAAACCCTTTTAGACCTTTCGGATTTTATAATCCGAAATATGTCAAACACCCCAGAAAAGCATAACTTGGGCGTAAAAAAGGTAAAAAAAATTATCAGTTCGGATTATATAATCCGGAATGTCATAAACATGCATCAGGACAGAAACAAAGACATTGTTTTTTCTCTGATACATACAAATTATATAATCATGTGAAATAAACATGCATTCTTGAATAAATAACAAAAATGTTGTAATGGAAACGATAAGAAACAACACAATTTTCAAACATTAAATTTTAAACTGAAATTATCCATAGATTACAAACCAAGTGTTCAGCATAAAATTCAAAATTAATGATTATCCAAAGGTTACAACACCATAAAACTAAAACTAAGCTCCGCCACCCCCACTCCCAACAACACGCACACGGCGATAAACTCGCCCTCTATGAACCTCCTTCAGGATTGCTTCCAAATGTCGCCATTGATCAGACCCTTGCTCCACCACACCACTGACCATGACGGCATAGACGTGGTCTCTAATACGACCCAACCTTCCGGTCAGCACCAAGTACCCCTGCTCTTCGTCCTGCTCAACATCAATCTCATCAAGGGCCTCCAGCTCGGGTGGCCTCGGGACCTGAACAGCCTCGTCCGAAAGAATGATGGGTGGATGTGAGATGGAATAAAACCATCTGATGTATCCTTGTGATGTCTCTACACCAGTCTTAGCAGCGAGCCCCAAGTCATGAGTTGTCAGCATATGATCATGATAGTGCGCATAGTGGTAACTGATCTCCGATAAGGTCGTCTGGGGATGGTCTGGACGCGCCCAAACTGGAGAAGCACCCTCTCCGGCATATATCTCATCCTACGATTACCGTATTTGAGCCATCCAGAGTAAGGTTGACCTGCTCGAACGGACATGCCTCACAGTGTTCATCATACGGGGACATGATAACGCCCGCCAAATCCCATTGATCCAAATGCGTTCTGTACTCGTCTGGTGAAGACAAACCCCCGGGGTGACATATACATCAAGGCACGTGGATGCTGATGGTCCAGATATCCACCACATGCATTCCTGACACACATACCCCTGAAGTGCTGAAAGACCCAAGCCTGCAACAAAATCAACAACATATAAATATACAAACAATGAAGACATACAAATGAATAAATATGCAGTCCATTATTATTTATTTATTTATACCTGCAACAAAGATAAGTATCCTGGAAAATGTCTGGTCTTATAATGGGAGGCATTGTTAAGCTCCATGTACAGGTGTGCAAGGGCAGCAGCTCCCCATGCATAATCAGAGTCAAGCTCCAAGTCTCTGAAGTACCTCAGATAAGCAACATCCACATAGTGGGCGCTCTTATCAGTGAAGAGCGTGATACCCACCAAGTAGAGCAAATATAGACGGAGAGATTGGTCCCGCTTCTGCTGCATCTCAACCAACTGACCACCATGGTAGGCCTTATATGCCTCCTCAATACGCTTCTTCAAAGCATCCTTCAAGAAGTTAAACTGTGCATGTCCACCTTTTGTCTTGTCTACCTCGGTCCATGCCTCGCCCGCATCAACCTCCAACAACTCCATCATCAACTCAACATCATCAGCCCTTGACATACTTTCGTGGGACAAGAGCATACCCTCGATAGTGAGATGCAACAAACAAGACACATCATCGAGTGTCACTGGCATCTCCCCAAACGGAAGATGGAAGCACGATGTCTCCTTATGTCATCTCTCCACAAATGCAGAACAAAGTCCGTGGTCAATCTGGCTGTAACTGGTATCCTGCAGCCACTGAAGACCGGTGGCTCTCAGGCCATCATTAAACCACTGTGCTGCCATTATAGCCTTGTTTGGTTTATGTATCACCTCCATCTTCTTCCCGTTGTTTACGCATTTTAAATTGTCACGCCACTGCAAAAATTATAAACAAAATATTAACATAAGTTTCACAGTAATCAGAATAATACATGACAAAAATTAACAACAGTTTACAATCATTAAAACAACATATAAATTCATTTTTCATTAAATAAAAGGTGTATTGTCTTACCACTTCATCAGCCGCCATCCTGGTCATGTGAACATGGTACTTCGTCAGCACAGACAAGTCGTGTAGGCCACCAGGCTGGTCATCAAGCTCTTCTGGCTCTGGCTCTAGTTCCGGCTGCACACGCTCTTGCTGCTCATCATCATCCACCTCCTGATACTTAGGATCACCCTCCACCTTCTCCTCCACCTCTATATGGGGCCCGTACTATGGCTTCGAATAGTTCCCCTGAGATGTTCCCTCTCCATCAGCACCAGCACGACGTGCCCTTCCCCTGCCTTTGCCCCTGCCACACCTGGGCTCTCCCCTCTCCGCTTGCAACCTCTTCATACGCTCTCTTATAATAGAAGCATGCATTGTTGTTCTTTCACCCCTGGTGCGCTCAACAGGTTCCATACATGTAACATGCATAAAAGGGTAACACATAATCAACAGAAATACACAAAACAGTCAAAAAATCTTCATACTAGTACACTTCGAATTATAAAATCCGAACTTCAACAATGATGTTTCAATTTTATAATCCAAACAGGTTCAGTGCTCAGAAAAAAAAATCGAACTCAAAGGCTTGCATGCAGAGGGAATGAGACCTAACCTTCACTTTGGTGTTTGATAAAGCTTCAAATGTGATGATTTTGACCAAAAAAACTCGAAGATTGGACCAATTCGTATGTTTCGGATTTTAGGATAAAGGAGAGAGAAAGTGAAGCTGTAAAATGGAGAAAGTTGCTGCTCTTGCCTATATACTGGTTTTCAGATTATAATATCTGAGGGGCATTTTGAAAAAAAAAATAGGGCGTGAAAGAACCTCATCATAGGATGAGAAAAGTAATATCTTTAAAAGAATATGGTTTAATTTTAATTTGATTGATTTCTATATTGAGTCTGAACCAATTCATAATATATATATATATATAACATTTAAGCAGTATGATGTGGCTTTCTATTTTATGTTTTAAGCATATAAAATAGTATAAAAATAGATTGCATTAAACTAATGTTTTTTATTTCAAAATTAATAAGTATTATTAACAGAAACACTAAAGATAATATAATAATCTTATGTCTCATACAAATAATAAACTAAATAAATATTAAATTTAATTTTTTGAAAAATACATTAATAGATGTCCCAGAAAAAAAAAAGAATTTTAAATTCAACCCGGTCCAATGAGGTTTAAGTCCAAAAGAATAACAGTTGGATTTCACTTTTTTTTCAATTTTCTTTTTTGTTTTATTAATGTACACATGAACACCTCTAACCTTGGCACCAACAGTCACAAGATAAAGTTTTTTTGAGGTAGAAATACAAACACATGTCAATAATAATAGAAGAACGTTACCCCACTCCTTTTATTTGGATTGATTAGAATATTATTATGAAAGCATATTAAGAGGAAGTCGGGTTGGGTTGGGTGGGTGGAAAAAGTGGTGAGTAGTTCTTAGTATGTCTGCTTGACTTGCTTTTGATTCTGGGTGAGTGGAATAGTATACCATACAATTTTGAATTTTGATATTTTAAGCCATTCCAAGACTAAATGAACGGTACACGGCAATTTGCGCGTGAAAAGGAGAGATTAGATGGAAAGATACGGTTAAGCAAAGAAAGAAGAACACTCTATAGATTCTTAGCCCACTAATTACGTTGGTATTTTTTGTCGTGACAAAATTATGTTTTTGGATGTTTATAAGACCCAAGATCTAAAACAAAACCTCAAATCTTAAATGAGACCTACGTTTTTTAATATTAAAATGTATTGATATAGAGTTATTTGTTTCATGAAATTGAAATCATAGTTATCAAAATTTCAACAAGACTTCCAATCTTAAGTGATTACCATAAAATTTGTCTCAGGATAATTAAAGAGACACCACCAAAATAAATTTTGACCAAAAAAACATTTAGCCAATTACTTGATTTCTATTGTTGTTGCTGCTCATTCCATCGGTTAAATTTGTTAACATTGTATTTTGAGTTAGCGTCCTTCTTCTCTTCTTCTCTCAATTTTTTCTTCCTTTCATATTTATACTTTTTTTAAATAAAGGATGTTTATAATTAATTGTTATATTGTTTTTCTCTTTCCTCCATGTTTGCATATAAAATCTTTATTTAATTTTTTATTTTTTTAGTTTTAATCAACTGAGTCTAAATGACTTATTTTTTTGAAAAAAAAATAATATTTTCTATCATTTACAATTATAATAGCTAAATCTTATTTATCAAAAGTATCGACGAAGTAAAATTTAAGTTTTCTGAATTTTTGTTACTCATAATAGAGAATATAATTATTTTTTACAATAAAATGCAAAAAATTTAGTATTATTCTTTTTAAACAATGAAATGATATTTTTCTTACGAAATGATATTTTCTAAAATATAAAACTCAACAAATAATCTTAATTTCATAATAATAATTATTAATTTTATATTTAAAAAACAAGAGTACCAATACACCTCAATTTACAAGTGTATCGTAGTGTAACAATCATGTACCTCTCCTACTCATTTGTTTACCCAACATAACACTAAAAACACGTCACTTTGCAAAGTCTTTTTAAGCACATACATACACGCATTTAACCATTTTCCAATGATTAGGATAAAAGGGACTACTTCCATAAAAAAGAGAATGGCAAGTGGGTACGAAATAAACAAATTTAATAGAGATTGCAAAAAATAAAATGAATACTAGAGATAAAAACAACTTTTTTTTTTGTCAGGTAGCCTAGTGGCTAGATTCACTTTTTAAAGTGAATAAGTGGGGTGTCCGGGGTTCGAACCCCGGCCTCTGCATATAATAATGTGTTGTCACTGCCAACTGAGCTAAGTTCACGGGGACTAAAAACAGCTTTAACTCTTCTTTTTAAATGAGTTCATTCTCAAAATTTTAGTTTCAATTTTCTTAGATATCAATTTTCTTCGATATCAATTTTAGTGAGTTTGTTTGACTTCTTAAAAAAAATGTCATTAGGATATAGACAAATCAATATTTGAGCAAAAACTATTCTACATGTGGCTAGTTGCGGAATGATAAACCCATATTATTTTCAAAAGATCATACACCTCATTAATCCCTTAATTAGAATCACAAAAACATTCATTCTTAATGCACAAAGTATATGTAAACATTTGTTGAGACAGCCAAAGTTGCTAGCTATTTGAAGAACTCAATAACCCACAATCCAGATACACAGCATATAGGTTTGATGCCACTAAATCCAGATCCTATTGACAATTCCTTGAATTCCTGCTCAGTTCGCTCTTTTCCTCCTGGATTTTGAGTCATCATTAAAACATCAGACATGCAAGCAGATTTTGCACTGGCTGTTGTCTCTGGCATAACGGGAAGGATTGTGTCCACCACAATAACCTTTCCATCCTCAGGAATAGCTTTGTAACAATTTTTCAACAGCTTCAAGCAATGTTCATCACTCCAATCGTGAAGTATCCACTGAAAATATTTATTCAAAGACAAAACTCTCATGTCAATCAATTTTAATATTGTAATTGTAGAACCACGCAAAATTATTTGATGTCACGATTGTTCAAAATTCAAGTACAATGAACGATGAACTCGTTAATTACAACAATTTTATAATTGGGGCCCATAAACGGTGACTTTTAAAACAAAAAGGGGAATTTTGAAAACAAAAGTATTATTTTTCTCTTTTTGAATGGAAACATATCAAAGATCAAGTACATAATAGAAGAGATACGAGCAACAAATTAAGCTGTTAAATTTTTTTGGATGACAAAACCAATCCTCATAAAATTAAAGGATTTATGTACATTTGCTTTCTTTTTTTGAGAGAAGGTACATTTACTTTCTTAAAATTGTCCATATTTGTACATATCAAATTGCCGAATATACCGAAAAAATTTTCTTTAAGGATTTAATCAACTAACTTTATGCAAAGTTATTATGATATTAGTACTCCCTCAGTCTCAAGTTAATTTTGATGAAATTCAATAAATAAGGATATAATAATGAAAAATATTAATAAATGTTGTATTGGTATTATAAAATGACAATTATTTTGAGATTTAGAAAAAATATTAAAAAGACAATTATTTTGAGACGGAGGAAACATTACATTTAATGCAGTGTAATCAACAACTCTCCAAAAATTAAAGCACAAAATTTGTCAAAAAGAAAGTTAAAACACTTTTTTGAGTCAATAATTAATGTGAAAGCATAAAAAACACATTGTGTAATTTTTCTTTCTAATTACATTTTTTTGCGCTAAAGGGAAAGCATAAAAAATTCACTTCTAGGATATACTAAAAAATAATAATAATCACTTTAAAGATATTTCATTGAAACGCAATTATTATGTTTTTATTACTACTTTTCAAATGTTATGAAATTTAAAAATTTGAAGGAGCTAATTATAGCAACTGCAAATTGTAAAAGCTTACCTTCATAAAAATGGCATCCCCAGCAGGAACGCTCTCAAACATATCTCCCCCCACATGTTCCACACCTGCATGAGCATGAATATAAATGGTGTAAGTAGTCGAATTAATTAATTTAATAACATAGCACTACTAACAATTAATTACTAGCTACCTGGGTAGACGGGGGCATGTTGTACGACATGAGGCAAATCAAAATTAATTCCTTGAATATGTGAATATTTGGATGTGATTAATTTGAGGTTAATTCCAAGACCACCACCAACGTCAACTAGCTTAGTTACATGCACAAAACCTTCATAACAATCAATAATACTCTTCATGTTTATAGTGGTTGAATTAACCATAGCTTTGTTGAAAACATCATTGAACCTTGGGTCCACACGTGGATACTCAAACGCATGCATTCCATAAACCCTATTGAATGGTATTCCTCCTTCCATGATCGCTCCTTTCAACTCCGACCTGAATAAATAAATAAATAATTACTCCATTATGTTCTGTTTACGGTGGATTTGTTAATTAATTAAACGTAAAACTGACCGACCAGCTTTGGTAGAAGACGTTGTCTAGAAGTAATGCCAAAGTGGGTCCCAAAGAGACACCATCAGCATCAGTGACAAAATATTTGGAGTGGTTTGAGAGGCTGTAGAATCTCTGAAGGCTTTGAGGATGTTGAGGAACAGAGGAGTTTAGAATAGAGTGACTTGCCAACAACCTAAGAAGACGATCCAACATTGTTGGTGCTTCTGGGTTTTTGGTTCCAATCTTAACACCAATATCATCTGCAGAGAGTTCTGCACCATTACCAGCTTTGGCTAGGATGTCAAAGATCCCAAGATCAATAGCAGACCTCAAAGCCAATGGAACAACAATTGAACCTGTTAGTTGTGTGCAAAATTCGAGGGCATCGTTATCTTCTTCTTCTTCTGGTTTAACATGTTTTTCTTTACCATTAGCAGGTGGTTGATTAGATTCTGTTGAAGGAGGAGCCATCTGAATTTTGAATGAATGAGTTTTTCTTCTTATTGTGAACTTACTTATATAGAGAGAGGATGAGGAGAGGCGTAACCCAATGCCACTTGTAAGTTTTTTGGAAAATACTAAAATTAAACATGTGGCACTGCCACCTTAATTTTTAATTACGTCCTACAACTTTATTTTTCTCTATATATCTTTTACAAAAAGATGGATGGCATTGGCAGCCATACACTCATGGATAGAAATTGAGAGAGCGACTTGATATATATATATATATATATATATATATATATATATATATATATATATATTATTTTCACTTATATGAGCATTGGGCACAACTAGGGGAGGGCATGGTTATTTTTTTTAAGAAAACCGAACCGAAACAAACCAAACCGTTTTAACTGTTCAAAAGATCGAACCGTTTGTGGTTTGCGAGATATATATGTTATTAACCAAGAACCTAAAGAAAATCAACTAGATGTTGCATTGAGATATGACTGAGTACGAAACAATAAGCAACTTGATTATTGATAGAAGTTTGTGATTGGCTAATACTAATGGTTTGGTTTAATTCAAAACAGCTTGGTTCGGTTCTAAACGTTTATTTTATTGATATAATATTTGTCTTTCAAGGTAAATATCACTTCTAAAATATTTTATTCAAACACAAACATTGAACATTGTTTTGCATATAAAATAAAAAGTTATTTAATAGAAACACTACATTAATTTTGATTTTGAAAATAGTCATGAGTTTTTAAAATTTTATCATATTGACTTTCTCATATGTATATAAAAATTTGTTTATGCAGATATAAGTACATAAAATCTGCAACAGATACGGTGCAAACATTGAACAGTCTTTTGCATATAAAATAAAAAGTTATTTAATAGAAACACTACATTAATTTTGATTTTAAAAATAGTTTTCAAAATTTTATGTGCATAAAAATTTGTTTTCGCATATATAAGTAAGTAAAATTCATAACTGGTGTGACTCAACTATTTAACAAATTTTTGTTTATATAAGAGAGAAAAAAAATTAATATAAACATTACATTATTACTCATAATTTTTATTTAATATCTATAAATATTCTACAATATTAACAATATAATTATTGTAACGGGTCTTTTACTAGTTAACCGAAAAAGGTTAATAAGGCTGATCACCTTCATAAAAATGGCATCCCAGCAGAAACGCTCTCAAACATATCTCGTACGACATGTTACACACCTGCATGAATTATGGTGTAGACCGTAGACAGTCAAATTAATTTAATGCATAATAACATGGAGTACTAGTTTTTTTTTTTTTTTTTTTACAGAATAGCATAGTACCAGTATTAGTAAACAATTGGAAACAATTAATTTTTCCTGAAAAAAAAAATTTGAAACAATTAATACTACCTTGGTAGACAGGGCAGGGGCATGTTGTATGACATGAGGCAAATCATAAATTAATTTTCTGAAAATGTGAATACTCCATCCGACTTAAAATACTTGTTTTTTTAACATTTTTTTTCCGTCTCAAAATAATTGTGACTTTAAAATATTAATTCAACATTTATTATTTTTATATTATTATACCTTTATTTATGGAATTTCATTCAACTTAACTACTACACTAACTACAATTAATACGAGTATTTTAGTAAATGATACTACTAATTTTATCCTTAAAATCAATACAATTAACCATTTTCTTAAAAATCAAAAACCTATCTTTATCTTTATCATACTTAATATAAATGCTATGCAGTAAATTTATGAAAAACAATTCCTGCTGAGAGTTGAACCCCAGACCAAGTTCTGGTAGATCACAATCATTACCACTAGATCACTAAAGTTTTTTGTGACTTATAGTTGCTTTCATTTTATTTATCTAGCACAAATCCGAGTTCACTTTAAGTCATTCTCACAACCCTGAATTCCAACATCATTTGAACACGAATTGAACGTCATTCACACACATCATGCGATTCAACTTCATTTTCACCGCCGCCGGTGACCCCAATAACAACATCCCGCCATCGTTGCAACTGCCACTTCAACAACACATGCCGTCGTAACTGCCACCTCCGGAAAATCACTTTCTCTCACTGATCCACACACATCACGCCGCCGCCGCCGCAACTGCCACTTCACCAACAACTGACTGCCGTAAATATCATTGCCGATAACTCGCTTTCTCTCACCGATTCACACCATCTTTCATCGAATTGACAAAAAATTATGACCAATGTTGATATTGATTGTCTGAATTTTGTTAATTTCGAATCCTTGACATTAGGGTTTGAAAATTATTGATTTTGTTATGTGATTGTGTGAATTTTAGCTTTTTCTTCATTATTCTTTTTTTCATACTAAATGTTAAGTAGTGTTGCTCTAACCCTAATGATTAGCCCTACTTTTTAGTTATAAAAATTTATGAAAAAAACTTCGGATGGAGATCGAACCAGGTACCACATGCTTTCAATTCACAACTCTTACCACCAAGGTACTGATGTTTTTATGACATGTGATTGTTTCAATGTTGTGTATCCAACACAAATCTCGGGTCCTCTTTCTTTCAATCTCACAATTCCTAAATCATTTCTCACTCACTTTCATCTCTCTCACCATCTTACAATTGAACCTAATAACCATAACACCACCCTTTTTGACGGACCTAATTAATTTTTATGAAAAAAAAAATATGCAAGGAATTGAATCAGATAACACATGAAAATGTCATTTTTTTAAAAGTCACTAACGCCATTGCAATTCCTTTTTTGATAGTAGTTCCTTTTCATTATTAGCGGTTCCTTTTTATTATTATTATTTTTTATTTCAATTACCACGTAACGTTCCTTTTTATTTTTTTTTCTTTCGGTTACTAAATAACAATTCCTTTTCCATATTTTTTTCTTTCGATTAACAACTTTTGCGGTTAGGATCAATTTCTTGGTGCTAGCTTTTGTATATATTTTTTCTTTTGATTTGTCATTTTTATTGCAGTCCATCTTTTATTTTTGTTACTTTTTGAGATAGTTTGATAACATAATACTGAATATAACTATAAAAGTAATAATATAGTCATTTGATAGTTATATATGAAGCTATACAAAACCTGTGCGATGCACGGGTTAGAGTCTAGTAATACTAAATGTTAGGTAGTCTTGACCTACCTAACCCTAATTTTTGGTAAATGTTAGGTAGTCTTGACCTGCCTAACCCTAATTTTTGGTTTTGAAAGAAATTATGAAAAAAATTCTTGCCGAGAGTTGAACCATAGACCAAACTCTAACAGCTCACAAATGTTACCACTAGATCACTAAAGTTTTCTATGACTTATAATTGCTTTCATTTTATATATCTATCAGAGATGCGACTAATTTACAACATAAATAATTTTGTATGATGCCTTAAAAATATATTTAATTGAATAAATAATAAATTAATAAAATTGTGTATGAAAAATTACAAAAATATGCTTCTCCCCATTTCTTTGGTTTCTCTCCCATTCTCCTCTGTTTCTAATTTTAAAAAATATGCTTCTCCCCATTTCTTTGATTTCTCTCTCATTCTCCTTTGTTTCTAATTTTATTTATTTATCTTTATCTTTATAATACTAAATGTTAAGTAGTGTTCCTCTAACCCTAATGATTAGCCCTACTGGTAGGTATCGAACCAGATACCACATGCTTCAAAATCACAACTCTTACCACCAAGGTACTGATGTTTTTTATGACATGCAATTGATTCAATGTTATGTATCCAACACAAATTCGGGTCCTCTTTCTTTCAATTTCACAATCTCTAAACCATTTCTCACTCACTTTCATCTCTTTCACTATCATGCAGTTGAACCTAATAACCATAACCCCGCCCTTTTTGACGGACCTAATTAATTTTCATGAAAAAAAAGGTCTGCAAGGAATTGAATCAGGTAGCACATAAAAATGTCATTTTTTTAAAAGTCACTAATGTCATTGCAATTCCTTTTTTGATAGTAGTTCCTTTTCATTATTAACGGTTCCTTTTCATTATTATTTTTTCTTTCAATTACCACATAACAGTTCATTTTTATTATTTTTTTCTTTCGGTTACCACATAACAGTTGTTTTTCCTTTTTATAGATTTAACAGCCATTGCGGTTAGGATCTGTTTCTTGGTGTACGCTTACTACGTGCTACGATATTAAAGTTGCATCTTTAAAATTGTTGATAATTTGACTAATTCAGATGATAATTTTATCATTAGAAACTTCACTTTTTAGTGTAACTTTGTCTACCTCTTTGTTTCTCCTATATTATATTAATTACTTGAAGTTATTTATTCTGCCTTTTTATTTGCAAAAATCACTACACTAGATTATAACATTATTTGTTTTCTCACTTTGACTTTTGAAACATGTTTACTATTTTCAATTTGTTTATTTTAGTTGTTCTTTTAATAATCGAATATGAAGGTTGAGAAAAAAGGAATTCGAGAACACAAACTGGTAATATTATTTGGTAACAAAATAAAGTTAATAACTTAAATTGGTGTAATTTTTGCACCTTTTCTTTTGTTTTTTTTTTCCGATCGTTTTATAACAAAGTACTGAATCTGTAAGTAAAAATATAATCAATTTGATATTTATATACAAAATTCTACAAAACCCGTGCATCGCACGGGTTAGAGTCTAGTTATTTTAAAACGGATGAAGTAGGTTAATTCCAAGACCACCACTAACGTCAACCAGCTTAGTCACGTTCTCAAAACCGTGGTAGCAATTAAGAATCATCTTCATATAGATAGTGGTTGAGTTAACTATAATTTTGTTTGAAACATAATTGAACCTTGGATCCACAAGTGGATACTCAAAGGCATGCTTTCAATGCACTCTATTCAATGTATTCCTATTTAAGTGTATTATTATAAATTAGAATTGAAATATGATATAATATGTAGTTAAATTGATTTCTATTGATCATTTTTTATTCGAGATCACGAGTTAGTGTCTGAATCTAAATATATGGGTTTGTCTATGGTGTTTTCTTCGGTAGACCAAGAGTTGAGGGGTGACTTAGAGATTTGTTTCTTGAGTCTGGTGTGCTGATCGCTTTTGATTCAAGATCGGGAGTTAGTTTATTGACTCAAATTTTGGAGCTTGTTATGGTGTCTTCTCCGGTAGACCGGGGGTCGAGTGGTGGTAAAATTCGAAGGAGTAGTGGAATAAGTCTTGTTCGGTTGTTTAATTCGGTTCAACTGTGAGGAGAAGTTGAAGTTTTGTTTTCAGGGGTGTTGATCGGTTTGATGGTGTTTTTTGGAGGGGTTATGGTGAGCAAGTCGATAGGTGATTGGATTTTATTTTTGTGGTCATTGTGACACCCTAAACCCCAAAATGAGATATTTATATATAAATATATACACACATAAATATAAATATTAACTAGAATTTTTGGGGCGTTACAATCACTCGCTAGGAAGTGTAGGGGTTTGGTTTTTATTTAGGATGGATTCTGTTGGTTTAGATTTTTATTGGTGTTGGTGGTAGCCCTCAATTTAGGAGGTGTATGTATTAGTGTTTTATGGGTTTTTTTTAGGTGTTTCGTCTATATACAAAGACAACGTCTTTGTTTTGTAGTTTATATATGTCAGCCCTTGTTCGTCTTGTGCAAGGGCTTGATTTATTAATGAAATTTGCCGTTAAAAAAAGTCAAATTCTCTAAAAATCCATGTTAAATATCAAATTAGAGTTTAACTTTATTGATTTAGTAGTTTGCTAGTCTATTTAAACTTAAATCACATCACTTATTTAAATATGTTCATATTAAATAGACTTTTAAACATATTAGGATGTCCTACAGACTTTAAGAGGAGATCCCCATGCCCAAAAAATAAACTTGTGAAAGACCTCTTCCCTCAAAAAAAAAAAAAAACTTGTGAAAGACCGTAAACCTAGGTCTTAAATTTATTTAGAAGGTTAGACTTAGGTCTTGCAATACTCAACTCAGTCTAACTTATTTTCACCCTAATCGATTGGTTTGATTTGATGTAAAAAATACAATTTTTTCCGAACCAAAATAAATTGAAATTGATTAAATCGGATTTGGCTTAAACCAACCTAACTCAATCCGCTGACATCTAGGCTATTTAATGTAGTTAATTAGAGGCGTCATGAATGAAGGAGGCATTGCATTGTTCCAGAACCTTTATTTATCTCTTTCTTTTACTTTTTCATTGTGCTGACAGATCACATCTCTTATCTACTCTTATTTTGTTTTTAATCTTTGTCTTCTCTTTCGGTTGTGGTTAGTTAGAAAGCAAGCCAAATATTTGCTACTAATCTTTATCTCCCAACATCAATATGGGGTAACCTGAATTATGCGACTTTGCATCTGTTGGATATTTGGTTGTTGGCTTCATATTTGCTAAAATCAAATATACAAACATGTGTGCGTCTTCAGAAGCTGGTCCTCAGTTGTGCGTATTCAGAAGCTGGAAACAGTACTTCAGAAGCTGGAACTTCAGAAACAGTACTTCAGAAGCGGGAACTTCAGAAACAGTACTTCAGAAGCGGGAACTTCAGAAGCACTGTTCATCAGAAGCTGAACCTTCAGAAGCTGCATTTCAGAAGCACGTTTAGAAGCTGGTTTTCTGCGTTCAGAAGCTGCGTTCTTTCTTGTGTCTTGGAGCTGTTTTATTTTCTCACATTATCTTTTGAAGATTTAATTGAAGATTTATCCAAGCTGCGTTTCTAGAAGAAAGATTAATTTCGCAAGATATTTTCTGAAGATTGGATTCAATTATTTGTGAATATATTTTCAAAGAAATCTTTGGAAAATATATTTCTGAAATAATAAGTGCTTCTATTTGCTTCTAAAGAATTCTGGGAATATATATTTGAAGATTTGATTCAAGAATTATGTTGCTGCTGAAGCTATAAATAGAGGACGCTGCTATTGAAGAAAGTCATTCAAAACAGAAGAGAGAGTCATACTTAGTGTTTTGAGTCTGTAAGCTTAGTGTTTTGTTTTCTGTACACCACTCAAACTGTTTAGAGTTGGTTGTTTGTGTTTATTGAGTTGTAATCACTTGAAGCTTTTAAGCAAAAGTGACGTACTGAGTTTTTAGGAGAGTATCTCCATCTTTGATTGTTTAAGAGTCTGATAATCACTGGGGCAGTGATTACTTGAGTAGGAAGTAAGTGGGATCTTATATCTAGGAGTTCCTAGGTAGAAATCTATACGGGTAGTGATTAAGTGAGAAGGCTGTGAAACAGGGGCTGTTGTCATAGGTCTTTGAATTGATACTATTTAGTGGATTTCCTTCCTGGTTTGGTAGCCTCCAGATGTAGGTGTGGTTGTCACCGAACTGGGTTAACAACTCATCTTTGTCATTTTACTTTCTGTCCTTTATTTCTGTTATTCTGCTTCTGAACTATTGTACTCTGTTTTACGGTTCAGAACCAGTCCTGCCAGGAATTTCAATTGGCATCAGAGCAGGCACCCTGCCTGTTTTAGGGTGAGCTCCAGGGAATGTTTTTCTGGCATTATGGACAAGGAAGGAGGATTTGTGAACAGACCACCTTTGTTGGATGGTTCCAACTATGATTATTGGAAATCACGCATGAGTGCTTTCCTTAAATCTATAGACAGCAAAACCTGGAAAGCAGTTCTGAAGGGTTGGGAGCATCCTATTGTGCTTGACAAAGATGGTAAGAAGACAACTGAACTGAAACCAGAGGAAGATTGGTCCAAGGTTGTAGATGAATTAGCTCTTGGAAACTCCAAAGCTTTGAATGTTATATTCAATGGAGTGGACAAGAATATGTTCAGACTGATCAAGCAGTGTATTGTGGCTAAGGATGCTTAGGAGATTCTTAAAACTACTCATGAAGGCACTTCCAAGGTAAAATTGTCCAGACTTCAACTTCTCACCACAAAGTTTGAAAATATCAGAATCTTGGAGGATGAAAATATTCAAGACTTCTATATGAACGTTCTGGACATAGCCAACTCATTTGATTCTCTTGGAGAAAGAATATCTGATGACAAACTTGTGAGAAAGATCCTCAGATCCCTACCTAAGAGATTTGATATGAAGGTGACTGCAATTGAGGAAGCATAAGACATCTCCTGTATGAAGGTTGAGGAATTGATAGGATCCTTACAGAATTTTGAGATAGCCTTCAATAACAGAACTGATAAGAAGGGAAAAGGTGTTGCTTTTGTTGCAAATGATGAAAGCATATCAGAGGATCTTGTGATGCTGAGTAAACAATTTAAGAAGATTCTGAAGCAGAAGACAAGAACTGATGAGAAAGATAGTCAATCTAAAGATGTTCAATGTCATGAGTGTGAAGGATATGGCCACATCAGGACAGAATGTGCCACATATCTCAAGAATCAGAAGAAAAGTTTGGCTGTGTCTTGGTCTGATGAAGATGACTCAGAAGGAGAAGTGGGGAATGAATCAGCCAAGCATGTTGCTGCCTTTACTGGTAGGTGCATGACTAATGATGACGTTATGGGTTCAGAAACACTATCAGAGTCTGAAGCACCATCAGAGTCTGAAGCTTCATCAGAGTCTGAAGCCAGTGATGAAGAATTGTCTTTTGAAGAACCAGCTGCCTCTTATGAAGAACTATACCTCAGAAATGAAGAAATGTGCAAGGAACAGGAAAATCAGAAGAAGACCATCAGTCAACTTCAGGCTGAAAGAAGTGAACACTTGGGACAAATTTCTGATCTCAAAGATGAGGCAACCTATTTGAACTCTCAACTTGATCACATGAAGAAGCAAATCAGAATGATGAACACTGGTACTGATATGCTTGAAAAGATTTTGGAGAGTCAGAACCAAGGGAAACCAAATGGTATAGGATTTGATGATAGGACCTTGAACAAACAGCAAAATCCAGTTAAAAAATTCATTCCAGCTGTGAAAACATGTGATCCTATGATGTATAAACCTAAGTTGGAACACCAGAACCAACCTCAGGGATCTAAGAGCAAGAAGACATCTCATCCTTGGGTATGTCATCACTGTGGTAAAAAGGGGCACATAAAGCCATTCTGTTACAAGCTGCATGGATACCCCAAGCACTTTCAGCAAAGAAAATATGAACCTGTTGTAGTCAATGTCAAGAAGGTATGGAGACCAAAATGTGAAAATGTTGACAAGAGGCTGAAGAATAGGAAAGGAAAGGCTGTTACTGCTGCCAGCAGGCCTACTCCTAAGAAGAGTGTTGTTGTTGGACCATCTAAAGTCTGGAGCAAGGTAGTGGTCCCTGTCCCAAAGAAGAAGGCACTAATAAGAAAGGAAATGGATCTTAGTAAGTCTGAGGATCATGTTGAGCAAGATGTTCAAAACACCATGCCCTATGTTTAGTGTGATGAGGGTGATGAAGATGGTGCTGATATAGTTACAAAAGCCTTAAATGCCAAGCAATTTGAAAATTTGAGGGGTCAACTGGGCTTTTGTCTTTTTTGAAGAGTCATAGTATAAGACTGTGCAGCTTCTGATGCTGAGTCTGAAGACTGCAAGCTATGTGCTGGATTTATGTTCTGGGTTGCATTTTGTGTTTCTGGTCTGCAAGGTTGTACTGTTCTCTGCAGTCTTGTTTTTGTTCTTCTATGAAGACTGTGTGTGGGTACTCTGTTTGTGTGATTCTGATCCTGCTGATGGTTTTGATGATGGTTCTGTTGATGGTTCTGATGTGGGCTCTGTGTGTGGTTATGTGGTATGCTGGTCTGTATTGGATGTTTATACCCTTTGTTTTTACTCTGTTTGAGTGCATCTGGTCTGTATCTGTTGTTTCTTATTTTTTTCTGCTCCTGGTGATTCCTGGTTGTTTTGTCAAAATTGTTTGGCTAAAAAGGGGGAGAAAAGTATAGTTGTTTCAAAAGCAGTTCAGTTGTTCAGGGGGAGTTCCTGTGTATCTGTTTCAGAGTGTTGTTCCTGTTTCAGAGTTTCAGAGTGTTGTTCTTGTGTGTCTGTTTCAGAAGCAATGCAACAGTTCAGGGGGAGTTTCTGTTTGGTCCTGAATGATCTGTTTCAGAGGGAGAATATGTGGTTCCTGATCTGGAAGTGTTTTCTGATTAAGTTCAGAATTGGAAGATGATCTGTTTCAGTAGCTGTGTGTTTCAGGGGGAGTGTGTGTCCTCAGAAGCTGCTGTTGTATGTGTGAAACGTAGTGTTTTATCCGCTGCTGCTCTGTTGCTACATTTGTGTTTTGTTCTTCATGGCTGTGCAAATTTTAATGTGTGAAGAATTTGCTTGTTGTGTTATCTCTGTGCTCAAATTGATTTTAGCCAAAAATTTGCCAAAGGGGGAGATTGTTGGATATTTGGTTGTTGGCTTCATGTTTGCTAAAATCAAATATACAAGCATGTGTGCGTCTTCAGAAGCTGGTCCTCAGTTGTGCGTCTTCAGAAGCTGGAAACAATACTTCAGAAGCTAGAACTTCAGAAACAGTACTTCAGAAGCTGGAACTTCAGAAGCACTGTTCATCAGAAGCTGAACCTTCAGAAGCTGCATTTCAGAAGCACGTTCAGAAGCTGGTTTTCTGCGTTCAGAAGCTGCGTTCTTTCTTGTGTCTTGGAGCTGTTTTATTTTCTCACATTATCTTTTGAAGATTTAATTGAAGATTTATCCAAGCTGCGTTTCTAGAAGAAAGATTAATTTCGCAAGATATTTTCTGAAGATTGGATTCAATTATTTGTGAATATATTTTCAAAGAAATCTTTGGAAAATATATTTCTGAAATAATAAGTGCTTCTATTTGCTTCTAAAGAATTCTGGGAATATATCTTTGAAGATTTGATTCAAAAATTATGTTGCTACTGAAGCTATAAATAGAGGACGCTGCTATTGAAGAAAGTCATTCAAAACAGAAGAGAGAGTCATACTTAGTGTTTTGAGTCTGTAAGCTTAGTGCTTTGTTTTCTGTACACCACTCAAACTGTTTAGAGTTGGTTGTTTGTGTTTATTGAGTTGTAATCACTTGAAGCTTTTAAGCAAAAGTGACGTACTGAGTTTTTAGGAGAGTATCTCCATCTTTGATTGTTTAAGAGTCTGATAATCACTGGGGCAGTGATTACTTGAGTATGAAGTAAGTGGGATCTTATATCTAGGAGTTTCTAGGTAGAAATCTATACGGGTAGTGATTAAGTGAGAACGCTGTGAAACAGGGGCTGTTGTCATAGGTCTTTGAATTGATACTATTTAGTGGATTTTCTTCCTGGCTTGGTAGCCTCCAGATGTAGGTGTGGTTGTCACCGAACTGGGTTAACAAATCATTTGTGCCATTTTACTTTCTGTCTTTTATTTCTGTTATTCTGCTTCTGAACTATTGTACTATGTTTTACGGTTCAAAATCAGTCATGCCAGGAATTTCAGCATCAACATAAATAAATTTGACATTGCACTCATATTTTCCATAAATAATAATTGTCATGGAATAGAATTAGTAGCTACCGGGAAGGTTTGGTCCGAATGAAACAACAAAAACTTTGTCTAGCTTTTTTTTTTTAAAACAAAAACTTTGTGAAAAACGTCGGGAAATACTAATGATTGTCTGCGAAACACTTTTTTAAAACTTTAAATAATAAGTTTTCATTAAGATTTATATTTCAATGCATTGAAGATTGAAATTGATTTTTTTAAAAAATAATTTCTTAATTTTTAAAAGTAAACAAAACAATCATTAGCCAGACTCAATAAAATAATAATAGAGATCGAAACTCAACCGAGTCTTTGTGTGGAGCTGCATAGTGTAAGGGTTGTTGAAATGTGATAAGTATTTATTTGTAACTGTAAAGAGGAATAATTTGTGTGTTACAATCACAAATCAAAATCATCTTGAGCTTATAAAAAATAGATTATGTAAATAAATAAGTTTTTATGTTGATTTATAAGTTTTCACTCACAAAAAATTGTATCTTCATAAACTCTTTTTTTCATAAACTACCTTGACAAGCTTATGAATAATACATAAAAGTTTATTTCTTTGAATAAGTTGTTTTACATAAGCTCAAAAATAAATCAATCAGTAACAAGAAAAAAAATATAAGTCAATCCAAACGTCCCCTTAGACACACACACATAAAAATATACATCATCTAACTATTTTTAATAATAAGTTATACTACTACTAATAAAGAAAATACATGTTGGTGCGAGCATAACTCAAAAAAGTTGTAATTCTATCCACTAAGTTATTGAAAAAAAAAACAGAGAATATATCTTTTTTGGTGTAGTCTATTTTTAACATAATTAAATTGCCCTCAAATAGTTTAACTATTATATCCTTTAATTATGATTTGATTGCTATAAATATGTCTTAGTAACAATACCCTTAACAGTTCAACTACACCATAATTTAAAAACTAAAAAACAGATGTGATAAAATTAAAAGAAATTAAATTAAACTAGAATTGATATAATACAAATAAAAAATGCAGATAGAATGACACGGTACTGTATGTTGTTCCGTTAATAGTAGTAATAAAAATAAATGATTGTTCTCTTTTGAGGATAGAAGATGAGAACAAATGATCAATATTATATATATATATATATATATATATTAAGAATTAATTATGCATGAATAGAAGGCAAGTGGGCAAGAAGCTGTGCCGTTAGCCTTTTTTAACTTTTTTTTAAAGGACTTTTTACCTTTTCCTATTAACGTGAGTAGGTTTACATAACTTAAATTTGGGTTTATGATCATACAAGACCTCTCCCTAAAGAGACCCCGGCTTCTAGATTTTTGACTTCGACCTTCCAAGTCTAAGGAATTTGGTACAGCTAATTCTATTTGTATCCTTACCTCCTAGTCCATAATTCACGCCTAAACTTTTTCTTATTATATACACCACCACCATGATTCGAATATCACTTTTTCCTTTTCTTTTCTTCTTTTTCTGGACAAAATTTGAATATCACTTTCAGTCATAATCGTCTAACATTATTACTCCATGCATATAAGTAATTGTTAATTAATCTAGCCACGATGATGGCTCATGGCCTAGAAGTTTACAGTTCACTTCTATTTTTTCTTGTATTTGCAGACTTCAAATAAATAGTGAAACGAAACTAAGAAACAAGTTTTAATATAAAAATAACAGTTTGTAAGGGGTTTAGCTCAACACAAATATTGTTAGTTTGAACACTTTCACCCAGATTTAAACACGAAATCTTGTGATTGTATGTATGAATGAATTTCAGATGATGTCTGTGGAGTATTTCAATTACAGAAGAAAAAATAGCAATCTACTTGAAATAAATAAATGAATTTAAACTAAATGAGAAGTTATAACACACAAATTTTACCTTTTTTAATGATATTTTTGGGTTTATAGGGTACAATTTGTATGCAGTTGCAGATATTAATATCTTTCAAGATCCAATAATCAGTTTTGTTCCTTTTTCATGATTTGATAAAATAAAATAAAAAAGGCAGGAAGGATAAAATACAATGTTGAAAAGAAGAAGAAAAATATCGAAGTTACTATGTTTCATTGGCTATAACATTCACACGATTGGGGTAATCATAAACTGAAATGATAACAAATGTAATACACACTTCAATTGTTTTGTCAATTTTGCAACGAAAATGGTATGAACATAAACAAAAATCGCAACGAGCAGAACGCAGGAGGGTATGATATCTACTTGAAGAACTCCATAACCCAAAAAGTATGGACATAACATTCATATCTAATGCCACTAAATCCAGCTCCATTTGCTAAATCCATGAATTCTTGCTCAGTTCGTTCTTTCCCTCCTGGATTTTGAGTCATCATTAGAACATCTGATTGGGCCGCAAACTTCCAAGCAGCATTATTCTCTGGTATAATTGAAAGAACTGCCTCCAAAACAATCACCTTTCCATCATCAGGAATAGCATCATAGCAGTTCTTCAAAAGCTTCAAGCACTGTTCATCACTCCAATCATGAAGTATCCACTGCACAAATTTTCAGCATTTATATCATGAAGTATCCACAGCACAAATTTTCAGCATTTATAATATGCCCATAGTACTGGATAAAATATCCATAAGGCATCATTTTATATTTTTACAAAAGCAAATCACAACTCTGGGCTATAAGCCTTAAACAACCGACCTCATCTGCTGATGGCATTTCTCTAGGAATTGTGGAAAGGCTGAACATGTTTGCTTTATCTGTTATTTGTCATTTCTTTTTTCTATAAACTTTATTTACTCTATAAAATTTTATATGATAAATAATAAAAATAATTGTGTCTGATTAATATTCAACAAAAAATTTCACTATATTGTCTTTATCTGGTTAGCATTTGTTTTATCTCTTTTATATATTCCCTCTACAATTTTCCCTCTCTTCAATTTCACGAGGATGAGGGTATATTTAATTTAGAGGGTGGTTGAGGAACAGAAAATTAAAACTAATAAAACTACAATGTAGTTATTCTGACTGTATAAGTGCTAGAGCTATGTGAAAGAGAAGGATTGAAACAAAAGTCAGATGGAAATCAAAAGCCTTAAAGGTAGTTTTTTTTGTCTTTAGTCTTAACCCTCCGGTTCCTAGAAAAAGGGGATCATGTAATGCAGAGTATGGTCGGGAGGTAAGTAATGTCTAACAAGGATTGTTCCAATCAAGATTCAAACTCGGGTCCTCACGAACGATTTGTCCTTAACTGAAACACATTAACCACTTGAGCTCAATCACTTGATTATATGTAATCCACTGTTAGCTATAGACTATATATGAATATATACCACCTCCCAGTTATTATGCACAACAAAAGTAAAATTATTTGAGGCATGTGGATGGTAGTTTGGGTAGTCCACCTAAAAGAAATGAATGACACTCCTATGGTATATTCGAATGATAATTTTTCAAAAACCCAATTCTCAAGCCATCAGGATCTCATGTTATATGCTCCACATCGCTGTCTACATGATTGTGTAACAACCCTAAATTCTTATGAAGCACGGATACGGATACGGGCACGGACACTGAACACGACACGGACTCTGACACACCGACACCGCTAATAATTTGAGAAAATCACATAATTGAGTGTGATTATATGTGTTGGTGGGACACACCTAATCCGAGGAGTGTCCGTGCTTCATAAAGATGCAATGAAGGACCCTTGATGATCTCTTACAACTCCTCTACAATCTACTACTTTGTCTTGGTTAAGAGAAAAATCCATCAATATTTAGCTTCGCCCAAGAATTCGGTGGAGGGTTCCGATGAACCCATCTGGTTACTACATTTGAATCTAACAAAAGGGGGTAGTGACTAATAAAGAAGACCCTTTGAGCCTATCTAATTTATGCTTGTATATCATTAATCATGACCTAAGAAGATAAAGTGGCATTCTTAAAATACATGTTGGTTACTATAATGCCTGGATGCTGCAGTCATAAACATCAAACTCCAATCATTTTAGTTATTTGTAATTATTCAGAGCTGGCACAGGTCACATTCAACCATGTGTAACTTCCAACGGTTGGCATTGGTCAGAAAGGAAACTTAGCAAACAACCATGTTCTCTGAACTGACCTTGAGAAGGTACGAATTCTATAAGGATGAACCGGTATCCAAACTTCTTGGAAACTGGCTCGCCTAAAATAACAGCACGGGTAAAACTTAGAGAGAAACTACAATCTTTAGATCCTCCAAGTCGTGGTATCAGTAAAACTCGTCTAGGATGGACAACTCATACTACTACTAATAATCATCGTGCAGATCTAAACCAATAAACACCACACTGATTCCCCGACTCCTAACTGCCATTCAGTTTCAAGAATTAAATCACCGATGCTTCTAAATTGTCAGGGGTAATAGATCAAATAGCCTTATCAACTACAACTACAAGACCAAATAATTGGTCCCAATTAAGTCTCTAAATGATATCATTAGGAAGCAGAAACATCCACTCACCTTCATAAAGATGGCATCTGCTTTAGGCACACTTTGAAACATATCTCCGCCAACATGTTCGACACCTGATAACATTAGGAAGTTTATACATTTGAATGCTTAATGAAGCAAAAGTGATAATATAGTATAGATACATACCAGTAGGATAGGAAGGGGCATGTTGTATGACATGAGGCAAGTCGAAATTGATACCATGTATATGAGGGTGTTTTGAAGTGATTAAGTTAATGTTGACCCCAAGACCTCCACCAACATCCACAAGGCTCTTGACATCTTCAAAACCTTTGTAGCATTGAAGAACCTTGTTCATAACTATAGTGGTGTGATTGAACATTGCTGTATTGAAAACTTGATTAAACCTGGAGTCAATGCTGGGATACTGAAAGGAATTAGTGCCATGAACCCTGTTGAATGGAATACCACCTTCACGAATAGCATCTTTAAGCTGGGACCAGCTTTGTAAGAAGATCTTATCCTGATGTAATGCGATCAAGGGACCCAATGAAACACCATCGGAATTAGGAGCAAAGAATTTGGCAACAGGAGTCATAGTGTAGAGTCTGTGAAAGGATCCAAGAGTGTGTTGATCGGGATGAACAGAACAGTTGAGAATAGAGTGAGAGGCAAGAAGAGCAAGAATGCGATCTAACATTTTAGGTGCATCTGGATTGGTGCAGGAGAGACGTGAAGCGATCTCATCGGAGGAAAGAGGAGTGTTTCTACCAGCTTTTTGTAATACTTCAAATACGCCTAGTTCAGTAGCTGATTGAAGTGCCATTGAAAGTACAATTGAGTTACTGAGTTGAACAGCGTATGAGAAACTTTCTTCATCTTCTAATTCCTGCTTCTCCTTCTCTTCAGGTATGCTCGCCGCCATCCAAATCCAATTCGATCTGCCGTCAATTTGTTTTCGTCAATGCTTCCTTTTCCTTCATCCTTATCCACCTTTCTTGTCGGTTCACCTTTTTCAACTACTATCGCCTCCTCCGTTGCTTACTTTTTAATTGTCACTTTTTAACATTTTACATAAACCAAGACCATCAAATATAAAAGGGTTAAATTCATTTCCGCTTACACATATATCTATATTCATGTCAATTTATGATTCAAACGAGTGGAACCATATATTTTAAGTTCAACTATTTTAATTAAGGAATTTTATTTCCAACTCATTTAGATTATATGTGTTGTACCCTAACATTTTACTTAAACAAAACCATCAAATATAAAAGGGTTAAATTCATTTCCGCTTACACATATATCTATATTCGTGTCAATTTATGATTCAAACGAGAGGAACCATATATTTTAAGTTCAACTATTTTAATTAAGGAATTTTATTTCCAACTCATTTAGATTATATGAATTCGGATAAACGAATTGGACTATCAATCTTATCATTTAGGGCACAAAGCCCTCCAGAAGGGCTTGACGTCCTCGAGCAAGGGCTCAACTCCCTCCGGAAGGGCCGGCTAGGCCTTAGGCGAGCCTACAAGAGGCGCCGCCTTAGAGAGCTTCTAGAAGCCTCTAGAACGCTCCAGATCGCTCTAAGCGTGGCTTTGGGCTCAAGCTACTTGGGGCCAAAGCCACGGGAAACCAAGCCCACGCAGGGCTATGAATACCCACTTGATAGACATTCTCAAGGCATCACAATCATAGACTAAACCCTAGTTTCCTAGATTGTACTCTCTGCAAGTACAGTTGGCGCCCACCGTAGGGCTACGGTAAAACTAACCTAGCTGCACCTCTGAATCGTTTACACACGCGACGGTTTAGAGCTTTCTTCTGAGTCAATAGCCTCTGCTACGCGATGTAGGAGGGTTTTTATAGTATTTTTAATATTTTAGTTTGTTATTTTATTTGTTTTATTTCAGTTTGTTATTGTTTGTTTTATGTCAATTTGTTATTTTTAGGCCCATTAGGGGTTTGTTATTTCCCTATTTAAGCTTAACAGTTGTAGCCTAAGAGGCAACTTTTATTCAATCAATAATATTTTAGAGAGTTTTTCTCAATTTCTGGTGGATTCCGGAACTCTATTTTCACAAGTTTGTCGCTTGCAAACTTGTTTCTTTTCAACCTAGGTTTAGCGCTTGCTAGCCTACGCTTCCGACTGCGTCATTTGGTATCAGAGCAGGTTACTCCTGTTCTTTTCCTAACGTGATCAGCCATGGGAGATCAATTTGTTACGAAAGCAGACTTCAACGTTTTAGCTGCGACGATCAACGATTTAGCCGCGACGGTCAAGGCGTTATCAGATCAGATGGCGGTTTTAACAACTAGAGTCGATGGCATCACCAACAACAAAAACAAAAACAATCCGAACAGGAGAGGTGGACCAATTAGGGTTCCACGTGGTAGAACTAATCAAATTATTGAGAATTTGAGTTCTGAAGTCGAAGAAGTATCGATGGCGGAACCGGCAGAACAACTTTTTGAGAAATCTTTGGTTGTTGTTGTCACTGAAAAACTATCAGGGGAGGCACCAGTTGAGTTGAAAAAAGAAAATAGTACAGCTGAATTGGAAAAGACTCAAGTGGAAGGAACATCTGTGGCGGAACCGGTGGAACAACTTTATGTGGAAGCTTTGAATGCTGTTGTTGTCGCTGAAAAACCCAAAGAGGAAGCACCAGTTGAATCGAAAAAAGAATCTGGAACAACTCCTGTAAAGGTAGCTAAAAACATATGGAGAAAAGAGGGGTTTTGCAGCATATATCGAGGACTTGGCATCACCATAATGAGAGATGTACCTTCTCATGGTTTTTACTTCTGGACATATGAATACATGGGGGAAAAATTGCATCCAGGTTGTAGAAAAAGTGTTCAAGAAAGTTTGAATACTATGTTAATGTCACGTCGTGTGGCTAGTGGAAAGTTGAAAGATATGTTCCCTAAAAATACATGGGCTACTACATTTCTTCGATGGCATAAAAGCAACTGTTGTACTTTTCAAATCAAGCCATCTTGGTATTTCACTCAATGGGATCCAGGAGGGTGGTCTCTTGTTCATTAGAGAAGTCAACATGCATGAGAGACTCTTTATTAGAATGAGAACTCGGGGTCGAGTTCTACAGAAGTGGTATAGTCTGATGTATGAGGGTTTTTATGGTATTTTTAATATTTCAGTTTGTTATTTTATTTGTTTTATTTCAGTTTGTTATTTTTTGTTTTATTTCAATTTGTTATTTTTAGGCCCATTAGGGGTTTGTTATTTCCCTATTTAAGCTTAACAGTTGTAGCCTAAGAGGCAACTTTTATTCAATCAATAATATTTTAGAGAGTTTTTCTCAATTTCTGGTGGATTCCGGAACCCTATTTTCACAAGTTTGTCGCTTGCAAACTTGTTTCTTTTCAACCTAGGTTTAGCGCTTGCTAGCCTACGCTTCCGACTGCGTCACTACGACTCGGAACCCTACTTCATATTCGAAGCCGCCAACCCTTATCATCCCTACGATGACGGACCACGACATCATGGAAGCCATGCAAAACCAGATTCAGCAGCTCATCGATCGCAACGAGGCCCTTCAAGCTTCCATGGAGACCATTCAGCAGCAGCAAAACGATCTCGACGAGTCGCAGCATGGCGATTTAGACGATCCAGACCCGCAGCCCCTCTCAGCCGAAATTTGGAATGCCCCCATACCAGAAAACTTCAAACCATCATCGCCTGCTTCCTTCGATGGCAAGATTGATCTTGTAGAACATATCACTGCTTTCAACACCCAGATGGCGGTGATTGGCGCCGCTGATTCTTTGAAGTGCAAGCTATTGGCGGGTACCCTCAAAGATGCCGCCCTCCGGTGGTACATGAATCTCCCACGCTTCTCGATCATAGGATATCAAGACATGACAAGGAAACTAATCCACCAATTCTTCGCCAGTCGCCACCGGAAGGTCTCCTCCACCAGTTTGTTCAACGTCCGACAAGGTCCAAACGATTCACTCAGAGAATACCTCGCCCGCTACAATGACGCCACCATCAAAGTCATCAACCCTAACCAGGAGCTGTTTGTCAGAGCCTTCCAGAACGGTCTGCGGGCCAGGCAATTCAACGAATCCCTCGCATAGAAGCCAGCAGACTCCATGGAGGAAATCATGTCCCGAGCCGAATGCTACATCAAGGGTGAAGAAAGCAACGACGAGAAAAAGGCACGACACGAAGGAGCGTGGCGTGGCGAACTCTGACTCCCGCCGTAGCTACTACCCATCAGCTTCCAGGGAGAAGGGAACTTTCAAACGCTACGGCACAGACATGCATCACCACGAACGACCATTTGAGGTATTCACACCACTCAACGCCCGTCGAGAGCAAATCTGGAAAGTTGTTTATCACTCGAGGTTGATCCCAGACCCCCCAGAGCCTACCAGCAACTGAATGGGACCGAACAAGAGCGCCTGGTGCAAATATCACAGAATTAAGGGTCACGATACAGACGACTGCATACACTTAAAACATGAAATCGAAAAATTGATTCAGAACGGGAGACTAAGAGGATATGTGAAGAACATGCACGATGAAAAGCGTAGACGCTCAGAAGAGCCTCGCAAAATCAAGGAGAGCAACAAAGGCGAAGATAAGCACACTCTCAACACGATCTCTGGAGGATTCGCCGGTGGGGGCGAGTCCGGCAACTCAAGAAAGAAATATGTCAGACAAGTTCTTCTTCTTGACGACATCGCGAGCAGGACCGACATAGAAGAACCAGATGTCTCCTTCACCTCCAAAGACTACGAAGGCGTCGTTCCCCACGACGACGACCCCATGGTTATCACCACCCAGATATTCAACTGGGACATCAAGCGGGTCCTCATTGACTTGGGAAGCTCGGCAGAATACTTTACTACACCGCCTTCGAAAAAATGGGTTTGGACTCCGAACAGCTACAACCCTTTAAGGGAACTTTAGCATGCTTCACAGGAGAACGAGTACACGTTCGAGGCTACATCTCTCTGAAGACCACCTTCGGCACAGGAAGAGACGCCAAGGCTATTAAGAGCAGATATTTGGTAGTCAATGCCCCATGTTCGTATAATATCATCATTGGTCGCTCCGCCTTCAACCTCTTGGGCGTCTTCCTTTCAACAAAATTCCTGGTCATGAAGTATCCCCTAGATAGCGACCACATAGGTACTATCCGCGGAGACCAAAGGGTCGACCGAGAATGCTACCATAACAGCTTGAGGCTGCAGAAAGATAAGAGAAGAAGCGTGGCAGATAAACCCCAACTCGTCAACATGATCGACCTAGACCCGCGTGAAGAATATCAGCAAGAACGTCTCGAGCCCACGGAAGAGCTGAAGGAAGTTCAGATAGGACCACAACGCCACCAGACAACCAAGATCGGCGCTTCCTTAGACCCAGAGGAAGAGCTAGTCATCATCTCCCTACTGAAAGAAAACTTGCAGCTCTTCGCCTGGCAACCATCGGACATGCAGGGCATCGACCCAAGTATCGTGTGCCATCACCTCGCCGTAAACCCAAGGTTTAAGCCTGTCATCCAGAGAAAGCGAAAGTTGGGCGAGGAAAGAAGAAAGGTCGTCGATGAAGAAGTCAAGAAGCTTAAAGACGCCTGTTTCATCAGCGAGATCAAATATCCCACATGGCTGGCTAACGTTGTCTTAGTTAAGAAATCTTCAGGAAAATTGAGAATGTGCGTAGACTGCACAGACCTCAACACCGCCTGCCCAAAAGACTCCTACCTTCTTCCTAATATCGACCACCTGATAGACAACACCTCTGGTTACAAGACACTGAGCTTCATGGACGAGTATTCCGGCTACAACCAAATCAAGATGGATCCCCTGGACGCCCCCAAAATGACATTCATGACGAATAACCAGAATTACCACTACGAGGTTATGCCTTTCGGACTGAAAAACGTCGGCGCCACCTTTCAGCGCCTGATGGACACTGTCTTCGCCGCCCAGATTGGAAGGAATCTGGAAGTTTACATCGATGATCTCGTCGTCAAGACTAAGCAAGATACGAGCTACACAGAAGATTTGACCAAATAATCTAATAAGTTTCTATTATGATTTAAATGTGTAGTTCTTCAGGAACTCAACATCAAATTTACATAAACGGTGACCAAGAAAAATCACATTTTTTTAACGGCCCACAAGGGTATTTGATATTAAAGTATTACTTCTTGAAGAACTATGCCACAAATCTTCATGAACAATGATTGAGATAATTCATTCCTTAAGTAGTCCTTTAGGGATGCTTTCAATAATATGATTATTTTAGTTCTTCAAGAACTATATCACAAATGTTCATAACCAATGATCTTTGAAAGATCACTTTTAAGTAATCCTTCAAGGATGTTCTAATAATAAAAATTGTAGTTCATTGGGACTATATCATAAATGATATTAATAAACAATGATAAAAAAAAAATTGCTTCTTTGAGCAATCTTTCATTTATGCTTTAATATTAAAAGAAATTAGTTCTTGAAAAAATTAATAAGAATAAAAGAGAAAATCGGTTTCTCAATGAATTCCATAAAAGTTTGTTCCTTAGTAATAGGAAAAAAAATTGTTCCATGATTAATTTGTTCCATAATTAATAGTAGTAAAAGGAATAATTAATAGGGAATAATTAAGTTTGATTAGGAATAAGAAAAATTATATATAATAACTAAGTAGTTGATATTCCTTAAAAAAAAAACTAAGTAGTTGATATTATCTCTAAACAAATTAACAAGACAATTAATTACATTAAAACAAATTAATTTATCTCGTAATGCCAATTAATTACATTACAACAAATTAATATGACATTTTTTCGCATCTACAACTCCATGTATCACAAAATGCGCATGAACTCAAACAATAATATGTTAAAGATTCAATCATACACCTTGTTTGATATAGGATAGATGAGACCAGCTTCAAGCAACTTGACCACGTCCTTTCTAATCACCTCTTTCATGGTAGGGTTGTGCCTCCGTTGTGGTTGGACCACCGGTTTGTAGTTCTCTTCCATTAAGATCTTATGCATACACACAGTAGGACTTATACCCTTCAAGTCTTCAATGGACCACCCTATGGCACCCTTGTGCATTCTCAGGACTCTCAGGAGCTTTTCTTCTTCAAGTTTATTCAGGCTCACATTGATGATGGCTGGGTACTCTTCTTTCTCACCCAGGAACACATACTTCAAATGAGGGGGCAGTTGTTTAGCTCAACTACCGGTACCTTCTTTGACTTTTTCTCAACGGCTGCTTCGTTTGGATGTAACTCCTCCCATTTAGTTGGTGTGCGTCGGTGATAGGACGGGAAGGCTTCTAACATGGCTAGAACATCAAACTCTCTAGGATCTTCACCTTCCTCAACAACTTCTGCTGGTGAGCTTAATACTCTCTCAAGTGGTAAAGCTGGAATTTCAGCTTCAAACTTTTCTTTCACGATTGAGCTAAGTATGTCAACCCTGTAACATTCCTCCTTTTCTGTTGGATGCTTCATTGCTTGGAGAACATTGAGCTTCACCACCTCATCGTCAACCTTTAGAGTCAACGTACCATCTTCCAAATCAATCATACACCTTCCAGTTTGTAAAAATGGTGTCCCCAGAATCAGCGGTATGTCCTCATCTTCTTCCATCTCAAGAACAACAAAGTCAACTGGGAATATGAATTTGTCAACCTTAACAAGTACATCTTCCACAATACCATAGGGATATTTGTAGGATTTGTCTGCAAACTGCAAGGTCATTCTTGTATCTCTCACCGTTCCAATCCCCAACTTCTTGTAAATAGATAGAGGCATTAAACTTACACTTGCTCCAAGGTCGATCAGTGCTTTCTTGAAAGTTCTATCCCCAATGGTACAAGGAATAGTAACACTTCCTGGATCTTTGAGTTTCTTTGGGATTTTTCTTTGTAACACCGCACTACACTGTTCAGTGAGCATCACATCCTCATCACCAATGCTTATCTTCCTTGAAATGATGTCCTTCATGAATTTTGCATAGGTTGGCATTTGTTCGAGAGCTTCGGCAAAAGGGATGTTGATTTGTAACTTTTTGAACATCTCAAGGAATTTACCAAAACTCTTCTTGTCTTTTTCTTTTTTCAACCTTTGTGGGAACGGTAGCTTAACCTGTGGCTTTGGTAACTCATTTTTCTTAGGATTTTCTGGTTCTCCAGCTGCATCTTGTGGTGTATTCTCTTGGACATCAACTTGTACTTCAACTAACTCAGCGGATGACTCACCCCCACCTTGTGTATCTTTAGGTTGTTGTGAGTCTTCAACCCTTCTGCTTCTTGTCATGACTGCATTCACACTTTCGTGTCCTTTGGGATTGGTAACAGTGTTGCATGGTAAAATGAGGACCTGCACACCAATCACACTTCACAGTATTCATTTGATTAACCGGAGCAATTAGAGGTTGGCTTATATTGAGAGCTGCCAATCTCTTTGTTACTTCAGCTGACACCGCTTCTTGAATCTGCTTGCTAGTGAGTATGTTCTGAGCATTTTTATGTTCAAGTTGATTCAAGTCTATGAGTCATCCTCTTGTGCCACCTGTTCTATCATACATCTCCATTTGTTCATTCAGAGCAACCGCTTCAATGACTTTGATGATTTGAGAAGCAATTTTGAAATTTATGGAACCACCAGAAGCTGTGTCTAGGACTTGTCTAGTAGCAAGGCGTAGACCATTACAAAAAATTTGCATCTGCACTGTGCTGTCATAATTATGGTCTGGACATGCTGACAACAATTTCTTGTACCTCTTATAAGAGTCTCCAAGTGATTCTCCCTCCTTCTGTTGAAAGTTGGAAATGTCTTGACGTCTGCGCACAAACAATGCTGTAGGAAAGAACTGCTCCAAGAACTTGTCTTCCATCTCATTCCATGTTGTAATACTCCCAGCTGGTAGAGAATCAAACCACTCCTTAGCATCATCAGTTAGAGAGAATGGAAACAACCGCAACCGTTTGGCTTCTTCCGAGTTCCCATCCACCTTTGTTGTCTCACACATCACAAAGAAATTTTTCAAATGCCTGTTGGCATCTTCATTGTACTTCCCCGCAAACTGTTTTTCTTTCAATTCACGGAGTAGTCCTGGGTTGATCTCAAACTTGTTAACCGTCACAGGCTGATTAGCAATGGTCAACCTGTTGCGGTTTCGATCACGGGCACCATAATCTCCGAGGAGTCTCTCTTCAGGTGGAGGAGGAGGTGGGTCTAATTCTGCCATCCTTTTAACAACTTCTATTTCCTCAGTGACCTGTTCGTCCGTGTTGATCTCAATTTCACTTGTCCCTTCCTTCTCTCTACGCTTTCTTAGTTGAGCTGCCATGCGATTCGCAAGGCAAGTCTTTTCAATTTCTGTGTCAAAGAGAAGTTCAGCTGAGGCCTGGCCTCGCATACAAGATTAGACAAACGTGAGTTATTGAGAGTGAGAACAAAAAATAAAAGTAAAAATAAAATTAGTAACAAGCAAAAGTAATTTTATTGCAGAGCAAAAAATTTCAATTGAGTAAAAGAAATTACAATTCAACAGTTAATTGGCAGTCCCCGGCAACGGCGCCAAAAACTTGATGTCGATTTTCGCAAGTGTACGAAATCGTTCAAGTAGTAAAGTTAAAACGGTAAACCGAGTGTCGAACACAAGGACTGTGTTAAAGCACAAAAGTAAGTATAAGTTTTATATCGTTCCGCAGGGATTAATGTGATATCATAAACCGTTCAACGTCGATTATCGTCTTAAGTTAGGGTTTAACCTTTTTCAATACTACACTACTCAACATTTAAAAACATAATAAATAAAACGTAGAGTAATAGGACATAGAAGGCGTTAGGATTAACGTTCATCAATCAAACTTCGTTTATATTCGATTGATTATAAATACGGATTCTAGCTTTTTCTTATATATGACATTATTACGTATTGCTCAACAACGTCATTGATTTCCCAAATGACGTCGTGAGATCGATTGTATCGTTTAATCGATGATTTCTCAATCTATTAAACGATTCAAAAGCTTTACGATCCAATACTATAATGTAATTATCAAAACCAAATCCCATTTCTAGAATTTCTTATCTTGATAGAAAATCATTCTAAACCTAGATTCAAAAGTCTTTTTCAACAACATTTAAATCAAATATAAGAGTGAAAAGCAAGAAGAAATTCAAGGGTATATAAAAATGCTAGAATCATATATTTAATAATCAAAAGTTTACAACATGGAATGATTGATTACCTATTAATCCCAACAAAGGAGATTAGTTGATCATTGTCATGACAACTATTGCAAAACAAGAAAGGAAGATGAAGATATATTAAGGCTTGATGTCTCAAAGCTTCTTAATGTATTCTTCAATCCAAATCACTTTGCTATTTGAAGTTTTCCTCCTTCTATGCCTATTCTCTCTCTCTCTTAGGAATAAACTCTTAAATTTCGTGTAAAATGAAAGTAATACAAATGTAAGTTTTTAACCTAAAAGCTGTAAAAAGCTTAAATACTAAGACTGATAAATACAATTTCGCTCAGCGATACGTATCGTCGCTCAGCGAACAAATCAAAACAGCCAATAGAGATCTGCCACGTCATCTTCAGCATTTAGACCGCCTTGATGATTTCGCTAGGCGATCAGTATTTCGCTGGGCGAAATAACTTCCCCTGTTCCAGAAATTCCCTGCCTCACTTCGCCAACCTTTCGCTGTAGGATCGCTAGGCGATAATTCTCTGCCTGACTTCGCTCAGCAGTTGCCCTAGGATCGCTAGGCGATTGTCTTCATGCTTCTCTTCAATAATTCTTTCTATTTTCAGGTCTTGGCTTGCTTTTTCCTACACAAATGGGGAAGAATGAGATATACAAAGAATAATTGGCATTTATTCATAAATTCCATGCTTTTCCTAAGATAACTTGCACAACAAGTAACTAAAAAGCTTTATAAAAGACATGGATTTATTCATATTTTGCCACTTATCAAATACTCCCCAACTTAGTTCTTTGTTTGTCCTCAAACAAAAGATTCAAAATAATTGGAAAAACAAGGCTTTGGACAAAGTTAAGCATGAGGCAAAAATTTCAAAAATGGAAGAAAAGAATTTCAGGTGAATGATTCAACTTTGATAGCGCGAGCAATAGTAAAGTTTCTCATTCCACTGAATACATACCATGAATGTGACATAGTCCTAAGCACAAATTTCATATCTCACAATTCTTGGCAAACAAAATATTTAAATTTGAACCAAACCTAACACACTTCTATATAAAAAGTAGATGAACATGTTGAAATCATTTGTGAGGGTTATGAACACTCATCCAACAAACATGATAACATTCCAATTAAATTATGTGTCCATCTAATTATCATTTCCAAAAGCATAAAAGGCATTGATCAAAAGGTCTTTAAGGGTTGTAATTGGGCTAGGTTACAAAAGAATTATCATATGTGGGATATTTGAATTCAAATGGCCAAGCAAAAGGAACATTCAATCTAATTACAAACTTCCTTCTTTTTCCAATACAACACTTGATGAATTTCATATTTTTTTCTTTTCTTGCTTGATCTTGACAACTTTTTCTTTGAATTATTGCAAACCTTTTCATTTTTTTCTCTTTTCTTTTTCTTGGTTTGCTTTTCTTTCTTTTTTCTTTTCTTTTCTTTTCTTTTTCTTTTCTTTTTCTTGTTGTCAAGATCAATTATCACATTCACCATTACATTGACATAAACATAACCTCCCTTTCTCCCCAACTTATTTCAATGACACCCTAATCGAATGTTCCTTTATCATTATGGCAAAGGTCAATAAAAACGATGGATAAGGGTTCACAAGAAAACAACTATCAGAATTCAATAAAGAGTTAACTATGAACTGAATTTTTTTACAAACTCCGGCAATTTAAATAAGCAGATGAGCTTATTAAAATTGACAGTTCACAGTTAACAATTCTGATTCAATAGGCTCAGATGGGTTAACAGATACTCACACATCTCACAGGGTAGGTTCATTTGGTCAAGTATTTCACTCAATTTCAAAAAATTGCCTTGATCACTTCAATGCTTTTATACAAATTAAAACAACAACAGATTTAACATAAAATAACTGAGTTAAACATGAAATGTTGGTCTCCTGCATATATATACAATGGTTGAGGATTCCTCACATTTTGGCTAGTTCTAAATTGGTTCAAACGTAAATATGTGCTTACTTAAAACTGAGTAACATAAAAATTGTGTGCAAAGGACTCATTTCACAATCAAGTATATACCTAGAAAAACAAGAAACGAGTACCTTAGCTGCGTGCTTTATCACTAACTTTTTATCATTATCACTCACCTGATCTTTTGCTCACAGCTTTGGCTTAGTTCAAGCATTTAGCTTTGAGTATTTGAACAGGGTTCACACAATTGAAAATTAACTATACTAACTAAAACATGACTAAAATAAATAAATATAACACACAAAATTAACATAAAACATAACTTAAGCAAATTGTACCAAAAGTACATAAAATTCAAAGTACAGAATTCAAATACGGAATTAAAAGTACGGAAGCAAAGTACAAATCAAAATACCGAAACAAATACGGAAATTCAGTTATACAAGCCATGGTATTTCAGACAATCCAAAAAAAATTCTGACTGAAAGCATTAAAGATAATATTTCACTGAATGTGCGTGCTTTCAAGTTGTACTTCTTCTTCAGTCCTCCATCTCCTCATCACTTTCCGTCTCCTCATCCACACCACCAGCTGCTACAACATCATCATCAGCACCTGCAGCTGCACTGCCCCCTCCATAAAAGAATGGCCTGTCCCCAGGGTAATTCACATAGGAACGGTACTGATCCGGAGTCATAACCTGCTGAGCAGGGTCTGATGGAGCACCCCACTGCTGCTGCATACGATAGAGCGACTCCTGGATAACCAGCTGACCTCTGTAGTGTGCCTCCATAGCATCCCAAGTGTAACTCTGATACCTAGGATCCCACTGTGGAAACTGAGTTTGTTGTGGCTGTGAAGGCTGCTGCTCCTGTGCTTGTGAAGATTCAGGCTGATCTTGTGTTTGGTGGGGGGTTCTTCTGACTTGCCTCCCCTCATTGTGTCGGGCAATATATGCATCATCCACCGGATTTACTATCTGCTCGTGGATTTGTGGTGGGAGGACAATGCGTGCTGACTGGCACAGGCCCATAATCAGTCCAGGAAAGGCAAGTGGACACTTAGCAGTTGTTATGCCACTCATTGCAAGTGTTTTAAGCTCCTTTGCAATGATTCTGGCAACGTCCACTTTCTTCCCAGCAAGGATACAGTAGATGAGGGGGGGTGACATCCAATGTGGTTGAGGACATATGGCTTTTGGGACGGATATTGTGTAAAATCAGGTTTAGAATCACCTGAGCCGGCATTGTCATGTCCTGCTTCAATGCTCTAAAAGGCCTCCCAGCTGCATTCAGATCATAGTCCTTGCCCTCCTTGAAGATAGCTTTCTTAATTTCTTCGTGGTCCCAGTTGCCACGAGCTTGCTGAGTGTGGTACTCACACAAGTATTCAGATTCAACAGGAGTCAGAGGGTTTCCAAGGTAAGCATTGATGGCTGGGCGGTGAAACTTCACAACATGGCCACGGACAAAGGTTTGGAATTCAAATGGGTCCTCAGGGTCATCCGGTATTGCGTTCGCGTAGAACTCCCTCACAATATCCGCGTTGATATTAGTCGGAGGACTAACCAATGTCTCCCACTTCCGGCTCTCAAAAATCCCCAAAATTCCAGTGTATTTCCCTTGAGGATTGATGATGAATTCTTTCTCGTGCAAAAACTTCCTCTTGAGCAGCTCCTGGTACCTTGCTGCGTGATGTGCACTCCGGAAGCGACTCGCATCGAACGGAGCGGATGCTCGAGAAGACGCTTCTCCTGCTTGCCTTTTGCTTCCGGTTGCTTTGGTTTTAGGTGCCATGCTGCAAAATAAACAGACAAAACACACAGAACAAAATAGATAGAGGTAAGTATAAAAATGGCATTGAAATTATCAGAGCAAAAATTTTTAAATTTCTGGAGACAATCGCTAGGCGAAACTAAGAGTCGCTAGGCGAAAATGTTCATAGATTCTGGGTTTTCCAGATGAACTTTCGCCTAGGCGATCTTATTTTCGCTCAGCGAAAATGTGCAGGAATTGAAATTTTTTACGAAAATCTGTCATGAACTACCTCTAACTACTTCTAATCACCAGCTAACACACCCAATACTCTTAGAAATGAGGTAGAATAACAGCTTTGGCATACAAACACCCCAAACCCTAATTTATTTCAAATTTATACAAAATGGGTTTGTTTTCAAAAAATGAATCAAAATTCGATTTTTGCATGGCATTGATGTTGTTATTCTAGTTCATATCTAACATAGATAAATTTCTAACTTAACCAGCATTCTAAACACTATAATCACAACATATACAACCTATTCTTATCAAATCAAAATAATGAACCCATTTTCGAATTTTTCATAAAAAGTAAGAAAGGAACTCAAACCTGATGATTAAGTGCGAGATGAAATGATGCAATGAAATGCAGGTGCTTAATCTGGCTTTGGTTGAGCTTGGGTTGGAATTTTTGAGAAGAATGTGAAAGGTTTTGAGTGGTTTTGTGAAAAATGAAGAAAAAAATGGGTTAGAACCGGTTTTGGGTTATTTTTGGGTGGTTGGGAACGGTTGGGACATCATTAATGAGGCCATGAGGGTTGACTGGCTTTGGAAACAGGAACTGTCTGTCTTCGTATTTTCGCTGAGCGAAAGTTTCATCGCTGTCAAAGCTGGTCAAACTGACCTATAAATGTCGCTTAGCGAACGTCTTATTCGCCCAACGATCCATGACAGGTAAAATTTTCAAGTTCTGTATTCTGGACTGGTTTCTGATTTTGAATGTAAAGTGACCTAAACTAAAATGCAAAGCAGTAAACTACTTACAAAATTGGGGTGCCTCCCAACAAGCTCTTGTTTAACGTCATTAGATCGACGCCTGTTACATGTTTGCTTAAGAATTGATGAGTGAAATCGTCGTCGTGTGCCGAACAACTTCACCTCCAAAATATGGTTTCAGCCTCTGTCCATTCACTGTCCATGTTGACTTAGTGATAGGATCTTCTAGTTCCACAGCTCCATAAGGTTTAACCTCCTTGATCATGAACGGACCGGACCATTTGGACTTCAATTTACCCGGAAATAGTCTTAGCCTTGCATTGAACAACAACACCATTTGACCGGGCCTGAATTCCCTCTTCATGATCTTCTTGTCATGATACCGTTTGACCTTTTCCTTATAAAGCTTGCTTGACTGATAGGCTTGGTCACGCATTTCCTCTAGCTCATTCATCTGAAGCTTTCTCTTCTCCCCCGCTTGCTCTTGATCAAAGTTCAAAAACTTGAGCGCCCAAAACGCTTTGTGCTCCAACTCAACCGGCAAGTGGCATGCTTTCCCATACACCAACTGGAATGGTGTGAAACCCGTAGGAGCTTTGTATGCGGTCCTATAGGCCCACAATGCTTCGTCCAGTTTCATCGCCCAATCCTTTCTTGATGATGACACGGTCTTCTCAAGTATCCGTTTGATTTCACGGTTGGATACCTCGGCTTGACCGTTGGTCTGTGGATGGTATGGTGAAGCTACCTTGTACTTTACTCCATAGTGCTCAAGTGCTTTTGCTAACTGTTGATTGCAGAAGTGAGAACCTCCATCACTTATTAGCACTCTTGGAGTTCCAAATCGGGAAAAGATGTTTCTTTTCAGAAATTTGACCACCGTCTTGCTATCGGCTTTCTGGGATGCTATTGCTTCTACCCACTTTGACACATAGTCAACAGCCACCAGAATGTACTCGTTGTTCATGGAGGATGGAAATGGCCCTACAAAGTCAATACCCCAACAGTCGAAGACTTCGACTTCAAGGATACTTTGTAGAGGCATTTCATTCCTTTTTGAAATCCCTCCGGTTTTCTGGCAACTCTCGCATTCCTTCACATGTTTGTATGCGTCTTTGAACAACGTGGGCCAATAAAAGCCTGCTTGAAGAACTTTTGCTCCAGTTCTTTCACCACTATAATGACCACCATATGGCGAGTTGTGACAGTGCCACATGATGTCCTTGGCTTCTTCTCTTGCAACACATCTTCTTAATAAGTGGTCTGCTCCAATCTTGAAGAGGTACGGGTCATCCCAAATGAATTGAGTTGCGTCTCTCAACAACCTCTTCTTCATTTGCCAAGTGTAATCCTCCGGTATGAAACCCGTTGCTTTGTAGTTGGCCATGTCAGCGAACCATGGTCTTTCTTGCACCATAAGCAACTTCTCATCCGGGAACTCTTCAAGGATGTCCCTTTCATTCTTCGTTATCTCATCGTTCACCAATCTTGACAGATGATCAGCTACTAGGTTCTCAGTCCCCTTCTTGTCCTTAATCTCCAAATCAAACTCTTGGAGTAGCAACATCCAACGGATGAGTCTCGGCTTTGAGTCGGGTTTGGTAATTAAGTACTTGATAGCTGCATGGTCAGTCCAGATAACAATTTTTGAACCAATGAGATACGAACGAAATTTTTCTAATGCGAACACTATAGCAAGTAATTCTTTTTCAGTGGTAGCATAATTGACTTGTGCGTCATTTAAAACTTTACTTGCATAGTGTATAGCATGAAAAATTTTGTTTTTGCGTTGACCTAACACCGCGCCTACCGCATAATCACTTGCATCGCACATAAGTTCAAAATCATATGTCCAATTTGGTGCGGTGATTATGGGTGCGGATGTTAAGCTATCCTTTAAACTATTAAAAGCATGTAAACAATCAATATCAAAATCAAAAGACTTATCTTTGTTGAGCAAGTTGCTCAATGGCTTTGCAATTTTTGAGAAGTCTTTTATGAATCTCCGATAGAACCCGGCATGGCCTAGGAAACTTCGGATTCCTTTGACGTTGACTGGTGGTGGAAGCTTTCCTATCACGTCGATCTTAGCTTTATCAACTTCAATACCCTTGGAGGAGATCTTGTGACCAAGGACTATACCCTCGGTTACCATGAAGTGACACTTCTCCCAATTGAGCACCAAGTTGGTTTCCTTGCACCGTTTCAGTACCGTGTCCAGATTCTTCAAGCACAAATCATATGATGACCCGAAAACTGAGAAGTCGTCCATAAACACTTCAATGCTCTTCTCTATCAAGTCTGCAAAGATGGCTTGCATGCATCGTTGAAATGTTGCTGGAGCGTTACATAATCCGAACGGCATGCGTCGATATGCAAAAACAACAAAAGGACATGTGAATGCAGTCTTCTCGTGATCGTCTGGATTCACCGAAATCTGATTGTAACCCGAATATCCGTCAAGGAAACAGTAAAAAGCTTGTCCTGACAGCCTCTCTAGCATTTGATCCATAAATGGTAGAGGAAAATGATCCTTTCTAGTTGCTTTGTTAAGCCTCCGGTAGTCGATACACATCCTCCAACCGGTTACGGTTCTTGTCGGTATGAGCTCATTCTTCTCGTTCGTGATTACCGTCATACCTCCCTTCTTAGGGACAACTTGAACCGGACTAACCCAAGTGCTATCCGAGATCGGATATATCATGCCGGCTTCAAGTAGCTTAACTACTTCCTTCCGAACTACTTCCTTCATGTTTGGGTTTAGCCGTCTTTGAGGTTGTGCTACCGGCTTATAATCCTCTTCCATCATGATCTTATGCATGCAATAGGAAGGACTTATCCCTTTTAAGTCGGATAGTGTCCAACCTATTGCTTCCTTGTTAGACTTCAAAACTTCTACCAATTTTGTTTCTTCATGGTTTGACAAGGAGCTACTAATGATTACCGGTTTGGTACCCTCCTTATCAAGAAACACATACTTCAAATGTGAGGGCAAGATCTTCATCTCCGGCTTCACTTCTTCTATTTTAGCTTCATTCGTCAATTCCTCGATTTTGGCTTTGTGAGGAGGAATTTCCTTCAACGAATCGAGCTCCTTCAAACACTCTTCAAGCTCCTTCTCACCTTCTTCTCCTATGATACTTAGTGCATTTGTCAATGCTCTTTCAAGATGTGTCAAATGATGCAATTGGTTTCTCGTATCAACTATCAATTCTTCCGTTGCATCCATCTTGAAGCAAGCACCTTTATCACTAGGATACTTCATCGCTTCGTTAATGTTGAAATTGACTTCTTCATCGTCCACACGGACTTTCATTAAGCCTCCGTCAAGATCAATCATCATCCGTGCCGTTTGCATGAAAGTTCTCCCAAGAAGTAGCGGCACATCATCATCCTCCGGTATGTCCATCACTACAAAGTCGATGGGGAACAAGAACTTGTCGACTTTCACCAACACGTCTTCAGCAATTCCCAATGGACGAGTGTAGGATTTGTCGGCCAATTGCAAGGTTAAGTTGGTTCTTTTCACAACTATATCAACAATCCTTTTGACAACGGATAATGGGATTAGGTTGATACTTGAACCCAAATCAATGAGTGCCTTGCCGACATTAACATTGCCAATGGACACCGGCAGTGTAACTTTGCCCGGATCTCTCTCCTTTCTTGGCAATGTTCTCTGGATGATTGCACTACAATTCGCGTCTAGCTGAATTGTTTCTTCTTCATTAAACCTCCTCTTCTTGGAGAGAATTTCTTTCATGAACTTGGCATAAGTCGGCATTTGCTCTAGGGCTTCCGAGAACGGTATGTTGATTTGTAAACGCTTAAAAATGTCAAGGAACCTAGCAAACTGCCTCTCTTTCTCTTTTTTGGCTGGTGTAGTTGGGTAAGGTAGGTGTGGTGTTGGTGCATTCTTCACTACTTCTTGCTTCTTGCCCTTCTCCTTCACCACATCCTTCTTCCACACTATGTTCTCATTTTCAACTACATCCTTATTATTTTTTTCAACTTCTTCCTCTCTATGTACACCTTCTGTTTCTTCCTCATGTCCTTCATCATCATCCTTCTCCTCATTCTCAACAATCCTTCTCTCTACTTCCAGGTTGTCCCCTATACCTCTACCAATGACCTTCCCGCTCCGAGTAGCAATTGCCTTGCAATTTTCGTTGTCTCTTGATGCAAGGACTTCCTCATCAAAATGACTTAATTGTCATTTTGATGATGATGCATGATCCTTTGGGTTGGTTTGTGTGTTGGCGGTAAAGGTTCCGCCTTGTTGAGTAGCTTGAGATAGTTGTTGTGCCAACTGGCCCACTTGCGTCTCCAGATTTTTGATGTAAGCATCAGTGTTCTTTTGGTTAGCCATTGACATCTGCATGAATTGATTGAGGGTTTCAGTCGGTGGTTTGGTTGCGGTTTTGTTGTGGAGGTTGGTATTGATTAAAGTTTTGGTAAGGTTGTCGGTTATGTTGCCCAGCTTCTTGCCTCCAACCTTGGCCATAGTTTGGATTATTCCCTCTTGGGAAGTTGTTTGGATGGCTTTGGTATTGGTTTTGAAACTGTTGAGGCCTTGGTTGATTTCCAACATAGCTTACCTCTTCTGTAGGTGGTGGACAAAATCTGGTTGGGTGATCTCCCGAACAAAGCTCGCATGATGCGACTTGGTGTTGTCTTCTTTGTTCGTTCTGGATATCCTTCATTTGTTGAGGAAGGTTGGCCATCTTTCTTTGTCAACTCTTCCACTTGTTGCGTGAGCAATTTGTTTTGCGCTAGGATAGCATCAGTTCGTTCCCAAATCTAGGATTCCCGCCTTCCTTTGGCCTTTGGCTTCGGTTATGATGAGCCTGGTGATCATTCAATGCCATTCTCTCTATAATAGCAACAAGCATCCTCGGCGCTCTTGGCCATCAAAGAACCACCAGCATGCAGCATCAAGCAATAGCTTGGATTGTTGTTGCATCCCGTTCCGGAATAGATGAATTTGTGTTAAAGTCATCAAATCCATGATTAGGACATCTTCTGAGCATTGACTTGAAACGCTCCCACGCTTCGCATAACGTCTCACTAGAACCTTGTGAGAACACAGCAATAGTTGTCTTCGCCTCCATGAAACGATTCTGAGGGAAGAACCTCTCAAGGAATTTCTCCTCAAGCGTGTTCCAATTCGTCATTACCGTCGGTGGCTGGTCCAAATACCACTCCTTAGCTTTGCCAATCAATGAATGAGGAAACATCCTCATGAATATAGCCTCCTCGTTGTTTTCCGTCTCACCAAGGGTACCCGCAATCTCGTAAATTTTTGTGAGATGTTGGAACGGGTCTTCATGGTCTAATCCTGAGAAGGGATTAGCATAGAGTATTTGTAAGATCCCCGTCTTCATCTCGGTTTGCTTGGTAGTCCGTGGCAATTTCCCCAATTGTGCTAAACGGCGTGGGCTATTATGACATGGCATCCCACGACCGCCTGAACCTCCAGGATCTCCAGCTGCAGCCATTGATAACTCTTGGCTTGGACTTGGACTATGTAAAGGACTAGAAACAGAAGCTTCCTCTTGTTGCCTTTTCTTTGCTTGCTGCTTCTTTTTCCGATTTTTGCTATTGTTTCTACGAGCTGTTCTCTCTATCTCGGAATCAAAAAGAAGTTGGTCCTCCGATACTTGACCTCGCATATACGATTTCAACAATCTGACCACAAAGAATTAGCAAACAAGATGGATAAGGAATAATAGTTATATACATAAAAGAATTTTGTGCAAAATTGCTTAAAACCATAATTAAAGTTGCAATGATTATAATATCATAACTTTAATCCCCGGCAACGGCGCCATTTTGTTAAAGCACAAAAGTAAGTATAAGTTTTATATCGTTCCGCAGGGATTAATGTGATATCATAAACCGTTCAACGTCGATTATCGTCTTAAGTTAGGGTTTAACCTTTTTCAATACTACACTACTCAACATTTAAAAACATAATAAATAAAACGTAGAGTAATAGGACATAGAAGGCGTTAGGATTAACGTTCATCAATCAAACATCGTTTGTATTCGATTGATCATAAATACGGATTCTAGCTTTTTCTTATATATGACATTATCACGTATTGCTCAACAACGTCATTGATTTCCCAAATGACGTCGTGAGATCGATCGTATCGTTTAATCGATGATTTCTCAATCTATTAAACGATTCGAAAGCTTTACGATCCAATACTTTAATGTAATTATCAAAACCAAATCCCATTTCTAGAATTTCTTATCTTGATAGAATATCATTCTAAACCTAGATTCAAAAGTATTTTCCAACATCATTTAAATCAAATATAAGAGTGAAAAGCAAGAATAAATTCAATGGTATATAAAAATGCTAGAATCATATATTTAATAAATCAAAAGTTTACAACATAGAGTGATTGATTACCTATTAATCCCAACAAAGGAGATTAGTTGATCATTGTCATGATAACTATTGCAAAACAAGAAAGGAAGATGAAGATATGTTAAGGCTTGATTTCTCAAAGCTTCTTAATGGAATCTTCAATTCAAATCCTTTTGCTATTTGAAGTTTACCTCCTTCAATGCCTATTCTATCTCTCTTAGGAATAAACTCTTAAATTTCGTGTAAAATGAAAGCAATACAAATGTAAGTTTTTAACCTAAAAGCTGTAAAAAGCTTAAATACTAAGACTGATAAATACAATTTCGCTCAGCGATACGTATCGTCGCTCAGCGAACAAATCAAAACAACCAATAGAGATCTGCCACGTCATCTTCAGCATTTAGACCGCCTTGATGATTTCGCTAGGCGATCAGTATTTCGCTGGGCGAAATAACTTCCCCTGTTCCAGAAATTCCCTGCCTCACTTCGCCAACCTTTCGCTGTAGGATCGCTAGGCGATAATTCTCTGCCTCACTTCGCTCAGCATTCGCCAAGATATCGCTAGGCGATAATTCTCTGCCTGACTTCGCTCAGCAGTCGCCCTAGGATCGCTAGGCGATTGTCTTCATGCTTCTCTTCAATAATTCTTTCTATTTTCAGGTCCTGGCTTGCTTTTTCCTACACAAATGGGGAAGAATGAGATATACAAAGAATAATTGGCATTTATTCATAAATTCCATGCTTTTCCTAAGATAACTTGCACAACAAGTAACTAAAAAGCTTTATAAAAGACATGGATTTATTCATATTTTGCCACTTATCATGGTCTTTGGTTTCTCACCAAATTTGAGTCTCCCTTCATTGAGAGCCTTTTGAACCAAATCCCTGAAAAGAATACAACGTGAGGTTTTATGGCCAAGGAAATTATGAAATTTACAATAATCCCTTTTTTCTGCTGCTCGATTGGGGGTACTTTTAAGCCCTTAGGAACAATAATCTGGCCATCTGTGACTAATAAATCAAATATTTCATCACATTTGGTTATGTCAAATGTATAAGTTTTAGACATGAATTTATCATTTTTAGGTTCAACAGGATTTTTCCCATTCGAAGGTCTAAGGAGTTTACAGACATAAGGAGGTCCAGGTTTTAATTCTGCTAAATCAACGTCATTGTCTTCGATATCTTCATAAGTGATATCGAACTCTTGGTCACTGTCATTTGCTTCGACATATGCAACCTTTTCCCTCTTGTGAAATTTAGAATTTCTAGCCTTTTCAGCTTTCAGTCGTTCGACTTGTCGAACTCTATCCGCCAACTGAGCCATGTCCCTCAAATACTGAGTATCTAATTTCTTTCTAATCGAATAGTCTAGGCCACCAGCAGCCATTTCGACTAATTCATGTTCAGGGACTTGGGTGAAGCATCTTGCCTTTAAAAGTCTGAATCTATTCAGATAATCATCAATTGATTCAGGTGCTTTACGTCGAACACTTGCCAATTCTTTAAGGCTTATTTTTTACTGTCCCATGTAAAACTGTTCATGGAAAATTCTCTCTAATTGATTCCAATTATGTATGGAATGTGGAGGGAGGGTTGTAAACCATGTAAAAGCATTTTTTGTTAGAGAATTTGGGAAGTACTTCATCCTTAAATTTTCATTATTTGCTATGTCTCCTGCTTCTGTCAGAAATCTTGCAATGTGCTCAACAGTTGATTCGCTAGTGTCACCAGCGAACTTGGTGAATTTTGGGATTTTGACACCCCTTGGTAGTTCGGTTTGAAGCACATATTCTGACAAGGCAGAAACAAAGTTTGGTCTATGTAAACCTACATTCAGACCATTTTGGACTAAGATAGCTTCGACCAAATTTGCTATGTTATTTTGTGCCCCTAAGTTATTTTGTTGGACCTTTCTAACCACTTCATCAGCATTTGATTTCGATTTACTAAGACTAATCCTGGATTTGGTTCGATTTGTGGTTGGACTTGTGGTTGGACTTGTGGTTCGATTGGAACCACTTGTAATTGTCCTTGATTAGGTTGTACCACTATGTTATTGGGCATAGGCACCATAACATTATTCGGTATTTGGCCGTTTTGTATGGGTGCTAGATTCTGAATCTGGGGGACTGGTTGATTAGGAACATGAGGAGCCCCAAAGAAATCAGCCATCCTACCCATCTGGGTGGCTAACAATTGATAAGTCTGGTTAGTATTTTGTATCAAAGGATTAAACACTGTACCAATTTGTTGTGTCAACATATTAACCATATCATGATTACTTTCATCCATTTGTTGCCTTAAAGACATCAAGGATGTATTAGTTAATGGTGGCGCTGCATTTCGATTAACAGAACTAGAGGCCAAACGCTGGTTTATAGGCGAGTAAACGCCAGGCACAGTTTCTGAAAATAATGAAGGGTTAGTTTGTAACCCTTGCATCAGTGCTGTAGGCATACCATATGGCATATTCCTACTGTTGCCTTGATTCATATATTGTGAAAAAGGCATACTGAACGTAGAGCCGATTGTGCCTCCCCCTCTTACTGGGGATGACTGGCTCCCTACATTTTGGGGTATCGAAACTGCAGGGCCTGCAGTGGTGAAAGGCATCGTTGTTGACGCATTGATAGGCATAGTAACACCCATTGTCGAAGAACTGGGAGCGGATATGGTTGCTCCAGTCACATTCGCAACAACTTCACTCGAAGTGTTCAATGCACTCGAAGGCGCGGACATATTATTGTTATCATTCATATTTGCATTTTCCATATTATTTGTGCTTGTATTTCTGGGTGGTGGTCTAACCATTTCAGGGAGTATTTTCCCACTCCTCAAGAACATGCACTAACGCAATTTCCAGAAAGAATGCAGAAATAGAACTTGCAAATCCAAACGAAAATATTTTTTAGAAAGGATTCAAATAAAGCACACGTCCCACTGGGCGTGCCAATTTGTTTACGCTGAAGTTTGGTAAACAACCGCTAGTCTGGGTTAATTGCTTGCGAGACCAACTAGTGAATCTCAGGAGCATAGTACTTTGTTTGAATTCTTTAAGTTGTTTGAATGTTCATTACGCATAAACATTTATTGTAGTTTTAGGAGAATTAAATATACAAGTCACTTGGATTACAAGCAACAAGGCAAGTAAATTTTTAATAAACAAACGCTTTGTTTCGATCGAAATAGGTAAATGACGAGAATTTAAATGAAAGGCAGTAAACTTTGCATGGAATTTAAAGTGCTTGAAAGATAAATTTACATGAAAAGTAAATTGCATAGAATTGTAAAATGTGCTTTACAGAAAAGAATGGTTCACAGATTCATACTTGGATCCCATTTCACTCGTTTCTCTCGATAGCATGGATACTTTGAGTTTTACAAGGATTTTTGTATAAATGAATTGCGACCTTGTTTCTGACTAAAAAACTACTATATATAGACTTTCGAAAATAAACTGTCCTAACGGTCGAACACTACCCTACTACCAAGTGTCCTGCCACGTACACCCTGCATGCACCTAACTACTCCTTAGAACGGTTGTCTGTATCGCTCGAAGTCGAACTGAATTTGTGAAGTTTGTCAGAATTGTGCTAAGTCCAGAAATCTGTTGCTTCGATTCGATCATACGCTAGGTCGATTTGCCCAATGGTTCGAAGCCCTCTTTCTTGCCTTAGCCTTGTGTTTGTAAATATTCTCTTGAACCTGTGAACGTTTCCATTAGAATCTTCTTGCTCTTCGATTCGATAAAATCTGACAAGATTCTCTTCAGCATTTAATGCGTGTTTAGAGCATATTTTTAGCTTATCAAAAATATGGGCTAACACACCGTGGCTGTCGTCACTGAAGTATAACGTGACGGAACCCCGACGACCATCATATCAATGCACTTGATGACATAGATCGATATGGATGAGTGACATGGAAATTTCATGTAATGTGATCTCTAAATCATGCCTATTTCCAATTGGTCCAACTGAAAACTTTAGTGAGATCAAACCGAAGTTTGCAAATTCAATATTTGCACCAAATGATACTTAAATGGTTATAACAAAAATAACCTCGTCAACTTTATTTCTGCAGAAAATCATAACATAAAGTCTGCATCAATATCAAAACAAAAGTATAGAACATAGAATAAAAGAGACTTCCACTAATATAAGACATCCTTAATGACAACAACCATATGAAAGACCTTATGTGTCTTGTCTTTGATTAGTGGGTCACCTAGCAAAAAGTTTGTCTCTAATGTTCTATCATTTAACAACAATAATTTATAAGGTAATGAACTTATAAACTTTGTTATTAAAACATTATATGGCTACATTATGTCACTATATAATTTAAATGGTTTTTCAATCCCTTTTTACTATTCAACCAAGTGACATAAATACTTACAGTCATTTCCTGAGTTAGGATGTGTATTATATACACACATCCAAAATTCAGAGTCTAACACACTAATGATCTTTAAATTGTCAGATCCCTGATGTGAGTATAAGCTCTTTTGTTCTTTTTAAAAAAATTTGTGTGGTTGCCTGTTCAACAATTCAAGCATTGAATTGCTCAAATATCTATCAAACAATCTGGTTATATATGTTATTTTCAAATGTGTATAAATAAGATCATACATAAGAATCCTATAGACAAAACATAGGAAAATACTTAATTTTCGGAATATAAATTTTCTATTGGGCAATATTTGAGACTGAAAAGTCTCTCTCGGTGATTGAGGTCACCCATAAATTATTATCTTTAATGTCAATTTATCTTTAACTTTATTGATATAAATCTTTTGTGACATCTGAAGGATACCTTGAGAGTAATCTTTAAGTATCTAAAACTTTATACAAAAGAAGTGTCCCCAAGATCTTTCATCGCTAATTCGTTAGAGATTTTCTTGGTTTCACATAACTAATATATATCATTGTTAACTAAATAAAATAAAATCGACACAATAAAATATGAATATAAATTTACTCCCACGGAACTTTCTAAATCCACAAATCTCCATAATATTATCTCAAAATCAAATGAGACAAATACTTTATGAGAATTTGTGATAACAATAAAGAGACAAATTTCTTAACTCTTAAGTGGATTTCATGATTTTGCAAATCATCTACTTTGTATCAATTGAAACAAAAGTTTTCTTTAGTCGCACCATATTGTATCATTAATGTCGCCATTAAGAAACATTGTATTGACATCCATCTTATGTAGCGCCAAAATTATAACAAGAAAACCAGGATCATGACTGTCTTAATAGAGTCTTTCAAATATACTAAATAGAATTTCTCTTATCAGTCAATTCCTTATGACACAAGATGCCCTAGTTCTTGAGGGTGTTGAGTTTGATCTATATGAATTAACTTCTTAACTTGATTTAGAGGAAGAACAATAATGTCCTCATGAGGAGCTAAACATACTATAATAATAGTAACTATATGAATTAGTTTAAAACCAATTCTTCCTCATTCAATTTTGTTCTATTACCATATCTCGCCCCCAAACTCAATATCCTCAAGAAAACGTAACAATTTATGTCTCAAACATTTCCTTACTTTGTGGGACGAAAAACTTATAGTTTCCAAACCCTTAAAGAATTATAGAATGTCACAAGTCATAACTGAATTAACTCTAATAATTGAAATTAAAAGACACATTGAATCATCATTTGAAAACAAAACTCAAAATATCTTGATTTATTCAAAGAGAAATTAAAACAAAAAAAAATTAATTAAAATAATAATTCACCAAATTGTCTTTTAAATACAAAAATAAACTAGTAACGACAATCTAAAAATAGTTAAAACAATGAATAAAATAATCTTTATCGACTTTGTCCATTCTAAAACAATTTTTTGAGGTATTTTTCGAATGAGCACTATTTTATTTTCTCTTGCTTCAACTTTTCTTTATTTGCACACTTTATGAATTGATCCTTTAAAGGATCATTTCTAAATTTAACAGTTATAAACTTAATTGTGCAAAGAGAATACTAAATGCTGAATTTTCGAACAAGTCATATGATAGTCGAAATTACCGAATTTTCGAACAAATCATCTGATAGTCAAAATTATAGTGTCTCGGCAAGATTAAATAGTTACATAATGTGATCCTAATATTTTCTTTGCCTAATAATCTTAATGAAATAATCACTCTTCAACGAGAGCTTGTCTTTCTCTACATTGCTATAAAACCACCTTAGTTCAAGCAAAGAAATATGACAAAAAATTTGTCATCTTAAACAACACCTCTAATATATATGATATTTTAGCTTTATGATCACATGTGACCTATAAGATTTTGTGTATACTCACTTGTCAAACTTGATTCTCACATTAGGTGCTGAATTTGTGAGAGAATGTGAGTTTCACCACCCTTATCTAAGGTCTAGATCCAAGAACAATATCAATATTATTCTTTTAATTCCTAAAAGTTAAAACTTTTAAGAGTTAAAAAATTTAACTCAAATTAACATATACATAAACTATATTAGCTTAAAGAGAACAAGAGTAGCAAAAAGCACTCACCAAAATACCTAGTGCACCGTTAATATCAAGTCTTTAAACAATAATATCAATTGCTAGTGGTATTTTACAGCAATGATCAAACAATGACAATTTACTTTGACAAAGAATGAATTCTTATAATTGTCACATGTTTACCATAATATATGTGAATGTAAACTCTTAAATATATAAATAAGTTTACAATATCATCACACATGTCAATAAAATATTATAGAGACATGTGCATCTTTATTTGTAAATTAAAAGACATAAACAAGATACCAAGCACATCATTAATTTCCAACCTTCGGATTGTAAAAAATTAACTGCAAGCGGTACTCTCAATGCAATGATCAAACATTGATGATAAGTCCTGTCAAATAATAGTCACCTTCGGGCATCCTATTATCCACATGAAAAATTACTTTATAATCACCACATATTTACCATCACATGTATGTAACTATTCGGCCAAGTTGTGTCTTCCTTGGGGCCGACGACAACTCGCATAAATAATTACACACTACATCTTTTGTAACTTCAGTTGAGTCGAATCTACGCAACAGAGGTTACTTGGGCAACATTATTGTTTCAACCGACTCAACCGCAGTTACTAGATAATTTTAATATATATCAAATGGGGTGATAAGTCCTGTCAAATAATAGTCACCTTCTGATAAGTTCTGTTTATGTTCTCATCCCTACTAGAACTCAAATGGGTCGTTTATGTATTATGTGAATTTGGGTCATTTTTTTTGTTCTTGTTCCTGTTTTTACTCTTGTTCCTATTTTGTGTTTCAGTTTCCTTGAATCCAAAATCGAACCCAGCAGTGAAGGAAGACAAATGACCAAACGAAGAATCGGCGGCGGCTTCGTTGTCTTATAATAACTTAAAGGTACTTCTAATAACTTATTAATGCTGATATTTGACAATAGTTTATAATAACTTAAAGGTACTCATCTTGTAGATTGTAGTTTTGTGTGTAAAGATACCTATATTAGATAATAGCTTATTAAAAAAGGTACTAATCTTACGATTAAAGTCTTTTAGAATAATCTGGAAATTGGCAATTATTGATTTTGTAATGGTTGTTGAGCAATTATTGATTTTGTGTGTAATGATTGTGTTCATGTTAGGATCAGTTTTGCCTTGTGCTGTTATTGTGTTCTGCTATCCTGGCATAGGTTGTCTTGGTAAAATGTTGCAGTTTTGTAGTACGACGGCTTAGTTGCCGAAAATGAAATCAACTGTTTCATAGATGTTGCATTCGTGGTAGAATTGACGATTCGAGTGAGCATATATCAACTGTTTCATAGATGTTGCATTATATTTAGATAACTTGTTTCTCTTTATTTACTATATATTGTATTGTTCACTTTGTAGATTCTTGCCCTCTTACCCGGCAACTAATGGTATTGGGGAAATTTTCAAGAGTCATTTTAATGGGTCATGGCCATCGTGGAAAAAGGTACCTAGTGCGACAAGAGACATGTGGTTTGGAGAATTTAAGGTATGTTTTATTCCTTTTCCCTTCATATTTTCTTCCGCTTCCATCTCACATGCACCTCTTTCTCCCCATTCATTTTTGTTTGTTTTTACGTACAGAAAAAGTTTTCCATTTGTCCACCCGATGATAGATGGGCAAGAAAGAACTTTAAAATGAGAGGTGCAGCAGTTATGAAAAATAATTTAAACAAGGCTCGCACCATAATGGATAGGCCGAGTTGGATTAATGAGGATATTTGGCCTAGCTTATGTAATCATTGGGCAAGTCAAGCATATAAAAAAAAGAGGATACAAGCCAAGACCAATCAAGCATCTAATTGTGGAGGGTTGGGAGGGTCCCTTCACACTTGCGGCTCTATCACCGCTTCTCAACATAAAGATAATATGGTAGTAACCTTTCTTTTACTTTATTCCAACATGATTATTATACTGAAACACTTCAATAGCTGCATTATTTTTTGCATAGTACGTATTCAAATAAATGTTATGTCCAGGAGATTGTTTCAAAAAGGACATTATTTTTTGCTGCATTATGGTATTTTTTTTCATGGAGTAGCTGATGTCCTTTATTGTTGTGTATGACTGTTATGTTGTGAGGGGTCTGTGTATGACTTTTTTTTGAATCAGCATATATTATTGAAAGCACCCGGCACAAGACGTACTAAACGGGTAAATTACAAATATTACAAAGCAAAACAGGGAAGCCAAATAGAAGCTGCTGCTGCTGCACCAGCAATAAATCTATTGTCAAACAGCTGCTGGTGCGCCAAATAGAAGCTGCTGCTGCACCAGCAATAAATCTGCTGTCAAACAGCTGCTGGTGCGCCAAAACAGCACCACAGTACAGCAAAAACAGCCGCAAAAAATGGCTAAAAACACCAACAAAATTACCCGAACGCTGAGCACAGCCCAACCACTGACTCCCTGGCTGGCGAACCCCACAACAGTTGTTCCACGCACCAAAACCCGAACTGAACAGCCGAAGAAAAGACAGACGGGAGTCATGAAAAACCATGACGGGGTCTGTGTATGACTATTATGTTGTGAGGGGTCTGTTGCTGGTTTAATGTCCTTTGCTATTGTATTTGATTGTTATGGTGTGAGGGGATCTGCCGTTGGTTTTAATGTCCTTTTTTCATGGAATAGCTTATTTCTTTTGTTGTTGTGTTTGACTGTTATTGTCTTTTTTCACGGAGTAGATGATTTCCTTTTTTCATAGTGCTAATGCTTTTAATGTCTATTATTTTTTTCTTAGACAAAAAGTATCGGCATCCCACCTACTCATGTGGAATTGTTTCGACGCACACACCAGCATAAAAAAGATAAGACGTGGGTTGATAAAAGATCTGAACATGTGGATGTAAACTCTCAACTTTAGTTTCTGTAGTGCATATTATGTTGGTTTTATTATGTTTCTAGTTAGTTTGACATATCAATTAATCTTATCTTTCCGTTAACAGAAAGAATTTACACGCAAGTGGGATGCTTTGACACAAGAAGCATCTTCGCAAGGATTGCCTCCACCAAATCAGCTAGAGGTGTGGTCTGATGTTGCAGGAGTAAAGAAAGGACAAATATATGGTCTTGGAATGGAATCCTCTGTACTAGCAGGACGTCCACATTATCATGGCTCTGGTTCTTCTTCAACCGAGTGGGTGCAAAGGCATGAGCTTGAAGAAATGAGAAATGAAAGAGACCAACTTCGGAAAGAATTGGCAAAAACAAATAAGGCCGTTGAACACCATTTTCAATTGATAAAACAAATGATGGAAACCATGAACTTCCAACCCACCCACCATTCTATAGACCAAACCAATGAGGAAGACCAAGCTAATGATAATGAGGTTGATGATGATGAAGTTGATGATGATGAGGTTGGTGATGATGAGGTTGATGACGAGTTAGAGTTGGAAGCACAAAATGTTCCTGAATAGATAATTTGATGTGTTTTGTTAATTCACATATCTATTTGGATTAGTATTTTGTTAAGCCTACCACTTGGAACTTTCTTTTGGTTAGTATTATGTATTTTGTTAAGACTACCAAGTGCAAAGGCTTTTGTGAATACACAAATCTCCTATGTTCCTTAGTATTATATTTTGACTAGTTTATGTATGTAGCATTAAATGGTTAATGTTATTTCTTTCATCATGTTACATTGAATTATTTTGATCTTCTGTATGGAATTTGATAAAAATGTCAGTTATAAAATTACAATATTAAAAAAATATTGTAATTCTTTTAGTCACAAAACAGTGACCAATATATTATTTAGCAAACAATTAAAAAAAATCCAGTTAGCGACCGAAATAATTCGGTGGCTAATTAAGTGGCAAACCCAGTCACAAAATAAGTCACCAAATTAGCTGATTTTAACCAAGAAAAGGTGTCTAAATCGGTGGCTAGATTCCGTCACTGGATCAGTCTCCAAAGACGTCTCTATATCAGTCTCTAATTCCGTCTCAAAATTCAGTGACAAAATCAATCTCTATGTATAGTCACAAAAGCAGTCGCGAAAAATCAGTCGCTAGACCGGTCACAAAGGATTAGTGACTAGCGTTTTAGCCACTTTTATTTTTGGTTGCTATTTCAGTCACTAAATCTATCAGTGACCGATTTTGTTGATGTAGCGACTGAATATTCAGTCTCTAAAAGCCTGATTTCTTGTAGTGAAAATTACTTTATAATCATCACGCATTTACTATCACATGCATGTAATTATCCGGCCAAGTTGTGCCTTCCTTGGGGTTGATGCCAACTCGCATGAATAATTTCATACTACATCTTTTTGTAAGTTTAGTTGAATCAAATTTACGCAACATAGGTTACTTTGACAACATGTTGTTTCAACCAAAACAACCGCAATTACTAGACATTTCACAATAATCTAAATGGAAATGGTCTTAAATTTACAAAGCACTACTGACATAATGTAGACCGAACTAGTCCATTATGTCGCTAAGTAACTATAAGGCCACTCGACAACCCTTAAGTGTGAGACAAACTCACAAGAATTCAAAAGAAGATGCAAGTCAAAATTCACACCAATGTGTGTATGACAATACATTTACGGATATCACATAAAAGCAACAACAGAAATAGCATGAAATATGTCCAAAATGCAAGATTGGAGGAAAAGAAAAATAATGTTATTGTAGAATCTTAATAACAATAAAATCAAACATCACAATCATGTTATAAACCAAATATTCAATTTTAAATCAGAAGAAAATTGAATCTTATATGCCAAAAATATTCATGCTACAATTGATTCACATATATAAACTGAATGATTCTTTAAACAAAATAAAACATCACTTACATATAAATGTTAAGTAGTCTGATTACATGAATCCCTAACCCTAATGCAACCCTAACACGCAAAATGACACATTTCTCCCTAACTTTTCTTTTGAAAGAAATTTATGAAAAAAAATCCTTGCTGAGAGTTGAACCACAGACCAACTTCTAATAGGTCACAGCTGTAACCACTGGATCACTAATGGTTTTTGTGACTTATAATTGCTTTTATTTTATATATATCTACGGCAATTATAAAAAGATATATAAATGTTAGGTAGTCTTGACAACCCTAATGACTAACCCTAACTTTTCTTTTGAAAGAAATTTATGAAAAATATTTTGATCTTTATATTTTTATGCACAATCTAATATATTTTGGTTTGTGATATGAAATATATTTTAATACTCAATAATATATTTTTATACTGAATATGATATATTTTGGTCTTGACAACCCTAATGACTAACCCTAACTTTTCTTTTGAAAGAAATTTATGAAAAATATTTTGATCTTTATATTTTTATGCACAATCTAATATATTTTGGTTTGTGATATGAAATATATTTTAATACTCAATAATATATTTTTATACTGAATATGATATATTTTGGTACTCAATTTGAGATATTTTTGAATTAAATCTAATATACTATTTTTATATTGAATATGATATATTTTGGTACTCAATTTGAGATATTTTTGTACTAAATCTAATATATTTTTGTACTTAATAATATATTTTAAAATTGAAGAGTAAACCCGTTAAATAGTTATGAGAGAAACCTAGCTCAGTTAAAAGGTTATAAATAGAGGAGAGCATTAGAGAATTAGGGTTACAACAAACAAGAAAAGATTAGAGATCAAAGGAAAACTAGGGTTGTGGAGAGAAGAAGCAAGGAGACAAGTGAGAAGAACCTAGAGAGAGATTTTACCGTAGGAATATCAAATTCCACCCAATTGTGATTTCTCTTTCACTTTTCCATCAATAAAATTCATAATTTTCAATGGTTTGAAAATACTTTTTTTTGTGGATCCCATTGTGTCTTTTGTTTTCTTAGTTTGAACTTGCAGGTTGTGTTTATAAAAGCCTCAAAGTGAATATGAAATATTTTAGCGGCGCCTCAGTGTGATATTGTAAGATTATTCCTTTTTTTTTACTCTTTTTCTTTTAACATATTTGTTGTTTTTGGAAATCAGATTCTTAATATTGACAGTATATATGAAAGCTCGAAAAGGTGAAACTTATTATGATGGCAATATATCGGATGCTGGAGCACACCTTTAATAATTTTGATTACCAAAGTGACCAGTTTTGTGATGTTAGATTGTTTTAGATTTCGGTTGTAATACGTTTGTACAATACCCATTTATTTCATCTATTATTTTTGAGTTAATCATTGTATTTTTTTAATTGGATTGATTAAGTGTAACTAACTTTTGTATATATATATATATATATATATATATATATATATATATATATATATATATTTTTCTTTGATTTGACATTTTTATTGCAGTCCATCTTTTGTTTTTGTTGCTTTTTGAAGTAGTTTGATAACATAATATTGAATGTAACTATAAAAATAATAATATAACCAATTTGATAGTTATATATGAAACTCTACAAAAACTCATGCATCGCATGGGTTAGAGTCTAGTAACTCTAGCATAAATGTTTTCCTAAATAAAGGAAACAAACTTTATATGTCTATAAATAAACAAACAAAACTATAATTATTATTTTATAATCTTTAAAGAATCGAATTCTTACTTTCTGTACTAAAAATTTCTTCATAATATTTTGAGATTCATTATTAAAAGGCAACATATATATCACAAATATAAATTTCAAATATAAATTAAGCCGTAAGATATGATAATGATATTTGAAAATTATATTAACCAAAAGATTTGATTTAAATCAAATTACCAAAATCAAAATAAAAATTCAAATCATTATTAAATCTCAATAGTGCACAAATACATATATGTGCAACAAATTCAATCTGGATCCAAATAAGGAAATAAAGTGCCATTGCAATCCTACAAAAACAAACCAAAGTGTGGTAATGAGCTACAATACAGGATTCAAATACTTCATTAGCTATAAATATGCATCTTTATCTATAAAAATAACTGAAACTTTATAGACGGACCCAAAAAATTAATCAGCCGTAATTTTATAACAAAGAAAAGGATTTACTCGCTAAAACTGAAAACTTTCAATATGATAACCAAAATTCAAAACTAAAATAAACGATACATATTGATCCCAAACGAAATGGTGCATGCCATATTTATCAAAATTATGACTCAATAATAATAATAATAATAATAATAATAATAATAATAATAAACAACCAAAAGAAAACTTCCTTCAAAAAAAAAACTTGATTCATGTAACAAACATATGAATCGCAAGAGCTGGATGAGTACCATCGGTGCCAAATATCATGATAAACAAAATTATAGCCTTTTCAATTAAACCAATTTGTTCTAAAATAAACATAAGTAATTGAAATTCTTGTTTCAGTGCCACGAGAATACTTCTTCAGGAATATACAAAGTAAATTCCAAATTTTCGGCATAAAGACATTAATCAACACAATTTTAATTTATTTATACAAACCTTATAAAATAAAACAAAACATTCCAGTCATTCAAATCGAATTAAAAAAAAAACATAAAATTTCCTTCAATTTGTTATCTTCCGTAACAAGCGATAATTGAGATCAAACAAACAAAAAATAGAATAAACACAATTTACCTAATCTCGTAAGGTAAAATAAGGGTGCAAAATAAATTGGAAAAAAAAAAACTTGATTCCAAATATAAATGATTTCAGGCATTATTCAAAATCCTAATAAATCAAACATGAAGACCGCTCTGATACTACTTGTTGGAAATTTAGGTCTTAACAAACAGATTACATAAAACATGTTCAAAAAAATAATTATGAATCAATAGCGGAAGCAAACAAAACATTGAACATGATTATGATCGAATCTACGACATGTTTGATTTATTAAGCTTTCATGGCAACCCTTTCAACGACAACGGTTTGAAACAAGAGAGGACTTGATCTAACCTGAAACACATCAAAGGTTAGCGGCGGCTGATTTGGTTCTTCCTCAACTGGTACCTTTATGCCTCAAGTTCTCTTCAGATGGGGAGAAGAGAGAGTTTGCCGTGTACGGTGTACTGGGGATCATAGCCTCTTGGATGGCCATTAGGGTTTCCCATTATTCCGTTAATGGGTCATTTGGACATTCACCCAGATTGAGTCCATATCAATTAATTAATTAATTATCTAAATAGAAATCTAATTAGTCTTATTACTTAATTTGATCACTAATCAATTAAGGTTCTAAATTGATAAATAACTAATATAATTATTATTACGATATTTGTCCACATAATGATATCGGAATATAATTAAATAATAAAATATTGCAACATTAAAATCGCGGGTAATTTATCCAACAACCAATTAAAATTAACAATAGGAGTAAATTTGCACTTGAAGTACATATTAGTTTGTTGGTATCACTTTCACTCACAAATTTACTCATATATGACTAATTTCCATTGGTTGTTAGGAAAAATACCCAATATTCCTCAAATGTAGTCTAGAACTCACCAAAATTTAATTGATTCAGTTGTTGCAGAGATTCAGTGTTTAAATAAGCATATTTAAGAAATTAACTATAAAAACTATGACAGAAGAACTTAATTATGTATGTATGTGTATAAAGAACACTTAAAAGTATATAAAGAATTAAATTTGCTCAAAAGATTATTGAAGAAAACAAAATTACACATTAAATGTAGTTGAATTGAAACTAAAATAAAATTTTAGTATTTTCTGTAATGAGCAAAAGAAATTATGGGATGTACCTTTGTCGAATTCACATAAAAATAACAATGAATCGAAGTTTCTTTAAAAAAAAAAACAATGAATCAAAGTTGATTTTTTTTTTGAAGAATTAATCAAGTTGATTTTTTTTTTTAGGAGAATTAATCAAATTGGAAGAGTCTATCAATTGTATTACAATTTACAACTCTATAGTTAAGTGTATTTAGATCAGAGTAGTATAACAAAAGAGTGGTCTCATATGTCCTCTTACCAATTGCACTTTTTTTTTTGTTAAAAAACATTGACTAACTGTCGCAGTAAAAAGAAAGACTCGAAGTGTGTCATATCAACTTGTGTGGGTTTTAAAAATATAGGTTTAACGTAAAAAAAATGTTAAATAAAATAGCTATTGAAGTGATTTTCCCTTTTTAATAATTGAATGATCGGTTGTTTACTTTTTTTTATACAAGAGATGCCGTTAGACCGGACTACAAGATGACACGACGATTAAATAAAAATAAGCTACAACCTGTTATAAAAGGTTAACACAACCTGGTGGGGGATGATCTAAGAACAAGATATCCGTAGGTATTTAAAGGGCACAACCCGCAAGCCAATCAGCTACTTGGTTTGCCTGCCTATAAAGACCCTTGGATTGAATTAGATGGTTGAGATTAAGTTAGTCATGTGAAGGCTGAAACAAAACACACACATATATATAAGATTTCTCAAAAGCTAGAAGAGTGGTCAGAAAACGTTGTCAGGAAGCAGAAACGTTCACCATGAAGGAAGAGAGAAGTTCAAAGAGTGAGAGGATCGTGGTTTGGTTCTTCAGCAAAGAGAGAGTGTCACGTGACTCACTTAATCTCTCATTTAATCTCAACCATCTAATTCAATCCAAGGATCTTTATTTAACCCTCTCATCTCTCATTATAAAATGTCCTCTCAACCATATAAATATTAAATTGATTTTTTTTTAAAGAAAAATGAAAAAAAATTGATATAATGGATGATGACTAATAAATTTGATATTTAATTAGTAGGGACTGAAAGCCCTCATTTGAATTGGGATGACATAAACAAGGAACAAATGGTGGAAAAAGAATAGTTGGATTTGAATCAACATCACATACACTTTGCTACCAACATGATATGGAGAACCACAACCAAAGCCAAAAAAATCCTAAACAATATTACAAGCCCATTTCTTATCAAATCTATATTTCTATATAGAAGCAAAAAAAAACATAAAGAAAACAATTGCAAACAAATGAATGTTGTTCAATCAATATGCACACAAATTTGAATTGAATGTTGTTTCTATTTCAGGTTGCTACCACCTTTTTTCTTGAGCAAGCTTCCAAATTTTCCAAGCAAAGCTTTCTTCTTCTTCTTCAACTGTTGTTGTTGTTCTTCTTTTACTGGTGAGCTCCCACCATTATCAATGTTCTCGATAACAGTGGTTCCATTTATCGTATCAAAGCTCTCACCATCACCACCTTCTTCTGTCTTTGACTCAATTTCCTCTTCCAATGATTTAGCCTCTGGAAGTTCTCTCTCTGGTGAGAAAGAGAACTCCTTTTTCTCTATTGTGCAACTCTCCCACATTTTGAATTCTACTTCTTCTGGATCATCCTTTTCTTTGCTCTCATCTTCCTTTGGTTTTCCATTCATTTTCACAGGTTTAGGAGATTCAATTTTCTCGTCAGCTTTGTCATTCAAGATCATACTTTCTTCTAGTAAGCTGTGTTTGAGTTCTTCCTGATTGAGGGAAAGCTCAACAACCTTTGGAATTTCCTCTCCTCCATATCCATGACCATTCTCTTCAGAAAATTCAACTACTTTAGGAAGCAAATCATAGTCCTTTTCGCTGTCCGAAAGATCACCATTTTCATGCTCAGTGTGATTTCTGGTTGTAGCTTCATCCAGTAACTTTGACAACTCCTCCACCTTCTTAATAGTTTCGGCTTCCCTAGCTCGGAGTTCATCGTTTTCTTGAAAAAGATTCTGCATTTCATTCTCTTTATCCAATATATTCTCCTTCAGTTTCACGTTCTCAGACGTTACTTCCTTTAGAGCTTCCTGCAGATGGATTGCCTCGGTCTCAACTTCCTTCAGATTTTCCTTCAACTGAGCTTCTTCCTCCCTGTTGGCATTAGATTCTTCCTCAGTTTGTTTAAGCAAATAAACCAATCTATTTATTTCTTTTTCCGCGGCCGCATTCTCTTCTTCGGTTTTCTTTAGGCCGCTGACTAGATGAAGCTCTCTCTGATCCCACTCAGCCTTCGAGTTCTCAAACACATTCTTAGAATTTTCAATACTGTATATGAGAACATCAATTTCATGTCGCGCTTCGTCAAGCATTGACTCATATTTTTCATTAGTACCTTTTAAGACTAACTTCAAATCTTCAATCTGGTTCTCATAGCTTTCCCTTTCAGCTTGGTTGCTTAGAAAATTCTCTTTGGCTTCTCTAGATTCTGCAGATACTTCATGTAATGCAGAAGCTAAGCTTTCCATTGCCTTTTTGCTTTTTTCTTCTTCTTCCCTAGAATTCTCCAATTCATTGATGAGTTTGTTTTTCTCTTCTAATAGGGTCTGCACATGAGAGGCTGCAAGCTGCTCATTGATCAAAGCCTGATCTTTCTCTTCCTTAATTGTCTCAAGTTCGGATTCAAGAGCCTCAACCTTCTTTGACTTTTCAAGATTTTCTTCCTTAGCCATAAGAAGACGGCGTTCTGAATCCTCAAGATCGGCTTTTTGTCTCACAATTGTCATTTCTAACAATCCCACCTTCTCTTTAAGAGTAGCAGCTACAGATTCTGCATCATGCAACAGGTCATTGCTTTCTTCTAGCTGCTTCATTACAGATTCCAAGGATTCTGATGCAGATCTCTCCAACTTGTTTGATTCTTCAACCCTCACTTCTAGTTCCTCAACCTTCTTTTTCCACTCCTCTAGCAGACTGTGTGCATAAGATTCAGCCATCCTTGAGGTTTCAAGTTCTACATTAAGCTGTTCAATCTGAGTTTCTTTCTCTGTCAACCTCTCATCATAACTCATCCCCTTATCGAGTTCTTTCTTGAGAGCTTCTATCTCTGCTTTCAACTTCAATATAAGGTTATTATCAATGGCTTTTGTTTCTTGTGTTGAATCTAGTAAGGCCTTCAACTGCGTCAATTCGGCTGCATAAATTTCTACTTTCTCAGCATGAACCTCAGCAACTTTAGCTGCATCATCAGCATGATTTAATGCCTGGTTTTTAGCATCACACATCATGGTGAGTTCTTGTTTAACCCGCTCAAGCTCCTCAGTGGTTGAGGCAAGAGCGGCCACATCCAAGGCATGCTGGTTCCTCACACTTTCAAGCTCTTTTTGCCATTCTTCTTCCTTCTTATTCACAGTCTCAATTCTAGCCTGTTCCAATTCAAGAGCTCGGAATTTTTCAATCTCGGATTCCTCTTTAGCCTGCTTTTGAACCACCAATGCTTCCTGGAGCTTCTCATTTGCTTCCTCGGCCACTCTCTGTGCTTCTTTCAACTCATCAATAGCTTTTACCTTCTCCTTCTCAGCCTGAAGGATCTGCTCCTTTGCTTTCTTTAGATCTTCTTGAGCTACATTCAACTGATTCTGCAACTCTGAACCCTTTGCAGCTCTTGGAGCTTGTTTCTGAATAGAACCAAGCAATACATAATAAGTACAATTCAAGTGCAGATACCTTTCAAAAGAAAGCATGATAAAATAAAAGATTTTACTGTATCAATAATCAAGAATAAATCATGAATTGGAAGACCTGCTTTCCCAATCAAGAGTCGAATTTTACTATAAATAGTATGATACATTACAAATATAAATATGACATTTATAAGTAAAAACAAGTGACATCGGAAAGTTTTAAGCTAATATATCATCTACTAATCTCAATAATTCAAGATTCAAGTCATAAACCAAATGACACAAGAGAAGTGTCTAGCTATACAAAATTGACAACAAAAAAGAAGTGGTTGGCTATACTAAGTTTAGGCAGAGATTTGTTAGAATGGCTCATAGTCAATTGAACTCAAGATGAGATTCAAGTTAAAAATAGATACACACTAGAGATTCGAATCAACTGGATTTAGTTTTCTATCGAATCGAGATACGACTCGGATGAATCGTAAAATACTGTTAACCATATGGCAGGAACATCTTCAGCAGTTTCCAACCAAATATAGACATCACAGAATGAAAGGCAAGAATTCGTGCATTATCTAAAATCTTGAAGTCCCAATAAAAATGTCAAATTATTAGCATTAACTAGCTGAGTAACACGTCCTTACACATCTCAGATGTTTCCTTATTACACTTTTCAGTAGACTTGAAATGTTAAGAAGTTGAAATGCTTCATCCCAAAAATAACAATTGAAATGAAGAAAAATAGGACACTAAATGAAATCTATAACTTACATCAGGTGGGGTGGCGGTAGCTTTTGCTGATTTCCGATCAACAGCGGGCTTTGAATTCACAGATCGTAGCGATTTTTCCACAGAAAGACGTGAATTTTGCAACGGAGATGGCGACTCAGATGCTGATTTGGTCACTGGTTTGCTAACTTTACTTACTTTTGGTGTTGCCTGTGGTGCTTTGTTGGAATTTTCGGATGGTTTTGATCTATCAAATTCATAATGTCAACAATATCAGATCAACAAACCATTAAAAGTAACACACCATTCAAGATAACGAAACACAATTGTTGTATTCAATTTCCAATCAAATAGATGGATCTAAGCCACAAGAAAGCAATTCTTATTTCGAATTAAGCATCCAGAATCATTGGAAACAATAGCAGATAGATAGTGATACAAAATTACAATATATTGTAAAATAAGCCTAACAAAGCATAATTGTACAAAATCAATACTTAATAAGAAACAAATATGATCAATAAACTAAAAATGTAAACCCAATTTTTGAATTGTACATAGAAAGCATATAGTAACACAAAACACCAAAATCTCAACAGATGAACATAAGAGAAAAACACATAACTATGAAAGATTAAAAATTTAGTCAAAATCATACCATAGCATATCATAATTACTAGATCAAACCTCCTCAAGCAAAAAACAAATTACACCGACAAAAAGTAAAAAAAAAAAAAACAACAAAAATGGTGCTTAGAATAGAAGTAACTGAACAACCCAATTCAGATCTTAACAGTATATTCAAACATAGATACTCAAAATCCAAACTTGACTAACCTAGTACTAGATTTTGAAGCCATAGAAGCAAAGTAACAAGTAAAAATATGATTTTTTTTTTTTTTTTTGTTGTTGTTGAATTATGAATGGTGGAGTTGTGACATTGTTGTTAAGAAAGAGAAACACAACAAAAATTTAGGATGAAAGTACTAAGTTAGAAGAATTAAGGTTTTTGTGAAATTGGTTTGAAATTATTGGACGGAGAAGGAATATAATTTACAGAGAAGAAACTGAAAAATTGAGTTGGTTTTCATGTGTTGTTCCAGACAGGCCACATTATCTTTCTTAACCGTTCTCTTTTCTCTCTCACATTATTATGTCTGTGTATTTTAATTTTAATTTATTTCTATTTGTAGTTTTGAATGGACACAAGTAACCCTCTCTCACATGTGATTTTCTCTCTAATATGCTTTGCTTTAACAAAATCAGATAAATGTATGGTGTCAAATAATAATAATAATCAGATAAATAAATGGATATTCATTTATCTGATTTTTTAATAAAAAAAGAAAGCAATAAGTGACTAAACTATGTTGACATTTTTTAGTTTGCTTATTAAAATAGTATACTTGGAACCCTTGATTTGTAACGTTTCTCTCAATGTTGCTGGTTCGATTTTCTACAATCTCAAAAAATAAATTGTATACTTAGGTTTAATTCACCAATTGGTTCATGGTTTTGTTCCCTCCATCATATTTTTGAATTAAAACGTTGAAAATATGATATGTTTTAATGACGTAATATATGATCTTATAATGAAAAATTGTAAGAAAAATCTCTCAAAAATTTCATTTAAAACAACATCGATGAAATTGTAAAAAAAAATATTTTAAAATCTTCTTTTAAAACATGTAATATCACCGTATTTTAGACTATATATTTGATGGAATGTCACAAATATCAAATTTTAAAATAGGAAAACCAAATCAACATGTGAAAATAGAAGGAACAAAATAGAAAGAGTAAATTACACTTCCCTTCCCTCAAAGATGCTTGAATTACACTTCCCTCCTCTCTTATGTTAAAATATACACTCTTCTCCCCTCTTATTCAAAATATATAAACATTTTACTCTCATCCCCTAAGAGAAGCTTGAATTACATTCCTCTTCCCTCTTATGTTAAAATCCACACTTTACTCCCTCAATAATTTTTTTTATTTCTTATAATCTAGCAAAAAATAATAATATAACACACTTAAAAAAAATAGTAGTGCTGGCCTATTTTAATATAATCAAAATTTGAATACATATTTTTCCCTATTTTTTATTCACAATTTCATTAACATATAATTTTAAACCCTGTTATAAAATATGAAACAATCCAAAATAAAATTAAAATATGTGAAAAATTACTAAAGACAATAAAGTATGATTATTATTTAAAAGTTAATTTTATACTCTAAATTATAAAATTAATAGCAAAATATTTAAATTTAATTATCTTTGACATTTAAATTATAAAGAAATGAATTTATTTTTCTTAAATGGTAGTTCAAAATTAGTATATACCATAAAAATATTTATTTATGTTAAAATAGATTAAAGTGTAGTGCATATTTAAATATTAAGGGAGAGGGTTGTAATTCAAGCATCTTTTTTTTTTAGACAAAATAAAAATTAAATTAAAAAAGAGAAGGAAGTACAAGACTGGGGGGACATGAACCTGACCCAGAAAACCACAAATCAGATACAACAATTCAATACGAAGTGGTATAAAAAGAACAACCCTAAATATCCACTACCGCGGACATCCAATGAACCCACGTGTGAGCACGAAATCGAATTGCAAAAAAACACCGAGTAAATAATTAGAACATAAAAAAAAGGCGTATGAATCATCTGCCAACACAAAAACGACCCAAGTTCCATCAGCTCCCTTCAGATATCAGCAAGCCATTAACGCCCTTTCGGGCCAAACCAACCATTTACGAACCAAAACAAGCACGGAGTCGCATAGGTCTTGAATTTCAACCGCAGTCCAGATCAAGGGATGAACAAACGACGAAAATCCATCACAGTCCACCGACGGAGCGTGAAGCAAACCATCGGCAAATAAAGTATTGAGGTACGACGAGCGACTACTACCGCAACTGGGAGCAACTACGCACCTAGCCCTTTCGAGCAACATCAGGCGAATCAAGTCTTGTTGAATTCAGATCGTGAGATGTATCCAACAAAACAACGCACCGATGGATAGCACCAGAGAACCCAGATCTTAAATCCCAGAAAAACAAGAATCATGAATTTTAAAACAAACCAAAGAGACACAACAAAGCCACACTCATCTTCATCTTCCCGAAACAAACGAAAACCAAACAGAAACGAGAACTAAAACAAAAAAAAACCGTCGAATAGCATGAGAACAAACAGTCCGCCGGCGATATAACAGCAACACATGCATCCCATTTCAAGCAGACTAGATCTGAGAGCCCAACCACAGAAACCAAAAATAGATCTTGCCGAAAAAGCCAACCACGAACAGAAAGACAAAAAAAAGGGGAACCACCAAAGTCGACGGCGACACATAGGCCACTGGCGAATCAACAGCTCTGACGAAACAGCACGACCCACGGATCTGAGAACAGATCGAAGGTTGAAAACAACAACGATGAAAGGTTGTGGTTACAGGACCCAAAATCACCACCGACATTAGGGCAATCGACGACGAACTACCCAACGAAAACACAACAGCCCCTGACGGGAAAAAATGGGTAGTGAGGCCGCGAGGAGTGCGCTCACCACCTGCATGAGGCTACATGGTGGAAAAGGTGTTTAGATTGGAGGAGGAGAAGTGAGATTGGATTGGGTAAGGCGGTGGAGAAGGTGTGTTTGGTTAGTGAGAAGTCAGAGAACCAAAGTAAAAAACTTATGTTCAAGCATCTTATAGGGGAGGAGAGTATAAATTTTACTTTTTAAGGGAGAAGAGTGTATATTTTAACATAAGAGGAGAAAGGAGAGTAATTCAAGCTTCTTATAAGAGAGAAAAGTGTAATTAAGTGTTTAACTTGTTCTATCCCCTCGCAGAAAAAAAATTGACACAAAAAAAAATCACAAATTTATTATTTAAATAATTCAAGATAGAAAATGTTACTCATGTTTAGTTCACGTGTCAATACTTTTTCAAGCATTCCCCAAAGAAAAAGAGAAATGATATATGAGCACCTATTTTTTTACAACTTTTGTGATAATTTTTTCTCTCATATTCACATTTTGTTTTTACTTTCTCTTTCTATTACTTTGATTTTTCTGCCAATACTAAAGTTTCTTTGTATATTTAGGTTGTTCCACTAGTTGTCAACAAAAATGGTTGTTTAAATAACACTCCTCAAAGAAAAAGTTACTTTTTCAAGCATTGTTTGTTACCTCCCGAAGGCAACCTAGTATGCTATGTTGTGTAGCCTGGGCTAGTTAAGTACAAACGCAGAGAACAAACACACTACTAGTACAGGGACAACACCATTGCATTGCAGTGTCAACTGAATATATTTTACACAAGTCAATTTTCACATTTTTCGTTTTAGTTTTAATAAAAAAAAATTTTAACTTTTAGTCTTTCAAAAGTTTTCGATCACTACTTTTGACTCCAACTTTTAAGTCAACTCATATTTAACATTCGTATTTTTAAAATAACATTTTCATAAATGTTTATAATGTTATAAGAATCTCTCATAAAATAAATTTAAATTTTTTAACAAAACATGAATTAAATTTCTTATAATGTTCTTAACATGTCCTTAAAAAGTCAATCAAAAGTTAAAAGTTTAAGCATGATTTTTTTATTTTTTTAAAAAAGTTTACAAATAATTAAACAAATTTTAATTTAACAGAGACTGAAATTACTTGCTGGATATTTTTACAGCGACGCAAACATGTCACCTTTTTTTTAAAGACTAAAAACGAGTATTTATATGAATCAAAAACTTATTTAATTGTGGTCGTGGCATTATTTCTACTAACTCTCTTTTCTGTGTATCTGATTGTGGTCATTGGGAATCTGCAGCTCATCTTATTATTCATTGTCCCATTTTTGGCTCTCTTTGGCAGCAGGTTAAAACATGGCTTGGTGTGTATTCAGTGGATCCTCAACATTTGACGGATCATTTCACTCAGTTTATTTTCTCTTCGGGAGGTTATAAACCTAGATGTCGCTTCTTACATCTTGTCTGGTTGTGCACGGTCTGGATATTATGGAATGAACGGAATTGTAGGCTATTCAGTCATAATTCTACATCTCTTCCGCAGCTTCTAGAGAAGGTTAAAATTATTTCTTTTGGTTTTCATTTGTGGTGGCAGCATCCTTTTGATTGTTTGGGGATTGGCTGATGTAATTTGTTTTTTGGTTACATCTTGTGCTAGGGAGGCGAAGCTCTCTTTTTTGATTATATATCTCATTTTGGCTTGTTCAAAAAAAAAACTTATTTAAACAATAAAATTATTCTTCAATTAAACTTTTTAAGATTATAACTTTTTTCATAAAATTAGATAAATAAATAATATCAAATGAAAAAAATTGTGCCAAACAAATTATTTGTTGTGAATTTAAATCTTTGCGGGACAAACAAGTACAAACATGTGGGGGGAATAACAAAGACAACCAACATTCAAACAACTCAAGCAAATGATATAGCAACTTTGTATAGCATATCCACAATCATAACCAAAGAACAAAAATAAATCTACGGTTATCCAATTCGGTTTAAATTGACCTACTTTCAAAAGAGAGCTGTTCTCCAATTCATTATGAATGAACATTTACAATAGAAATAAAAAGTAACAAGATAAATTTCAGAACAATTCTCCAATCTAAATTGACATACTCTTAAGAGAGTATTTCTCTAATCCACTATAAATCAGCATTTACCCGGTTATGTCAATTAATACTATAAATTTCATATAACTTGATGAAGATAAATAAAAAAAAAAACTGATCAAGAATTTTACTCTTTAAATTAGAACAGTGATATTTAAAGAACTCATGAATCCAACATTATACACGTGGACACACCATATACACTCAATACAACTCTTGTCATGACTAGAGGAGAGAAAAATAAGATAAAATTCTTTTTTGTTACTAAAATAAAATAATATCTCTATGTATAGTGTGGAAACTTTTTTATCATCTAATATTTGTAAAAAAAAATAGAAATAATGAATGTCTAACTATTCTTAGTCTCAGATTATACACACACAAAAAAGTACTTTGCAAATTTGCAAGACGTAAGTATAGAGTTTAACTGCGAAACTAACAACCACAATATAGCACCATATACCAAGAAATAATTGGGTGTTTTGCGGTCTTGGGTTATACTTGCACTCCTTCTCACTTTTTATTGGGTAAATGATGTTTATATACGTAGAAAAATTATGTGGAGTTGTTCACATTAGTTTCACACAATTAAAGTACGAAAACCACAAGCTCTTTACGCAAAGGGAGCAATATATATATATATATATATATATATATATATATATAAAGTTAAACCAAACTGAAGTTGCCAAGGGATCAACTTTGGAATGGTGAGACAGCAGACTAACAAACAATAAACCTTGCTTTGTTATCATGTGGATGTGGATGTGGATGTGGATGTATAAGCAAAACGGATTGGAATTATGTGAGGATTCGATTATACCATTTGGGACATTTGATGAAAACTTGAAGCCAACGTGAATCACACTGCTCATCCGCAAGTAAATTATTGTTGTACTGTAGTCTGTATGCATAAATCTCTTTTTTATTATTGGATCAATAAATCTCGACATATTTAATTTATTTTAATGTTTAAATTTATTGATCCAATGATGAAAACAATCTTGCATATGGTGCAAGACTTATCATCCTTGTGCACCTTAGACTTGACCTTGAAAAATATAATATGTTTTTTAGAAATAAAGTTTAGGTGAGTTGGACTCCAGAACATACTAGAGTAAGACATGTTTCAAGAATCAATGAACATTAACAAGTGAATAACAATATTTAACCCATAAATATATAATTAAGTGTTACAATTTATTAATCATTCATTTGACACAATTAACTACAATTTTAAGTATTCATATATATATATATTCGTTCATCATCTAAATTAGGTTTGAATATATGTGATTTTCATATGTTCATATATATGATATTTATTAACCATCTCATAAAAAATAATCGGGCACTTGAAAAAAGTATATAATGTTCAAAATTGTGGTTAACATATGTTCAATTAATGGATGGTAAATGAAATTTGATAACTTGTTATATCCCTTATCCATTCACAAAATTGCATTATTCGCATTGAACTGCTGTAACCGTATAATAATCTTTTGGAAAATTTCATATCAATTTTTTGTATCGAATTAAATTTTTTTTCTCTTATTATAATTAACACTACAAAAAAAATTATATCAAATTAACACAAAAAATAACAATACAAAAAAAATATTACAACATCCTATTTTTGGCATGTAAGTCTTGGCAACACATTAATTATTACAATGTGCACACAATTTATAGTTTTGTTGTGCAAGTGATAGCTACAACTTTGTCCATATGTAAACTTCATTTTAGTATATCTAAATACTGGTAAGGGACATAACTAGTGGAGTAAAAGAGAACTTAGCATATGTTTGGTTTTGCTTTGTCGCGTTGAAAAACAATTTCACCTTAAAAAGAACTAAGCTATTTTTGCTACTTGCTAAAGATGCATTGAAAGGAGTTCCACCGTCAAAACGATAGACTTGTTAGTTAGAGAGCTTGGAAGATTGAGACAACTGGGATGCACATGGTGTGGTAACAAAATGGCAAAAAAAAAAACTGATCTCATTTTCCAGATTCAGATTAACACACGACGAAAGACAGCACATACGTAACATCATTATACTTTGGAGGTGGGGAGCATGTTGTATTATTTGTTCCAAATCTTTTAGTGGATGTTTGGTGTCACAATGGATATGTCAGAATCCCGGTGATCCACCTTAATTTTTCAAAAGCTGCATTTAAAAAATTACGGTGGACTCTCGTGATTTGGCATACCCGTCGTGACATTAAACATAAGCTTAGCTTCTTCCTCATAAATTCTTTGACATGGGAGGGGGTCAGAGTGATCTATGGACTATTCCCACACCACAAGTTTAAACTTTATAGAACAATAAAAATTGTTTACAGTCAATACAGGCAGCAGAAATGTAACTAGAGAAAATGAAAAAACATGATCATAATACTTTTGTTTGTGCATGACAAAGTACAACTGAAGAACTTGTAAACCATGTAGAATAGTGAAAATGATATTAACAAGGTAGCAGATTGCCCAGTGCTAAGTAAAGGGGGTGAGTTGCTACATCAGTCTTCATCATAAGAGACATGAAAGTTTGTAGTGCAGCCAGATGCCTCGGGGTCCTCAGCCCCACAGCAATCATAGAATTTCGCAGCATAGGGTGGATCATCCGGGCCCAGTTCATAATACCTTCATAATTGACACAAAAACAAACAATAACCGAACATGGGAATAGATAAATAATTTGAACCCAAAATTCAACCCTAACAAAAAGTTTCTAGCAACTGTCCTCCTTCATGTGATACGGTGAAATTGCTGACCCTAAAATTTGGTAAGCTCAGAACTTCATTACTTGTTGCATAAACAGCTTAATTAAGTGTTTATAGCAAAAGCGTTTATCATATAAGTACTTATGCATAAATTATTTATATAACAAAAGATAAAATAAAGTAAAATTGTTTTCATATAAGTTATAACTATAAGTTGTTTTCATAAGCTATCTAGGTAGGCTTATGGAAATAAGCTGAAAATAGTATATGGACATGTCATAAGCTCTCTCAAAAAGACTCACAAGTGTTTTTATGCTGGTAGATTTTGTCAAATAAGTCAACCCAAACAGGGCATAAAATGATAGGCAACAGGCTGTCAATCCCCTTTGGAGAACAATAAACATCATAACTATACCCATGGTTCCTTATGTCACTTTAATTATGCAATATATAAATATTCACTAATGAAAAATTTCACGCATGACACATTATGCTTTTGCCAGATTTAAAAATTTTAGTTGTTAGACACTTCATTTTCTTTTGGCCATGAGCCTGATTTGAGTGACACGAGCTCAAACACTAATATAAGAATTTGATGAATAAATGATGGTCATAGTCATATGATAGTACATTACAATCTAACAAATAGCATGACTTCACCTTCTAGAATAGAGAATGAACCAATCATCACAAAATTCAATATTGCTGAGCATATTTTGCAAATAACCAATAAAAAATTGAGCCATACATGGTATGCCTGACATCTTAATCTTACACTAATTTGATAACAATTTGGGGATATCATTGAGAAATTTACGGAGGTTACGAATTTTAACAAGTGAGGAAACAACTTAAACAGACAGCACTTGGAACTCCAACAACAAACAGAATCCAAGAAAGAATTAGTTAGGGAAGGGCTGAGTTCTTCAACAAAAAATCTTTTTGTCAAGAAATTTGGCTAGATTGTTGGATACTGACAGGAAAGTATATAATGAGAAAGCAGATTTGAATAAAACCTCGGTATTGCTAGTAGAATAAAAAGGAGAAAGTAGGGATTCTTAGTTTTTTACAGTTCAATGATATTGTGTTAACGCCTAGGTAGTTTATGACTTCTGTTCCGGACTGGCTACAAGACCCGACAAGCCAAGGCCCAATCAAGACTAGCCCACGACGGCGATGGAACAGGCTAAGCTCCGTGCGCGGCACTGCACGAGAGCACGCCTCGGACCCATCTGAATCGTCCAAGCAATCTCTAACCGCCTCCTGAAGAGGCGCCGCATCTCACGCAGACGGTTATGCTCTTACACGCCTATATAAGGGTGACATAGTGTCACCCCCAAGGTACGATTCACTTTTACCTCATTTTCGATATTCACCTCATTCTCATACTGACTTGAGCGTCGGAGTGCTAACGTACTTGCAGGCACAATTCTCCTCCACCGCGAAGGATCAACCTCCACCGCAACGGAGCACCAAGCACAACCGTGTTATTTTCTTGATCTTCATTGGACATATCAATTTCTAATAAATAAACAAATACAGGTGTTTTCAACATGGCATCAATGGATCATACAAACGTTTTCTCCAGCATCAACATGCTAATGACAGAACCTAAAATAATCTTTTAAACCAAAATAGAAGTGACAAATGTAAATGAGAAGAAATGTACTCAGATTATGTCCTTCTAACAATATATTGGATGTGATTTAGCAATAAAATGTAACCTTAACACAGTTAAGCCACAACGGGTTTTTTTTCTTAGTTATATTTTATGCAAGTCATTATCAATTGCAGCAACTTAACCTAGAAACTTTGTCTTTACTATTATGTTGGGTAGGTTGTGACTTGTGAACACTGTCCATGAATTCATTGTAAACTCTATTTCATGTAAAACTTGACTTACTTTCAATTGTTTTTGTGATAGTGGTCTTTGTTAAACAGTGATGTCACAAGAGGTGAATAAAGTGACAAGAAAACTTGAGCTTGGTGGTTGAGGGACCAAAAAAAAAACAGTTTGAGCCTATGAGAAGGTAAATAGTCTGAGCACTCCATGTAAAGATTAATCAGACACTCACAGCCAAAGGCCAAAGGGAGCGGAAAAATCTCATAGGTGCAAAACAATAGGTAGAAATGACTTAGAGATGTGGATTTTTATTAAACACTATGTAAAAATGGTGATTTGCACAAAGTGGTTTCAGTCATATTTAGATTAGCAGTAAATCAACATTTAAGTCTTTGAAATTGTAAACGTCGGTCAATTTAGTTGAGTCCCTCAAATTTTCAAATTTAGCACCACAATTTAAAAAGTGTTATGATTGTCGTAATGCAGAAAGAGACTATTTAAGTCAATAAGTAGGATTTCATTGATTTGACTGGACTAAACTGATTGATGTTCTTCAATTTAAGAGACTAAAGCAGTTAGTATTTCGAGTAAAATTGATGGAGATGAAAAATTGCAATAAAAATGGTTTCAGATATTAATATGATCGCATGACATGACACAAATCATCATATTCATAAAAAAAAAACAGGGTTCAAAATTGAAGAGAAAAGGGGGGTGGGTGGGTAGGTCACCTTTTTTGGTCGTCGTGACGGCGACATACGAAGAAGGAAGGGTGGAAACGGCAAGAAGTTGAAGAATTGGAAGCAGGATTATACGTTTGCTTGCATCTCTTGCATAATACTCCTCCTACCTTTGATATTGATATTGATATTGAATTTGATATCTCCTCTTTCTCACTCTTCTCCATCTCCCTTTCCCTTTCGGACCTTTCTCCCTCTTTTCGCTCTCCAAACAACTTCACTTCATAATGTTTTTTACTTTTAATAATAATCATTTATTTCTTGAGAAAAGCTAACTTGTTAAGAAAATTGTCATAATTATGCTATATCTTTACTATTTCATTTGTGAATATTTGTGAATTCATAATTCTCTCAAAACTAAATTGGGGAAATTTTAACGCCAACGGCAGAAGTTGAACTAACGTCTTTATAAAATATGGAGTAAATCATATTCTTATCTATCAACTGGACCAACTTACGTTTGCACCACTAAACAAACTTCACCAGCAGAAGTTGTGTTAGCTGAATCATATTAATATATTATGACTGCAGTGAACCCAAATCAATATTCAATGGAGACTCCTGATAAGTTATAGTTTATGTTATTTTAAGTATTTGAAATTCAATAAAATCATGTTAGTTTTAGTCATTTTTTCGAATTATTTTACTACAAAGCCGTATTTCTATTTCAGATTAAAGCAAGGATGTCTAGTTGGAGTTTGGACAAGGAAAGAATGAAAAAGGATGAAGAAAAGGGCAATCCTGAAGGATACGCACGGTCCGTGCGTTTTTAGCACTAGACCGTGCATTTTTGCAAAGCAGACTGTGCTACCCTGTGTCGAATGTAACGCACGGTCCGTGCGTTTTTATGCACGACCGTGCGTTTTGGAGAAGTGCATCCTGGGAGAGACAGTGCGTTTTTGTAGGCTGGAATCTGAAGAGTGCACGGTCTGAACTTCAGACCGTGCGTTTTTGCTGTCAGTTTTTTGCTGTTACAAAACTCTTAGTTTTTCCTCATTATTCATCTTGTAATTCATCTTCAATGCTTTGTCTAGGACCTTAGACTATAAATAGGTCTTCCAATCAGACTTCTAATCATCTTGGATCATTGGAATACTTGCAATATTAAGTTACTTTTGTTCTAAGTTCTTATTGTTCTTTTATTTTTTGCACTTTACTTTTCTGCACATTTACATTTAGCAATTTACATTTATGCTTTTATATTTCATGTCATTTATATTTTATCAAATGTCTACAATGAACATGAGTGAGTAGACTTGTCTAGTCTTGAGATTGTTGGAAAAGTCTAATGACTGAATCCTAATCAAACCAAGCCTAGACTCTATTTTATTATAATTCATTCTTCTTATCTAATCTCATGGCTTTTAAACTCAATAACAAGTGTTGAAGTTCAATAACTATTATTTCATCATCCCAAATATCAAGTGATGGATCGAAAGATGAAGTTTGATATTGGAACAAATGAGATTAGACAAGACTTCACAAAACTTGATGGGAACACCCCAAATGAATAGTTTTGTGATGTCTTGAGACAATAAGATTTGAACTTAATGGGTCTCATATAATAATCAACCATGAGAATATGCGTGGTTATTATTGAGATACATTCATGTTGTAAGAGAGAAAGCATGAATTACTTAAGAGAATCTTGTCTTTAGAAAATGAATTTAACATAAGATAGAAATATAGGTTTGAATACTTTAGGATTTGTTATTAAAACTAACCAATAATCTTTAGATGCTTTTTAATATCTGAATTCTAAAACCAAGAAACTGTCCAACTTTTAAAACTTGATTTGTTCAGCTAATTAACTCTAAAAACGAAATCGGTAATTACACCAACTCTCTGTGGATCGATATTTTTAATACTCGATAGAACCGTACGCTTACGGATTCGTATCAACTCCAATACTAGATATCTTTTTCTTGCTTAAGAAAAAACAACTACTAAGTAGTTCAATTTTTACCATTAAATGGATTGGCATTCACTGCTCTATATACCAATGTGAAGAATAAGAAAATGAATCCATTGGTGTGGCTAGATATTAATGTTTGAATGGTATACATTTTCATCAAAATATCAGTCTACAAATGAATATATTAAAAAGAAAAGTAAAATATAATTTGAAATATGTTACACTGAAGGTGAGAAAAACACACAAGAAGAGGGGTTGAATTGTGTGGACTTAAAAACTTTTCTTTCTCAAAACTTATGATAAGTTCAGAATCAGATTCTGAACCTTTTTCAGAGAGTTTATGCAGCGGATATAAAAGTAAAGAGAGAAGGAAAGAGAGACACACAATGTTTTTATACTAGTTCCTTCCACAAGTTGGAAGTAGTCTAGTCCCCCTGTCACTTACAGGAGATTTAACTATAATCAAACTGATTACAATTGCTCAGACCACAAAGGAAAGAGACTTCAATGCTCAAACACCTAGTAAGAGACTTCTAATGCTCAAGACACTAAGTCAAGAGACTTCCAATGCTCAGAACACAAAGTAATGAGACCTCTGGATGCTCAGCACGCAGGCTGAGACTTTGGTTCAAACTGATTTACAAAGAAAGAAGTTTGAGTTGAACACTTGATCAAATATCAGAGGTGTTCACGTAATACAACTCAGGGTTAAGACTCTAACCTTAAGAAATTCTAAGATGTAAACTTTGTAAGAATTTCTAAGAGTTTTGTACAGACACGTATTTTTACAGCAAAACAGAGCACAGTTATCAGTCTTGTATTTTCAAAGTCTTAGCAGTTTTCTTCTTCAATTTTTCATCCTTATATAGAGGAAATTAGAGCTGTTGAAGATTGCCAGGATTTAAGCAAAGAGCCGTTGCAAGTAGAGAAGCTAGGCCAGCTGAAAATGTGTGCTGAACTGAACAGAAAACAGAGCAGCAGCCATTTTTTAATTTGCTTTCCTTAAAAGCTGGGGAATGTTTGAGCCAGGGAGACAACTGTTCCATTGGAGTTATTCTGACATTGCAGGCATTAAATGCGCACAATAACATTTGCTTTTCCTTCCACGACAGACTTCAGAAGCTTCTCAGGAACTGTTCATCAGAACCAAATCTTCAGACTCAGACTTCAGAAGCACTGTTCATCAGAAGCTGGTCTTCAGACTCAGACTTCAGAAGCATTGTTCATCAGAAGCTGGTCTTCAGACGTTGACTTTTGTTGATCTTCAGACTCAGCCTTAAGACGTTGACTTTCGTTGACCCTCAGACTCAGCCTTCAGACTCTGCCTTCAGAAGCACCCTTCAGACTCAGTCTTCAGACTCAACCTTCAGACCCAATTTTCCTTCAACTTTGCAACATAGCTTCTAAGCTTTCCTTCTTGCTCTTAGCTTGTTCTTCCATAACCAATATTAATTAACCAACATTAAGAACATGGTTCTGCACAACTTAGAACAAGACATTAGCAATTACCAATTTTCTTTTTAACACTTTGTTATCATCAAAACCTTAAAGAGAGATGTTCATACAAATTGTTCCAACAATCCCCCCCTTTATCCAAAAGAGAGTTGTTCATACATTTTGTTCCAACAATCTCCCCCTTTTTGATGATGACAAACACAAGTATTAATCAAAATTGTTGTTAATTTAATTAACAAGTTGACTGCAGGGTATGAGGTTTGTAAGCTCCCCCTGAGTCTGATCCAGTTTAATTAAATTCAGTTTAAATCAAAACATGTGAAAATTTCAGAATTGTTGTTAGGTTTAATTAACAAGCTGACTTCAGGAGAGGTTTGCAAGCTCCCCCTAGGTCTGACAGTCCACAAGGTGAGGTTTGTAAGCTCCCCTTGATTCTTATCCAAGATAATTAAACTCAACTTAAAACAATCAAGTAAAATTATCACTCAGAATTATAAATAACTTGTTGACTTCAGGTTATGAGGTTTGTAAGCTCTCCCCCTAAGTCTGATAATCCACAGGATGAGTTTTGTAAGCTCCCTGAGTCTTATCCAAGTTATTTAAATTTATTTCAACTCACTAAGAGTAATGTATATCTCACAGAATTTAATTCAGAGGCTAGAGATTAAAAAACAGTTCTCATAAGTTAATTAAAATCAGAAATTAACTTATTGTTTTGAGCTCAGGAGCCTTAACACCTTTTACTCCCCTAGCCTTAACACCTTTTACTCCCCTACATAAGTTAATTAATTGACAGAAACTAACTTATATTCTGAGCTCAGGAGCTTTAATACTTGTTTACTTTTACTCCCCCTTTTGTCATCAACAAAAAGAAAAATTTCAGAAAAGAAAAATTTCAGAAATTTAAGAGAGTTTGAAAAACATGTGAGATAATCATGCAATCATATAGGTAATCAAGCAGCAAAGATGAGAATCAGAGCAGACTTGATCATACATGAAGTATATGACATTGCATTTAAAAAGATAGAATGATGTTCAGAAGCATAAAACGATAGTTCAGAGCTTTTGATCAGAGCATTCTTTGTTCAGACACAACTGTTCAATATATTTTGTTCAGTATCACTAAACTATTTTAGACAAAACTGTTCAAATCATATACCAACTGAAAGTTTTAGCACAACTGAACTATTATCAGAAACAATTTTCAGAAACTGAAAAAGTATTTCTGCTGATACCAAGATATAGCATTGGTTCAGTGCTGCTGAATTCTTTCAGATAAAACTGATATCAATTTTTTAAATAAGTTCTGAAAACTGAACATGTCTGATACAATTTGAGCATTTGAAAAAATGTGTCTGTGTTTGTTAAACATTAAAAAAAAGACTGAAATTGTTTGTTAAACAATTTGAGCATTTGATACCAAAAACAGAAAAACAAGTTTTCATATTGATGACTTTGGGAGGGACAAAGTATAACTTACAAAGCTTTAAATCATCATTGCCCAGGGTTATACTTATCAGATTCTGACCAAACATTAGATAACTATGCAGATTCAGAAGTCAGAAATCCAGATTCTGAAACTTCAGACTCTAAAGTTTTTCAGAAACTTAGCTTTCTTCAGACTCTCAAGAGAGTGACTGATAAGCCTTAATTTCTGATGAACCTTAGAGTTTCAGTTTCTATTCAGATTCAAACATATTTCTTAAGAGATGAAATGCATGTTCAGATTCTTTTTAATAAAATTAAATCTGTCTTCTGTGAGGGGTTTTGTAAATATGTCAGCCCATTGATGATCAGTATCAATGAACTGAATATCCAAAACACCCTTCTGAACATAATCTCTTATAAAATGATGTTTTATTTCTATATGCTTGGCTCTAGAATACAGAATTGGATTTTTAGACAGACATATTGCAACAGTATTATCACAATAGATAGGAATGTTGTTTTCATGAATCTGATAATCCTTTAATTGATGTTTCATCCAGAGCAGTTGTGTGCTACAACTTGCAGCTGAGATGTATTTTGCTTCTGCTGTTGACAAAGCAATAGTTGCTTGTCTTTTGCTGGCCCAGAATATCAGATTCTCACCAAGAAACTGACAGTTTCCACTGGTGGATTTTCTTTCAATTGTGTGGACTTAAAAACTTTTCTTTCTTTTCTTTCTCAAAACTTATGATAAGTTCAGAATCAGATTCTGAACCTTTTTCAGAGAGTTTATGCAGCGGATATAAAAGTAAAGAGAGAAGGAAAGAGAGACACACAATGTAGAGTTGTCAAAACGGGCCAGCCCGTATGGGCCGGCCCGAAAGCCCGGAAAAAATGTAGGGCTTGGGCCTAAAAATTGGAGCCCGAATGAATTCAGGGCTTTTTAGCCCGACCCGAAAAAACCCGTAACCCGTTCGGGCTACGGGTAGCCCGGCAGCCCGGGAAATTACAAGTTGCAGTTGGGTTTTTATAACCCGACCCGGCCCAAAGAAAGACAGACTCTCACCTCACTCACTCACTCACTTCTCACTCTCTCTCACTTTCACAGGTCACTCAGTAAACAAAACTCTCACTTCTCACCCTAACTCTCACTTCTCACTTCTCAGTTCTCACTCTCAGGCCTCAACCGCCGCCGTCTCCGTCGTCGTCGTCCAATCAGGACTAGAGTTCAGCCGCCGCCGTCTCCGTCGTCGTCGCCCGTCGTCGTCTCGTCGCACTCTCAGTTCTCACTTCAAGGTTCGTTTCAGTTTCGGTTTCGGTTTCTTCACTTCTCACTCTTGATGTTGTTTGCAGTTGTTTGCACAATCTGACCCACAATTTATTTCTTCCTAGATTTGTAGATACAGATTACCCACAACGCTTTTTGTTCTTTTTAGGGTTTCAGTAATTTTCCCAAAATCCATTTTTTGTATTAATTTTTCAATTTTTGTGTATACATTGTTTTGTTGAAATATTCATAGTTGCAATTTATTATTGTTGTGTGTATTCTTTGCTGGTTTATTCTTGCTGGTTTATTCTTGCTGGTTTATTCTTGATTCTTAATTCAACACTGTCCTGTTCTTTTATGAATAAACTGTCTTGTTCTTGCTGTCTTTTATCAATGTTTACCTACTTGTGTTGTCAAACAAAATGTTTTCCTGTTTGTATAAACTGATTAAGTTTGCTGAGATATGGAGGTTAGTTATTTTATATTAATGTTGGATATCTGAATTTATATCAAATAAATTTAAATCATGTGCTTCTGATGATGATTGAGCAGAACAAAGCCTCACAAGGTTTTTTTTAAAAAAAAAAAAACTGGTGTGCGCGGGCTGGCCCGGAGCCCGTATAGGGCCGGGCTCGGGCTCTATTATTCGTGCCCGAATTTAAACAGGGCTTTTTAGCCCGGCCCTAAAAAGCCCGCAACCCGCTCGGGCCGGCCCGAAACAGGCCGGGTAGCCCGTTTTGACAGCTCTAACACAATGTTTTTATACTAGTTCCTTCCACAAGTTGGAAGTAGTCTAATCCCCCTGTCACTTACAGGAGATTTAACTATAATCAAATTGATTACAATTACTCAGACCACAAAGGAAAGAGACTTCAATGCTCAAACACCTAGTAAGAGACTTCTAATGCTCAAGACACTAAGTCAAGAGACTTCCAATGCTCAGAACACAAAGTAATGAGACCTCTGGATGCTCAGCACGCAGGTTGAGACTTTGGTTCAAAATTATTTACAAAGAAAGAAGTTTGAGTTGAACACTTGATCAAATATCAGAGGTCTTCACTTAATACAACTCAGGGTTAAGACTCTAACCTTAAGAAATTCTAAGATGTAAACTTTGTAAGAATTTCTAAGAGTTTTGTACAGACACGTATTTTTACAGCAAAACAGAGCACAATTATCAGTCTTGTATTTTCAAAGTCTTAGCAGTTTTCTTCTTCAATTCTTCATCCTTATATAGAGGAAATTAGAGCTGTTGAAGATTGCCAGGATTTAAGCAAAGAGTCGTTGCAAGTAGAGAAGCTAGGTCAGCTAAAAATGTGTGCTGAACTGAACAAAAAACAGAGCAGCAACCATTTTTGAATTTGCTTTCCTTAAAAGCTGGGGAATGTTTGAGTCAGGGAGACAACTGTTCCATTGGAGTTGTTCTGACATTGCAGGCATTAAATGCGCACAGTAACAGTTGCTTTTCCTTCCACGTCAGACTTCAGAAGCTTCTCAGAAACTGTTCATCAGAAGCAAATCTTCAGACTCAGACTTCAGAAGCACTGTTCATCAGAAACTGGTCTTCAAACTCAGACTTCAGAAACACTGTTCATCAGAAGCTGGTCTTCATACGTTGACTTTTGTTGACCTTCAGACTCAGTCTTCAGATGTTGACTTTCGTTGACCCTCAGACTCAGCCTTCAGACTCTGCCTTCAGACGCAGTCTTCAGACTCTGCCTTCAGAAGCACCCTTCAGACTCAGTCTTCAGACTCAACCTTCAGACCCAGTTTTCCTTCAACTTTGCAACATAGCTTCTAAGCTTTCCTTCTTGCTCTTAGATTGTTCTTCCATAACCAATATTAATTAACCAACATTAAGAACATGGTTCTGCACAACTTAGAACAAGACATTAGCAATTACCAATTTTCTTTTTAACACTTTGTTATCATCAAAATCTTAAAGAGAGATGTTCATACAAATTGTTCCAACAATCTCCCCCTTTATCCAAAAGAGAGTTGTTCATACATTTTGTTCCAACATACACATATAAGGAGAATCTGTTAAATGTTCCCAGAAGAAACAAGATAAATAAAACTTTCACAATCACTGATCAACAATTCCGATTAAAAATTATATTACTTTCATATATTATTTAATTGATACCAATTGAGTTCTAACAGAAATCATCCTTCAAAAAATGAACCATCACTAATCAACAATTTCGGTTAAACATTATATTATATTTTTATATATTATTTAATTGATACCAACTGACTTCTAACAGAAATCATCCTTCAAAAAATTAAAACAGAACAATCACTAATCAAAAATTTTGATTAAACATTATAGCAATCTTGTTTATCCTCTATAGTATTGTTGGTTTGATTAGTTTCCATGAATGTCGTGTTCACGATGATTGATTTTGTCACCAAAAAAGGCCAAGTGTCTTTGAATATGATGTGGACGATGTCATATCCATATGAAGGCTATACCTTTCGAGGAGATATTCTGGTATTCGGGATGGATTTGTTGTCGAGGGAAGGTGTACCGCCACTTGCCATAGCGGATGATGAGGCAATACGAGCATGTGCATGACATTCCCAAACATCCATCATTGTACCTGTTGTTAGTGCACCAACTATAGTGATGAACAAACTAGCAAGTGTACTATACTGCCGTCAAAGAGTAAAATTTATAATGTTCGATGTTTGTATCCGCAGGGATTGCGTTATTTCAACTTAACTAATGCCATGATGATTAGGTTTTAAGTAACTAGTTGGGGGGGATTTCACTTAGCAAAATGATTGATTATTTTATTTAAGAGAGAGAGAGAGAGAGAGAGAGAGAGAGAGGCGACTATGTCGTGTTAGATTCACTTCCCCAAACTATTTGTGTAACTGCAAACTAGGAATATACTGCTCACTGATTGCTTGATTTTAAGACATTTGATCAAAATAGTTAGGTCATTGTCTTGGTCACTAACCATCTTAAATGATCACTATTCTCTAATGCCTTAGGTGAATACATGACTATTGAAGGTTCAAGTACACCAAATTAAGTACATTATTATTTTTAGAATATGTCTATGCTAACTGTAACACCCCAAACCCCACATACTTATTTTTAAATAAATATGCAACAAATATATATAACGTCAAAGGTGTTGTACTCCAACTTTCATCACAAATTCAAAACTTCAACATATAATATAATATTGCAATGGAATAATCTCAACAACATAAGTCAGATAAAACATATCTTATAATAAATACATCCTCAAATGAACTCAAGGTTCATCAAACATAAATAAAATCTCAACAGTCCTAATCAGAGCATCACTAAGCTAGACTCCAAAGGAAAAGCAATAAGGGACGAGTAGGCTCCAAAGCCGTCCTCGGAAAACTCACGACAACTATGTGTCCTCAACCTGCAAGTCTACACCACCAGGGCGTAGGCGTCCAACCCGCAACAAGTAGGGTGAGTAATATTCAACAAAAGGAAAACATGGATGCATGTATATCATCAAGGTAAGCAAGACATCATATATACAAGTAATAATCATGCAATATTTTTATGCATACTCATCTTAAAAATTTCATAAACCTTCATCAATTATCACAAAAATATCAACAAGAAAGCCATCATCATCAAACAATCACCAAGACGAATGCACAAAATTCACATCTCATCACCATCAAGTTACACATCTTCCACATAGATGCATACCATCAAATACAAACACCTCCACATAAACTCATAATCTTGCATGAAATGCGCATGACTCGACTCTATATGTATGTGGTACCAGGTTTTGAATATCAGAGTTATGTTAGTGAGTGATCCCACGGCATGTTGGATGTTCAGAGGTATATTATTGAACTCCCTCGGCATGTTTGGATAATTAGATCCCACGGCATGTTGGATATTCAGAGGTATATTACTAAACTCCCTCGGCATGTTGTACATAAATGTACAACTGGACTAACCATGAATGCATGGATACCAAGTATAGACTCGACAATGCACAACATCATATAGTTCATAGTTATATAATTCACTCCATCATATAACATATCACCACATCAACACACAATTGCATTATCAAATCAATACATCCATACATCGACAAGACATATCATCACCACACCAATATTTAATCACATCAACGAATCAATACACTTTATTAATCATATACACTTTATTAATCACATCAATATGTACTCACACTTTATTAGTCATGTATTCAATAGTCATGTACTTATAACATGTCATTCTACATCAATATGTATAATAGTCATGTATTGATTCGTTGATGTGAGTACACCAATATGTACATCAACGAATCAATACACTTTATTAATCACATCAATATGTACTCACACCATTACATATTCACATCACATTATCATATACTTATAACATGTCATTCTACATCATCAAGCATACTTCAATATTCACATCATCTCCCTTAATTGACTATTAAGTTCATAAATCAAATCATCATTCAATTCATATCAATCTACAAGTCCATTATTAACCATTTCAATTAATAAGTTACTCCCATCGTAAGCCTAGTTAAAATACTCTTGAAATACCAAATCACACTCCTATTAATCAAATTTAGGGGTTTGAGACCTTATCCTGCATCTTGGGTACCTTTAAGAGCTTAAAAACAAGGTTCTACGCAATAGGGGAAAAATGCAGCATGAACCATGTGTAGTATTCTGTTCATATCTCAAGTTCTAAAAAACAAAATGGAGTCAAACCAAAGGCAAATGAAAGTTAACATCCATATCTACAACTTTTGTGAAGACACCTAAACCTAAATCGGAACAAAAAGTTATGGAAAAGTTGGTTTTCTTAAGCTTGGGAAAAGAGCACGACCACACTGACCCTTGTGTAGTATTTTAATCATATCTTAAGTTATAGAAAGCCAAATGAAGTCCAACCAAAGGCAAATGAAAACTAACATCCTTAGCTACAACTTTCATGTTTACACCTAGACTCAATTCCGAACAGAAATTTGCCAAACTGAGACAGCAAGAAACGCACGGTCCGTGCGTATCTGGGGCAGACCGTGCGTTTTCCCAATGACAGTAAAATGCAGTTTTTCTTTCGTTTTTACTGCGGGAAAACATCTTTCGACACCATTTTTCAATCCAAAACACACCATACTCAAGTTATACAATCAAACATACATCAATTTCTTCATCACAACACAACTTAATCATGTCAATTCTAACTCATCATAGCAACAACAACACAATTATCTTTTCATCAATTTCTTCACAACAACAACACTCACCAAATTCAATTATGAAAACATCATGCATTAATTAAACAACAACTTTCATGAATTTCATCAAAATCATCATGTAGCTCAATAACACAACAACAACATAAACAACTCATCATAACTTCATGGATTCTCAAATAACAATATACCCATAAACATAACAACATTCTAAATCACAATTTTAACATCAATTCATCATTAATTCACCATAAAAGCATAAAAACAATAATAATCACACGAAATCAAGATTCTACCCATTTATCCAATACTTCCCAATGGTGAATAAAACTCCCCCCTCACCTCTAGTCTTCACAATTAAGCCTCCCCTAACTTGGGTTCTCATATCCTCTTTGATTTCTTCAAGTTCCTCTTCCCTTTCTCTAGCTCTCCTTCTTCTACTCTTGCCTCTATCTCAATTGTGACAAATGAATTCTAACCCTAATTTTACCAACACTACTAACTATTTACATTCTCTTGTTTTGGGTTTTGGTTCACTTACACTAAATGAGCTTAGTCTCTATTCATTCTTCACAAATAAAACACTACTCATTGACTTCACTTGAACCTCTCATTTACTCTTACACCTCTATTTCCTTAATTCCCTAAAAAATCTTATTTTTAATAACTTCACAAAAATACCCTTCATTCCCAAATTACCAAAATACCCTTATCTTCTAAAAATTCACTAACTTACCAATTCACCCACATAATAAAAGCTATAATTAAATAAAACAATATTATTAAACTAATAACGAAAATCGGGTTGTTACACTAACCAATAATTGAACAATTTATACTAGTTCTACTACCAAGGCTATGGTTAGTAGTCCTTGGATTCAGATCGATTTATGAATAATATGTAAACATAAATAGCATTAAACACAAGTATAATTGAATAAAATAACGAAAACAGACAATTGAATTTCATAGAATGATTTAAAGTTACATGAATCAAATAATCACATAAAGTTTCTCTTCCATAACCTAACCTAGAGAGGTTTAGCTACTCATGTTGTCTAGACACATATTAATACATATGAATAGACAAACATAAGAAAAGAATCACTAGAGGAAGATTCCTCCGCTCCATAAGTGCTTTTATCGTTGTGAAATCACACTTTCGATGTCGTCTGCTTGTCAAAAGGTGTCTTCTCATCAACCTAGGGGTCAGGTATATATAGGCGCGTGTTTCCCAAGGTTTTAGGGAAACTCGGCCCACGACACGAGAAGTAATCTAGCGAGGTGAGCCTTGATGACCCGCGACGTGATCTAGTGCAAGACCGATCCAGACAATTTCTTCAAATGTTCGCGATGCAGCCTTGTAGCACCCGACGCGAGCTAGTACGAGGTTGAATTTTTGATTTTTTTTCTCTGAATCCGCAAGACGCGGCTCATAGCACACATCACGAGTGATGACGATGTTGATCATGTTTCACTTTGTGCTCCATTTTCATGACTTCAAGTATCCTTTCCTGTTCTTGTTTTTTCGTGACTTTCTTTTGAATTATCCACTAAAATGCACTTAAATTAACTACTTCTACTCTAAATTGACTCTAAAATATGCACTACAAGAAAACTGTGATTTAGCGTCGGGGCAGGCTAAAAAATTCGAAGTTACTGGGTAGAGTCGGCTATTTGTCCTCCGAGGCTAACGCAGCGTCGGTTAATCCGACTCTAAAACCGACTCTTCGCAAAGCCGACGCTATTAAATTCAAAATAAAAAAGTCAACAAATTAATTTAGAGTTTGCCAGGCCGACGCTAACTTTAAAATGTAGAGTCGGCTGCATTAACGCTAAAGTCAACTTCAAACCAGTCAACTAAATCTTTTAGAGTTGGCCAGCCCACTCTACAGTCAAACAAGTCAACTAAATATTATAGTCGGTTTGGCCGACGCTAGATTTTTTTGTTTTTTTTTTGCTAATTTTTACTGTTTACCCTGTTCTACAAATCACAACAATAATTCTTTATTTATGTTATTAATTGATCTTCCATACAAACGCTCTCACCTGAACTACATACTTTCTTAAGGTATAAAATTTGATGGTTAAAACATCTAACCACAAATGTAGGTTGGCTTTCTAAATGGTGACAGCATGTAGAGAAAAATAAGAGGAACTACAGATAATAATCATCACTCAATTTAAAACAGGTCACTTTCAAGTTCAATTCATAATCCAAAAAATCAATATTTGAGCATGATCTTAAAAGATGAATGTAAGATATGGAAATTTGAGATTTAAAAATATTTTCCCAAATGTAGCACCTGGTCCTCTACCTATGGGCATGCTAGCTGATCAAAGGTGAACCACTAGCAGAATATAGAACAAAGAAAAATTCAAATGAAACAAGACAAACCTGAATCTTGTTGACAGCAGACCTATCACGGTATAAAAGCACTCGCATGCATTTTTCAAGTAACTTGACACCTTCAAATGTCAAATTTTCATTCCACTCATCACGGAGAATTGGCCTAGCAAGGTGATTTCCAAGCCCAGTTGCCACATGGTTGTCTTCGTAATTAACGCCAATCATGCTAACCTGGATAAGATACACAAATACAATAAACAAAAATCAGGTAGGTACCTCAGCTGTTAGACGGAATGACAAGACAAAGTAAGGCATACCGTGCCAAGGTACTTCTGCCCCTTTTTAACACCACCAAGAACAAGTGAGTTCCACAATGGATTGAACTTGTTGCGTCTATTATACATCACCCGAGTTAAATAGTTGTGGACCTCCTTAGGCCCCAAAGAATTCCCATCATCCCACATGTTGTCAATAAGGCTGCGGTAATCAAAAGTCAAAGTACCAGTTATATGAGAATCTTGAAGTTGTAATATTTAAAGTCAAGGGTAAAATACACAGAAGGTGTCTTTTGCGGTGTTTGAAATGTAGATAAATAGGAAAAACAAGTAAAATGAAACTGATGGAAGACCATTTAACCAATAACACCCACTTTTGCTTCACTTATTTGAAGTAACCAGTGCATTTCAGTGACATTTATTATATTATTTAAAAAAAAATTACTCACATGAGCTCATCAAGGTAGCGCATAATCTCTTGAAAGTCACTTATTTCCCCACTAGCGCCAAGAAGGGAGTGCTTTCCAATAGGCTTCAAACGCTCAACACTCTTGTACCTCAGTGTAGATCCATATGAGCCTGTGAATTAGTTCATTCTATCCATCAATTATCATTGGCATTATATGCAGAGTGAAACAAAGAATTAAACACTTCAATGAACTTTGCAGAGATGACACGATTACAAATCAGAAGAAAAGCACTAAAACTGGCCCTTGTAAGGAAACAAAATTTATTCGTGTACAACTTTTTTCTTAAAAAGTTAAAACATCAATAGAGAAATTCTCAGGAGAATTGGATTTAAAGCACTTTTGCTTGAAGATAAAATCACAATTAAATACTACATTTGAAATGAAGGCAGTAAAATCTAACCGCGATAGCAGTAAAATCTGACTCTGATACTTACCACATCACTAATGATCCAGGCACAGACGAATGCATTGTCAATGATAAATGGTCGACAAACTCTTTCAAGTTAGAAATTTGCCCAGGATCCAACTCTACCTCCATATTTATTTGCAATTAAACATTACAACTTTGAATAATTGACAAGAATATGATAAATGTGTTGTTGTAAAGTACCGAGATAACAAAATATTTACTAGCCACCCGTCGAAGCCTAAATGAACAACAAGCTCTGCCAGACGTTCTGCATACATTTGTGCAGATTCCTTTGTCGAAAGCAGTACATCACAGTTAGCCTTCCCCTCGTTTCATTCGGTGATGAAAGTCCCCAACACCTGAAATATCAAATAAACGAGTACAACCAATAAATAACCCATCTGTTCTGATTAAAGCATGGTCAATAAATAATGTCAGAAACATTTCCAGGTGAGAAATAAAGTCAAACTTCATGAATCCTAAGCTCCCAAAAAAGATTCAGAAAAGTACTTTACATTCACCAAATGATCTTAGATCAATTGAAATAAACCAACTTCATGAGTATATAAGTGGCCCGAAAAACTATTAGTTAGTCAAGCAAAGAAGAAACAATGTGCAAAATTTTTTATTAATGAGTTTCAAATGGCCACAAACTTCAAAAGTCAATATTCATGTCAAATAATTTAGTATTTGAGGATTACAATTCTGGCAAATAACCACTAGTGGAAGAAAGGACATTGAAGCTACTCAACCATAATCACAATAATAATCATCATCCAGAAACTCAAAATTCAAAAGATAACTTCAAAATATTGGTATATTATAAAACCTAACCATAGATATATCAACAATTATAAGGTTCACCATTACCCATGATTCTTTGCACTTCATCTTTTCTATATTTTCTATTTTTAAAATTTTATTTCAAAAATATGATAATAATTTTTTTGACCAATAATGCCACTTTTGGCATAAACCTTAAGAAAAAGCAAGACAAAATTCTTTTAATGATTAGTGACATCAAATTAAAAAAAATAAAAGTAGAAAACTCAAATCAATTGACAATGGAACCAAAAACATCTTTGAATTTATCATTTGTGCTTTTCTACTGTCATACACAGCAAGTAAAGCAAGTTAGTACCTTAACACCATGACGATGAGCAGTGTTAATCCAACAAACAGGAGGAAGAGTAACAAGTTCATGAGAAAAGTAAACAAAAACATCAATCAAATGCCAATGCCAAATAGCATAAGCATTAACATTATCACCACCTTGGATCCACTTATCATCTAAGTAACCACCAGCCATATCATGACACACCAACAATCTATGTCTATTAGGTAACTTAGAAGATGAAGATGAAATTGGAACTGAAGCTTTGTTGAAAGGGTAGTGAAAGGAATCGAAGTAAGAGCGTGATTCGAGTTCTTGAAGGGTTTTGATTGGGTATGAAATGGGGATTGAGGGTTGTTTTGGATCGAACGGTGGAGAAGGAGAGGGTTTTGATTCGGAATCGGAATTGGAATTGGAATTGGAATTAGGGAGACGGTGGATCGAGAGAGAGAGAGAGAGAGAGAGAGAGAGAGAGAGAGAGAGAGAAAGAGAGAGGAACGTAATTGTTCTTCTTTTTTGGGGGAAAGTGAGATTGTGGGTGAGAGTGGTGGAAAATTAGGGAGAATTAGGTTTCAATTTGGGGGAAAGCGAGATTGAAATTTGGTGGAGAATAAAATGTGGTTTAGGGTTTAGAGTTGTGGGAGGGAGAATGAAATTGTGGGAGGGAGAATGAAAATGAATTAGTGAGAGTGATGAATATTTGGGGTTTTTTTTATTGAGTAAAGAGAGGGAAAAAAGTGTGGGAAAAAACTTTTTATAATAATTTATATAGAAATTAAATTTTTATTGCAAAAATTTTAGCGTCGGCTAAGCCGACTCTATATCTAATCTAAACATTATGTGGGTCCCATTTGAGCAAAAAAAGAGAAATAATAATTTTATTTTATTAAATTTTTATAAATTAAAATAATAGAGTCAGACAGGCCGACTCTAAATATGGTCTAAAATGTCATACGTGGGTCCCCTAACCTTTAGCCTCGGCTAGGCCGACTCTAAATCTTTTTAAAAATAAAGGAAAACTAGAAATTTAGTAGAGTGGGTTAGGCCGACTCTAGTCAGACGCTAGTAGCGTCGATGTCGGGGGCCGACGCTAAAATTCGACGTTATTTCGCTGTTTTCTTGTAGTGATGACTAAAAACCCTATATAAGATTAAAGTTGAGATGTTTGTTTTTTTAATGTTTTTTTGTTTGTTTTTGGTTTAGGTTTAATGGAACTTATCTTACCTAAATAATTTTCGAATGAATGAAATTGTTTTCGTTGATTTGTGTTTTATTATATATATATTTGGATATTAATGATTGAATGAATGAATGTATAGATGTATGAATGAACTCCTTCAAAAAAAAGATGTATGAATGAATAAATAAAATGTATGAATGAAGGAATATATGAATGAATGTAGTATCCAAAACAAACACAAAAAACTCAAACTCGAAAACAGTGCAAGTTTTTTCTCTGTAACTGATAGTTAGTTGTCGTAGGTGTCAGCAATAGTTAACTATTGTTCCTGAAGCGGTAGTTTATTATTTGTAGACCAACGAACGATAATTGATTAATTAGGTATTGTCGTCAGTTTAAGGTGCCTGCAAACAAATGATGGGTACCAAAAGAGCAATTTTTACTCCCTTTTTCCCTTCTCAAGTGACAACATGGGGTTGACCCAATACTAGAACACATGCCACAATTCTTTTTTCTTCTATTCTTCTACTCCCTTTTTTTGTTTTATTTTCTGAAAAATTGATGGATCTCACTTTGGGAGTGAACCCACCCAACAACCTTTTTTGTTCTTAGATTAAAAAAATATTTTTTTTAAAAAAGTTAAACTAGTCTACTCTAATTGACCTCAATGAAAATCAAACATAAGACATTGAAAGAAATACATTTCAAGTCACAAGTCAACATCATCAGACCAACTCAAGTGTGTTTTAAGTTTAACAAGTTGAAATGACAAATGCATTAATAATAGTAAGCCATGTGGTTTTTAAGTTTCTCTTAACATTTTCTGTAGAAAAAAAAAAGATAATTGTGCATAGAATAATAGGCATTGATTATAGTTAGAACTTCATGGGTGGATAATATATTTAACAAAACTTTGAAAGGTGGTAACAAATTTTCATAAACAAGTTGATATCTATTTAGTTGGTTTAAGTTTAGAGAATTTGCAAGTGGGAGAGGGATCATCTAATATAATATAAGGAAGGGGCCGGGTTAAATTGTGTTGCATTCTTTTTATATATTTCAATGATGAGAATACATGAGAAATTTTTCTTATTTATACTAATTAATCCTAGAGGCCAAAGTACAATTTAAATAGTAGCAATAATTATTGCATCAACGGAAACATAATCTTGTAGAAATTGAAAATGCCAAACATAGTGGCTTGCATGGCTTAAAGTCCATAATTAGGTGGTGGTAATAGAGAAACTAGGTGGCAATGGAGAGACTTCAGTATTGAATTTAATCTGTGTCACTCCATAGCTGCTTTGAATATGATTTCAGCTGCTTTCTCAATGCATAACTTTAATTTATGTTCATCTATGAACCCCTTTTGGGTTTTCAAGGCGATTCTTAATATTTTCTCGTAGCTAATAATTGTACTGTAATTGTTAAATCCTGCAACCACACACAAGAGGTAATTAAAGCGTGTTTGAACTCATATTCATGAGATCTTGTCTTATCCAACCCAAGTAGATATGGAAGTGTATGTATGGTGTGGCATATCATCATTTTATAATCCAATAAATATTGGAAAATATTAACGAGTGTCCCGAGGTACTCTTTAAGCACTAAAAGTGGTAAATTTTTATGAAAGTTTGTGCATTTAGTGCATTGGAAATTGAAGTTTTTAATTTTTTTAAAGAATAATTTCTTTATTAGGGATGCTTAAAGAGTGCCCCAGAGACACTCGTTAACAAGACCCATAAATATATACAATTGTGAGTATGTTATTTGAATATCAAAATACATACAACCTATGTGTTTATATTTATCTCTTTATTACTTTCTTTCTCCTGCAACTTACTCCCTCCATAACAAAATATAAGCAAAATTCAACCATTTCAGTTGTAACTAATTATAAGCAAAATTGACTTTTTTTGTCATATTTAAGGATAATATACCTGAAATACCCTTACTTTAATTTTTTAAATGCACACACGTTTAACAACAACACCTTGAAAATATACTACTGTACACCATAATTAATGAGGGCAAAATAGGTTATTTAACTTAAATTAAATAACACAAACCACATTCCTTAAAAAATGTGAATTGGTCAAATTTGCTTATAAAAAGTTATGGAGGGAGTACACACAAAAATTAAAAAATATTGTACAATTTAATGTCAATTCCCATTTCGCAATAAATAATCACCATATATATGTATGTGATACGGGCCAACCTCTTTTATCATTCAAAAATGTATTATTATCAAGGAAATGTCGAGGCAAAAAAATGGAAAAAATGTGTAAAGAAAATAAAATTAGGTGCATGATTTGATTGACGGTGAGTTTAACAATCATAACATAATATTATCATTTTAGAAAAATTTATACTTTTGAGTTTTAACAAAATCACTTCGTCAATGTAATGTTATCAAATTCACTCTCGTCAATTCAAACATGAAAAAGTAAAATACATGCATACCTCAGGTCCACCTGTCACAGTGAAATACAGTCCATTTACTGGATGGTTTGCCAAAGCCATTTTTTCTACCGGTCCTACGAGGTTAGACATAAGAACACTTGAGTTCCCAATTGTGTTGTAGATTATTTTAGCTACCGCCTGAAACACAAATCCGATAAAACAGAGAACATTAATAAATCAAAGAGGCTCCAAACTAAGAAGATTAATGGTGTTAAAATTTCATGTTTTATCTTTCTACTCATAGACTCTTAGCTTTCAAAATTATTAATTTATGAATGAAAATAAATAAAACATCAAAATTTTAGGTGAGTGGTTAAATATTAATGTGTCACACACCTCATGCCCCATTAATTTCCTCTCCAAATCCATGAGTAAAGCTACAAGATAAACACTGAAAGAACGTCTTTTCCTCTTGATTAGTTCCCTGGAATTCCAAACAAACTCAAGAGGGTTGGAGATATTTGATTGGCTCAGCTTAGGTATAGGTATTTGTAAGAAAGAAAGTTGATTCCCCCAAAGACTTTTGGACTCTGGTTTTTGCATTTCCGTCAATGATTGGTAACCTCCAATATTTCTTGTGTTGAGCATTACCACTGCTGTGGAATTTGCTCTTTTTGTGTTCTCATTCATCTCTTCCATGTAAATCCTAATACCATAGAAGACAATTCCACAAACCACATCGTTTATAGTCTGCACCATTTATACATTCATGCCAATTAGTTAATCAAACTTAATCCAATGCTATAATTTTTTTGTATAATAATCCAATGATATGATTATGGGTTAAATGTATTTAATTTATTCCCATAATTGACAAAACTTGATTCCGGTCACTGTAAATGGATCCCTATAAAATATTAAATTTTGTTTTTAATCCATCTAACATTTTTGAGCAAGTTTTGATCATCAAATGTTTTCCATCACAATTTTTGTCATTGTTTTTAATTCAACTCATGTGTAACCTTTATATTTTTTAATGCATTTTTACAGAGATGTTTATAACATTAAAAAATCTCTCCCACAAAAATTTAGAATTTTTTAACAAAATATAAAATTAATATGAATTTATAAGCGATCTTTCAACAAAAATGAATTTATAAGCGTTAAAAACTTAAAAATTCATATTTAATTTATCCTTTGTTAAAAAAATTAAACTTTTACAAGAGATATTTACATAATGTACTAAACATGAGTGCAAAGGGAAATCCAAAATTTCAAATGATACACATGAGTTTACTTGAAAACAAATACTAAAAGTAAAAGCAAATACTAAAAGTTGTGACAAAAAATATTTAAAGGACCATAAGTTGTTAAAATCTATACTATATATAAAGAAAATAGTTTGTTTTGACCCTTTTGGGTTGGCTTTTTTTCTTTCCAAAATTAGCCTCAACTTTCAATACAAATAGCACATATAACAAATAGATAAGAGTAAATTTAAATATTAAAAAAAATATAACAAACTGTTCACGAAAACATCACGAACAATAACTAAGAACCTCAAATAATTTATCTATACTATATATAAAGAAAATAAGAGATATTGGGCTGGCTTTTTCATTATCTCAATTATACTCTTAAACAACATTTTTAATAATAATGAATGTTGTTAGTGTCATTTAAAAGATAATAATTTATATTATTTTTTTGTTATATTGTTGGTGTTATTGAAATAGATAAACATGATTATTTTTGTTTGTTATAATTTGAACGTAATAAACATTTATATTTATACTTTTAATCAAAATCAAAATTTCATATAAAACACCGTTCATATTTTTCAAACGTTAGCACAATAAAAAGAGCGGAAACGTGATCGTCTTCTCGCTAGTATTTACAAGGATAATAACGATATTTAAGATTTTTATAGGGACAAAAACTTAACCCTTTATTTTATGGGAATGGATTCTCTCAAGTGGAGTTCTCTTCATTTTTCTCCATTGTTACATCTACACCACTAAATATGAGAGATAAAAGGAGATATTATAACAATAGTGTGTGCTTTTTTGGTGTGTAGTTACAATAGTCACAATTCACAACCCCATGAACCACATAAAAATAGGATAGTTGACACATTATTCACAATCCCTTTTTTTCGTAAGACTTGTACCAAGAGTATATCACCAAAAAAAAACTTGTACCAAGAGTAAAAACACAGACTTTATATTATTTTTTAAACTACAAAAATATAAATTCGTCCTCACCAAAATCAAATTTTGTTATTATAAAAAAAAATCAATTTTTGTTAATTTTTTAATCTAGCTTGATTAATATATATAGCTCCTAATATACCACTCGATCTCGATCTCTCGTAAAATATATATGTGTATGTGTGTGTTCTTACCACTTTAAGTTTTGATTTTGTTTCTTTGATTTGATCAAGTGATAGTGATATGGTTGACATGGTAACAGGCTGAGATTCATTTCCTTCATATCCTGATCTTATAGGTGTTTTGTCATCTTCAATCAATGTTGTCTTCAATATGCTTGATCCAAAATCTGATATGGAGCTGAAAAAGGATGAGATATCTAAACATAACTTCTTAAACAAACTTTTCTTTGCATATTTTGAATCTAATTGTGTTCGTGAAGGAAAAGACAGAGGTAGAGAAGGGTCATCAGCTCTTTGAAGACAAGAAAGAAGAGCACTAATAAGAGAGTAACCATCACCAAGTGCATGATGAATTTTGAATATTATGGTGCTAGCAGCATTGGTTGTTGGATAATTGATAATATGAATTTCCCAAAGGGGTTTATCTTGTGGTGTTTTTTCAGCTAGAATACTTGTTACATAGTCAATGAGATAATTGTCATATAATTCGCATGATGATGTTTTTATGGTTTCAGGAAATATGGGAATCTTTAAGTGCTCTTCAGGCTTCACTTCAACCTTTTGCCATCTCATCTTACCCTCTTCGTCTTTTACCTGTGCAAATTAAATAAAAATGATTAATGATAATAAAAGGTAAATTTTGGTTATTGAAGAAGACTAGATTCAATAGAAATTGACTAGCCTTAATATGCGTTATATTAGTTAAAATTTGGTAGGTAAAATGTAAGTAAGTAATAGTACGGAAGATATATAGAACGTAACCATAATAGAGGAGAAGCGTGGATTGATAGGGATGAAGACATCTTTGAGCAAAGGTATAGTTAGTGAATTATCAAATTGAATAGCTAATTCCAGAAAGCCAAAAACATATGAACATATTACAGAGCTGTTGAAATATTGTCCATGTGGACTCACTGGCTCTTGAACTTCTTCATAGAACTTGTCCATTATGCATATGCTGTGGTGTGTGTACGCGCAAGAGAGAGAGGTTTGATGTAGGACTTCAATTAGACACTTAGCTACATACATATAGTCTAAGGTGGCATAATTTATAGAGGTATGTTACCTGAACAACTATTTTTAATCAATAAAAGTGTTGAAAAGAGTGAGTGTTAGAGCACCTAATAAAAAAGTGAGTGGTATATAAAGTGTTGAAAAAAGACTATTGTTAACGTTCTCTATAGTAAAAACATAATAAATTGTGTCCTCGTGAGCATAGCTCAATTAGCCACCCGCCGTTGACAAAAAAATATATAATTAACTTTTTACTACTATAATAATTATGATTTTTTTTAATAAAATAATTAAGCGTGTTGAGCTTGTTTACTTTCGCATTTAATCTTCTTAAATATATTAATAATCTGTTAGACAAATCACACGTTACAAAATCTTTTGAGTGGTCCTTATGGAAGAAACTGCTGTGGAGATGAAGAAAATAACGTGTTTGTTTCAAGAGCCACAAGTTGTTTCTGGTGAGTGGCGTTGGCATGGTCTACTTCAAGCAATCAAAGTATAATATTACGCATGTGCTGTCTTTCGTTGTGTGTTAATGTTAATCAGAATCTGGAAAATGAGATCAGTTTTTTTTTTTTTTTGCCATTTTGTTACCACACCATGTGCATGCCAGCAGTTGTCTCAAATCTCAATCTTCCAAGCTCTCTAAACAAGTTTATGTTTTGACGGTGGAACTCCTTTCGATGCATCTATAGCAGGTAGCAAAAAGAGCTTAGTTCTTTTTAAGGTGAAATACAAAAGAAAAAAAATTCTACCCCAAATGAAACAAAATGAAGCATATACCCTTTGTTCAAAAAAAATTGATATAAATGTCCTTGTTTTATATTCGCCTAGTAAAACATCCGTGAAGATTTTCAGCATTACTATAATATTTCTATTAAATATTTTTTTTAATACGCACAAATTCGTTAAACATTTATACCGCGCTCATATGAAAAATCGATAAGATAAAATTTTGAAAAACCGATGATTATTTTCAAAATATTAACATTAAAATAGTGTTTTTTTTTGTCACGTGTCTTAGTGGCTAGAATTCACTATTTAAGGTAAATAAGTGAGGTGTCTGGGGTTCGAACCCCGACCCTACATATAACAATGCATTGTCTATATCAACTGAGTTATGCTCACAAAGATCATTAAAATAGTGTTTCTATTAAATATTTATTTTATTTTATTTTTAAAACACCGTTAAATATTTGCATCGCGTCCGTTGCTGATTTTATGCGCTTATATTGGTGGAAGCAAATTTTTATTTCTCATATGAGAAAGTCGATACGATGTAATTTTAAAAACTCATGACCATTTTCAAAATATATATCAACGTTAATATAGTGATCTATTAAATAATTTTTTATTTTATATGTAAATTTCTTTTTAAAGAAGCTAAACTAGCTCACCTAAATTGACACCGAGGAGAATCGAACCAAGTCAACACCACCATGCCAACCCAAATGAGTTTTTATTTTATATGTAAATTAGTGAGATTAAGAGATTAATCGAGGACATATTAGAAAAATGGTGAGATTAATTGATGAGAATAAATAGTTTTCTTGTATTGATGTCATAAGAGAGGATAATAAACTATTTTCTTGTATTGATGTCATAAGAGAGGATAATAAACTGTTTTCTTATATTTATGTCATAATACATTGTTTTTTTCCTTATTATTTAATAGTAAATTAACCATGAAACCGGCCAAATTAGTATGATTAAGGATATTTTAGGTAAAATGACGGTCTTCAGTTTTATTATATTAGTAGTAGATAATTTTTATAAGCATATTCATATAAGAATTTTTAAATTAAGGTAACAATGATTTGTGATATTGACAAATCTCAACAAATTCAGGTAATTATTTATTAAATTTAAGTAACAGTAATTATTTAGACAACAATGATTTGCATACAAAATCTGTTCTCGAATTCTACCTGAGACCTTGAGGAGGAGCACACTCCAAGGTCTCAAGCAAAGTATCTTTCCTCTGAGCACAGAGGGAACCCTTAGGTGTTAGTTCCAATGTATGTAACTAAGTGGAGAGCTACTTACAAGTTACAAAGGCTAGTTTATAGCGGACTACATTGAAAGAATCGATCACTTAAGATTATCCACGTCCGAGTGATTGGTTAGACGCAGTTGTGCTCAGTATAGTCTAATTATATTAAAGTATATGAGATAAGGCATGTGATGTTATTATGTAGTATTCTTTGTTAATCGATAAAGTAGATTATATTATTTTATAGAAAAAGTATTTTATTGATATGTTTAAATTACCAATTGTTTTAAGGTGGCATTCTATATTTTATCCTAATTTGGGAATTCATTAAGATCATAGTATTTCATTCCACTATGTTGATTGTTTTTCAGGTATAAATAATTTTGAAGTTATTCAGAGCCGATTGAATGTCTAAAGTTAGGACCTTCAGTTGTATCTAGATTTACTTATTTTGTAAAACTTCATTACTTCTATTTCAAGTATTTGTAAACGATTTCAAACTTCTCTAAATGTAACAATTTAGTTTTCAAGACCTTGTACTTTAAGATTAATTCCGTTGTGGAATCTTTTCTTAGAAACTTAGTTTTAAAAACTCCGGTCGTTACAAAGGTTTTGGAGTGATTTTGCCAAAAAAGAATAAGTACTTTTTTGTTTTGGAGAATGGAGTAAATAATTAGCCTTGAAAAAAATTGCAAGCTAAGCATAATTAGCAGAAAGAGGCACTGCAGCATGCAACTTTTTGTTGGAGATTTCCAAAATAGGTGAGAAAAACTGAAAAACAGAAAATTACCTGCATATGGTAATCGATTACCACGGGACTGGATGTGTTTTTCTGCACTTTTTCTCATAGTTTTGGGTTCCAAAAGTTGTAACTCTTCATGGGAATGACTTGTATACATTGGGAAGTTATCATTTACTGATAAATCATGAATCATTGCATTGATTCAAGCCAAAAGTTGAATGTATATGGTTGTAACTTTTGATTAAAAGTTGCATTCTCTCATATGAAGGGGCATATGATGCACTATAAATGCATGGCATTTGTGTATCAGAAGGAGCACGTTTTTGACATCAATTACAGTCAAATTCTCCCTCATTCTCATACTCTAAATCATCCATCAATTCTCTAATGCATGAGTGAATTGTTGGAAACATATTTCTGTCAAATATTGTTAGGAGATACGCTTGGTGTGATTGTGCAATACACATCAAGGAACTCATAGTATCCTGAAGGGGATTCGCTGGACATTCCTATTGCATCCAATATAAAGTTATTGGTGGGGGCGAATCGAACCTAAAGGTTAGTGTGGCAACCCCATACGCTTTGAGTTTTCGTGCATAACCATTAATCATTTCAGGTTTCAAGTGCAGCAGCCTCTTCCCAACAAATCAAGATTAATAACAATCTTTAGGTTCAATTTTATGGCTGCTTCATTGAAAGAAATGACCTCTGACTTTGTTAAGTTGGAAAAGTTTGATGGAGGAAACTTCATCCGTTGGCAGAAGAAAATGAAGTTTCTTCTCACAACATTGAAGGTGGCTTACGTTCTGAACATGGCAAGGCCCGTGGAGAAAGATGATGAAACCATTGCTGAGACCAGAGAGAGACAGAAGTGGGACAACGATGACTACATCTGCTTGGGACATATCTTGAATGGTATGTCTGATTCTCTGTTCGATATCTACCAGAGCAGCCCATCGGCAAAGGATTTGTGGGACAAATTGGAAACCAGATACATGCGTGAAGACGCTACAAGTAAGAAATTCCTTGTCTCACAATTTAATAATTACAAAATGGTAGATGGTAAGCCTGTTATGGAACAATTATATGATATTGAACGTATTCTTAACAACTACAAACAACATAACATGCATATGGATGAAACTATCATTGTGTCATCCATAATTGACAAACTCCCTCCTTCATGGAAAGATTTTAAACGATCCATGAAACATAAGAAGGAAGATATCTCTCTTGAGCAATTTGGAAATCACCTTCGTTTAGAAGAAGAATACCGAAAACAAGAAGGTATTAAAAATCAAATTACTCAAGAGAAGGTGCATGTTGTGGAAGAGGGAAAATCAAGTAAGACTTCCAAAAAGAGAAATCATGAAAATGATGAGTCTCAAAACCACAATGGTAATAACATTAAAAAGAAAAAGAAAGGTAAATGTTATTTTTGTGGGAAAGAAGGACACTTTAAGAATGAGTGCAGGTTCTTGAAAAAGAAGAACAAAGAAAAGAATTCAAGTGCAACAAATGATGATCTTGTTGCGGTCATTTCTGAAATCAACATGATTGAAGATGTTGATTCTTGGTGGATAGACTCTGGTGCTACTCGTCATGTGTGCAAAAACAAGGAATTGTTTAAGACCATCAATGAAGATGGGAGTGTTTTGTACATGGGAAATGCTTCAACTGTGCAAGTCCAAGGAAAAGGGACCATAGAGATTGAATTCACTTCTGGAAAGACACTTACTCTTAAAGATGTATTTTATGTTCCTAAAGTTAGGAAGAACTTGATTTCTGTACCATTACTTAATAAGAATGGGTTCAAATCTGTATTTGAGGGAGATAAATTTATCCTCTCAAAAGGGGGTATGTTTGTAGGAAAGGGATATTTGTGTGAGAATATGTTCAAATGTAATATTGCAAATATTAATAATAATAATATGATTTCTGCTTATATTGTTGAGTCTTGTGATTTATGGCATATGCGATTGGGACATGTTAATTTTAGAAAATTGGAGGATATGATGAAATCAAATCTAATTCCTAATCTTGATAAAAACTTTGATTCATGTACTACTTGCATGTTGACTAAAATTACAAGACAACCTTTTAAAAGTGTTAAAAGAAGTTCTAGGGTGCTAGATTTAATTCATTCAGATGTATGTGATTTACATGGTTGGCCCACCATTGGTGGTAAAAAGTACTTTGTTACTTTCATTGATGATTGCACTCAATTTTGTTATGTTTATTTAATGCATTCAAAAGATGAAGTCTTAGATAAATTCAAAATGTTTAAAGCACAAGTAGAACTTCAACATGAAACTTTCATTAAATGCTTTAGAAGCGATAGGGGAGGAGAATTCTATCATCCGAGTTATTTTGAATCCACCGGTATTGTGCATCAAGTTACTGCACCATACACCCCACAACAAAATGGAATAGCAGAAAGGAAGAATAGGACTTTGGTAGAAATGGTTAATGCCATGTTGTCCTATTTTGGATTATCTAAAGGATATTGGGGTGAAGCAATGCTTACAGCATGTTATATCCTCAATAGGGTTCCAAACAAAAGGAACAAAATAACCCCATATGAACTTTGGAAACAAAGGAAGCCAAATCTTAATTATTTAAAAGTTTGGGGTTGTAGAGCAATTGTGAAAGTGCCTGAACCAAAAAGAAAGAAGTTGGGTGAAAGAGGAATTGAATGTGTATTCTTAGGCTATGCAGAAAATAGCAAAGCATACAGATTCTTGGTTATTGAATCGAATGACTCATATTCTGTCAATACAGTAATTGAGTCAAGAGATGCAATTTTTCAAGAAGATAGATTTAAATCATTCTCTTATCCCAAGGACATTGTTCATTCTAATGTACCAAATTTAGAAAACAATGAATCAAATGTAGATACATTGGATGGTTCAGAACTTAGAAGGAGTAAGAGGATCCGAAAAGAAAAAGATTTTGGACCTGACTTCTTCATGTTTCTTATAGAAGGAACTGGTACATCCATAAATAGTTATGGACCAATTTGCTTTAACCTTGAGAGTGATCCAGTGACATATGAAGAGGCTATAAAGTCTCAAGATTCAGCCTTTTGGAAAGAAGCTATCCAGGAAGAAATGGATTCAATTATGGGTAATAAAACTTGGAAAGTAGTAGATCTCCCACCCGGATCCAAACCAATAGGTTGTAAATGGATCTTTAAAAGGAAAATGAAAGTTGATGGTACCATTGATAAATTCAAGGCTAGACTAGTTGCCAAAGGGTTTACACAAAAAGAAGGAATTGATTATTTTGATACATATGCACCTGTTGCAAGAATTGCATCAATTAGAGTGCTAATTGCACTAGCATCCATCCATAAGTTTGTTATCCATCAAATGGATGTTAAAACTGCTTTCCTAAATGGAGAGTTGGATGAAGAGGTATATATGAAACAACCAGAAGGGTTTGTGATCAAAGGTCAAGAAGATAAAGTGTGTAAATTAACTAAGTCTTTATATGGGTTGAAACAAGCACCCAAACAATGGCACCAAAAATTTGATCAAGTTGTGTTAGCCAATGGATACATTATAAATGAATCTGACAAGTGTATTTACAGTAAATTCCACAATGGAAAAGGTGTCATGATTTGTTTATATGTAGATGATATGTTAATTTTTGGCACAAGTTTAGATGAGGTAGAAAAGACTAAAGCTTTCTTATCCAAAAATTTTGATATGAAAGATTTAGGCGAAGCAGATGTGATTTTAGGAATTAAAATCATAAGAGATGGTAACCACGTTGGTTTATCCCAATCTCATTATATAGAAAAGGTGCTTCAGAAATTCAATCATTTAGATTGTAATCCGGTCTCTACCCCATTTGACCAAACTGTTAGTTTGCAACCAAACAAAGGTTGTCCGGTGGCACAACTTGAATATGCAAAAGTAATTGGATGCTTGATGTATGCCATGACCTGTACAAGACCTGATATAGCATATGCTGTTGGAAGGTTAAGTCGGTATACTAGCAATCCAAGTAAAGAACATTGGCATGCTGTGAAACGAGTATTAAAATACTTGAAAGGAACAATGAATTATTGTTTAACGTATAGTGGAGACCCTTCAGTTTTGGAAGGATACACAGATGCTAGTTGGGTAACTTATGTTGAGGATCATGCTTCCACAAGTGGATGGATCTTCAACCTTGGTGGAGGTGCAGTTTCTTGGGGTTCAAAGAAACAGACATGCATTGCCGACTCCACCATGGCTGCAGAATTTATTGCATTGGCTGCAGGAAGTAAAGAGGCAGAATGGCTAAGGAATTTGTTGTATGAGATACCAGTCTGGCAAAAGCCAATGGCACCAGTATCCATACATTGTGATAGTCAATCCACACTATCAAAGGCCTATAGTCAAGTATACAATGGGAAATCAAGGCATATTGGTTTAAGACATAGCTATGTAAGAGACTTGATTTCTAATGGAGTAATATCCATCATGTTCGTAAGAACAGAAAAGAATCTTGCAGATCCTTTGACGAAAGGTTTGACAAGAGACATGGTGTTGAAGACATCATTGGGGATGGGACTCAAGCCCATATCTAATTGATTACCAATAATGGAAACTCAACCCACACTTGAGTAACATCAAGTCTTGGGTTCAATGGTGAAAGTACATTATTAGAGTAATTGAAGTACTTGTTAATAGATACATCCCAAGGTTAAAAGTACTTGGACCATAAGATTAAAAAATGGTAGGTTGAGATTTTTCTCTTAATGGACATATAGCATACATTTGCTGAAATGCATACTTATGGGGCATTTCCGATATAGTCTACCTATGTGAGAATGAAGTTTGGCCGCTTCACGGAGTTCAAGGGCTTGACTCTTAAGTTTTCATGAAAAGGGATATATGACACAAGGCTTTATTAATGTGTCATCTTACAGTTCTCTTTATTAATGATATTGAGATTCTATGTGTAAATTATGTACACTTGTTCTAATGAATAGTTGGTTCAAAGCTTGCCTACCATACTATTTGGGAATGAGCGAAAACTTAATTTACTAAGTAATGGTTCAAATCGTGAGATACCATTATCTGAAACCATGGAATTTCCAGTTTTATGGGATTTAGTATTTTGAAAATGGTGGGGGATTGTTGGAGATTTCCAAAATAGGTGAGAAAAACTGAAAAACAGAAAATTACCTGCATATGGTAATCGATTACCACGGGACTGGATGTGTTTTTCTGCACTTTTTCTCATAGTTTTGGGTTCCAAAAGTTGTAACTCTTCATGGGAATGACTTGTATACATTGGGAAGTTATCATTTACTGATAAATCATGAATCATTGCATTGATTCAAGCCAAAAGTTGAATGTATATGGTTGTAACTTTTGATTAAAAGTTGCATTCTCTCATATGAAGGGGCATATGATGCACTATAAATGCATGGCATTTGTGTATCAGAAGGAGCACGTTTTTGACATCAATTACAGTCAAATTCTCCCTCATTCTCATACTCTAAATCATCCATCAATTCTCTAATGCATGAGTGAATTGTTGGAAACATATTTCTGTCAAATATTGTTAGGAGATACGCTTGGTGTGATTGTGCAATACACATCAAGGAACTCATAGTATCCTGAAGGGGATTCGCTGGACATTCCTATTGCATCCAATATAAAGTTATTGGTGGGGGCGAATCGAACCTAAAGGTTAGTGTGGCAACCCCATACGCTTTGAGTTTTCGTGCATAACCATTAATCATTTCAGGTTTCAAGTGCAGCAGCCTCTTCCCAACAAATCAAGATTAATAACACTTTTTTCAGTTTTATTTAATATTATTTATGACAATATATTTTTTTCCCAAAATCTTCGATGAATAATGTAAGTAGAGAATTAATTAAATATCACGATCTTAGTAAATATTGGGGATCAGGCTTCGTATTAGATGCTTCAGATAAAAATGACACGTCTGTATTACTAGATTACAATGTGAAGAGGGTGACTCAAAAAATGGCATGTAGCCTGCCTGTAGGTTGCTGTTATATTCAAAGAGCCACTGCACTTTTATGTAGCAATTCTCACAGTATTAAGTCACGTAACAAGCTCATCATCCCTTTACATTATAACTGAGGATATTCAAATTTTGCCATTTTGCCATTACTTTTCAGTACCTTCCCACACTACATTAGGATACATTAAGCAACTTAAATATGCACACCGCTGAAATAATTTAATTGAGCTCATCAGATTTCTCATATGTATGTTTAGTGTAATCATCATTTTCTGTTGTGCTTTCCCTTCTTGAAATCATGTTCGTCAAGCTCTTTGTTGCCCGGCCAACTGCTCTAGAAGTCTTTCTTGCAGCTCCTGCAACAACAAGTTGCAGAGATATTTCGGGCAAATTCGCTCTCTCTTCAATCATGGCTGTATCAAAACAAACAATAATCAGATAGCAATAGAGGATAGACAACATTGCTCGGACACTCAATCTGTGTATCTGGGATTTGGAATGATGCAGTCACCAATACCGTTGGATGAAGATCGAATAACTCACACATTCAAAGTATGTACTTAAAGTCATTTTTCGGAGGTTGAAATATAAGTCATGTGATCTCTATCCAACTATCATGTTGTGGTAGCTGAATCATATTAATATATTATGACTGCAGTGAACCCAAATCATGGAGACTCCAATACTAGATATCCTTTTCTTGCTTAAGAAAAACAGCTACTAAGTAGTTCAAGTTTCATTAAATGGATTGACATTCACTGCTCTGTATACCGATGTGAAGAATAAGAAAATGAATCCATTGGTGTGGCTAAAGTTTTATGTTTGAATGGTATACATTTTCAACAAAATATCAGTCTACAAATGAATATATTAAACAGAAAATAAAATATAATTTGAAATATGTTACACATATCAGGAAAATCTGTCAAATGTTCCCAGAGGAAACAGGATAAATAAGACTTTCACAATCACTAATCAACATTTTCGATTAAACATTATATTATACTTTCATATATTATTTAATTGATACCAATTGAGGTCTAACAAAAATCATACTTCAAAAAATGAACCATCACTAATCAACAATTTCAATTAAACATTATATCATATTTTCATATATTATTTAATTGATACCAACTGACTTCTAACAGAAATCATCCTTCAAAAAGTGAAAACAGAAGTTCCAACCCACTAAAGGAAGAAATCAATAATTCCAAGGTTTTCCCTAGCTATTTCTTTACTTTTACAAGTCACAGAGCTTCTAAATGCTTTAGAGCATGTTTGGATTAGTTTATTTGAGCTTATCTACTATCATTAACACTTGTGAGACTATTTGAAAGAACATATGAAAACAGCTTATAATATGTTTATAAGCTGTTTTCAACTTGTTTTTATAAGCTCTCCAAGATAGCTTATGAAAACAGCTTACAGTTTATACGAAAACAATGTAACTTTTGTTATAGAAATAGCTTATACACAAGTGCTTATCATATGAAAACAGCTTATAATATGTTTATAAGCTGTTTTCAGCTTGTTTTTATAAGCTCTTCAAGATAGCTTATGAAAACAGCTTACAGTTTATACGAAAACAATGTAACTTTTGTTATAGAAATAGCTTATACTTGTTATAGAAATAGCTTATACACAAGTGCTTATCATGATAAGCGCTTATGTTATAAGCCGCAAATTAAATTATTTAACCAAACAGGGTTATAGTTGAAAAGCAATTGTAAAAATATTATACATACATATCGTTTGTTTTTGTGCCACTGAACCAATATGTCGAATTCCAGTTTCTGCTGCTTGCAAAGCTTGAGCTGACTTGCTGATTCCATCTGTTATTTCCTGGCTAATTGTCAGACAATAAATTAACTTAGATTCATCCATATATGCAATGTGGATAGACTATAGAGCTATGACTTTGAAAAATAATTCCCGACAAAAAGGCATATTTTTTTACTAGCAATTGCCAATGATTAAAATTTTAAAGTTCACTTTCAAGTTTTTTTTGTTACATTTGTCTTCAAAATTGTCTAGTGTAATTCTATAGGATAGTACCAAAATATTGTACGCGGCAGCAAGAAACAGAGAAGAAGATATAATCTTCCTCAAGGGTTAAAATCTCTGGTGCACGGATATGTCTATCTCACCGCCGTACCGTGTCTATGTCGGATACGTTGGGATATGCGAATAATATGTATCCAAAAGGTATCTGGATGCATCTGTTAACAAAAAACAAAAAATTACGGATACATAGCGAAAGAATACGCTCTGATACGCCGAAACTTGAGGAGACACAACATAAGTGGCTATCACGAGCCAATAAGAGGTAACATCTTCCTTGTCTTGCTTTGTTTTGTCGCTTTTCCAGCCCAAATCTCATGCTCTGTTTTCCCAGTGCAAGCCTCAGGGACTTAGTAAAGCAATTAGCTTCAGCTGGAAAGAAATGGGAAAAGGGGTCTTCATCTTGCTTGCGTGTTGCACTTAACACAACAAAGAACCTCTGTTGAAGAGCCTCTGTTTTTTCGCATGACTCTTCAACTTTTGCATGTTGCAGTTAGCACCGACTTGATCTGCCTCTGTTTTTGAACCCAAAGCCTTTGTGATTAGAGTTTTACACCCACTCAGCTACCTCTATTTTTCCAACTATGGTCATGTTTCATGAGACTTCTTCTTTTAAAGTTTTAATTTTAATTTCTTTATTGTTTCAACTTTCAATTAATTTTGCATGTATATTCTTCACTGGCTTGATCATTTTCTCCCTCTCTAACTAATTTTTCAGTATATTTACTTTATCTTTACTGATATTTGTGAAATTTTTATTTTTGTACATACGTATCCTAAACATATCATGTCCTATATTTTCTAAGGAACCACGCATCGCCGTATCCGATACTCGTATCGTATTAGTGCATCATATGTTAAAATCCTGCCAATTTAAATTAACGTGTCTACCTGTTCCAAGACAGCTTGTAAGAAAAAGGAACAACGGCCTTGCAAGAAAAAATCTTATTAAATTGTTACACTCTAGCCTTGTGTCCCCTGGCTCATACTTCAAAACAATATACAAGTCCAAAACTCCAAACCCTGCCAATTTAAATCCATATATCCATGTCTTTCTGTTTCAAGACAACCTTGTAAGAGAAAATTTCATAAAACTGTTCAAATCACTAGCATTTTAGTCCTATGATTCATGTTTTATCACAAGTTACAAGTCATATATAGCTAGAATTTAGAAGCATATATGATCAATGGATTGCCAAAGAAAACTAAACAGTAAACATATGCTTTAAGAATGAGTTTTCACCCCCCAGCAACACATACAAAGCACATAACTAGAAGAAAAGAGAAACCGTTTTGACACACACACACACACACACACACGAGTATTATGTCCCTTCCACGTATGTTTTATTGATGCTCAGTAAGAATGGGTTGAGTATGGTTTCTTATAAAAGTATAGTGTATATACTGTTACCAATATTACCGAATACTGAACAGAACAACTAGTATGTACAGCTAACAATCTCAAAATAACCATCATAGAAACATGTAACAGGGAATGAAATACAGCAACAACACATTCAAAGCAAGGTATTTATTGTCACCTTAGTTCACTCAATTCTAGTGTCAGATCACTTATTTCCATCCCTGAAAGCCTCATAGCAGCCATGGTGCTCGGAAGTTCCTCACGAGCTGTATCGGCTAGCTTTGAAAATGATATTGCAGCATTTCTCATTGCCTAAGGAAGATATGGAAAAGTAAGTAGATTAGATATGAATAACTAGAGTCTGTTTAGGTTTAGCAATTAACCTAATAAGATAAATATGAGGATGACATAAAGTATGTCAAGACCTGAAAACATAATGCTAAATGAAGAAAAAAATTATTGTTTTTTAAAATGCCCAACCAATAATTGCTAAATGAAGAAAAAAAATTATTGTTTTTTAAAATGCCCAATCAATAATTTTATGATGCTATTAAAGAAAATAAATGGGTATAGCCTTATAGGAATAGCCAAGTCCAAATTCGTATAGAATCAAACAGAAGATGATGAACCTTACACACACAAATTACAAATATAAAAAAGATCAATTTACACCGCATACAGGTTATTTGACACTACTCATGCTGAAAGATTATTCAACTGCGATACATGTCTCAAAAAGAGGATGTATAGATCATCAAAATTGAAAATGACTGAGCAGTCTGAGCCTAGCACTCTTCTCTAAATTGTAGACATCTCACGTGCAGATTCAAATTCCTTTCTCAGTGTTTAACTCACTCGTCACATAACACCTCTTAGGCAAAGCTATTTAAAATCCAATGCTCCCTCCAAGAAAAAAAAATTGTCTGGACAGATGTACTAAATAGGATGAAGACAAGGGGGTATACGGGTCGTTTGGTGGTTGGGGTGGGGGAGCTAAGGAGTGGAGTGATAAGGAGGTTGACAGTTCGATCTCCACTCCCAACATAAAACTAACAAAACTAATATTTTCAGTTTCAAAAAATAAAATAAAATAGGATTGAAGACAAAACCTTGCATTCCTCTATATCAAAACGCATATTCAACTTTTGGCAATTTATAGATCAGTACAAATATTACAAATGATAAAAGAGGAAAAGAAAAGTCAGATAAAAGATAAGTAGGATCTTAATTCAAAGTTTAAAGCACGAAATTCTAATACGTCACAAAGCTATAAAGTCTGAAAAGGAAGGAAAGCAAATGCAACTACTAAAATCATATCTGTCATATTAATATATATGCAAACATCTAAATGTACGCATTGTGATAAAAAACTTACAAATAGGGTGGGAACGGCAGCAAAAACAAGGCCAGTGAATGCCACTGAAGTCTGCAGAAACAATAATCAAAATTTCTTATGAGCTACAAACACATTTCATTCAAATAGAAAGAGAAATTCAAGAAACTTTTTGTTATGATTCAAAATATCATATGAGAAAATACACTTGGCATATCATAATTGGTTGAGGCAAATGGACATGTGGTTAATGATCCTTAAATCAAGGAAGCTTGGAATGTGCATGAATAAGAAAATGATGATCAATAATGGACATGAAGAAAAATGATGAAAGTATCTCTTCTCTCCCTTTGGTACTCTCTAGTAGAGTAATGACTAAGTCTTGTAATTAGTCTTCTTCTATCATTCTCTTCCTCTCTTATGTATCAAGAACACCAATTTTAATTAGATTCTAATCTATCACTTTTACCTTTGATCTAATAAACAATTTGAAAATTATCAATTTATCACATTCTCTAATTTGAGAACCCTTACATTGGTGCTTTCATCTTTGAACTCAATTTCATCTATGGACTCCTCGTCTCTTATGAGTGAATCATTTAGCGAAAGCAATCAGCGTATGACTGCATACTTTGAAGAATGTCAACGATTATGTGCAGTAATGCTTCGCTTGTTGCAAGAAGAAATTGCTGAATCAGAATCAGTCGAAGTTTCTCTTTCCGATTCCATTGAGTCTTTTCCATCCGCTACGCAAATCGAGGCCGCCTCAACCAACAACGACGACATTGACGATGATTCATTGGATCTACCAGCATCATCTGTCGTGTTAGCAGAGGAGATTGATGCTTCCGAATCGTTGACGATGGCTCTCTATGTTTCTGAGGATTCGCTTCCTTCTACGAACCTGATGGATACAACTGTCGTCAGTGATGAAGATTCTGTTGCGCTTCAAACCGCTGCCTTCCTTTTCCTTCCGAAACAAATAGAAGTTGCTGGGTATACGAAGAGAAACCCAACAACGGTTGTGTTTACTGATTGCAATGTTGTCGATGATTCATCCATCCTCGGCGACGACATCGTAGAGGTGCTAGGACAAAGGGTTTACAACCACCCTGTCACAAAAACCCCAGTCGTGATTCCCCCTCCGAAGCCACCAGAACCACTTGACCGTATCAGCACCGACTCGAATTCAAATGTGCTCGCGGCGAGCAATCGAGCTCCCAAACCTCCAGATCCCGATGGTTTCATGATGAGGACAAGATTCTCGACCACAACCCCAACCTCATCTTCTCGCACGATCGCTGCAATGTCACTATGCGACCCCGCTATGTTCTCATTGCGGCGTACAATGCCTCCGCCGTGGGCAGCTTTTGAATGGTGGAGTTTTTCTGATGATCGACTATACACTCCAACACCACTGCCACCGAAACCTCTGGATCAAAGTTTTGAGATGATTATTGTGGAACACCATGTGATATGTAACCTCATGATGCCTCCACCACCTCCGAAACCACCATATGCCATTCACGGAGATGTGGACATCACTGTTTTGCTTTCTTGTGTGGAAATTGTTCGTGTTAACAAGATGGTATTACAAAACAGAGTTATCAACAGATTCTGATCATTGCATTCTCAAAGAAGATTTGGTGGATGGGAATACGTATGATAATAGTATTTTGGAGCTGGCTTTTGTACCATTTACTGCATTATTTCTATATGTGAAATGCTCAGAATCCTTCACACACAAAGTTGATATCTACATTTTTCGAGTGTGGAATGCACATCATGTGTTTGATGTAATGTCTAAGATGATTTTGGTTTGTTCTGATTCTCTAAATGTGGGGTTTATAACAGCTAGTTTATTGGATGAGAAAGAATCGTTATCTTGTGAGTTTGATGATGTTAGTGGAAGAACTCTTATTGTTCAATATACTAAGCAATGCGGTATTCAATATGCATTCAACATGTTTGAGAGGTTGCCTGCACAGGTTGTTGTGGCATGGTATAATTTAATTGGTTGTTGGGCTATAACTGGTATGAAGAAGTTGGTTTCGTACCTCTTTAGGTGTATGGTTCAATTAGATTTTCTAGTTAACCACTATAGCTTACTTGTATGTTGCTTGATCAATTGTCAGCAACTAGAGGCATACCCAGTTAATTTCATTTCCACTAGTGATATAACCAATGTTACCAGACAATTCTTCCTTTCTATTTCTAGCATCATCCAAAACTCCAACTTCTTCCAGAATGGGAATATTGTTAAGCACATGTTAAAGGTACTTCTATCCAACAAACCAATTTTGATTTTTGGATTCTTTGCAACCAAGGATAATCAATTATCTGTTACACTAGTCATCCTTTTAAATAGCTACACAATGTTTTGGACTGACTGTATCAACTCTTCTTATGTGAACAATTCTGATATAGTCACTCTTTTAAGTTGCTACCCAATGGTATGGAGCAACCCTATCAGTTTATTATGGAGAATTCATATCACAAAGTCATGCCACTGCCACCGCCAGAGCCACCGGACTCAACTCATAGAGCAATACATGTTACCCTGTTACACCCAATCGTCTTGCAAGAAAATGTTGTCTTAATTGATGAGGAAGTTAATGCAATCGTAGGTCTTGTTGGTACTCGTCTACAAACTGCCCTCTTTGGTTTGTACTCTCAAATTGGTGATGTGGGGGTTGTACATCAGGTTATTGATGACATTATTAAGATAACCAAGGAGGATTTGAAGTCTCTAATTGTCGGGTATATCTCAACTGGTATACTAGATGGGAAAGATTTACTATCTTATGTCTTTGTTTCCAAATGTTTGGCTCCTGTGACTATGCAACTTGTTTATTGGGCTTCTGATCTTCTTGTGATTATCCCAGGGTCAAATTACTTTGGCTCTCATACTTTAGGCTTGTGCGAAAATGCAGTTGGAAAACTAGAAGAAAGTGTTGATCCACTTCGTCGCTGTTATTGCATTAGAGAATGGTCTCACATTTACTCTGTGAATTTTGAGGGCAATCTACTTGATGTTGTTACTTTGGTCAATAGCTGCTTTGTTCATAAAAAGGGATCATCACATTTCAACCAATGGAATCCCGGTGGGTGTTTTGTTGTTCTTTGGAAATGTTCATATGACTTGGTAGCCACTTGGGTACATACTATTATTCCCGAACACCATTGCCTTAGCTTCAACCTTGAGGACAAGGTTGATTTTATTGGGGGGAGTAATGTTATGATTCAAAATATCATATGAGAAAATACACTTGGCATATCATAATTGGTTGAGGCAAATGGACATGTGGTTAATGATCCTAAAATCAAGGAAGCTTGGAATGTGAATGAATAAGAAAATGATGATCAATAATGGACATGAAGAAAAATGATGAAAGTATCTCTTCTCTCCCTTTGGTACTCTCTAGTAGAGTAATGACTAAGTCTTGTACTTAGTCTTCTTCTATCTTTCTCTTCCTCTCTTATGTACCAAGAACACCAATTTTAATTAGGTTCTAATCTATCACTTTTACCTTTGATCTAATAAACAATTTGAAAATTATCAATTTATCACATTCTCTAATTTGAGAACCCTTACACTTTTATAAAAGATAACAATTCACTAAGATTTTAAACATAACTCTTTAATTAGTTTTTTTTATACTAGCAAATAGTACTAATTAGTTGTTGCTCTAGTCTTTCATGCGAAGCTTACATTAATGATTTCTTATTTAAGAAGATTTACAATAATGATAACCACCTACACACCAAGGGTTTGTTTGGTAAGATATGTTCTTTAGCTTACAGCTTATGTCTTATAAGGTCATTTGACTAAAAAAACTCTGTTTGGTAATGTCACTTTCTCACGAGCTTATAGCTTATTTTTACTATCTTATAGCGGTTTATGATAAGCTAATTCAAATAGCTTATAGCTTAAAGCTCATGGGATGGCTTATCATTATTTATATCAATTTTATCTATGCAATCTTAATTGAAAAACAATTAAATATTAATTAAATATATCATTTTTTTTGTCATTTCTTATTTATAAGCTAGTTCAACTGCTAAATTTACCAAACACTACCTATTCACTATTTTTTACCAAACAGACAGAGCCTAAGTAAAAAAGAGTATGAGAATTAGGGTGTGTTTGGATAAGCTCAAACAGGTTAGTTAAGTGCTAATTGAATAAGTGCTTATTATCCAAGTTGTTACTTTATTAGCTATATCTATAAATTATAATGAAGAAAAAATAAAGCTAAAATTTTTTCTTATAAACTGTAAGATATTTTCCTAAGCTATAATGGGAGTTTATTGAATTAATTCAATGACATGTGGTATACTATGCAAATTCATAATTTGAAATTTAATCTACAATGTTCCTAAACACAAAAGATTCGGCATACCGTGCAAGCGATGAATGCGAGAAGAAAGAAAGCTTGGTCACTGAAGTTAAGGTTAGGAGAATTGAAGGAAGGAACTTGAGGGTTTGTAATTTCCGTGTGAAAGACGTCGTGGTTTTGAAGAAAAGCTTCGTCTGAAAGGTTGTTGGATCCATTAGAGGAAGAGGAACAAGATGATTTGAATTTAGAAGAGATGAAGAGAAAATGGCGTTGTTGTTGTTTGTGAAGAAGATTGAAAGATTTAGTTTTTGTTGTTGAAGTGTGTGGGAAAGCACGCAATGAAGAAGGGATTAAGGAATTCATGGTGAATTAGGTTTTAGGACTGAGTCAGTAGTTCCGATATAACGAGTTACACATTTGAGCGACACGTCCTCTAAGTGACTCACTGTTTTCTCTTCTGCACTTCGTAATCTCCTCCAACTCTATCTCATTCATATCAATCAATAATATATTTTTTTTTATGGAAACAATGTAATATGATAATTTTTTTATTTATTTTTTAAAATTAATTTAGTTAACAAATTCATAATTTAAGTGTTAAAATTAGTGAACAAATTCATATAATAATAAAAGAGATATATGACATTATTATTTTTATTAGACACTGAATTCAATTATTGTTATAAATGTATGGTGAAATATGATATAATAGACTTGACATGCGCATAATATTCTCTTAAAATAATTTTGTTCTAATTAAAAGTTCACAATATGTTATTACAGTATAATTTTGATGCATTTTCCCCTCATCGATAGTTGTTGTAGAAGAAAATCATGTAATATGAAGCCTAAGGTCTTGTGTTGATGAAACGACTTAAGGAATGTCGTACTTCAATCAACAATTTTTTTTTTCTCTTCAGAGGGGTGGTGTATCTGCAAACACTTTAACGATCAAGTAAGGATTTGTTGTGAGGAAAATTAGTGTAAGTTGTCCTTGGATCCAATATGAATGGTACATATTGACGCACGCGACCCTAATTTAGGGATAAGTAAATAGGCAATTGCCCTCAAAATTGTAAGTTTCGTCAAACACCCCACTGACATTAACAAAACTTCAATCCCCCCCCCCCCCCCCCCCCCCCCGAAATTGCATAACGCTAATCAATTTCGTCTTTATGTTAAGTGGCTCTGTTAAAGGTGATGATGAGGCTATTTCACGCTGATGTGTCAATGCTTGCTGGCAGGGGGTATTTGACTGAATGAGAAAAGTCACTTATAATTCTTTTTTATTACTTTCCCCCAAATACATCCCTAATTTCACCCACAACATTCCAAAACAACCTTTTTGTGTTTTCTTACCATTTCAACACTTTCACCGGAACCACCACCAATCGCCGCCATGAAGCCCGTTGCGGTCGTCTAAAAGCTCACTTACTTATATGACTTATGTTATTATTACTTCTGTTATTGCTACTTATGAAACATATATATGTGTGTATAAGTGTGTGAAAGTGAAGAATGACAATGCAGAAATATGTGTGTGAAAGTGTTATATGTGAGTTAATTTTCCTTCAAATGTTGCAAATATTTGTGACTGAAAGTGCTTCTGTTATTCATAATTTGTCATGATAAAGAGTTGTTATCAGTTGAAATCTTCACAAGCTTGTTTGGTGATAGTTTCAAAGTCAATGGATAATTACTGATGAACTACAGGGTTTTTTTGACCATTGGTCCATTACTGATGAACTACAGGGGGGTTTTGATAGCAATTGTACTTATGATCTTGCAAATCAAAATCAAAGTTACTCAGACAATCAAAGTTACCCAGCAACTTAATAAACCTCAAAATTGGGTATAATAATGGGGTAAATCCCTAAAATTACAGAAAGGGGTAAACGAATATGGGAAAAATGGAAAAACTAAAATTAGGGTTCAATTACTTTTGGAAATGGGCATGAGAAAAATTCTCTACCAAAATTAGATTCAGTTCCAACAACTCTCACCACAGAAACTCGTTCACAGTGGCATTTGAGGGAAATAATGTTCATGCTTTCACCCATGGAAGGAGAAATTTTTGTTTCTTTCATTTTCCTTTGATTTGTATATCCAAATCCACCACCCATCATTTTCAAACGATTTAGAAGGAACTAGATTTAGATGGAGAAGATTGAGAAAGAATGAGGAAGAAGATGAAGTTAGAGTTATATAGAAGGAGGAAGAAGAAGTTACCATTGTAGAAAAAAAAAACATTTTTAAAAAAACAAAACAAAACTAGGCAAAAAAACCCCTATGACGTGTCTAATGTTTGTCCCACATGGAGGTGCCATTTGGCTAGTTAACGGACATGTCACACATTCAAATGGCAGAAATGGACGGAGGGACGAAATTGATTAACGTTATGCAATTTCGAGGGGTAATTGAAGTTTTGTTAATGTCAAGAGGTATTTGACGAAACTTACAATTTCGGGGGGCAATTGCCTTAGGCATTGCTAGGCTCAGGCTCAGCGATTCTTTCCTGTTCTCGAGTTTTGGCCTGCAACAAGTCCAAACACCTTGTACTTGGCTTGTTACACTATAAATATGTTTTTAATATTTTGGTGGGATCTCTTGATCACTTTCTCACTTACTTAGACATGTATGCCTAGCAGAGACTACTTGTTGGAGACATGGCTGAAGTTGTTTCTTCGTGAATCATTCATGGATAGCTCTTGTTATTCCTCTTTACCCTTTATATCTTGTTTTATTTCTATGCCTAGTTAAACCCCTTTGCGGGATGAGTAAATATTGATGAAAATCTTATGTATTTGATTTGAAATTCTGTTATTTGAATTGAACTTCATGACTTGATCACAAACTTAGAATGATTTATGATTCATTGGTTGAATGGAAGTTTCATCCTTGAATGCTTGAGTATAAGAATTCTTGCTTGTTTAGTCTAAGAATAATAATCATTGATGCTTAGATCCAATCTAGATATTTTGCTCTTAATGTTATTAATTTAGATCAACTAAAACATTATGGGTTTAGTTAAGTTTAAAGGTCGACTTACCTAAATTATAGGATAGAAAATTCGGCAACAACTGAGATAATAATTTTTAATAAATTGCTTAAGGTTGAGATCAATTGAAACTGATCCCTAACGTTTTTATCATCAGGTAATCAACTCTATTTTCTTTCTAAATTATCATGCCAAATTAAACTTGTTCTATGTTCAATTTTACATTGATTTTGTGGATTGATAATTGACACGCAATCCTTGAGTTTGATAATCACTTCCTAGTTGTTTTATTATTTGAAACGATTTGGTACTTGTTGTAATCTAGTAATATAGAACAATGAAAGTTGACCTGAACGACATTGTGTTGATGGGGCGAGAGCAACACCGTGAGTGTGAAACAAACATATCTTCCAAAAAAATTTAGGTAAATTCTATTATTTTGATGATAATTTGGAAATTTTTTGAATTGAAGAAAATTTATGAAGTATTATGTTCAAGTCAAATTTAGAGAATTTCAAATGACTCCTAAAAGTTAGGAATTTCAAATTTCTTCTTTCTTATAAATTTTTTTTTCAAATTTTCAAATTGACCCCAATATATTTTCAAAAAATTGCAAATTACCTCTAATATTTTTATTTATCAATTGACCTTCAAATTTTTTAAAATTTGCAAACTGACACCTATTTTTTAATTTTTGCCCAAAAAATCTAAAATTTATAAAAGTTAACCAAAAATGATAACAATAATTTTTTTATTACACTATCCAAACAAAAAATATTTAAAAATGAAGGAGAATTAATTTACTCATTTGAATTGCATAAAATTCTCAATTCTTAAAAAAAATTCAATTACTTCATCCAAGCACACTGTATTGGACGAGGAAATTGGAAATTTTAGAGAAATTAGAATTCTAAACAATTCAAATGATTCAATTGAATTGTCTTCATTTTTAAATATTATTGTTTGGATAGAATAATAAATAATTTTGATGTTATTATTTTTGAGCTACATTTATATATTTTTTATTTTTTAGGTCAACTTGAAAATTAAAAAATAGGGGTCAATTTTCAAATTTTGAAAATTTTGAGGGGTCAATTTGTAATTTCTATAAAAAAAAAAATTGGGGTCAATTTACAACTTTTTGGAAATTTGTGGGGTTAATTTGAAAATTTTGAAAAATATGATAAGCAAAATGTAAAATTTGAAAAATTACAGAAATGAAGAAATTATTAACTTTTAGGTGTCGTTTGAAATTCTCTAAATTTAACTTCACAAAATACTTTATAAATTTCCATAATTTTAAAATTTTTCTAAATTACCACCCAAACAATCGAGTTTATAAGATGATTTTAATTCCTTAAAAAAATTACATCACTGCAAACCATTTCTTGATCTAGACATTGCAATTTCATCATTTGTTGATCGACTAGTTAAATTCGTAGGTTCCACACCAAATATATGACTCATGTCTCCTACCTTATTGTAATTGTAATCATTCAGTGTTTCCTTTAGGAGTGCCAAAAGAGAACCGGAACCACTGTAATTAAAGTAACACCGCCATAAAACAATCAAAAACAAACTGAAAATTGAAATAATAATAACAATGATAATAATTAAAAAAAAAATGAATGCAGAAGAAAAAGAGACATGTAAGTGAGAGCAAGAGTGACTTGCTATTGCAAGAATGTGATGAAGGAATATAAAGAGACTTAAGGATAAAGGTTGTAGAATGGTGCCAAAGTGCAAGGACTGTGGGAGCATGTGAGAGAGAGGAGACCAAAGTTGCAGAAAATGCATAAGATGGTGCTGCAAATTCCGTGATTTGTTTCACAAAAATAGCAAAATGGGAAAGGACAAATTGGGATGAAGCTCAAAATGTAAAAACACTGTTGGGGTGTATCTCTCTTCTGTTCTGTTTTTTCTTTAATTTTATTTTGGCATTCTGTGAAGTTTTTGTGTGTGTTTTGTGAGACACCTCTTTTGCTTTTGCAATTTTCTTTTTCAAAATTTTTATTTTTCTTGTGTTTTCAATTTGTCATTTTATTTTTGTTTTAACTAGCAACATTATATTATGAGTAGATAATCCCAAATAAACTCTAAGTCAATCCCTTTATACTATCAAGCAACATTGTACTTTGTACATATACTTTCATAACTAATATGTGCAAGTGAACTCAAACCTACTCACTACAAGAATATATATATATATATATATATATATATATATTACATTTTATCTTCCTTTGGTTCATTTTACCACTATGACTTTGTTTGGTAAAAAAAATAGTGGATAGTTGATAAGTTAGCTTATGACAGATGACTTATAAACTAGCTTATAACTGATAGCGGATAAACTAGCTAATTGAATTTGTAGTGTTTGGTAAAATTATCTGTTGAAGTAGCTTATAAATATGAAATAAAAAAAATTGTATTTAGTTAATATTTATTTTTTTTCAATTAAGATTGCAGGGATAAAATTGAGATAAAAAGTGATAAATTGTAAGCTACTTGAATTAACTTATCACAAACAGCAATAAGCCCATAAAAATAAGCTATATACTCATGAGAAAGTGAACCGTTACCAAACCGGTCTTTTTTAGACAAATGAGCTTATATGACATAAGATATAAACTCAAAAACATGTCTTACCAAACTGACCCTACGTTTCTACTCCCCATAATCCATTTCCAAATTTTTTTGAAAGGTAATCCATTTCCAAATATTGTTTTCATTTACTATTCATTTCCAAATATTGTTTTCATTAAAATTCTGACCCTACGTTTACTATTCATATTCATGTTTTGTAATAATTCTAAGCTTTCTTTCAATTTCATTTGGATGTCAATGTTGATTTTCGTTGTCGTATAAATACAGATTATTAACTGTGTATCTATACTGCACACATTATTTCGATCTACATTACCATATATTGTTCTGTTGTTATCTTTACTCATTGGCATAAAATTCAAATGTCACCCCACTGGTCTATTACTAGTTTCCTACAATTGCAGGCACTACATTTAACATTCAATACAAGTCCAATGATTCAAGGATCCTGCGAGCCTGGATTTGGAGCGCAGTTAGTCTCTGTTCTGGCTCCAGCGTCGAGCCAAACTGACTGGCTGCCCATATCAAGGAGGCTGATGTCTCCCCTAGGAGCCGCCTAGTGTCTTCGTGTATAGATGCCAAAGGAGGTGAATCTCTTCCATTGACATGTCCAATGAGCAACTGCAAAAACTCTCCACATTTTAACCTGACAAATAAAATATCCTTTATTATCGAGTTATTTCAAAACAGCTGAGAAAATTGCAGGCATCATGACTTCATGAGTATGAAAGATATAGAAGGAATCAAGAATTCCAAATAAAAATGTCATCTGTCATTGATGCCAAATCAGAGGTCTATTTGTCTTATCTTTTTCATTGCCTACTTTATAAAAGGAATTTTAGTGGGTTGAGATACATTGATTAATTAGTAAGTGTAAAGAGTTTAATGGGCATGCACCGATAGCGAAAATAGTTTTACACTGTCATCCAATAAAAAACCATCAATCTACCATATCATACAACTAATTTCAAAATATATGTGTACATGCAGTGAGTACAATATCTAAAACTAGAATATCTAAAACTAGGGTTTAAAACTGTTTAGGTCATGCCTTGAGAATGCTCTCAAGGGGGTTATTTATAGCCTTTCTTGGGCTTGCTTTTCCGTGACTTAGGCCCCAAGTAACTTGGGCCCTAAGTCATGTTTAGAGCATTCCAGATGCTTCTAGAAGCTCTTAGAGGCGGTGCCCTTTGAGGGGTTCGCCCAGGGCTCTTTCGGCCATTCTGGAGGGTGTTGTGCCCTTAGTTACGTATTGACGGTCCACTTGTGATTTTGCGAAATACAAGATGCTCATTGGATGTAAGTGTAAAACTATTTTACACTGACAGTGCATCTTATATTTTCTCATTAGCAAATCTTATCATTTAGCATTTATTGTATTTATTCTCTGTGGTAAAGTTTTCCCTAGGGTGGAACTTTTCTATCACAAATAGCAACAATTATTTCCCTTTTTGGATGAAATTCTGACAGCTCTAGTCCTACAGTCTTTGAAAAGTTGTCACAGACATATTGTTTATGTTTCTGAAAGAAAACAAGTTAAATAATCAACTATCAATGCACACTAAATTATTCTGATAGAATGGGGTCTCTACATAATATTTCGCACTAATGAGAAGGCAAACAAATTCAATGTTACATGACTAACAAAACATGACCAGCATGATGAGAGCAACAATAGAGTGATAAGACAGACTACTTATCTAAAAAAGAGAGCTGAAGATCTCTGACCAGTATATGAGCATTAAAATGAATGAGACTGGCTGTAACAAGAAGCAGTACCTGAGATTTTCATCCACTTGTTTGTCTCTTATAAGGTCAGCAACTTCCATAATACCATTACATTTCTCAAAATCCTGAAATGTAATTATCAACGAGAAAGAAATTACAAAAAGTAAACTAAGAGTGAATGTTCTTCGGCAGCAAACATATACAACCTCTCAACTAAGCCAAGACACTCAGAAATCTAAACCACAAATAATGAAGAAATTATAACCTCAACTTATAAAGCATAAATTGATGATAAAAGAAAATATATGTTAAAACTGGAATGATAAAAAAATGAAACACATTTGTAAATGAAGTAAGGGCAAGAATTAGGTACCATTTGATTGGGAGATGAATCCACCATCAATGAGATCAGAGCATCTAAGCATGCACTTTGCTCAAGAACTCCACGGGCGGATAATATATTCAACAAAACCTGAGAGGTAGCAAAAAAAAAATTGATAAACAAGTTGGTATCTGTTTACTTGGTTTAAGTTGAGACTTTAGAGACTTCAGTATGCGGGAGGGGGGGTGACCTTATATGTGTTCCTATTTATGATGTTGATTAGAGTGCCATGCTCATATTTAAGGGTAAATTTCTTTATTTGCTGTTAAATTTGATATGAGAAACAGTACTTTCTATGGCTTATTTTGCGTTCGACTTCCACTAATGGTATTAAGGGGTCTCATTACTGAAAGTGTGAAGAAAATGGAGGGTTTTCTCATAAAAAAAGGAGGGCCAAGATATGAGTATTACAATGTCTGCCAGTGTATAAGTGTATTCCCATAAAGCTTTGAAATACACCAAAAGACACCGTGGCAATAGTAGATGTAGCTTATGTTTATGTTATGTGCTGATGCAAGAACTAATCAGCACGAGACCGTCCATAAGCACGAGAGGGAGGGAATTACTGGATCAATTTGGTAGTTGGTTTTTCTCATTGTTTGTGGCTTCGTTCTTTGAGGAGAATATCATATCATTCATCGTCGCAATCAGCCTTCGTTCATGGCAAAAGTCAAGAGAACCAAAAATATTGAAATCATAAAACAAGTGAAGTATTTGGAGAGGTTTACATTATGAATTTGAGTGATTCCTTTACAGATTGTTTAACCTTTTGTTATTCAAGGAGGATGTCATAAAATCCATATTTGTCTTCTATCTCTCTTTTCAATAAAGATTAAAAGCTGATTTTTTTTGTAAATGAAATTGTTGTTGGGGGTTCTCCTAGGCATGGAACTTCTATGGCATGGTTACTTTATCACCGCAATCAGCTTTCAGTCATAGCGGCCCATAATAGAACCAGAGGCTTGGGAAACAGAAAGCTCTTATAAATTTTCAATAAGTAACAATACTATATGCAGAATGAAGGGGAAAAAAAGCTCCTTGCAACCCCAAAAGCAACATAGAGTCTATTAAACATGGCGAAAGTACACAAATTTTCCGTATGGAAAAATGCATCCAAATATGACTCACGAGCATAGACACGAACATGACACATAAACAATGATAATAATTTGAGAAAACAGAAGTGATTGAATGTAATCACTAGTCTAGTCTAGGTGTCATTACTCATTTCGGTGTTGGACACTGGTCAGGTCTTTAATCTAAAGTGTCAATGCTACATACAAATCTCACACGAGTGAGTTACACTACAAGCTAGTAAATACAATACTAGAAAATGAAGCTGACCTGAACAGCATTGTGTTGATGGGCAAGAGTAGTACTATGAGGATGAAGCAAACAACATCCTTCCAAGACTCTAAGAGCAAGTGCAATTTCATCATCTGTAGATGGACTTGTTAACTTCATAGGTTCGACACCAAATATATGACTCATATCTCTTACCTTATTGTAATTGTAATCATTCCCTGTTTCCTTTAACGAGTGCTGAAAGAGAACCGGAACCACTGTAATCAGAGCAACACAACCATAAAACAATCAAAACAAACCCAAAAACAAAATAGTAACTAACAGTAGCACCGACACTTATGATCGAAGGTGTGTCCCACACGGCACCAACACATGTGATTACATTCAATTATGTCATTTTCTAAAATTATTATTAAGTGTCATATCCGGTGTCTCCTGTCAGCTTATAGTAACAGTAATCTTATAACATTATATAAAGGGGATATAAGATTTTGGGCTAACTTTTTCATTCTTCCAATTATACCCTTGCACAAATTTGCCTGTATAACAATGTTATATAGTATTTATTGTTAAAAAACAATAAATATGGTTTATTATAGTTTAAAAGTGGCAATCATCCGAAAACATTGTTCATAATTTACATGTGTTTGCGCAATTATAAGAGCGGACAGACCTCGTGCCCGTCTGAAAGCTAGTGATAGTAAAGAATGAATGCAGAAGAAAAGAGACTCTACCTTGAAGATGGGGAATGGATTGGGTAAGATTAAAGAGGTATATAGTAGAATCAGAATGAGCAATGGAATTGAGGAAATTGAGAATGGAACGAAGAGCACGGAGACGAAGAAATGAGAATTCAGCACGTGCATCCCTTAAACCAGTGGTGAGAGCGAGAGTGACTTCACGATATACCCTTTGTTGCTGCAGTGAGTTCACAAGCTCCACAATCGAAGCATTTGGATCTGATGATGATGATCCAGTTGAATCTTGTTTCGTTGCTTCGATTCCTTCGCTCCACAATGGTTTCTTCAAATACATGATTTGAATTTGAATTTGGGGAATTGTTTTGTAAAAGTGATTAGATCGAAATTAGGGAGAAGAGAAAGAGGTTAACGTAGAAGATGAAAGTGGGTTGTTGCTTTGCTTGCTCCTTCTCCTTCTCCTCCTGTCCTGTGTGTGCCCAGGTCATTAATTTTGATTTGATGAGATGGAAAAGTGTGATATGATATTTTCATGGGGACGAAATATTAATTAAGGTGACTTAGTTCTTGTGTGACAACAAGTAACTTGACTCCGGGATTACTCTAGCCTATTTTGGATTGATGAAATATGATGGAGTTGAATGGAATGTAGTGGTATAGAGTTATACTTTATTGTTGGATTTGTTAAAAATGAATGGAATGGTATTGAACAAAGTGGAATCCATTCCATCCGATACCACCATTTCCTTCTATTTTTCATTCCCCCTAATTTGGGGTGTATGTAATTGAATGGAACATTTTAATTAAATTAGACTCTAACTCGTGCAATGCACAAGTTTTTTAGAGTTTCATATATAGGTATCAAATTGACTATATTATTATAAATCATTCATTAATTAATTGGTTATAAGAAACAATCTACTATCATTTAATATAATACAATAGTGTTTTAAAAAAACTGAATCGATTTATTAATTGACTACAAGATCATAACAATATAAGCATATATCTTCTGATCAATATAATCAATCAAGGGTTTAACCATAAAAAGTAGTGAAAATTAAGATCAACACAGTATAAGCATATATGATCAACAAACATATCAAACAACAGAAACAGTAGGGAAAAATTATATCAGAACAATATAATTATATAATCAATCAAAAAAAGATAACCAATCAACAATTTAACCATAAACAATTCTAAAATATAAGATTAGAACACATCTTCTCATCAACTATTATCATATTCATGCATTGTGTTTATGATGGCTTAGTTTTGTTTGGTATAGACCAAACATGAATGATGCAAACCCGTAGTTTCGAAAATACTTTTCCACTCGTTAAAGAAGCAATAGGAGTCAAGATTGATGTCATTTTTGTAATAATTATGATATTATGCATGAAAAATAAATGAATTCAAAGTGAACGGTTGCATAGTGGGGCAGTTGCTACATATTTGCTAATTAGAGTTTTGCTCATGTGGAATAATTAATGAATGGAGGATTGGCGGTTGTATAAGTGGGCGGTTCATACGTATCTTTATTAAAAGCAACACTTAAATATCAAAAACGTTAGTTGTTTAGTGGTATAAAGTGTGTAACGCAAGCTTATCCATTTAGTATAATAAAGATAAATTACTCTTTTATCCCTATTTTTCTTTCATCAATGAAATAATTCTCCATCCCCTTTCTTTCTCGTTTCTTTTTCTATTTCTCAATTGCTTGTATAGTCATGTTTTTCCTGTTGCTTCCGTTTCCTGATTCTTAAAGCTAAGTGCATCACGTCATTAACGAAAAAATGAATTTTTGATAAGTTGATTTACATTTTCATGTGTTTCGTATGTCTTTATTAAAAACCCATTTTCAAGTGTTATTGCTTTTTTATATCTTTATTAAAACCCAGCGCATCATCTAATCAGCCAAACTATGCATTTTCGATATGTTAGATTACATTTCAATTAAAAATAATAGAAAAGCTTCATACATACTGAACTTTAAATTCAAAAGTCAAAAAGTATAAAAATCAAAGAGAAGAAAATTTTAAGATTTAACTGTTTTAATTCCAAGTAATAGTTATACAAGGGTAATAATGGAATAAAAATATCATAATATATTCCATTCCATTCACTTTCTAAACAATGGAATGAAAAGTTTGTTATGTACCGTCTTAAAATACTCAAACAATGGAATGTAGTTATTGTGCCGTTCCATTATATTTCATCCCGTTCCGTTATATTCCATCAATCCAAACAGAGTCTAGTATAAGTCAGATTTTGAGTGTTTGCAAGCGGCACATGACATTGGGGGTGCCAATGTCTGACATTGGTCAACCACAATGTCACAAATGGCTTTCTTCTCTCTATCACAAGGATTTTTTTTATTTTTTTATACACTTGTGACATTGTGGTTTGCCAATGTCCAGTGGCGGAGCCTGAAAAAAAACCTCGGGTGGGCCATTATAATAAACTATAATATATAAACACAAAATTAAAATTGCAATAAACATTAAGCACAAAGTTGTAATGACGGAGTTTGAGTAAAAAACTAGGGTGAATACTTTTAAAAAAAATCGAATTACATATTTTACAACTGCTATAAATTATGAAACTTTTTTTTTATAGTACAACTGTTAAATGAGTGAATTATCAGTTGACAGGACAATATACAGGGGATTTGAAACCCAAGCAAGTTAGAAGATCTATAAGCTTCCGCTTACCAGTCAAGTATAAACATAACAAAAATCACGTATGTTACTTTTGAAACCGTCGAAAACTAAAACCGTTTGAAAAATTGTTTAAAGTCTCACAAAATAGACCTGTAATTTATTTATTTTAATTTTTTTGGGTGGGCCACTACATCACTTTGCGAGAATTTAGATCTGCCGAAAGCTAAAACCGACGTAAAATTGTATAAAATATCGCAAAATAGACCTATAATCGTTAATTTTTTAATTTTCTCGGGTGAGCCGTGGCCCACCCTAGCCCATGAAGGGCTCCGCCTCTGCCAATGTCACATGACATTAGCACCCCAATGTCACTCAAGTACTACCCCTCTTGATATTGTCTCGTTATTCTATTATGTTATTTATATTGATGGGGTGTGTTTTGTTTGTTGTGAGACGTGCATGAATATCTTTGGAGAACATGCAGTTTATTGTAAGGAGTTTCTTAACTTCAAATACAGGCATGATTTTGTTAGGGATGTCATTTTTTATATAATCACATGGACGGTAATATCTATGAAGAAGGAGCTGCATGTAAACTTCTAATATGACTCACTAGTTTTTAATTTAAAAAATGTACGAGAAAATATGCGTAATTTAATCCTCCTCTAAAAAAATGTAATTTAATCTTCTCTCAATGAAAAAGAGTGTAATTTACTCTTTTATCCCAAGTAAATTTTTTCCACCAGTCCTATTCGAATCTTAGAAGAATCCATGCCACTAAATTGAAACCACCTACTCCAACCATTAATCTTATACTCATCTTTTTCTTTATTTAAGGTAGATAATTACTTTACATCAAATTTTTTATGCCAAAACAAAACTGATGTGGAGGAGTTGGTATTTTGATTTGATATTTAAATAATACAATATTTTATTTAATGATAGAGAGAATCATGCAATTGGCCACTTCTACCATAATTTGTTTAATTAATTATTTTATTTCTTGGTTTTAGTCAAGGATGTGGTGTTTGAGTGAATTATTAGGGAGAAGAGAAAGCAAATATACACGCTTGGTTGTTGCATTGCATGTTTCTTCTCCTCTCTCGCTGCCGGCATGCCCAGGTCATCGTCACTCAAATAAACATTGTTGCCTTCCACGTTTTGACCTTAACTTTTCTTTGCCATTTCTGTCTTTTCCCGTATGCACAAAATCCCCCTACAAAAAAGGAGTTAGACATGTTTGGGCTTTCTAATATAAGTAGATTTTTTTTATTTTTACCTTTAAAAAGAAGAAAATTGTTTTATACACTTCAAAACAAGCTAAAACACACCAGTAATCTACGTTTTTAATCCCATCGGTAGTTAACTGCCAATGGGAAGCAATCTGACGGAAGCTAACTGCCGGTGAGAAGGAAACCAGCGGCAATTAGTTGTTGTCATGTTATGCTTATATTTTCTAAAACTTCACATTTTTTCATCTTAATGTGAACAAAAACGATAAAATGAGTGAACAAAAACGATAAAATGACATGCGATTTAAGTGAAAAAACTAAAAACAACAAAAAAAGTAATAAATAAAAATGATAATAATAATTGAAAATTATACTCTTAAAAATAACAAATTATATTTTCTTTTATTATTATTATATATATGATATGATTTATTATATATATAAATAATTTGATTTATTATTATCATTTTTATTTATTATACTCTTATATTAAAATTATACTCTAAAAAGCAATTTTGATTTATAAATATATATAGAGAAGAATAGAAAAAGAAAAGAAAAAATGGAAAATAATGGAATATAAATAAGTCAATGTGTGAAAAATAATGAAAAAAAAAACAAATTCATGTTCCACGGCAGTTAAGTGCCGATGGAATAAAGATGTGGAACGGCAGTTAACTGCCGCCGCGAACGAGTCTTCGGCAGTTAACTGCCGACGAGGACATTTTGCTTGCTCGTTGACTTAGTCGTCATTTTAAACTATTTTTCTATAGACAAATATTAGTAATTATGTTAGTTTTCAAAGATTCAACCTAAAACTCTTCATTTATTTTCAACGTTCTTTTGTTCATTAACCGAACTACCTACACAGACCATGATTTTAGAGTGTGATGTAGCATCCTTTGGCATTTATGTGTGTTTAATCTAATAACACGGCTAATGAGAAACTAAAATGATTGAGTTCTTATATTATTCGGGTAAAATTAGAGAATCTTATTTTAGAACTAAAATTAAAATTTACTCAAATCACAGAAACCAAAAATATATATAACGCTAAATTTTGTGTCTTCTCTATCCTTTCTTGTATGCACAAAATTAACTACAACATTGTCCACTTCTCACTTTTTTTTTTACATGAAAAATATTTATAACATCCTCTCAAGAAAATACTTATAAGATCTCATTCAGGGTGTGTTTGGATGAGGTAATTGAAAATCTTGGAAATTATAATTCTAAGCAATTCAATTGAATTGCCATCATTTTTAAATGTTTTTGCTTGGATGGAGTAATAAATAATTTCATTGTCATTATTTTTGGACAACTTTTGTAAATTTCGAAATTTTTGGGACAATTTTGGAAATTGTAAAATAGGGGTCAATTTGCAAATTTTTGATATTTTGAGGGGTCCATTTGTAATTTTTTAATAAACAAGGGGTTAATTTGCAATTTTTTTGGAAATTAGTTAAGGATATTTCTATAAATAAGTTATAAATACATGTGAAAGTTTTATATTAGAGGACTACATTCATTCTACACTTTGAGATAGAATGAAAGATAGGGAGTGATGTCGAATATCAGTTGGACTCAAGTTTGTTCGGCATCCACGAGAAATACCCGCAACAGGCAGGGCAAATACCCATATTTATGGGTCTGTCTTTGAGCTCGGGTAATTACCCACAAATTTAACCGGGTATGAGTGTGGGACGGACACTCTAGTACCTAACCCGTCCCACAACCCACACATATATAAATATATAATTATAATTTATATAACACTAAAATTTATTATTAATCACTAGCGAAAAGATAGGCACTCACGTGCCCGTCTTTCCGCTCTTTTTATTGCGCTAACGCTTGTAGATTATCAACAATATTTTATATAAATTTTGCGTGTAAATTACAAACGATATTTTATATAACTTTTTTGATATAGATAAAAAATTATAGGTATGGATATTTGTGACTTTCAAATGTAACAGTGTCAACAAACCATATTTATATTTTTCAATGACAACAATAATATAACAATTTTTTTTATCTTTTTTAATAACACCAACAATATAATATTATTATATTAAAAATTGTTCAAGGGTATAATTGGAATAACAAAAAAGCCAGCCCAAAATCTCCCCGAAACCCCCTATTTTCTTTATATATAAGTATAGATAAACCTTTGGTATTTATTGTAGGGTTAATTAAGTAAATGATCCTTATAAATGTCTAGAATTTTGTTATTAGTCTCTACAAAATAAAATCATACTTTTTAGTCCTTGTAAAGTTTTCCGTTAGCATTTTACGTCCCCTTAAAAATCTCTATCAACATTTTTAGTCCCTGTAAAAAAATTTCGTCAGATTTTTTGGTCCCTAAAAAGCTAAAGGAAAATGTTCAAAAGGATTATAAAGTGTGGTTTTATTTTGTAGGGACTAAAAATGAAATTCTGAATATTTATTGATACAATTTACTCGATTAACCCTTTATTGTAATATGCACTTGTGTTTACATGAAAAATACTTATAACATCCTCTCAAGAAAATACTTATAAGATCTCATTCAGGGTGTGTTTGGATGAGGTAATTGAAAATCTCAGAGAAATTATAATTTTAAGCAATTCAATTGAATTGCCTTCATTTTTAAATGTTTTTGCTAGGATGGAGTAATAAATAACTTAATTGTTATTATTTTTGGACAACTTTTGTAAATTTTGAAATTTTTGGACAATTTTGGAAATTGTAAAATAGGGGTCAATTTGTAATTTTAAAAAAATTGAGTGGACACTTTGTAATTTTTAAAAAAATAAGGGGTTAATTTGCAATTTTTTCGAAATTAGTTAAGGGTATTTCTATAAATTAGTTATAAATAAAGGTGAAAGTTTTATATTAGAGGACTACAAATATGTGGAAATTGAGTTTAATAAATAAAGGAAAATAATTTATGGATAACCAAACATTCATTCTACACTTTGAGATAGAATGACACATAGGGAGGGATGTCGTAGCAGTTGGACTCAAGTTTGTTCGGCATCCACAGAAAATACCCGCAACATGTAGGGCAAATACCCAGATTTATGGGGCTGTCCTTGAGTTTGGGTAATTATCCGCAAATTTAACCGGGTATGAGTGTGGTACAGACACTTTGGTACCTAACTCGTCCCGCAGCCCGCACATATATAAATATATAATTATAATTTATATATCACTAAAATTTATTATCAATCACCAGCGAAAAGATGGGCAATCACGTGTCTGTCTTTCCGCTTTTTTTATTGCTCTAATGCTTGTAGATTATCAACGATATTTTATAGAAATTTTGGGTGTAAATTACAAACGATATTTTATATAAATTTTTTTATATAGATAAAAAATTATAGGTATGGATATTTGTGACTTTCAAATGTAACAAACTCAACAAACCATATTTATATTTTTCAATGAAAACAATAATATAACAATTTTTTTATCTTTTTTAATAACACCAACAATATAATGTTATTATATGAAAAATTGTTTAAGAGTATAATTGAAATAACAAAAAAGTCAGCCAAAAATCTCCCCGAAACCCCATATTTTTTTTATATATATAGTATAGATAAACCTTTGGTATTTATTGTAGGGTTAATTAAGTAAATGATCCTTATAAATATCTAGATTTTTTTTAGTCCTTACAAAATAAAATCATACTTTTTAGTCCTTGTAAAGTTTTTCGTTAGCATTTTAAGTCCCCATAAAATTTTCTATCAACATTTTTAGTCCATGTAAAAAAATTCCGTCAAAATTTTTGGTCCCTAAAAAGCTAAAGGAAAATGTTAAAAGAATTAAAAAGTATGGTTTTATTTTGTAGGGACTAAAAATGAAATTCTGAATATTTATAAAAACAATTTACTCAATTAACCCTTTATTGTAATATGCACTTGTGTTGATATATTTGATGTTTTTTAGTTGGCTGAATATTGTAATTAATAATATGTTCGAAGTTGATTTGAAAGATTCTCGATCATATTTTCATTATGTTGTGATGTCTTTTTGTTATTTTTTTGTTTGTTAAAGAGCGGGTAATGGACACTCGTACATACACTTTGGTGTCTAGAGGGTATGGGGACGGACACTGAACTTGTTGTTCACAAGGGAATGAGTTCGGATACATGTATATTTTTTACAAATATGGATTTGGGATGGGTACTATGGTATCCTACCCATAGGATGCCTGCTAACATCCCTAAATGTGGGGGAGTGTGTCTTTGATGTGTAATTTAACATGTTATTTAACAAAAGAAGATAAAATGTAATTTCTCACCGTTCATTAAAAAAGAGAAATACAGACAAAAAAACATATGGAGTGCTGAATAGATGTTAAGGTGTACAATTACAAATATCATCATCCAACTCCTTAAAAAAAAATAATTATCCAAAACTAAATAAATAGGGAGAGATGAATGAAGTAGAGTAAACAAGAGCTTATAAAATACTACATCTGAGGTAAAACCATAGGGCGTGTGTTGGTCCATGCCAGTAAACTTAAAATACGTTGCATGCCCCGAACCACAATATCGTATTCACGAAAATGGTTGAGGTTGAAAATTACGTTGTCTGGTCAATAATTTGAAGTGTAATTTCTAGAATTGAGTTTAAAGGGTGAATATGTAACTTCACTTATCCATTCTTCTTCTTCCCTTTTTCCTTATCTTCCTGCAATTCCATCCATTCCATCATTGCCATAGCCACAACCATTTTCTTTGTGTCTCTTCATAGACACAAAGACATAACAAAAAAACATTAACATTCAATAACAACATAACATGTCTCTATCTTTTGTTCGTATCTCTTGTTCCTCTCATTCATTTCCACACTCTTTCCCATCTCAATTACCAAATTCCCGCACTGCCCATTTTCTCTTATGCCCTTATAAACGCAGACACGTGTACGGTTCATCTTCCATTCAGCGTGGTATCTTCAAAGTGTGTTCTTTTTCAACCTTTGGTGGAGCTTCTGAGTTTGAAAGTATGAGTCAAAGAGGCCATGATGAAGAAGAAGATGATGAACAACACATTAGGACTAGGGCTGGTGATGAAGATGAAGTGGAGGATGATGAAGAAGAAGAAGGGTGTGTTAGTTCTTTTGTTTTTCCTGAAAGATGGGATGTTTTAGGTCTTGGACAAGCTATGGTAATTTCACTTTTCATTTCTCATTCATATGTGTAGGTAAATAACATTGGAAGGAGAGACAATGTACTTGGAAGTTGGCAATGATGTTTAGATTGACTTTTTTGAATTTATGTACTGATATAAACATTTTTTAGAAGCTTATGAAAACAATTTATAGGTTATAAAATTGACTTTATTTTACCTTTTGTTATATAAATAGCTTATACTTAAGCACTTATATGATAAGGACTTAATTAAGTTGTTTATCCAAACAGGGTTTTGGAAATACTTCAGTTCATTCTTACAAACGCTTATACCATATATAACTTTTATTATGATATGTGCATTGAAGCAATGTTGCATTTAGATTTATATGCATGCCCTTTACTTGTAACTTGTAAGAATTTAGTCATGCTTTTCTATTTTGTTTGCTTTCCTTCAAACAGTCAACATTATTAGAATCCCTTCAATTATTTTTTATTTGCTGGGAAATCTCATGTATACTTTGATTTCATTGTGTTGAAATTAATATAGATACATCATACAATTGGATAACAGCAATGACTCTTTAAGTGTGTTGTTTTGCGAATTCTTTTAGGTAGACTTCTCTGGCACAGTTGATGAGGAGTTCCTGAAGAATTTGGGATTAGAAAAGGGAACAAGGAAACTTGTAAATCATGAGGAAAGAGGTAGAGTTTTGCAAGCCATGGATGGTTGCAGCTATAAAGCCGCGGCTGGTGGATCTCTTTCTAATACTTTAGTTGCCTTGGCAAGGCTTGGAAGTCGCTCTCTTCGAGATCCTGCTATAAATGTGGCAATGGCTGGCAGTGTGGCGAGCGATCTATTGGGTGGCTTCTACAGGTTCGCCCTCATAACTGCACTGTTCACTGATCAAATTGTTATGGCTACTTAAGTTGTGGCTGATTTAGATTCATATAAGGAAGAAGTTAATTTGGAACTTGTCCTTCTCTGATTTCTTGACAATTATGAGTGATAAAATTATCTACAAGTTTTTCTTTTAACCTTTTGTTCTTCCATAAGTGATTAGCATTCCTTTGATTGGATTTTGCAATATGGTGATTTGCTTACATTTATTTTAAATTTTAGGGAAAAATTACGCCGAGCAAATGTGCAATTTCTTTCCGCACCTATCAAGGACGCGACAACTGGAACAGTTATAGTTCTCACAACACCAGATGCTCAACGCACAATGCTTGCATATCAGGTTCAACATACTATATATTTCTGCTGCCACTTCTATGTTGCACTTTGAGGATTCTGTGGAAAGATCTTTCTAAGAAGATATATCAATAACAATTTACATATTGTTCATTAATTTTTCCCATTTCCTCACTAGTTTAAGCAATGCATTTTTATTTATCTGAAGAAACACATACACATGCTTAAGTTTAACTGACATATTGAATCATTCAACGATAGGAGTTGCTCAAAATTCTCACGAGTTCTTCTGTTCTTAAGTTAGATTGTGTAATTTTTATTTCATTGTGAATAGTGAAGAAAACACCTATTTCATTTTTAACATGTAAGTTCCATCACTGGTATGCTATATATTCCATTATTTACTATATATTCACATATTCTTCTTTGAGCATCAATCTGTGAGTAATTTGCATTGTTATGATATTGACAGAATTTTGTGCTTTCAAATATGTCCAATTAGTAATGGTTTCCCCAACTTACTGTTTCTATTATTCTATAGAAATACCATTTTGAAAATCTTGATGAGCATCGAGTTTATCCTCTTATTCTTGTGGTTGAGGATTACAATTGAAGACTTGAAATGCTTTGATTCAACCGGGAAACATTAAACTTTACTTTGGATGCATTGGATGCCCAGAATATTGTTATTGATTATTCTGTTATGAGTCCTCTCTGAAACAAGTAATATTACCTTGCTGACTATACACAATACAAAAGTAGTCAAACTCGTCATTTAACAAGTAATATTTCATGCTGATTTTTTTCTCACTCACCCTCTCTTCTTGCTGATTCACTTGTATGCTATTTTAGGAAATTTTAGGTACTTCTTTCAAATTGTATTTACCTTTATTAAGGCTATTTCTATGGACTCTCTTTTCTCTTTTCATTTTTGCGGTCATTATATGAACTAATGAAGGGAAAACACTAATATTTCTGTATTCTGGTGTCAGGGCACATCGTCAACTGTCAACTTCGACACTTCCCTGGCAAGTGCAGTTTCTAAGACCAACATACTTGTTGTTGAAGGTTATTTATTTGAACTTCCTGATACTATTAAAGCAATAACAAAAGCGTGTAAGGAAGCTAGGAGTAACGGTGCTTTGGTTGCAGTAACAGCTTCAGATGTTACTTGCATTGAGAGACATTATGATCATTTCTGGTAAGATTATTACGCAGCTTTGTTTTTTTCACATAATAATTCATTCATTTCCACTTAATGTCAAAATTATTGCATTTTCACATATCAAATTTTATGCAACTTTCATCATATTAACCTTACCTTGTTCTCTAATAATAATGAATAGTTAATTTGTTAGGGTAATGTGTAATGGCGTGTAATTATCTAAACATCATAATTTAATTTCCATATATTTTCTGCTGTGTTACTTCAGAACAATGACATCTTTTGTTCTAAAACAAACTACCATATCCCCTAATTTTGGTAGTTATCTCAGTTTTATAAAATGTGGGAAACAACAATCTAAGAGACCTCGTAAATGTGGTGAGATACTATAATCAATATGCGTGTGATCATAAATATGGTAGGAGAATCATACTAAATGAATTTCTTAAGTTTTACACTACTTTTTTTTTTCCAATCTTTACTGTTATTCGCTTTCAATTGCTTCATTTGAGACCTGGTAAAAAGAGAGGATAACTAGGTTGTGTGAAGGATCGAAGTGGAAGGAAAGGCATTTCGCAGGCAGCCTAATCAAACTTGTCGGAACTAAATAATTTAACTTGCAACATCTCGGTACATTGATTCAATCCAGAAATTAAAGATAAACGATTGCTATTAAGTACGAAGATTGTGTAGTACGATTTACAAGAATACACGGGAGTTCTGCTTTTATTGTATTTAAAATAAATAAAATTTACCATTAATTAAGATCAGAACTTAATCTTACCGTTGTCTCGTGAAAACTCTTTTCATAACAATTAGGGTTTAAGATAAATGATATGAACGTATGCTTGTAAGTAACTTTTATTTGTTCATTCAACAGGGAAATTGTAGGCAATTATGCGGATTTAATCTTCGCAAACGCTGATGAGGCGAGAGCTCTATGTAATTTTGATGCAAAGGAAAGCACTGTTTCTGTTACAAGGCATCTAAGTCAGTTTGTCCCTCTAGTATCCGTTACCGACGGTCTCCAAGGCTCTTACATAGGCGTAAAAGGTGAAGCAGTATACATCCCTCCTTCTCCATGTGTTCCGGTAGACACTTGTGGTGCTGGTGATGCATATGCATCTGGTATATTGTATGGTGTTTTAAGAGGCGTGTCGGATTTAAGAAATATAGGTACAATAGCAGCCAAGGTTGCAGCCACTGTTGTAGCACAGCAGGGAACAAGGCTTAGAATTTCAGATGCAGTCAAATTGGCCGAATCTTTTGAATTTGAACTTGATACATCCGTTGTTCTTCGATCCGATATTGGTACTGTTTAATTAGATCGTAACCTTGCATTTGGTTCCAAAATTCTTTCATAAGATGAAGGAAGAAATGTATTCCTTTGATATGTTTCATAAGTCCTGTAAATACTTTCATTGTAACAGAATAGCTATGCTGGCAATTAAATTAATTAGGCTTCTGTCCATTCTTCATCACATAATATTATTGTTATCAGGTACATTGATGTATTCTATCTAAATATCTATATGTAATATGAAGTGGGTTGCAGTTAATAAAAAAATATGCAAGGAACCGCTATTTTATTCTTCTTTTAATTAGGAATTGTGCTTCATTAATTGTTCATATTAATTTTGAAAACTTTTTTCTTTTTGAAAATGTTTTCCATGATCATGGAAAACATTATGTTCATCATTTTCTTCAATATTTTTTTATGATAAACTAAAGGTATTCTTACACGCAACTGAAGATATTAATCCCCCGAAACGTCTTAGATTCAATTATGTTTTTCCATACCAACTAGCTACATATCAAACCCTCAACCACACGATTAAGGGACTCATGTATCTATCATTTGTGTTACACCAATGTTACTAATATTTTGTTTTAATTTTACATTCGTTTTAGTCACAAGTTTAATTTTTACTGCATTGTATAACAAATTCCAGACATCAAGTTTCAATGCAAGTATATTCAATTTTAATTTACAAAAGTTTAGTTAAATTTTCCCTCAAAAATAAATATTAGTTAAATTGATGGCAAAAAAAAAACCAATAACATCACGGAAAAAAAACAATATAATCCCAAAAGGACAATTGAAAAAAAAGGATAATAAAACACTTCACACCTTGTATCAAATGGACTTGAATTTGTCCCCTAAAACTGAAATTTTTCTTTCTTAAGAGCATAATTTTTGTATGTTCCAAAGAAAAAGGATAAACTGATTTCGTGCAAGCTAGGATTCTCGCAAACTATATAAACTATTTTTCTATCCAGATATAACATGTTTTTTTCAGAAAGAAAAAAAAAATGCACGACTAAGGGGATTGTAATCGGTATCAATCAAGGACTTTGGGAAAACTGTGATTGAAGCTTTGCTTTTGCCTCCTCATTTCTTCTTGTTCATTCACCAGTTGATATATCTCTGTAATTCAACCAAGAAAGGACCTAAAAATACGCCTAACCGCTGTGTCACATGCCTATACACAGATGTCTACCAAACAAATCTATCTGGAGGAGCTTGTTCTGGAATCTGTCAAATTAAAAGACATGAAACAGAAAAATGTTAGCGTATATCTCACAAAGTAATTAAGAAAACATCCCCAACACTTGAATTTAAAAATATATAGTGAACGAAAAGTAAGCATATTTCTGCCAAATTTTAATGCTCGGAGATGACGAATTGTATATTTTAGCACATGCAAGAACCAAAAGATCCTATTGCAGATTCTATCCAATACTATGACTATGTATCACAAAGGAAATTTTGTCATGGTTTTGTAAATGAAATAAATGTTTTTGAGAAACCTGAATAGACACTTATTCCCAACCTCAACAAGGACAGCAGAGACTATTACCTCTCCAGGATTCCATTTTTCCTTTAACCAGATACTATCATCCACAGACACATTCTCCACTTGGGACGCATTTCTGCAAGAATAGATAACCGTAAGATTCAAGAAAAAATATTTGTAACTTGCACATGAAGCTGGATTAAAAGCTCTATAAAGATGGCCTCGGAAAGTTAGTGCAGTAACAAAGGTGAAGTTTCCAAGTAGCTTCAATACTAACAAAAGTTAGAGGCTTTGTTGAATACTAGTAATAATTAAAGGAAACAAAACCGCCTGCTTCCAGCATCTCTAGCAACGTTAAAATCTTCTTAATCTTTAAACTGTATCATATGGCTAAACTGAAGTGACTTTATCACTGAAATATGCACGCAACTTTGTCCAGATTATAACATTTATAACTGGTGCAATTGGGTCCTTTACTTTGTAGGGAAATTAGCACGAGTTTTGTCATAGAGATTTGCTCAAATTGAAAACACATAACTAATTTGAAGATGCAACTATCTGAAAACGCTGGGTTATGTCGTTATGATCTATATCGTATTAACTGAACTCTGTTTTCTAGAAAGTTGTACAACTATTTTTGGTTGACTCTTGAATGAAAATGGATTTGATTAAATTGTCACGGCTACTATTTTAGAACTTTAAACTAGTATGAGCAGTGACTTACAACTGAACATCTGGTGCTGTCTGAAAAATTGTAGTGGAGCTAGTGTTATTGAACCCAAAGGGTGGTTGTTGGAACTGGGAAGTAGAACCTGGAAACCCTGTCAACCCCACTGGTGTAGAAAAGGGGTTGATTTGACCACCTGAGATTCCACTGCCGAATAGATTTCCTGAGTTGGGCGTGAAAAAGTTTCCTACAGTTTATCACAACATCATGGTCAAACAAGGAAAATAGAAGACAAATGTGCTTATAGTGTTTGTCATCAAAATTTCGCAAAATACATACCTCCACCTCCAATGGAACTAGGCTGCACTGGAGTACTCATTAATGGTGCAGAAGGCCTAACAAGAAAGTTACAAACAGATTATCATATGCCAAGAGCAGACATAAAAAATAAAAAAAAAAGTCATGAGAATATAAAATAAAGGAACAAGATATAAACATTGCATGGGAAGCGAGTTCGAGACCTGTATCCTATCCATTATAGCATACATTGTTTTTTGAGGGGAGATATAAGGTGGTTGAGGTGTGGGAGTATGAGTGGAGGGATAAGGAGGTTGTGGGTTCAACCCCAACCTACAACAAAACATTAACATGCTAGAATTTGCCATTCAAAAAAACAAAAATACACTGATTTTGAATCACTCTGTAACCTTATTCAACTACCAACGGATATTCAACTAGTATGTATTAACATTTCTGAAACTGTAACCTTAAACCACTATAATAGAAAGATACATGTCTTTCACCACTCTTTTGACAACACACCATAATCCCAAACAAAAACAAATAGTAGATAGCAGTTCTAGAAAAAGGAATCCCTGTAGAGGTGTGATGCAACCAACTAAAGAAAGTAGGTCACAAACAATCAGGCCTCGTCAATAAATTTATACGATGCAAACCGTATAGCAGTTAAGCTCTTTGCTTTCCCTGTTAGCTAAAATTTGGATATTTCTTGATTTAGGTCATTTTTTGACTCCACACAATTGAAAATGTAGAAAATGTTCTAAAGCATGTCATTGTTACCTTTCAAAGCCAGGGTTCAGTGAAGCACCCAGTTGGCTAAAGCTAGAGACTGATAAAGGACCATTATTTTGAGTGGCTGGTTGAAAGGCATTTGCATTGGCTCCATTGGATTGGAAGTTTTGAGTGGCTGATTGAAAGGCATTCACATTGGCTCCATTGGATTGGAAGTTTTGAATGTCGAGAGAAGACTTCAGAGGCATTTTGTAGGGTTCAGAAAGTAGTTTGTGAAACTCAACCAACTTGGATTGTAGTATGTTTTTCTCTTTCTCAACCTGTAACAATATATGGTTAAACCAAAGACAATTGCATGAACATAACAATCACCTTGTAGTTGCAAACATGAGTACAAAAAACAAATCGAAATAAGACTTTTCTTCAATAGAAAAATAAATTTACTAAAGAAAAATGAATTATAAGTAGGTAAGGCTTAAGGTATCCTCCAGACGGGGGATGGAAAAACAAGGGAATAAAAATGCAACAAATCAATACAATCTTTTAACATCACAAATAGGAATTCCGTTGAAACTGTAGGCATATTAGAACAGGTTTCTTACTATTTGTGGCAAACTCATTCCATTCTTATTATCCTCGTAAGCCGCTGCCCGTAATTCTTCATAGCTAATATCTCCAACAATGTCACAAGGAGCACTGGATAAAAAAAAAAAAGTCAAAATCTATCACAATATTTAGCTTCCGTATTAGTGCACTAGTTAAGATTCTTTAAAGCTATTTCTCTTTCAAGAGTGGAAAATTGATTAGGATCTCTTTTCAGTATAGAAGTTGGTGCATGAATTCCTTGAGGTGATGTTTTCAGGTTAATTTCAATAGATGGTGTATTCCCAATGGGCAATACAGCATTCACTCCGGAACTTTTTTTACTCCTTATTACAAACTGTGAACTGACTGGCCAGTGGCAGAACTCATAAGTAACTAAAGAAGGCTCTATTAAAGTTTGCTGGAATTTGAATGAAAAATGTGGTCATGTATTTGAACATTCCAAGCAAATTCCAATCACTTGGCTTTGTAATGCAAATAAAAATGATCCCCATCAAAACCTCTTTCATCTTTTGGACAGCAACTTTGGAAACGATTTTCAAGGATAAGGGATTAGCAAGGACTTGAGGAAATGCATAATGGTTAGCTGTTCAATCGTGTTAAATGTGAAGAATAGATGGAAAACTAGTTGACAATGACATTTTTTTGAAACATAGTCCACTGCACAACTTTTGAGGAATATGGATCTTTGCCAACATGGTTTGCTAACTGCATTAGGTACTAGACTACTACATAATGACTTCCTCCATGATTAAGCAATATATTATATATAGTAACAAACAAACTTGATAAATGTTTTCAAACCCTTATGCATAAAAATAATACCCTTTACAGTGACCATAGCATGTAAGAATCCAAAGTGGTTTCTCTTGCTGAAAATCTTCTACAATCTGGCGCTTGCAAGCCTCAGGATCTGTACATCTTCAATAACATAAACCGAGCTTTAGTGAAGTATATAATTTAACTTAACTCTTGAAGAAGTGAACCCAATGCAAAGTGGAAAAAGAAAAAGAAAAAGGCAAGAGCCACAAACATTGATAAAGAACATGGAAATAAAATCAAAATCGACATACTGAGACTTCTTTAATATAGAAAAAGAAATATAATTAGATAAGGAGGGGAAAATACAAGAGATGGTCACGTTAACCCCGAAAAACGACTACAAATGTGAAGGAAAACAAAATAATGACACTAACTTCTATTTTGCTTGTTTGTTTAATTGAGAAAGCAATGAAACACATGTGTTAGACATCATTAGCATGCACTTTAGCTGAAACAAAGGTAGTGCATGTGCAAAATGTATCATATTTTGTATCTTCAAATCAAAGGCAAAACCTTATGCATCACGAGTCTATAACTCCGTATATGCACAGTGTAGGTGGTTAGGCCTGGCTTTTTATTTTTTCTATTCAGAAGTCAAAGGAAATATATCCAACAATAGGTGGCATTATTTCCATCCATGTTCCCCGTGCTTAGTTGAAACTACACTACATCAACAAAAATGTCTATGTTTGATGAGAGATGGATGATGAATTGATCATTACTTACTTATGATTCACTGTTTGAGAATTTGTATCAGACTGACGTGGAGTGCCGTTCTGGGGCTTGGATGAAGACCGACTCCATTTGTTGTTTTCAATGGGCTGATTCATTCAGAAGTAAATCATCAATACTAATACAAATAATCGCATAATTATACTAACAAGGAAGGTAAAATCAAACACAACAATGAGAACCTCATAAAAGCTACTCCTTAAATATTGAAGAGCATCAATGATATAGGCATGTATGTATTATAAACAATGGCCAACAATTAAAAAAAAAAAAACACTTCACAGTCTGTATATATGGGATGTATCAAAGAGTTTATTTAAGCTTATCTAATAACATAAGCACTTACGCACATATTTAGATGAGCTCATAACAATAGCTTATGATTTGTCATTAGCTGTAGATAACTTCTTATAGACAAATGTTAAGCTACTGGTTACGTTAGTTTCTAGGGTTCGAACCCTAGACCTCCTGCTTAAAGCTATTGCCAAAAGCAACATATTTTTAATAAGCTCCACAAGTTAACTTATGAAAATAGCTTATGCAGAGTTTACCCTGTTCTCTCTTTGATTCGTAATCCTATCCATCTCCAAGTTCTATTTTAACTTTGAAAACAAACATTGACCATGCAAACAGCTTTCAACATTTTGTTTGAAACGCACAGTTATTCAACATGAATATCCAAACACAAATAGCTAATTAAATTCAATCATCCATGACATAAACTCTCGAGTTTATCAAATGGAAAATTAAGTTGTTTAGACTAAGGCCCTGTTTGGATAAACAACTTAATTAAATGCTTCTAGAATCAGCGTCTATCATATAAGTGCTTATATATAAGTTATTTCTATAACAAAAAATAAAACAAATTCAAACTGTTGTCATATAAAGTACAAGTTGTTCTCATAAGATATCGTGAAACTATGTACCACTGACACTTCTGATCAAAGGTGTGTCTGGTGTCCAACACCAACAAATGTGATTACATTCAGTTATGTCATTTTCTCAAATAATTATCAGTATCCATGTATTAGTTTTTTTTGAAGAAGCTAAACTAGCCCACCCAAATTGACACGAGGGAGAATCTAACATGAGACCTTGAAGAGGAGCACACTCCTAGGTCTCAAGTCAACACCACCAGGCCAACCCAAGTGGGTTGTGTCGAGGTATTAGTATTTCATAGTCATGAAGAGCTTATTGAAATAAAGTAAAAACAACGTATAGACATGTTATAAGTTGTCAGCTTATGCCGGTAGATAATCTCAAAACTAAAATCCAAATAGACCCTAAATGAGAGTATAGAATATATGAAAAGAGTAATAAGAACCTGGAATTGGTTAGGTTTGGAGTCAGAACGAGGGGAACGAGGGGGGGGCCCGTTTATGTGGGAGGTGTTTTGTGAACCAAACCCAAAAGGGTTGGTCTTTTGTTGGTGGTTGCCAGGGGCAGAGGTAGAGGTAGAGGTAGAGGTAGAACCAAATCCAAAAGGGTTTGTATATTGTTGTCCTCCTCCACCACCACCACCACCAAACCCATTATTAGATGTTCTATGTTGTTGTTGATTTTGTTGATGAATGTTTCTACAACCTCCTCCAAATCTGCATCTGAAACATGAAAAACAAACAGAAATTCAAACTTTAAATAGAATTTTATGCCAAAAACACATAATCGATTATGTTATAAGAAAAGGAATGACCTGCCTCGCAGGAAGTGTTGACAAATCTCTCCCATTGCTTAAATTCAACAAACCTCAACACCGTTGTTCTTGTAAGGAATCAACTTCTCACACCAGGTTTCAATTCTTTGTCACCAAGAAAAAAAGGTATAACAAAATTACCAAACAAAAATCTATACAATTTAATACCAATTTATAAGATTTCAAAGATCGCGTAGATTTTACTGTAAAAAAAAAAAAAAGATCGCTTAGGAGTCGAACTCGTGAAACCTGTATAATTAATTCTACATAGCTTAAACAATGGCATAGCGGTCGTACAATATTTTTGTCCTGATCTTTTGAAAGTCGATATAAAATATTAACCTATTTAAAAACATATATTTCACATCAACTATTTAAATTAAATTACTAATCTAATTTATGTTTAAAAGGGTTGATGAATAAATAGACCAATGAGATTAAACTTTTTTTTTAAACATGAGATTAAATTTCTTTTGAATGTTTTTTTTTTTTTGTGTTACACCGTAACAAGCCATATAATTGTACATGGTCTTCCATAAGGGATGAGCAACGGGTGCAGCCTGGTGTAGCTGCCATGTTGCAGCAATACCGACGTTTGTTGAAAGAGCGTTATGTGAACAAAGTCAGATAAAATGTTGTTCTTTGGAGGAACTTTGAGCCGCCAAATTCATATCATATCACAATTAAGATCTCAACTTCTTTGCTGTTGAAGGAGCCAAAAGTAACCACTTGAACAAGTATAAGTCCCATGTTGAGCAGGTTGCTAAGTCCACTCATCATTTAGACGAGTATCCAAAATTGTAGGAGGTTCAATTTGTTGAATTGCTTGAACAAGATCAGGTGACATCATCATTGCTAAGCTTTGGAGGTCCCAACCACCATCCTTACACACATCTTTCAATTTGAGCTCTGTATCACTTATGTTTACAAAATATACCTGTTGACATAGAGGGCCTAGTTTGGTTCAATCCTCATACTAAAAGAAAGTTTCACCGGCCCCTATACGCATCTTATAACCATGAGCAAAAGAACTTTTTTGAATGTTTAATATGACATTTTAGAGAATTAGAGTGTGTATATACACACACATATTATATTTCAATTTTAATTTATAATAAATAATATTTTTAAATATGCAAAAAATCAGTTTAAATTAATAAGTTTACATCACTCAAAAAAGTTAATAAATTTTTCATTTAATCTAAAGTACATAATTTAATATAATAAATTAAAATTATGATAATAAAAAATATTGTTCATATTTATTTAACTACGCCAATTTGGTAGGCCTATAAGACTTTTATTTAGCTTATAGTCTGACCTTATTAGCTAAACATGCTTTTAAGATAATCTTATTCTTAGTATTCCCTATTTGATAAAAAAAAAGTCTAACATAACCTATTAGACTAGACCGACTTAACCTATTCTCATCCATGCTTGTTATCCTCTATGTAGCATTCATAAAAAACAAACATTCTTTTTCACCATAAACACATGACATATTAACACTTACTTTTATTTTCGAGGGCCATTTTTTTTTGTGGTGCATTTTTAAGAGTCATTATCATGATATACAACAATGGTACTAGTTAAGAAAACAAATATAGTAGTATTGCATTGAAAGTTGTGTAGTCAACTCTTCAAAAGTTTAAAAAGTGTTATTTTCAACTTAAAACTTTCTAGTTTTGGTTTCCTTAACCAGTATCCCTGGTTAACACACTACAACATTTTTGTCCTAAGGCAACATGAAAAAACTATAGCGAAATGCAGCAAATCCGTTTCCATAGGCTACCAAAATGTTTTTTCAGTCGTGGCAAACTGAGGCGTTGTCTTATCCTTATACAACGGTTCTGACATTATACTGCAACGCCTACAGTAGAACCGAGGAGGAGTTTAGCATGGGTCAGTGGAGTTTTTTCCCACTATGGGAAAGTTAATTATGTCCATTAGATTAAATGAAGAACACATTCTTATCCTACTCTCTCAACACTAGATTATTTTTTACACTATCTTTTACCCTCTCTTTCATGTCCCCACACACCCACACCACCACCACTAAATCACATATTCAGCAACCACTTTGACCACCACCACACACCACCATGGTTGCTGCCGGAAAACTCAAAGTTCCAAGTTTTATATGGGTGTTGTTCTAAAAAAATAACAATTTGGATCTAATTGAATATTGATTTTCAATTTGGATTTTGCATTTTGACATGAACTTGGTCTCTCCATCCATTTCTTACGATTGCAACTAACAGGTTCCAAAATGAAAACCAAATTTCAATAATTAGACATAAAAAAACTAAAATCCACCATTAATGTTGAAAAGGATTGTTTCAGTAACAATAACCATGACATCACAACTATTATGTCCTTTCAAGAAATCTTTCATTCATTCTCAAATATATAAAAAAAAAACACCACATTCATCATCACCAAATTTATATTTTTATTTCTCAAAATAAAATAAAAAAAGAATACAACAAAGACAACACTAGACTTGTGCATTCAAGAAATTTCAGATCCAAATTTTTTTATGTTCTTCTTGGTGTGGTTGAGTTATGGGTTTTTGTATGTGTTGATTATCTTGTCTTTATGTATTTAGTCTGTTTGAACTGATTGGATATGGACAAACGATTATGGCAGCTGAAGCTCCTAAGCAATGAATGCCTATTATAGTTTTTTGGAGGTGTGATAAGGTGGGTGTGCTGGTGTCAACAAAGACTTGAGTTTACTGGTAGTGGTGAAAGGAGGAAGATAGGTTGAAAACAAAGTGGGAGAAGATATAGTGTAGGCAAACTATTATAACATCTATGCTCCTCTTTAATCTAATGATCCAAAAAAGCTTTCCCATGGTGGGAAAAAACTCCACTGACCCATGCTAAACTCCACCTAGAACCGAAGTGCTATGTACCCTTTTCAGTTTGGTTATTCCTTTCAAGAACAGCAACGGAAATTAGCTGTTGTAAACTAAAAACTGTTGCCAATGGCTAACAATTTGTAGAACGGTTTATGCGATTGCTCTCAACGTTTTCACCTCGTTGCTAGTATTGAAACCGTTTTCATAGGCCAGCTTCAAAATTGCCAAATCGAAAGCTACCTCAACGGTCTATCATCATTGCAAAAAATTTGTTTTTTTAATTAAAAAATATATTGTAAAGCATTATTAGTTGACTTAGAGAAAAGTGATTTTAGTAAACTATTCATATAAAATTGTAATATGATCTTGATTTAAAAAATTACAACAAAATTAAATACTTTTCAAATACACATCATTCATATATATCAAAATAAAATATTTGGGTCTTTTATGTATACCCTAACGTATAATGTCAATCAACATTTGTTCGCTATCAAAATAAACATCAATGTCTATAAAAAAAAACTTAAGCATCAACATCTACTCTTCATCTTGTGCTTCCAAATCTTGAAATACTTCATTGATATCATCATTATCATAATTTCTTGGAGGGATCATCATATGATGAACATAGAAACTAATAAAAAGTTTTTTTCATCTCCTCTGACCAAATAACTCCTTTCTTTTTATCACAAACCACTTCTTTCCTTTCCTAATTTTGAAAACTGTTATACAAGAAAGTGTGCAATACAATCAGTCCAGTGATCATACAAATTTATCCACTTTAATGATAAGCCAGAACACCAAATAACAAAATAAATTACAATAGCATAACTTAAAAGCAGCAAGGTAACTTCAGGTTTGGTTAGATCTAAGCACTCTTTTATATTTTTTCACCGTTCAGTTTTGCTCAGACCATTCTTTTTACATTTTATCTATAGAGCTAAACCTATAATACAACCTACAATTTTCCTTTCATCTTTTATTATTGTTTTTCAATATTAATACCAACAAAACGCATCATTCTTGTTGCAACAAACAGAAGGTTAGCATTATTAAGCTTGGACGATAACCCATCACCATTAATCACTAAAAAAATAGAAGGTAGTCCTAATGGGCACAACCTTAGGACATACGAAAATCCAAGGCACCCATTTCAATGAGTATTTTTGACATGAAAATTATTAAAGTTGAGAAAATTAATTTATCTAGATAAAATAAAAACAATAATTAACGTAAAAATATACTTCAATAAACCATTTACACAGTTACACAACTTGTTTGACATATGAAAATCATACAATTCGGTTGCAGTCATACATGTATAGACTATAGAATAGAATAATAGAATATACCTTATTGAAGAGTAATCTCTCTGAAGCAACAATAGATGTCTGATCGAAAGAGAGGTGGAGTTGGGTATTGAAAAGAAATTGCGGCAGATGCTGCAGCAGCCATGCTATTGGTGTAAGAATCAGTAGCCATGTAAATTAAGTGACTGTGTGTGTGTCTATATATATCATTGGAGGACGGAGATGTACCTCACAACTCAAGATCCTTGATGAACTGTATATCCCTTTGCTTCTGCTCAAATCATTCGATTCTTGTTACCGGCACAACAAGTTTTGTTGGATCCATCGACTGATCCACCGGAAACGAGACCAAGAGTGAAACCTTCAAACGAATAACAGTTTTTTTGCCATGAGAGACAGCTGAAGTGAAGAAAATAGGCACAAATTATATATTAACAAAAAACTCATGCATTCAAATATTATACAAGTGACCTGGATAACTCATCTTGAAGTATTAGGTTCCATAATAAAGTTAATCAGGCTTGAAAAGTATAGATAACACTAATGGAAATTTAGTGATAATATTCAGTTAAATAAGCTGCCATAAAAAAATCTATCAAAAAATAAGTTAAGTGTCATGTTTCAAGTAAATCAAAAGAGACTTAGATACCAAATTTCACAGTTTTGTAAAACCAAGAGACTTAGATACCAAATTTCAATGGGAGAAGAAAAGGAGGTGGAACTTATTAGGGAATTAGGGAATAGGTGGTTGAACCTCTTTTTCTTGCCAACCAACAAATGTGTTTGTGTTAATCATGCAAAAAAAAAAGGATTTGTGCAATGTTCACTTTATTTATTGATCATTGCACTTGTATTTTACATCACTTGTATCTTTTTAGTCATTAGATGACATTTTTTTTTAGTTTTACTACTACAAAATTTTTATCAAGAAATGGTTATGATGCCTTTCATGTGGGGGACTAATCCAAGTGGTAGAAGTATAACTTTTCTTTAAATACAATTTTCATTATACTGTATGACAGCAGCATGTTAGAGAATGAGATTCATTTTAATGATTGAGAATGGAATCATTTCCTATAGTGATATATTCACAATATGGACAGTTTTGGTACTAGCTTATGATTTATATATAGGAAAGAATATAAAGTGAAATTAACATACCCTGCCGAACATGAATATTTTTTCCACTTTTTGGACTCGATATTCCCAAGGTTGCATATCATCAGAACCGGTACATATTGTTCTCCCTAAGGTACCAAATAAAAGGAAATGAAGGATTTAAAAATATATAACATAGATAATAATAGATAAAGGAAGATGCAACAAGAAGAAATTATGAAGGGAATTAGTATCATCAGGGTGAAAACACCATGACCAGAAAAGATATTAAGGGAATTTTTATCAGCATTCCACATCCAAGAGGTGGAATCGTCAGAACCAGCGAAGAGCATTTTTCCTCTTGGATGCCATCTGAGCCACTGAAGGTGAAAGACTTCATGGATATTAATTTAACCATACTAGTTAAGAATCTCATTTTACCTATATATATGGCACCTTTAGGACCATCAACTGTGCCTTTCAGATTCCCATAATAATCCCACACTTAAACAACTCTATACATGCTTCCTGGTGCAAGATATTGTCCATCATACCTAAAGCTAAAACTATATACAGAGTTTGTATGATCTGCACAGAAGTAGATAGCATAGCAGGTAGCATGATCACATGAACATTACGTTAACAAGATCAAAGTAGTCAATCAAACAAAAGCTAGGGTTTTGAATGAAGAAGTAAAACCTACCAGAATCATGAAATATGAAACCAGAGATAGAATCCAGATCAGTTCTGAGAAGTTGAAAGTCTCTTGTGTTGTGACTGTGGTGGTGAGGTGTGGTTTTCATGTTTTAAGGTGAATTGGAAAATATGAGAACAGTGTTTTTTATTTTTATTTTTATTTTTGTAGAAAACCTTGTTTTTTTAAGGATAATAGAACGATTTTGAATATCTGTATGAATAAAAAAAATAAAAATATTAGAAGAAAACGACTTTGAGGCGTTGCATAAAGATTTTTACAATTTTATACATAGCCACAACGGAATTTGAAAAACGTTTCATTTGCCACTCAACGAGTATGATTTCTTTACATTGAAATAATTAGACGTTGCGGTAGAGCCAAAATATTGTAGTGACATGACCCGTTTGTTATTAGTATATCACACACATCAAAATAGAGCTAAAATTTGTCATTTTGTTATTAAAAAAATCACAGTACAATTAAAAATTTACCTAATTATATATTGCATACACAATTAAAAAAGAGAGCATTTTAAAACGACGGAGGAATTTTATGTAGCGCTAACTATTAAGGTTTTGTTTGATAAAGTCAAACCGCTAGCTTTTAAAATATAGGCTGATACGATCAAAGTAATAATAATAAAATTGTTTTATTTTTTAGGGAAAGTAAAATTGTTTGGTAACAAACTTTTTTCACAAGTTTATCATTTTCGAGATGCTACTTCAACTACTGTACTCTATTTTCTCTTATTTTTACTTGCATTATCTTAATAAAAAATATTTAAATATTAATTAAAACTATTTTTATGTCATTTCATATTTATAATTTAGTTCAACCGTTAATGTTACAAACCACTTCAAATTTAAGTTGTTGGTTTTTTACTACCAATTAATTTATTCACTATCAATTAATTTATTTGTCATCTCTTTTGCTACTCGACCAACCCAGAGGGCACATGATCCGAACAAGACCTGAGTGCAATTTTAGGTCATGAGGGACGATTTTAGGTCTGCATGGGTCATGATTAGTTGCGGGACCTTAATGATGTTCCGGGATCCCACTGAATTTCAAGATCCCACACCTAGCTTAAAAAGGGGACGATCACCATAAAAATATCAAGTTAATCATTCAACTTAAACACTAACCTTAAACACCCCAACCTCTAGCATGGCATGCTATTGTCAAAGGTCATTAAAGTCCACCCTGAAACAGAAAGCATTATATGAATTCAAGCCTTCGAATATAAAAAATACTAATGCTCAATGTTGGATCGAAATCATCAACCTTCCTCAAGAATATTGGAGACCCAGTATTATCTTTTTTATTGCATCCGGATCAGGCACTCCTCTATCCTTGGATGAGGCTGCGTGAGCAAGAACTAATGGACACTTTGCACGTGTTCTAGTTGATGTGAAATAACTCGTGTTGAAAGGGAAGGTTTCCCTTATTTTGTGGACATTGAATATGGGAGGCTTCCATATTTTTGCTAACAATGACAAACCATTGGCCACTCATTAAAAAAATGTAGTAGAGTTGCTAATGAAAACCCTAAGGAGAAAGTTGTACCAAAGAAAGTAATGCCCACATATGAGCCAAAGGCTAGGGGCCCAATAGTGGAGATTGATCAAGAGGTTGGTGTGAATCATAACGAGGAAACATGGATACCATGGCTACCAAAGAACATGGCTACTATAAGGTCGTCTCTAAAAGGAAAAGAAAAAGGACAAGGCTCCTAATTGAGAGTGGTACAATACCTGATCTATAAAGGGTTCTATACATTCATCTCCATGAAGATTATTTACTGGAATGCTTTAGGTGTTGATAATCTTGTTACGAGGTTGAAAGCCACCCCTTGTCTATACTATAAATGGGTTTAGAACCCAGGAGATTGTCTGAATAGGTGATGTTGCAGAGTAGTTTATACACAGACCCCTTGTTGCGGTCTGTGTTGTGTGTTTCAGCAAGTTTTTGTCTCCTCTTATTTGTTGGTGGTGTGGGTATGAATCTGCTGTGTGGTTTGTGTTGTTTCCAGAGTAGCTAGCTTTTAATTTTTGGTGTTTAGCCTTCTTTTATGTGCCCTCTGGCTTTGGTGCCTTGTTGTGGGATTGGGTTTGACCTTTATGTTTTCTGTTTTTCTGCTTTAGCAAATTACTTGCATCGTGCTCCCCAGTTTAGTAACTTCTTGTGATCAGATAGACGTTTTTCAATAAAATTTACCGTTAAAGAAATGTTACAACATTATAAAGAGTGTTACTGTTAACAATACACTCTGACAATGTCACTCCAACATGAATTCTATTATCTAGTAAATTCATTTGAATGCTATTAATTTGTAAGGATCTCATTTATTATGTGTGGTAGGACCCATGTTCAAAATAATAGATTAATAGTACCACATTTTTTTTTGCCAATAATAAAGAGTATCAAAAAGATAGTGTAAAGCCAGATAATGTATAGTTAGCACTTAGCACATCTTATTGTACATAAAAGACAATCATACGCACTAATACATTGTGTGCATTCCTATGTGTATGTAACATTACACGAATCAACTACAAGTATATTGTTATTAATGTCATAAGAAGTCAAGCTCCAACTCCAAAAGCAGAAAAGAGAAGCAAAGGCCAATAATCAAGCACTTTTAAAGTTTAATCCACTAACTAGTCCACTAGCCAAACAATACTACATATACTACTTTAAACTTCGAAAGGACAAGGACAATGGTCATGTACCAAACCAAGGGAATAAAATTAATACACATCAACATAACTTTATTTTATTGCCAAACTAGATGCTAATGCTATACAATTCCTTTCTATAAACCACTAATATATACATTTAGCATCACAAAACCAGCACAATAAATTCCCCACTTATATTATTACCTGCTTTCCAACATTTTTTTTTTATATTCTTCTCCCTTTTTTTCCTATACAATGTAGAGCAGTAAATCCCTACACCGGCCTCAGGGAACAAGGCTCAGGTGTTGCAACTATGCAAAAAACATAGAATCATATTTTCTGAGGACACTACTTTTTTGGTGTAAATCAGGTGTCCTCTGGGCGAACCAGTAAAGACTAATCCTCAAACCAAATATGACTTTAATGGCTGAGGATGCCACTTTGAGGAAGTGATAACAACTGTTGTATATTTTTAGGTATAAACATTGATTGCTAAGTGACATTAAAACCACTATATAACATTATTATTAATTTTAGAATTCTATAATGATTCCTCCCCCCATTGGAGCTCTATGTGGAATTCCTTTCCTCCTCTTAACTGTTCTGTAATTCACCACTGTTGGAGGTGGCGTTGAAGGTGTAAAGCTATGACTTCTGTTTCTGACACTTCCATTACTAATGCCATTCATTGACTCTTCACCATCAGACCCATCTTTCTGACTCAACATTTTATTCTTCCTCAACTTCTTGGAGGTTCCAACAATCTAACAAGAAAAAATCAAAAAGTTGAAGAAGTCATTTATAAATCCACCTACTCTCATCATTTTCCTTACTTTTTCAAAGGAAACATAAAAAGTACACCTTAATGTTTGCATACTTTATACAGAAAAGAAGTAGGAGTTAGTTACAATTGTTTTACTTTACAGGTTACATACAAGTGCAACATTTCTACAAAAACAATATAATAATCAAATTTAGGAAAGTAATAAGCTATATTTTGCTATTGCTAATGTGATCCAAAAATGCAGTTTGGGGGATCCATTTAACCATTTTAACACTTTACAACAGAAAACTTTCCACACAGGTCAATCAGCTTCAATTAGCTGAAACAATCATTGACCAAACTTTACTTACCCGACTGAATTTCAGATTACCAACCAGATAGTTAAGACAAAAATAAAGGGATAAAAAGCAATTAGATGCATATGAATTTGGTTTAGTTAAAACTATATATTATATACCTTACAACCAAGAGAGCAGAAGCTGAAGGAATCAAGAAGGCTACGGTCACAGACTTGGCAGGTGTTGGTGACCCCTTTTCCAGGCCTAGGTTGAGGCCTTTCATTCAAAAACACAATCTTTGCACTGTTTATAACATAAGTTTGAACCTCTGCTATGTCCAGAAATTTCTGTATCTCAGAAACCCTTATCACATCATGGTATGAAGACCTCCTTATCTATCAACATTGATAAAAAAAAAAAATCTTCATCAGAGAATATCAACCACATTATTTTAGCAAAAAACAAAATACCATAATTTAAATAAAAATTATCCATCCATCAAAGCAGAAAAACCAACAGACAATATAATTGAGCAACAGTAATAACAAGCAATTATTCAAAGGAGATTTTTATTTAATTATTAATTGGTCAAAGGGATTTATTTGATCTTAACAATGCAGGAACAAGCTACAGTACACAATCAATTACAAACACCAAAATTATTTTATTATAAAATTTTCACAGAATTGGGACAAATTGAGTCATGAATTCCAAACCAAACACAACTAACTGATTTCAAACCAAAAATTGGCACCTGAATTGTTCTATGTTGTTTGTGAGAAGCAAGACAAGCAGAACAAAGGGCTCCATTGTTACAATCCAAGCAATACATATTGCATTCACTCTTGTGTGAATCTGAGTGGACTTTGCATTGAACAAAGAAACTTGTTTGAAGAAGTGGTTGCAACCATGGTGGCCACTTGTTTTCTTCTTCATTGTTACCTCCTCCACCTCCCTAATTTCAAAAAAAAAAAAATCAATTTTTTTCAATTGGGTATATAATTAAAATAAAAATATACAAAAAAACATGAAAAGGGTATTTGTTAATGACACTAACCATGATTGAATTATGATGATTTTGATATATTCTTGAAATTGGGTTATGCTAATTTTGATGAATAAGAAGAACGCAGTAGTAATTTGGAGGTGTAAAGAAAGAAAAAAGAGAACTTTGTACAGGTATGAATGGAGAGAGAAAGGAAAAGGTTGGAACTTGGAAGTGGGGCTATGCTTTTGTAGTGGCGGGTGATGAAGGGAAGAGAAAGAGAAAAACAAGACCAAGTGCTTATCTTTTTGTTCTTCAAAAAACAACAAAACCGAACCTCACTCCAAACCCAAACCTAAGAGGCTGCGTTTTCTTCAAGGAATGTGATATGTGGTCGCATTCAGTTTTTTGTTTATTTATTAATCAATAAAGATTCAATTTTATTGTCTAGTAGTCTTGTTCGAATGTCAAAATTGTTAAATCAGACGCTGTGATCGACATTCGAATTTCGGCTACTTCACTTGTGTGTATATATGAATTTCTATTGACTTTTTTTGTTTTATCTATTTATAAAAAAATCAATTTTGTTGTCTATAAATCTTAGCTTAAATTGATAAAAATATCAAAATTGTTTAATTGAACGTTGTGATCGGGGGTTTGAACCCCAATTCATTCATTTTGTGAATTTTCAATAATTATTGTCGTTTCATCTATTAAAAGAAATATTCTATTTCACCTGTCCTAGTTTTCTCACAATCCCGTCTAGCCTTAAGCTGAACACCGTGATAATTATCTCAGCTCCTCCATTTATATGCGTGAGTTTTAATGATTATTGTTATTTCGTATATTATATTTTTTTAGGGAAAATTATTTATATTTTTGTTAATATGTGCGTTTTCCTTGGGATGATTATTGGGTTTTTTCGAGATAAAAAGTATACTTTTTTCATATTTTAGTACCGACATAGTTTGGGCCTTTTGATTTATGGATACTACAGTTTGTTTTATGTAGGTAATTACGTAATTAAACCGTGTACGAGTTTTCAAAATTGTCCAATTTTAATTTACTGTCTTTCAACCATATGAATATTTGACTTTCAACTTTAGACTCAAACAGGTCTAAAAAAAAAACTTTAGACTCAAACAGTGCATTCATTTGAACCTATTATTATTATGTTCATAATGGTTATAAGATATAGAAATGAATTTCTTTTATGAAATATTCAGTCAAAAGAAAGATAAATGAATACTAAAATTTGGTACTTTTTCTTCAAAAAAAAACAAAAAATTTGGTACCTAAGAATTTATATTTAGTATAAGACACCTAAGAATTTACCTCTAAAATTATTAAACCTGTTATTTAAAATTTAAGGCTTAAATATGTAAAAGGTCCCTGTAAATTCGCGGATTTTTTGTTTTCGTCTCTGTATCTTTTTTTGTTGCGAAACAGTCCTTGTATCTTGTTAACTTTTTGGAATTGGTCCTTAATGTCAGATTCCGTAAAAAAAAGCAGTGCTGGCTAATGGAGTCATATGTGTCACTTGTTGATATGGTATTAGTTGCTGAGATGACAGTAGACCATGGTGACACAACATTGAAGCTAGTTTTCCCCCCTTTTTATTGCAAAAATTTCTTGCCTTTTCATATTCGTCCTTGTCTTTTAGGGTTTCATTTCAACTTTAGAAACTCTGTTCCGGCGGGGAGAAGAAGCAGTTTCGGCAGTGATCAAAGGCAAAAACGAAGGCGAAATGTTACCATTTTAGTATACGTCGGTGATCGAAGGTATAAGACGGTAGAAGAAGCATTTTAAACGGCGGTGTTTTTGTGTTTTAAAGGTAAACAAATTTTTTCATCCTCTGTTTTGGGTTTTTTCTTGGTTTAGTGTTTTCCTTTTCTGGGTTGTTGGTTTGTGTTGTTTTTCGTTGTAGTTTTGATGCTGTTGTTGTTGTTGTTTGTGTTGTGTTGTTGTTAGGGACGAATTTATAGGGTTATTAACTACCTTAATCTAAACAAAATTTTACAGGGATGTCTGTATTTGTTGGTTTTCATCATGGGGGTGAATTTGTAAGGGATTTTCTTTTGTATTACAAAGGGGGAAAGAGAATCAGTTTAATGGGATTGATAAGGATAGGTGAAGCTACTGGTATTTTGAGAGACTTGGGATACGATGATCATCCTAAGTATATGTTATGGTGGTATATTAGTGAGGAAGACAAGTACATAAGGATTATAGATGATAATGACACTGATAATATTGCTGAGTATGTAGTTAATAACAAATGTGAGGCTCACATATATGTTGAGCATTCAGTTATAGGGATCATAGGTGCCAATGTTGGAGGAGGACCTAGTAATGTTAAAGGAATCCTAGTAATGTTTTTGGAGGAGTTGATGATGGTGGAGTTGATATTTCTAGAGGATATGATGATGGTGGAGTTGAAGTTTATGGAGGAGTTGATGATGGTGGAGATGATGTTTCTGGTGCTGAAATTGAGAGTAGTGAAGATGAAGCTGCTAGTGTAAGATTTGAGGATAGTGAGGAGGGTTTGGATGATGGGTTTGGAGTTGTTGGTGAGGATCTTCCTCCTCATGTAATGGAAGATAATACCAGAAGTTTAAGTGTGTTTGGTGGTGTTGATGGTAGCTGCATTAGGATATAGGCAGCAAATACCTGAGGAATTCGTTGATGATTACTACTCAAAGGCTAGATACATAGAATGTTATAATAACAATGTCAGTCCAATCAATGGAGAGGACATGTGGCCTGAAGTGGAGGTTGATGAAATGCTACCTCCATCATACAAAAGAGGTCCTGGTAGGCCTAGGAAACTGAGGAGGAGAGAACCAGATGAGGTTCCTAACAAAGGAAGGACATCTACTACATATAGATGCACCAAATGTAACAAGCATGGACACAATACAAGAAGTTGCATTAGCCAATTGACTGGCCCTGAAGCTCAAAAAAGAAAGGTAAAAATAGTGCATTATGTATTTCTCAGGTTCAATCTTTTAGCTGACAAATGATTTGACCATAATGCTTTGACATGTTTACAGAGAAAACCTAAAAGAATACAGACTCAAGCTGCTCAAACTACACAACCTGCAACTGCATCTGCTCAAGTTACTCATCCTTCCCATCCTGCAACTGTTAATGGTCCAAGTACTCAAGCATCTCAAACTGCTCACCCTGTTAATGCAACAAACATTCCTGGTATAGACCCTGAATTTGAAGCCCTTGCAGCAGCTTTTGAGGCTACTCAATCTCAACCAAATGTGACTTCAGTTTTGAATTCTCACAACACTGCTAGACCTAAACCAGTTAAGTATTGCATAACCTTTTATAGCATTTTTATTTTAGCTGAAAAATATGATTACTCCAATATGTATTTCTCATTATTGCAACTTTAAGCTGAGACATTGTTGTATTTAGGTGAAGAATATTAAGCAACAGTCAACCAAAGTTGTTAATTAGAATAATGTTAAGAGGAGTAATAGGTACAGGAAACTGAAGTGTTTCAATGAGGAGGGTGCTGGAAGTAATGCTCAAGCCACTCAGAAACCATCAAAAAGGCCTATGAAATTACCTCAAGTTGGTAGTAGTTCTGAGACTGTTATCAATGTAAGTGAACATGGTTTTAATGTTTTAACCTTGGTTAAGTTATTAGTTCAAGTATGTAATTATGCTCAGGCTAAACTTTGGTTTTAATGTGCTCAAGTTCAATCTAACAACACTGAGGTAAATGTTCATGCACAAGACAACACTCTTCCAAATGTTCTTGGACAAGCACAACATTGCTGCTCAAATTGAAGATGCTACTCAAGCCACTCAGAATCAGGCTCAGCCTTCTCAGACTCAATCTAACAATGATGTTGACATGATAGTGAATGGACTCAAGAGGTTGCCACCAACTCAACTTGATGACACTGTCAATGGTGTGATTGCTGGTTTGCTGAAATGGCAAAAGAATATTGCAAAAGCTCAAGGCAAACAAGTTATGACTGTTGGAAATTCATCAAAAAATCAAGCACAATCAATGTTTAATGGACTGAAAAGATTGCCACCAGATGAATTAGAAAAGGTCACTAGAGAGCTAGCCACAGGTCTAGTGAAATGGAATGACAATGTTGACAAGATCAAGAAAGGAAAAGGAGTTAATGGGGAAGACACTGTACCTACAGAATAGATCAATCTAGGCTTTTATTTTGCTAAGAACCTGTCTAACTTATGTCTAAGTTATTTTGCTTTGAACCTGTCTACTTAATGTCTATGTTATTTTGCTATGAACTTTTTTTCTGTTTGGATGTACTCTGGCTTTTAGTAATGGCCATATGACATGTAATTGACAATCAATTTGGTAGGTTAATGCCTAGCTACTTTAATCACAAATTTGCAATCTATATACCTATTACTATTTAATCATGTTTGAAGAAAACTTCATCACATAAACTGATATCAATTGCAACAAACATCCTTGCATTAATTCAACTAAAGTATTACAACCCACGTTTAAATTACAATAAAAAATCAGAGGAGTTGAACTAAACCATTACAACCATGTCTCAACTAAACCATTACAAACCAAAATAAACAACTAGAACATAGTTGTTACAACTTCACCATTTCAGCTTAAATTCATTACATACGCAACAAAAAATACCCAAGATAAGATCAACAGAACCATAAACAAGTTGGTCTTCTTCCTTGAGTGCTGCAACTTCTTCTTCAACTTCTCATTTTTGTTAATTCCCAAATCTTTCATTACAATATTCAAATCTTTCAGAAGCTCTTCACAATTGCAATCACATGGAAGCTTATTGACATATGATTGTGATGCTTTAGTTGCTGCTACTGAACGGACATATGGAGGATGTCCTTCAATTTCATCATCCCATATGAACAACTAACAACTACTAGCACCCTAAAACAAAATCAAACATATGCATCTTTTAATTACATTAAATTGTGCGAAAATAAACAAAAAACAAAATATTATAACAACAAATTCACCATAAAGGTTGGACATTTCCAATATCTCTTTTTAGGGTTGTCATGTGAATTGGAGATGAACATTCTCATTATTTTGTTGCAACCACATATAGGCAACTCATTTGATGATGATTGAGAAATGGAATGAGAAGACATTGTTTGAAGGAAGTGGGTTTTTCCTCTTAGGGTGCAATCTATGAGAAGCTGGGCAGGGAAGGTATGAAGAAGAAAGAAAGAACAAAGAGAGGAAGAAGGTGGAAAGATTGGTTTTTAAATTTCAAAATTTGGTGATTACGTTTTTTAATATCATCACTATGTAAATATTCGTTTTTGGTTTTAGTTCCTCTTATAACACCACTATTCATCTTTAATGCCACATAACAGTTTTGTCATCTCAGCAAGTGACATGTATGCATCCGTTAGCCAGCACTCCTTTTTTTTTACGGAATCTGACGTTATGGACCAATTCCAAAAAGTTAACAAGATACAAGGGTTGTTTCGCAACAAAAAAAGATACAGGGACGAAAACCAAAAATGCGCGAACTTACAGGGACTTTCTACATATTTAAGCCAAAGTTTAAACTTTAAAGTCATTATTAATTTTCAAGTATTTCAAAAAGAAAGTTTCCAATGCAATCGTATTATATATATTGTGTATTCATAAAAAAAAAATTACTTAGGTAAGAAGTACTAATTTTAACAAGTGCCCCCGGGGCACTCGTTAACATTTTCCATAAAGAAAATAACATGTTTCGTCTCTTTTGAGCTGACTTTTTTGATTCCAATTATACCTTTAAACATATTTTCCTATAATAATGTTATATTGTTGGTGTTATTAAAAAAGATAAGAATTTTTATTATATTTGTTATATTATATTGTTGGTGTTATTAAAAAAGATAAGAAATTTTATTATATTTGTTATATTATTGTTGTCAATATAAAAAGATAAATATGGTTTATTGAGTTTATTACATTTGAAATTCACAAATATCTATACTTACAATTTTAATCTATATCAAAAAAATTATATAAAATACTGTTTATAATTTACAAACAAATTTCAATAATATATCGTTGATAATATACACGCGTTAACGCAATAAAAAAAGCAAAAAGACGAGCATGTGAGTGACCGTCTTTTCGCTAGTACTATATAATATTCTTTTGACAAGTATATACTATATAATATATACAATGCTGTTTGGTAAAAAAAAAGTATGTATTTTCATAGTATTATTCCTTAGAGTATTTTTTTTAAAGTTAATTATATTTAATTCGGTTTTATAATACATTGACATTTTGCTTGCACAGTGTCAGCTTTGAATATTCAATTTATATCAAAGTAGTTTGATGATGCAATTTTGGTATAACCTCTTTCTCAATAATACATGAGAGACTTGTCAGATTTTATTTAAATATAATATATAATTTCTGCAAACTAAAACAATCAATAACCAAAACGTCACACCCTTTACTCTTATTTAAAATCATATCATAATGAAATGTATGTTTTTTTTTTTTTAAATGTATGTTATAATTTAATGTATATCATTCATTATATAAATGCAATTCTAAAATTATTTAAAATCATATCCTAAAATAATATCAGTCTCCGTCTTTCCTCTATTCTGCTATTGTGAAATATTAATATGTCCATTGTTCATTAAATTTAGAATCTAATCTGCACACGGTTAGTGCAAATATATTTTACGAATGCACTATGGTGTGTTGACACACACTGTTTAATGAATGTCAGTGTACATGTGTGTGTTTAAACACATTTAATAATTTGACTGGCATATTACTGAATAGTTTTTTTTTTATTATAAAAGAAAAATGCCAAAAGGCTAAGAAACAATACAAGGGGTGCTAGACTCTATTACATCAAAATGAAAAGAAAAAAAAAACGACACATAGAATGAGGAGGGGCATCTAAAATAGTCCAAGAGAAATCACCCAATTGGCCTAAACGAGAAGAGCTTCATAGCAAGAATTAGCCTCATGATAGATATGACAATGGAAGCCAAAAACTTGGCAACAACGGTAGAGGAGGTTCGAATATGACAATGGAAGCCTTTAATATAACGGTAGATGAAGGGTGAAATTTTTATTAATAAGCGACACTGATAATTATTTTACAACCGTCTCGAAAGGATTTGAACTCAACATCTTGAAGCAATGTTAAACTTTTACTGCTAAACTAACCCCTCAAGTGTTAGCATTAATTACTTATACACTCTAACAATTAGTACCTAATTTGATTAGCATTTTCCAATATATATTAATAATAGTGTGTCTGCATTATGTTTGGCTTAATTTTTTTAGCAAGGATAGGAGAGTCTAGACTAGGAGGAATTGAGGACAAAGGCAGGTTAAGTTTGGCAACTGTGTCTGTCTGTTTTCATGGTTGAAACTTAGGAGAATGAATTGTGACAGGTGGATGCAAGGATTAGTCATCATCTATTTAAAGGAATATATCACGAAAAAATAGTGGTTGCCATGTGTTACATACTTATTGTGTAGGTTCTGGTTGGAATTTGAAAGTAATATAATATGCTTTTCAAATGAGAAATGTTACTAAAAAAACAGATTTTTCATTTTCACATACTAAATTTATCATATTATTTCACTCTAACAAAGGGAGAAATGTAGTAGAAAGGACTGATAATCAATCACGCTGTAAAACTAAAATCTATACAAGTTTGTTAAGTGTCCATACCACAGTAGACTTCAGATGTAGTATAGCAGAAAGTTTGTATGGTTCGGTTATTTGAGTGGTTAAATTGCGATTTTATTTCAATTCAAGCAGTTTAAAACAGTTAAAATCATGACCTTCAGAATTCTCGTGGATTCAATGTCTGGTTTGAATTTTAAAACATTGGATTCAACTCAAACATTCCTGGTAAACAACCCTGCAGAGTACAGCTTCTATTTGCAGCCTGGTTTGTAGGCAAAACTCAATATTTCATTTTAACCGAGGGCTATATTACTGTCCAAAACAATGAAATGCTGAAAATGTCTTAAATTAACACACATGATAATTTATGTCTTTATTTTAGAAGTCTTAAATTCATCATTCAAATGCAAGATCAAAGTCTGAATATTCAAACGTAAAATCAGGCAGCAACTTCACTTAAATGCCAAATTCAGAAGTTAATTAAACAGGTCAAAATATTTGGTTCATGTTGAGGTAGTCCCTTTAAAATAAAATTGAGGTCGTATTTTATAGACTATAATACAACCCTTCAAGCAAAAATAAAAGAATCAATATAGTTTACATAATATGAGGACTAATTCAACATACACTAAATATTACAAGAACTAAAACCAAGATGAATAGGACCATCTCTCAATCAAAAAAAAAACGAAAAGGACCAAAAACAAATATTCCCTTTTTCAGGGATTAAAACTGACATCGTTTTTGTATGTACTAAAACCAGCAGCAGGGCACACTAGTTCATGCTGCTCTAATCTACATGGTTAACTGATGTCGAAAAACCTAATATTGGGTTTGTGCTGGTTATCAAATTGCTGAATCAATCGGAAAATTCTCAAACTTTTGGAGCTAAACACATGAATGGGTATTCCCATGCCAAACCAATCATACACTTAATCACAAGCCCTAATCCATTACTAGTTAACTTCGGCTTAAGCACAAGAATTTCAACCTTTTTTTACTTGGTGTCACAACAACTATAAGTTTGAAACAGAACCAAAGAAATGTGGTGTAAGATACAAATCTTAAAATTCAAATTCATTTGAAACCTGAGATTCACAGAGTGTCGCCGATGATGCAGGCAAAACCAAGGTTCATTCTAGGATTGAGTATAGCTGTTAAATGGAACAAGGGAATACTATGTGATATGATAGTTATAGGTATCAATCAGTTCTGCTGGTTGAAGAGGTAGATTTCTATTCTACTTGATCATTGACAAGTCCATCAAAGACCAGATATTGAAGAGCTACGGAGTACTTTGCCGCTTTAATACTACCAGTACCTGTGTCAGTCCGTGAATAGCTCCTACCTTTCAAAATAAATGATCCAGATATATCCCCTTCTGCAAGACAATTAATTAATAAATAAAGCTAACTTATATGCACCAGCAGTGTAAATAAGTTATATACAGACGTCTAGTCATATTTCACTATTTTAAGTAGGTCTAAAGAAGTAATGGTATGGTATTGTGATAAAAGCGTAAAATATGATTGAACGAATATGTATAATATGTGTCACTATAGTTATTAAACTCTTAGGCTTTGTTTGCGAGTTTGGAGGGGAAGGGTTTGGAAAAAAGGAAGGAGCAAGTAGAAGAAATAGATGACATTGAGAGGGGAAGGCTTTGGGGGGTTATTTTTCTTCATAATACAAAATCCTCCTCATTTGGGGGAACTAAAAAATTGTATTGGATGAGGGTTTTTGGGGGTTTTGGAGGGTTTACATGAGTTTTTCAAATTTAATCTATGTTGTTATAATATTCTTAAAATTAAAAATATATTAACCATAAGCATTAATTTATCATTCTCTAAAAAATTACTCTTTCAAAAAATGTGAATTTTTTTTCAATTTTCCCTATATTTCCAACCCTCCAAAGCCCTCCCTTCCCCTCCCCTCCAAACTCCCAAACAAATCCTTAGTGATATCACTCAAGGAGATACACATGACAACACATTATTTTTAATTGCTTGATATACAATCTACAAGTGGACAAGGGACTGATGGAGGTAACCTTTAATTGTAAAAGTAGTGTGTATCCATTTCTTATAGATGAAGTGAAACCTTGGAGAGTCTCCCTGGTGAGTATGAGTGTCTGACAAGAGAAGCTTGCAAGACCCTTTTTGACTGCCAGAGAACACAGAAAGGAAGCTTATCAATTATGATTATGTGCATTATTTTACTATATTATCATATACCATTACCGTTAAGGTAAAGCTAAATAGCTAAATAGTGAACTTGTTTATGAGACATGACTCATTTGGGGATTACTAGACCAAAAATGTACTGTAATGTGATTCCAGTTTCATGTTATATGTATATGATGTTTGGATGATTGAAGCCCTTTTTTCAGCACTTTGCTTATAAAATTTTATCCTCATTGATTATTTGACCTGGATAAATCTGGTCACCGCATCGAACTAGATGCAATGCATCGTCTAATAAAAATAGTTTATCCTTTTCGCTTATACAGAATGCTTAGTATGTACGTTTATAATAATCAATAGTTGACCTGTTACTCGATGCTAGTGTCTGAATAATCGCTTGACGTATGAATCTAAAGAACAGAATTCCATTTTCTGAAACATAAAGCTAACTAAGAGGTAATGTCCTATAAGTTATAACTGAGAAGAGACGCTGAGAACTCAACACAGGAAGAAATACTCTATAATCAGGAATGTATGGAAACTTTGATTTCAATGTGTTAGGTGATACGTAAGTAGAAAAATGAAGAAATGTGAAAGTCTGATCCTAGAAATTTTAGGATATTATTTACTGCTACAGAATACAGAAATGAATCTTATCATTATGTGCATTATACGAATTAAACAGCTTAATTGCCTCCAACAAAAACAAATCATATCCTGAACATGCAAGAGTAATTAATGAACACTCACTTTGCATAGTTAATAGCATTGTGGCACAAGGCTAAACTCTTGATCATGGCCAAGTCTCGCCCACGAGGATTAGAATATCGTTGTTGGCATACCCTTTTCACATCAGAATTCAAAATCAAAAGATGAAATTGAAAAACACATAAAAGTTATTTAGTTTATGATATGTTAAAAGCAAATTACTTGTTGTCAAAGAAATCTCCAAAATCATCAATCACAACTGCATCAGGCAATGTATCATACAGATGGAAGGCAGCAAAGTACTTCCTAATATCTTCATCATCATTCACATACCTAACCTCAATCAATCAAAAAATAAATAAATTTTGCATAAATATACAATAAAAATCAAATATTAGCAGTGAACGGTGAAAGACAAAAAGGTTATGGTATATACTTCATTTGTATACGTTGAAAGACATTAGAAGATGGGTCGATACCCTGAAATTCAGAAAACATAACATAATATAAGTCTCTCTTTCAGCTTAATGAAACACACTTATAAGCGATTATCATATAAGTGTTTATCTATAAACTATTTCTATAACAAAAATTAAATTAAGTCAAGTTGTTTTCATATAAGTTATTCATAAACTATCTTGGTTTAAACCGTGTTTGGATAAACAACTTATTTTGCAGCTTATAGCATAAATTCTCAATATATAAGTGTTTATGAATAAGCTATGTCTATAACACAAGATAAATAAGTCAAACTATTTTTGTATGAGCTGATAGTTGTTTTCCTGGAGAGCTTATGAAAATAAATTGAAAATAGCTTATGAACACATCATAAGTTCTCCCAAACAGTGTCACAAGTAGATAAGCTCAAAGTAGTTGATCTAAACAGGCCGAGACACACAAAAATAAGCTAGCTTGGAGAGCTTATGTAAATAAGCTGAAACAGTTTATAGACATGTCATCAAGTGTTTCCATAAGCTCTACCCAAACATAAATAAGCTCAAATAAGTCAATCCAAACATGTCTTGAGTAGGAAAGATGAGAGTGTGTTGTTGCTACCTGAGAAAGAAAAGGGGGTTTGGAATCCAATCTGTTTTGATTACAGATGAAGACAACATTTGGGTTGGAATGAATTGCTGATGATGCTACATTGAATGCAAATTGGAAAAGAAGTGAAGTCTTTCCACTGTGTACAAACAATATCAATATTTATTCATAAGATTGATTTAAGAACAAAAATTCAAACAAGTGAAATTGTATAGAGAGAAAGGATATTACGAAGAAGGAGGGCCAGAGAGAAGAAGAAGAAGATTAGAGTGATTTTGAAACTGTTGAAGTGGGTTTGGGTTTGGGTTTGGGTTGTTGCTTCCCTTCCAGAAGAACAACTCCTCCACCATCGTATAAAACTGTTGAAATGGTATTATGCGTGAGAAAAAAGGTAGTAGTAGTAATAACAAGTTTTCTGTTTAATTTAGGAGAACAAGTTACCATGTCACATAGATTCAACAAAGTTTTACGTTGGTTGTCGAAGCCTAACACAACTCTCTCCTTTTACGTGGCCTTGGGACCGGCCTTGGCAGGATTTAGGAAAACAAGATACCGCTGCTCTTATTTTTGCCGCTATTGTTTCTCTCCCTATTGACATCCCACTGCAATAAGATAGCTTCAAAATGAATAGTGACATACAACTATTTTAGAAGGTTGAGTAACTCAACTTCTCAAAAAAGTTGATAGAAAGATGATTTTTGATGGAAAAGAAAAGTCGATCAGAACATATCTCCTTATTAAGATATTAATATTCATTTTTACTATTGTTTATCAAAATCATTATTGATTAGATCACCGATACAATCGCGAGGACGAGACATACTTTGAGTTTCTAATTGCAATGAGAATCATCGGTTGTTAGAGTTTTAGACTATTTTCAACAATTATTCCACCATAAACCATACATGATACTTATCCACACTAGACTTGGACAAAAAATATATAATGATAATACTAGTAAGATCATATCCATTTTTAATTTGAGGAAAAAAAAAATCCAAATTTTGAAAGATTTATTACTATCATTTAATTATCCCTCAAGTTGAACGCATGCTTTCACAAGTTGTATAAGACAGTCAACTCCAAAAGGTCCTGCAAATCAAGCCTTGGGTTCTCGATAGAGAATCAAAATATTAAAAACAATCCCATTTCAAATTTCATTGTAATGTTCTCTGTGTGACAAAGTTTCCGAGCAATTTATGTATTCAACTTGCAGCTCGTTCGAGTTTAAGATTTCTCATCTAAAAAAATCCGAGAAAGTTGACGAATCCTTTGCCTTTTGGGTTATTGTCAAGTTTGGTCTTTGAGCATATAATCATTTCCATCATCTTGGTGGGGGATTTCCTCTAGCAATTCCTTGCCGTCGCAGAGAGGAGAGGGGAGCGGATCATTTGGCGTAATTGACGACACTATTAAGAGGGAGGTGGGTTGATGGTCAAATGTTGATGACCATCAAACTCAATTAAGATCAAAATAAGCAAATGCGGTCATATCCCACAAAGATGGAGATTGGAAATTATTTTAGAACAAAAAGTACTGAACCCATAAAACCTTATTTAACATACCTTATATTTCAAATGTTCCATTGAAAAGATAATGACAATCAGCAATCAGTTTGTCCATATTTCAGTTTGCAAAGCTGAACCTCATGTGAACAGTTGATAGAATACAATTGAAAATTAATCATAATACAAGAAAAAAGATTTGCTGAAATAAATAAGTGAACTCAGCAACATAACTATTTCTTTCCACTGGACTCCGAGGTTAATTCCTGGAGGTTCAGCAAGAGATCCTCTGAATTCAAGAAAACCTTGTTGGCAGAATTTGCAATTAGGACAGCGATTTCCCTAGCAGCTTCAATTTTCCTTAAGGATATAAATGCAGGGTTGTTGGCAATAGCTTGACCAATCAATTGAGCACTTTTGGCTTCTCCCTGTATGTCAAAAATAAACCATAAAGTAATGAGAAGTTGAAAAAGTAGTTCCTCTGTATTGGGTTTTGAGAAAAAAGTTCAATAGGGGTCATGTTGAAGCCATGCATCACCAGTCGTCAAATAGGTTTATTCAAGAGGAAAAAGTGGAGAGGAAGGGAGCAGGGAATGGAAGAACATTCAAATCTTCTGTGTTGAAGACGTATGAAACTAGTTACAAATAACAGTCCTGATTTTCCAGAGTTTATATCACTCAAACAAGACAACCAGCAAATACCATTGCAGCGATCTTTTCATTTTCTAGTTAACTTTATTTTGGATGATTTGGTAGCAATTTTTATTTTTTTTTTTAAAAAAAAAAAAAAAAAAAAAAACCACGGCAGCAATGTTAAGAAAGATTATTATGAACCATCTTATATGTAGGAGTCAGGCAAGTATTTTACCTGTGCTCTAATAATAGCACTTCTTTTGTCTTGTTCAGCTTTTTCTACAACAAACTTCGCTCTCTCGGCTTCTTGAGCAGCAACCTGCTTGGCTTCAATTGCAGCTGTGAATTCCCTCCCAAAAGTCAAACTTGTGATGGACACATCATCCAGTGCAATGTTGAATTGGGAGGCCCTTTCAGTCAATATCTTTCTTATTTCTCGACTAACAGCCTATAATTTGGATCATTTTAGAAATAATAAGTCTCGCCTGTATGGTTGTGATTCATTTTTAATATAAAGTGAATAGAGAATTTATTTCATTCTTAAGAATGCAAATTCTAACTGACATGTAAAGAGGCATAGACACAATTAATCCGATACTAGTTGAACAGAAGATAGGAGAGAATCTAGTAAATAGCTACCTCTCTCTGAGTAATGAGCTGACTGGCATTGTACTGTGCAACCACAGATTTGAGAGTTTCATGTATAATAGAAGGCAGGACCCTTTCATTATAATTCTCACCCAGAGTTCGATAGACCGTTGGTAATTGGTCTGGTATGGGACGAGTGAGAACTCTAAGTCCAATTTTCACCTGGCAAAATAAAAGATCCATAATAGATTACATGGAAATGAAACTATGATACAGATTATGGTCGAGTATTGTGCCTAAGAAAAATGTGGAGATAAAAGAACCGTCTATACAGTAATAGAGTTAGAATGGGCAACACTTGCAATTGCTAAATCAGTTTTGACATTTTTAACATAAATCTAGAATTTCATGGTCATAGATTGTAACATTGTAATAGTTCAAATATAAGGGAGCTGAGCAAAGTGCACAACGTTGGAAGGATAATGGGTGAAATGTATGAATTATGAATAACGTGATACACCATTGAGAATTGGTGGTTCAGTTCAGGCACAGATTAAGAGATATTCCCTCTGTTTCAAAATGAGTGTCATTTTAGCAACAAAAAAAAAAATCAAAATGAATGTCATTCTCACTTTTCAATTTAGTATTAATTAACTTTTTCCAACAGTACCCCCTAATTATTACTATGTACACTACTTCCAAAGCATCATATTCTACTTTAATTTATTATGATAGGAAATGCATCAATAGGTAACAAGGCTATTTTAGTAAAAATGTAATGTCCTTACACACACATATTAAGAAACGCAATAATGTTGGCTAAGGAGTCATTAGCCAACATTATTGCATTTCTTAATATGTGTGTAGAAACCTTAAAGGACACTCATTCTGAAACGGAGGGAGTATATGAAATAGGAAGATATCAGATTAGTAATAAGTAATATGATACATAAGCCCACAAGGTCAACAGCCCACACAGAAGGCGTGATTTATATGGAATAGCACTGTGCTACTAGAATTATGCAACATTAAAATGACTTCAACGGACTAAACTGAAAGGGTAAGGTGAGGGAAGGTAAATCCAACTTCAAACCAAAAGACAGGTTGCTATTATCCTATAATCAAGTGTACTAAAGTACATGGTCAAATCTTATGAACAAGAAAAAATAGCAGGACAAACAAAAGAAATTACCATTTGAAGATCACGGCTTCCTGAAGTGCTCTCCACTAAATGAGGTCGTGCACGAACATCATAGATCACAGGCCTCTCAAACCACGGGATCATAATATGTGTTCCTTCAGGATAGACCTGCATATAAAATAGATGTTCTATATTGAATCACTGATACACGACAATAAGATTACTGATCAACATAAGTCTAGCGATACAGATATGCAGGTCTTTGGAGAATATAGATTCAGGCAGAAGTATCTTTAATTCAAGCTTAATAGCAAAGATTGTTAGTGAATCGTAACCCTAAGGGCAGAGTGTGATATAAAAGGGACAAGATTCAAAAAATGATTAAGCTACACTTAGAAGAGTTTTCTTGTTTGCATAATACAAATGACATGAAATCATATTAGTCAACTATGAGTCTAAAAACCTGAATCTATTTCATGCTAGACCGACTAGTATACAACATGCAGTGTTTTTTATGGCAGAAAGCCAAAAATCCGTCATTTTAAGCCGCGATAAAATGCCATGGCGCCATCATTCTTCACAAAAAAATCAGCCACCATAATTTGCCATGGCTGATATTTGACAACCGGACATGAAAGCCTAAACAGAGAATAAAATCAGTCACAACAAATTTGGTGCAATTACAGGTCTTCTTCATACTTGACCCATATTCTACCATCTCTAATGTGGGGCTTCTCCATGACATTCACGTAACAATTGTACTTCTACTTATCATTTTATCTTGATGTGTTACTCATCTATCATAACATTCACGTATCTTGAACACCGACTTATAAGTTAATTTGGAGCAACTTTCACCACCAACATTTTTTTTTCAACAAACTCTCACCACCAACATTTCTAAAAACGCCACTGGTGTTTCTGGAAGTGTACTTCCGGACGGCACAAAATTCACATTTTCCTGGATGTGTGCATCCAAAGTGATACTGGGGGTCGAAAGTTCCTCCCATAAGTTAAATTACAAAACAATTTTTTATTGGGGATTTTTCCGCCATAATCCGATGATGGCATCACAAAGTGAATCGTATGGTGGGATTTTGGCTCTCTGCCATAGACAACACTAATACAAGATGAAAACCTAAACAAATTATAAGATTAAACAACATTCACAACGAATTTTGTGCTTTAACAGGTCCCCTTCATACATGACCCAATCATCTAAAGCAATATTCTACCATCTCTACAGCAGGGCTTCAAAAAAATTCTCTCCAACTATTTTTCATTGTGTAGCCCCCTGTCCGCTGTCCAACACTGACATGACACTAACGCATGTGATTACATTCAATTACTTCCATTTTCTCAAATTATTACCGGTGCCAAGTGTATGTGTATACGCTTAATGATATAACTGAAAATGAAGGAAAATGGTTTGACCTTATCTTTGACACCAACAATACGATTAAAGACAATAGCACGATGACCACCCTCGACGTTATACAAAGTGTTTGTAGCTCCATAGACAGCAAGTCCACCAAGAATGCTAACTTTAAGCAAAGCGGAAATTCCACCACCACCACCTGGAACCTTTGGGATCTTCATGTTGTTGAAATTCATCTATCAAATCAACATCAAAGCATACAATAAATCATAATGCAAATTAGTTAACGTATGAATAAAATCAGAAACAAGAAACATAATTAGAGTGATTAGAAATTGAACCTTGCGTTGCGGTGAGTGGGTTGAAGAGGTTGTTGTTTGGTTTGGGGGAAAGAAGGGTTTCGGTGGGTTATAGGGTTTTAGGGCTTATTGAGCAAGACACTGCTTCCGAATCTTTCGGGTGTGTGTTTTAGCATTTCTATGTTGGGTCGGGTACCCGATAACTTTTTTTAACCCATTTCTTGCATTCCGTGGGATTTAGATATGAGCCGTTAGATCTGTAGAAATTAATGGACAGGATTTTATAATGCCTGAAAGGGTTGTTCTGTCTTTTTTCCTCTCTCGTATAACAAGGGGTTAATACCTCAGATAAGTTTGTAATTTGGAGGAGATCTGCAAAATAGTTTTTGTAAACATGAATTCTACCTTTGCAATTTTAGATTGTTACTATTTTACCCTAACGCCGTTGAATTTGTACCTTATTATGACCGCAATTTCCCATTATCATTATATAAGATACAATGTAACTCGTATAATGCCCCTTGTTTTCTAAAATGTCATTCGTCCCTCTTTGAATTATGGCCTTCAGTAAAAAAGAGATCATGTTCAAACAAATGAAGATAACGATCAAAACTACAAAGTCCTACGGTTTATTAATGATTCTTTGTATCTTAATTTGTATCATTATCCAATGTATTTCTGGTCAATGGTGGTATTCTCTCAAGTATGAAAGTGACTATTTAAAATTTTATAATTGTCTATGAATATGTTTTCACATAGTTTAATCTTCAAAATGATTTATGAAGAAGAATAAATACTGGTGTAGGTGTTCAAGGCAACACACTTAAAAAGGAAAAGGCTACCTTCTTATAAAGAAAAAATTAAGAAAAAGTCAAGAACATGATTCTTGTAACTCGTTGTACAATTCTCTCAAGTGAGAGTTGTTATAGTATGTTGTAAATTAATCAAGGGGTCAGGTGTACACTTAAATTGATATAAACTCTTAAAGAGTTATCATTTTGAAAAACGGCCTTGTATCAAATTAGATATAAACTCAATAAGGTTCGTGTACAACGTTCGGTGGTGGCAACAACCTTATGGGATAATCTGTACAGACTCTAAACTGTAGGAAGTCCCCGTGGTTTAGGTAGATAGATCTAAGATATTAATGTATCTTAGTGGAAGTTCTCGAGGTTGAGGCAATAGAGTCCTCCTTATTAAGGCAATGAAATCTAAAAAATCATTATCTCTCTAAAATGTCAATTTGAAAAAGTTGGATTTGACTAGCATACCATGTTAATGGTGAACCATAAAAAAAAAATGTTCTCTCTCCCCCTCTCTCTCTTGATAAAGATTTTTTATAGTCTATTTGTTATAGCTTTTAAAAGGAAAAAATAATCACTTTTATTTAAGAGTAATGCAAGCGTTTATTATAATTTTTTAAAAAAAAAATTTAATCTTAAAAAAACTTCAAATGAAAAATTGTTAAGAATAGTTTCTAAAAAAATAAAGGAGAAAGAAAATAAGTGTCAAAAGATTAAAGTAATCACGTTACAAAAATGATCTTTTATATAGTTGTATGTAAACAAACTAGATTATTTTAAAAAAAATGATTTTTATTATGATAAACAAACGCAAAATAGATTCTGATTTTTTTTATAAATTTCCTAAATCAACATCATCAGTTTTATATTAATCCATAACAAATAGGCCCTTGATGTGTTTAGTTAAATTTTCTAAGAAAAGATTTTGAGAAAATAATTTTAACTCGCAAATGGTTATATCTATACTATATATAAAGAAAATAGCCCATTTTTGGATGATTTTGGGCTGACTTTTTTGTTATTCCAAGTATATCCTTAAACAAATTTTCTTATAATAATGTCATATTGTTGATGTTATTAAAAAAGATAAGAACTTTTATTATATTTGTTATATTATTGTTGTCATTGAAAAAGATAAATATGATTTAATTTGTTGAGTTTGTAACATTTGAAAGTCACAAGTATCTATATCTATACTTATAATTTTAATATATATATATATATATATAATATCGTTGATAATCTGCAAGCGTTAGCACAATAAAAAAACGGAAAGATGGGCACGTGAGTATCTGTCTTTTCGCTAGTATATAATTACATACATACATACATATATAAGTCAGGATCAGTTGACACCGGGTGTCAACGGATTCGTTGACACCAAATCTCAACCATCGATTTTATTTAATCAAAATGCTCATATTTGCTTAACTAAATCTCACGTGGTCATCACTTTCTCGGATTCTTGCTCGCCCTTTCAAGTTTCACCAATCTTTATCTTTCTCATTTTAGTTATTGTTATTAATATTATTACTGCTCAGATTTTACCCCCTCTTTGCCACCAGTTCTCTTATCCCAAATCAAATCCACAGCTTCTTCTCCATTTCAATATTTTTTACGGGTTCAAATTTGAGCATTGAAATGCTAAGGGACAATTATGATTTATACCACAAAATTACGATTCAAAATTGTGATTTATCAATAAACACAATTGTCCACACCTAAAATCATACAGATAAATTAAATAAAACACATCCAAAATACCCCAAGAATCCTAGATTCATCGCTATTCAATTGCAATCGTTTTCATAAATCTGGCATAAATTGACTTAATCATCTATGATCGATAGAGGAATAAGCCAAGAGGGATGAAGATGAAGACAAAAATATTATTATTGTGTGTGTGGCAGATAGTAAAAAAAGAATTCAAGAAGAGAGAATAAGGAGTATCATGAGTCATGAGTTCATGTTTTTCAATGATTGAACAAAGTATATTATGCGGTTGAGAAAATGGATACTCACAAAATAGAAATATGAATTAGTTACAAGCCTTTTGATTAAATAAAATTAATGGTTGAGATTTGGTGTCAACGAATTCGTTGACACCTGATGTCAACAAATCCTGACTATATATATATATATACACACACACACACACACACATACCATGAACACAATTGAAGCCCCAAATTTTCTTGTGTTTCGTCCCCCTTAAATGAATGCCTCATATCCTACTTGTCACAACTATAACCCTTGGTCTTAGCAAAATTTAGATTATTTTTTTAATTTCCATAAATCTTGTGTCATTTCTCTTTATTTTAAAAGGCATCACAATAAAAGTTGTTTTAGCCCTATAAACACCAGGAAAGACATATAATGTCATTGAGGATGTTTTTTTTAGTTTCTTTGTTATGTTTATATGCTTGTGTTTTGTTTTTCGTATTTTGTTTACAGTTTGCACCATGAATGTTTGATGAATTGCTTGAGAAAGACTCGTTATATAAGTGTTATATCTCGAGTAAGGGACTTGTGGCGACTATCACTGAGTTCAGTGTCCTCTTAACCTCGCAAGAGTCTTGTCAGTATGTGGTAGAATTTGTCATTTCTCACACCACTTATAGTCGATTTGAGTGAATACCCGCATGTATCTTTTTCTAAAGTCGGATGAAATTAAAGACTGTGGATCTCGAATTATTACCGACCTTTAGACATATGTGGAAGACCTTAGTCTGGCTGCTACGGTCTGTCTTTTAGGTTGGTAACACTATTGTCTTTTGAAAGTTCTATATGTATCTCTAGCGAGTATTTAACTATTTTTATCACTAGCACTAATCTCAGAATATGGATGGAAAATGTCTCAGTGCATTAGCTTTTTGATTGTATTGTTGCTATTCTAGAATTTGATTGAATGACGTTTATTTTAATGTAAAAAAACACACCAGAAAGAGAATGAATCGGTTGGTAATGAGTTGACACAGCTCACCCAAGGTCAAGGGTTGAACCTACTTGTCACAAGTTCGACCATTGGCCTTAACAAAATGTAACTTTTAGTTATTTCAAAGACCTCACATATAAGTTAATTTAGGCCTATAAACATGATGGACCCGCTCTGGTATCAAACTTGTCCATACAGTTGAATAGTCCATTAGTTAGGGGTTCTTGCGGACCGATCAATTGGGTTTGGAGTGAACCTGTTGCCCAAACTGATCAAAAGTATACAAATTGGTTTAAGTTGGATGTACGCATTTACGGGATAAAGCTCAAACCAAACTGAATTGGTAAACATGTTAGTTTCGATCAGATTGATGAGGTACACTAAAAAAATAAATGTATAAAATTATTTTAGAACTTTGTCAAATACAGAAAATTCTAAAATTAAAACATTTTAATGGCCAAAGTCTCACATCAAATTTAAAAAAACAAATTAATGTGCAATAAAATCTCGCACACCAATTATACCAAAATACAATGTCAAAATATTAAAACTTTCAAAATAAAACATGGGTCTTGGCACTAGTGCTGGAAATGAGTCGAGTCGAGTCAAGCTGGCTTCAGCTCGACTCGACTCGATAAGAAATGGTTTGACTCGAAACTTGACTCGAGTTCGATACAGACCCTTTTTTTGGCTCGAACTCGACTCGTTTCGAGTTCACGAACAGTTCGGTTCGGCTCGTTAGGTTCAACTCATTTGCTCAAATCACAGTTTAAAAGTCAAATTTTTTTCAAAAAATATTAAAATTTTAGATCATTGACCTTTTAATTTTTTTTTCTTCAAAAAGACAAATATTGAATCAAAATAAGAGTCATTCCAAGCATAAGGTGTATAACGAAAATAGACAAATACAAAGTTAAAACTTCCATAAATATGCATAAAATATTGAAAATTAACATAACTAACTGCATATGGTTTTGTCAAAAAAAAAAACTACATATGCTCCAAAACAAAATTACAAAACCACGCTAAAATTGGTCCAGATAACAAAGGCAAAAATCAACAAAATTCCTTAACTACAGAATTGAGAAATCCTCAAAATAATTTTCCACTTTTAAACTCCAATAGCTCGCCGCTTCAAAGACAATTGCATCAGATGAAGATATATGAAGGCCATATGTGCCACAATTTGCTTACTCTTCATTCATTTAGACACATTGTTAAAGTCACCGACAGACCAAAGCTAGAAGCATTCCTCCATTCGAATCTGCCAAATGGAGAAACAAAACATAAATGTAGTTAATTTTTTTTATAACAATGTACAGACGATAAATGGATTAGGGAAAATAATGTCAAAACACGAGTACACGACTATATAGGAAAGAGTGTTAATATATGAACTTGTACTAACTAGTTCAACAATACTTACTGTTAAGAAACTAAAAATGCACGAATCCCCTTGCTTTGAAGATCCAGAATCAAAGATCCTTACTGGTTCTTCATTGTTACATTCATTTATAATTTCAATCAACATAATCTAATTCTAATGTTATTATGTCTATATGAGAATTTCAACATTCAAACCATAAAAATTGAAAAGCTAGTAAGTTACAACAGCCCCGTATAAGTTTAGCATTTGATCCTTATATGCAGGTTAACAAAGTATAGCGACAATAATATGAATAAGAATTTGTCCATTTAAAGGAAAAATAAAGAATGTACCTATATATCATAAGGAGTAATGTAGTTTATGTGGTAACCTTTTCCACCTATTAACAAAAATAAGGAAATCAGGGTAAGCTAAATAAAAACAAGGAAATCTAACTCTTCTATGCTAAACATTACCATTGGAATATAAGAATCTCAAACTAAAGTGACATAAATTCTACTATAAATCACTCGATAGTCAATATAGAAACACCACAAGAAAAGAGACAAACTAAGAAAAGTAAAATAAACACACGTTACATAAACAAAAAAAAAATTATTATCGGAAACAAATACCATGGGAGAAAAAGAGGGCAGCAATTTTCTTTTTGGGTGGAGCCTTTCTTATGTTTTTGTTTGCTAGTTGCCGCAGTCAAAAAAGAAGAAGAGCAAAGGTTTCTATATTTTTCTTTGCACATCAGAGAGAGGAGGGCAAACGTTTTTAGGTTTTTGTGGAGCATTGGAAATAAGAGTAACGTTAAAGAGAATGAAGGCAATAAAGTTAAATTGCCTAGGTATTTTAAGAAGAGAACGGAAACGTTTCTTTTTAAAAAATATATTTAATTAATTTAACAAGTATAAAAAGTCTTAAAATAACTAAAATAAATTATTTAAATTTATAAAATCAATTATACATGTAATCGAGTCAACTCATGAACCAACGAGTCGAACTATATATAACTCAAGTTCAGCTCATTTAGATAACAAACTTAATTTACAGCTCATTTGGTTCATGAACCAAGTTCAACTAGTTAATTGTCGAATCGAGTTTCGAACTATTTTCGAGTTAGTTCGGTTCATTGTCAGCCCTAGGTCTTGCTAATTTGTGCCCTTAAGACACATGTTAAGAATTCTAAAAATAACAAGTATTTATTGAAAAAAATTAATTCACATGAAGTATTTAACTTTTTTTAAAAATAAATTAATACAATTTCCAATACAAAATTTTTATGTTTAGTACATTAACATGTGCCTAAGGACGGATGTTAGCATTTTCCATAAAACATTTAAAAGTGTGTTGTCATTTCTCATTCTCTCTATTTGTGACTTTGAGAAGGAAAAAAATCTTTAGCTTGAGATGTTTATAATTTGGCTTGACTTTGTACATGTAAGTGTATAATAAATAAAATATTGATAAAAAATAGAACATGTGGGATCAGGTTTGGCATGCAAGTGACCAAATAGGGATCTTGAAAATTGTTGCATGAGCCGAATATGATGAGATTTGAATAGTTTGATTTGGGTTTGTACTTGATTAAAAAAGTTGTTCAACTCAAACACTTTCGATTGATTCAAATTGTGGCTTGGTTCGGCTTTATCCAACTGATGAACCCCGCTAATTAATGTGACTATTATTTTTCTCATCATATGTGTTTCTCATGTGTAATATTTTTCTTTCTTTCTGAAATTACCATCTGCTCGAATTTTAAAATCCGAATCACATTTCGGATTCTACAAATCGAACACGTCATATATATAAGTCGAAATCAGAAACTCCTATCACTTCAACAATTCCTATTTTGCCCTAAAACTTTTCTCTCACAACCCAAAATCTAAAAACCTAACTTTGTGTGATTCTTAAAGGATTTTTGCTCAAAATTATCACATTTTAAGCATTTTCAAACAACATACACAAGGTAAGATATCATGCCTCGATTTGTCAAAGTTTGGGTCGCGTTTTTTTTTGTCACTGAGCTTGTTCGGGTTATATTTGTCGAGCAACATGGAGACGAGCAATGACTAGACTTCAAGTCACGGTTAGCGCGCATTAGAGACCATGCCCTTGCTATCACATGTGGTGGTCAGGTGGAGGAGGGAAGTCCGTCCAAGACTAATTTGCATATGATTCTGCAGGAGGCTCGGGGAGGGATTGTCTATCGCCGTAGATGTGGTAGGGGTGCTAGGACTACCAAGTAGTTTTATCACTCTCTATTGAATTTTCACAACACAATATGACTTTTTTACCTTTTATTTTTTCGAGGATAATTATCCATGAATTATCTTATAAGTACACGTGTGTATCTGTTGAGTATTCTATAAGTATTAGATAAAATATATATTTTAAATTATAATTATTAATTCTGATACTCTGTATATACGTATCCGCAAATATCGGTATCTGATCCATATCCGATAGTTTTGAAGTATCCAAATTTCATAGCCATGGAATAATAAACATATCAATCCAATCCAATCCATTTGACAGACATGCTCCACGGCACTTTGATGATCAAATGCAGTGGATCCCACATCTCCGATGGACAAGTTGGCAACTGCATCATCGTCTACCAAACGTTGACGGCCTCTTTGATAACTCAGCCCCTCAAATTCCATTATCCATGTTATTTAATCCACTAATATTTGTATTTCTACTATGCTTCAAAAAAAAAATTTGTATTTCTACTACCATTTCAAACCAAATTAAAGCGCGTAGCGTTTTGTCTCGCCTTTTTGCCTTTGCACGTTACGCTACTGCTTACTCTTCGCTTTTTTCATCTGAGAAATGATATTTTCACAATCAATTTTAAAAAAAAAAATTGATAACTTTTCTTTTTCTCTTTTTATTGGAGAGGAGAGGGAGAAAAAGGAAAAGAGATAATAAAAATTTAATGAGAATATGAGAGAGATATCACAAAAGTTGTTTAAAAATAGTTTCTCTTTTTATTTCCCCTTCATCGAGTCATTGTCATCATTTAAATTTAATTTTTATTGAAATCTTTTTTTTGGTTACAATTTTTTTTATTGAAATCTGAGTGATGTGATTTATTTTTCATTTATTTATATTATATATGAAAAATGTATTTTTGCAGCGAACAATTTTTTTAAATAAAATATAACAGTTTTTTTATAAGAAAAACTAACAATTCTTGTAGGCAGATAAACAATACTTAATCATTTTTTAATCTCTCAAATCCAACATTTCACATCTATTCATAATAATAAAGCAAGGTTAGTTTTTGGGCAAAAGTGACATTTGTCATCTTCTAAGAGCATGCTTCTTTAATACTCTTTCTAACTATTGCTTAATAAGGAAACTATTGTATTTTCTTTATTTTTTTATTTTTAATTTTTTAATATACCAATTCAATTTAAGAATAACATTGGTATTTGTCTATTATTAACTCAACAATTTTGATACACATTTATTTTATTTTTCTTTTTTAAAAAAATCAACATTTTTCCTTTTCATTTGCACCGAAACTATCTTGGAAGTTGGAACTTTCAACTTTGAAACTACTCACAATTATATTAGAGTGTATCTCTGATTTTCAATGTGTAAGTGGAGTTACAATGAAATGCTTTAGTTCCCAATGTAGAATGACCCAATTGAGGACTCTTGCTTACAAGTACATTGAAAATGAAAAGTCCTCTAGCCATTTGGCCTTATTTTTGTGCTTGACATTGTTCACATTCTTCCTTTTTTATGCTTCTCTTTTGGTTCTCTATCTCCTCTTCTATTTATTTTTTTCACATCATAACCTTCGGTCCTCCACCTTCTTTCTCCCTTTCATTTTTGTTACTTTCTTCTTTAAATTTTACTGATACTTTATTTTTATTCAATTTTTTTAATTTTTTGGTTATCTCTTATCTAGGTGTTGGCAGATTGTAAAATGGAAGATTTTTTATATCCATTTTCGAAGGTTTGGCTCTTACTATTATTACTCTTCTTCTTCTTCTTCCATTTTGGGGTCTTCTAATGGTGAATATTGTTTTCTAAAATGGGATTGCATGTTCAACAAGGTAATATAAGGTAATTTCTCATTTCTCTTATCTATAAATTCTGCCTTTCTCTTATCTATTATCATCAAGTTGACCATTCTTTGAAAAAGGTAATATATTTTATAACTTATAAGAGATGTCAATGAAAAACTCTTTTTCTCATTATCATTTTTATGGTATCAATCGTTTGGAGTTCTTTGTTTACCCTTTTTTTTGGGGTACATGTAACTGAACTTGGTTAATGTTATAATATTTTAGTAATATCTTTGTTTACTTTGGGCTTTGTTTACTATTGCAATATAATAAGGTAGTCTTTGAAACCTTCATTGATGCATTATTGTATTCTTTTTTCTTGAATTATTTTCGTTCAATTTAATGAGAATAAAGGATGGTGTTTCATATTGTTAAATGAAAATGTTACCATTTAATGAGAAGTGACTATCATGATTGGTTTAATCAACCTAATTTCGTTCTCTTGATATTTTTTTCTCTCTTACTGCAAGAACACTACTTATGTAGCCCATTGCATCAACGCTAGAGATTCCTAAAGAGAACAGATTTATGCCAATCAACTACTTTTTGAAAGCTGTGGACAATTTCTGGCATTTGGTGAATATGAGATTGCGTTCGATATGTCTTTACTCTGTTAGATTCTTAGGAAAAGAACTCATTGATTTTGATTAATTTCCTCCTATATTTGTAATGGAAGTTGTATCAAATTTCATTTATGATTCATATATTTATATCTTGGGTATTAATGATTATGTTCTCGAGTCCAAATTTGATGTGTGTTTTTATATCGTAGATGAAGAGATAAATACCGACATGGTTAGTTTAGCTAAACTTTCGAAATTTTATGGGGACTGCAGTTAAGAAAGATGAATGGATGATGTGATTCATGTTTATGTTTCATCGACTTTTCTGACATTTTCTATGAATCACCATGAGTAAAGCACATTGTTTGGATAATGAATTTATTGTTTTTTTTTCCTCTAAAAAAAATATTGTTCTTTTGTCAAGTTAGATGTCGTCGTATGGATTTTTATTCACATTGAAACATTGGCTCATGTGATTGTTTTTTTTAGAGATATATGTAATGATGAGTTCACAAATAAGTGGAGTGGTTGAAATTCGAACCTCAATCACAGTGTCGGCTCTAACAATTCTAACATCTTTACCAGTTGATTGGTTTTATTATAAGCTTTGATGTTACAAAATTAAATTTGTGTTTGAAACTTTTGCGTGATATTGCTATTTGTTTTTTATGACAAATATTGCTATTTTTATAACTCGCTAAATTTTAATTTTTTTTTTAAAGAACTCGCTAAATTTTAACTATAAAGTATAACTTAGAAAAATAAATAACTATAAAGTACAATAAACAATTATTAAATTGTATTGATGAACAAAAAGTAATCAGAGTTCGAACAGATTAAACGTAAAGGGCAAAATAAATCAATTTTAATTATAGACTTATATTATTTTTTTGTTTTTGTTTTAAGGGTTTATATAATTCTTTTTAAATCGAGATAAATCACGTACAAGATAAAATATTTTATATGAAAGTTTATGTTTTGTATGGAGTCATTATATAATTTAAATAAAAAATATTTATTTGATGCTATTTTTTTATTAAAGTGCTTAAATTATCAATAACCTTTTTTTTAGAAATTATAAACTTTAATCTACATTATATATTTGCAAATCATATACCCTGCGCTCCCCGTGCGGTGCACGGGTTAACACACTCGTAAATTTCTTAAACGAGACTCATTAATCATCTATCAATAATGTCGCGGTGATTTTTGGATATCAAGCTATTGATTAGCGTTGACTCACAATTTTAAGTTCACCACCGATCTTTTATTTTTCCGAGGAAAAGGGAGAAAGTTCGAAAACCCTATTTTTAGAGATCAAAGGTCCGGGGGTTGGTTACGCAAAGGGAAGGTATTAGCACCTTAAACGTCTATAGTACTCTATAGGAACCTCTTGCTTTTATTTATCTTTATGCTAAATTAATTATTTGTTTGTAAATAAATGCTTAAGTGTGAAAAGATTAAAGAGATGAAGTTTTAAAAAAGAAAGAAAAATGTTTTTGTTACTTTTATTGATTTGGAAAGACAAAGTCTTTTGCCTACGTACCCGAGCGGGATCAAAATCACGTAGTTCGGGGTAAAAAGCCGAGTGATTGGTTTTGATTGATCTTAAAGTTTTAAAAAAAATTTTGAGAAAGATAAGAGGCCGAAAGACATAGAAGGATAAAAGAGGAAGTGAGTTTGATTGATTTTAAATTGAAGAAAAATGTTTGGATTGATTAAAAGTTGATTGAGATTTGATTAAGAAAGAAATGACAAAGATTAATTTTTTTTGAAATTTTGATTATAAAATGTTTTTGGATTTTGACTTTTTTGACTTTTGTTTTTGTGAAAATTTTGATTAAGTCCTAAGGTCCAGAGACTAAGTTATGCTGAGATAAGTCTGAAGCGCGCCGGATCCCTCAAAATGACGTTGGATCAAGTGAGGGTCCTTTTCCTCGGATACGGTCAAAATTACGCTATTGTCCTCGACATAAAGCATATAAAAATAAACGTGGTGTCGGTGCATATTCTCATTTATATTTATTACATTGGACCTAGTTACATTCTAATAACAATAAAATAAATGACAAAAATAATAAAATTGCATTAAAGTAAATATACTAAAAAGGAAATAAAATAATGCATGAAATGCAAAACAATAAGTAAATATGGTGCATAAAATAAATAAAGAAAATAAAAATGCAAGACATAAAATAAATATGATGCTGAAAATAAAATAAAAAGAAAATAAAAATGCAAGGCATAAAATAAACATGATGCTAAAGAAAATAAAAATGCAAGACAATAAAATAAATATGATGCATAAAATAAAAAAGAAAATAAAATGCAAGACATAAAGTAAATATGGTGCTGGAAAATAAAAATGCTTGACTGAAAATTAAATATGGTGCTGGAAAATAAATAAAAAAAAAAATAAGAAAAAATGCAAGGCACAAAATTAAATATGATGCGTAAATAAATAAAGGAAAATAAAATGCATAAAATAAAAATAAATAAAATAAAATAAAGCAAGAATAATAAAATGCATGGGGGTACTGAAAATAAAAGGGCAGTAAAATAAAGTGCATAAGAAATAAAAAAAACTAAAAAAAAAAATGCAAACAAAAAAGAAAATAAAATAAAAAGAATAGAGAGAAAGAAGAGGGGGTGCAGAAAGGGGAAGGAGGGTGCAGGGAGAAGAAAGAAAGCAGATCAAAAGAAAGAGAAAGAGGGCCGCGCGGGCTATATGTTATTGGGCCGGTTTTGGAAGCTTATAAAAGCACAAATCTGCTCTTTCTTCTCATTTCTTCCCCTCTTTTCTCTCTCTAACCTCTTTTCTTCTCTCATCCTCTCTTTGAATGCCTGGCCGAGTAAACCTCCGGCGCGGCAGCCGCCGGCGGCGCCACCGTGCCGGAGTGTCCCAAACTCTCCTTTTCAATTTTTTTTTACGTTTTCTAGGTTCCCTTTCCTTCTAGAGTTCGAAAATCAAAGTGTTTTTCAAAGAAAATCTCTCACGAGCCCTAGATCTACGTTTGTTTGTTACCTTTTGAGAAATGTTCTTGGGTTCGGTTATGTTGTTGATTCGGTCGATTTTCTGGTTCTAGAGGGAACTTGTGGTTGCGGCGAGGGTTTCTAATTACGGTTCAGAATTGGCTTGGATCGTGTTTTTTGCTCTTGGTTGTATGACCATGGATGATTTGTGTTGTTTTCGTGAGGGGTAGTGATGAACTTAGTTCATGATTCGCGCTTGGCTTTGGATCAGTTTCTGTGATGTTTTGGGGTTTAGTGTTGAGTGTGATTTTTGATTCGGTTTTGGATCTGTGTTTGTTGTTGGTTGAATTCGAAAAAAAACGGAAAAAAAAGAATCTGGGTTTTTGACTGTATTGTGGCCGGAAACTGGGTTTTGTTGGTGGTTCACGGCAATTGAGTGGTGGTGCTATGGGTTGTACTGACTGATTGGTACTTTTCTCTGACTTGGGTACTGTGCAATTAATGCCTTTTATAGTAAAAATCAGGGTAAAAAAGAAAAGGACAAAACTGCCCCTCTGGGCTTGGACTGAAAAAAAAATGGACTGAAAAAAAATAAAGAAGTAAAAAAACAGTAAAAATGGAAAACAATAAAAAAAAATAATAATAAAAAACGAAAATAATAAAAAACACCTAATAAAAGAGAAATAAAAAAAGAAATAAAGAAAATAATAAGTAATAATAATAAAAATAAAATAAAATAAAAAAACTGTTGCCTTCGGAACAAAAATATGAGGTATTTTAAAATACCTCCCTGCCGAAATTTTGTCTGAAACGACGAAAATTTCTGGCCTAAAAGACGAGAGAAAAGAAATAAAAACGGGTCAAAAATGGGGTATGACAAATAACTATATATCATTACAATTACATTTTTTATATTAAAGATGTGTGAAACTCACCGAAAATTAAGATATCAAATCTAACAATTTAAACATTGATAATTAAGCTAACTTAAGTCTTACGGACACCAACATCTAGTATTCTATAATATATGACCTCATATAATTTCAGACTTCATAGTAAACTTTATAAGGACATTTGTAAATTTTTTTCTAATAATAATATAATTTGATTATTGACAAAAAAGTAATATAATTTGATTCAATATTTTTTTTGAATAAATGATTTGATTCAATATTCTCTATTAAATTATTCGTTATATCCAATAACATTTGGTCGGGATGAATTTCCTTTTAATTTTTTTTTGGTCAAGTAACTCGACGGTTAGAGAAATTCACCTTAAAGATGAATAAATGTGGTGTCTGGGGTTCGAACCACGGCTCTGTACATATTATACATTATTCCTTAACAAGTGAGCTAAACTCACATGGATTCCTTTTAATTTAAATAGAAGTATTGAATTTGAACCCGGACAGACCAATCCTAAAATTACAGATGTGTTAGTGTTGTCACAAGTAGAGAATATCAAACTAAAAGAAAACCTACCTCCTTTTAAAAAAAGGGAAATGTTAACCAGAGACATTAATTAAAGACCTTAAATGGTAACTTTTTATGAAAATTTGTGTAATAAAATGCATTGGTAATTTAAAATTTTAATATTTTTAAAAAATAATTACTTAATTTATAATACTTAAAAGAGTGCTCCAGAGCACTCGTTAACAAGATAAAAAAATGGACAAAACTTATGTACAATTATTTAGGTGCTTTTCGTATGACTCTTAACTAAAAATACAAATTTTTTTGGATATAACAAACTTTGAGAAAATTATGGATTTAAAGAAATCATGGTGAATTTAGTTAAGAACCATACGAAAATCATCTAAGGAATTGTATGTAATTTTTTTTCAAAAAAAAATCATCACATATAAAAATAGAAAATTACCCGATGAATTCTCTATCTCGTAATAAATAAAAAATAAAAAACCTCGATCTTCGTATTGACTTTACTGAGAATTGAAAAAACCATGAAAAAAGAAGACAAAGTAGGAGTATAAAGAAAGTGGATCTGAAGATATTTTAATTTACCATATTCATCGTTTCGATTACGTCAATCAATAATTTTAAATTAATATTTTCCTTAAATAAATAAAAAAAGTAATATCCGCTGAACGCGCCAACGCGCACTTTCTTCTTCCCTTTTTCGTCATTCCAAAGTGCGTACGTTAGCCGCTATCCCTACATTCTCTCTCTGTAACTGCCACTACTCGTTAGCTTTTCAAACTTCAAATCTACACTCACAGCGTTTTAGGGTTCCGATTCCGATGCAATGAGTCTCCGCCACCGTCATCCCTCCTCAACTCCTCCTCACGAAGAAGAGCCCTACAACATCATCCCAATCCACAACCTCCTCGCCGACCATCCCTCCCTCCGTTTCCCCGAAGTCCGTGCCGCTGCCGCTGCACTTCGCTCCGTCGGTAACCTCCGCCGTCCTCCTTTCGGCCAATGGCGACCTCACTTTGACTTGCTCGACTGGCTCGCTCTCTTCTTCGGTTTCCAGAAAGACAACGTCCGTAATCAACGGGAGCATCTCGTTCTTCACCTCGCCAATGCTCAGATGCGTCTCACTCCGCCGCCGGATAACATCGATACTCTCGACGCCGCTGTTCTCCGTCGTTTTCGTAAAAAGCTTCTCAAGAATTACACCTCGTGGTGCTCTTATCTCGGTAAGAAATCAAACATCTGGATCTTCGATAACCGTCGTACCGGAGAGCCTGACCTCCGGCGTGAGCTGCTTTATGTGTCGCTTTATCTTCTAATCTGGGGAGAATCTGCGAATCTAAGATTTGTTCCGGAGTGTTTGTGTTATATCTTTCACAATTTGGCAAATGAGTTGAATAGAATATTGGAGGATTATATTGATGATAATACCGGGCAGCCGGTGATGCCGTCGATTTCCGGTGAGAATGCTTTTTTGAATTTTGTTGTGAAGCCTATTTATGAAACTATTAAGAGTGAGGTTGATAATAGTAGAAATGGAACTGCTCCTCATAGTGCTTGGAGAAATTATGATGATATCAATGAGTATTTTTGGAGTAGGAGGTGTTTTGAGAAGCTGAAATGGCCACCTGATGTTGGGAGTAATTTTTTTACGACTGTTGGTAAGGGGAAGCATGTTGGTAAAACTGGATTTGTTGAGCAGAGGTCGTTTTGGAATTTGTTTCGGAGTTTTGACAGGTTATGGATTATGTTGGTGTTGTTTCTTCAAGCAGCTATAATTGTTGCTTGGGAGGAGAGGACTTATCCGTGGCAGGCGTTGGAGGATCGGACTGTGCAGGTTAGGGCTTTGACGATTTTCTTTACATGGAGTGGTATGAGGTTTTTGCAGTCTTTGCTTGATGTGGGGATGCAGTATAGGTTGGTATCGAGGGAGACGAAGATGCTTGGGGTGAGGATGGTGCTGAAATGTATTGTTGCTGCTGCGTGGATTGTTGTGTTTGGAGTGTTTTATGGGAGGATTTGGGAGCAGAGAAACCATGATAGGCGGTGGACAAAGGCGGCAAATGATCGGGTGCTGAATTTTCTGGAGGCTGTGGCTGTCTTCATCGTTCCGGAGCTTCTGGCTTTAGCCCTTTTTATACTTCCTTGGATTAGAAACTTTGTGGAGAATACAAACTGGAGGATCTTTTACATGTTGTCGTGGTGGTTTCAGAGCAGAAGCTTTGTTGGTCGGGGTTTGAGAGAAGGGCTTTACGACAACATTAAGTATTCATTGTTCTGGGTTTTCGTGCTGGCCACAAAATTTTGCTTCAGTTACTTTTTGCAGGTCAAACCCATGATTGCCCCAACAAAGGCAGTGTTGGACCTCAAGAATGTTGAGTATGAATGGCATGAGTTTTTCCATCACAGCAACCGATTTGCTGCTGGAATATTGTGGATTCCAGTTGTTTTAATTTATCTGATGGATATACAGATTTGGTATTCGATATATTCGTCTTTTGCTGGTGCGGGCGTGGGGTTGTTTGCACACCTGGGCGAGATTCGAAATATGCAGCAGCTGAAGTTGAGGTTCCAGTTTTTTGCCAGTGCAATCCAGTTTAATCTCATGCCTGAGGAGCAGCTGTTGAATGCTAGAGGAACATTGAAGAGCAAGTTTAAGGATGCCATCCATAGGTTGAAGCTCAGGTATGGGCTTGGTCGGCCCTACAGGAAGCTCGAGTCTAACCAGGTTGAGGCCAACAAGTTTGCTTTGATATGGAACGAGATAGTTTTGTCTTTTAGGGAGGAGGATATTATCTCTGACAGAGAGGTTGAGCTGCTGGAGCTGCCACAGAACTCTTGGAATGTCCGGGTTATTCGCTGGCCATGTTTTCTTCTCTGCAATGAGTTACTGCTTGCACTCAGTCAGGCCAAAGAACTAGTTAATGATACTGATAAGAGGCTTTATAAGAAGATATGCAGCTATGAGTACAGACGCTGTGCTGTGATCGAAGCATATGATAGTGTGAAGCACTTGCTTCATGAGATTATCAAACCCAACAGTGAAGAGCATTCTATTGTGACTGTTCTGTTTCAGGAAATTGATCACTCTCTTGAGATTGAGAAATTCACTAATACATTCAAAACAACGGCACTGCCCCAGCTGCACCACAAGTTGATAAAACTTGTCGAGTTATTGAACAAGCCTGTCAAAGATTCTAATCAAGTGGTGAATACCCTTCAGGCGCTTTATGAGATTGCTATCAGAGACCTTTTCAAGGATCGAAGAAATCCTAAGCAGCTAGAGGATGATGGCTTGGCTCCACGTAATCCTGCTTCAGGTCTACTTTTTGAAAACGCTGTTCAGTTACCTGACACTAGCAATGAGAACTTCTATCGCCAGGTTCGGCGCCTGCACACAATTCTTACCTCCAGGGATTCAATGCAAAACATTCCTATAAATCTAGAGGCCAGACGGAGGATTGCTTTCTTCAGCAACTCACTTTTTATGAATATGCCCCATGCTCCCCAAGTTGAGAAAATGCTGGCTTTCAGTGTTCTAACACCTTATTATAATGAAGAAGTATTATACAGCAAAGAACAGCTCAGGACTGAGAATGAAGACGGGGTTTCAACCCTGTACTATTTGCAGACTATTTATGATGATGAGTGGAAGAATTTTCTGGAGAGGATGCGTCGTGAGGGGATGATGAAAGACAGTGATATGTGGACTGATAAACTTAGAGATTTGAGGCTGTGGGCTTCCTACCGAGGCCAGACACTATCGCGGACAGTTAGAGGAATGATGTATTACTATCGGGCCCTCAAGATGTTGACATTTCTGGATTCTGCATCAGAAATGGATATTCGAGAAGGCTCACGCGAACTTGTTTCAGTGAGGCAAGATAATTTAGACAGTTTCAATTCTGAAAGGTCACCTCACTCCAAGAGTTTAAGTAGAGAGGGCAGTTCAGTAAGTTTGTTATTTAAAGGCCACGAGTATGGGACTGCTTTGATGAAATTCACGTATGTGGTTGCTTGTCAGATTTATGGAACTCAGAAGGAAAAGAAGGATCCTCATGCTGAGGAAATTTTGTATCTAATGAAAAACAATGAAGCTCTTCGAGTTGCCTATGTGGATGAGAGAACTACCGGAAGGGACGGGAAGGAGTATTTCTCTGTCCTTGTTAAGTATGATCAGCAGTTGGAAAAGGAGGTTGAAGTATACAGAGTCAAACTGCCGGGTCCGTTGAAGCTCGGGGAGGGAAAGCCCGAGAATCAAAATCACGCTATCATCTTCACTCGCGGGGACGCTTTGCAGACTATAGACATGAATCAGGATAACTACTTCGAGGAAGCACTCAAGATGAGAAATCTCCTTGAAGAGTATAGACGTTACTACGGTGTCCGGAAACCAACAATTTTAGGTGTCAGGGAACGCATTTTCACTGGCTCCGTGTCCTCTCTTGCCTGGTTCATGTCAGCCCAGGAGACAAGTTTCGTCACCCTAGGACAGAGGGTTTTGGCAAATCCTTTGAAAGTTAGAATGCATTACGGTCATCCAGATGTGTTTGACAGGTTTTGGTTCTTAACTCGAGGTGGTATCAGCAAAGCTTCCAGAGTGATCAACATAAGCGAGGACATATTTGCTGGGTTCAATTGTACTCTTCGTGGAGGTAATGTCACTCACCATGAATACATTCAGGTTGGAAAGGGAAGGGATGTTGGTCTGAATCAAGTATCAATGTTTGAAGCCAAGGTTGCCAGTGGCAACGGGGAACAAATCCTGAGCAGAGATGTGTACAGGTTGGGTCATAGGCTTGATTTTTTCCGGATGCTTTCATTCTTCTACACTACCGTGGGGTTCTTCTTCAACACAATGATGGTGGTTCTGACAGTATATGCTTTTCTATGGAGTCGACTATATCTCGCCCTTAGTGGTGTTGAGAAATCAATGGAAAGTAACAGCAATAACAACAAAGCACTTGGTGCCATCTTAAATCAGCAGTTTATTATCCAACTTGGACTTTTCACCGCCCTTCCGATGATCGTAGAGAATTCCCTTGAGCACGGGTTCCTCCAAGCTATCTGGGACTTCTTAACAATGCAGCTCCAGCTTTCATCTGTTTTCTACACCTTCTCCATGGGCACTCGCAGTCATTTTTTTGGCCGGACTATTCTGCACGGTGGAGCAAAATATCGAGCCACCGGACGTGGTTTTGTTGTAGAGCACAAGAGTTTTGCCGAAATCTATAGACTCTTTTCCCGTAGCCATTTTGTGAAAGCAATTGAATTGGGGCTAATACTTGTAATTTATGCAACACACAGTCCTGTAGCAACTGACACATTTGTTTATATAGCCCTGACCATTACTAGTTGGTTCTTAGTTGCATCATGGGTGGTGGCACCGTTTGTGTTCAATCCCTCTGGCTTCGATTGGTTAAAAACTGTTTATGATTTTGATGACTTTATGAACTGGATTTGGTACAGTGGAAGTGTGTTTGCCAAAGCTGAACAGAGCTGGGAAAGGTGGTGGTATGAAGAGCAAGATCATCTAAAGGTAACCGGCCTTTGGGGAAAGCTTTTGGAAATAATCTTAGACCTTCGCTTCTTCTTTTTCCAGTATGGAATTGTCTACCAACTTGGAATTTCTGCTGGAAATAATAGTATTGCTGTATACTTGCTATCATGGATTTATGTTGTTGTTGTATCTGGGATTTATGCTGTGGTAGTGTATGCACGGAACAAATATTCGGCGAAAGAGCATATCTATTACCGGCTTGTTCAGTTCCTTGTCATAATTCTTGCAATACTCCTGATAGTTGCTTTGCTGGAATTCACAGAATTCAAATTCGTGGATATTTTTACTAGCTTGTTGGCATTCCTTCCCACAGGATGGGGCCTGCTATTGATTGCCCAAGTTTTCCGACCATTTTTGCAGTCTACAATAATTTGGAGTGGTGTTGTTGCAGTGGCTCGTCTTTATGATATATTGTTTGGAGTCATTGTTATGACCCCTGTGGCATTACTATCATGGTTGCCTGGCTTTCAAAATATGCAAACTAGAATTCTTTTCAACGAAGCATTCAGCAGGGGCCTCCGCATATCCCAGATAGTTACAGGGAAAAAATCTCAAAGTTGACTATGAAGCAAGGTAATTCAAATCATTTTTTAGTTTATTTTCATGTTCAGATTAGGTTTTTTGGCATAGCTGTTCTTGTTTGTCAATGAGGTTAATGTTTTCTGAAACACAAGTTTAACAAGACAATGCTATCCTACTGCTGAGCTGATAAAATTGCATATTTTTTTGTTTCTGTTTTTTTGTGTGACTTCCTAGATTGTGTTTTACAATCAAGGAACTGTTTATTTTAAAAATCTAAGCCTATTACATGTTACAATTAATTCTTGCACGAGCATGGTGCTCATAGGCACAATCAGTTGAGAACTCAAGATAACATTGAAATAGCTTCAGCAGGACTTTTTTGTATTCATCAATGTTATTTTCATATTTATTGAGTTTTTTTTTATTGGTTGTACTTAATAGACACTGCCCGTGCAATAAGTATTTTGTGATATGAATGCTCAATTTGCCTTTTTCTTCAATGTTAAATGAAGTGCAGCGAATGATTACAATTCACATTGTTATGACATGAACCCTTATTCAGCACCTTTTTTGTTTATTCTGTTGTTTTTGGTATTCAGCTGGCCAGTTGCTGATTATATCAATTGCCGTGCTTCCTGATTCTCCACTCCTTTAAATGCCATCATACTTGAATATTTAAATTTAATGCATTTTGTAAGTTATGTTCACTTTCTTAGAAATTTTTACCTTGGGATGACTGAACGTCAGTTATTTTCATATAGAGGGAAACATTTCAGGATCGGCCTCAAGTCTCTGGGCAAGGATTCCTTTCTAGACTAGTGGCAATGAAATGGGGAATCGGTTTCATTGCCACTATATGAAAATAACTGATTTAAATTTATAATGTTTATTTTTTATGATTTAAATATAGTTCCAATAAAAGTTTGTTTGATTAAATATTTATCTCAAGGAATTTCAAGATATTTATGATAGAAAATCGAAGTCCTTTTTATATTTTGCTTTCTAGTCAAGTTCCAATAAGCCTATACAAATTCATGATACTTGGTATTGGCGTATTGCCGGTGTTATACAGGATAGACTCATTTTTATAAATTGCAGGACTTGATTGGGGTGTGCTTGCCTGCTTGGCTCTGTTCATGCACTAATTTTTGCATTCTTGATTTTGGTTGGCTCTGATCCTCTGTTCAACTCCAACTTGTTTTGTTTGCCTTGGATTAGCTTATTCCTGTGTGGATTGTTGTGTTTTAGCCTCTGTCATGTTCTGTTTTCCTTTGTTTGGTGATGTATATTGCTTCGGCTGTCCTGTTTAACTCTGTCGCTGCGTAAATTGCTGCGTTCTTAGTTATGTTTGGCTCTATTGGTGCCTTGTTTTCTAAGCTCTGTCCAGCTGTACACTGTTTTTAGCCTATTTCAACCTTTTCAAATTCCTGACATGTTTTGTAAGGTTTTTTGGGCCTCCTGAATTCAAATTGGAGGGCTTTTTTTAATTACTTATTTCTGTCTTAATCTTCCAATTTGATTTTTATAATGAATTCGGAGAAGTATGTGCCTTTTGTATATGATTGCATCACAAGATGTCTTATTTTGTTGTGTTGTTTTTCCTGTAGGGTCGGAATCAATGGAGTGCCTTTTACATCATGTGGTTTGTGGAGCTAGAATTGAGACATCTGTATATGGTAATATTTTTTGTTGACATATACAAATACAATAACAAAAATTTCAAAATAAACCTTTGTCATTAAATTTGGTTAGTTACACCCTCATGGCCTCAATATTGGTTTATAGTTCCTCTTTTAACTTCATTGAACTATATATTGTAAATCAAATTTCTCTATCTTTAACTATTGAATTATTTTGTATTTAGTCCACCCTCATAGCCTCAATACTGGTCTTACCCTCCCTTCTTGCTTATTTATGTGTATACTTTATCTGAGTGGGTATGAACCATGCTACCTTTTCAATACTTGGTAACCACCCCTTCAGTACATAAATGTTGTGACCAATTTTGTCAATCTTGTGAACACTTAAAATGAAGGCTTAAGCTCGTCTAACAAATTGGTATCATAGTAATTTATTTATGTAATTGGTTGATTTTTGTTCGGGATCTTGGGGAGTCTTGTTAATAAAACTATGCCAAAGGCCCACACCAATAACTGTTTGTGGGATGTCTTCCAAGTAACAATGGCCTTCAGTACCATGTTTTCATTGAAGCACCTTGTACTTCAATGAAATATGAGTATATTTACACCAAAAAAGAAAAAATAGAAGGGCTTCGGTCATAAGCTTATGTCGTGGAATTATTATATGTTTAATGCTTATTTCTTTCTTTTACTGGGTGCTTTTTGGCTGTGCCTTGTGTAAAGTAATCCTCAAGTAAATTGGTTTTGCTTCTTGGCTATCATTTTACAATTGCTATGCATGGCGTGTTCCAAATTTGTTCAATTATCTTTGTCTGAAGGTGTTTCCTGTCGATAATTGTTTTTTATTATTTGATCTTGGCTATTATTCATGTATTTGTATGTGTTCTTTTGAGTTGTGACAACGCTGGCATTCTGTACCCTTTAGTGTTTTGCATCCTCGGAACCGTTATTGAGACTGAGTTAACTATCGACTTCCCCTATCTTTGAATATTTACCTTTTTAGCTAAAAGCTCTGTATTATGTTTGCAGGATTCACATTGGAAATATATGCAGGGAGAAGCTATAGAAGACTAGAGATTAAGACTTGCTTTGTGTTCCCCAATTTTCCTCTGGTTCTTGTGATTATATTTTGTTTTACTTGGTGGAGGAGAATATTATTTTCTGCTTTCCTTTGATGGCCTTTGTAATTAGTCAATTCTCATGCTTAAAATTGATTTTGGTAGCTGGTAGTGGTAGGTGATCTTTTGATTATGTGTGTTGCGTCCCTGGCAGAAAACGGTAAATTATTCCATAGAATGATAGTAACATGATTCAGATTTTTTTTAACATATAGTCTGAGATTTTTTACAAGAAAAAAATATTAGACTCAAATGCTATTTCTTCTGGCAGTACTGCTAATTCTCTTGTTGATGACCAAGTTAATTGAAACAAAATGAATTAAAAATCACAATAATAGTTGTAAATTTTGCATGTCTTTTTATACAACTATATATTTATCAGTTAATTTGATCTACATGTTCTAGTAGCTAGATTAAAATCCAATTAGTTACCTTATTTGCTATGAATTAAGGTAATCTGTAACCTTATCTGTTATCTGCTTATTACCTAATGAAGGGATCTTTTGTAGCCACACCCTTAACTGGTTAACAAGAAAGAGAGACAAAAAAGTACAGAAATAACAGCGAAGGAAATAGTAGGAAAAATAAATTAATATACTGGTGATGAAAATTTACAAGCTTATGATTTTTTTTTTGAAGAATACAAGCTTATGATTGAAATGCAAAAGATGATCTCTCTCCTCTCTCTTCATATCTAAAAATATTGCAAATCGTATTATAGTGGAAATGGCGTGTAAAGGTTTTTCAATTGAATGTTTGTCTAGTAAGTAGTGAAGTTTATATCTAGAGAAATTGTATGTACTCCCTCCGGTAAGAATTCGGTCCTAATTATAAGAAAATATCACAATTTTTAAGCTATATTTATTGCTTAAAAGATTTTTCTACCCCTTGTTTAATGTTTTTGTTTTTAATATTAGTGAGTGTATTTAATGCTTTACATCTTTTTATGAAGGTATATTTGTAAAAATATTCAAAAAGTTACACTAATTAATAATTGTATTGGTTTTAATGTTTTTTGGTTTTTCTTCTTGTAATAAGGACCGAAGGGAGTACAAAAACATGACTTATTTTTAATTTATGGTAATAGTGGATACATCAATTCTTGATAAAGTAAATTTGATAAGATTATTATTATTCTTTAATTTAAAAGAATTTGACAAAACATTCCATGCAGTCAACTAAAAATTGAAATTCTGGCGCAGTAAAATCCTGATGCTGAACGTAGTGCGAAGTACACAGTTTCAACGTGTCTTCTCACTTAATCACTACCCGTGGTATTTCTACCTAGGAACTCCAAGATACGAGACCTCTCTCACTTCCCCTCAAACAATCATTGCCCTAGTGATCTTAGACTCAAATAACAATCAAAGACGGAGACACACTCCAAACACACAAAAGTCACGCTTGCTTAAAAGCTTCAAGTGATCTACAATTACAACTCAATAAACACAGTCCTAAGCTTGCATCAAAGTGACACAAGAAGGACTCACAATTAACAGACTCAAAACCTAAGAATACTCTCTTTCAATGATGGCTTTGGTTGAGTTGATTTCTTCCATAGTGGCGTCTTCTATTTATAGCTTTCAGCATCAACATATATTTGAATCAAATAATCTTCTCAGAAATATATTGAAACAAATATTCTTCAGAAATATATTTTCCAAAGATCTCTTTGAAAATATATTCACAAATAAAACAATATCCAATCTTGAAAAATATATCTCACGAAAATATCTTCCTTCTGGAAACATACGCAGCTTGGAGAACAAGTAACATGAAAGAATTCTTCATTCAAATCTTCAAAAGATCAGGTGAAATAATAAACAGCTCCAAGGCGCGAAATCAGAAGTACAGTAAAATGCTTCTGAAGGTACTTCTGAAGAAGTGCTTCTGAAGGTCTGCGTCTGAAGTTTTGCGTCTGAATGTCTGCTTCTGAAGGTTCAGCTTCTGAAGTTCTGCGTCTGAAGACTCATCTTCTGAGGTTCTGCGTCTGAAGACTCAGCTTCTGAGGTTCTGCTTCTGAAGACGTACATCTTGCTTGTATATTTGATTTTAGCAAAAATGAAGCCAACAACCAAATATCCAACAAAAACCACTAAAGTTTGATTGTTGCTGTTCTTTAATATTAAAAAATCTAGTATACTACTACCTCCATTCATTTTTAATTGTCACTTTTTGACATTTTACACAAACTAAGACAATCAATAAATGTTACTACTTTTGATACAATAAGTTATACTTTTACTATAATGAACTTATTCATTTAATATCTCATTTCATATATTTCTCTCTCCGCAATAAATAATCAAAGATAATATTGATAAAACAATATTTAATGTTGCAATGAACTTTGAAAATGACAGTTAAATAGAAACAAAAATTTTCTTAAAAAAAATATTTAAAAAGAAACGGAGGGAGTAATACTGATTAGAGAATAAATGTAGTCATTGCTGAATAAATGACTAATTAATATGAATGCTAAAGATTGTACTACAGTTTTTGGGTTCTTTTCGTGATTATCCATGTTTGAAATGCTCAATTTTGTCCTAAGCTATTAAAGTCAATTGTTTGAAACTTCGTGCAACTTTTTAAGTGGACAATGCTCAATGCACGTCTATTGCACTTTCTGCCTAAAATTGACTTCCATTTAATAAAAGAAGCAAGAACAAACTCTAACAAAAACCAAAAAATAATCATTGTTATCTTGACCACTCAATTAGAGTCTTGCAAACAGCTGCAAGACACGGTTGGTTTTCCTAGTTCAACTAGTTAAAAATCCGTCCTTCGCACGGGTTGCATTTCTAGAATTGATTGTAAAAATTTTATGGAATAATAAGTTATTTAACATTAATAATCAATTGAAATTTATTATTTATAAATGTTTAGTTGAGGAAATATTCTTTCAAAATCTTTCAATAATTGTAAAATTTCAAATATAAATGTTAAAATCTGAGGATGAATTATGTATTTAAATGTCTAACATAGGAATATAAAACTAAAATGTAGATAACAAAGCTAAAAAGTTACTAAGACAATTATGAAAATTCTAATTGGTGAATAATTTCAGAACTTCCATAAAATTTCAATGATAGGATATAGGCAGTAACAAAACCTCCATGACAATACATTTTTGATCCAATGGTAAGTTTTTTATAAGTTGTATGAAATATATTTTTATGTTATATTTATACTCCCTCCGTTTCAAAATACATGTCCATTTTAGAGAAATTGTAGTAACCAAGGACAAGCTATTTTGACACAAAAGTTTCAATTATACCCTTGTCTTTGATTTCCTCCATTTTACATTTATTTACCCATCTCATAATTACTCTCAATACCAATACCAAAATTAATTAAAATCAATCAAATGACAATACCAATACCAATACTAAATGGCTTCGGTTAGTATTGAAAGGACATACTAAATGGCAATACAAATAGCAATACTGAATGGCAATACCAATACTAAATGACATGTTTCGGTTATCAAATTTTTTTAAACTCAATTGAAAAACTTCCCTCCATTATTTATACTCTAGTCTTGGGAGAGTGCATGAATAAAACCACTTAAAATTGGGTCAACATTTATTATTGTGTAGAAAATCTAGAATCCAATTAATTGGTAGACAAGGATAAAATAGACAAAATGTATCATTAAACTATCAAATGGACATGTATTTTGAAACAAAAAATTTATCTGAAATGGACATGTATTTTGAAACAGAGGGAGTAGTTAATTTGTTTGAACAATTGAACATGTGTAAATTAAGTGAGTGATCAAACTTATTTTATTAATTGGAGTGATGTTTTAATATTTTGTTTGAAGGTAAACTGACCAATTAATTTCGGTTAATTGTAATAATGGAAAAAAGATGATTGTATAACTGACAAAAGTGATCATGTGGCTTGGCAACTGAAAGATCAGTTTCTAATATTCTCTACGCAGTCTATAGGGAATAAAGATCTACTCCTTTTTCTGCCAATATATCTGATTGGTCTATATATTATGCAGTAGACCTTATATTTTTGTTCCCTACCAAAATTGCACTTTTCGAAAGTGTCCATAAGATATGGATCAAATAACTTTTCAGAACTGAAGATAAAACATGTTTATTTGAAAAAATATTGCTTCACTTAACATGTCTATTCATATCTTCGAATAACTTGTTTATGAATTGTTCATGCTTTGATCAAATTCCAATTTCATAGTTATTACTTCAGGATATATAACAATAGTATACTTGTATTTTTTTCATTTTTCGTGTAGCATTTTTTTTGGTTTTTAATACTCAGCAACTTTAAACTCCATATAAACCTCAAAAGGATGAACACAATTTTACAGAAATAAAACATGGATAAAGACAATTTCATTGATAGATCATAAGGAATAAAACAGAGCATGTGAAATCAACAACAAACATAAATGTTTCATGGTCAACTGAAACTTAATTTGATAACCAAACAAAACACAAGATTAGGATTGATATTGTAGAAGCCTAAGGAGCAATCTTGAACACATGCACAAAGTGGCTGAGAATTCCTTCAAAGAACTTAAAACGGATTGTGTCACCTGCCTAAAATCCATTTTGAAGACAGAAAGATTCCCATCCTACTTCAAGTGTTGACAAAATCTGATATTGATTGTGGAATCTGATTTCACACATAGCTCTTGGAGAGTTATGCTCTCCACACAGAATGAGATGATCAAAATCATTTTCCCAATGGAATTTCTCAAAGTCTTGGCTAAGGATCTAAACAAAAGAGACAGAAATCAAAACTATGGTTAAAATACTTATCAATACAATAGTGACAGAATAATGATAATAAATTCAGTTTGGTTTTGAAACTGAACTAAATGTGATGGGTGTGACATGTCAAACTGATCAAGAGTGATTTCAAAGAAGACAGTTTTAGCAGGCTTTGTGCTTAAACTATGGAAGGATGAAACCATATCAGAATCCTCGTATGATTTTCCAATGACAAAGAAAAAGCAATCTCTTCCGACATAGTTAAGAAAAACCTGTTTGTGACCATCAAATAGCTCCTCAACCCACTCCATCCATCAGTTAGGAGTGGTCTGGCATAATCTCCATTAAATACCACAAAATGTGAATTTTCCTGGCTATCTATCAAGTTTCATGTAGTTCCTAACTCCTCTTCAAATTCTTCTAAGAATTTTGGGTTAATGTCTCCATATTCCTATGAAAAAAATAAGAAACAAAGTTATCAGTTTAATAGAATGATTGAAACATTTAATGAACATATAAAGATGTGGAGTGATTTGGTCTGTTACCCGTTATATTATATATCATAGTTGAGATTCATGTAAATTAATTAAAAATATTGTGGTGCTTCTTTGCTATTGCAGTGAGTTCGACAAAATCACAGCGGAGCACTATAGTTTTGTCCAACCTTATGAATTTATGAAATACTCACATGGAGCCAATTGACATAGAGTGAACCCGTGAAAAATACACACGACTCTCTTGTCTCTACATCAAAAAGTTCAAGAACAAATACTTACAATAGGCTCTGATATCATCTTAATTTGACATTGAGTTAATATTGCCAAACTCAAACTCAAGAAAACTCATGCAGTGAGAGTCGTCCACTACTTATAAATAATCACTATCTTAACTATATAACTCATCAATGAGAAATCTCTAGCTGACAACAAATGTAACAATTCATGATGATTTTGATAATTCTCAGTGTACAGCCAATGGGGGCAAATTGGATACAAGAATGTCCCTTGTATAACTTTCAAAAACTTTTCCATCTCATATCAAAAAAATGTAGATTTTGTATATCTGGATTACAACAAACTTCAAAATAGATTACTAATCTATGCCAAAACACTATATATACCCAACTGCACCATTGATTATAAAAATAGGATAGATATTGTACAAAACCAGCCATAAAAGAACTCATTTCCTCTAGATTTGTCATTTCCATAATTTCACTAACACACGTGTTTGAAACTTGGGTTCTGTAGAGTCAATCCCTTATTGACCTTGGTTAATCTGCATGAATGTTCAATAAAGAGTGCATACATTGATGGCCTTTCCCATGGTACCATCCCAAAATCATCTATAAACTCCGACATTCCGCCGACTAAAAACTGCCAAACCAAAGCACCTGCTCCGGACCGGTTTTTCTTAGCAGATTTGTGGGATATGTCTAAAATTGTTTTGTACATCTTCTCTCGGTTCGACAACGAAAAGTTCTTGATTGAGTCTGATAATCCATATTCAGAGAACAAAACAGGTTTGTTTAATACATTATCACCATCTTCAATGTGAGAAAGCATCCACTTGGAGAGGAATTTCATGTAGTCTTCAAAAACTTGCTTATGAAACCTACGCAAAAGACGAATAAAAACAATGGTCAAATTACAAAATAAAAAGATAGCTGAAATCATAATGAGAATGTGTACTTCTGAATACAAATCAGAAGAAAGATCTTTAAGGGAATAGTTGAACATTTCAAACAAATTATTGATATGGGTTATTGATTTGAGATAAAACATGAGAAACTCAAAGCAGAAAATCTTCCATTCTGTAGGTAGAGTTCTCTGGAACTTCTGAAGTATGTAGCAACGACACTTCAAATTGAAGGTGTGTTCAGTGTCTGACGCGTACATTGACACAACACCGACACATGTGGTTACATTCAATAATTTCATTTTCTCAAATTATTACAGGTGTCAATGTGTCAGTGCTTCATACGAATCTAAGAAAATCCAAAACTACAGATATAGAATTTAAACAATGTTTGCTTACCAATGGTCAGGATAGATATGGACAGAGGTGAAGTCAATATTTGAGGTTTGGGAGTTCCTAATAAAATCAGACCCAAGCCTGGATGCCCACCCTTCTGGCGGGTTGACAGTCAACCTTTTTGGGTCATTAGGACCATAAAAACCTTCAAGTCCAATAGTCACCAGATGTTTCTTGTCGATCGATTTGACAAAAGCTGACATCTCTTCTATCCAATCCTGCAGTTCTATGACAATTAAGTAAATTGTATACTCAAAGAAATCCAGGAAAGAATGAGATATTTGCATTGATCAAGTATTCACTTCAACTTCCAATTTGTCATTGATAATGCTAGCATACTTTTTTTCTTATATAAATAAACATTTGAAGGGGGTTAAAGGACAGGTACATGACTTACTTGAAGAGTGTCACCAGAAGGATCAGTTATACACCGAGGTTCATTGATCAGTTCCCAACCAAAAATGATAGGGTCATGTCTATATTCAATTCCAGTAATAGTATTTTTCCTGGTCAGAATAGTCTGCGACAGATTGAGAAGAAACAATTAATTTATCTCGCGACCAGACTCGACGACTGCAAACATGCAGCTAAAATTGAAATGCCCGGCCGACAAAACAAAAAGCAAAGAATCGACATATGAATACAGTAATAATTGACATCACCGTTGTGTCAAAACTCAAGAGGAAGAAAAACGGGATAGGCATAACATACCTTGACATAATTTTTGAAATAGCTTCGGATTGATGGATCATAGAAGAAAGAATCATTAGATGAACTTAACCCTAGCCCTTCTTGCCACGCCCACTGCACATACTGATCTTTCCCACCATATGCCTGCAAGTTATTTACTAAGCTTAGAAGCAGCCTAATTCGATGTCTCCTTGCTTCTGCTATGACATAGTCCAAGGCCTGTCACCCAAAAAACCCTCAATAAAGTTTTCATTCATCATGCAATAATTCCAAACAGAAAACAAAGATCTTGCTCCATGGGCCGAAAGAGTTACCAATACGAAACAGAAAAACATTTTTCATTTCTATTAGGCGTGACTTCAAAAAAGTATAATACAAAAAGAAAGGTACTTCTAAATCTTGCTAATCATTGACCGATTTCAGTAAGAAGCGCAAACACCATTGCAGGAAGAAATCCACATGGTAAATTGATTAAGACTAAGGATAAAGGGAACGAGAAATGATACAACTCCTGCATCTTCATGTTGAGTCACAGACAAAATTGTAGAGACCAATAACAAACAACAGAAATAAAATCTTCAACTTTATACTACTGTGATTAAAATCATATAGAGTGATAGAGAGAGACCGCTTCTCACTTTTTGTCTGTATATTGTATCCTAACAAATATGATCATACCACTTTCCAAGATCAATGGTAAACATGTCCTCAAATTTCAGCTCTATAGGACAAGCATTGTCAAATTTTACAACTATCACCACTTCAAAAGTTATTTCCCTACAAATTTTGCAAAATTGGGTCCCTTCCCGAATGAATCTCACCAATTACACGTACAAAGTTATCCCCAGTTATATTATACATACAAAAATACAAACCTTGTTTTGAAAGCATCCAATCATATCATAAAAATACAACAAAATTTCAGTGAAAAACAACAAATAATTTAAAGAGAAGGTATTAAGAAAATCAAACTAGCCAACAACCTAGAAAGTTATCAAACTCTTAACTATGTCGGTATTAGATTCAAACATACAAAAACAAAATAAGTTACAACAAAACAAAAACAAAATATGAAATTCAACACGAGGAACAACAAGAAAACAAAAAAACATGAAAATCACAAGTTACAATACCTTAAAAGCTTGTTCATCAAAAACACCAGGTGAAGTCTGAAGGGCATTATAATCACCATCATTAAAAGCCCATGTTCTACAAACAGTTAGACCCATTTTAGCACCAGCTTTGAGCATTTCACCTACCCTAGGTTTTGTATAAGCATCCACAGATTGAACCATAAACCAATAAGAGTTCCACCCATTAATGTAAAAAACTTTTCCATCCAACACAAATTGAGACCCCTTTCTTTCCACAAAACTCAACTCTACTTCTTCATCATAACCCATCCTTACATCCCCAAATGACATATAAATGAATAGCACCACCGATGCAAAACCAAATATTGGATAAAATAAACCATTTCCAGCCATAATGTTGCTGAAAAGTGAAAACCCCTTTTCACTTTTTGCAACAAAAACCACAGAAATTTAACAGATTTAGGAGATTTTCAGATACCCTTTTGGCTCTTTTTTCAAAGGGTCACTTTGTTTTTAGCTCTAGATGAAGATTTTTTGAATCCCCTTTTTTCAGTCACTGATGTCAATGTGTTTTTTCTTCACGCCCCAAATGATCAGAATGTATAGATCTCTCTCCTGAAAGAGATTAACTTTAAGAAGTGCTTAAAAGTGCAACTTGAAAAATGCGTTGCTTCTATAGAAAAAATGAAAACTAAGAAGGTTATTAGGTTGAAGAGGAAAAAAGTGAGTGTGGTGAAATGTTAGTATCAGAAAATTATAACTATGTTATACTTGGATTTAGATCTGAGTGAGAAGTGGAAAATTTCTTCAGTTCTAGTAATACTTTAAGGAAATTGAAAGACAAATTCAAGAACTGTGGGCCACCTTGTGTTGTATGATATCTGTGTTATACCATGTTCTGCAAATTTTAAAAAATGAAACTATAGTGTGTGTTGTAACACTATGTTTAGATTCTCTCTACATGAAGCCATATATAATGTGTTATCAAAGACATTGCATAATATACGTAGGATCTCAAGTTCAAACCTTGAATACCTTATAAATTTTTAATTATTATTAGTCTACTCGACAAGAAAAAACCATATATCATATGCATTTAGAGACTGATATATCGGATGACAGAGACATTATATTATATATGCATTTAGAACAAGATTGTTTATTCGTTGCAAATAATAGATATTAGCATCTTCCACATGGAAGGTTTTCATGCTGGACAAAATGTACAACCACCATTTTCCTTATATTTTATTTTAGGGTCTTGTTAACAAGTGTCCCCGGGGCACTCTTTAAGCATTCAAAAAGAAGAAATCTATATACTATACATTTGAGGAGTATTTCATAGGAATATCCTCAAATGCATTCTTAATATGACACGTGGCACCACCAATCAATTTGGTGAGTTTGACAATTAATGAATTTAATAAATTAATGAAATTAATGTAATAAATGAAATGAACTTCTATTAAATTTTTATTTTCATAATAATAATAATAATAATAATTAATGAAATGAGTTTCTATTGTATTTTTGCTTTCATAATAATAATGTGACACAATTTTAATATCCTATATTTTATTAAATGCAAACAATAAAAATTTATTTACGAAAATCCTAAAAAAACAAATTAGACTGACGAAAATAATGGAACCTTATTGAATTTGATAAGCGACCCTTGATTATTAATGAAATGAACTTCTATTATATTTTTATTTTCATAATAATAATAATTAATGAAATGAGTTTCTATTGTATTTTTGCCTTATAATAATAATAATTATTATTATAATAATAATGTGACACAATTTTAATATCCTATATTTTATTAAATACAAACATTAAAAATTTATTTATTTAAAAATATAAGCGTTGATTTCATTAGAAACTCATTTTTTATTTATTTTAATTCATTAAAAAAGTAAACGATTTTAATAAATGCATTAAAAAATATTTTAGTCATTATTAAACATAAATGTCTTATATTTTTAATTAGAAATGATAAATTAATTAGACATATTTGACTACAAATGCGTTAATTAGGCATAACTGCCTTATATTCGTAAATGCCTTATATTTTTAATTACTCAAATGTGTTAAAGAAATCAACACATTTATGTCTAATTAAAAACATTTTCTAATGAAATCAACGCATTTATGCCTTTTTTAATTATAAAAATACTTGAGTACAAATATGGTTTGCATATATTTTAATTTATTTTGAGACAAAATTTTAATATCCTTGATTAATGTGGAAAACGTAAACAATTTTCTAAGACTAAAATGCATTAAAAAAGGTAAATGCAATCAAAGATCAATAAGGCTGAATGATGCCAAATGAATTTGCATTCTCAAATTGGCTCTGAAATAACTACAATCACTCAAACGTTTTATTTTATTTCCACTTTTCACATGATGTAATAAATCAATACAGCAAATTGCAGATCTAAACAATAGTAGTGAATTGTTTATTTAAAAAAAATAGTGATTTGCTTGAATTATCCCCTATAAATAAGGATTCTTCTTTCACCATTCCTCACACCATTTTGACATTTGGTCAACAAATTCTAATTTTTTTTAAAATTTTATGTTTTTCATGTTTTCAACAATTTTCATTGTTGTCATTTAATTCAATGACTCCGAAACCAAAAATTAATTTTATTCTTGAGATTAATCAAGTGAGAGATAACCTTGGAGTTTGGTTGTTCATATTGATCACACTTGGTTTGTACGTGATGTATCTAATGATAAGCTATCATTCTCACTAGATTTGGATATATATTTATGTGTTTTGTTTTGTAATAATTTTTTACTTTTACTTTTACTTTTATTTTTTTTGTTAATTTGTAAGTATCAATAATATTTATACTATTTATATAGTTTTTAATCTTTTTGATTGATAAATATACAAAAATATCAAACATGAAGTTTGATTAGTGTAATTTGATAGTATGAGTTTGATTTAATCATTTGATGCATTTCATTTTAAAATGTTACCAGAATGCTTACTTGAGTTCGTGTGCAAAAGTAATAAAATGAGGTTAAGAAAAAACTGATTACGATTGAACTTGATCATGACGGTTTAATGATCGATGTTAATGGTGTTTTTTTTGTATAAATTGTTGGGTTTATTAAGTTACGAATTATAATTGTAATATTATCATATGAGAATAGATCAATTGACTCTAAGAATATGTCTTTAAAATTATTATAAATATCAACATTTGATTAAAATATTAATTTATGGATGCGATTAATTAAAATAATTGTTACGGTGACAACTTTTTTTCATAATCTCAGCGTGTGTTGGCTGTAGTATTGCAGCAACAAACGAGGTAAGTATTTTTGTATCGTCTCCACAGGGATTGGTGCGCTACTTCGAACCGTTCAACAATCGTTATTGTTTTGAGTTAAGGTTTCGTAACTTGTTTGCATAAAATTAATGGAATCTAAAAGCGGAAATAAAACTACAAGTAATAAGGAATAAAAGCGTTGGAATTGGAGTTCATCAATCTTGCATCGAATATAATCTATAAATCATGCATATGAATTTTAGCGTTTTAGCGAAATTATCACGCATCCCTCGACAACGTCATTGATTTCCCAAATGACGTCGTGATATCGATCGTATCGTTTAATCGACGATTTCCCAATCAATCAAACGATCCGACACTTTGTGCGATTATCAAAACCCAAATCCATTTCTAGATTTTCTTATTTTGATAGAAGATTATTCTAAACATAGATTCAAAAGTATTTGTCAATAACAATTGAATCAAGCATGAGAATGAAAAGCAAGAATAACTTCAAAAACACATAAATTGCTAAAATCATATTTTTACATAATCATGGATTACATCTAAGCTAGAAAGAATACCTCCAATCCCAACAAAGGGAAGTTAGTTGTTCATTTTCATGACAACTATACAAAAGAGTAGAGAAAAGATGAAGATGATAACCTAAGTCTTGATTTCCCAAAGCCTTTGGTTGATTCCACAATCCAATCACTTTTGCTCCTTGAAGATCATAGCTTCTAGCCCTATTTTATCTCTTAAAACTAAATCCTAAATATTACTGAACGAAATTAAAAAGCTATCTATGAATAATATATCAAAAAAAAAACTGAAACAAAGCTTAAATACTAAAAGCTGAAATTTAGTATCTCGCCCGGCGAGATACTAAAAGTTCACCAGTGGTTTTCAGCCACGTCATCTTCAGCATTAAACCGCCTTGATGATTTCGCTGAGCGATCCAGATTTCGCTGGGCGAAAACAACTTCCACTGTTCCTGATGAACTCTCTGCCTATCTTCGCCAACCTCTCGCCAAGGGATCGCTGGGCGAAAGTGTACTTTGAAAACTCCCAAAAATCCCTGCCTGACTTCGCCAAGCAGTCGCCAAGCCATCGCTGGGCGAAAGTCTTCATGCACTCTTGATGGATTCTTGTTAATTTCAGGTCCTGGCTTGCTTTTTCCTGCATAAATGGATGGGGAAAGAAGTAAAAGCATAATTGGGCATTTGATAAGTGACTATGAGCTTTTCCCATGATAACTTGCAAAACAAGCTACTTAAGTGCTTAATTTAAATATGCTTTTTAACTCATTTTTGGCACTTATCACACTCCCCAACTTAAATCTTTGTTTGTCCTCAAACAAAGGACTCAAAAGAAATGGAAAAATCAAGGCTTTGGACTAAAGTACAATACATGCAAAGAAATGAAAAGTTTTTAGATGACATAATTCAAATGTGGATTGCGCGGGCAAGTATGAAGTTTCTCATTAATCTAGATATATACTATGAATGCGGCATAAGTCCTAAACACAAAATTCACATCACACAATTCAAGTCAATAACATAATTAACAATGAACCACACCTAACACACTTCTTTGAAAGTAAATAAGCAAATTGAAATCATGAAGTGAGGGTTTAGAACACTCATCCGGCAATTCAGCTTACATCTTGATTAAGTTATGTGTCCATCCAAATATCATCTCAAAAAGCACAAAAGCATATATCAAAAGGTCTTTGAGGGTTGTAACTTGGCTTGGTTTCCAAAAGAAATGTCATATGTGGGAAAAATTGAATTCAAATGGCCAAGCATAGAGGAACATTCTTTCTAATTACACAACTTCCTCCTTTTTCATTATCAACCCTTGGTGATTTACAAGAATTACTTTGATCTTGACAACTTTTTGATTTATTGAATTTTTCTTTTTTTTTTTCTTCTTTTCTTTTTCTTGGTTCCTTTTATTTCTTTCTTTTTTTTTTCTTTTCCTTTTTCTTTTCTTTGTTGTCAAGATCAATTTTTAAATTTCACCACTACTTGACATACACAACCTCCCTTTTCTCCCCAACTTATTCAAAATAATACCCTAATTGAATGTTCCCTTATCATTAGGCAAAGGACAAATAAACATGATGTTTAAGGGTTCAAAATGAAGGTAAGAATATCAGAATCCATTAGTGAGTTAACTATGAACTGGATTTTGAAAAACTTGGGCAAATTCACTAAGCATTGTGCTTATGAATATTGACAGTTCATAGTTAAGGATTCTGATTCATTAGGCTCAATGGGGTTATCAAATACTCACTCTCTCACCGGGTAGGCTTTTTGTGGTCAAGTGTTTCTACTCATTTTCAAAAGAATGCCTTGATCATTTCTGTGCTTTCATACGATTCAAAACAATTATCAGATTTAACATAAAACAATCAAGTGAAACAATTAATGCCGGTCTCCTACATATATGTAAAGCACTTGAGGATTCCTCACATTGAGGCTAGTTCTAAGTGGTTCACATAATAAGCATGTTATAGCGTAAAATTGTATGAGATAAATGGTGTGTAAAGTACTCATTTCAAATTCAAGTACACATCTAGAAAAGCAAGAAACAAGTAACTTGGCTTTGCACTTTGAAATAATTTCTATCATTATCATTATCATGCATCTGATACTTTGCTATTAAAGAGCTTATCAGTAAGCTTCGCTCAGCGAAGTACTTTCTCGCTCAGCGAAAATGACAGATTGCAGAATTTTCAAAAATGCAGCATCAAAAGACTTGCCACTTTTAGCTTCACCTAAGGTTACTAAAAAGCAGTAAATAAGCATAAATACTTACAAAATTGGGTTGCCTCCCAACAAGCGCTTGTTTTACGTCGTTAGCTCGACGCCTGATTCGTTAGGGTGGCCAAAACGAGACGGAACGCACATCAGCCTTAGTATTCCTATGCTTTGTGAGGAATTCCATGAACTTGCAGAACAGCTGATGTGGAGTCCATAACCTCCCTATCCAGAATATGTTGAGCAAGGAACATATGTCATCTATTACCAACTCAAATTCGGCCTTGCTCACTTTCATCCCCTCATTTTCACAAGTTTCTTCCTTGTTAAGAAACTGTTCCGTCTTCTCAATATCCATCACTTCTTCACTATCAACAACGCTGGCCTCTTCAGAATTTGACCTTTCTTGAGGAAGTTCAAATTTGTGTGGTATCTCTAATTCTTCCACTAATGTCCTTATACCACATCCTTCAAACATCGTCTCTTCCTCACTCTCATCAATATCGTCTTCAACAATCTCTCCGAACTCCATGGTGGATTGATTGTTGGTCTGGCCATCCATGATTCTAGGTAGAAAATTTAATTGAACCTGCAAAATCTCCAATTGGCATGACAAAGCTCTTAATCTATGGTTGGTATTTTGCGCGTTAATCATGGATTGTTGCATGAACAAATTCAAAGTATTTTCCGTTCTTAACATTTGTTCATCTTCATACGGGTATTGTTGAAATTGTTGATAGGATTCATAATCAAATGGATTGTAGAAGTTGAAATAATCATGATGATCAGTCATGATTTCTTTCAATGTTGAGAATCTGAAACAAGTGTAACTAACAGGAAAATTTTCTTTGCATAACAAAGAGGGTTAATGCACAAACAGATTTATAATGTACAAAAGAAATGAAAAATATTAACACGATATATACAAAAGCTCAAAACAATACAAATTATTGCGATGCTCAAAATATCTAAACACTAATCTCCGGCAACGACGCCATTTTGTTGGCTGTAGTATTGCAGCAACAAACGAGGTAAGTATTTTTGTATCGTCTCCACAGGGATTGGTGCGCTACTTCGAACCGTTCAACAATCGTTATTGTTTTGAGTTAAGGTTTCGTAACTTGTTTGCATAAAATTAATGGAATCTAAAAGCGGAAATAAAACTACAAGTAATAGGGAATAAAAGCATTGGAATTGGAGTTCATCAATCTTGCATCGAATATAATCTATAAATCATGCATATGAATTTTAGCGTTTTAGCGAAATTATCACGTATCGCTCGACAACGTCATTGATTTCCCAAATGACGTCGTGATATCGATCGTATCGTTTAATCGACGATTTCCCAATCAATCAAACGATCCGACACTTTGTGCGATTATCAAAACCCAAATCCATTTCTAGATTTTCTTATTTTGATAGAAGATTATTCTAAACATAGATTCAAAAGTATTTGTCAATAACAATTGAATCAAGCATGAGAATGAAAAGCAAGAATAACTTCAAAAACACATAAATTGCTAAAATCATATTTTTACATAATCATGGATTACATCTAAGCTAGAAAGAATACCTCCAATCCCAACAAAGGGAAGTTAGTTGTTCATTTTCATGACAACTATACAAAAGAGTAGAGAAAAGATGAAGATGATAACCTAAGTCTTGATTTCCCAAAGCCTTTGGTTGATTCCACAATCCAATCACTTTTGCTCCTTGAAGATCATAGCTTCTAGCCCTATTTTATCTCTTAAAACTAAATCCTAAATATTACTGAACGAAATTAAAAAGCTATCTATGAATAATATATAAAAAAAAACTGAAACAAAGCTGAAATTTAGTATCTCGCCCGGCGAGATTTTTCTCGCCCGCGCGAGATACTAAAAGTTCACCAGTGGTTTTCAGCCACGTCATCTTCAGCATTAAACCGCCTTGATGATTTCGCTGAGCGATCCATATTTCGCTGGGCGAAAACAACTTCCACTGTTCCTGATGAACTCTCTGCCTATCTTCGCCAACCTCTCGCCAAGGGATCGTTGGGCGAAAGTGTACTTTGAAAACTCCCAAAAATCCCTGCCTGACTTCGCCAAGCAGTCGCCAAGCCATCACTGGGCGAAAGTCTTCATGCACTCTTGATGGATTCTTGCTAATTTCAGGTCCTGGCTTGCTTTTTCTTGCATAAATGGATGAGGAAAGAAGTAAAAGCATAATTGGGCATTTGATAAGTGACTATGAGCTTTTCCCATGATAACTTGCAAAACAAGCTACTTAAGTGCTTAATTTAAATATGCTTTTTAACTCATTTTTGGCACTTATCAGTGTGTTGCTCATCATTCATCTTGGATTTTTTCATCTTTCATGTTAATCATTGCTAAATCTTCATCTTTCATCGTGGATTTCTTCACGCCGATTTCTACTTCATGTGATTTATTTGTTGGATTTGATCGTGCCGTTTCTGATTGTGGTACCACTGCTTCTATTTACGATCTCATGGAAACACTCCAATAAAAAAAATTTCATGGTAGCACTTGCCGACAGTTTTCGTAATAAAACTATAAAAGAAATAGATTTTCATCTTTTGTTAATATAGCCCACGATATGGATCATTTACTTTCTACTTTATGAAAATCAACCAATGGAGATTGGAAATGTTTGGAGAGAAAGTAACTAGACAAGAGAAGAACACATTGAGATCGTGGAGAAGTGACATCACCGTAACAATTATTTAAATTAATCACAACTGTTAGTTAATATTGCAACCAAATGTTAATGTTTGGAGTAATTTTAAAGACGTTCTTGGAGTCAATTGATCAATTCTATCTTATTATGTTATTATTCACGTAAGTAGCAAATGAGGTATTTATGAAAAATCGAAAACATCTCTTATTAAGAAATCAATAAATAAATGATTAATAAAAATATATTAAGAAATCAATAAATATAAATAAATAAATATTAACATACATAAATATAAATCATTAATAATAAAAATTATTTTTCTTTGTAGTGGTAATATATAAATGATTAATATATATATATATATATATATTAAGACATTAATAAATATAAATAAATAAATAAATAAATATTAACATACATAAATATAAATGGTTAATAATAAAAAATATTTTTCTCTATAGTGGTAATATATAAATGACGAATAAGCTGTTTTTGAATATATTTGATTAATTACTCCATAAAATAATTCAATGTAGTTTATTATAACATAATTTACGGTATTAAAGTTACAGTGTAATTTTCTTATTACCGTATGTATCATATTTTTTTTAGGAGATTATGGTTTTATTTATGGAGAGTTTACAAATGATATGTTATATTGAATTTGAAGTTGAATTCATCATTCTCGCTTACTCAAAAATCATTCTCGCGTATTCATCAAATATGTTTTCAATTTGGGTTCTCTTCCTTATGAGTAATCAATTGCTATTAAAAATCTTTTCAATAAATTTCCTTTTAGAATGATTGAAAAAAAACAAAATTTTAAATCATTTAATGGTTTTGATATCCTCATTAAAGAAATATTATTTATTTATTATTTTCTAAGAGTGTTGCATACACTCCTCAATTTTCTCTATATTTATTCTCAAATAGGTGGTATCTCTTTCTCATCATGAATATGGGTAAAAGACAAAATTCCATATTCTTTCTCTTTCGTGAATTTGATGTTCATCGCTAGAGATTTACACTTTTTTATGTGTTGGATATTGTAGGTTGGGATGTGAGCTACAATGAAAAAGAAATATGAGTTGTTGAAAGACAAAATATAAATCTTATGATAGAGTTGCTTCTACGAGAATTCAAATGTGATGGAAAAGGAACCCTTAATTAAAGGAAATAAAAAAATATATTAAATATATTTTAACAAATAAATGGAAGACTATTGAAATTCAAATAATCCAGTTGATTTAGTAGAAACTATTGAGAAAAATCTATATATAGTCTTGCCAAGTGACGGGTGTCGCAGTGATTTTCGGAGATCAAGCTATTGATTAGCGTTGACTCACTAATTTTATTTCACGACTGAACTTTTAATTTTTTAAATGAAAAGTGGAAAAAAGTTCTAAATTACCACATTTTTAAAGATTAGGGTTCGGGGGTTAGTTACGTTTAGGGAAGGTGTTAGCACCCTAAACGTTCGTAGTACTCTACGAGAACCTCTTGATTTTATTTATTTATTTTTGCTATAACTTGCTTATTTTTTTAAATGAAATAATGAATTAGAGTAGTGAGGAAAAATTGTTTTTTTTTTTGTTTTTTATGATTTGGAAGGACAAGGTCCTTTGCCTACGTACCCGTGAGGGATCAAAACCTCGTAGTTCGGGGTAAAAATGACGATTGATTTGTTTTGTGTTTTTTTTTTGTTTTTAAAAAAGGTTTTAAAGATAAAATAAAAGCCAAGTGGCAAAATGAGATTGATTTGCGTTTTTAATTTTTGAAAATGATTTAAATGTTATTAAAATGGATTAATGGTTATTTAAAGAAAATAAAAGAGAAAAAGGACACTTGATTGAAAATCAAGGTTTATTTAAGAAAAGATTTTTTATTATTTGCATGTTTTTTGTTTTTTTTTATAATGAACTAAGATTAAAAACATAACTAAAAGTTAAAAACGAGGAATTTCCGTGGTGACGTTGGATCACCATGAAATCCCTTCGAAAATAAACTAACATAATATTTTTTGTATTCTTTAAAGCGGAATAAAAAATAAAAGACATAAAGCGGAATAAATAAAGTGTGAGTGTCAGTGTATATTCTCATTTATGATTTTTACATTGTACCTAAATACATTCTAATAAAATGGAATAAAAATAACAAAATAATAAACAAAAAAGAAAGAAAAAAACAAAATTACAAATAATAAATATGCTAAGAATAAAAAGAAAAAGAAAAATGCATGAAATAAAAGGAAAATAAAAAAGATAAAAGTGCATGATGTGCTAAAAATAAAGGCAATAAAATAAAATGCATGAACTTAAATAACAAAAAAAGTCTAAAAATAAAATGCAAGGATAGATAAAAAGAAATAAAAAAAATAAATAAGAAAGGAAAGGGGGGTGCTGGGAGTAAGAAGGGGGGTTCAGGAAGTAAAGGGAAGAAGGAAGTCAGAAAGAGGACTGAGCCGTGTACTGGGCCTGAGGGAGAAAAGAAAACCGGACCGGTTCGGTCTAAGAGAACAGAACCGGTTCGGTGTCTATATAAAACAAAATGGCCGGTTTTTATTCATTTTCAAAACTCTTTCTCTCTCTTCTCCCCTTCCTCTCTTCACTCCTCTGTGAAGCTTAGCCACCAGAAAAAACCTCTGGCGCGGTGGTTGGCTGGCGGCGCCACCGTGCCGGAGCAAGTTTTGTTCCTTTTTTTAAAAAAACATTGTTTTCAAGACCCTCTCCTCTTTCTCTTTTTGAATCCGCCCCCCAAACAAACAAAACGAGGCCGAGGAAACCTAGATCTAAAACAAAAAAGCGGGGATTACCTTTTGTTTATGGTGTTTTTCGGTTTAAAAGGTTGGATTGGGTTCAGTTTTGGGATTTTAGTGGTGGTGGAGGGAGAAAAGCGTGGCTGTGTTGGTGGTTTAGGGGGGGTGGCCACGACTTTGGGTTGAGGAGGAGTGTGTGGGTTTGCAGTTTTGGCTGTGCGTGAGTGGATTGAGGGAGTGGTGGCGCGGCCGTACTGTTTTGCTTGTGTTTAGGGAGGAGGTGTTTTGGTTTTATGATGATAATGGCTGGTCGTGAGTGGATTGAGGGAGTGGTGGCGCGGCCGTACTGTTTTGCTTGTGTTTAGGGAGGAGGTGTTTTGGTTTTATGATGATAGTGGCTGGGCGTGAGTGGATTGAGGGAGTGGTGGCACGACCGTACTGTTTTGCTTGTGTTTGTGGTAGCGTGTGCTGATTGGGGGCCGTGGGTTGTTGTGGGTGAGGCCGTGAGTGGCTGTACGTGAGTTAGGTGGTTGTACGGTATGGTGTTTGGTGACTGGTTGGTGTGTGTGTGTGTTTCTGAGTTTTCCTGTTGGATTATCGTGTTCCCCCCCTTTTGCTGATGACTGACTGACTCTAATATACACTAATTTGTCATCACTGTCCATAAAGGACAATGAATGACAGCTTAAATGACAAATTAAAACAAAATAAATATTAACAAAGTCTACTCTACAAAAAAGGTCAGATATTTAAAAAAGGTAAGTGAATAAAAAGGAAGAAAAAATAAATAAAAATGCTAAATAAAATAACAATAAAAATATTTAAAAGAATAAAGATAGAAATAAAAACAAAAAGACGGACCCGGACGAAATTAAAAAAATGAGGTATTTTAAAATACCTCTCTGTCAAAATTTCGTCTGAGACGACAAAAAATTCCGAACTAAAAAGACGAGTAAAAAAATAAATTTTAGGTCAAAAATTGGGGTATGACAACGGGAAAGAAAGACAAGAGATTTGGATCAAGTGAAGTGCATTAAAGATGAAGAGGGTAAACCTATTGTTTAGAAAAGAGATATAAAGGATTGATGGAAGAAGTATTTCCACAACTTATTTAATGAAAGTCATGGGATATTACCAGATTCGAACATGATAGACATTAGAGTGGAGGATGTAAACTATAACTACTATAATTCAAGAACACGAGTTAAAAGAAGCCTTGAAAAGGACGAGTAATGCCAAACTAATTGGGCTAGACAACATACCCATTGAAGTGTAGAAAATCCTTTGAGAAAGAGACATTATAGGTCGATCACCAAATTTTTTAACGAAGTTATGAGGTAATAGTAAATATCGGGTGAGTGGAGAAAAGACACTTTAATTTTGATCGATAAGATTAAGGGGGATATACAAAATTGTGCAAACTATGTTGGAATTAAACTTATGAGTCATACCATAAAATTATGAAAAAGAATGATTGAACAGAGACTAAGAAAAAAAAAATACTTGAGTTACGTATAATCAATTTTGGTTTTATGCGTGGAGGTCGACTATGAAAATGATCTACTTACTACGACGTATTACGGAGTGATATTAGATTGATATAAAAACAATTTATTTATGTTTTTGCTAAAATTGTCAAAAATATAAAAATTTATCACACGTGCTTAACACAACTATCCAAATATATATAATTTGTTGATTTGGTGTTAACTTCGTCGGAATTCAATGGAAATCCGCTCCAAATATTTGTAACATAGTATATATATGAGTAAAACAAAAAGAGAGCAGAGGAGCTGAGTAAAAAACATACAACTAAACCAAAAAGTGTAAAACCAAATTGAAAAGCAAATAAGAGAAACTAGATGAACAATAACTCACAAAAGCCACGGGGGATCTCTCATGAACAAGCAACAACTGAAAATCGAGATGATATTGAAACAAGTTGAACTATCCCACCCTCTAAAACAATTTATTTGTTAGGATAAAAATACTTATTTGAAATAAAATAGAGTTGTAAACTACATATATATACTTTATATTTATAAAACTAAATATCTTAATACAACAATATAATATATATTTTTATAAAAACTATACAATATTACAACTTATACTTTTCGTAAACAAAAAACTATATAATTTATACTAAACTTATTTTAAATTTATGCTGAATTATATGTCAAATAGCTTAAATATTCACCAACTTTACGACAGATGTATTTTTTTGTGTAAATTAATTTTGAATTCAATTTAAAATAGTATTTTTTAAAAATAAAATTTAATAAGCATGTTAATTGTCCGTGCTTGGCACGGGTATCATACTAGTTATTCCATAAAAAAGTCAAATATTTCAATTTCCAATGCATTGATTACATAAACTTTTTAAAAAAGTTACTCCCTCCATAACAAAATATAAGCAAAATTCAACCATTTCAGTTGTAACTAATTATAAGCAAAATTGACTTTTTTTGTCATATTTAAGGATAATATACCTGAAATACCCTTACTTTAATTTTTTAAATGCACACACGTTTAACAACAACACCTTGAAAATATACTACTGTACACCACAATTAATGAGGGCAAAATAGGTTATTTAACTTAAATTAAATAACACAAACCACATTCCTTAAAAAATGTGAATTGGTCAAATTTGCTTATAAAAAGTTATGGAGGGAGTACTATTTAAATGTCTTAAAAAATGTCCCAGGAGTACTCGTTAACATTTCCCTTTATTTTATTAGCCCACTAATAGTAATAACAACATAACTAGTAGGGTGATGCAATTTGATTTGATTTGATTTTATTATAAAAACAGAAGTTTCAACAAAAGGACAATTGATGCATGATTCAGATTTCAGAGGATTTGTGTTTGATTTTATAATAAAAATAGCCTGCTGTTTTTTTTTCATAGCCTTATCTTCAAAATGTTCATTTTCATCAAGATGATCATCTTCATTAAAAAGAAAAATTGGATCCCCAAACTTCAACGAATAAAAATGTAAATTACAATAAATTCATACTTTACCAAAACAAAAGGATAACCCTAGCAAGAGTTGTAAGAACGTTGTTTAAAGAAAAAAAGAATTTATAATTAAAAAAATTGTCTTAAAAATATAAGTAAAAAACTATGAAAAATATTAATTACAACATTTTTTATACAAAAGTTATGTTTTTATAGTTCCTTAAACAATACACATTTGCTAGCATTCTAAAATAAAATAGTAATTAATTGATGTCCCCAAAAAATGATTTCATTTGTGATTGCACCCTAAAAGGTCCTTAGGACGGTCACGAGAGTGTTATTTTCCTTTTTCCTTTATTTTTCTGTTTACATTTTTGGTTGAAAGAATGGGTTCAACAGTCATCTTCACGGTTCTGTCAAAAAAAAGTCATCTTCATGGTATCACATATCTTGTTGACCATAGTTTAAACTTCAATTTGAGTCAAGTGTGCCACAATTGATGGCCTTCTCTTTCATTTATATTGCAATTCATAGCCCTTAGCCCGTTGTTACGTTTTTTTAAATATAAAATCACTTTTAAAAACAAAATAATCACTTTAAGAAGTTTTCCTCTACTTTTTCGGTGTGTTGACATAAAAACATAAAATTAAGAACACTAAATGTGTATGTAATTGAGGCATGTCGGACATTAAATATGAGTATCGTTTTCACTCAGAATTCAAACATTGATTCGATCGGATAGTGAGAATTTAACTCTGACCGTTAGACTAAACCTCATTAGTGCAAGAACTTTTTTAAACAAAATTTTAGTTTAATTAATAATGTATATTGAAAACAATATTTAATATAGACATTATTTACCAATTGTTAAACCTTGAAATAGAAAAGTAAAATTGGATTCTAACACAAATATAATTGGTTTTGCATATTTTGGTTGCATACAACTTGTCTTAATATATTTCCAACAATTACCATCACATTCTGAAGAAAAAAAGAATTCAAGATACGTACAACCAATCAAATAACAACCGTTGGAATCAAACTTGCAGCATAAACTACAAGTATACAATTCCCCATTTAACTATCGACCGAGCTAGACACAAATATGTTTAAAATTGACTTCGAAAAATATATTTGAAACGAAAAAGATTTGAAGGCCTAAAAAACTTTGGGGCCTAAAACCTTTGCTTTAGTGGTGGCCTCTTTAGGTTGGCCCTGCCTCTCCTTGCAAGAGAGTTTGAGAAAAACTAGAATTGAAGATAAAAAAATATTTAAAACTGAAAAATTGTTTTGAGTAACTTCTAATTTTTTTTTTTAAGAAAATGATTTACATTATAGTAAACAAACACTAAATAGTAGATTATGATTTTTCTTAAAAAACTTCAAAGTTACTTTATAAATTATCGAAGATCTAAATTATATTTTTATAATTCTTAACAAACATAGACTCAATTTCAAACGTCTTGATTGAACTCATACTGTGTTGCGGGTCTTGGGGGAAATTTCTAAAACAACTTCAAAGAAACTCATAGTTCTTGGACTAGGACAACATATAAAATTCATGAACGAAACAGCTCATTAGACCATTTACAATGGTTGTTTACATTCAACACCCTTCAACACACACTTTTTTAATTCCCAACACTCCACATCATTTTCTCTCTCTTCCACATAATAATTCAACACACCATTCAACAAATACCCTCTCCAATGGTTTTTCATTCAACACTCTACCCCACCACTTTTTATTTCATATTCTTATTTAATTTTATATTTTGTTTTTATAATTACATAAAATTACAATTATTAATTATAATTAAATTAAAATAATAAAAACTTAACAATTTATTTTTTAGTGTTTTTGTAAAAACAAAATTTATTTAAATAATTTATTTTTATTTTCTTAAATTAAAATGCAATACAATACATTAAACACGCGGCACACAAATAACTTAAAATGCAAGACAACAAATTAAGCACACGACACAAGTAACTTAATTAGTACGATACAAATCATCTTTAATCATGAAACATTCCAAACTTTTCCCATATGTGCTTCACTAGATCTGCTTGCAATTCGCGATGAACATTTGGATCACGCAATTCGGATCTAGCACGCACATGATTTGCAAAAGCGGGTAACACCTCGGTCGAGTATGGTTGCGGTGTACTAGATCCACTTGCCTCAGATTGCTCAAAATCGGTCCAACGTTGAGCATATGTATCTCGTTCATCCTCAACAATCATATTATGTAATATGATGCATGACCTCATGATGATACCCAAATCGGCTATGTCCCACAAGCGAGCTGGTTCACGGATGATTTTAAATCGAGCTTGAAGCACTCCAAATGCACGTTCGATGTCCTTCCGACATCCCTCCTGAACTTTTGCAAATAACTTATCGGGTTCACTTTGAGGAAGTCTAATCGATTTGACAAAAGTTGGATAAGAAGGGTAGATACCATCAGCTAGATAGTATGCCATGTTATAGGGACGTTGATTCACAAAAAAATTCACACTTAGAGCCTTTCCTTGTTCCACATCATCAAACACTGGTGACCGGTCTAGAACGTTTATATCGTTCAACGTTCCCGGACATCCAAAAAAGGCATGCCAAATCCATAGATCATGAGATGCAACTGCTTCAAGAATAACTGTGGTGGTTCCCTTATCCCCCCTAGCAAATTGACCTTCCCATGCTTTAGGACAATTTTTCCACTCCCAGTGCATGCAATCAATACTCCCGATCATCCCTGGGAACCCCCGCATTTCACTTACATGTAGTATTCTTTGCAGATCATCTTGGGTTGGTGCTCTCTGGTACTCTTGCTCATACAATTGTATGATTCCTTTACAGAATCTACGTAAGCACTCCAATGATGTAGTACCTCCTATTTTGATGTATTCATCGACCGCATCTGCTGCCACACCATATGCTAGCATTCGCATTGCTGTGGTACATTTTGCTAAGGGTGATATACCTTCTTTATTGGCTGCATCAACTCGTTGGGTGAAGTAGTTATCACTACTTGAAAGGTCCCCAACGATTCGAAGGAAAACATGTTTTTGCATCCGGTACCGACGACGAAACATTGCATCGTCATATGTAGGCTCATTGGCAAAGTAGTCGTCAATTATTCTTTGGTTTGCCGCTGCATGATCTCTATTGAGATATTTTCTACTACGAGGTGCACTATCTTCCAATATTTTGTTTCGACGCTCTCTGAATCGGCTGGCGATATAAGTTTCTTCCATTTCACATTTTTGTTTGTAGGCTGCGATATCAAAAGGATATTCTGATGGATCCATTAATAGTTTTTTGTGATATTTTGAAGTAGATTGAATGAGATTTGGGATATTGGTGATTCAATGTATGTATCTCTGAGTCCCTATATACAAGTACATTAAGTGGTGGACATTGACGGATTCGAAATAAGTTATTGTATTGAGTTAATACTCAGATAAGGATTGGGTGGTACATATTCAAACACAATAATTTCCAAACATTAAAGCCAAAAGTCACGGACAATTATTAAAGCAAACACAACAGATATCACTGACAATTATTAAAGCAAACACTACAGCCAAAAGTCACGGACAATTATTAAAGCAAACACAACAGATATCACTGACAATTATTAAAGCAAACACAACAGATATCACTGACAATTATTAAAGCAAACACTACAGCCAAAAGTCACGGACAATTATTAAAGCAAACACTACAGATATCACTGACAATTATTAAAGCAAACACTACAGCCAAAAGTCACGGACAATTATTAAAGCAAACACTGGGGACTTGATTGAAATTTGATTGAAATTACTTGATTGAAATTAATCAACGGACAATTTCATTACAACCACAATTTGATTGAAATTACACAATAACTCATACATTACAGCCAAAAGCCACAGACAATTTGATTGAAATTAATTTTCAAACAGCTCTTGGCTCAACATATCCAACAACTTTTGCTTCCGATCATCGAGATTCTCCTCGGAACTGTTTTAGATACATTTTCATTTTCTTAGCATGAGTCTTTTCTTTCATCAATTGGTTAGCCTCCTGTTGCACCGACGCTATCTTGTCCAATCGTTCAAGCTCTTTCTCCTTGAATTGTTTGAATTCAGCCCACTCTTTATCCACCACCTCCAAGGCAGCTTCCTTACTTTTCTTTTTACATTTTTTCTTAGCTGCCTCCCTACCCATTGGACGAGCAGTAGATCCTACAGAGTTTGAGCCACATGCATCACTGTCGTGAGATCTCTTAGATCCACTACTGCCTGAGCCAATATTTCCTACTTGACTACCATAACGTGGTTGATCACGGAGAGCGTGCCATTCTGCCATTAAAGTAAACTGAATATTCTTCCCACTTGCGTATAATTCCTGCGCTTTTGCCAAAATATCATTCTCCGACCAACCGCTTCGTTGCAAACGCTTAGCGCTTTCATAAGCGCCAATCCATTTATTCAGTATTTTGTTCATATAATTAAAACGGTTTCGGCATGCAACACCATCACGCGGATGATCGAATGAGCAATGCTCATTACAATACTCAGCAATTTTACCCCAATATGTTTCACCTTTCTGATTTCTCCCAACAACACTGCTTGTTCCATATTTAATCCACCCACTAATTAGCACCAAATTTTGTTCAGTGTTCCATGCTGGTTGCTGGGCTTTCTTGCTCTTAAGAGTTGAATCCTCTGGATTTGGAGTGACTTCGTTACCACTTGTCATGCCACCAAGAGTTATTTGTGTTGAAAATTCAGGAAATTCAGGTGCACCAACACTCGGAAAGTTTTCATTTCCCATTGGCATATAACCATTAAACGGGGGTGTTTGAGATGGATATCCCATCATAGATCCATAATATGGATTAAAGTTTGGAACAGAGGATGGGTGGTTGAAATTTGGTGCAAAACCAAAATTATGCATGTTTTGAGGACGTTGGTTTGGAAATTGATTTGGATGTTGATAATTGTTGGGATTTTGGTAGCTAAATGGGTAATTAGAAGAATTCTGGGTGTTGAAATTATTATTATTGGGATCCATTTCACTCAAAAGAAGTTTAAAACTTCAAAAGGATAGCTAATAGAAGGATAGTAATAAGCTTAAGATACTGAAAAACTTGGTTTTTTTTGTGTCCAAATGAAATGAACCAAGTCTCTATTTATAGAGGAAAAAAAATCATGAATTTTGGTAATTTTTTTTTTTAAAATTAATTTACAATGAAATAATTGAGTTGAAATTATTAAGATAATAAAAATCCAGCAAACCAATCACAATTCACCACGTGTCAGCCTTTATCCAAAAAGCTTCCTTCTCTCTCCGCGTTCTGCGCGTGACGCGCCCTGTCGGCGCGTGTTTCACACGCGCCTGAAATCAGCAACTCAGAAGCTGCCACGTGTCCTCGGCAATGGCTTTCAACACAGTTTAATATATTCAACACTTCTCTCTTCCACATCACCATTCAACACACTCTCAACACACCATTACACCATATTTTCCCATTCAACTCCACATTCAACAGGCCATTGCACTTGGTCTTATAGAAAATCTAACGACCCCAGCTAGCTAAAAGTCCAAACTTTATTAAAAGGTAAAATGAAATATATTATCAATTAAAAATAAGTCCTTCCGTTGCAAGATATACCTAAAGGTCAAATTCTACCATAAAAGCCACGTTTAACAAATAAGTGATTCCTGTCTTCTATCAGACAATACCCCATTGAGCAATGTTGATTATTTTGATCAAGAATTCGCCGCCGCACCAAATCATCCTTAGTCGAGATGCGATTAAGAAGCAACAGCCGGACAAAAATATTTATTTTAAGCGGAACTGCTTTTAACCATAAAACTTGATTATTAAACTTCTACACCCAACGATCCCCTACCTCCACCTATAAAACAACTGAAGTTAAACACTCGACACACTCCCCCACCAACTCCTCCTCCCAAGCAAACGACCTCCTCCACCATTTCACGCCTCTCCATTCACACCCCAACCTAGAGAATGCATTTCGGTTACAATTGTCAATTTATTATCCGCCAACTCATAAAGTCGTCTAAATCCAACATTAAAAAGAGAACCATCAAGCCAAGGATCCCTCTAAAACAGGACAGAGGAACCATCACCCACCTTACGGCTAGTATTATCTAATAACCACCCTCCATCTACCAAGCCAGCTCCGTCTCTCATCTTATTCACAATCTGCCACCAAACAGATCTAGTTCCTCCCCCAAAACACAACCACATCCTTCCTCCCTTTACTGAGCCCCAACACCCTATACCATAAACTCTCCCTCTCTGCCAGCATCCTCCAATGCCACTTACCAAGTAAAGTTAAGTTAAAATCTTTTAACTTCATGACCCTCTAACCACCATTTTCTTTTTTCAAACAGATCGTATCCCATTTAATCCGGGATATTTTCCTAAAATCCCACATCCCACAAAAAAAATGCATTTAATAAAGATTCAAGAGAAGAGATGATACCTGAGGGAGCAAGGAAGAAGGAAAGAAAATAGACCAGTATAGAGGACAGAACAGACTTCAAAAGAATCAGACAGCCCCCATTGAGAGATTCCCACTCTTCCACCCCGACAACCGATTTTTAATATGATCCAACATAGGAGACCAAAAATTAAGTTTTTGAGGATCTCCACCTATAGGCAACCACAAGTACAACAAAGGAAGACACCCATGTTTACACCAGTGCCACCTCATTCAACCACGAATCATAGCCATTAACACCAAACAACATACTTTTGAGGAAATTCACTTTTAATCCAGAAATTTCTTCAAACATAATTAACACAACTTTCAAAGCTCTAACATTTGCCCAACTTTTAACCCCCACCAATAAAGTATCGTCTGCAAACTGTAAATGGGAAATGGAAACAGTATTATGCGCCCCTAGACCATAACCAGAAAACAGACCTGCCTCCACTAAGCATTCATTAAGACGTTTAAACCTTCAGCCGTTATCAAAAAAGAAATGGAGAAAGAGGGTCTCCTTGACGGAGATCTCTTTCCAACTTAAATTCTTCGGTCGGGCTGCCATTCACAAGTGGTGATGCCGATGTCGTGGTCACAGATTCTAGAATCCACTTATGCCACAAAGTTGAGAAATTCATTTTCACCATCACATCCTCCAATAACCGTCAATTCACCGAATCATAGACTTTCTCAAAATCAACCTTAAATAATAATATTTCTTTCTTTAAACCACACACGTCGTCTACAATCTCATTAGCAATAAGAATACCATCAAGAATATACCTATTTTTAGCAAAAGTTGATTGAGAGTCAGAAACAACATTGCCAATAATTTTCTTCAACATGTCAGCAAACACTTTCGATAAAATTCTGTACAAACAACCCACCAAGTTAATAGGTTCAAAATCTGCCAATTATATTATCCATTAGTTATTACTTATTAATGGTCTGTGTGCGTATATTCCTTAAAAAATAGTTTTTTTTTTTGTGTGTGTGTGTATATATATATATATATATATATATAGATATTATTTTGGGTCAAAAAATATTTTCTTGTGTTAATCCTCCGGTTATCAAGGGAATTGGGTCTTGGTAATTCAGAGTCCGATCGGGAGGTAAGTAAAGTCGGACTAAGAAGTGTTCCATCCAAGAATCGAATCTGGGTTCTTCTAAAAGATTTGTTTTTTGATGAGTTTGATTAACCACTTGAGTCAAATCATTTGGTTGGTAAAAAATATCTTTCATTTTCCATGTTTTCATTAGACTTATTCTCCTAAATTCAAGCCAAACCTTTAGTTTTTTATTTACTACTCCATTCGTTTCTTTTTAGTTGTCGTTTTAGAATATTACATTCAAATTAAGGAAGTGAATTTTTGGAGTAATTTTTTTTATTATACACTCATTTTGATCCCCCATAAATTTCTATTTTTTTTAACATACACTCTCCCTTTTCAATAAATTTGATTCCCGAACTTTCTTCCATAACATACCATTGTTATACTCTATCTCCAACAGTTTTTTTGCACACACTCTATCTCTCTTTCATAACAAACATTTTTTTAAATAATTGTAAAGCAAATAAATTTGTTCAACTTGCTTAAAAAAATTGTTCAACTTTTCTCTTTCTTTTCGTTCCAACAGGTCTTTCACTCTTTTTTCTTTTTGAACATTCATGGAGTCTTTTATTTTTTTTAATCAGAATTGTTCTTCTAATTTGCAGTTAATTTTTTTTAACAATGTTAAAATATAAAATTTCTACTCTTCCATTATTATAAGTAACAAAACTTTGTTTAAAAAAAACAAATTTGAATTTTCTAAATACAAAGCATTAATTAGTTTTATTGATAAATAACAAGTATTGAATAATTGAGAAAAAGTATAATTGACAAATTATATTCTTAAAAATCAATACAACAATAAAATAAAAACATAAAATCAAACAAGAAACGACACTTAAAAAGAAAACGAAAGGAGTATTATTATTATTATCTAATGAACCCAAACTTAAAATTGTTGAGAGAATAAAGGGGAATTTTTTTTTTCTGACCCTGTTGGCCAAAAAAATGATTTTTTTGACCCCCTTTGAAAAATATTTACCAAAATGACCCACTTTCATTTTTTGTGGGTTTTTTTTGTCGTTTAGTGCCATTACCGCCATTTCAATTGGCGGTAATGGCCATTTTTTCAAAGGGGGCGCAGGCCTAGGCTAGGCTTTTTTTTTTTATTAATTTTTTTAGCCCATTACCGCCAATTGGGCCGGCGGTAATGGCTTTTCCTTTTTTTTTTTTCCGTTTTATTATTCCCCCACCCCTATAAATACCCCACACCACCCCTTTCATCCAAATTAACTCAAATTTTTTCATACATTTTTCTCGCTTCAATTCCACATTATGTCTGACTCTGATTCAGATACAATTTCTCCTGCTTCTCCTCCTCCTCCTCCTCCTCCTCCTCCTTCCCCTTTAAGATTGGTCACTGTTAAATTTGATCAATATATACTGTCGTAGTTTGGTAATAAAATAAAAAAACCAAAAAAATAAAAAAATAAAAAAATTGATTTAAAAAAAATAATTACATCATTTAAACGATGCTATTTTTTTCCTTCTAAACCAGTTACCCCAATGTAAATTATGACTTCCCGTAGCACAATTTATTTTTTTGAGTTCGTACGGGTCGTTGGGGTTGCTGTTGGTCTTCCTCTTCCTCTTCCACTTCCTCGTCGTTTATTTCAGCTTCATTTGTTTCCAAATTTGCCTCATTTTGCACTTGTGGTGGGACAGAGTTTGTCCAAATATCATTTACAAAATCGTCGTCGTTAAACCCCGCAGCCAGTGTTTCTATGGGATTGGTTTGTGTTTGTGGCCATTGTGGGGTGTAGTTTGTTTCTGGATAATTTACAATGGTTGGAGGGGTTGGTAGGTTGAAAGAGGGGTATTCAGGGTAACTGCTGTGGGGTGTGTTTTGGGTTGGAATAAAGTCATCGATGGAATAGTTTGATGTTCGGGAGCTTTCTCCATGATGACTCTGTTGGGAGTAGCTAGGATATGGTATTGGGGAGTGTTGCGGGAACTGGTTTGTGGATTGTGGTGGGGATTGGTAGGTCTGGCTGTAGTTGTAGTCGGTGGATGGGTTGAAGCTTGAGTCAAAGTAAGTTGGTGTAGGTGTAATGAATTGGTTAAAGGGTGGAGGGGTATCTGACCAGATGTTTGCATCTGGCACAAAGGAGGGGTTTGGTGGTGTTTGATAGGTTGTTGGTGCTGCGGGATATTCCGACGACAGTTGTTGTAAAATTCTGGAACATTCTTCCATTGGGTTTCGCAACAGCGCTTCTCTAGAAATCCACAGATGATCTCTAAAAAAGGTCTAATACCATTCAAAATATTGACGGTTTAGATAAACCAAATGGTTATATTTAACTCCATCAAGTGCTAATTGAAGACGATTGTTCCAATTTTGTATTTGAAACTGAAATTGATCTCCCCACGAGCCTTTTATTTTTTTATTCGCCAAAGATATAATGTGGAAATGTGTCATATCTTCTGGCACGGTGGGTGGAAGTTGAGGTAAGCCAAATTGTAGTCTGACTCTATCTGTATGATGCCTTTCGACTATCTCGAAACAGATGAGATACGTGTTTGCAGACCATATCTGGCTTTCCTCTTCGTTGCTGTAATGGAAGTGGAGATAGGGCCTCCAGCAAAACTGTTTAAAAAGAGGAATGTTAGTATTTTAATGTTGCTTAAAAAGTAATCCCGACAATAAAAAGTTAAGTTTCATACCTGATCGTATGTCATATTGTCGATTTTTGAACGTGTTGAAAGGAGATTATGCCAAGGATTTTCCATAAATTTACTCTCACGTTCTAGCCATCTAGTTAATATTATTAAAATTAGATAATTAATATACCTGATAAATGAATTTAAAAATTAATAAGAAATAATATATTTATTTAACTTACATAGTTGCCAAAGGAGGTTGTCTTTCAGCTTGTGGTGGGTTCTTTGGCACGGGAGATATGCATGACATTCTTGACCAAGCCCATGCCTGTAGGAGTATTGTGCACCCAGTTGTGTCACTAACGCCATTTATTGCGGCGTCACACATAGCTCTGTAAAGCGTGGCCAAACAAGCAGAACCCCAACTGTACTGTCCAATCTCCTGTGGTGATTTATTCAACAATGGCAACCATTTTATATGTACAAGGTTGCCAGAAAAATTAGGCATTAAACGAGTGCCTATCAAGTATAAAACATATGCTCTAAACAGGTGCTGAACTGTGGGGGGACCTACTTCCCCATTACCTACAATATAAGATTCTAACCAACTTAATCTTATTTGCAGACCGTCACGCCTTTTTTTATTAGGCATTGCTCCTAAAATTTCTTCAACTAATTCCCATTTTACGGTCGTAGGTCCGGTAACCGGTGCACCGTTAACCTTTAAACCAGGAGCATATGAACGTCTTCTAACGTTATTGTACACTCGCCTGATGGAAAAAGGAATGTGTGTGTCTCTGGCCTCCATCGTTCTAATAAAGCGGTTATTAGACGATTATCGACCCTGTATTTATTAATCTTAGTAACCTCCCATAAACCAGCTACCTTTAACATATCGACAATGGACGACGGCACGGCGAATTCCACTATATGACAGCGATTCCGAATATAATGTTTTTCCTCGTCCTACAATAAAAAATTAACGAACGATTAATCATCCACATTTGAGAGTTTTAATTGATTTTGTGAACTATATACTGTGTGAAATAAATAAATTAACGAACTTAACGGAAAAAATTATCAGATAAAATTAATAAAATAAACTTACGTTTAGTGTTTCTGAAATATGACGGGATCTATGTTGGTTGCCTAGATGAAGGAATTGTTCCATCTTGAATTGGTTTTAAAACAACGACAACTTAGAAAAAATTATAGTGAACGAAAAATATGAAGGAAGTTCGAATGTTTTGTGTAAAGATAGAACGTAGAATCCTTCAATTTATACTGAAAAAATAAATGAAAGAAGATGCATTCACATATGTATTGTTCACTCACGGATTAAAACATGCCTTTCATTTCTGCACCGTCCAAGTCCCATCATGCATCATTGCCATGCACTGTAGCACGTGGAATGAAGATTCATTACCGCCAAATGGACTGGCGGTAATGAATGGGCCAATTAAATGTTGCCACGTGGCATTGGTCTTGCATGGCTTTTGTTTTTTCAATTTTACACCGTCCGCGTGTACATTTCCATTTGTTTTTTGCCTGCTTTGTTAATGTATCACCTGACCAAAAGTAACTCATTACCGCCAAATTATTTGGCTGTAATGAACTAGCCAATTGTAACACTCCACGTCCCATATTTGCTTGCCTATAAATGTATTGAATCGTAACAATTTATAACATGCAAATTGTGTTAACACACATAGAAAACAACTATGGCACACACCAGAAAATGTATTTTTCATTGTTCATTACAACGGAAAAGTTTTAAGAAACCAGTTTGGTTCATTTTTTGAAAGTTGTCATACCCCATTTTTTGACTCATATTTTTCTTTGTTTATTATTCTTTTATTGTGCATTTGCTTCATTATTTTTTTTTAATTTCTTACTTTTATCTTTTTATTATCTTTATTTCTTTCATCTTTATTTTTGGATTTTTATTTATTAATATTTATTAACATTATCATTACTATTATTATTATTAATATTTCTATTATCACTATTTTTATTATTAATATTATTATTATTGTCTTTTTTCATTAATATTCATTAATATTATTATTATTACCTTTTCATCAATATTATTATTTTTATCTTTTTCATCATCATTATTATTATCATCTTTATTACTATTATCATTATTATTTTTGTTTCCATTATTACTTTTATTATTACCATTACTATTATTATTATTTGTTTTATTGTTTTATTTTAAAAGAAAATGAAAAAAGAAAAAAGGGGAGTTCGCAGAGCAAAGTTCCCATCGCTCTGCGAGCTCAGCAATTTTTTGCAGATTTTAATTTCTTTGATTTATCTTTCTTTTGTTTTCATTATAGTTATTATTATTATCATCTATCATTATTATTATCACTGTTATTGTCAATTTTGGTTGTGGGATTCAGCAAGGCAAGAAATTAAACATGTGACATTAAAGGTTAAGGTGAGAAGGTTTTTGTTCCAACCAAGCATGTGCCAAGCAAGTTGGCTTGCCCTTGGGCAGCTCTCATCCCTCCCAATTGCCTGCAACCTGACCCTGCCCTTGCCAGCCAGCAGCTTGCTCTCTTTTCTTCCTTCCTTCTCCACCAAAATCAGTCAAACATAGAGGCCTTTTGCTTGCCCAAGAGCTGGTTTTTGCTGCCCTGTTTCAGCAGCTTTTCTTCCCTTCTTACACCAGCCCACATGTTCCTTTTGTTTCCCCCAACCTCTGCACATCACAGTGCACGTTTTCCTTGCTTGACCTCTCAAGATTGCAAGGATTAATCCCAAGAACAGCTCAAGTTGCAACTGCCCTGTTTTTCACACTTTTTCATCATCATTTCTGTTAAGATCAGCTGCTTTGATGGCTGGATTTGGCCAAAGTCTTGACCAAGGTTGCAAGGCAATGTCACCTCTTCCCTTTTGCATTAAATGCAAAGCAAATAGCCTGGTTTTTAGCCCACAAAACAGCTGGGCTCTATAGATTTTCCATCATTGCAATGGATCCTCATTTTTGCCTATTTAAGGAATGCATTCCATAAGGATTCCCACACAATTGAACCATTCAATACACATAATTTTAGAGCAAAAACATAGTTCTTCCAGCAAGAAAACACCAGTGTTACTATCATCCATTCATCAACATTTCAAACCTTGCAAAATTTACAACCATTCAAGTCCTTTCCTATCTCTTGCATCTCAAGCCATTGCTAGGAGTTTGTAAGTCATTCTAACCTTTTATATTTCATTTGCATGCTATTTGCATCTGTTTTAATTCCTGTTTGATTCAGCATTTTTCTGCATCACTAGTTTTTGTTAAAAAACTCATTTTTTCATTAAAACCACTTTTGAAACTTCAAAGGAATCTCAAATTTGCAAAACACCAAATTGATTTGTTTTAAACCTTTTCTTGCTAATTTTCAAAGCTTTTTAATCCCCCTTAAGGTTCTGAAGATTGTTCAGAAGCAGCTTCTGAACAGAAGTTCAGAAGCAGCTTCTGAGTTCAGTTTTTTCGCGGATTTCGCAGAGCAAAGTCATGGTCGCTCTGCGACCATGACAAAACTTGGGTTCGCAGAGCCAAGTTCAGGTTGCTCTGCGAAAATGGCAGAACTCAGAATCTGAGTTCAGGCTTCTAAAAAGCCAATTTTTGAGGTTCTCACTTAAAAGATTCAGAACCTAAGAGGATTAAAACCCATTTTGTTCAAAACATAACAAAAAGTTTTGCATATTATTGGAAATTTCACAAGTTTGAGCATTAATTTTGGATAACTTGCGAAACAAGTTATGTTCATTAACTTTCAAAATCAAACTTGAGCAATAAGCCATGTTCATTATTTTCAAAACCAATCTTGAACAACAACCTTGTTCATGAATTCCAATCAAAATTGAACTTGAGCCGAACTTGTTCATTTTTCAAAATCAAGCTTAAACTTTGAGCCGAACTTGTGCATTTTCCAAACTTATGCATCTTTTCATGAACTTGTTCTTGAGTTCCAATAACTTGAGCAACAAGCTATGTTCATTATTTTCAACAAACTTGAACAACAAATTTGTTCATGATTTTCAACAAATTTGCTTAAAGTTCCAACACGCGTGAACAAAGCTTGTTCATTCTTGCATCATAAGCTTGAAACAAACTTGTTCATCCTTTCAAAATTTGAACAACATTTGCTCAAGGTTGCAACAACTAATTTGAACAACAAAATTTTCCTTAGGTTTTTAAACCAAGTGTTTTGTTCCTTTTTGAGATCTCTTTGAGTTTCAACAAAAACTTGAATGAAAAAGGAATGGTTTGACGTATGTCTCTCCATTCCCCGGTTGCACGAATGTTTGACGTATGTCTCGTTGTTCGGGCAATCGTCATTCTATTTTCGACGCGTCCAACGCGCTTTACCCTTTATTGGTCCTTCATGACCAATCCAACCTTTCTTGGTCCCCCGTGACCATTTTAAACTTTTCTTGATCCCTCGTGGTCAATTTAAACTTTTTTGGCCCCCGCGGCCAATTCAAACCTTTTTACGCCCCTTGCGCGTTTTCCAACGGATACCATCGCCCTAGCGCGAGTCCGTTCCTTTTTTCATTCAAACATTTTTACGCCCACGCGCGTTTTCAAACGGATACTATCGCCCAAGTGCGAGTCCGTCCTTTTTCATTTAAACTTTTTACGCCCGCGCGCGTTTTCAAACGGATACCATCGCCCGAGTGCGAGTCCGTCTCTTTTTTAATCAAATCCTTTTTACCTTCATTAAGCTACCCTCATAACGGTAGTAGGTAAAAACTTTTTATCGGTCTTCATTAAGCTATCCATACAACGATAGTAGACCGCGTTTCCTTTTTTCACTTAACTTTTTCGCCCGAGCGCGACCAAATCTTTTTCATAATTAAAATCAACCAACACACAAATTTTTTCTACCAAAGAACTACGTAAGCTTTGAATTCTCCATCGCACCGGGAGATACGTAGGAGCATGATTCACATCTTGTCAAGCACATCAATAAAAAAAACTTTCTTTTTCCTCTTTACATATTTTTTTCTTTTTTCCTTTTAATATATTCAAGCATGCAAGCAAAACGTTAAAAACACTATAGCCTTAGCTAACTAGGAGGTTCCCGTTGAGTACAACGGATGTGAGGGGTGCTAATACCTTCCCCTTGCATATTTGACTCCCGAACCCAAAATCTCTAACATTGTGGTAATTTCGAACTTTTTCCCCTTTTCCCCGAAAAATTAAAAGTTCAGTCGTGATTTAAATTTAGTGATTCAACGCTTCTCAATAGCTTGATATCCGAAATTCGACGCGACAAAAGTGAACAAAGAAAATGTTTTAACATGAGTATCAAAAACACGTTTGATCACTTGAAAAAAAGAATAGAGCAAAAGTTACACCTAAGTGATTCTCAGGTGATATCTAAACTTATTTACCGAGCACCACAAACACAAACACCACTACCAGAAATCTTCCGTCAACAATTCCAAGACTTCCAGATAACATTCAAGAAGAAGTATGTAGTAGTGAAGGTGACGAAGACAAATCACTTCAACATGAGGATGACGAAGAAGACGATGGGCATGAAGACATCTTCAACAACATTTTTCCTGGCGCACAAGCACAACCAGCACAACCACCACAAGAGGCAGTATCGATTAGAGCCGCTTATTGCCCACTGCTACATATGCGTAACGTTGATGTTGCTGCATATGATGCTATACCCACCGACGATCACTGGAATACGAATGTTACCTTCGATGGAGCTATAGCGGAAGGAATGACGTTTCACACCAAAGAAGATTGTTTGCATGCCATCAAGTCATACCACATCAGACATTCACTGGATTACGTTGTTATACACTCTGATCCAGGAAGATATGTTATTCAATGTACACACGAGACATGTCAATTTAAGTTGAGAGCGTCCTACAGGAAAAGGAGTGGGAAATGGAAAATTGGGACCATGATTGGTCCACACAACTGCACATCGTCTTCAATGTCACAAGATCACCGCAAGCTCAACTACAAAATTATAAGCGACAGCATCAAAACCCTTGTGCATGCAGATGCCTCCACTAAGCCGAAGTTGATCATTGCGCATATAAGAGAAAAGTTTAACTACACAACCACGTATAGAAAGGCATGGAAGGCGAAGAATGCGGCAATTGAATCGATTTACGGGAATTGGGAGGAATCTTATAATGTTCTTCCGCAATGGCTGAACGTTATGAAGGAGACAATGCCAGGAACAATCTTTGATTTGAAGACGCGGATTGCCGCGAACGGAGAGACACAATTTCATCGTCTATTCTGGGCCTTCTATCCATGCATCAATGGGTTTAAGTATTGTAAACCAGTTGTCCATGTCGACGGAACGTGGTTGTATGGCAAGTATAAGGGAACGTTGTTGCTTGCGGTTGCGCAAGATGGTAACAACAAAACAATTCCAATCGCCTTTGCGCTTGTCGAAGGTGAGACAAAGGAGGGATGGAGTTTTTTCCTTAAAAATCTTAAAAGGCATGTCACACGAGAACTAGCCGTCTGCATGATCTCCGACAGACATGAATCGATTAAAAACGCATTCAACGACCCACAGAATGGTTGGCAAGAAACTGGTTCAACTCATGCGTACTGCATCAGACACATCAAGCAAAACTTCATGAGGACAATCAAGGATGGAGATTTAAAGGATGTAGTAAATAATATGGGTATAAATCTTTTCTTACAAATTTTTTAATTAATGTTTTTATTAAAAAATTTATCTGACTAAATTTTTTCCATCATATACCGGATATGCCCTAAACATACCCATGTTTGATTACTACCGCGGTATAATCCAGGAGGCAAATCAGCGTGCGTTGGATTGGGTGGACAATATCCCAAAAGAAAAATGGACTCAAGCATATGACGGGGGTCGACGATGGGGCCACATGACAAGCAACATCGTTGAGTCATGGAACTCTGTGTTTAAGGGAACTCGCAACCTACCTATTACACCTATAGTCCAATCAACATACTATAGGTTGGCATGTCTTTTTGCCGAAAGGGCTCAAAGTGCGTTTGCAAGGGTAGGTTCTGGAGATGTGTTCAGCAAATATTGCCAGAATGTGATTAAGGATGACATTGGTAAGTCCAACACCCATCAAGTCGAACAGTTTGACCGAGAGAGGTATACCTTCTCTGTCCGTGAGACAGTCAACTACAGGGAGGGAAGGCCAATGAGAACTTTCAAGGTGGACCTCCAAGCAGGGTGGTGTGATTGTGGGAAATATCAAGCTTTGCATTTGCCTTGTTCACATGTCATAGCCGCGTGTTCTTCATTTCACTATGACTACACAACCCTTATTCCAGATGTGTTCAAAAACAAGAGTGTTTATGCCATTTACAACACATCATTTAAGGTTGTCCACGACAAGAGTTATTGGCCCCCCTACAACGGTCCCAAGCTTTGCCATAATCCAGACATGCGAAGACTAAAGAAAGGTCGACCCAATAGTACTCGCATTAGGACTGAAATGGACGAGGAGGTGGAAGAAAGAAGACCGACACCGAGACTGTGTGGGTTGTGTCGACATTCCGGACATATTAGGGAGAAATTGTCCAACCTTAAATAACCAATAGTTAATATCATTATCAATTATGTTGTTCAACCAAACTTTTATAAGTATTTGTGACTTTTTTTTAATCTTTAATCAAATTTCGTCGTTTAAAAAATATCCACGTATTATGATTTTAATGTTTATTTTAATTATGTTAATTAAATAATATAATAGACGAGAAAAGACAAACACGAAAATATAATAATTAATCAAAACACTACTTAAACCAAATTACATTAACTTAAAAAAGCAAACAAACAACATTAAAACAATTGATTCTCCACGTATCGACTATTTTGACTTAACGTCAAGATACCATGGACCTTGTGCATTTTCTTCAGACGAAAACATAACTTGAACATCAACATCATTCTTCAGAAGTTTGTATTCGTAATAATAATCAAAGTCTTTATGCGATCCCAAATCGATAAACCGCTCTCCGTAATAAATCTCACTGACTTTTCGTAAAGGCTCATTAGCTAGACGAAAAATATGATTGAGATAATTTTTCAACTCCACTAAAGTCATACATGGAGTTACTACCATTTCAAAAGGTCGTATATATTGATCAAATTTAACACTGACCAATCTTAAAGGGGAAGGAGGAGGAGGAGGAGAAGCAGGATAAATTGTATTTGAACCAGAGTCAGACATAATGCGGAAGAAGTGAGAAAAATGTAAGAAAAAATTTGAGTGAATTTGGATGAAAGGGGTGTTGTTGGGTATTTATAGCGGTAGAAAAAATAACAAAACGAAAAAAAAGGGGGTCCCCCATTACCGCCGGCCCAATTGGTGGTAATGGGTCAATCAATATAAAAAAAAAAAAAAGAAAAAAGCAAAGCCTGGCTTATTTCTGCACGCTAAAGTGCCATCCTGCACGCTACTGTGCAATTTCTGCATCCCTTTGAATTTTCTGCCATTACCGCCAATTGGAATGGCGGTAATGACACTAAATGAAAAAAAACCCCCAAAAATTAAAAGTGGGTCATTTTGGTAAATACTTTTCAAAGGGGGGCAAAAAAATCATTTTTTTCGCAATAGGGTCAGAAAAAAAAATTTCAATAGGGTAGTGTCGGTAAAGCTTCAATGCAATACATGTCTGATTTTACCTGCTCCACTATTATAATGGTCACAGGCACCATGTCACTGCCCACTAACTGAAGCAAGAAACAATTAACACTGCAAAGTGTCTCTAAATCTAAGTGTTTAAGAAAAGAATATAACTAACTGTGCTTATTTTTTTTATATGATTTATTCTGCACACATAACTATATTCTTTTACACGGCATTTGGTTGTTTAAGTAGTTCCACTTACAAAGACTTGTATCTCATTTTCATCAGATTTACTTTTAAATATATAAAATCATTGTTATGTCAATGTTTCTCTTAATGTAAATACATAAATGGTTCTCTAATGTAAATTCATATACAATCTATAGCTAACAATATTCTATGAAGCATCACAAACACAAACACTAACACATAGACACCGACAATCAATTAAATATAATTACATGTGTCGATGTTATATCGGTGTACAAATCCGACACATCTTCGATAATAATGCCGGTGCTACGCAAACAAAATCATAGAAAGATACAACAAAGGGAGCAAAGTTTGGCTTGCTTGCAGGACAAGGCGTGAGAAAAGATAATCTACATCAAAGTCTGGTCGGTAGGGCATGTGAACGAAGACACCAAATTCTAAATTCAAATATTATTATATGCATTCTTATTCTTATTTCTCACATTCACATGAATTCATTCTCCACCGCCACCTCAATCCTCAAGTAACTTATTTACCTAAAGGAAACAAGTTCACCCTTTTCTCCAAAGAAGATTTGGATTCATTTCCAAGTAATTAGCTTTATCCTCTTACAGTATTTGAGACAATAATAGAGCAAGGAAGAAAACAGATGCCAGTTTTTGTTTTTTTAATCTTTTTTAGTCCATAATTTTTCCAAATAATTTGATCCTTAAATGTATCAAAATTACAAAAACATCTCTGAATGCGTCTTTTCTCAATGAGTTTGGTCTTCAAGTGCGTCTTTCGTTAATTAGTTTGGTGCTCAAATGTCTCTTCCGTTAGTTAGTTTAGTTCAGGAAATTACTAACAAAAAACACACTAAGAATGTTTTTGTAATTTTCATTACATTCAAAAACTATATTGCGACACGGCATCACATATTTAGGGACCAACATACCAATTTACTGAATGTTTTCCACTATTAGATGTCTTTAGAAACAACTTAATTGATCCTAATACCAAGTCAGATGAACACTGTCAAGAACTTAGAACGGCAAGTATTCACATGCCAAACAAGTTAGTATCTATCTACTCAGATCTAATCACAAGTTCACAACCATCCACTTTCCCTTTAATTTTCTCACTCCACACTTCTTTTCTTATCATACATACAAGTTACAACAATAGGCTAATAAACCACTGCAGGTTTTAGGAGGGCCCAAGCACAGAAATAACTTCTCCCTTCAGGAATTAGGTACTGCCATAACTTATGAAAACAAACACTCATAACTAATTTGACAGATATCCAATAACTAATTTTGCTTCTCTAAGGATGGTTCAACCATAATTTGACTTCTAGCAGGAGAAATTTCTTAACAATATATTTTATTAGAATAGAGACAATATGATATACTGTTGGCTAGATATGCAACTTAAGCAATCCCTCTTAGTCCTAGTCTTGTCAACATGGTTTAGCTAATTTGAAAGGTCCAAAGTCTCTAACTAAAGATATTGTTTAAAGAATGAAAGGTAAAGATTAAACAGAATCTCAACATGGTCCACTCTTGTTTACACAGCTGCCTAATTATTTTTTTGGGTAAACTCAGCTGCCTAATTTGACTTAAAAAGTAAGGAATTGACTCATACCCCGCAAGGCGCGAGTTCAACTCTCGTTGTAAGCATAAGTGTCTCGTAGATGCTTAATATGTAGGTATTTATGTCAATGTTTTCTGCTTAGAGGTTTGTCTTGACCTTCTGAGACCCCAAAACCAACCCACCTAAAAAGTAATACACATAGCACTCTTCACTAAGTTAACATTTTTTCACTCCACTTTTTCATGTTCTAAGTTAAGAATTAAAAAAAGTAAAATTGGAACAAGTTTGCAAAATGAGTCATCACACAGTGAAGACCAAAAACTTCTTAAGAACACAACTATCTATAGAAATGCATTATAATCTTGAATAGTAAAACTAATGAGCTTGTAATAAGTCATGAAATCAAGGAATCTACAACACTTGCATTTACCATAATCAGAAACCAGATTAGCATCAAAACAACATTTTCAAGTTTGATTTCAACTATGTAATTTGATTCCTACTCTGTCACAACAAAAAAAAATTAATTAATTAAGACACTTTACCAAATCACACCCACCAGCTAGCATGATTTGCAAACCCTATCTACCAATATCTTCCAAAATCAAAACCAACCACTGAACAACAAACTCCACCAAATCAAATCCATCATCATTCATTCACTATTCCTTCTAACCAAAACAAAATACCCCAAAACAGCACAAACAGCAGCAACAACATTCCCTTCTTTCAGCAAAATCTTAATAACAAAACTGAAAATTTCACCAGTAATCTTCCTCCCTTCAACCACCAAAGTCCTCCTAGGCTTTCCAAAAAAAGCCAACAAAACAACTATGGTTATCCACGTCACCATAACCGCAGGAACCATAATAACCAAAGCAGCAACCATTGAAAGCAACCCAAAAACAGTTCCAAGAAGAACAGATGCATAGATTGCAGGCCAACCAGAGGTTGATGATTGAGCTTGTAAATTGTACCAAGAAAGCATTGATTTGAGAAAATTCCATGAAGAAGCTAAAAGGGTACCGTAAACAAGGAAAAATAGACATGCCCATGTTCTTCTTTTGCTCATTATGTTCAACAGTAACATGTATGAATATGGTGCTTGTTGTCGTTGTTGTTGTTGAATCGATGATATTGGTTCTTCTTCTAATTTTGCCATTCTTGAAACTCAAAAACAAACACAAAGACAACAATTTTGACTATGTTTTTACTTTTTCCTATGTAGGACCAAAGCATGTCTCAGTTTATGTTACTATTATATGTTGAAAACTCACCCGCTTTTGTGGCACGTGGTGTTTGTTTGGCACTTGAGAAAACTAAAGTGGTTGGTTTTATTTTATGTATTAATTAATTGAAGTTTCTACCTTTAATTTGAGTAAATTTATTTATGGGCAAGTAGTGTACTGCAAGCAGCTGCCATGTTTATGCTATTGTTAGGTTGGGTGAATTTATTGAGGACAGTGTCTTAAAATTCATAGATCATTCGTGTCATTGTGATGATGAATTTATGGAATAGTAACCATAAGTCCATAATACAAGTTGAGAAATGATATTTCTAAAATAAATCTGTAATAATTTTTGTGATAATTTTATCTCTCATACTAACATTATATTTTTTTATTTCCGTGCTAATGCCATTTTTTTTTGAAAATCTATGGTTGTCCAAAAGTTGTCTCACAAATAGTTGTTCAAATAACACACCTTACAAGTTTGATGAAAAAAACTTCAATAGATGTCTCAATTGTCATTTGTAAGTGTGAGATAAAAACTTCACATTGAATTGAAAATGGAGATGAACAACGTATAAATAAGAGAAGTCATCCTTAAAATGAAAATAAGAGGAGTCATAAATTTAAGGGTTAAATATGTTTTTAGTCCCTATAAAGTTATAAGTTTTTTAAGCTTAATCTTTACAAAATATTTATTCATTTTTAGTCTCTACTTGCGTTTTATAGGGACTATTTTGAAAGACTAAAAATGTCCATTTTAAGTTGATGCAAGTCGCGTTGTTAATGTTACAACAGGGGGTTTGATTGCACATAACCAAACCTAATTCGATATCTTTTTCAACAAACAATAAGAGTTCATTGAGATGGATCCTACCCTTGCAGGGGCTTAAAGGGTCAGATGAAGCTTGCAAATTGCAAAAAAGGCAAACATGCTTGAAGTGATGATTGTTCATGATATTGAAGTTGCTGTTAACTATACAAATTATATGAACGTTTGGCTCATTATTCAATATTGAAATACTTTCATGCATGATTTGTCCAGAGTTAATGCTGTGTTTGTTAATGCACTTTGATTTTTGTTGCTTGTTGCCCTATGGGAAAAATTGCTGGTTCCATAACTTGGATTTGCCATGTCCCTTCTTAGTTATACCTTTTCTTCATTCTATTTATGTTGTCTAATATTCTATTAATGACTTTAACGATACTTCTCATCCTTTTACTTGAACACACACAACAAGTTTTTTGTTTCGGATTGGGCTTAGCACAACAGTGATTCTATAAAGTTATATAAGTATCACACTATGACCTATCGAAGTATGACTCATTGTGATTCTAACATTCACCTCAAGTTTACACTAACTTGAGTGTCAGCATTAGAGTGTTCGCAAGCACCTCTTATTCATGAATTTTGAGTGAGATTAATCTCCTTTCACAAAGCATTCATTCCACCGATCCACCATCACTATAAGATCTCTCTTATTCATGAATTACGTGGAGAACAATCATACATCTTTCCCTTGATTAATACTTCATTCGGTCCTTATTATAAGAAGAAAAACCAAAAAGCATCAAAACCAATACAATCATTAATTAATATAACTTTTTTAATATTTTTACAGCTATACCCTCATAAAAAATTGTGAAATATTAAATACATTCACAAATATTAAAAAGACAAACATTAAATTAGGGGTAATAAAGTCTTTTAAACAATAACTCAACCTTAAAAGTTGTGACATTTTCTTATAAATAGGACAAAAAAAAATTTGAATTTATTTTTATATATAGAATCGGAGGGAGTATTTGTTTAGGTACTCCGTTAAGAAAAATACATTTTCTCAAGAGGCATAATATCGTTTTCCGGCCTCCACCACATGTAAAATTCATTGGTTAACGTATTTTATCGAGGAGAGAGCTAACGTTTTTTTCTTCTTCTTCATCAAAATAAGCTTTCCATTTAGTCACTCATGTATTACACTATCTCCTATTCAATCCTTAAAATATTTGTAGATAATAAGTAATTTATGCAGTGTATGAAATGGAAACCCATCATTATTTCGTCCCATTAGTCTCCATTGTCAAGATGCTATAAATTAATAAGACAAATTTTCATATAAAAACAAATCAAATAAAGTTTGATGTAGTCGGAAATTGTTTCTTTTTTTTATTACATAACTATTTCATTTATCCCTCTAACGTTGTTCTATTGTTTTTTTAATCGGATATTCTATGTGTGTAATTACAAACCTATCCATCTAGAGATTTACACATATACTTTATTAGGGTTATATTTGAACCAAATACCTCTAATCAAGTTATAAAAGATCTCTTATCATCTAATCTAAGTGCTCTCGGGTAACACTGCATGTGATAACTAATCATCCAGATACATCGTCGTACAATCCAAGTTTCCGCAAACACATGAAACATAAATATTATGAGAATTTCTATTTTACATTTGCAATTTGACATATATCGAAACATTTGATCTTTAAATTAATCGTAATGGTTTAGGAATCAAATGTACCAAAACCCTTCCATCTGTGAATGTATCAAAGAATCCCAAATATTAATTATGACATAGATGTAAACTTTAATCATAATTGTTCCATTTACTTCCCACTCTTTCCTCCCATCAACCCACAAATTACTTTATGAAACCCCTCTTGAAAGCTCTCCTTTTCAATTTTATTTTGAAGCTAGGATCAATCCTTACTGACCTGTCTCTAAAGCTTCCAAACACCACCTTACCCTCAATCTAAATCCCTCACTTAGAGATGTAGAGCCCAAAGGTGGGTGGTGCGATGATCGACCTGCCATCCGCACCACCTTTGAGCCTGTTCTTTCGGCGAAAGATCAAGCTGTTCTTGGGGTGCCCTGATCTGTCCGGTTGTTGCGCCGGTGGTACGACATATCTTCATCTGGGTTCGTTGTCCTTTGTCACTGAAGCTGGATGGAGGCTATCTTGGTTCGGTCGCCGGCGTCGTCGTGACAGTTCTGTGGTGGTGCTCCGAGACTCTTTTTGGTGTTCTCTGTTGTTTTATGTTTTCTTTGTTTTTTTATCGCTTTTTGTTCCCGGGAAGGTGAAGCTGGTGGTGGTTTGATCCGAATCTTTGTTGTGAATCTTAAATCTGGATTTTCTAGATTTATGATCTGGTTCTAAAAAGTTTTGTTTCATCTGTGTGGTCTTGACTCGCCAGATGTTGCTCGAAAGGGTTTGATGCGTAGACACTCTGTGTTGGCGGTAGTAGTCATTCATGTACCTTCAGAACTGTTTCATCTGTCGCGGTTGTTTATGCGTCGTAGGTGGACTGAGTTTCGTCGTTTGTTCATCCCTTGATCTAGACTTCGATTAGATTGGTTTGGCCCGAAAGGGCGTTTATGGCTTGCTGATGTTTTTTAGGGAGCTTGTTGGACCTTGGATCGTTTATGTGTTGGCAGACGATTCATACGCCTACTTTGATACTCTAAACACTCACTCTGCGTTTTTTTGCAGTTCGGTTTCGTATCCACACGTGGGTTCGCTGGACTGTCCATAATAGTGTTGTTTAGAGTTGTTTTCTTTACCACTTGTGCACTGATTTGTTGTATCATCCGTTAGGGTTTGAGTCTGTGGTTCACTGGGTCAGGTTCATGTCCCCCAGTCTTGTACTTCCTTTTCATTTTATTTTAATTTCTACTTTGCTTAAAAAAAAAATATCAATCCTTAATACCTCATCTGCAGTTTTTTGTTGTTGAAAAATACCCCATCTACAAGACTACAACTCGAGGGGATGTAAGACTTACATTACATATTGCATCAATTAATTCCATTACAATTATCACTTACATATAAATGTTAAGTAGTCTGATTACATGAATCCCTAACCCTAATGCAACCCTAACACCCAAAATGACACATTTCTCCCTAACTTTTCTTTTGAAAGAAATTTATGAAAAAAAATCCTTGCTGAGAGTTGAACCACAGACCAACTTCTAATAGGTCACAGCTGTAACCACTGGATCACTAATGGTTTTTGTGACTTATAATTGCTTTTATTTTATATATATCTACGGCAATTATAAAAAGGGGGGTTTGAATGAAGGAATTAAGTAGTGTTTTAATTAAATCTAAAATATTTTTATGCACAATCTAATATATTGATATATTTTGGTACTCAATTTGAGATATTTTTGAATTAAATCTAATATACTATTTTTATATTGAATATGTTAGAAAATGATTTCTTAGTCCCCAAGTTTTGCTAAAATATTTTTATGCACAATCTAATATATTTTGGTTTGTGATATGAAATATATTTTAATACTCAATAATATATTTTTATACTGAATATGATATATTTTGGTACTCAATTTGAGATATTTTTGAATTAAATCTAATATACTATTTTTAAATTGAATATGATATATTTTGGTACTCAATTTGAGATATTTTTGAATTAAATCTAATATACTATTTTTATATTGAATATGATATATATGATATATTTTGGTACTCAATTTGAGATATTTTTGTACTAAATCTAATATATTTTTGTACTTAATAATATATTTTAAAATTGAAGAGTAAACCCGTTAAATAGTTATGAGAGAAACCTAGCTCAGTTAAAAGGTTATAAATAGAGGAGAGCATTAGAGAATTAGGGTTACAACAAACAAGAAAAGATTAGAGATCAAAGGAAAACTAGGGTTGTGGAGAGAAGAAGCAAGGAGACAAGTGAGAAACATATAAATGTTAAGTAGTCTGATTACATGAATCCCTAACCCTAATGCAACCCTAACACCCAAAATGACACATTTCTCCCTAACTTTTCTTTTGAAAGAAATTTATGAAAAAAAATCCTTGCTGAGAGTTGAACCTGAGAGTTGAACCACAGACCAACTTCTAATAGGTCACAGCTGTAACCACTGGATCACTAATGGTTTTTGTGACTTATAATTGCTTTTATTTTATATATATCTACGGCAATTATAAAAAGGGGGGTTTGAATGAAGGAATTAAGTAGTGTTTTAATTAAATCTAAAATATTTTTATGCACAATCTAATATATTGATATATTTTGGTACTCAATTTGAGATATTTTTGAATTAAATCTAATATACTATTTTTATATTGAATATGTTAGAAAGTGATTTCTTAGTCCCCAAGTTTTGCTAAAATATTTTTATGCACAATCTAATATATTTTGGTTTCTGATATGAAATATATTTTAATACTCAATAATATATTTTTATACTGAATATGATATATTTTGGTACTCAATTTGAGATATTTTTGAATTAAATCTAATATACTATTTTTATATTGAATATGATATATTTTGGTACTCAATTTGAGATATTTTTGAATTAAATCTAATATACTATTTTTATATTGAATATGATATATATGATATATTTTGGTACTCAATTTGAGATATTTTTGTACTAAATCTAATATATTTTTGTACTTAATAATATATTTTAAAATTGAAGAGTAAACCCGTTAAATAGTTATGAGAGAAACCTAGCTCAGTTAAAAGGTTATAAATAGAGGAGAGCATTAGAGAATTAGGGTTACAACAAACAAGAAAAGATTAGAGATCAAAGGAAAACTAGGGTTGTGGAGAGAAGAAGCAAGGAGACAAGTGAGAAACATATAAATGTTAAGTAGTCTGATTACATGAATCCCTAACTCTAATGCAACCCTAACACCCAAAATGACACATTTCTCCCTAACTTTTCTTTTGAAAAAAATTTATGAAAAAAAATCCTTGCTGAGAGTTGAACCACAGACCAACTTCTAATAGGTCACAGCTGTAACCACTGGATCACTAATGGTTTTTGTGACTTATAATTGCTTTTATTTTATATATATCTACGGCAATTATAAAAAGGGGGGTTTGAATGAAGGAATTAAGTAGTGTTTTAATTAAATCTAAAATATTTTTATGCACAATCTAATATATTGATATATTTTGGTACTCAATTTGAGATATTTTTGAATTAAATCTAATATACTATTTTTATATTGAATATGTTAGAAAGTGATTTCTTAGTCCCCAAGTTTTGCTAAAATATTTTTATGCACAATCTAATATATTTTGGTTTCTGATATGAAATATATTTTAATACTCAATAATATATTTTTATACTGAATATGATATATTTTGGTACTCAATTTGAGATATTTTTGAATTAAATCTAATATACTATTTTTATATTGAATATGATATATTTTGGTACTCAATTTGAGATATTTTTGAATTAAATCTAATATACTATTTTTATATTGAATACGATATATATGATATATTTTGGTACTCAATTTGAGATATTTTTGTACTAAATCTAATATATTTTTGTACTTAATAATATATTTTAAAATTGAAGAGTAAACCCGTTAAATAGTTATGAGAGAAACCTAGCTCAGTTAAAAGGTTATAAATAGAGGAGAGCATTAGAGAATTAGGGTTACAACAAACAAGAAAAGATTAGAGATCAAAGGAAAACTAGGGTTGTGGAGAGAAGAAGCAAGGAGACAAGTGAGAAGAACCTGGAGAGAGATTTTACCGTAGGAATATCAAATTCTGCAAACCAAAGGTAAGGGGGAGTCTCTATTCACCATAAGGGGAAGTCTCTATTCTCATGTCTTTTATTTTGGCCTAAAAAATAGGAAAATCTTCCAGGTCATGGCAAATAAGTTATTAACATATATATAATGATGTGGCTTTGCAGTTTTTCTTTAAACCTTATAATGTGCCTTTGTTGTTGCCCATGTTCTGTTTTCAATAACTTCAAAAATCCTTGAATCTATCCTCTCTATTAGAATCAAAAATCAACCAAAGTATGTTCTAAAATTTAGTGAGATTAATATACTTCACATTTATAATTCACATTATTTGTGTTATGTATCATAACTAATGTGGATCACATCTGTTTTAGGATGACATTGGTGAAAGCAACCCCCATCTCTGATATCGTGTGCGGTAAGACTGATTTTAATGTCATGGCTCGGGTCATTCATCTCTGGTCAATTCCAGACCGAAACAAACATACTTAGCTATTTCGCATTTATTTGATTAGATTAGATATATCTGTTTATGTGTTATGCATTTCTTTACTAAGCCAAATTCGACACTTTTGTAGGAAAATCAATGAAGATGACCCAGATCTCATAGTCAATTTAATAGTTTTATATGAAGCTATACAAAACCCGTGCATCGCACGGGTTAAAGTCTAGTTTAGTTAAAGGGTTAATTAGTTAGTTATACAATAGCTACTCTATCTAGATTTGTGTATATAAACAAACAATAATGTGTGTACACGTTATTTGCATTATTTATGCTTTATGACACTAGCTACTGCGTTCTGTAGTCAATTAGCCTATTTATCCCTTCCCGTACTTCACTTCATGGTTTGAGTTTGACCATGAACAAGGTTTTGGAGTCTATCTATATACTATTTATCCCCGTTAATTAACAAACTTTATCTAATATTTTGTGGACCATTCCAATTCACGTTGTTCTTTAATCAATAATATTTCCCTATTTAACAGCAAATTTTTTTTCTTGCAATTTCCTTAGTTTACATTCATTTTTATTCTGCCCAACTCTTTTGGATTTTATATTCATCATGGTTTTGTAAACAAAATTAAGCCCCTTGTTTTCTTACTCTTCGTATTTTCCAAAAGCATCGACATCCAAAACTGGTATACCAGTCAAATCCATCCAAAAGGAATTAGATATGTCATGTTTCCTTTTTTCTTCAAGCAATCAAGCACAATATGTCGTTTACGGTTGATGTTTTTGCCGACTTGGTCAAGTTTATTTCATCCTTTAAAGTTTAAAGTTTAAACGTCATTTTCTTTTCTAAAAGATATTCTTTTTTTTTTTTACCTTTCACTATATAAAATTGTACCCAAATGTATCATTCAATGTGGTACATAATTGAAAAATTATCCGCAAGTGACAAATCCAAGTGATAAGAAATTCATGCATCTTAAATAAGTAATTAGGTTTGGATCTTCTGTTATTTTTAAGAGGCTTATATACTTAGCTTATTTAGTTAGGAAAATAGTTGCAGGTGAGCTAAAGAGATAGTTAGGGGAAATCACATGTTTCCTACAAATATAAATGAGTAATCAAAAGGGACGATTACCTTAGAGATATGTTAGTTGAACAACAATTTTTTGTCTAGACAACTAACGTGCGTATTGACACAAAAGCTAAGGCGAAAAAATCTATTAAAAGAACTAAAAAGGCTTTGCATGAAAGTTGTTCATTAAGTTGTCTAAAATAGTTGTCAAAATATGATTTGTGATTATCTTATTACTAGTGAAAAGACAGACACTCACGTGTCCGTCTTTTCGCTCTTTATATTGTGCTAACTTTATAAATTATGAACAGTGATTTTTATGAAATTTTAATTTTGATTAGAAGTATAAATATAAATGTTCTTGACTTTCAAACAATAACAAACCCAAAAAATTGTGTCTAGCTTTTTCAATGACACCAACAATATAGAATATATAATATAAATTCTTCTATTTTTTTAACGACACCAACAATATAACATTATTATAGGAAACATTGTTTAAGAGTATAATTGAAATAATGAAAAAGTCAACTCAATTTTTTTGCCAAGACAACTAAAAATATACAAAACAATGTGCGTATTCACACAAAAGATGAGGTGAAAAAATCTATTAAAAGAACTAAAAAGACTTTGTATGAAGGGTTGTCCATTAAGTTGTCTAAAATAGTTGTCAAAATATAATTTGTGATTATCTTATTACTAGCCAAAAGACAGACACTCGCGTGCCTTTTTTCTGCTCTTTATATTGCGCTAATGTTATAAATTATGAACAATGTTTTTTATAAAATTTTGATTTTAATTGGAAGTATATCTATTAATATTTGTGACTTTTCAAACAATATAAAATTAAATAATATATAGTTATTATATTAAATTTTTAATATTAAATATTTAACTTTTTCTTCTCTTTGTGGGTTTCATCCTTTTTTAATATTAAATATTGAAATATTTTTAATATTATATATTTTGAGAATTTATTTTTGGAGAATAATAGCACTCGCGCACCGGTTGTGGAAATTATAGAAAAAATTGTCTCTGATGATGATAATGCCTTTCTAACCGCCCCTTTTCAGGCACATGAGTTTAAGGAAGCTATGTTTTCTATGCATCCAGATAAATGTCCTGGTCCGGATGGCTTTAATCCGGGCTTTTTCAGCACTTTTGGTCGGTGTGTAGTTCTGACATTTTTCAGGAATGTTGCACGTGGCTTAACAATAATTAATTTCCGCCGTCACTGAATTCCACAAATATTGCATTGGTTCCCAAAGGTAATGAGTAGAAATCCATGAAGGATTGAAGACCTATAACCCTGTGCGACGTTTTGTATAAATTGGTGGCAAAAGTACTCGTTAATAGACTCAAAAATATTTTACATAAGTGCATCTCTGAAAATCAATCAGCTTTTGTGTCAGGAAGTTCCATTCTCGATAACGCCATGATCGCTATTGAAGTGGTACACCACATGAAAGTAAGTAAGAGAGCTAGAGATAAAAATGTTGCACTCAAGTTAGATATCAGCAGGGCTTACATTAGAATTGATTGGCTTTATCTTAAGGAAGTTATGTTACAGACGGGGTTTGCTAGTCAATGGGTTCGATGGATCATGATGTGTGTAGAAACTGTTGATTATTCTATTATTGTTAATAATGAAATGTTGGGTCAAATTATACTAGGCATGGGCATGAGACAGGGTGATTCTTTGTCACCTTATTTATTTATCCTTTGTGTTGAAGGATTATCCGCTCTCATTCGGAAAGCTGAACGACGCGGAGACCTTCACGACATTTCCATTTGTACTAATGCTCCTACTATTTCTCACCTTTTGTTTACAGATGACTGCTTTTTATTTTTCATGACAGATGAAAAGGAAGCACAGGTAATGAAGAATATTCTTCATACCTATGAACTAGCATCGGGGCAGGCCATTAGCCTTCCAAAATCTAAAGTTTTCTTTAGCACTGTTGTTCCATCTCCTATGAAGGAAGTTGTCACCAACATCCTTGGAGTCAGAGCGGTAATGGGAACTGGCAAATATCTTGGTCTTCCGTCTATGGTGGGTCAAAGCAAAGAGGCAACATTCGGCTTCATTAAAGATCACATTTGGCACAAAATTAATAGTTGGAGTTGCAAGTGCTCATCCAAAGCTGACAAAGAAGTAATGATTAAATCAGTACTTTAGTCTATCCCATTTTATATCACAAGTGTCTTTTTTCTCCCTACTAAGCTAGTTAATGCTATTGAGAAAATGGTAAACACTTTTTGGTGGAGTCATGGTGGTAATAGGCGACGTGGGTTACACTGGATGTCTTGGGAAAAGTTGTTTGTCCATAAATTTTTTGGAGGTATGGGGTTTAAGGTTTTGACCTCTTTTAATGTGGCTATGTTAGGTAAACAATGTTGGAGATTTCAAACTGATCCCACTAGTCTTGTTTCTCGCTTGTTTAAGGCACGATATTTCCCTAACACTGATTTTATTGGGTCTAGTATTAGACATAATCCAAGTTATGTTTGGCGGAGTATATTTAGTGCAAAAATTGTGGTGCAACAGGGTGCACGGTGGCGTATAGGCTCATGAGCTAAAATACCTTTTTTAGGTGCTCTTTGGCTTTAAAATGGTTTGTCTTTGTCAATGAATAATTCAATATTTGAGCCTTTGTTGCATGTGAAATTATGTGAATTTATTGATCAAGATTTGAAGGTTTGGAAAGCTCCCTTAATTTACAATCTCTTTGATGCGCCCACTGCACATTTAATTCTTAATACACCGCTTCAGCCTCTTGTTACAGAAGATAAATTAATTTGGAAATAGGAGAAGAGTGGTAAGTATTATGTTCGAATTGCATATAGAATATGTGTGTCTGAAATTGCAGATAATTCTCATCTACATGTACCTGGCCGGTGGAATTCAATATTGAAGTTAAAAGTGCCTCCCAAAGTCAAGAATTTTTTATGACGCGTGTGTTGTGGTTGTTTTCCAACACGTGCTCGCCTTAGCAGCAAAGGTGTATCTTGCCCACTTGATTGTGTACATTGCAATAGCAATTATGAAGATAATTTCCATATCCTCATTGAATGTCCTAAAGTTGTTCAAGTGTGGCGTGATGTGAATTTATGGGACAAAATAAATAGGGTGCTTCGTCAAGATTATAATACAAATGCACTTATTTTCACTTATTTGCATCAATTTTCTTCAGATCAGTGTGAGCTCATGGCTACAGTTATGTGGAGCCTTTGGAAGAGCCGCAATATGAAACTTTGGCAACAACAGAATGAATCCAACTCGCAAGTAGTTCAGCATGTAACCCATTTACTGGATGATTGGAGAGCAGCTCAAACAATCCGGTCCCGCAGCCATGATCGGTCCAACACGGTCCAGTCACGTCCCATGAGGCAAGACGAGGAAGCATGGAAGAAACCGGCACCTGACATGTATAAATGTAACATTGACGCATCCTTTTCCACCTCTTTTAATAAGGTCGATTTGGGAATGTGTCTGAGAGATGATGCTGGTGATTTTGTTCTTGCAAAACGGGCTGGTTTACTCCTTTGTGTGACATAGATGTGGGGGAGGTTGTCGGGTTACATACAGATTTGGAATGGGTGTCAGATCTTCAGTTCGACAATGTGGATTTTGCTCTTGATTCTAAAAAGTTGTTGATTGTGTAAATTCACATATAGATGATAGTAGCGAGTTTAATTGTATCATATCTGCTTGTAAACAATTGTTAGTTAATAGTTTTCAAAACTCTCATGTTTAGTTCAACAAGAGGCAAGCGAATGGGGTCGCTCACGAGTTAGCTTAGGCAGCCCCATCTAATCCTAGTTCCCATGTTATAGATGATATACCCTCATGTATTTGACACATTTTAGCTAATGAAATGCAATTAATTTCTTCCTTAAAAAAAATTATTGATTCTCCACCCGTCCCAAATTATAAGCAAAGAAACTCATTTTCTTTGTACCAAATTATAAGCAAAAAAGACCAACTTTTGTCTTAATTAGTTATGTTGTTTAAAAAAATCATATTTTCTAAAATGAAATTAAATGCAAATTATATTTAATTTGTTCTCCCTCCCATTTTTTCTGTAACTAATAACCAATAAAAAATGTTTTTACATCTTCTCATAAAACTTATTTCAAGGTGAACACAATAAACTATACTACAAACTATTATGTTGTAGTTTTCTTAATACGTGTAAAATGTTTTTTTTTCCTTATAATTTGGGACATAGTGGGTATATGATATGAAATTATTCATAAGTCCAATTTAATAATTTTTATTGAGGAAATTTTGTAAAAAAAATAAAAAATTATTGAGGAAATATATCGTACTAATAAAAAAATGGTCATGCTAACATAAATCTTTAGGACACGTGTTAAAGATTCCTCAAATAGTAAATATTCATTGAAAAAATAAATTCACTTTTTTGCGAAATAAATTGGTATAATTCCCAACAAATAATTTATATTTTTTTGTATACTAAAATGTGCCCTTAGGAGACATGTTAACATTTCTGTAAAAAAAAAAAGTAGTCTTGTGTGCATAGCTGGTAGGGACATTGTCATATATGTAGGGACGGGAGTTCGAATCCTAAATTTTCGATTTATTCATTTTAAAGATGATTTTTTTTTACGAAGTAGCCTAATGACTGGAGCATAATCACTAGACTACTTAATAAAAAAAATATATTTAAAATATATGAATGTGTACATTATTTGGTTCGGTTTAAAAAAAAACTGAAATCTAATGCAGACAGTTTACACGAATACTCCCTCCGGTCTTATATATAAGAAAATTTTCAAAAAAAATTATTGGTCCTATTTATAAGAAAATACCACAACTTTTAAGGTGTAGTTATTGTTTAAAGTCTAAAATATTAAAAAGGTCCCTGCAAATATGCCTCATTTGGCTTTTGGTCCTTGTAAATTTTTTTTTTGATTTTCGTCCTTGCAAAATATTTTGTTTTTTAAAATAGTCCCTGGGCCCATTGAAGCTGGGCATAAGTGAAAAAAAAGGTCCCTGCAAATATGCCTCATTTGACTTTTGGTCCTTGTAAAAAAAAATTAATTTTGTTTTTCGTCCTTGCAAAATATTTTGTTTTTTAATTTTCAACTGCCACATAAGCTGCCAATGGGCCCAGAGACTATTTTAAAAAACAAAATATTTTGCAAGGACGAAAATCAATTTTTTTTTTTACAAGGACCAAAAGCCAAATGAGGCATATTTGCAGAGACTTTTTTAATATTTTAGCCTTGTTTAAAAGACTTTTATACCCCTTATTTAATGTGTCTTTTTAAAATTAGTGGGTGTATTTAATGCTTCACAATTTTTTATGAGAGTATATTTGTAAAAATATTTAAAAAGTTACACTAATTAATGCGTGTATTGGTTTTGATGTTTTTTTGTTTTTCTTCTTATAATAAGGACTGGAGGGAGTAATATTTAGTTGTTTTCGATTTTTTTTATTGATTTACGATTTTAACTCTGATCATTTTTGTTTCCCTCAAAAAAAAAAAACTCTGATCATTTTTGTTAAACCTTCCTTATATAAGGATTAGAATAGACTATGCCAAATTAATTAATGTTCCTTTTTTAGAATAATTAATGTCGATAATAAATGGAAATTAAGAGAGCTGTTGCCAAGTTCTTCTCTTAATTTACTGCCAAACGTTCCTCTAGAGACGCAAAATTGATTTCAGTTCATGGCAGTATTAGGATATGCCAAATTGTGTTTTATAGACATAGAATCCTTTATTACCAAAACCACAACAAACACTTAAATTTTTTTGGACAAAAACAAACACTTTAATTGTTAACTAAAAATAGATTATGCTAAAAAGTGTTGACACTTGTTAAGAAAACACAATAAATAAATTTATCATTTCTTTTACACTTTTATGAAATTGATTTTATCAGTTTTAAGATAATTTTAAAAGATTGATTACACAATTAAATATTATATTTTTTTTAATCCGTGTGAAATAATCATATGCAATAACCTTTTAAAAAAATCATAAGCAATAAATAATGTGAGATGAAGAGAAATTAATGTAATTTTTCAGAACGAAGAATCAAAGTTGTTAAATTAGCAATTAATCAAAAAAAGTTTTTATTGAAGGGAATTAATAAAAAAAAAGTTGTTAATTAGCAAGTTCTTCTCCTAATTTACTGTCAAACATTTCACACAACACAGATTTATTTTATGGCAGGATTAGCATATGCCAAATTTCATTTTATTCCAAACTGTGTTTTTTAGACATAGAATCCTCTGTTTCCTAAACCAAAAGTACTTTAATTTTCTAATGATTAATTAAAAATTAAATAGCACCATTACTCTGTCTCTTAGTGGAAAAAAGAAGAAACAGTTGCATTAAAATACCAAAGAAAAAAAATTACTATAAAAAACGCGTTTAATGTTAAAGCCTTTTGTACTCTCCCAAACAGAACTTCAACGACCATCTTTGAAGCTTTGAACACAAAACCAACACCAATCGTTGTTTGACAGAACAACGTGGTTGAAGAAGAACAAAGAGAGAGAGAAAATCACACCACAAAATCATCATCATGCACTATAGAGAGAGAGAGAGAGAGTGGTGTCTGTCCTTTGACTGAGCCTAAGCCGGCATAAGCCGTCTAAGGTTGTTGTCTGGTTGATGATAATGTTCTTTTTTATGTCTGAATACGCGTTGAATTTTCAATCACACTTTTCTCTTTCCTCTTAATTCCAATTCAAAGGTCTTCCAACTAATTTTCTTTCTTTTTTGTTAATCTTATTTTTTTAAAAATATTAAACTTTATTCCATGTTTTATAGTAATACTTTAAGTATATTTGAGTATCACCCCAGAAGTTGAATTTCATACCCTTTATTTTCTTCCTTGTAAAAATGTTATCTTTTAGTGGTAGGATCTGAAGTTTGATGTTTGACTGTTGTTAATTGTTTCAGAATTCAATTGGGTTGGTTTGGAATTTTCAAATATTGGATTCATGGTAGACATGTTTCAATCTTTGGTTTTGGATTGAGAAAATAAAAGTGGTAGTTGTAATTTTATTTAGCATGACTATCTTCATGAATTATGGTGAGGTTGTTTGAAAGAAATTTTGTTGCTTTTGAAGGATAATATTGTAATTGTGATATTACTATATATTACATAGTCAAAGTGTTGTATATTTTGGTGCTGCAAAATGGGTTGTTTATGTTCCAAGAGTTCAGCCGTGGAAGATAACAGTGAAAGTATATCAAAGAAATATCAATCAACTAGCACAAGAACTTCTGAGTTGAATGTTTTGAGGTTGAATTCTTCAAAGAGGGTTGATGGAGGAGGTGATGTGAGAGTGAAAGCTTCATTGAATGAAAAGAAATCAAATGGTTCAGGGCAGTTGTATGATGATCAAAATGGGAGGAAGAAGAAAATTGAGAAGAATGAGTTGACTGTTATTGATCATCCTGGATTTGGAAGGGTTCCAAAGGCTATAGAAGCCGAACAAGTTGCGGCTGGCTGGCCGGCTTGGCTTTCTTCTGTTGCTGGTGATGCTATTAAGGGATGGATTCCAAGGAGTGCAAATACTTTTGAGAGGTTACATAAAGTAAGTTGCTTCTTTGTCTGCTCTATTTGTGTATGCAATATGATTAAACTTATATACTCTTACTTTTAGAATTGGTATATGGTTAAATCAGTGATGTAAAAGAAATTTAAAACACAATAATGTTCCTATGGAAGGAAAGAAAGGGATCAATTTATAATGTTTGATTCGATTGTATAGATATAGATACTAGGTTACAAGATTTCATGTAAAATTCATACTGCAGTTTAAGGTAGGGTTAACTTGATTCTTTGTACTGCAAAAATAGAAAAAAAGAGTGAATGCCGATTAGGCTGTAGCGTAACTTTGTCTTGTTTATTTGAGTTAAACTTCTTATATCGGTGAAGAAAAGAGGTTATATTCTTTGATGTTCTTTTCAATTGATGTTGGTAGTCTATTGATTTAAATGAATAATTTGGTGTTCTGTTATGCAGATTGGGCAAGGAACTTATAGTACTGTTTATAAGGCTCGTGACGTGACTAATCAAAAGATTGTTGCATTGAAGAGGGTGCGGTTTGATAATCTTGATCCTGAGAGTGTCAAGTTTATGGCAAGGGAAATACATATTCTGCGTAGGCTCGACCATCCAAACATAATCAAACTTGAGGACTTGATAACCTCGGAAACATCTCGCAGCTTGTACCTTGTTTTTGAGTATATGGAACACGACCTAACAGGACTTGCATCAAATCCCAGCATCAAATTCTCTGAACCACAGGTAGTAACAGTTCTTTTGACTCCCTCCGTTGAGAACTTCAGATATGACCAAATTAGTCTTTATACAGCTTGGACAATTTTCATCCTTTAAGCTAATTTTTGGGGTTGAGTTAGGCTCAGCCGATATTCTAAGATGGCATCTGAGCCTATCCTAGATTTGTTATTAGGCCATCCACATTTGTTCATGCTCCAAATGTCCTGTCTTGGACATGTTGTGGTGTGTTGATATCCCACATTGACCAGAGAAATGGCCTAAGTAGTTCTTATTTGAAATATCAAGTGTAATTATATGAAGCATTGTCCATATTTGATTGAATTTGTTCCTAAGAAAACTCCTAAAACAATATTTTCTTTGTATGACAGCTGAAATGCTACATGCATCAACTTCTTAGTGGATTGGATCACTGTCATAGTCATGGTGTCCTCCACCGTGACATAAAGGGATCAAATCTTCTCATTGACAATAATGGTGTTTTAAAGATTGCCGATTTTGGTTTGGCAAATGTTTTTGATGCCCATCTCAATATTCCATTGACAAGCCGCGTAGTAACTCTGTGGTACAGACCACCTGAACTTTTACTCGGAGCAAATCATTATGGCGTTGCAGTGGATTTATGGAGCACTGGTTGCATACTAGGGGAACTATATACGGGCCGTCCCATTTTGCCAGGAAAAACGGAGGTATGATGTTTATGAATCTACTTTCTCCCTCACAATTTTGTAAATTGAAACTAATGAAATGATTTTAGTTCCTTGCTTGTGAATAAATGTATGAGGTAGCTAAAAATTGATTTTAGTTCCTTATAGGTTGAGCAGTTGCATCGGATTTTTAAACTTTGCGGTTCACCATCCGAGGACTATTGGGTTAAGTTGCGGTTGCCACATTCAACAGTATTCAAGCCTCCACATCATTATAGGCGATGTGTTGCTGATACATTTAAGGAATACTCATCAACTGCTCTTAAGCTTATAGAGACCCTACTTTCTGTAGATCCGTCAAATCGAGGGACGGCAGCTGCTGCTCTGAAAAGTGAGGTATATGAAGGATCGTTTTCACATATCTTATGTGTATAACTTTGCAATGAAGCTCTTCATGTTATGTCCTGCCATTATAACCAATAATACTCCTGAGAGCCATGTGATTCTCCATTCTGAACTTTTCCCCATTTTTTACAGTTTTTTACGTCAGAACCTTTGCCTTGTGATCCATCAAGTTTACCAAAATATCCTCCTAGCAAGGAGATTGACGCTAAAATGCGGGATGAAGCAACCAGAAGGTACCTGGTTTAGGTTGATTCTTTATAAGTTGAGGCGAAGACAATGACATGAGCCCATTTCTATAAGATAACTGATATGTATCATTTTTGTTTATAATCTTAGGCAAGGAGCTGTTGGAGATAAGGAACAAAGAGCTGGCTCAGCGGTTAGGCAAGAAAAAGGACCTAGAGCCGCTGTCTCGACAAAAGATAATGCTGACTTGGGCGCGTCAATACAGGTAATCTTTTTTTTTTTTTTTACATATATGCATTCATCGAGGAATGCACATATATTAAATTTGAATTATTCTAGTGTGCTATTTAGTAATTTCAGTTGTGTTCTTTCTACTGCCTTAATTTTTATCTCTTTTCCACTCACTTTATCTTACTGTTGTCTGGAGCAGCAGAAACATTATTCCATCACAAAGAACCGAAGTGAATTGTCCTATCCTCATAGAGAACACGTGTCTGGCACTCAGGGCTTCCCACACAAACAATCAAAAGATGTTAAAGAAACAGAAAATAATTTATCTGGCCACTTTTATAATAGACCGTCACATTCAGGCCCATTGGTTCCTGGTTCTGGTTGGGCCAGGGGCGTGAAGGAAGTTGATAATGGGCGAACTGTTTCAAACAGAGTGAACCTATCGAAACTATCCGGGCTAGTTGCATCTAGGACTTTATTGTCTGAAGATCAGGAGCCAAAACCAGTTCCCTCCTTTCCCTACAGAAAACCAATTGAAGTTAGAAAATCCGTCGAGGTGACTAATGGATCAGAGTCAAGAAGAAGGCGGGATAAAAAACGGATTGTTGATCAAAGTCAAATTGTAAATAGAAGAGTCCCAACCGAAAAATCAACTCCGGTTAGTTATTATAGTTGTTATTATTTATTTCTTGTTTTTGCTTTTTCTTCACTAATTATCAAATTTTTGGTAGTGAAAACCTTCCCTTGCTTCTATAAGGATTTGGATCCTCTTGCGTTACACGAGCAACTCTCATGTTATATTTAAAACCACGATTGTCTTTATCTTTGCTGAATAATTGAATAATGAATAGCGATTTGGGGATGTATTTTCAGGATGGACATGGATCTAGTGGAAACAAGATATACATGTCAGGTCCATTACTGGCTTCAAACAATATGGATCAGATGCTCAAAGACCACGATCGTAAGATCCAAGAGTTTTCAAGACGAGCAAGAGGCGAGAAAGTCCGTGCACAGAGAAAGTAGTCACAAATTACTTAAAATATTTCTGATTCGGCAGCTGCATACGGTATTTTTATGATAGCATTAATTTATCTCTCAAAACTTGAGAGGAACAAGTCGGGAGCAGTGGAGAGTGCATTCACTCTTACTGTAACATATATCATGTAAATTGCAGGCTCTATAACAACAAATTTATCTTTTACAATTCATGTTTCAACCATATACAAATACAAAATAATATAAACAATTTACTATGGTAGCTTTTCGTGAAATCACGGTGCCAACGTAGTTTTCAACTACTGGGTATCCCTAAGTTTGGTGGTTTTTACATCCCCAAACACAATTATTCTGGTTTTTCATTATTACTAGGTTGCTGGTAGATAGGAAAAAGCTGAACTAGATATTTGAGGTGTTGGCATTTGATTTGTTTTTATTTTAGTTGAAGAAATGCAATTTCAAACTTGAAAATGATATTGATCTGTTTAAAATTAAAATGAATTCAAAGCAATAGGGCTATTTCTAGAAAGATGCTGCAGCTTAATATAACAAGAGGCATCTTTCTAGTTTAAGCTGCAGATTATTATTTATTCACCATTAGAAATCAGCAGTATTTTCTATAAGAAACTTATTTATTTAAGCTTGGCGAAACTATGTTTCTCATATAGGTCCTTTAATTTTTTTTCTCAAATTGATCGTTTATGTTACATTTTGTTTGCACCGGTAGTCCTCTCTCCCATCTTCAATAACGACCGGTGCAACTGAAAGCATATGGTCATTAGGGTCTATGCTCATCCCAGCACGAATTTCCCCCATAATAATTTTTCAGAATGCATCCATCAAGTCCTATAAATGGTCTACTTTTTTTTAAGTTTACAAATTACAACCAGCAAGGCGCATGTACAACATCTTGAAAACTTGGTAATAAAGGTCTCTATCAATGTCATTGGCCTCCTTCACTTGCATTTTGAGCCAAGGATAAAGAGTTGGAGGTCGTGAGTTCAATCTCATACGAAAGAGTAAAAATTAAAAGAAAATTTGACCATGCTATTGGGGTTAGGTCCACTTTATAACGGTAATTCGGAAAATTTAATATAAATTAAATTACACAAGAAGTCCTTTAAGTTATTTAGTTATAACAATCTGGTCCTTTAAGTTCTTTTTGTACCACTTACGCCCTTCAAGTTATTTAATTGTAATAAGTAGTCCTTTAAGTATTTTTCGTACCATTTATGTCCTTTAAGTTATTTAATTGTAACTTTTAGGCTCAAATACGTGCATTTTAAGATTTGAAATCCTCTAAATTGTTACGGTTAAATAACTTAAAAGGACATAATTGGTACGAAAAACTTAAAGAACCAACTTGTTACAATTAATTAACTTAAAAGACCTAAGTGATATATAACTTTATTTAGAATCACAATTAATTAACTTAAAATCCTTTCCGAATTACAATCACAAGTATTCCAAAAAAATGGCCCAATGGGTAGTTTTGCTTTCAAACTATTATTTTCACATATGATCTGAAGTTTTGATGAAATTAAAAAACAACAGATTTGTAGAACTCATTGTTTAAGCAACAAGGAAGATAATTTGAAGGACTTATTGGTGTCAATGTGACCTAATTATATATTTTTGATCCAGTAACATTTATAAATATTGATTCTATCACAACAAACAAACTAGTATTTTATTGGCAATAATACTAGTTAGTTGCATCATGTTTTCCTTTGTTTGGCAAGCCATCTACTTAACACAGACGGTGCTCAAATTTAAAGTTATCATTTAAGTAAATAACGTATGATGAAGTGCTGAGAATACTCTTTTCTAACTTTCTCTATGCAACTCATTTTTTTTTTAAGTTAGAGAGTGTTAGAAAGAGAGTGATTACAATAATTTAATATGAAACTTATATTCTTTTGAAGTGAAAATACCAAATAATTTTCATAAGTGAAACAATATAATGTGATACTTTCAAATTGGCTAATGATATAACTTAATTATCCTTCCCATATTGATTGATATTCGTTTTCTAATTATCATTCTCTGTATTAAATTACAACATGAAGCACCAGTGGTCTAGTGGTAGAATAGTACCCTGCCACGGTACAGACCCGGGTTCGATTCCCGGCTGGTGCATATTATTTTTTGTTTTATTCAAATTTAACATTACTCTATTAAAATCATAACAAATGTAATTAAATCATCAAGCGGGGATAGCTCAGTTGGGAGAGCGTCAGACTGAAGATCTGAAGGTCGCGTGTTCGATCCACGCTCACCGCATTTATTTAATTTTTTTTATTTCTTACTGTTTTCAAGCTGCATGCTACTCATACTGAGATTAATTATGCAGTCCATAATAATCTGGCACTACTTAGCTCAACCATTTTACACAATCACCTTCAGTTCATGATAAAATATAAAATATGCCTTCCAAAGTCATTCTCAAGGTGGATCATGTAGGCCATGTTTTGAATAAATTAACTTAATTAAGCACTCACAACATAAGGAAGGAGATTGTCATATAAGTGTTTTTTTTTTCCTTCAGGCAAGTGTTAATATATACGCTATTTTTATAACAATAGATAAAATAAGATTAAACTATGTTCTTATATATAACTATAACTTCTTTTCATAAGCTATTCTGAAGAGCTTATGAAAATAAACTGAAAAAAGTTTATAGACATTTGTTTCTATATGTTCTCTCAAATAATGTCATTAGATAAACTAAAATGAGTCGATCCAAACAGACCTGTAATGCTTTTTATATTGTCAATTGCTCAAAATATGTCTATTTATTGATTCTATCACAATTCTGGACCTTTTAATCGGCAATATATAATATATACCTTGGTTGGACTTATGACTTAAACGAGAGATGTTCTGCTGTAGCATTACATTAGTCTTATTGTGAATGCAAAGGCAGCAAGTTGTATATTAATATATAGTATAGTATTTGTTTGCAAGTGCTACCTTAGTCAGCATAATTAATTTGAATTTATCATGCATTGATTTGTTCATTATGTTTATGTGATGGATGATGATATCATAACTTCGTACTTCTAATTATTGATGAACACTTTATCTATATTATAAGCTGCAGTTTGTTTAGGAACCCCACCATAGCTTAATTAATAATACATTTTTCATTTTCATGGTGACACTGCTCAAACTCAAATCTATCCTTTATATAAATAACGATAATTGTCTTCATCGTTCATTTGGATAAATGACGTACGTTTCCATTTTGCAGAAATTTTCTCTCAAGTTATAATATGAACATGTTAAAAATTGTAATGCTTCTTCCACTAAAAAAAAATTGCAATGCTTCTCTGAATCTCATATCAATTCAATTAGTAGTATATTGCAGCTACACTACAAACATGTTAGTTGAGAATTTGTATGGGGAAAAGCCAACTGAATCACAAGCAGGGGAATGTCACTTTTCTAGGCACAAGTTTTTTTTTGTTTGAAAAAAGTTAATTAGGCGATTAAGTATGAACAAGTGTTTTAGGAATTATTTCTAAAAACATTTATTAATAAAGAAAATATAAAATATTTCTAAAAATAAATTTAATGATGATATGTTATTGTCTCAATTTTTTCAAAATTTTAAATATATATGAAAATATAGGCTTAATCCTTTAAAAAAATAAAATCATAAAGGAGAGCTTGGCGTAACTATAAAATTGTTGTCATGTGACTGAAAGGTCACGAGTTCATGTCTAACGTAATACCGTGTACAATACACCAATTGCTGGAACTCCTTTCCAAACTTTGTGTATGTGAGAATTTTAATGCACCAAAACGCCATTTTTAACCCTTTAAAGTCATCTCTCCAAAAGACCAAAGCCCCTTCAAATCCCTCTATCCAAACATGTCTTCAATTTATCTTCATTTTCTATTTGGTGAAGTTAAATGTAATTGCCAACTTGGTGGAAACTGTCATTTGTGCTTGTCTAATGTCAATTAAGAAAGCAATATTTTAGATTTGCTATCATAAACTAGTTTACTTTAACCTTTACTTGCACTTTTTAAGTTCTTTTTTATCATCACTCGTATTACAATATAGTATGTTCTTAGTCTTATCTCTTCATTTCCTACGAGTGTTCTTTTTACCTAACATGGACCCTTATTGGTTGATGTCACGACTTCCAGCATACAAAGACAATGGCTGGAATTAATTAAATATTACTGTGTTTAGTGATCCATTTACCAACTTGCTGTTTTCATTGTAGGTTAGATTTAAAACAATCGATTCACATAAGAAACAACTGATAGGAGTTTATTGTTTTTTTTTTGTGTGTAAAACATTAGATTCACGGTGCGCAAATGGAGAGTTTAATCCATCGAACCTTGTGGTTATTGTTTAATTTAAAAGAAAATGAATGAAAATTACATGTTTTTTTTAGGGGAAAATTACATTTATGTATGCTATATTTTTTATTTAAGTATTTCAAAAAATTGTTTGATTAATTATTTCAATTAACTATAACTTATGTTTTTTTTTTAAAACTCGGTATCTAGTCCAATGACTAACTAATTCAAGGGGTTCAATACCACCGTTCACTCGCGAGTGCTCCATTTAATGCCTATGGACTACCCACCAAGTCATGAGAGCTTATTGAACTTCCAAAGGATAAAAAACCCGCCGGGAACAAATGGGTATACAAGTTCACACATGATGGCAATGACCAAGTGGAAAGATATTGTGCAAGACTAGTGGTCAAATGATATGCTCATAAAGAATGTATTGATTTCAATGAGACAATTTCTCCTGTTTAGAGACTCACTACTATCATAGTAGTACCGGCGAAGTGTGTTGCATTTCATTTGCATCATGGACATCTGGATGTAAAGATTGACATTGTCTTTCTTCATGGAGAACATGAAGAAGAGATTTATATGTTCCAACTAGAAGGCTTTAAAGAACAGGGTAAAGAAACTTGGTTTGCAGGTTCACAAAATCTCTATACGATTTAAAAAGGTGCCCATATATTGATACAAGATTATTGATTCTATCACAATTATCATTGATTCCAACAAACTAAGCTCAGACCATTGTACATACTATAAAATCTTTGATGATAATGATTTTATTATTTTGTTGTTGTATGTGTCTAAAATGTTGGTGGTAGGTCCGAACAAATATTAGATCCAAGAATTGAAGGCACAATTGGCTAGGGAGCTTGATATGAAAGACTTCATACCATCACACACGATTTTAGGGATGCAAATTCACCGAGACAAATTTAAAAGACATGAAGCTTTGGCTTTTTAAAAAGAATCATCTAAGAAATGTTTTGGGCGCTTAAACACGCAAGACTGTAAGCTAATTGTTACCCCACTTCCTAACAATTTTAAATCATCCTCAAGTATGAGTCCTAGAAATGAAGGGAAAATGATGAAAATGTCTCGAGCACCATATGCATTAACATGAAAAGCCTCGTGTATGCAATGATATGTACAAGACTAGACATTGCATAAGAAGTGAGAGCGGTTAGTTGATTCAAGACATATCATGGTAGAGAGCATTAAAATGTTGTTAAAAGAATCCTGAGATACATTAAAGGAGCCTTAGGGGTTGAAATATGTTTTGGAGGATCAAAGTGAATTTTCAGTGATCGTGTTTATTCGGATTTTGCACGTGATATTGATAAAAGAAAATCTACGACTGATTATGTGTTCACACTAGCAGTTGGAGCGATAAGTTGGCTATCTAAGTTACATGTTATTATAGCTTTGTCTACTACAAAAGTCGAGTACAAGGTAGCAACCCAAAATTGAAAGGAAACTATTTGGATACAACAGTTAATAGAGGAACTGAGACACATGCAATAGAAAGTTACTCTGCATTATGATAGTTGGAGCACCTTGCAAATTACAAGAAATCCAGTCTTTCATTCAAGAACAAGGCACATAGACATTCAATATCATTTTGTTCGAGAAGTAGTTGAGGAAGGAAGTATGGATATGCATAAGATTCACACCAATGATAAACTATCATATGCGATGACAAAGCTAATCATGTTGAAAAGTTTATATGGTGTCGATCCTCGTATGACCTATTGAAAACATAACAATAAGAATGAACAAGGTATTTTTCCAATTTTTATAGGGTAATCCAATTTTTTTTAATATAAATTATTTTATTATGTAAAAAATCTAAATTACTATGTTTGGGTAATAAACTTGGAGGATTTTTAAAATGGATATATTTTATGATGTGTTTTTTAACTAAATTTATAGAATTTCAATAAGCATTTAAAAATTGAAACTTTGAAATATCTTTTTTACTTTATAAAATATGAATCTTAAATTAGTTTCTATCATTTTTCATACTATTCATGTTTATCTCTATATATTTTAAGTTTCACACATTAGTCCCTACTTATTTTTGGAACTTAATTAGCATATTGATCCCATTTCTTTCCTCAAACTTTGTATTTGGTCTCTATATTTTAAAATTTTGAAGATTTGTACCAATATTTTTCCAATTTTAATTTACATAATGATCTCTACAACTTTTCAGAATTTTCAAAGTGGTCCCTAAAATTTTAAATTTGACCCGAAGTTTCTCATTTTGTACCACTTTCTTTGTATTTCTATATGTTTGCCCATTTTTTTATTTATAAAAATATTCAAACTAGGATTTAAAAAGATCCAAACTCTTAATAAACTTTTTTATATTTTATCAAATAAAAAAGTTTAAGAATGAATAATTATAATCACTCTATTCAAATAAAACAAAGCTGTAAAAGAAGAAAATTTAATTGAAACATTTGAATTATCTAAACTTCTAAATTCCTTAAAAAATTAATTACCTCATCCAAAACACACTTAATTAATCTCACCCTTTTATGCTATGATTCTATGAAGATATGTCATTCAATAAACATTTCATTTTATCTTTCTAAATAAATAAATGCAAGTTGAGGGAATGCCTCTTGATAAGGTTCAAGAGTCCGAGGTTTTTTTTTTCTCTTTCTAATTTAATTATTCTTTGAAAATAGTAATTTAGTTATGACTCCTAGTTATTCTGGCATCATTTTTCAGTGGATATCCGCATCAGTCATTTGTAAATACGAAGTACTCCCTCCGTAACTTTTTATAAGCAAATTTGACCAATTCACATTTTTTAAGGAATGTGGTTTGTGTTATTTAATTTAAGTTAAATAACCTATTTTGCCCTCATTAATTGTGCTGTACAGTAGTATATTTTCAAAGTGTTGTTGTTAAACGTGTGTGCATTTAAAAAATTAAAGTAAGGGTATTTCAGGTATATTATCCTTAAATATGACAAAAAAAGTCATTTTTGCTTATAATTAGTTACAACTGAAATGATTGAATTTTGCTTATATTTTGTTACGGAGGGAGTACATTTTTGCAAGGAAAACTATTCTTCTCACTTTTTTCCAACTTGCATAGAGGAATGAGTTGTTGTTGTTATTATTATTTGTGTGCATTATCATGACATCATAATAAGAGTGTGATTGCAAATATAGCTGCATTTTATGTTGTTAATTTAATTTTCAAGTATTAAAAATTATTGGTTTAATATTGCCACTTGAAGATGCTAAGAAATAAATTTATGGTTTATTCTAAAAAAACTTGATGGTTAAGACCGGAAGCCATCGTGTAAATATAATGTTCTTATTTTATTTTTTTACTAAAAATATGTTCTCATTTAAGAATTTGTTTTCAAAATATCGCATTAGGGTTAAGACTCGAGCCATGTTTAAAAAGAGGCACTTTCTAAATTATGATGGTACCAAGGAGTTGGTTACTGTAGATGTTGTTATTCTTCATCAAGATGTATTTTCACTGGTTTAAAGTTATTAGCACCATGTGTTCGGTGTTGTGAAATGAAGTGATAAAGAGATCAATGATTTAATTTTTACTAGGAAATGAATTGAAAGAAGGATATCAATGATTTAATTTTTATTCTAAACATAAAAACTAATTGGAAAATGCTAACAAGTATCCTTAAGGGACTTGTTAAGAAGTTTAAAGAAGAAATTTTGTTTTGGAAATGGTGCCTTCAATGCATTGAAACTTTAAAAAGTAACATTTTCTATTTAAAATTTACCAATTATTTCTATTTTTATATCATTAACAGGTACCTTTAGAACACTTGTTAGCAAGATCCTTTTAGGTTTTTTCTTACCCGCTAATAAAAGGGCTATGCCTTAGACTTTGGTTATCATGTCGTAAGTCGGTAAGTGTGAAGTATTACTGTTTTTGTTGATTGTTAATGCTGGTTGATTACCCGCTAATATTTTTTTTATTAACTTGAACTCATAACATTGCTAAACAAATTAAACTCATTATTTTGTTGCAGTTGTTGACGGAGGTTGTTGGTCGTTCTTCATCAATGTTGGTTGGTCTATTTGCAAAAACACTCACGTTTAGTGAGATCTCAAAATGTTTGCAGTGGGCTGCTCTATTTATATATTTCCATATGACAAATGAACGTGGATGTTTTGACAGTTCTACCCTTATAACATAAAGGTCGAACGATCGCTTGATCATTTGAAGAATTCATATGGACTTTGAGCGTCTTATTTAGTATTTCGCGGTTCTTTGAGGTACAAGTGAGTTGCAACTGCATTTGAGCACTTAATTGGGTCTTAAATTCGTCACTGGTCTTAGGTATGAGGATTGGACATTGACCAATTCCGGAACAATATCTAAACTTGAAGAGTGCATGCAGCAATTTATAGCTCATTATTGATTTGATGTGATTTCGTTTTTTACTCAAATTATGATTTGAGGCTCGAAATTATGCTTAAATATAAAGTGATATGATTTCATCAAACATCTTGTTTCGAGATAAATTTCAATTTCCAATGAACCAAAGAATCCAATTTCCATACACCAAACTGCAGTTACAAACTGTAAGTGTAATCAACTCAACTATATGCACTAATGATGTAAAGCAAACGAATGAACATGATATATATATATATATATATATATATATATATATAAAATGATGAATGATTAGAACCATAATTAAATTATTGTTTGATGCAAAAAGTAATACAAAATTACAAATCAGTGACGTAATTCGTTTATAAAATAAAGGAGAGGAGCAACATCCATCAAAATGTACATGCATGTCGCAAATTTTCATTCATACTACCTCCGTCCCTTTTTATAGGAGTAGTTTACAAAAATCACGTGTATTAAGAAAAATTGTTGGAGTAATAAAGTTGTCTCAAATGTGTGTGACTATTACTAGATTACCCTTAATTAAATATATATTTAATGTTAACTTTTCCTATACCAAGACAAATTGATAGTATTAATAAGGGGTATACTTGGAAAAAGAGTAATCAATGCATCTAGGAATTTGTATATAGTCTTATATTTAGAGACAAATTTTTTTTGTAATACTGTTGTCACTTTATGCACTTTTTCATTCACTTTATTGCACTTTATCCATTAAATGAATCTTTTTTCACTTTCAAAGTGTCATAGTGAACTTATTACTACTGTATATGATGCCAGCATAATAAGCGAACGGTTCGGTGTAACATGAATTGTTTAGAATCTTGTTGCAAAGTAGGTACCCCCTATAACATACAATTTTTTTTTTTTTTTACAAAATACAAATAATCTTATTAAATATAAGTTTTTGATCTCAAATATCTCAAATTTTCATCTCTAAAAAAAATTTCAGGAAGTTTTGTCTTTCAAATATCTTTGTTATGACTTTTGGTCCACGATTTTAAGTCAACTTATGTCTATGTTTCATATTTTAAATAAATTTTTGTAGAGAAGTTTAGAATAATATAACAATTTATCCCACAAAAGTTTAGATTTTTTTTTTACACAATACGAATTAAATATAAATTTTTAGACGTTAAAAATTAAAAAAAAAACTCATACAATTCATTACTTGTTAAAAAAATTTAAACTTATGCAGGAGATATTTCTTTTTTTTTAGAGAAGATAGATATTTTTATAATATACTAAACATGATTGTAAAAAATAATTCAAAATTTTCAAAGATACATATGAGTTTACTTAAAAGTATCAACCTAAAGTTGTGACGAAAAATATTTGGAGGACCAAAATTTGCTGATTTTTTTAGAGGAATTAAAAACAAAATTTAAGATATTTACAGGTCTAAAAAATTATTTAATCTAACATTTAAACAATACTCTAGTTGCCTCGAGAGGCGATTAAAATAATACTCTAGTTGCGATAGAGCATTACTCTAGTAGTTTGGAGAGACGTTAGAAAAATACTTAGAACAATACTAGGATGTTCAGAGAGGCCAGTCATTTAGAATACACAAATGATAAAATTTATGTATCATACCCAAATACAACATTAGCCATTGATTTAAAATCCAGAATCTCAATGACAATGATTTAAGATGGGTAAAATGGTTGAAAAGTATGCGATTTTTTATGATCAACTTGTATCACGGAAATGTAGCATGAGGTTACAATACTCTTTTTCTTTTGGGAATACTTTATGGTTCACTTTAAAGTAGTAATATAAATATATAATATGCATAATTAATATACAGACGTCGTTTGTAAAAAATAAATAAATTAATATACATATGTCAGTGAGAAGTATTTTTACCAAATTCTTTAAAAAATAAAAAGTATTTTTACCATATATATACGTAATCAAAGATTAAATACATGTAGCATAGATTAAATATATTTTTATTCTCTAAAATTATCAATTTTTATTTTTTCATTCCCATAAAAAATCACATTTTTTTTAGTTAATTTATGTTTTTGAATTATTTTTTGCAAGTACGTTTAGAACATTATAAAAATTTCATTCAGAAAATAACCTGAAATTTGTTTATAGTTTCAATTTTTTTGTTACTTTTATTTTAAGATTTTGAAATTTGAAAAATTTATATTTAATTAATTTCATATTAAAAAAACTGTAGAAGAACTTTTTACAATAATTTAAACATATTTGCAAAAATAATTCAAGAATACACGTCAATTTAACAACAGAGACTAACTAGAACTCCATGTAAAATAATTTTGTAGGGATTAAAAACTATGGTTTTTTATTGGTATGAAAATAAAACAAAATCAATTTAATAGAGACTAAAAATATAATTTTCTTTGTAAAAAAAATACTAATTTTCTCTTTTTTTTTCACTTGAGTATAATTTTCTTTTTATACAAACAAGATTACAAATATTTTTCTCTTACAAACTCAATATTTATGAAATTAAAAAAAACCACAAACAGTTCCAAGAAATAAAAAGCATTGTAGCCATGTTAATGTCCGTATACATACTCTTGGTCGGAGAAAAATCTCATACTTCTCACACCAATTTATCCATCTCAAATTATTGTCATTGAAATTCTAAATTGTAAATCAATGGTTAATGTTGCATTTATGTATGGTACACAAAAACTATCATTTGTGTATCCTAAATGTCACCCTCAAGTTCCTAAACAAGGTAGTTGGCCAAGAATGTTGAGAAGATCAAAGTTCGTACTTTTGATGGTCTGATGGGACCCAAGCAAATAAAACCCACGTATGCTGAGACATTACATTACAGGGAGCCTGATAAGGCTTTGGCAAATAATACTAAACACTTGGAGAGGTGGTTAATATATACTCGATGCTTTATACAGTGGATTAAATCTTTCGAGTGAAGAAGGTGAAATCTCTCTTTTAGAGAAAGATTAGATGAAGCAACAATCGGTTGTGAACTATTATAAAAATACTTGTACATTCTTCTCTTCAATTTCTCTTTTACCTTTTGTATTTATGTTGATGACTTTATAAGTGTTTTTAAACAAAATGTTTTAACCTAAGAACTAAGTAATGTTTTAATGAAAAGTTTTTAAAAAGTGGTAAACACAATTCAAACCACTTTTTTTAGTGTTATGTCGCGGCTTTGCTACCATCCATTCAGAATGGTTAGAGTGTGAAATAATGAAATCGAAATAGGTTTTGTAGAATTTTCCCACATATTCTTGTCTCTTCTCTTCCATATACACAACCACACCATATCAAACTTTTGGGATTGCAATTATGAAACATTACACTTACGCAATAGATTAAACCATATTGTTGTTGCCCCATCAACACCTGCCAACATGGTATCAATCAAGAGTCGTATAGTTAATTCCTCTCAAAAATTATGTGTGGTAGGAGCTAAAAAAATAGTGTCAAGCATCCTCTATCCATTGATCATATCAAGGATACTAAGTGGGAAATCGACACCTTTGTAGTTAAATTCTCCCAAAGATGTAAACAAATTTGAGCCATTCTCTCAAAAGACTTTCACTTTGTTAGGAACGTATAAATTCCACAGTTCCCTTCAATTCTCATGCATGTGTAAATCGATAGTATCAATGAGATCTCCTATAATATAACGATAAGTGGATCGTACCATATAGATTCCAACCAACTAACTACCAAGCCTTATCTCAAAAAGTGGGGTTGACTACATGGATCAAACGACACCATAGTGCTCTATCATATACCTTATTTTTATCCAACTCATTAGTCCTTAGATCTTTCTTAGTAGTTTCCTTTATAGTTTTTATATGCTCTGTCTCTAGTAATTTGACTACTCTCCATCTGATATATTCTCTTTACTACTTACCGCATAATCTACATGTCTTCTTACCGCATCAACTTGAAATTGATAGTCTATACCTCCTTCTATTCTCTGTCATTTTATATTATGAATTCAAGATATTTAAACTAAGTAATATATGGTATATGCTATGATCTCCAACATTCACCTCTAAGTTAGAAATTCTTCACATCTGACTAAAATTGCATTCCACATACTCTGTTTTGCTTCTACTCAGGCGAAAACAACATGTTTTTAAGGCTTGTCTCAAAGTCTTCATTCTCTCATTAAATTCCTCCCTTGATTCTCCAAGTGAAACTATATCATCTGGAAGAAGAATACATCTCAGTGCTACCTTTTGGATGTGTTATATATGTACATCTAAAACCAAAGCAAAAATATAAAGGCTTAGGGTTGAACCTTGGTGCAATCGTCGCCGGTGTCTCCATCTTGTATCCTAATAATCGTCAAGGCTCCCCCCACCACCCCCATATCCTTGATAGCTCGAATATAGGCAATTCTATCCCATTTATTCTCTAAGGCTTACCACAAAATCTCTTAGCCACTCTATCACATGCCTTATCCAAATCAATGAAAAATAAGAGCAAGATTTTGTGTATCCATCTAATACATCTCCATCGCACGTCATAGTAAGTATATTGCCGCAATGTCTACCTCCCAAACATAAAACCAAATTGGTTATCAATAACTTTACCATTTTCATCTTTAATACACTTCACTTGATCCAAATCTTCTGTCTTTCTTTCATGTCCCTTAGCAAGCCTATATAAAGATTTTTCTCCATCCTTGGTACCTAAGGATTAGTATAACTTGTCAAAAAATTTAGTTCTTGCTTCTTTCACCGCCTTCTTTGTCTGTTCCTTATCTTCCATATAATTTTCCCAAGTGTCGGCATTTTTAAACGCATATGATGCTTTAAAACTACCCATTTTGATTCCAACTTTATTTTGAACACTTTCCTTCTAGTTCCACCACCAAGATTATTTACCCCTTGTTCCAAAACCTCTTGATTCTCCCAACGTTTCTTTTTCTTCTTTTCTAATCACATAGGTCATCTTGTCCCATATATCATTTGCACTTCTTTGTGGCTGCCAACAATCTCCCTCGAGAATATTGTGTTCGAAAATCCTATATTTTTCACCCTTCCAATACGACACTTGATCCTTTGATCCCTATTGTGGCTTCTTCTCTTCGCTCTCCTCCTAAGTCTTATATCGACAACTGAAATTCTATGTTGGTTAGTCAAAATATCTCCTGGTATGACTATATAGTCCAAACAAATATATATGTTTGATTTCCTAATAAGAAAGAAATCTATTTGAGAACATGTCACTCCATACTGGCTAAATTTCCACACCATAGTATTATCACTCTTAATAATAGGAATAGGCATCTCGATAATCCTATTAATCTCTTGTTTGAGAAATAATTGGTGTAACATCGTTGTACTCCTTCATCTTGGTCTACTAAACCACAAACTCGAATATCTTCAGCTCCTTCGACTAGAGGGCTATGAAGAAGAGGATCATTCTTGTGTCACACTCGCACCTTAATGCTACTACCATCTCCAACTTTCCATTTTATTCCTCCGCTGACAATCACTTGAGAAGTCTAGACGCTACGATAGATAAACCATCTTATTCCTCCCTTGACAATCACTTGAGAGGTGTAGACGCTACAACATATAAAACATGGATTATGATCTAAATTAGCATTCAAGAAATCCCCTCTATGGATGTATTTAGCTTTGAAAGCCTCAGATACTAGATCATATATATCACACTTAAATTTTCATCATTGTTTTCCTAGCATTGCAAGATTAAAACTGCGCAAATGTCGGAAACCCGTCCCTTCATAATTCTTTCTCATAGTAAGGTGATCTCAATAATAGGTAGAAGGAAAGCGCCCATGAACAAGAAGAAATTGCTTCATTCTTAAACCTTACGAGAATGGTTTTTGAACTGCAATTTTTTTGTCAAGTAAATTAATGATTAGAATTTCACCTCATTAAAGTGAATAAGTGGGGAATGATAAGTTCAAACCTCAAACTCTGCATACTATAATGTCTATACTAGCTGAGTTATGTTTACGAGAAATTTTCAACGAGAAATTTTCAACGAAAATCTGATAAACAAAACAGTAATCAAATAAAAAAATGCATGTGGCTTTAACTATTATTCTAATTCTATCAAAAATAAATTATTCTAGTTTAATGTTGAATCACCGTAAAAAAAATAAAAATCGATGCGTGAAGGAAAAGAGAAGTAAACAATGATATTTGAGAGAACAATTCGTTGGCAAGATAACTTTTTAAATCCATTTATCCACTAGATCAAATGTCACTTGTATTTTATATGCAAAGTGGCAATTCAGGATTTATCCGGCTATTAGTGACCTATTGGGATTGTGTATTGTGGAAGATGCTAAACTCGGACGTTATGGAGCAATTAACTAAAATTCATCCCTAAAAAAGGTTAACCAAAATTCAATTACTATTTTTTAGGTCAGACTTTACTTATTTCTCTGTCAAACATTAGATTACCAGAGTCCCTTTTTTCTAAGAATCAGAGAGTTAACAAAAAAAATCAATTATTGACAAAATATACAATAATGATAATTAAATATTCATAATAAAATAACAAATTAGGAGGAAAAATATAAGACCAGGACATGATTATTGACTTTAAGAAAATAAAATTCGCACTTTCTTTTGGAATGTACCATATATGTTTAATCATGTTAAGTTAATCATTTCCATATTATGTTCCAGAAGAGAACATGCCAACAGCCAGTGGATGGAATATGCGGACATCCAAAACCGATCTCAAGCATACACAGTGGATTATGATCCATCAAAAAGGTCATGGATTGGATAAAAAACACCATGTGACATTAAATAAAATACTTTATTAATTAACTACTTTAGTGTTGAGATTAATTAAGACACACACATACATGTATGTGTATATAAAGAGTGTGATAGAGGTAGAGTAATTCACATTCATTTCATTATTCATATACTCATGGGGAAAGAGTTATCCACTACTCCGGCTGCCGTTTACCGGAGCTCCGACGAGGTCAGTTTTGCTGACACAGTTTTTGGATTTTGGGAGGAATTCCAAGATTCATCCGAAAATTCATCAAATTCTGGCAATGATGAAGAAATCGACGATGAAGAAGATGACGACAACATTTGCACTATTGAAAAAAATAAAGCTTTCTGGGATGAACAAGACCAACTTCTCAAGGTACTACAATATTAATTTATTTTTCATAATTTATGTGTTCTTAAAAAATATACACTCATGACCAATTGACAATTTTTTTTTTCCTTTTCTTGTTTCCATTTGTGAAGGCAACTTTGTGCAGAAGTAGCTCAGGTGAGACAAAGGTTAGGCAAGCTACAAAGGAGACTATGAGAGAATTGAACATGTCCGAGATGCTATGCATGTGTCAGCGACCGGTGGTGAGCTGCCGGAAATGTTTGCTTAGAGAAATATGTGATCGTTTATCGAATCTCGGCTTCAATTCCGCCATTTGCAAATCTAAATGGAGTAGTTCTTCGGAGATTCCATCAGGTATGTAAATTTGAACAGTTCACTTCTTCTTTTTATGTAATTTTTATGGATTTAATTTATATACACGGACAATATAAAATGATCAATTGATTTTTGTCCTCCTTTTTTTCTGAACGCAGGGGAGCATACTTATTTGGAAGTGACAGAAAATTCATCAAAAGCTAAAAGTGGTATAATAAAAGTGATTATTGAATTAAACTTTAGAGGTGAATTTGAGATGGCACGTGGTAACAAAGAATACAATCAATTAGTGAAGCGATTACCAGAAATATTTGTTGGAAAAGCTGAGAGATTAAGAGTATTGGTTAAGATAATGTGTTCATCTGCTAAAAAATGTATGAAGGAGAAGAAATTACATTTAGGACCATGGAGGAAACAAAAGTATATGCAAGCTAAGTGGAATGGAAAATGTGATAAGTCAATTTTGGAACCATTGCCTATAGTATACTCAACTAGGCCAACAAAACCTAAGGCTTCATTGCTCACTTGTGATTTAATGTTAGAAAACATAGTGGGACGTCACTGTACTGCAGTTGAAGTTGTCTGAATGAGATGTTTTTTGTATTTGAACGAGATTTTGAGAAATCGTATTTAGTTTAAGTGTCATAGTACTATGTGACTATGTTCAATTTGATGATTGTGATTCCAGTTGAACATATGGGGATACTTTTGCATTATTTTTGTTTTCTACAAGTTTACGGATAATTTTAGAGCCGTGTGTATTTTGCTCGGTCATGATTCAAATTTGTTACGCAATGAAAGTCTAATTTTTTTTCGTTAGACTCAATCCTATTAGTTTCACTTCCATTCTCCCATTCTAATCAAAATGACATGAAAAAGTGAAACAATTTGAAACGTTGGTTTGACATCAGATTTACCAAATTGAAATGAGTAGTTTTTTTGTTGAAGAAGCACCGAACGAGTAGTTGACTCAACAATACCAGTTGTTTTACTGCGGTTGACTGCATCATTATTCAATTACATAATCCATCTTTTTAAGGCAGTGGCATTTCAGCCAGATGATGATAAAAATTTCATATTAGGTAATTGGTTTTTTTTTCTATTGAATTTTTTTATCCTCCAAATTTATTTCTTGTATACTTTTTGGAGCATCTTTGGTTCATATTAATTCTTGAAGTAGACCTTATCTGATTTGCTGACATTTATTCAAAAATAAGAAATATGAAAATATGGGGTCTCTTAATACTTTTTAAATTTTGTGACACCATAGTATTATTTTAATTGATTTTGTGACTAACTGACTATTGAATATTCAAGCTCATAAAACGGGTTCTTTTACTGCAAGTGATCCTGAAATTTAATATCTTGTCCAAATATATCAAGATGTCAATTTGATATGAGCCATCATCTATTAAGAATTTTACACCACAAACCATGTAATAATGCAACATATTCTTTTGCCCTACTGAAATAAATACAATGCTAATTTCATGGCCTATTGATTTCTTTTTAATACTAGTATGAAGAATGATATCAACAAGTCTGGACAGTTTAATAGTTTTTGATTTATTTTGCAAATCATGTTTGCTGCTCCGAAGCTAGAATAGCACTAATGTGATAGTGTTAATCAACATCTGACAAAATTCCTATAGTTTATTTTGGAAATTATATACACACGTGCCCTGCTTTTCTCCGACTCTAGTATCTATATAACTTTGAATTTAATACATTGGATTTTGATTCTCTGGAGATTGTTAGTTGTTAAGTTACAATTATCTGGCATTCAGTTTTTTCCCCTTGTTAAGTTACTATTTATGACTCTTGTTCCAGTAGAAGTTTTTTATTAGGGGGTTCAAACTAATTCTGAGCATTTGTTGAGAAGATTTGATTCCTGTTAAATAGTGTAGCCTATTCTAGGATGTGATGTGATACCTTTGCCTTTTTTAGTCTTTGACCCAATTTTCTGCTTGGGTTGAAAAGATAGTCAAGTAATTCTCTTAACATGCAACCAACTGGCAACTGCGAATTGGTATTTGTGTAAGGGTTCGTGGTACTTTTGTGAATTGGTTCCCACAAATTGCCTGTGAATATAAAAAAATATTGGAAAGTGGGCACTAGTTTGTTGCGGCGGACTACTATAATTCTTTTACTGTTTTACAATATTAAGATAGCTTACTATACTTAATTATGCAATAGTAGTATTATGAACTGACGTGTACGGAAGCTCTATAACCCCTGTATGTATCCAACCGAATTCTTCTCATGTACCGCGAACCCATACCAACGCAACGCAATTTGGGAATTATTTGACTATGCTCCAAAGCAGGTCATTCAGAAATATTCTAATAAAATCATTCATTCAAAAGAGAAGATTAAAAAGAGAAAAGAGAAAAGAGAAAAGAAAAAGAAAAAGAAAACACTAAAAAGGTAATCGGCTTATATATAGCCTATTAAATTAAAAAATAAGAAAGAGGGAAATGGTAGCAAGCAATTAATCCCATAACAAGGACCTTAGTAACAAGGACATAACAAAACAAAACAGTAGTAGAAAATTATTGCAGTAATTAAGTATTCCCTCCGTCCCAAAATATAAGCAAAAATTGGTCAACAAAAGTTAATGTATTTGGTTCAAAATTTGTACCAAATACATTAACTTATGTTGACTCATTTTTGCTTATATTTTGGGACAGAATAGTAATTACTAAGGATCCTTAGAAGTAATGGAATTGCACCGCGGGCTGGTTTTTTAGGGTTCTTTTTATACAACGCCTGGTTATTTCCAACCAGTGCTGAGACAGTGGTTTTTGAAAGCGGATTCCGCAAGTTCGACATTTAGGTTTTGTTTGCGAGTTTGAAAGGGAGGGGAAGGAAAAACTTTGAGAGGACAAAAATACAAGGGAAAATTGAGAAATCTTTCACATTTTTTTAAAGAATATATTTTTAGAGAGTGATAAATTAATGCTTATGATTAATATATTTTTAATTTTAAGAATGTTATAACAACATATATTAAATTTGAAGAATTCATATAAACCCTCCCAAACCCTCCTCCAATACAATTTTTTAGTTCCCTATACGAGAGGGTTTTATATTTTGAAGAAAAATAAGCCCCCCAAAGTCCCTACTCCCAATGTTCTTTATTTCTTCCACTTACTCATTCTTTTTTTTCCAAACCCTCCCACCCCTTCCCCTTCAAACTCGCAAACAAAGCCTTAGAGTAGGGGTCTTCTTTAGCCTAATCAGCGGCGCAATCGTAGTTCATACCGTGCTTGCATTTTGGAAGTATACACTCTTTGTCGCCATCTACGAACTCCTTGCAACAGACAGAGCAAGATCCGATCGGGTGGGTGTTGGAATCAGAAGAGGAGTAGGTGAAAGTGGGACGATCGTCCCGGAACAAAATATGGTCGGGAATGAACTTCTTGGGGCCTTTCAACCTCAAACAATCAAATCGTCTGCAGTTATAATCATCAACATCCATGATTGAACGTTTTTTTGGTTTGGAATCATCATAACCCATGATTGATTGAACAAGAGAACGTAGAAAAACGAAAGACACAGAACCCTAAATCCAATTGTTTTGTTTGATTGAAATTTGGGTTCTATGCTATGCTATAAATACTAGAGTTTCGACCCGTGCATCGCACGGGTCATATTTCGTGTAATATATAAGAATAAAGAATGTTATATATAGAAAAATTGAAAAATTGATGTTTACTGAATCGTATAATGCAAATGGCTTAACATTAATACACTTTAATAATAAATTATGAAATATTTTTCTATAGACCACATTTGAAGTTATAAGAGTATATTCGCCATTATCGATTATCAATATCTTCATCCTTTCTCTTGAAGTAACTTTTAAATATGAAATGAGTGTGCTATTTTATGCAACTATATATGTAAAGAGGAATGATATTTGTATAATCATTTTGTGACAACTTTTGAACAACTTTCTCTCTCATACTCACGTTATGTTCTTACTCCCTTTCTTCTTTTTTCTTTCTCTATTGTTTTTAACCAATAAGAAGAGAGAAAAATAAAGTTGTCACGAAAGTTGTCATCAAATGACTGTATAAATATCATTATTCATATATAAATTTCTAATTGCTTTTGATAGTTGAGCTGGTGCATTAAGAGTAATTTGCTTCAAAGGTATGTAACTTACGTTTGTCTTCGAAATTATTAGAATAATTTTCTTTGTTTAATATATTTTCCTTTGCCTATATATGCATGTCCATGGTTCCACTCTTATTTTAATATTCATCAAGCAATCCTTTAACATTTGGACTTTGATAAGTACAAATGCAAAATTAAAATAAAATACACTATTTTGGATTCCACACTTGACCTTTTGACATTAAAAAACTGCACTAATATAATTAATAGTATCAATTCAAATATATATGAATTAATTGTATCTATATATTTATATGATATATACAAATAAATCTATAAGAAAAACTATTGTAAGATTAACAAAAACATGTGGTAAAAATGAGATGATTTTTATATATCATAATCAATGTACACATTCTTATGCTTAAATTGATTGAAACTTGATCACCTAAACTCAGCAAACTAAACAAAGAGGTAAGTGCTGCCACAAAGAAGCATCAACTGCACAGTTATAAGGCACCTCTCACAAAATACAACAACAATCCGAATGAATGTGGCGAGCAGAATTACAGCTTGAAATGGATAGTCCGCAAGCCACATTTCAGCTGATTGATACATCAACTTCCACTAAAGATGCATCAGCCGAAATCTTGAAACAATATGCATATCTCAACACTGCTAAAACTGGAACACTACTCAGACTAAGCCACTCCAACTCGGTGACAGACTAAATCAAAGGCAAAAGGACCACGCCTAATAGGATGAGATGAATCCAACAGGAACTGAAGCATGGTCTGCAAATCAAGAAATAAACTCAAAGAAGTTAGCAACACCAAAAACATCCTTTATGAATTACATAATCCAAAGAGTAAAAAAAAATTATTGTTTCGCCTATAAAATGTAGAAAGGAGGAAATTAGTTGCACTGTAACAGGTAAGCAAACATTTCCAGAAAAAGGAAAGCATAAAAAATATTTCCCCCTACCAAAACTAACTGAAAGACAATCTATGATAAGATTTTGTTCCAAAGCATATCACTGTGTCCAACAGTATATCAGCAAACAGTAGCTATGCAATGTGTTAGTAGCCATAATTTATTATTAGAAGAACCTGGATGGTAACTTTTTTTAGTGACCTTGAAGTATTCTTACAATTTCAACAACAGACACCATTAACTTAATGAACTCAACCAATTTATCCATTATCCTAATTCTGATATAAGTGATAAATGTTGTGAATCCCCTTATATGTTTTTCTATTTCTGTTCAATATGTTTTGTTGCGATGAGTAATTCAAATAAGGCATAATTTCCATAATACTTTTTTTATCATTTGATTTGCATAGTTGTTACACATCATAATTTCAAAATTATTTGGCATATCAAGTGAAGGTGAGAAAAACACAAGAAGGGGGGTTGAATTGTGTTGGCTTTTTCTTTTCTTTCTCAAAAACTATGGTTAGTTCAGAATCAGATGATGATCAGATTCTGAAACTATTTTTAGAGTTGATTGCAGTGGGTATAAAGAGTAAATGAGAGAGAGAGAGAGAGACATCAGTTTATCCTGGTTCTTTCCACAATCCGGAAGTAGTCCAGTCCCCTTGTTACTAACAAGAGATTTTCCACTATAATCACAAAGATTACAATTGCTCAATCACAAAGCAAGAGACTTCCTATGCTCAAGCACAAAGTGAGAGACTTCCAATTGCTCAAACACTAAGTAAGAGACTTCCTATGCTCAAACACAAAGTAAGAGACTTCTTTGCTTAGACACACAGTCTAAGACTTTGAATCAAACAGATTTTACAAAAGAAATAAGTTTGAGTTGAACACTTGATATACTATCAGTGGTGTTCACAAAACACAACACATATTTAAGACTCTATACTTAAGAAATTCTAAGATAAGAAGTTTGTAAGAATTTCTAAGTTATTTTGACAGTTTTCAGATTTGGCAGAAATGTGTTTCAGAAAACAGAGTATCACGTTTTCAGTCTTATGAGTCTTAAACTTCTTCTTCAAAACTTCAATCCTTTATAGAGGATTTAAGAGCTATTGGAAGGAGTCAGTTTTAGCAAAAGAGTCGTTGCACTAGAAGCTACATCCAGCATTTAATTCATCCCTGTCATTGTGTGCGCAAACCAGAAAACAGAGCACAATAATTTTGAATTGTTTCCTTAAAAGCTGGCTGCGTGTTTCATCCAAGGAGGCAACTGTTGCATTGAGCAGTTCTGACTGTACAGTGCTTTACTGTTGACAGTGACAATTGCTTTTCCTTAAAAACTCAGACTTCAGAAGCCTCTCTTCAGAACTGGCTTCAGACACTGTTCATCAGAAGCTGTCTTCAGACGCAGTTCTTCAGAAGCTGGCATCAGACTCACTGTTCATTAGACGCAGTCTTCAGAAGCTGGCATCAGATGCACTGTTCATCAGACACACTTCTTCAGAAGCAGGCCTTCAGACGTACTGTTTATCAGACGCACTTCTTCAGAAACAGGCCTTCAGACGCTCCCTTCAGAAGCTCTTCTTCAGACGCTGCCTTCAGAAGCACTTCTTCAGACGCTGATTTTCTTCAGCTTTGCAACACCAACTTCTATATTTTCCTTCTTGCTCTTAACTTGTTCTTTCAGGACCATTGTTAGATACCAATCTTTAAGTACATGGTTCTGCACACTAGAATCAAGCATTAGCATATCCAATTTTCTTTTTAACACTTTGTTATCATCAAAACTCAAAAGAGAGTTGTTCATACATTTTGTTCCAACATCAAGAACAACAATTCTTCCAAGTCCAAAGCAAAAACATAAAGCAAAAACAAAATCATGATACACAAAAGGATAGAAGATGATGTCTGGCAAATGATTTTGTAGTAAATGAAAATATGACCAAATTGACCAAATTAAGATTTTGATACCCATGACTATATTGTGAAAGAGAGGAGAAGACATAGAAGAAGAGAAAAACGAACAAATCGAAGACAAATAAAAAAAAAAGAACTTACTTGAACTTAGAAGACAGTGTCACTTGGAATAACCCGATTCTAAAAATTGAAACACTAAACCCTACTAACATTCATCTTCATGACAAAAGAAGAAGAGGAGATAGGAGAAATGTGGAGAGGAGAGGGAAGAAGATAAACTGAGATTGTTGTTATGAAGGATGATATTTGTTCTCGTGAGAGAAAGAAATGGATTGGATGAGGGAGAAAGGATTGAGATCTAGAAAATGAAAGGGTAAAGATGAAAGAGAAACTGAAATAGACAAAAGAAGAAGAAGTAGCCGTATAATTTGCTTGGGGAATAGGAATGGTCAAATAAGCCTGGGTCACTCTTGTGATGTTGTGTAGTTGAAAAAGAATGGAAAAATGTGTGGCTTTTACTACTGGGTAATTATTATAATTGAAGAATTAATGAGATTAGTTAGGGAGGAATTTGAATTGGGGACTTATTAATAGCTGAGCATGGGATATGAAAAAGTGAAATTAATTGCAGTAAGACGGGAAAACGACGGGAGATTAGCTTGACTGTCCAAATTTAATGAAGAGATTAAGGAGGGAAAAGCTTAAGTGATTATGGTTTAAAGTTTGCCCTACCTAATAAGCTTTTATAATAAGAAGATATATACAAATATGCCCGTTTACTCACACCACCACATCCAATCCCACCTTAATACGACCCATCATTCAATCAATTTTTTTTTTGAAACAACTCTATCAAATATTTTTTTTGAAGGATCAATCGAATATATTTATTACTAACTTTCTTTGAGAAATCGTATTTAGTTTTAGTGTCATAGTACTATGACTATGTTCAATTTTTGTAAAAATTATAGTAAACTAATATATTTGATTTTAGTTGAACATGCAGGTGTTTACACTGATTTTTGGTAAACAACCGCTGGTTACAAAAATGTTTACTTTCGAGATCAACCAGGAATCTCATGACATATGTGTGCTAGACTTTTTCAGAAACGTTTGAATGTTCATGATGTTCTTGAAATTGTTTAATAAAAGATGAAGATAATCTTCAAATTCAAAAAAGGTTGAATCTGTCGAAAACAACTTCCAGTAAATGGAATTTGAATGTAAATGCGTAGAAAATAAGTAATTGCAAGAATACATAAGAAACAAACTTAAATTGCATTGCATTGAATAAAAATGTGTTCACAAGGATCATACATTTGCTTATTACTCATTTCTCGCTTTGACATGGATATTCTGAGTGTCTAAGTTTTATGTATGTAATTTGTGACCCGTTTCTCCTATGAGAAATTACTATTTATACTAAGAAAAATAACTGTACAAACGTATCTAAAACTGCAACTGCCACCAATGTATCTGTTGGATATTTGGTTGTTGGCTTCATTTTTGCTAAAATCAAATATACAAGCAATATGTACGTCTTTAGAAGCAACTTCAGAAGCAGAACCTCAGAAGCTGGACCTTCAGAAGCTGAACCTTCAGATGCTGAATCTTCAGAAGCAGAACTTCAGACGCTGAATCTTCAGAAGCACAACTTCAGACGCTGAACCTTCAGAAGCTGAACCTTCAGACGCTGTACCTTCAGAAGCATTCTTGATTTCGGGCCTTGGAGTTGTTTATTATCTCACCTGATCTTTTGAAGATTAGATTGAAGAATTCTTTCATGTTACTTGTTCTCCAAGCTGCGAGAGATATATTTTCCAGATTGGATATTTTTATTTGTGTAAATATATTTTCAAAGGAGATCTTTGGAAAATATATTTCTAAAGAATATTTGTTTCAATATATTTCTGAGAAGAATATTTGATTCAAATATATGTTGCTGCTGAAGGCTATAAATAGAAGACGCCACTATTGAAGAAATCAACTCAAGCCATCATTGAAAGAGTATTCTTAGGTTTCGAGTCTGTTAATTGTGAGCCTTTCTTGTGTCACCTTGATGCAAGCTTAGGCCTGTGTTTATTGAGTTGTAATTGTGTATACCGTACCTAAGCTTTGAAGTATGGTGTGTGTTTGTGTCTGAAGGTATCTTCGTCCTTTTTTATTTGAGTCTAAGATCACTGGGGCAGTGATTAATTGAGTGGGTGTGAGATGGGATCTCAGGTCTAGGAGTTCCTAGGCTGAAGTCAATACAGGTAGTAGCTAGGTGATAAGTTGTAAACTTGGAGTTTGCTGAGAACTTAGAACTAGGACTACACTAGTGGACTTCCTCCTGGCTTGGTAGCCCCCAGAGTAGGTGTGTTTGTCACTGAGTTGGGTTAACAACTTCCTTGTGCCTTTTTACTTTTTGTTTGTTATTGTTTTGTGTTTATACGTGTTTTAATTATATCTTAGTGTTGAAACATTCGGACACTACTGCGCCAGAATTTCAATTGGCATCAGAGCAGGCACCCTGCCTGTTTTAGGGTGAGCTCCATGGAAGTTATTTTCTGGCAGAATGGACAAGGAAGGAGGATTTGTGAACAGACCACCTCTGTTGGATTGTTCCAACTATGACTATTGGAAATCTCGCATGAGTGCTTTCCTTAAATCTATAGATAGTAAGACCTGGAAAGCAGTTCTGAAAGGTTGGGAACATCCTGTTGTGCTTGACAAAGATGAAAAGAAGACAGCTTCTGAAACTAGAAGAAGAGTAGTCCAAGGAAGAAGATGAATTAGCTCTTGGAAACTCCAAGGCCTTGAATGCTTTATTCAATGGAGTGGACAAGAATATGTTCAGACTGATCAAGCAGTGCACATCCAAGGTAAAAATGTCCAGGCTTGAACTTCTCACCACCAAGTTTGAAAATCTCAAAATGTTGGAGGATGAGAACATACAAGACTTCTATATGAACATTCTGGACATGGCTAACTCATTTGATTCTCTTGGAGAAAAAATGTCTGATGAGAAACTTGTGAGAAAAATACTCAGGTCTCTACCTAAGAGATTTGACATGAAGATGACTGCCATTGAGGAAGCACAAGACATCTCCTATATGAAGGTTGATGAACTAATAAGATCTCTTCAGAATTTTGAAATAGCCTTCAATAACCGAACTGATAAGAAGGGGAAATGTGTTGCTTTTGTAGCAAATGCTGATGCTGAGGATGATGAAAGCATATCAGAGGCTCTTGTGATGCTTGGTAGACAGTTTAATAGGATCATAAAGCGGGCTGACAGGAGATCCAAACCAAATAACTTGAAGAAGACTAGAACTGATGAGAAAAGCAATCAATCCAAAGGTGTTCAGTGTCATGAGTGCGAAAGATATGGCCACATTAGGACAGAATGTGAAACGTACCTCAAGAGACAGAAGAAAAGTTTGGCAGTTTCTTGGTCTGATGAAGATGACTCAGAAGTAGAAGTGGAAAGTGAATCAGCCAAGCATGTTGTTGCCTTAACTGGTAGATGCATGTCTGATGATAAAGTTAAGGCTTCAGAAGCACCATCAGGTTATGAAGCTTCAGAAGCACCATCAGGTTCTGAAGCACCATCTGATACTGAATCCAGTGATGAAGAATTTTCTTATGAAGAACTGGCTAACTCTTACAAAGATCTGTATACTAGGAGTGAGGAAGTGTGCAAGCAGCTGGAAAAACAGAAGAGAACTATCACTCAACTTCAGGCTGAAAGAAGTGAACACTTAGGACAAATTTCTGATTTCAATGATGAGGTAACCCAAATGAACTCTCAACTTGAACATTTGAAGAAGCAAGTCAGAATGATGAACACTGGTATTGATATGCTAGAAGAGATATTGGAGAGTCAGAACCAAGGGAAACCAAATGGAATATGGTTTGATTATAGGACCTTGAGCAACAAACAGCAAAATCCAGCTAAAAGGTTCATTGCGGCTGTTGGAACATATAATACAATGATGGCAAACCTAAGTTGGAACATCAAAATGAACCTCAGGGATCTAAGCGCAAGAGGGCATCTCGTCCTTGGATATGTCATTATTGTGGTAGAAAAGGGCATATAAAGTCGTTCTGTTTCAAGTTGTATGGGTATCCTAAGCAGTTCCAGCAAAGAAAATCTGAACCTGTTGTAATCAATGTCATGAAGGAATGGAGACCAAAATGTGAAAATGTTGGCTTAATAGCTCACATTGTTGGAACAAAATGTATGAACAACTCTCTCTTGAGTTTTGATGATAACAAAGTGTTAAAAAGAAAATTGGATATGCTAATACTTGATTCTAGTGTGCAGAACCATATACTTAAAGATTGGTATCTAACAATGGTTATTAAAGAACAAGTTAAGAGCAAGAAGGAACATATAGAAGCTTGTGTTGCAAGGCTGAAGAAAATCAGCGTCTGAAGAAGAGCTTCTGAAGGGAGCGTCTGAAGGCCTGCTTCTGAAGAAGTGCGTCTGATGAACAGTGCGTCTGAAGGCCAGCTTCTGGAGACAATGTCTGATGAACAGTGCGCCTGAAGACCAGGTTCTGAAGAAGTGCTTCTGATGAACAGTGTCTGATGCCAGCTTCTGAATAACTGCGTCTGAAGAACAGACTGGAAGTCTGAGTCTGAAGGAAACGTAGCAGTCAACAATTTCAATTGTGAACAGTGAAGTACTGTACGGTCAGAACAGCTCTATGCAACAGTTGTCTCCTTGTACAAAACATTCTCCATGTTTTAAGGAAACAATTAAAATCTGCCATGCTCTGTTTTCTGTGTTATGCACACAATGTCAGAATAGAAGGAATTAATGTTGGCTGAAGCTTCTAATTACAACGGCTCTAATTGCTGACATGGCATCTTCACAACAGCTCTTTATTCATCTATAAAGGATTGAAGAGTTGAAGAAGAAGACTAAGACTCTGTTACTCTATTTTTCTGGAAAACGTAACTGCCAAATTAGAAAGAGTCTTAATCTGTGTTGTATTTTGTGAACACCACTGATAGTATATCAAGTGTTCAACTCAAACATATTCTTTGTAATTCTGTTTGATTAAAAGCCTCTTGCCTGCGTGCTTGAGCAACTAGAAGTCTCATACTTTGTGTTTGAGCAAGAAAGTCTTAGACTGTGTGTCTAAGCAAGGAAGCCTCATACTTTGTGTTTGAGCAAGGAAGTCTTAGACTGTGTGTCTGAGCCGGAAATTCTCTTACTTTGTGTTTGAGCAGGGAAGTCTCTTACTTTGTGTTTGAGCAAGGAAGTCTCTTACTTTGTGTTAGAGCATAGGAAGTATCTTGCTTTGTGCTTGAGCAATTTTAATCTTTATGATTATAGTGGAAAATCTCTTGTTAGTAACAAGGGGACTGGACTACTTCCGGGTTGTGGAAGGAACCAGGATAAACTGCTTGTGTCTCTCTCTCTCTCTCATTTACTTTATAGCTGCTAAACAACTCTGAAAATAGTTTCAGAATCTAATCAACATCTGATTCTGAACTAAACATAGTTTTTGAGAAAGAAAAGAAAAAGCCAACACAATTCAACCCCTCTTCTTGTGTTTTTCTAACCTTCAGTTGGTATCAGAGCTTCGGTTCTGATATTCAATCACCTAACAATGAGTCAGTATTGATCTTGAGAAAAACATGTCCTCTGGTGTATCTGGTGAATCCACATCCAGAAGTGGTGGTGGTGATTATGGTACAGATGAAAGGAAATCTCACTCACACCATAAACCTCCTATGTTTACTGGTGATGCTGAGAAATTTTCTTGGTGGAAAAGCAAGATGTACAGCCACATCATTGGAATTGATGACTCCTTATGGGATATCATAGAAGATGGAATAATTATACCAGTTGATGAAAAAGGAGTAGCTATCAACAGAAGAAGCCTTACTGATGCTGAAAGAAAGATCTACAGAAAGCATCACAATGTAAGAGGTATCATTGTGGATTCTCTACCTCACAATGAGTACTTGAAGCTGAGTGATAAATCAACAGCAAAAGCCATCTTCACCTCTCTCTGCTCTAACTATGAAGGAAACAAGAAGGTTAGAGAAGCAAAGGCAAACCTTCTGGTTCAGTAGTATGAGCTGTTCAGAATGAAGGAGGATGAAAATATTGAGACTATGTTCTCAAGATTTCAGACTCTGGTTTCTGGACTTCAAATTCTGAAGAAGAGTTACTCCACTGCTGATCATGTAAACAAGATCTTCAGAAGTCTGCCATCTAAATGGAGACCTAAAGTGTCTGCTATTGAGGAAGCTAAAGATCTAAATACTCTAAGTATTGAAGATCTTATAAGCTCTCTCAAAGTGCATGAACTAGGATTCAATAAAGATGAACCTGTTAGTAAATCTGAGTCTATAGCACTTAAATCCAAAGGAAAGTCTTCAAAAGCTCTAAAAGCTTCTAAATCTGATGAAGAATTTCCTGAGGGAAGTTCTGAAGAAGATTCAGAAGCTGAGGAGCTGGCAAGGCTTTCTAAAAGAATTAAATGCTTGATGAAGAGACAAAAGAAATCTTCTAACAAGAGCAGCAACTTCAAAGGATCTGGTTCCAAGAAGGAATAACAGAATGGTTGCTACAACTGCAAGAGAACTGGTCATTTTATAGTTGATTGTCCAGATTTTCAAAAGGACAAATCAAAGGAGAAATTCAGAAGGACCAACTCAAAGTCAGGCAACTTCAAAGACAGATTCAGGAAAAGTCTTATGGCTACATGGGATGAGCTTGACAATGAATCTGAGTCTGAGAATGAAGATGAAGAAGAAGCAAATCTAGCTCTGATTGCTACAACATCTTCTGATGAAGAATCAGGTTCAGACTCTGAAGATGAGATATATTTTGAACTCACACGTTCTGATCTCATTGATACAGTTAAGGATCTTATGAACCACCTCAGAAGCAAGTTGATTCAATTAAAATCTTTGAAAAAGAAACATAACTTGCTGGCTGATGAGAATCTCCAACTTCAGAATCACATCAATGAGATTGATGAAGAAGTTAGAGAACTCAGAGAAATGGTTCATAAGAAACCTGATGAAGTTCCAAGTGAACATGAAATTGCACTTCAGGATTTTATCTTAACTGGAATCAACATAAGTAAGGTTGCTTCAATGATTTATAATATGAACTGAAACAGTGGATAAGGAATTGGTTTCAAGAATGATCCATTCAATCATTCAACAGAAACAATTCTACCATTTTCTGGAGATATTATGAAAGGCACTGAGGTATGCTTTGTACCTGCATCTGACAGTTCTGAGAAACTGAATTTACCAGAAACAGAGACTGCTGACTCTGAAGTTCTGAACTGCTTAGAATCCACAACTTCTGAACCTAAAGGAAAGATGAAGGCAGAATCTAAAATTTTGCCAAAGTCTAAACCAAAAGGTTCTAAGTCTAAGACTATGAGGAAAACATAATTTAAATCTGAAAAGGTTCAAAGTCTGAAGAGTTCAGAACCTGAGACAAGCAGGTCTCAAACTCTGAAAAATTCAGACTCAAATTTTCAAAAGGCTGTGTTTATGAAATCTTCAAAAGATACTAGACCGGTTTATACAAAACCTTTTAAATCAGACAAAGGATACAAAAGAAAGCCAATTTGTCATCTGATTCTCATTTTATTAAGAAAGGTTTGAAAGTTTGTCTTGAGTCAGGAGCAGGCAAAACTGAAGTTCTTAACAAATCAGAACCTACTACTTCTGAATCCAAGATTCTGAACAAATCAGAATCAAAGACTCTTAAGTCCAAAGTTCTGGGAAAAAAATAGAACCAAAGCCTTCAAAGGTTCAGACTCTAAAAAGCTCAGAACCAAAGACCTTCAAGTCTAAGGTTCTGAAGAAATCTGAGTCAAGATCATTGAAAGCTCAGGTTCTGAAGAACTCAGTGTCTGATACTAAGACTTATTCAAGATTAAAGGATTCACATCCAAGATATTTGAACAAATCTGAGTACTATAACTCTAGACATAAGGTGCAACAAAAGACTAAACCTTTCAGAACTAACCCAAGAGGACCCATATGGGTACCTAGGTTTGAATATTTCTGTTGCAGATATGATTAAGAACCAAACAAAAGGGGAAGTCATGGTGCCTGGGCAATGGTTGCTGGCATTACATGACAGAAGGAAAGTCTATGTTCCAAACCCTGACCATGAAAGAGGGAGGAACTGTGGGATCTGGAGGAAACCACAAAGACTAGATCATTGGTACTGAGCTATTGAGAGCTCTGCAGATCTTCAGCTGATCAGTGGACACTTCAGAACCTGAAAAGATTTATAAGTCTGAAGAAAGTCTAGAAGCTGAAAATCCTGAAGAGACTGAAAAACTCTCAGAAGCTGACACTCCTCCTGAAGCCAATCAAGATCAAAATGGTTCTGAACAAGCTCTTAATGATTCTTCAGAAGCAAATCCAACCAGAACTTCATTCAAGTACAAGTCTTCACATCCTGAAGAATTGATCATTGGAAACAAGGACAGTCCAAGAAAGACCAGATCAGCATTCTGTCAGAATGACTCCTTAATTGGACTACTGTCAATGATTGAACCTACAACAACTGATGAAGCACTTGCAGATGATGGATGGATTGTGGCTATGCAAGAAGAACTCAATCAGTTTCAAAGAAATGATGTTTGGGATTTAGTTACAAAACCAAATCACAAGAACATTATTGGAACAAAATGGGTGTTCAGAATCAAGCTAAATGAACAAGGAGAAGTAGTCATAAACAAAGCTAGACTGGTTGCTCAAGGCTACAGTCAGCAGGAAGGAATAGACTACACTAAAACATTTGCTCCAGTTGCAAGACTGGAAGCAATCAGGTTACTTCTTTCCTATGCAGTTAATCATAATATCATCTTATATCAAATGGATGTTAAAAGTGCTTTTTTAAATGGAGTTATTTCTGAAGAAGTATATGTCAAACAACCTCCTGGTTTTGAAGATTTAAAAAATCCCGATTTTGTTTTTAAACTTAAGAAATCACTATATGGTCTGAAACAAGCTCCCAGAGCTTGGTATGAGAGACTAAGTAATTTCTTACTTAAAAATGATTTTGTAAGAGGACAAGTTGACAATACACTTTTCAGAAAGACACTTAAGAAAGACATCTTAATTGTGCAAATCTATGTTGATGATATTATATTTGGATGCCATTCTTTGCAAAGAATTTTCTAAGTTAATGCAGGATGAATTTGAAATGAGCATGATGGGAGAATTGAAATTCTTTCTTGGAATTCAAATCAACCAATGCAAAGATGGAGTGCATGTTCATCAATCTAAATATACAAAGGAGCTTATGAAGAAGTTCCAGCTTGAAGATTATAAATTGATAACAACACCAATGCATCCAACCTGCAATTTAAGCAAAGAAGACACTGGCTCAAAGGTAGATCAGAAGCTCTACAGAGGTATGATTGGTTCTCTGTTATACTTAACAGCTTCTAGACCAGATATTTTGTTTAGTGTATGCTTGTGTGCAAGATTCCAATCAGATCTTAGAGAATCTCATATGACTGTTGTCAAGAGAATCTTCAGGTATTTGAAGGGAACAACTAATCTTGGACTTCTGTATAAGAAATCCTTAGATTATAAGCTGGTTGGATTATGTGATGCTGATTATGCTGGGGACAGGATTGAAAGAAAATCCACTAGTGGAAATTGTCAATTCCTTGGTGAGAATCTGATATCCTGGGCCAACAAAAGACAATCAACTATTGCATTGTCAACAGCAGAAGCAGAATACATCTCAGCTGCAAGTTGTTGCACACAACTGCTCTGGATGAAACATCAGTTGGAAGACTATCAGATTCATGAAAACAACATTCCTATTTTATGTGATAATACTGCTGCAATCTGTTTGTCTAAAAATCCAATTCTTTATTCAAGAGCCAAACATATTGAAATTAAACATCATTTTATTAGAGATTATGTTCAGAAGGGAGTTTTGGATATTCAATTCATTGATACTGATCATCAGTGGGCTGATACATTTACAAAACCCCTCACAGACAGACAGATTTAATTTTATTAAAAAGAATCTGAACATGCATTTTATCTCTGAAAAAATGGCTTGACTCTGAATAAGAAACTGAGAATTTGAAGTTCATCAGAAGCTAAGACTTAACAGACACTCACTTTGAGAGTCTGAAGATAGTTCAACTTCTGAAAACATCAAAGTCTGAGTTTCAGAATCTGAATTTTTATGACTTCTGATAAAACTCATTATAAGTGGACACTTTACACGTGGCTCACTAATGAGAGTGAATCTGTACAGTTGTCTAACACTTGATCAGAATCTGATAAGCTATAACTGCTGGGCAGTGATGAATTAAGCTTTGAAAGTTGTACTTTGCCCCTCCTAAAGTCATTAATGTGCAAATGTGTTAAATGTTTTTCTGTTTTCAGTTTTTGAAATGTTTTAACAAAAACACAGTCACACTTTCACTTTTTCATCTTATATGTTCAGTTTTCAGACCCATTTAAAAACTCTCAAACAATTCTGTCTGAAACAGTTCAGCAGTACTGAACAAAATGTTTTGAACAATTAGTTCTGTAACAGTTCAGTGACTCTGAACAAAAATGCTCTGAACATTTTGTCTCACATTTTCACTCTCTTAAAATTCTGGAATTTCTTTTTGTTGATGACAAAAGGGGGAGTAAAAGTAACAAGTATTTCAGGCTCTGAGCTCAGAATATAAGTTAATTACTCATAATTAATTAACTTATGAGAACAGCTTTTAATCGCTTAGCCTCTGAATTAAATTCTGTGAGATATACTGAATTTTCAATTCTGTGAATTAAACTGAATTTAAATAACTTGGATAAAACTCAAGGGGAGCTTACAAACCTCACCTTGTGAATTATCAGACTTAGGGGGAGCTTACAAACCTCAGACCCTGAAGTCAGTTTGTTATTTAAATTCTGAATGTATTTACACTTTGATTTTTCATCTGTTTGATTTAAATGGAATTTAATTAACCTGGATAAGACTCAGGGGGAGCTTACAAACCTCACCTTGTGGATTATCAGACTCAGGGGGAGCTTACAAACCTCAGACCCTGAAGTCAACTTGTTAATTAAATTAACAACAATTTTCTATTAATACTTATGTTTGTCATCATAAAAAAGGGGGAGATTGTTGGAACAAAATGTATGAACAACTCTCTCTTGAGTTTTGATGATAACAAAGTGTTAAAGAGAAAATTGGATATGCTAATACTTGATTCTAGTGTGCAGAACCATATACTTAAAGATTGGTATCTAACAATGGTTATTAAAGAACAAGTTAAAAGCAAGAAGGAAAATATAGAAGCTTGTGTTGCAGGGCTGAAGAAAATCAGCGTCTGAGGAAGAGCTTCTGAAGGGAGCGTCTGAAGGCAGCGTCTAAAGGCCTGCTTCTGAAGAAGTGTGTCTGATGAACAGTGCGTCTGAAGGCCAGCTTCTGAAGACAACGTCTGATGAACAGTGCATCTGAAGACCAGGTTCTGAAGAAGTGCTTCTGATGAACAGTGTCTGATGCCAACTTCTGAATAACTGCGTCTGAAGAACAGACTGGAAGTCTGAGTTTGAAGGAAACGTAGCAGTCAACAAATGCAACTGTGAACAGTGAAGTACTGTACGGTCAGAACAGCTCTATGCAACAGTTGTCTCCTTGTACGAAACATTCTCCATGTTTTAAGGAAACAATTCAAATCTGCCATGCTCTGTTTTCTGTGTTGCACACACAATGTCAGAACAGAAGGAATTAATGTTGGCTGAAGCTTCTAATTGCAACGGCTCTAATTGCTGACATGGCATCTTCACAACAGCTCTTTATTCCTCTATAAAGGATTGAAGAATTGAAGAAGAAGACTAAGACTCTGTTACTCTATTTTTCTGGAAAACGTAACTGCCAAATTAGAAAGAGTCTTAATCTGTGTTGTATTTTGTGAACACTACTGATAGTATATCAAGTGTTCAACTCAAACATATTCTTTGTAATTCTGTTTGATTAAAAGCCTCTTGCCTGCATGCTTGAGCAACTAGAAGTCTCATACTTTGTGTTTGAGCAAGAAAGTCTTAGGCTGTGTGTCTAAGCAAGGAAGCCTCATACTTTGTGTTTGAGCAAGGAAGTCTTAGACTGTGTGTCTGAGCAGGGAAGTCTCTTACTTTGTGTTTGGGCAGGGAAGTCTCTTACTTTGTGTTTGAGCAAGGAAGTCTCTTACTTTGTGTTAGAGCATAGGAAGTCTCTTGCTTTGTGCTTGGGCAATTGTAATCTTTGTGATTATAGTGGAAAATCTCTTGTTAGTAACAAGGGGACTGGACTACTTCCGGGTTGTGGAAGAAACCAGGATAAACTGCTTGTGTCTCTCTTTCTCTCTCATTTACTTTATATCCGCTGCTAAACAACTCTGAAAATAGTTTCAGAATCTAATCAACATCTGATTCTGAACTAAACATAGTTTTTGAGAAAGAAGAGAAAAAGGCAACACAATTCAACCCCCCTTCTTGTGTTTTTCTCACCTTCACACACCTCTCTAAGAGCATCATCTAGGAAAGACTGGTACTTTGACAATGGATGCTCTAGACACATGACTGGAGTTAGTAAATTTCTTGAAAATATAAGACCTTACACCAGTAGCTATGTGACTTTTGGTGATGGAGGTATAGGAGAAATTCTTGGAATTGGAGACTTGATCAGTAATGGACTACCAAAGCTAGACAATGTGCTATTAGTGAAAGGGCTAACTGCAAATTTGATTAGCATAAGCCAGCTGTGTGATCAAGGGATGGAAGTGAACTTCAACAAGACTGAATGTCTGGTAACTGATGGGATAAGAGAGATGTTAATGAGAGGTAAGAGATCTAAGGACAATTGTTACTTGTGGGTACCTCAAGAAGAAGTTCACTTAACCACATGTCTCGTGAGTAAAGAAGAAGAGGTTAAACTGGGACACCGGAAACTTGGGCATCTCAATTTCAAAGGCATGAAGAAAGGCATAATTGAAGAAGCCATCAGAGGGTTATCCGATCTAACAATATAGGAAGAAAAAATTTGTGGTGAGTGTCAAATTGGAAAACAAATCAAGATGTCTCACAAGAAGCTGCAACATCTTAACACCTCTAAGATTATTGAATTACTTCACATGGATCTCATGGGGTCTATGCAAGTTGAAAACCTAGGTGGAAAGAAGAATGTTTCTGTTTGTGTTGATGATTTTTCAAGGGGTAAACTGGGAATTTGTTTGCATGAGGAGTTATAGCAATTACAGGTGTTGAAACGTGCAAACAAATTCTTTCTACTTACTATAACTAGAGTTGCACAAGAAATAAGAGAAATCATTCTCATTCTAAAGACTGCTGTAATTTCTGAGATCCCCCAAACTGATGCTGATATGGCTGAGTTTCCTGAGAATCCTCAACCTGATGTGATTGAAGATCAACCTGATATGGGTTGAAATTTTGAGGTTCAAATATGTTAATGCTCAGAGGTATTATGTTCAGATGTGGTTACTATTGCTACGTGTGTCTGAGTGGTATGCTATGAAGTGTTTGTTCTTCTGTGAAGACTTTGTGTGTGGGTACTATGTTTGTGTGATTCTAATGTGCATTGCTGCGTGTTGAGGAATCTTACTTGATGGGATATCTTGGTTGTTTAAATTCGTTGCTGCTAATTTCTGAAATAGTGTTACTGAGAAAGATGTTGAGGATAATGTCTTGGACATCATGACCCCTGGCAGGAAGAAAGTTAGTGAAAAGTATATGCCTGTTAATGTCTCTGTTGTGATGTACTTGATGTGATGTGATGGTCTATATTGGATGCTTATAACCTCAGAATAGATGCTACTGTTGTTCTTGTTCCTTCTTCTCCTGGTGAATGCATGGTTGTTTTGTCAAAATTGTTTGGCTAAAAAGGGGGAGATAAGTGTTTCAGAAGCACTACAGTAGTTCAAAAGCACTACAGTAGTTCAGAATCAATACAGTTTTTCAGGAGCTGAAGTGTTTCAGGGGGAGTGTATGTTTCAGGGTTAGGATTTTGTTTATTATGTGTCGCTGCTGACTCTGTTGCTATTTGGTTGCTACATTTAAGTTTTTCATGGCTGCGTACTTATGATGAGTGAAGAATTTACCTTGTGATATCTCTCTGATCTCAGATTGATTTTAGCCAAAAATTTGCCAAAGGGGGAGATTGTTGGATATTTGGTTGTTGGCTTCATTTTTGCTAAAATCCAATATACAAGCAAGATGTACGTCTTCAGAAGCAACTTCAGAAGCTGAACCTTCAGAAGCTGAACCTTCAGAAGCAGAACTTCAGACACTGAATCTTCAGAAGCAGAAATTCAGACGCTGAACCTTCAGAAGCTGAACCTTCAGACGTTGTACCTTCAGAAGCATTCTTGATTTTGCGCCTTGGAGCTGTTTATTATCTCACCAGATCTTTTGAAAATTTGATTGAAGAATTCTTTCATGTTACTTGTTCTCCAAGCTGCGTGTGTTTCCAGAAGGAAGATATTTTCGAGAGATATATTTTCCAGATTGGATATTTTTATTTGTGTAAATATATTTTCAAAGGAGATCTTTGGGAAATATATTTCTGAAGAATATTTGTTTCAATATATTTATGAGAAGAATATTTGATTCAAATATATGTTGCTGCTGAAGGCTATAAATAGAAGACGCCACTATTGAAGAAATCAACTCAAGCCATCATTGAAAGAGTATTCTTAGGTTTCAAGTCTATTAATTGTGAGCCTTTCTTGTGTCACCTTGATGCAAGCTTAGGACTGTGTTTATTGAGTTGTAATTGTGTATACCACACCTAAGCTTTGAAGTATGGTGTGTGTTTGTGTCTGAAGGTATCTTCGCCCTTTTTTATTTGAGTCTAAGATCACTGGGGCGGTGATTAATTGAGTGGGTGTGAGATGGGATCTCAGGTCTAGGAGTTCCTAGGCTGAAGTCAGTACGGGTAGTAGCTAGGTGATAAGTTGTAAACTTGGAGTTTGCTGAGAACTTAGAACTAGGACTACACTAGTGGAATTCCTCCTGACTTGGTAGCCCCCGTAGTAGGTGTGTTTGTCACTGAACTGGGTTAACAATTTCCTTGTGCCTTTTTACTTTTTGTCTGTTATTGTTTTGCGTTTATACGTGTTTTACTTATATCTTAGTGTTGAAACATTCGGACACTACTGTGCCAGAATTTCAGTATCTTAACGAGAAACCTTCTGATTTTGAACTTAATTCTACGTCACTTCGATAACAGTTGTTTGGTCTTATCCATTTCCAATCTTCAGTCTTCTGTTTGTCAAATTCACCATCCTTCAACTCTCTTAATTTCACCAAGTTCCAGATTCGGTCGAAATCCTATCAACCAGACTCTGTCGAAATCTTCTCAACAAACAAAAACCTTAACAACTTCTTCAATTGTTGAAAATAACAAGTTTCTCTTGAAATAATAAGTCAAACTTTGTTGACTGCATTTAATTGAGCCTGTCGAAAATACAGGCTAACAACGAGATACTATATATATTCTTTTGCATTTTTTTTCTCTATAAGTTTTACAGATAATTCTATTCAAGGCCGGCACATAGTCCGTCGAGGCTGGGCTATGTCACTGGGCCTCAACAATTTTGGGGCATGATTTTTTTTTAATATAAAGCTAGTAGCGAGTAAATATATATATTGAAAGTTGACATCATAACAAAATCACTTGCGAGGCTATCAAGTTTTTGCCCCGCAAGTGCACAGTTTTATCGGGTAGTAAAAACAGTATTGATCCACAGGGAGTTAAAGCAATTTGAAATTCCACGCAATGGACAGATGTCCTATATGATGTCCAGGACACTTGGAATGTTGTATGCAATGTCCTGAACACTTGATTACAATCACCGTACAATAACAAACAATAAACAACGACAAATTAAAATGTAGGAAAGTAAAAACACCAGATGTTTGGTAACCCAGTTCGGTGCAACATCACCTACATCTGGAGGCATCCATGCCAAGAAAGGAAATCCACTATAATAGTATTAGTTCAAAGTATTATGTGAACAACCTCCGGTTCACTGCCTTCTCACCTAATCACTACCCGTGGTATTTCTATCTAAGACTCCCCCTAGATATGAGAACCTTTCTCACTTTCACCTCAATCACACAACCTGTGATTTATCAATGATTACAAACGGTTAGGAGAGACACTCCTATAAAAAATACTTACTCTATGAAAGATGCACTATAGAAGTTTACAAAATACAAAGTACAACTCAACTAAAACAGTCCAGCTCTATGCATCAAAGTGATACAAATAGTGGCTCACAAATCACAAGAACAGACTCGAAACCCTGATATGACACTTTTCTCAAATGACGGCTTCAATAGTCTTCACGTGGTCTGAGTCTTTCTTTATATAGCCAGAGAAAGCATGGGGTAGGTCTTCAATCGGGCTAAACTAATATGCTGATCCAATAGAAACTTCAGCAACAATCTTCATAGAAGCATATATAATGTTTCCTTAAATGTTTAGGACTTTTAATAAGGAAACACGAAAAATTAAAAACAAATACGCATGCTTCTAAAACCACACGTTTCTTGGAGCATAAAATACGTGAATCATATATACGGTCAAACCTTCAGAGATCTCACGCTAAAAACAAATCTAACAAGATTGCGAACTAAAATACAACATCCTGAGTCAAGATGTCGCACTAACATGTCCAGGACATTTGGTCCAACATCTTGCTAGAACTTCTTGTTTTAACAAAATGCAGCCAACAATATTAAAACCCAACACAATTACCAATCTAATTTTTAGTTTTGATTAGCGGAATAAATTTGTTAAGAGCAATGTTTGTTTGGTTTAAAATTCAGATATTAAAAAGCGACATGGGATTAAGGTTTTCATCTCAATGTTTAATCCATTACATTCCTTATCTATTTCTCTATTCTATTTCTCATAATACATGAACGTATCTCAATAATAATCAAGTATATTCTCAAGGTTGATTATCATCGAGACCCTTGTCTAATCTCTTTTATTCCAATATCAAACTTCACCTCTCGTTTCTTCGTTTGATATTTGAAGTTTGATTTGATATCAATATTAAACTTCACCTTTCGGTTCTTCGTTTAACATTAGATATCAAATTTAAAGACGATGAGAATAGATTAGAAAACAATTTCATATAAAATATAGTCTAGACTTGGATTTGTATGTGGATCAAATCGTTAGATTATTCCCACAATCCCAAGACTAGAAGAGTGTACTTACACATGATCTTAGTAGACATGGGACTAAAATTTGAAGACATGGAAATAAAAGACATAAAGATAAATGACTAGGAATTGTAAAGACAAAAAAAAAAGACACAAATGTAAAATGCAAAAAAATAAAGAACAAAATTTAAACAAAAAGTGAGAACTTTGATTTTCACTTTGTAGCAAAATTACAAGTGTGAAAGATGCTTCTTTACCTCATAAAATGCATTGCAAACGAGTTACAAGCTAATAACTGAAGAATTCTAAGACGGCGCACGATCGTGCTTGCCTCATAACTAAAGAATTCTAAGACGCACAATCATGCTTGGACGGCGCACGATCGTGCTTGCCTTCAAAACTGTTGAACTTCTGTAGACTAGGAAGGGCGCACGCTCGTGCTAGGTAAGCGCAAGGACCGTGCTCAACTTTCGACAATTTTGCCTTTAATTTCTTCAAACGGGGCGCATGGTCGTCTGCCATGGGCGCACTGGTCGTGCTCATTTTATGGTCTTAAAAATTGTTCCTTTTCTTCATTATTTTATCCTGAAAATGAAAACTAATGTTTTGTAGTAAAATAACTCTAAAGTAAGACCAAAGTTCCACAAATATTATTGAATTCAAATGCTAAAAACATCCTAAATCAAGACTTAAGCATTCGGTCTAAAAAATGTAGGCGCGACACACACACACACACAACTTATGCTTTAATTTCTTAAAGAAAAAAATCTGTTTTAATAAGCAATAAACACAAAGTTGATGATAAAAAAAAGGTTTAATTGAACTTTTGGTCCCCTAATTTATTTGTTGTTTTTAATTTGGTCCCATAACTCTAAATTTTTCCCGTTTGGTCCCATAACTATATATCCGTTAGTCAAAAATGTCCTTTCTGTCAATTTTGTGATTCTCCCGTTAGTGAGTGCACACGTGGCCAATCCCACATGGCACATATAAAAGGAACGTTTCAGAGGATGAGAGAGAAGGAACCAATATTAGAAACGTTTAGAGAGAGAAGGAAGAGAGAAAGTCTGAGTGAGAAAGTGAACAATCCCAATCGAAGAAGCCCAAGAAGCAACAAATCTGAGGACGAAGAAGACGAAAATGGCTGCTGAAGACGACGATTTTGATGTTGATGCCTTTGTCGAGGTTAGAAATCTTCATCTTTTCTGGTTTAGGTTTTTTTATCGTTTTCTGGTTTAGAGTTTTTACTGGTTTTCTGGTTTAGGGTTTGTCTTTTGTTTTCTTGTTTGAAATCTGGTTTTGCTATCATCTATGAAATACATGTTTGAAATCTGGTTTAGGGTTTACAACTAGTTTTTTGAAATTTGGTAGGCTGAGGAAGGTAGATTTGTCCTTGTGCTCCACCATTGGGGGGGGGGGTTGTTGAGTTTCACCATGCTAACTACACTGGTATTGAAACCATACTGGAGTGTGAACTTGATTACTGGGCTTACTTCTCTATCATATCAACCATAAAACGTTTATGATACAACCTAATTACTGCTCTTTGGTACTATGAACCTAACCTAGTGGATGACATGATTCGTTTGAGTGATGACAGAGGTTGTAGAAGGGTGAAAGCAATAGCTGAAATGTATGGTAGGGTTCACTTATATGTAGAACACCCAATTTATCAACCTGAAGTGGGCAACCTGAATCCTTTAATTGAATACCCTTTAGGGCATGTGGATCGTCATGTGGCAGTTAATGTGGAAACGGGGGTAGTTGTGGTGGATAATGTGGGACCTGATGTGGGAGATATAGCTGCTGAGGTGGATAATGTGGGACTTGATGTGGGAGATTGAGCTACTGAGGTGGAGAATGTGAGACCTGATGTGGGACCTTTGGTGAAAGAGGTAGAGGTGGAGTTGGATGGTGGGGACCACTGTGTTGGAATGGGGGAAAATGAGAATATTGATGTGGGGACCACTGATAGGGATGAAAATGCTTTTGAGCGGCCAACTGAGGTAGAGGTGGAGCTGGATGGTGGGGACCACTATGTTAGCTTTGTCACAGATCTGAATGGGCCAAAGGGAAGGGAAGAGAATGATATAATTGGGTCCTTTGGACATGCTGGGCTTGATGATTTAGTAAATGGTAATGGGTCAGACAACTATGAGGAGAAAGAGGATTCAGATGACAGTGGACTTGACATCAACTTTGAGGATTCAGAGGAAGAGATAGGGTTGGAAGACAACTGTGATAATTTTGGTTTTGAAGAAGGTGAAAAGAGGAATATTCAGGGTGAAGATGGTGAGGCTGCTAATGAAATAACTACTGAGGTTTTAACTGAACAAGTGCAGAGTAAAGAAGGAGAGAAAGGTAAGGGAAAGTAAAAAGATCAGGCTGGGTCAAAGAGAGTTACTAGTTCTAAGCCAAAAAGGAAGAGAGAAAGACCATCAAAGCAAAGAAAAGTTGTGAATGGAGCTGTGTTTGAGGATGAGGTTAGTTGAGCAGGTTAACAATGGTCAATCAAGTATAGGCAGGGATAGAGGACTGAGTGATGATGAAGAGTATGACAATGATGTTTTAGAAAGTGGATGTGAAAGTGAAGAGGAGAAAGATGATGATGAGAGGGCTAAGACTAAATTTTCTACATTTAAGTTACCTGAAAGTATGCTTGATTATAAGTGGGAGGTAGGCACATATTTTCTGTCCAAACAAGACTTTAAAGAAGCCATTAGAACTTATTCTATTCATTCTGGAAGGGCTTTGAAGTTCAAGAAGAATGATCTTAGAAGGGTGAGAGTGGTCTGTAAGGATGGTTGTAAGTGGGAGGCTTATTGTGCAAAAATCCCAAATGAAGAAACTTGGAAGTTGAGGAAGGTAGGTAAACATAACTGTAGTAGGAAGTACAAGGTTAAGATGTTGAATTCTAAGTGGTTGGGACCTAAGCTGCATACCAGGGTCAAAGAGAATCTAAATCTAAAGTTAGCTGATATAGTTGAGAGAGCCCAGTTGAAATAGAATGTTGGTGTTAATTTTAGTAAGGCATACAGAGCTAGAGGGATTGTAGTTGACATGGTTGATGGGTCATTCAGGGAGCAATATACCAGAATATATGACTACTGCCATGAGTTGCTGAGGTCAAATATAGGGTCAATTGTGAAAGTCAGTACTCAACCTTTTCAAGGAACTGAAGAAGAAATTGAAACCCCTGGAGATGTTTTATGTCCCCACTTTCAGAGAATGTATATCTATTTCAAAGCTTGCAAAGAAAGCTTTTTCAAGTGTAGGCCAATTATTGGGTTGGATGGATGTTTCTTAAAGGGGTACTGTGGTGGCCAACTGTTAGCTGCAATTGGAAGAGATCCAAATGACCAAATGATGCCAATAGCATTTGTTGTGGTTGAAGGAGAAACCAAGGAATCTTGGGTTGGTTTTTGGACCTTCTTGTAAGTGATCTAGGTGGGGCCAGATTATGCAAGACATACACTTTTATAAGTGATCAACAAAAGGTAAATGCTAAACTTGAATTCTTATTTCACTCTTATTATTATGTAAACCTTTTAGACTTTAACCTATAATCTTATTATTATTTCACTCTTATTGTCATGTGTATTATAGGGACTTTTACCAGCTATTGAAGAATTATTTCCTGGAGTAGATCAAAGATTCTTTGTGAGGCATTTGTACAACAACTTTAGGATGAAATTTCCTGGTACAAAGTTGAAGGAGTTAATGTGGAGAGCAGCCAAGGCAACTTACTCAAATGCTTTTGATGATGCACTGAAAGAAATCAGTGAAAATGCATATGATGATCTAACGTTGATCCCTGCCAGACATTGGAGTAAGTCCAAGTTCACATCTGGGCCAAAATGTGATACCCTAGTCAATAACATGTCAGAGGCATTCAACTCAACTATTGTCATTCCTAGATCAAAGCCAGTAGTAACTATGTGTGAAGACATTAGGGTGTATCTGATGGAAAAGCGGGAAGCAAATAGGAAGAAAATTGCTAGATATGAGGATGGAGTGCTTACCAACATCAAGAGAAGACTTGCAAGAGAATCTTCTTACACCAATAACTGGTTGGTTAGGTATGTCAACATTTGTTATTAATGTGAACATTTGTTATTAATGTGATATCATCTAGTTTCAGTTTGAAGTTTTTGTTATTGATATCAACTAGTTGACAAGTTAATTTGTTGTTAATTTATTGTTATTGATATCAAGTAGTTTCTGTTTGAAGTGACTGTGATTCTGAATTGAAGTTAATTTGTTGATTTATTTAGGCGTTCAACTGAACATGATTATGAAGTAAGAAACATATCTTCAACAAATGCAAAGTTCTATGTCAATCTACTTAGAAGGGGATATGATTGTAGGAAATGGCTGTTGACAGGTTTGCCCTGTGTTCATGCCATTTCCCGCATTAAGAACCAAGATATGGACATCAATGATTATGTCCTAGGAATTTACAAGAGGGAACAATATGCAGCATGTTATAGATCTGTAATTTATCCAGCAAATGGGCAGTGTTTGTGGGAGAGAACTGAGTATGGTGATCTTCAGGCACCACCAATAAGGAGGCAACCAGGTAGGCCAAAAAAGAAACGAAACAAAGAGGCAGGGGAATTAATGAAAGATGAGTATGGAATAAGGAGGGCTAGGTGGGGAATTAAGTGTAGCAGATGCAAGCAAAGTGGACATAATAAGTCCACTTGTAAGCTTCCACCACCACCCCCAGTTGAAGGTAAATTAAATCAGGCTGCTCAAACAAACACAGCTCAAGGCACTCAAACAAACCTTGCTCAAGGCACCCAACCAAACCCTACTTAAGGCACCCAACAGAACCATGCTCAAGGCACCCAACCAAACCCAGTTCAAGGCACATTTGCAACAGCTGCTCAGCCAACTACATCATCAACACCTACTTAGCCAACTGCAACAGGTCCAAATACCAAGAAGAGGAGGCTCAAAGAGAATGTGTCTTCAACACAACCACACACAACTAAGGGTAAGAAAAAGAATTTTTCTGCAAGAAGTGATGGTGCAGCTTCAACCCAACAATAGAAAGAGTCTTGTAAGACCTTATTTTGATGTAATTGATGTACTGTAATGCCTAAGTGCATATAACATTTTAAATGTAATTGCTATCATGTAGTGCCTAAGTGCATATGTTCCTTTAGAATCTTATTTTGCTGTCATGAAATGCCTGAGTGCATAATGTCAAGTTAGAACCTTATTTTTCTATCATGTAATGCTTAAGTGCATGTTACAATCATTTTGGTAGTCATGCTTATTTAGGTGTAATGGTTAAGACCTTCTGTAATGAATCAGTATTTCATTACATTAATGTTATCCTTCCATTGATTACCTCCAATTATATACCTTTTATGCACGTACATTAAGTACTGAATTTGCATTTCAGATTTATCTTTGATTATATACCTTTCAAACAACATTGCTTAAAATTATGCAAACAAATTCAGACACATTCATCAATTCTAAATAGGCAATAACAACTTTTTTTCATTGATATAATAATCATAATACATTCCCTAATCAAGTTACATCATATCATTCAACTCAGATTACACATTCAGCACATTACACAAACAACAAATTACACATTCATAATATTACACATTCATCTATTTCAAGTAAATATGACTCCATGTGCCACTCATTCTACAGATTTCTACTGTCCCTAACACCAGGCAAACCCCAAAACATGTTAATCCAAAAATCAAAGAAAGCTTCAACCATGATCTTGTCTTCTCCAATTCATTCTTCAACTTCATATATTTTTTTTCTGAAGCTTTGCAATCTTCATTTCACTGTCATCGTTTACATCTTCATCAATTAACTTAAAAAAACTGCAACCTTTATCAAATTGATTCTTGTAGTTTCTGCACCCCAGAATCTTTTTCCACAATTTGGATTTGAACTATCAAGTACAGTGCAAATCACACTTTCCTCCCCACACCTGCATTCTGTTGTTGTTCTTCTTCTAGGATTTGAACCAACAGACCCAGCAGATTGACCCATATGCCATGAATTTGTGTTAGGTTTTGACATCCCTCAGATTCAAAATCAAATTCGAATTCGAATTAAAGGATGGAAGAGAATTAGAATTCGAATTGAAATCGAATGAAGTAGAGAAGAGAAATCGAATTCAAATGGACAAGAACCCAGCAAATTCAATTTTGAAGGAGGAGGATGAAGGAAGGAGAGAAAGAGGAGAGGAGGAAGGAAGAAGGAATAACAAGAACCCTAATTCTGGGGATGAAAAAAAACTCTCCTTTTATATGTGCCACGTGAGATTGGCCACGTGTGCACTCACTAACGGTAGAAACACAAAATTGACAGAAAGGACCAATTTGACTAACAAAGGTATATTTGAGGGACCAAACAAGAAAAATTTAGAGTTATGAGACCAAAGGTTTAATTAAGCCTAAAAAAATTAAATTACATACATTACAAATTCAAAATAGTTATATATATATATATATATATATATATATATATATATATATATGAGTCAGGATCCGTTGACACCAGGTGTAAGTCTAAAAGACTTACACCAAATCTCAACCGTTGTAAGCGATTGATCTAACGACTCATAATATGTCAATAATAAATGGAAAGAAATCGCATAATGACCAGAAAGGGAAATTATCTCAAAGAGATATTGCTTAATTTGCACTTAATTATTTTCTTACTCTCTCTTATTAAAATATGACACAAATATTTTTTTGTGTGGCTGACCTGCAAATTAAAAAAATGGGACTTACTCTCAGTGAAAACAATATGATTGTGTCAAAAAATTGCACTTTGTTCTTAGTGAAGGCCCTGTCTCTAGTGTGAGACCTGAATAGGTCACCTACCATAGGAGACTTGATATATATATATATATATATATATATATATATATATATATATATATATATATTGCAAAATGAATATAAACAATGAAGGTGAGAAAAACACAAGAAGGGGGGGTTGAATTGTGTTGGCCTTTTTCTTTCTCAAAAACTTATGTTAGTTCAGAGTCTGATATTGATCAGATTCTGAAGCTATTTTCAGAGTTGTTTTGCAGCGGATATAAAGTAAATGAGAGAGAGAGAGAGAGAAGGACACAAGCAGTTATCCTGGTTCCTTCCACAACCTGGAAGTAGTCCAGTCCCCTTGTCACTTACAAGAGATTTTTCACTATAATCACAAAGATTACAATTGCTCAAGCACAAAGCAAGAGACTTCCTATGCTCAAACACAAAGTAAGAGACTTCCAATGCTCAAACACGAAGTAAGAGACTTCCTATGCTCAAATACAAAGTAAGAGACTTTCTATGCTTAAACACAAAGTAAGAGACTTCTGATTGCTCAAGCACACAGGCGAGAGACTTTGAATCAAACAGATTTACAAAAGAATATGTTTGAGTTGAACACTTGATATACTATCAGTGGTGTTCACAGAATACACACACAAATTCAGACTCTATACTTAAGAAATTCTAAGATAAGAAAGTTTGTAAGAATTTCTAAGTTATTGATGACTTTCGAATTTAGCAGAGTAATGGTGTTTTCATATTTGCAGAGTCTTGTTACGTTCTTCTTCAAATATTCAGTCCTTTATAGAGGAACAAAGAGCTGTTAAGAAGATGCCAGGTCATCAAATAGAGTCGTTGGATATTGAAGCTTCATCCAGCATTAATTCGTTCCTTGATTTGGTATGCTTACCAAAAGAGCCGTTTGAATCCTTTGCTGAAAATGAATTAAGTGTTTCGTCTAAGAAGACAAAGTTGCATACAGCGGTTTTGACTTCTGAGAATGTTGCAGAGCACTTTGTCTTTTTGACAGTGACATCAGACTTCAGACTCCCAGTCTTCAGACACTGTTCATCAGACACTGATCTTCAGACGCTGACTTTCAGACGCTGACCTTCAGACGCTGTTCATCAGACGCTGATCATCAGACGCAGACCTTCAGACGCTGATCATCAGACGCTGAACTTCAGACGCTGACCTTCAGATGCTGACCTTCAGACGCTGATCTTCAGATGTTGATCCTCAGACGCTGATTGTCTTCAGACTTGCAATACAAGCTTCAATATCTCACACGGAGATAATTTCCTTTTCTAATCATCATGTGATTTCTTTTCATTTATTATTGACATAATATGAACTGTTATATCAACTAATAATAATGGTTGAGATTTGGTGTAAGTTTCAAGACTTACACCTGGTGTCAACGGATCCTGACTATATATATATATATACACACACATTTCAAGTGATTTGAAAGTGTGATAATAACGTGTTCGGAGATGATGAATAGAGTGAACCACAAAGTAATTTTACTTAAAGTTAAAAATATTTCAATAATTTCCCTTATAGAAAATTTATGTCTTTCTAGTGGGGTGGGGTGGGCCCACCTGGGCCCGATGTGGCAAATCAATACACTCGTGTTCATTTAAGAATGAAATACTCTGGAAAATAGATGCCCTTAGAGTGTGTTTGAATGAGGTAATTGAGAAATTTTAAAGAAGAATTCTAGGCAATTCAAATGATTCAATTAAATTACTTTCATTTCTCAATACTTTTGTTTGGATGGAGTAATAAAAAATTCCATTGTCATCATTTTTGGGCAACTTTTATAAATTATAATTTTTTTGGGCCAAATTTGAAAATTAAAATTAGGGGTCAATTTGTAAATTTCAAAAATTTGAGGGGTCAAATTATAATTTTTGAAAAATTGAGGGGTCAATTTGCAATTTTTTTGAAAATTTATTGGGGTCAATTTGAAAATTTTGGAAAATTTGAGAACTAAAATGCAAAATTTGAAAAATTATAACAATGAAGAAATTTGAAATTCTTAGCTTTTAGGTGTCATTTGAAATTCTCTAAATTTAACTTGAACAAAATACTTCATAAATTTTCATCATTTTGAAAATTCTTCAAATTATTATCCAAACAATGGAATTCAGCTCAAAGTATTTAAATTCCCTCAAAACATTACATTACCTCAAAACATTCCCCCATCCAAACACACTCTTAGTGCTTAGTACACAATCAATTCTTGGAAAATAGGAAATGTTGTAATAATAATAAAAGAAAAAGGAAATGTAAAGCATCCATCAATTTTCTATACTCTAATTATTGACAATCATTGCTCAATTTACGCATACAAAAAAACTAAAAATGTATTAATTTCACCCTTAATATTTCTCACGCATCCTCTGACATTCTGAAAATGCCATCCAATTTTAGGATTCTTAAATCCGTATGGGTTTTCTTTGACCATAGTGCAAAAAATTAGCCACAGTTATTTTAGCCACAATTCAACTGTGGCCAATTGTTTTTTTTTTTTTTAAGAATTTTCACCGGTTCATATTCCAAAATCCAAATGGAACTAGTATTTTGGATTCAAATGCTCCCTTTACATGCTTCAGACCCCTATTGTGCAAAATATCATGAAAAAAATATAAAATTTAATATTGACACAAGAGAGGCTCGAAACTTCTTGTAAAATGAGTTTTTGTATCCTAAATTTTGAATGTTTAAAAACACTTTTTTCTGTTAAGATTATAGAATCTAAAATGGTAAAAATTCTAAAACAGCCGTTAGTCATTTTTCTCTTTGAAAAATAGTGAAAAAACTCATTTAGAATTATATAATCTGATCTGAAGATTCATGTGCATTTTGGCTGTATCAAAAACGAATTTGGCTGTATCAAAAACTTATTTAACCTTTTATTTTCCTGAAATTATTGTTAGTCTAGTCTTTGTTCTTAGTGGCTTGCTTCTTTTCTCTTGTTTTGTTTGCAATATTTTTCCCTCCTCACGTCTGAACAAATTTTAAGAGGGAATTGGATCTAACGGCTGAGAGAGCACAAAAATAAAATAAATAATAAAAACACTCTGAAAGAGAGAGAAAATGGGTGACAAAAAAAATGTCCAACCGAGTCACTCACTCACTCACTCACTGACTCGTTAACTCATAAATAAATTCATTCATCAAAACTCACTCTCCTCCTCCCGTCACCGTCGCAACATTTCCGGCGACTCAATTTCATAATCTCCTTACCTCTTGCGCCAGCAACAACTTGCTCTTTCAAACCAAAGTCATCACCGTTGGCATTTTGTCTATCCACCGTTGGATTAATCCAACAGCTCACATAGTCGCAGAACGAACCTTGCAGAACAATTTTGTGTCTGACATTACTTACCTCCGAATTAGGGGCGGACCTGAGCAGGGCAGGGTGTGGCAATAGCCACACCAGCCCAGGTCCTAATTTTTTTTAAAAGCCCAGCCCATTACACTTACACAACACATAACACAGCACACGCGTTTCCTTCCACCCTCAGATTTCAGAAACGCGTTTCCTTCCTCCGTCCTCCGTCCTCCTTCCTCCTTCAGCACACGCGTTTTCACCACCACCATCTCCTCTCTCCGCCGCCGCCGGTAAGGGTCAGCCCATCTCCTCTCCTATCCTCTCAGCCGGCCAGGTCAGTCCACCACCATCTCCTCTCCTCTCCTCCTCCTCTTCTTCTTCTTCTTCTTCTTCTTCTTCTTCTTCTTCTTCTTCTTCTAGATGTTTATGCAATCAACAATGCTCTTTATTAAAATTGAAATTGAAATTGAATCAAGATAGTGAGAGTAGTTAGAGCACTGGAATTGGAATTGAAATTGGAATTCTTTTGAATTGGGTACTGGAGTTGGAAATTTGGAATTGGAATTCTTTTAGATGTTTCGCTCAATCAAAGAGCATTGTTGATTATTGTTGATTTTTTCTATATTATTGTTTTTAATGCTGGAATTGAGTACTGGAATTGAAAAGGAGAGCAGATGGAATTGGAATTGAATACTGAAAATCTGGAATTGAGTACTGAAAGTCTGAAATTGAAATTAGGAGAAGAAATTTTATATTGAGTACTGAATTGATTTTATATTGAATTGAGGACTGAATTGATTTTATATTGAATTAGGATGAAGAAATTTTTTCCAGTTATGTCTAGAGACAAAGTTAGTAGTAGTAGTGAGTAACAAAAAATATTTGTAGGACATGGTTTTAACGATTGGAAAAATCCACAAAGATGGTTTTAACAAGATGGGTGATCAATGGTTAAATGATCGTTTTGTAACATGTAAGAGATGTTCTTAAAACAATTAGTAATATGTAATTTTAGCTCATTTTCAATAAATGGAACATAGAGCATTTGATTTGTAATTTTCGTTGCTACAACCACTTTTAATATAACTTCTTATTAAATTTTGTATTATTTAATCATTTGACAAAAAAAGATATTGCCCCACTGATTTTGGAAGTCCAGATCCGCCCCTGCTCCGAATCCTTTTTTTCATAAAAACACATGGGATTCTAATCCCTAGCGCAAGCTCAATTCAGTACTGTTCTCATGAGGTTGATAGCTCGCCGGAAAACGCAACTCAACTGACAACTAACCGTGAAAACGCAGCCAAGATTGCTCGTCACCGTAACCGTGCGTCTTCTCCCAAACCGTATGATAAGCTTTGTTTCTTATCTATTTTTTTAGTATGAACGCTAGGTGTTTGATAAAATGTTTGATAGAACAATACACTGAATACCCTCATTTGCTTCCATTTTTTTATTGCTCATATTTCTAAAGAATCCTGTTTTGGAGAGCAAACCCTGATTATAAATGCTTACTTATAACTTTAGGCCTCATAAACTTTTAATTTTTGTGGTAATCCTCTTTTAATCAAGCTTTTTACATTTATTAAAGCTTTCATTGAATTGAATCTTAGGAAAACTGGTTCTAAATGCATTGAGTCAGCTCTTAACCTGGTTTTTGAGCTGATAGTAGGTTCAAAGCTAGTAAAAAAATGTTATGGTTATGGGGATGTTTGTTCATTGTTGCTGGCAATACACTTGGTGTTTGTAGGACTTTATGGTTTAGGAATTATAGAGTTGGGTAGAGCTTGAGGTAATTTTCTTCGGTGAGTATTTCATACTTCATAGTGGTGTTGGTATATGTTTAATGACATTGGTTTAACTAGAAGGCGGTGGAAGGCATATGTGGTATATAAAGAAGAAAACATGAAAGATGGATTAGAGAGGTCAGAGGACTATAAAGGCAGTGTTTTGTTTTCAAAAATTTATCCTTTGAAAATTTCTTCCCTTGCTCAATTCTCAAACGCACAAAAAGGGGCAAAACTTATAATGTAGAGGGGATAACCTGGCGTTGAGATCTTTAGGATTTTACAATTAGGGGGGTTGGTTGTTCATTTCAAGTTCTAAGTTATAGAGAAATTTGGGTACTCGGTTGTACTTGAGAGATAGGAAAGGAATAACTCTACTATAAAGAAGAATGCAGGGTCATACATTGGGCATTGGATTTCTTTGATTTCTCTGTAGAACTAATATTTTAAATTTCTACCATGATACATCAGATTATTGATATAAAATGCTTCAAGGTTGCAAGTTGTGAGATGGGCATACTACAAGGATTAGTTTATATTTCCCCCTAAAATTAATGGTCATCTCCAATCATTTTAATTCAAAAATATTTATTATTTTTTTAGATAAGCTATTTAGTAGCTTTTCTCATTATGACTCTTGGGAACAGTTACAAATTTTGTCTATGTGATTTTTTCAAAAGGTCAAAAAACTATTACTGTATTTCTTTTATTCTTTTCCTAATTAAATTTTCTTAAAATGTAAGGTGCATGCGCTAAATTGTAAATAGAGTTAAATATGTTTAGTCCAGAGTAGTCAATAGCGGCCAATAGCTGCGCTATAGCGGCCGCACATAGCGTAGCGGCGACAGAGCGCTACACTTAGAGGCATAGCGTTGCAGTTTGGAATAGCGGCCGCCCGCTATAGCGGCGTCACGGTGCGCAGCGGTTTTGCAGACTGGGTTGCGATTCAAAACCACTATTACATATTAAGGCAAAAATACGAAATTGTCCTTGACTTAAAAAAAACAGGGCATTTTGGACATTTCATCAAACCCTAAATATTTCAGCATCTCTCTTCTTCCTTCATTCTTTTGCGCCGTTCAAAACACAACACCCAGCTTCTCTCTTTCTCTTCCAGATCCAAACGCCGTCGTTCACCTTCTTCGCCGTAAAACGCCGTCGTTCTTCTCTCTTCTTCGCCGTAAAACACCTCCTTGTTTGCTTCTCTCTTCTCCGCCGTAAAACGTCGTCGGGGTCGCAACACCCAGCTTCTTCTTCAGCTCGTGTTTGCTTCTTCTTCCTCAGGTTGGTAACTTCTGTTTCTGTTTTGTGAATATTTCCTCTGTTCTGTAACTTCTGTTTCGTGTTTGTTCTGTTCTGCAACTCTTCCTCTGCTCTGTTCAATACTTCAAGTTCAATTTGTTTTCTTTGTTTCTATTTCTACAAACAATCTCAAACTCTGTTCTGTTATTATCTTTTCTAGTTTTCTTTGTTATCATTGATTCCAAACTCTATTCTGCTATCTCTGTTTCTGTTTTGTACAAACATTCCTCTGTTTTGGTTCCTTATTTTTGTTGTATGTTGTGTACAACACAGCCATGGCAGCATCAGGTTGTGGAGTACTATCAAACTCAGTTCCTTATCATGTGTGAAAGCTTTCATAAGAATTGGATGTTTTGTATGATTTATGAATGTTTCATGATATTTGAATGTTATATTTAATTTTATTAGATATATGTTTGTTTATATTTTATAGTATTATTTACGTAATTTGTCCAACAAGTTGTCAAATAGCAGTTATAGCGCTAAGCGCTATCCCGCTATAGCATTTTTGGGGCCGGCCGCTACGCGCCGCTATCCGCTATTGACTACCATGGTTTAGTCCCTACAAAGCTGGGGTCTTTTGTTTGTTAGGAGTAAATACAATATACCCCAGATTTGTAGGGACTAAACATAATTAACATTAGTAAATATTAAAAGCACACGACCACATCGCGTTTTACTTCAAGTTTATAATAAAGGAGAAAATATATTGGTAATGTAATGTAATTAATTAATCATTTCAAACAAAAGACAGTTACAGCTTGAGATTAATTTTTCATTTATGGAAAATGTGGGTCAGGAAACAAGTCATTGAGTTCACTTATCTCTTGGTTGCAGTTTTAGGTACAAGGGAATCTACCATGGAACCAACTTGTGCTGCTTGTGCCATGGAATGGAGCATCCAACTTGAGAAGGGCCTCCGTTCTGGTAAACCAGGTCACAGCCAATTCTTTCATAATACTGTCTTTTCTTGTTTATTTATCATACGTTTTAACCATCACCATTGAACTCATCCGGTTATAGGCGTGTCCCGTACGATATGTGTCAAACACCTCATTAAGTGTCCAATTAAAAGAATATTTTTTTTTACTTAACACGGCTTCAGCAAGAATGGGACACCATTCTTGCGGAAAGGGCTACCTTTTTTAAAAGATGAACCGAGCCTATTTTTTTATAGGTTTGCCGCAGTGGTTTGTTGTTCTAGATATTTATATTCTTATACCTATATGTGTTTTTGATTGGTTATGTTTTGCTTCTAATTTGAATTATGTGAATTATCTAATTTCACCTCTTTTTGATTTTTTTTTTTTTATAAATAACACTCATATAGTATATTATCTTATTAGAACACACACACACACACACACACACACACATATATATATATATATATATATTTGATATTGTGTTCACGTGTTCATAGACCTGTTGTGTCTTGTCTCTATGCTTCATGTTTGGTTCTTCACCATGTCTCATTTTTCATCAGGTGTACCTGTCAAAGCCATATTGCAAATGGGCCCCCACCTTCAGCGTTGGAGTAGAGAGCTCGAGTCTGGTATTGTTTCCAATGGTATGTTTGGCCTTGTGCCAGGCGAAGATGAACTTTTTGCTAATACCATCCTCTTACGCCTTGCTGATGCATTTAGGGGAGGCGACACAGAAATCAGGCTTTCTGTTGTCAGAGTTTTCTTGATCGAGAGAAAGCACCATGATAACAGGAAGCACAGGCAGTGTAAAGGGTTGCTGTCAATGGCCAGAGTAGCTAACCATTTGGAGTTGTTGAAGCGGGTGAAATCTGTTTTCAACAGTGGAGATTCAGAGTCCAAGGCTCTGGCTCTGGTTCTGTTTGGTTGTTGGGCTGATTTTGCCAATAACAATGCTCAGATACGATACTTGATACTTTCCAGTCTTGTTTCTCCTCATGATTCTGAGGTAAGATCAGTGTCTTGTAGTGTTGCTGTTGTTCTAGATGTCTATATCATTCTTAATAACATCTCCCCTTTACGCATTATTATGTGTGCATATATCATTATGTCACTTTAAATAGCCAGTCATATTTTTTTCTTCATATTTTAAAAAATCATGCAATCATTTTGCAATTGAGAAACTGCAATTTTAATTTGATGTACGAGGTTATACTGGAGTTGATTGATGATTATTGGAAATTGTGTTGTATTTTTCATTTTGTGTTGGAATATTCTCCTAATTTTCGTTTCTCGAGTCCTTTATTGTTTAGCCAAACTTCATCTTGGACACTATGTTTTGATTAATTATCTGCATGCATATGATATGTAACGGGTTTTTACAGGCAAGAGCGTCGTTGTTTGCTGCTGGTTGCTTTTGTGAGATATCAGATGATTTTGCATGTATTACGTTGGAGATGCTGTTTAACATGATGAATTCACCAGAAGTATCATTGCCTATAAAATTGGCTGCAGCACGAGTTTTTGCAAAATTCAAGTGCTCATATTCAGTTGCAAAGAAAGCATATAAGGTTGTTGCTCTGCATTTTCTATTTATAGTTATAACATTTTTTTGCATAGGGTGTTATTGATATGATGCAAAGTAGATGAAGGTAGTGATTAGAAAGAAATGGAGAAGAAATTACCTAGATATCCTTTTAGGTGTGAAAACAGAGTTTTGGTAACTGGTTTTCCACTTTAATATAGATATACTTCTTGACACTACACGGACCTAACTATATAACAAAGTGCGAAAAATTTCCTCTAGTAATATTTTAACAAAGCATCATCTAGTTCAGTTTTTACCAGGCATGCTAGTTGGTGGGTGATGGAATTGTATTTTCTGTGTTGCTGCCTTTTTTATCAATGAACAATTTTTTTGGACAATAGTTTCAAAGTTAGAAAAATATTAACTTTATAAAAAATAAGCCAATTATTATTTTACTAATTTTCTGTGGTGATAAGTTTAAACTATTTTCGCACTAAATGGACTCCTTAGTATGTGTGCCTCAGGACTAGTGTTCTAATTCAATATTCGTGCAAAGTGTAAACTAGCATAACAATAGTTTGGTACAATAAACACAAATTTTGAACTGTGCATTTTTTTTCTGTCTGTTTCTTTCTTGGAACTATCACATATTTCAGTTTTCTTATGTGATGATTCATTTGATGCAGATAGGTCTAGATCTGATGTCAAATTCTTCAAATGAAGATATTCTTGTTATCCTGCTATTCTCACTTTCAAAACTGGCTACCATTTCTACACTTCTTACCTCCAATCATGTAAGTGTTTTTTTTATTATTATTATTATACTATGATTTAGGCTTCCTATTTGGTAGGCATAATGAAAAGGATAAGGGTCTGCCCAATGTTAATTACTTGCTATTTTTATGCCAACTTTTCATTTACATGTTTGACAGGTTGTGTGAATATTTGCCTAAATTCCTTATCTTCAACTGCCCCATTTTGCTTTAAAAAAAAATTCCCATTTTTTTGAAGTTGTAAAAAAAAAGTTTGTGAAACTCACTGCTAGAGTTCTATTTCAACAAAACGGATAAGCAAGTTAAGGATTTGTACGAGATTTTGGAGGAGAAAGGGAGGGGAATCCCTCACATTATTTGGGAGTATTTTTGGAGGGGAATGAACGATAATACTCACGAGTAGTATTTTCTTTGTTTTGAGAGTATCATAAATAAAAGGAAATAATCTTCAAATTTATTCAAAGTCCTCTGAAAATCTTCAAAGTCCTCCTGACTGCATTTTTGAGTTCCTCCATATTCGAGGTTGGGGACTACTCTTCATTTCTCTTCCCTTTTGTCCTCCCGTTTATCTTAAAAGCCCTCTCTTCTTTTCCACACCAAACTCTGAAGCAGAAGCTTGTGATTAAACGATGCGCCATAACTTGTGCATGCTTGCATGCATGTTTTATTCAATTCGATATAATACACCTTTCAGTGTTTTCTATGTATAATGATTTTCTAATCTCTTGGGATTCAGGTGGACTTTCTTGTTTCATTTCTGGAAGGACAATTAACTTCACATGTACAAGAAACGGCCTTAAGATGCATACATTTTTTATTCAGAAACAATCCATCTCTAAAGCTTTACTGCAATACGTCCTTTGAAGTCCCAGATGGACAAGCCCTGGATCTCTCGCCATCTGAATATGAAACTTGGAAAGGTGATTGGACAGATGATGAAATGGTTGAACTGAACAAATTGTTATCAGATTCCGAAGCACTTAAATGTATAGTATAAATTACTAACACACTTGCCATTGTTGATGTAAAGTTTATTTTATTTTTCATCAAAATTTCAACTTCTCTAGCACATTTGAAAATTTCAACTTCTCTGGCACATTTGAAGTACAAGTTTGCACCATTAATATTAATATAAATTAAAAGTTTTACAATATTTCCCCTAAAAGAAATGAAATTTTGCAAAACATTAGATTTTTTTGGTCTTATAAGGCAGAGTTATATTATTATTGGATGGTTATGAAATACTCCCTCCGGTCTTTATTATAAGAAATTTTTTTAAAAAAAGTTGATCCTATTTATAAGAAAATGTTACAACTTTTAAGGTGTAGTTATTATTTAAAAGACTTTTATATCACTTATTTAATGTTTCTCTTTTTAATATTAGTGAGTGTATTTAATGTTTCACAATTTTTTATGAGGGTATATTTGTAAAAATATTCAAAAAGTTTCATTAATTAATGATTATATTGGTTTTGATGTTTTTTTGTTTTGTTTCTTATAATAAGGATCGGAGGGAGTAATATACTAGTTTCAAGTAGAAATATCCAGCATCATATTAAGTACTCCTTCCGTCTCATTTTAAATGACCTAATTTTAAAATATGTATTATTTATACAATACACTTTGATCATATTTTTCTACTAATATATAAAGACAAATGATAACATATAAGATATTGGATTCGTCTCAATGAATATTTTAAAAATATCAAATTTTTATAATTTTTTTAATAGATTATTAAAAATATTTAAGATCAAACTGAGTAAAATTTACACGATTTAGGCTCCGTTTGGTAAAATTAAGCTGTAAGCTAGTTGATAGCTGAAAAATTAACCTATAACTGATAGCTTATAGCTGAAAAGTTAGTCAATTGAAATTAAAATATTTGGTAAATTTAGTTGTTGTAAATTTAAAATGACATAAAAGTATATAATTATTTAATTTAAAATATATTTAATATAAAATGAAATACCCCATTATGGCTCCTATATCCTACTTTTCTGTTTCCAACAACTGTCATTTTTCCTTAACATGGTTTTTTTTTTGAGGGAACCTTAACATGGTTATTCTCCGTATTTAATATGCTTAATAACCTTCAAGTCAGATTTTTCCTTTAACGCACTTCATGTTTAAGATTAACTACATCTTCTCTGTTTTAAACTATATGAACTTATCATCTTTAAAATAATATAAATGTGATATATGAATTCAACTGAAATTTATTGTTTAACTAAATTTGTTATGGAAATGTAACCAACAAAAAAAAATCAGTATGGAAATAGTAAGGTGATAAATGAGTTCAATCGAAGTTGTTTTATTTAAATCTAAATATTTTACGACTTTCAACAAGAAGACAATTGAAAGAGCAAGGTCAAGATCACGGTGCATGTAATATCCCGCTTAGAAATATCAGTCATAAGCGTTAGAGACTTCGTTTACAAGCAAGTGGCATAATAGTAATTAAGAGGAAATGGCAATTGGATATATATGAATTTTGCTTTGGTTTCTACTCATTTTTCCTTGCATACCAAAACAGAAAATTGTTCTCCTTCTTTCTCCCATTTTCGCCCCATATCCTCATCATCTTCATCATCAAATCTTCATCCTTTTAACTAGTAAACTCCTTCCTAAACATTTGTGAAGCAAGCAAGCTTTTGTTGGGAAATTTTGGAGCAAGAACAAGAAGGAAAAGCCAAGGAAATAGAGGTGATCTTGAGTAGAGTTTTTGAAGCTTGAAGCTAGGGTTTGGAATCAAAACTTAGCAAATAATCTTTGAGTTTGAGGTGAGCTCCCATAGTTTTACACCCCTTTGGGTAGTTAATGTTATGGTTTAGAGAGGAAAGAATTTTATGATGATTTGCCTAGATTTGTGATAGATAGTTTCCCTATTGTTAATACTTGTTATGCTATGATCATATATGCTAAAAATCTTGAATTTTGATGTATAAATGCTTGCTGAACTGTGTGGAACTTAAAAACCCGTTTTTGAACTTTCTGGAACAGCTACAGGGGCTGCAACCCCTGGAATCATCGTGCCACGATGGCTTTCATCGTGCCATGATCATACAGATCAGGCATGCCATCGTGCCACGATGGGTGGCAACGTGCCACGATGGTTCCAGCAAGGAACCTCATTTTTGAAAACTTGATTTTAGGCCAGAAACCATCCGCACAGCGCCAGTATGCCTTTATGCTTTTAAAAATGGAAAAATGGGTCATAGTGTACCTTGTATTAGCATGAGTGTGGGGTTAGAAACATTTCATAGCAATGAGGTTTAACCTCATAAGGATCAAGGATCAATCATAGTTATAGATGGGAATTATAGTGTTGGTTTACCAACAATCATAGGTGACTCATGAGAACGATGAGTTAAGAATCACAGGTTATATGTCATAGGTTAAGAATTACAGGAAATGTTTATACGTTCAAAGTAATAGTCATGTATATGTATTTATACACTCATAGATCAAAGTCAAAGAATAATAATAATAACTCAAAGTCATAGGCATGTTCAGCAGACTCCGGGATACGCCGGATGGGATTTCTCCGAGAGGGTTATCCACATGCAATTTCATAGGGAGTCCGGTGATAGCCTGATATGATAGGAGTTTCACCGGTTCATAGGGAGACGTATCTCGGGGTTGCTCCACCCGGGGTGCCCTCCGTAAAACGAACTCAGATTAATTGTTTGTTCAACGCTAACAGCTAACATAAAACACTTTATTTGTTTTATGATTCATAGTTATAGTTACAGTTATAGAAAATTCACAGTTAAAGATGGATTATAGTTAAAGTCATAGACAGGTTAAAGACTTGGCGATTCTAGAATTCCCCTAAATTGCCAAGGTAGGCATGGCGACCCTAGGTTCCCTGTGGTTGCCAAACAGTAGGTTGGGTAGAGCTCACTGAGACAATATGTCTCATCCCATTCCTTCTGGTGCAGGTTCACAGGCAGGATCGCAATCAGCACGCAACAAGGGTAAGGAGAAGGCTACGGACTGATCGTGCTGTTGTTATATGTTTGGATAATTGTATTATATGGATGTATTATATGTTGTGATTCATGATGTATAAGTAACAAGAGAATTGTATTAACTTTGGATGTAATATTACAGTGTGTTGTAATATTTATATGAACTTTTATATTGTAAATTAATGTATCCAGTACGAAATTTTAATACTCGTATAAGATCCTAGGCAATCTTATTATGGGTGTTACAATTTGGTATCAGAGCAGGTCGATTCAGACTGTGCCATGGGTCATTAAAATACAATTCAAGTTTGTGGATCTCTTGGATCCGGGACATTATTCTAAATGTTATATCTTGTTGAAACTGATCACTTTGACTTGTGTATGACAGTTAGGATAATATGTCTGGGAGGAGAAGAGGTCCTGGCAGGCCTAGATCAAATCAGGCTAATGCTGAGGAAGCAGGAGGAGACCCTAATATGCAATTTTGGGCTCAAATGATGCAACAGCAACAGGCGTTGCAGCAACAATACCAAGAGCAGCAAGCTCAGGCTGCGTTACAGCATCAGGAGATGATGCTTATGATGCAGCAGCAAGCCCAACAACAGGCTCAGGCTCAGCAAGAATGGATGGGAATGATGCACCATGGACAAGGTGCTCAACAGCAGACACCACCACCAGCAGTGGCGAATCCGTCCTACCGGGAGTTTAACAGGAATCACCCTCCCGAGTTCAATGGGGAAGGTGAACCTCCAGAGGCCAAGAGATGGCTGAAACAGATTGAGAAAGTGTTCAGAATGGTGGATTGCCCTGAGGAAAGTAAAGTTTTGTTGGCCACTAACCAGTTCAGAGGCGCGGCGGAAGATTGGTGGGAATCCGCTCAACGCCGAATGATAGCAAACGATGTTGAGGTTAACTGGGATAACTTCAAGGAAGCTATGATAGAGAAGTATATCCCGATGTCTTATAAAGTGAAGAAAGAACAGGAATTTCTTGAGCTGAAGCAAGGTGGCATGTCAGTCACCGAATTCACAAAGAAGTTTGAAGAATTGTCGTATTACTCCTCTCACAATGAGTATGCCGCTAATGAAAATTGGAAGATGAATCAGTATAGGCGTGGGCTGAGAGGTGAGATTGATACAGCAGTGAGTCTACAAAGGAATACTAGCTATGACGAGATGGTTCATGATAGTCTGGTTGCGGAAGCGGGTTTTACCAAGACCGCGAAGGAAAAAGCTGCAGCATATGAAAAGAGAAAAGGTAAATTTCCAGATCGGTATCAAGAGAACAAGCCAAAGGGTTCCCCTAAGAGGGGTAAGCAGACGTTTCAATACCAGGCGAGTCCTGCTTGTAAATATTGTGGAAAGATGCATCACGGTGAATGCATGAAGCAAACAGGTGTGTGTTTCGGGTGTAGACAGCCGGGGCACTTTTTAGCAAATTGTCCAGAAAGAAGAGGTAAAAGTGGAGCTGAAGGTACTACAACAAGTAAGGGTAGAGTGTACTCCCTTGATGGCCAGAAGGCTTTGGCAAATGAAGACTTAATTGCCGGTATGTGTTATTTAGGCCAAACTCCAGTTAAAGTGCTATTTGATTGTGGTGCAACATGTTCCTTTATTTCTTACAAGTGTGTAGAAGCATTACAATTGTCTATGTCACCGTTGATACCACCTATGACGGTATCCACCGCTACTGAAGGCGGAGTAGTAGCTAGTTTTATATGTGAAAATTGCCCGATTACAGTATCTAGTAAGACATACTATATAGATTTGGTGTGTCTTCCTATGATACAACTTGATGTGATTCTAGGAATGGATTGGTTATCTGCAAATCATGTTTATATTGGTTGTGCGGAGAAGTGTATCTTTATGCCTACAGATGATACGACCGAAGGTGTGGCTTTATCAGAGTTAATCAACCGCACGCACCAGCTTACTCAGCTTATGTGTGCCCAGGATAATGGTTTTTATGTGATGGTTACTGTGACTTCAGAATCAGAACTGAGTCCCAGTGACATTCCTGTTGTCAGTGACTATTTGGATGTTTTCCCTTCAGAGATAAGTAATTTACCCCCGGAACGGGAAGTCGAGTTTTCTATTGATCTTATTCCAGGATCAGAACCAGTATCAGTGGCGCCTTATAGAATGTCACCATCAGAGTTAAAGGAATTGAAGTCTCAGTTGGAAGACTTGATTCAGAAACATTTCATCAGGCCCAGTGTGTCACCTTGGGGTGCGCCAGTGTTGTTGGTTAAGAAGAAGGATGGTAGCATGAGATTGTGCATTGACTACCGTCGGTTGAATAAAGTTACAAATAAGAACAAGTATCCGTTACCACGGATTGATGATCTTTTGGATCAACTCAAAGGAGCTGCAGTGTTTTCAAAGATTGATCTCAGATCAGGATACCACCAGATTCGTATCAAATCATCAGATGTGTCCAAGACGGCGTTCAGAACACGTTACGGACATTATGAATTTTTGGTTATGCCGTTTGGAGTGACTAATGCTCCAGCAGTGTTCATGGATTATATGAATAGAATATTCCAGCCTTACCTGGATCAGTTTGTTGTAATCTTCATAGATGATATTTTGATTTATTCAAAGGACTCACAGGAACATGCTCAACATCTGAGGATTGTTTTGGACATCCTTAGAGAAAATCAGTTATATGCAAAATTCAGCAAATGTGAATTTTGGTTATCGGAAATCCAATTTTTGGGGCATGTTATTTCTAAAGGAGGAGTGTCAGTTGACTCGTCAAAGGTTGAAGCTGTCCTTAATTGGGCCAGACCAACGAATGTAACAGAGGTTCGGAGTTTCCTCGGATTAGCAGGTTACTACCGGAGATTTATTATGAGATTTTCACAGATTGCTTTGCCATTGACACGCCTCACAAGGAAAGATGTGCCGTTCGTCTGGGACGAAGATTGTGAGAAAAGTTTCCGGACTTTGAGGAAGAAATTATCCAAGGCTCCAGTATTAGCAATACCAGACCCTGAGAAGAGATATGTGGTTTATTGTGATGCGTCCTCTAAAGGACTAGGCAGTGTGCTCATGCAAGAAGGTAATGTTATAGCTTATGCTTCTAGACAGCTTAAATCTCATGAGGAGAATTACCCCACTCACGACCTTGAGTTGGCGGCAATAGTTTTTGCTTTGAAAGTGTGGAGGCACCATTTATATGGAGCACAATTTGATTTGTTCAGTGACCACAAAAGTTTAAAGTATTTGTTTGACCAACGGGAACTGAACATGAGACAGAGAAGATGGATGGAATATTTAAAGGATTTTGATTTTGAATTAAAGTATCACCCTGGAAAGGCGAATGTAGTTGCGGACGCCTTGAGCAGGAAATCTTTAATTAAAGCAGAAGTGCTGATGCATACCTGTGGTTTGTATGAGAAATTTCGAGATCTTAATCTCAGCGTTACAGAATTGGATGATGGCGTCTTGTTACAAAGATTAGAGGTTACTTGTGAATTGCGGTCCCGAATCGCGCAAGCTCAAGAATCAGATATGAATCTTCAGAGGAGGATTGGTCAGTCAGAATTTTCAAGGGCTTCGGATGGTATTCTACTGTTTGAAGGTAGAGTTTGTGTTCCCGATGATGCTAGTTTAAAGAGATTGATTTTAGAAGAGGCACACAAGAGTAGTTTCAGTATTCATCCGGGTACCACTAAAATGTACCAAGATTTAAAGAAAGATTATTGGTGGCCAGGGATGAAGACTGATATTGCAGATTTTGTTGCACGTTGTATTGTGTGTCAACAAGTTAAGATTGAACATCAGAGGCCGGCAGGGATGCTTGTACCATTGGAGATCCCTCAGTGGAAATGGGAAGAAATCTCTATGGATTTTGTGACAGGGTTACCTCGGACTCAACGGGGACATGATTCAATTTGGGTAGTTGTTGATCGGCTAACTAAGTCTGCTCACTTTTTACCGGTTAGGACTACTTACAGGGCTGCTCAGTACGCAGAATTGTTCATAGCGGAGATTGTGAAACTTCATGGTGTTCCGACCAGCATTGTGTCAGATAGAGATCCTATCTTTACTTCTCACTTTTGGAAAGCTTTTCAGAAGGCTTTGGGAACAAGGTTAAAGTTGAGTACGTCTCATCATCCTCAAACGGATGGACAATCTGAGAGAACCATTCAGACGTTAGAGGACATGCTACGTGCATGCATTTTAGAGGATGGAGCAAGTTGGAATAATCATCTGCCTTTGATAGAGTTTTCGTATAATAACAGTTACCATTCTAGCATCGGAATGGCACCCTATGAGGCACTGTATGGTAGGAGGTGTAGAACACCGCTTTGTTGGTCAGAGGTTGGAGATAAAAGTATTTTGGGACCTGAGATCATTCAAGAGACAACTTTGAAGATTAAATCCATTCAGGATAAGATTAAAACTGCTCAAAGTCGACAGAAGAGTTATGCGGACAAGAGGCGAAGACCTCTAGAGTTCGAAGTGGGAGATCATGTTTTCCTAAGAGTTACCCCTAAGCTAGGGCTACGAGGTGTTTTCAGAACAAAGAAATTGAGTCCAAGATTTATTGGGCCATTTGAGATACTTAAACGAGTCGGACCAGCAGCTTACCAATTGGCTCTGCCACCGGCGATGTCAGGATTGCATGATGTTTTCCATGTTTCACAGTTAAGGAAGTTTATTCCTGATCCTCACCAACCAGTGGAGTTGGAGACTATCGACTTGAGATCGGATTTGACTTTTCGACCCGAACCGGAACGGATTGTTGAACGTGATGTTAAAGCATTAAGGAATAAAGAGATTCCGATTGTCAAAGTTATATGGAAAGGTTCTCCTTATGGTGAAGCTACATGGGAATTGGAATCAGAGATGATGGAGAGCTATCCGCATCTTTTTACAGGTAATTTCTAAATTTCGAGGACGAAATTTCTTTAAGGGGGGTAGAGTGTAATATCCCGCTTAGAAATATCAGTCATAAGCGTTAGAGACTTCGTTTACAAGCAAGTGGCATAATAGTAATTAAGAGGAAATGGCAATTGGATATATATGAATTTTGCTTTGGTTTCTACTCATTTTTCCTTGCATACCAAAACAGAAAATTGTTCTCCTTCTTTCTCCCATTTTCGCCCCATATCCTCATCATCTTCATCATCAAATCTTCATCCTTTTAACTAGTAAACTCCTTCCTAAACATTTGTGAAGCAAGCAAGCTTTTGTTGGGAAATTTTGGAGCAAGAACAAGAAGGAAAAGCCAAGGAAATAGAGGTGATCTTGAGTAGAGTTTTTGAAGCTTGAAGCTAGGGTTTGGAATCAAAACTTAGCAAATAATCTTTGAGTTTGAGGTGAGCTCCCATAGTTTTACACCCCTTTGGGTAGTTAATGTTATGGTTTAGAGAGGAAAGAATTTTATGATGATTTGCCTAGATTTGTGATAGATAGTTTCCCTATTGTTAATACTTGTTATGCTATGATCATATATGCTAAAAATCTTGAATTTTGATGTATAAATGCTTGCTGAACTGTGTGGAACTTAAAAACCCGTTTTTGAACTTTCTGGAACAGCTACAGGGGCTGCAACCCCTGGAATCATCGTGCCACGATGGCTTTCATCGTGCCATGATCATACAGATCAGGCATGCCATCGTGCCACGATGGGTGGCAACGTGCCACGATGGTTCCAGCAAGGAACCTCATTTTTGAAAACTTGATTTTAGGCCAGAAACCATCCGCACAGCGCCAGTATGCCTTTATGCTTTTAAAAATGGAAAAATGGGTCATAGTGTACCTTGTATTAGCATGAGTGTGGGGTTAGAAACATTTCATAGCAATGAGGTTTAACCTCATAAGGATCAAGGATCAATCATAGTTATAGATGGGAATTATAGTGTTGGTTTACCAACAATCATAGGTGACTCATGAGAACGATGAGTTAAGAATCACAGGTTATATGTCATAGGTTAAGAATTACAGGAAATGTTTATACGTTCAAAGTAATAGTCATGTATATGTATTTATACACTCATAGATCAAAGTCAAAGAATAATAATAATAACTCAAAGTCATAGGCATGTTCAGCAGACTCCGGGATACGCCGGATGGGATTTCTCCGAGAGGGTTATCCACATGCAATTTCATAGGGAGTCCGGTGATAGCCTGATATGATAGGAGTTTCACCGGTTCATAGGGAGACGTATCTCGGGGTTGCTCCACCCGGGGTGCCCTCCGTAAAACGAACTCAGATTAATTGTTTGTTCAACGCTAACAGCTAACATAAAACACTTTATTTGTTTTATGATTCATAGTTATAGTTACAGTTATAGAAAATTCACAGTTAAAGATGGATTATAGTTAAAGTCATAGACAGGTTAAAGACTTGGCGATTCTAGAATTCCCCTAAATTGCCAAGGTAGGCATGGCGACCCTAGGTTCCCTGTGGTTGCCAAACAGTAGGTTGGGTAGAGCTCACTGAGACAATATGTCTCATCCCATTCCTTCTGGTGCAGGTTCACAGGCAGGATCGCAATCAGCACGCAACAAGGGTAAGGAGAAGGCTACGGACTGATCGTGCTGTTGTTATATGTTTGGATAATTGTATTATATGGATGTATTATATGTTGTGATTCATGATGTATAAGTAACAAGAGAATTGTATTAACTTTGGATGTAATATTACAGTGTGTTGTAATATTTATATGAACTTTTATATTGTAAATTAATGTATCCAGTACGAAATTTTAATACTCGTATAAGATCCTAGGCAATCTTATTATGGGTGTTACAGTGCAAGTGCAGGTTATTATGGGAATAATAAGGTGAAAAATGAAAGAAAATATAAAAAATTATAAGTTCGAACGCTATTTGAAATAGTTTATGATAAAAAGCTAAAAACTAGTAAAAAAGTTTGTTATAAACACATCTAATTTCATCAAACAAGTTTATAAACTAATTCAATAAACAATATGTTAGCTTTTTTTGCATCACTAAACATTGCCTTAGTAGAATCTATTTGATTTTCACCTTATAGAAGAGTGTGTTTATAGCACTCTTCTTAATTAATCAATATAGCATTGATTGGATCCACTTAAGTGTGTATATATATATATCGCCTAAGTCAAATTTCCAACCCTGAAAAGCCTCTCTTGGAGGATCACATCTTCTTAATACCCGTTTTTTCTATAAGATCTTTTATCTATTTTAATATATATTAAAAAATGTTTATAAAGTTCATAACTCATAGCTCAACTAACAAAAATGGAGAAAATGTTAGGCCGAACGAAACTGTGTGTGTAAGTTTTTAATAGCTTTGTCACTTCGTCTGTCTACAAAAAATAAAATATAAAGTTTATAGTGTAATTAACATGCACATTGTGTACCGACTTTTATTAAAGTACCCTTTTATGGTTTGAAGGTATCAAAGCATTTCGAATACATAATCTATCTCTAGTTAAGTTGAATGAGATTATTTATTATCTCATCCAAATGCTCTTGGATTTATTAAAATATTATTTATGTATAAATATATTCAATATTGATTTTTCATCTACCAAAAAAATAGTAATAGTAATTATAAAAATGTATTTGATAATTTGAAACAGCGCTTATACTCAGAGAATCCCCCCTCCCCCCTCGCAAATGATTTTTTTAAGAAGTTAAAATGAAATTATATTACCCAGCACAAGGTGTGCGCAGGAAGAGAAGGCTAAATCAATTGATGACAAAGTCTAAGCAATGGAACTAGCAAAAAGAAAAAACAAGTTATAACTCCCAATCGAAAGAGAAAGTAACGTATTTATCTTTCAACCACCAAAACGTTTGCAATGTAATTTTGTCTAACATTTGATGCAAAGAGTGCTCATTGTGCTTGAAAATTCAACAATTTCTTTCATTCTATATCACCGAGACACAAGATAACCATAAATAAATTTTTATTTTATTTTATCAATGTAATTAATATATATATATATATATATATATATATATATATATATATATATATATATATGGGATAGGATCAAATGACACCAAGGTGTCAAATTAAATTTGACATCAAATCTTAACCATTAATTCAACCTTAATCCGACGTCTCCCATCAATTCATTAAATGCACACATGCTTAATCAAATAATCCAAATTTTAATTTTAGAAATAATTTATTCTTTCCTCTCTTGATTAATTATTTACCAAAAATTCTATGGTATTATTATGGTTCATTTACCCTATTCACAATCATCATCCTTTTTTTAAGTGGTTATCATCGTTATTTCTTTATTCCTATTAACCTTTTTATTTTTATTTTTCTTAGAAGAACCCAAAGAAAATTGATTTATAAAGAGAACCAAGGATAATGAATGAACGATTGCACCCAAAATTAAAAAGAACATATGCTACTAAACGAAAGTAAAGCACAAATGCTAAAACATCCGATACAAGAATATTGCAGCTGCTAAACTCAACAACCGGGGAAACTTGATGACCTAAAACCAACATGAACTCAAAAATAATATCATCCAACAAATGAAAGAGTAGCCAATACAAACAAGATACAAATAAAATCCAACAAAAATTAGTAAATAGAATCTCTAAAAAAAATAGCAGGGAGAAATCAAATGGCAATCATCTACCTATTGATGCAAAATATAACGAAAATGGTAAGTAATTAACCAAGAGAAGAAAGAATAAAATATTTCTAAAACTAAAAGATGAGTCACTTGATCAAGATGTGAGCACTTAATGAATTGATGAGAGATGTTGGATTAAAGTTGGATTAATGGTTATGATTTGGTGTCAAATTTAATTTGACACCTCGATATCGGTGTTATTTGATCCTAACCATATATATATATATATATATATATATATATATATATATATATATGAGTCAGGATCCATTGACACCGATGTCAAACTAAACTTTGACACCAAATTTTAAACGTTCATTTCTCTTAATCTAAAGGACAATAATTATTCATCAAAATCTTAATGTGGGCATTCAGTATTTTATATCTCATTTTTAAGACTATTTATTATATTCTCTCTCATCAATCTCATTCGCATTCTTCCCTAAAGCCTCATGTTTTCAACCTCTTATTGTTTTTTTTCCCGTTTCTTCCGTCTATCATCCATGATGTTTCCATCATTTGCCATTGTTGGAGGTAGAAATTTCATGATTCTTGAATTTTTTTAGTTTCTAGAACTAGAAAAAATTATCATTAAAATAGTTAGGTTACTAAATTGTGGCACACGATGTGTCAAACTCAGATTCAAGGTTTATGTCAAAAAAATTTACATGTTAGCTAATGCTTGATTCATGTGAAGGATAAACATAAAACAATTTAACAACCATGAAACGATTCTTTTGTAAGATAATATGGTGCTGGTCCAGGATGTATCATTGAGAAGAAGACGGGTCTCGTTTAGGAAACAAGAGGATTTTTAGGAAATGAGATATGAAATACTGAATGCCCACATTATGATTTTGTTGAATAATTATTAACCTTTAGATTAACAGAAATGAACGTTTAAGATTTGGTGTCAAAGTTTAGTTAGACACCTGATGTCAACGGATCCTGACTTATATATGTGTGTGTGTGTGTATATATATATATATATATATATATATATATATATATATATATATATATGAGTCAGGATCCGTTGACACCAGGTGTAAGTCTTTAGACTTACACCAAATCGTAACCGTTAAAACTAATTGATCTAATGGCTTGTCTTGTGTCAATAAATAAAAAAGGAAACAAATCACGTGATATAAAAAGGAGAATATCTCACCATGCTAATTTTGTGGATATTGCATGATTTATAATTAATTTTTTCGTTTCACTCTTTTCTCAAAACAAGAGAATGAATTTAATTCTTCAAAAAAAAAAAGCAATATTAATTTTTCAAGAAAGTGAAACGAAAAAATTAAACAAATCTCAATCGCTTAATTAAACAAATCCTACGGATGATATATCTTGCTAAATATAACAAATAGAAACCTCACGTGACACTTTTCCCTGCAAAACCTCTTCTAATTGCCGCAAAATCACACATCTGCCATGGCACCGTACACCACTGTTGAATTCTTTAAACCTCACATCTCAGTGCTCTGCCATGATTTCTTTCTGTGATACCGAATCTAGGTTTCTTCTATTTTCTTCTTCATTGTGCCATTCCCACACCTCGTGGTTTCTTTAAGGTATGCATTTTTTTCTTTGGTATGCATTTTTTTTCTTTGGTCCTCAATATTATGGTTGTAATTTAAATAAGGTTAAGCTTAAATCTATTACTTCTTTTTTTTTCGTAGAATTTTACATGGATACAGAGTGCATGGAAAGTTGTAATACTACAAACCTAGAAGATGGGATAACTAATCATATGTCCAATGGTTTACAAAACCCTTCAAAAGTTATTTCATCACATGAGACTAATGATGGTGATCATCCTAATCTACATCCTCGTATTGGAATGGAATTCGACACCATTAATGATGTTAAGGAATTCTACATATCATTTGCTAAGAAAGAAGGTTTTGGAATTAGAACTCGTACAACCAAGGAACATTTTTGTACGCTTGTATGTTCTAATGAAGGTAAACATACAACAAAGAGTAGCAATGAAGAAGAATGCAATGTTTCTATGGGAACTAAGAAAAAGACCTCGACTTCTAGAACTGATTGCAAGGCATTACTTAGAGTTTCAAAAGCGTGGAAGAGGAGCAAATGGAATCATAAGCTTCAGTAATGATCATAATCATGCAATGCTTAGCCCTAAGAGTGTGAATTATCTTCGGTGTCATAAGAAAATGGGTATGCCGGCTAGAAGTCTTGTTGAGAAGTTTGATGAGGAGGGATTACCTACAGGAAAGGTTGCTGAAATGTTCAATAGTGGAGGTATGTCTTTTTCTAGTAGAGATTGTTGGAATCACCTTAGAAATCTTCGAAGAAGGAATCTTGATATTGGAGATGCTCAAGTTGTATTCAACTTTTGTAAGACAAAGCAAGCCGAGAATCCAAATTTTTTTTTTTATGAAATACAATGTGATGATGAAGATAGAATGATAATTTTTTTTTGGGTGGATGCAAGATCGAGATTACCTTATAAGGTTTTTGGAGATGTTGTTACATTTGATACAACCTATAAAACCAACAAGTACAACATGCCATTTGCTCCTTTTACTGGGTTGAATCATCATTTTCAATCTATCTTATTTGGTTGAATCAAGAGAGAAAAGGATGTGACAAGAGAGAATCAACATGGAAGAATCAAAAGTAGTATTGAATTATCAATAAATCGATCACAAGCCAAGAGGAGAAGTTGCCAATTATGTGGAGAGCATGGCCATAATCGGCGAAGTTGCAAACAAAAGACAAGTGACGATTCTATTGATTGATGGAGGTATGAATTTGAACTTATTTTGAAGTTTCCAACTATTTTTAGCGTGTATTTATGTGTTTAAAGAATTTGAGTTATGTTGAAATGGTGTATTGATTTGATCTTTACTATTGCAGATGGTTTGGTGTTGACATCTGAAGTGATGTCTTAATGAAGAAGTCTGACTGGAACTATCAAGAAGGATGATAAATTGGCAGAGAAATTGAGAATACACAAGACAATATTGAACCATTTGATGATATGTCATGATGTTTTAATAGTGTTTTTTAGATTTTGTATTGAACCATTCATTATGTTTCCTATTTGATACAATATTTGTTAAACATGTTTTGAGAATTGTGAGAATTAAGCTTTTAGCTTTGATTTTATCGTAAACTGTTTTCAGAATTGCAAGAACCTCACACTATTTTTAAAAATGCTAGAACATATCGTGAAGTTAACGCGAACATACGTATGTCACCGATTTTGATGCAGAAGATTGAATATTAATCCAATTTGTGTCGGAACCAAACAAACCAATTTTGAACCTCACACTCTTTTTCTGTTTTTCTGTTATGCAGTGATTCAAGAATAGCAGAAAAATTTGCAGTCAAGAATAAAAATGAATTGTACAACAGAAGAACTTTTTTATTCCCATTTCATATAATATTGGATACTACAATTGATTTGATGATAATACAAAACTAACTCTAACTAAAAATTACAATGAGAACATTCAAACTATGCCATTTAGAAATAACAACAATGAGTAATCCCTCTAGTTGCTAAGCATCTCATCTTATTCTTCTTGCGATAAATTTCTTCCTCTTCCAATATCACATCCTTTCTTCTCCAAGGCTTTTAGTTTCACATTATCTTCTAGTGGTTAAGACTTTGGTCATTACAAATCACCAATGGTGTAGAATTCCTTAACATCATTAATGGTGTCGAATTCCATTCCAATACGAGGATGTAGATTAGGATGACCACCATCATTAGTCTCATATGATGAAATAATTCTACGAAAAAAAAAAGAAGTAATAGATTTATGCTTAACCTTATTTAAATTACAACCATAATATTGAGGAAGAAAGAAAAAAAATGCATACCAAAGAAAAAAATGCATACCTTAAAGAAACCACGAGGTGTGGGAATGGCACAACGAAGAAGAAAATAGAAGAAACCTAGATTCGGGATCACAGAAAGAAATCATGCTAGAGCACTGAGATGTGAGGTTTAAAGAATTCAACAGTGGTGTACGGTGCCATGGCAGATGTGTGATTTTGGGGCAATTAGAAAGAGGTTTTGCAGGGAAAAGTGTCACGTGAGGTTTCTATTTGTTATATTTAGCAAGATATATCATCCGTAGGATTTGTTGAATTAAGCGGTTGAGATTTGTTTAATTTTTTCCTTTCACTTTCTTGAAAACTTAATATTGCTTTTATTTTTTGAAGAATTAAATTCATTCTCTTATTTTGAGAAGAAAGTGAAACGAAAAAATTAATTATAAATCATGCAATATCCACAAAATTAGCATGGTGAGATATTCTCCTTTTTATATCACGTGATTTGTTTCCTTTTTTATTTATTGACACAATACAAGCCATTAGATCAGTTAGTTTTAACGGTTAAGATTTGGTGTAAGTCTAAAGACTTACACCTGGTGTCAACGGATCCTGACTCTATATATATATATAGGTTTGCTACAATAGACCCACTCATTTTTATGAAGGTCTATTTTAGTAAGTAGCACCTTTTCACTTGGACCAAAAGACCCATTTTTTTGTTTTTTGGAAAAACTAAAACTGAAGGGCACAAATGTAATTGTCTTTTTCTTTTCTTTTTATTTTTTTACGAGAACTCTAAAGGTCTCCCTCATTCTCTTTCTTCATTCTCTTCCCTCACTCTCTTTCTTCATTCTCTTCTTAGTTGCTATCCCTCTTTTTGAATATTATCTGCATACTGCTTGTATTGGCTTTGAACCTAATTAAATTTCTTTATAAAAAAACACATAATTAAATTAAATAATTGGTAACACAAATATGTGATTTGCATAACGTCCATCAGATTGTGAAATTGACCCATGAAAGCCAAAACACCAAACATAAATCCCAAGAACACCATCCTCAGCGTTGTGGTATAATGCCAAACCATGCTCATAATTTGTACATGCTCACAATCAAGTTCGAATACTATACGAAGCATATGAGTGTGAGAATCATATGGAATTTTTTAACCACAACAGAGCATTTACAAAACATAATGAAAAAACATATTGCATTTTCAAACTAGCTGACTTTATTAGAGTGACAATACCAAATTTAATTATTCAATTTCAAAATGAAGATGATTATCCTAATGCAATAGATATATCATGATGAGAGTCAAAGAATAAACTTCACAAACAGAGCGAAGCAATTATGCAACTCGGAACTGTTATGCGAGTAATTGCCAAAAAGAAGCCGAGTTTCTGATGGGAGGCGGAGTTGAAACATCCCGCGGTGGTGCTGGCACCGACCAAAGCTATGATGCGTTTCTGAGTTTTGGTTAAAAAAATTGTGTTTTTTAGATGTGATGACGCGTGGAGAAAGGAAGAAAATTGTGTTTCTGATCGGTGAAACATCCCACGGCGGCGGTGCCTGCAACGTTAACTCATGGCAAGTGGTGAGGGAAAAGAGGGATATCACATAGAAGAGAAGGAAGAAAGAGAATGAGAGAACCTTCAGTTCTCGTAAAAATAAAATGACAATTACATTTGTGCCCTTCAATTTTAGTTTTCCCAAAAAACAAAAATATGGGTATTTTGGTCCAAGTGAAAATGTGCTACTTGCTAAAATAGACCTTCATAAAAATGAGTGATATATATAGGGTTTGGATGACTCCACTCCTTGATGTGGATTTGGGTGAGGCTTTAGGTTTATTATCAGCTTTGTATTGGGTTCGTGATTTACAGCTGGGTATTGTGGACTTTGAGCTTGATTCCAAAACTGTGGTGGGTAGTATTTATGGCCGTAAATGTGGCGTCTCTAATTTTAGCGCAGTGATCAATGACTGTAGACGTCTGTTAGCTTCTGATTTAGTAACCTCTGATGTTAGGTTTATTCAGAGACAAGCCAACGAAGTCGCTCATAGCTTTGCTAGGGTGACTTTGCGTCATGCTAGATTCCATATTCATATTAAGATTTCATCTTGTATCTCTACTATTATTTTATATGAAATGCAATAAGTTTCTTCTTGTAAATATATATATATATATATATATATATATATATATATATATATATATATATATATATATATATATATATAAGAGAATTTTAAGTTTTGGTGTAGCAATTTCTCTTCTAATCATATCCATCAATTAAATTATTTTGTTTATAATTTCAGAATTCTTTAAACATTCAAATAATATTTTTTTTTAGATAGTCACATAAAATTTTATATCTTTCACTATTTTATCGAGCAAGTTTACCGGTTGATACGCCGGTGTAATTTTTTTTTAGTTGTACCATGTGATCAGTATTGTATTCACTCATCTCATCTCAATTCAATTTATTTTTTTGGTCATGTCTCAATTCAATTTCTTTGTTAGCGCAGCTATGAAGCTTAACTTTCTTAAGCAACTATTTGATCTTAGAGGTTTTCTGATTTTTGGTGAATTTAGAGAGAATGAGAGGAGAAGAATGAGAAAAGGAAATTGTGTTATTGATTGATGAGAATGTACAAGTGAATTGGCTTATATACAAAAGTTATGCTAGATTGCTTGAAGCAACCTCAGACTCTGAAACCTCAGACTCTGAAACTCATAACTTTAGCTAAATTCTAGGGAACTTGTAACTAATCAATAACAAACAAAAATCTAATGTGATTAACCAACTAAACATGATTACATCACTAACAAACTTGAATTAACAAACTAACATCCTCCCTTAATTCAAGTTTCCACTTCCTTCATGTCAATCAAACTCCTTAGCTTGATGAACCTGTCAACCTTCAATGACTTAGTGAATATGTCTGCAAGCTGCAGCTCAGTGGAACAATGAGCAACCTTCAATGCTCCTTTGTTCACTTGCTCCCTCAGAAAATGAAGCTTAGCTTCTATATGCTTGCTTCTTCCATGTAAAACTGGATTTCTGGCTAAGTTTATAGCAGATTTGTTATCTATGAACAATGTTATAGGTCTGCTAACCTCTATCTCTATCTCCTTGAGTATATTTTCAAGCCAAACTTCCTGACATGCTGCCATACACCCTGCAATATACTCAGATTCACAGGTTGACAATGCCACAATTGGTTGCTTCTTAGCACACCATGAAATTGGGGCATTCAGAAACTTGAATAGGTAACCTGAGGTGCTGTTTCTATCATGCTTATCTCCACATGAATCTGCATCAGAGTAAGCTATCAATTCTCCAGAGTTTTCATTCAGACACTTAGGAAATAGAATGCCAAACTGCAATGTTCCTTTGATGTATCTCATTACTCTTTTGGCTGCTAGCAGATGAGATACTCTAGGTTCACTCATGAATCTACTGATTATACCAACTGCATATGCAATATCAGGCCTACTATTGCATAGGTACCTCAGTGATCCAACAATTTGCTTAAACAATGTAGGATCCACAAGTTCTTCTTCTTCATTCATTACTAGTTTTACACTTACCTCAGTAGGTGATGATGATGGATTGCAGTCCATCATATTGAACCTCTTCAATATATCAGATGCATACTTCATTTGATGCATTACCAGTCCCTCTGCATTTTCAGTAAACTCCAGGCCTAGAAAATATGTCAATTTTCCTAAGTCTGACATTTCAAACTCACTCATCATCTGAGATTTGAATGCTTCTATCTCATTCACATCACTACCAGTCACTATCAAGTCATCTACATAGAGACAGATGAGTAACTGATTACCTTCAATTCCTTTCTTCACATATACACCATATTCAGACTTGCATTTAACAAATTCTTCCTGCACAAGAAAACTGCCAATTCTTTTGTTCCAAGCTCTTGGTGCCTGCTTCAGTCCATAGAGTGCTTTGTGTAATCTATACACCATATCTTCTTTCCCTTTGATTTTGAAACCTGGTGGCTGTGTTACATACACTTCTTCATCTAAAGGACCATTTAGGAAAGCAGATTTTACATCCAAATGATACATTGGCCAGTTTCTTCCACAAGCTATAGCAACTATCAGTCTCACAGTCTCTAATCTTGCTACTGGGGCATATACTTCAAAGTAATCCATACCAGCCTTCTGCATGAATCCCCTAGCAACTAATCTAGCTTTGTGTTTGGCTACTTCACCATTTGGCTTCAGTTTCAACTTGAAAATCCATTTCACATCTATAGGTTTCTTGCTAACAGGTAGTTCAGTCAGTTCCCATGTGTTGTTTCTGATGATTGAATTCAACTCTTCAATCATAGCATTCTTCCACACTTTTTCATTCAATGCTATTTCATGGTTGATTGGTTCTGCATCTGCTAATAAGGCAAAGTGAACAAATTCCCCTTCTTCATTAACTAGATTATCTGGAATAACTTCATGTCCAGCTAACCTTGTGGAAGCAAATCTCTGTCTCCCTGAAGTTCTAGTAGCTTGATTCTCTTCAACATGTACTTCAGCTTGAACTTCAGTATCAAGTTGAACTTGTTCAACTTGATCATCTTCTTCAATTATTGTAGGAACTGTGTGATTGGAACTCTTCTCTTTCTTGTTCCAATCCCAAGCTTCATTCTCACAAATTTTAACATCCCTACTAGTCAATATTGAATGAGTTAGAGGATGATATAACCTGTATGCACCTGTTTCATGATAGCCAACCATTATCATAGGCTCACTTTTATCCCCTAACTTTCTTCTCTTTGCATCAAGGATATGTTTGTAACATAAGGAGCCAAAAACTCTTAAGTGTTTAGCTGACTGCTTGCATCCTAGCCAAATTTCTTCAGGGATTTGATTCAGTTTCTTAGTGGGGCATCTATTCAAGATGTAGTCTGCAGTTCTTACAGCTTCTCCCCAAAAAGTATTAGGCATCTTCTTCAATTTCAACATACTTCTGGTCATGTCAAGCAGACTTCTGTTTCTTCTTTCAGCCAAACCATTGTGTTGTGGAGTATAAGGAGCAGTTACTTCATGTATGATACCATTGTCTTCACAAAATTTCTCAAACACTTTTGAGGTATACTCACCACCACCATCAGTTCTTAAAACCTTAATAGATTTTCCACTTTGCTTTTCTACTAAGATTTTAAACTTCTGAAACATATCAAATGCTTCATTTTTGGTCTTAATCAAATATAACCAGAGTTTTCTGCTGAACTCATCAACAAAACTGATGAAGTATCTGTTGCCCCCTAATGAAGGAACCTCTAAAGGACCACATACATCTGAGTACACAACATTGAGTAGCTCCTTTGATCTACTAGCAGTACTTGAACTGAATGCATTTCTGGGTTGCTTGCCCAACAAACAAGTATCACAGGCAGTGTTAGGTATCTCAATTTTTGGTACACCAAGAATCATTTCTTTATCAACCAGTTGATTAAGACCTCTAAAATTAAGATGACCAAACCTATAATGCCATAACCAACTATCTTCATCTTTTACCATTGCAGATAAGCAGTTTAACTCTACAACTTTCATATTGGTCTGAAATGTTCTATTTTTTGCAAGGGGAGTTTTCAAGACTAACCTTTGATGTTTATCAAACAACTTCAGAACATTGTCCTTCATAGTAACTGAGTATCCTTTCTGAATGAGTTGACCAACACTAAGTAAATTGCACTGCATTCCAGGGACATAGAGAACTTCTTTAATTATTGCTACTTTTCCATTCTTTCCTTCAATAGCAATCTTCCCCATACCTTCTGAAGTTAATGTACTGTGATCTGCAAGTTTCACCTTTGTGTTCCTTCCATGATCAACTTCCCTCAACCATGCTTTGTTTCCAGTCATGTGATTAGAACAACCAGTATCCAAGAACCAACTTTCTGAATTACAGCTCTCAGTACTAGTTGCTGTAACCATCAATAATAATGAATCATCTTAATCATCTTGTGCAATCTTAGTTTGTTCCTCATCATTCTGACCTTGTTTTCCATTACCAGACCAACATTCAAAAGCAAAGTATCCAAATTTCTCACATTTGAAACACTGAATCTTCTTCTTATCAAAATTTCTCTTCTTTTGATTAGAGTTTCTTTCTTTTGAAGATTCACTTTTGTCAGTTTCTTTGTTCTTGCCTTTAGACCAGTTTCCTCCCTTAGTGTTTGTTAGTATTGCAAAAGCAAGTATTAGTTTTTATATCGTTCCACAGGGATTAATGTGATATCATATTCCGTTCAACTTCGATTATCGTCTTAAGTTAGGGTTTAATCGTTTGTTTTACTACACTACTCATAATTTTAAAACATAATAAGTAAATGGTAGAGTAATAGGACATTGAAGGTGTTTAGGATTAACTTTCATCAATCAAACATTGTTTATATCCGATTGATCATAAATACGAATTCTAGCGTTTTCTTATATATTGCATTATTACGTATTGCTCATCAACATCATTGATTTCCCAAATGACATCGTGAGATCGATTGTATCGTTTAATCGATGATTTCTCAATCCATTAAACGATCCAAAAGCATTATGATCCAATACTATAATGTAATTATCAAAACCAAATCCCATTTCTAGAATTTCTTATCTTGATAGAAAATCATTCTAAACCTAGATTCAAAAGTCTTTTTCAACAACATTTAAATCAAACATAAGATTGAAAAGCAAGAAGAAATTCAATGGTATATAAAAATTGCTAGAATCATATATTGAATAATCAAAAGTTTACAACATGAGTGATTGATTACCTATCAATCCCAACAAAGGAGATTGGTTGATCATTATCATGACAACTCTTGCAAAATAGGAAAGAAAGATGAAGATATGTGAGAGCTTGATGTCTCAAAGCTTCTTAAGATCTTCTTCAATCCAAATCTAATTGCTATTTGATGTTTTCCTCCTTCTATGCCTATTCTCTCTCAAAGATAACAAGTTTTCTAAGCTCTGGAAAATAAGAATTCTGATAAAAAACTATCTATATAAGAAATGAGCTTAAAAATCCTTAAATATGCTGAGATAATGCACGCTCGCTACAAGCGACCAGTCTGTCGCTTGTAGCGAGGACTTTAGTTGGCCAATCATAGAGCTCCACGTCACCATCAGCATTAAACCGCCCCATTGGTCGCTATAGCGACCAGGTCTGTCGCTACTAGCGACCAGCCTTTGAAATTCCCTGCCTAGGCTCGCTTCAAGCGTCCAGTTCATCGCTACAAGCGATGAACTCCTGATAATCCCTGCCTAAGCTCGCTACTAGCGATGGATGCTGCGCTTCAAGCGATGGATCACTGAAAATCTCTGCCTATCCTCGCTACTAGCGATGAGTCTTGCGCTTGTAGCGATGGCATCAAGAAAACCTTCAATCTTTGCATCAATCAGGTTCAAGCATGTATTTCCTGCATAAACACATGGGGTAAGGCTTAGGATCACATTCATTGCATTTTTAACACATTTATGCCCTAATCCTAAGGTAACTTGTACAACAAGTAAACATAAGTGCCTAAATTTGTACCAAAATATAACAACATTTAAGCACTTATCAAACTCTCCCCAACTTACATTTTGGTTTGTCCTCAAACCAAAGAACAAAAGGAAATTTTTCATAGCTTTGAAAACCACAGTATTGAGCAAATTAGCAAAGGATTCAAAAGTGCGAAGAATTAAACATCCAAAGAGTGATTCAAATGTGATTGCGAAAACTTAAGTCCAGTTTCTCATTAAACAAGATACATTCTACAAATGTGAACGAGTTCTAAACACAAGGAATTAAATCATACAATCCTAAACAAGCAACATGTTTAAATTTGAACCAAACCTAACACACTTCTTTAAAAAGTATATGAACAATTGAAATCATTTGTGAGGGTTATGAACACTCATCCAATAAACATGATAACATACAATCAAATTATGTGTCTATCTAATTATCATTTCCAAAAGCATAAAAGGCATTGATCAAAAGGTCTTTAAGGGTTGTAATTGGGCTAGGCTACAAAAGAATTGTCATATGTGGGATATTTGAATTCAAATTGCCAAGCAAAAGGAAACATTCAATCTAATTACAACTTCCTTCTTTCTCCAATACAACACTTGGTGAATTTCTTACTTTTCTATTCTTGATTGATTCTTGACAACTTTTCTTTTTTTTCTTTGAAATCTTGCAAACCTTTTCATTTTTCTCTTTTCTTTTTCTTGGTTTGCTTTTCTTTCTTTTTTTTCTTTTCTTTTCTTGTTGTCAAGATCAATTAACATCATTCACCCTTACATTGACATAAATAAAACCTTCCTTTCTCCCCAACTTATTCCAATGATACCCTAATCGAATGTTCCTTTGTTATTATGGCAAAGGTCAATAAAAACGACGGATAAGGGTTCAAAAGAAAACAACTATCAGAATTTAATAAAGAGTTAACTGTGACTGAATTTTTTTTACAAACTCCGGCAATTTAAATAAGCAGATGAGCTTATTAAATTGACAGTCCACAGTTAACAATTCTGATTCCGTTAGGCTCAGATGGGTTAACAGATACTCGCACATCTCACAGGATAGGTTCATTTGGTCAAGTATTTCTCTCAATTTAAAAAAAATGCCTTGATCATTTCAATGCTCTTATACAAATTAAAACAACAACAGATTTAACATAATATAACTGAGTTAAACATGGTATTGATCTCCTGCATATATATATACATTGGTTGAGGATTCCTCACATTTTTGGCTAGTTCTACATTGGTTCAAAACTAAACACATGCTTGCTTAAAAATTGAACAACTTAACTTGTGCGTGTAAAGAACTTATTCACATTAAAGAATATACCTAGAAAAACGAGAAAACGAGTACCTTAGCTGCGCGCTTTAACACTCATTCTATCATTATCACTCAGATGATTCACAGTTCAAGCATTGCTTTTGAATCATTCATCTTTCTTTCAAAATTTGTTGGGATAATTTCAAAAAATTTTAACATAAATAAACACTAAAGCATAAATAAATAATAACTATACTAACATGTTATACCCAAAATATAAATAACATAATAGCAAAAAGGGTACATCATCCATAGTACAAAAGAAATACTCAAAGTACAAAGCATAAAACAAAATGTTAAAGTACAAAGCTGAATAAATAAAATGAAAGGGAAAACAAATCAAGATCTGCTGCTCTGCATCAATCTGAATCTGTGGCCATGTCGTCCTCAGAGTCAATCAAGTCAGCTGCCATGCGATCAATAGAGTTTGTAGCATATGAAGAATCATCACCCAGATCAGCATCGACATCAGCGTCGTCATCACCATCGTCACCAGCATCCTGATCATCACCAGCACCAGCTGCCTCTGCCCCTCCTGGAAAGAATGGCCTGTCCCCAGGCCAAGCAATGTGCTCGGAGAAGAACGCAGGTGTCCATGGGCTCTGGCCACTGTCATGCAGATGGCTCTGTAGCGTAGTAAGTGCCCGATGATTTGACGCATTCTGCGCCAACAGAAGAGAGCTCACAGTAGCAGAATCCCAACTCGAAAAGTCCAAAGGTGGAATGGTCGGGTGGCTAGGGTGCCTAGTAGTCTGAGGTGGTGGTGGTGGCATATGAGAAGGTCCTGCTGAGGATGATGGTCCGGCTGAGGGTGGTGGTGGGGCAACAGGTGCAGGTGTAGAGCAATACCTATTGATGTATCTATCATCAATAGGATTTTTAATCTCCTCATCAACTTGTGATGGCATATGAACTCTAGCTCTCCTACATAGACCCATGATCAACCCGGGAAAAGTCAAAGGGCATTTAGGTTTGCCCGGGGGTAATAGTCCACTCTCGGCAACTATCCTCATCTCATTAGCAATCAGCCTAGCTACGTCCACTTGACGCTGAGTGAGGATGTAGTGAACAAGGGGGGTCACATCTAAAGTGGTGGAGGAGGTGTGAGATTTGGGGCGGATGTTATATAAAATCAGGGTAAGGATAACCTGAGCCTCAGTGGTCATGTCCTCACGGAGTGCTCGGAAAGGCTTACCCGAAGCCCTACTCAAGTCATAACTCTTCCCAACTTGGAAGATGTCCTGTGCGATGCTGTCGTGGTCCCAGTCACCACTCCTCTGACGTTCACCGAAATCACAAAGTGCAGTGGGTGCAAGCGGATTATCTTCCTCAACCAGCTCCAAAGGCTTGCCCAGATATGCGTTGATGGACATGCGGTCGAATGTGACGGTGCGCCCACGCACGTAGGTCGTGAAAGTAAACTCATCAGACGGATCGGCGGGGATCGCGTTCGCGTAAAACTCGCGCACGATTTCATAGTTGATCCTCCTGGGAGGTGTGCAAAGAATACCCCACTTCCTCTCGTTTATCATGGCTGCCAAACCTCCATATTCCCCTTCTTCAGATATCTCGAACCTTTTCTCTGACCAGATTCTTCTTGTCCTCAGTTCCTCGTATCTCTCTTGGTTCCTCCAGCTGAGGAAACGACTTGCATCGTGTGGTGGCACATTTGCTCGTGGTCGTGACGAGGAACTTTCAACGTTCCTTTGACGTTTTGACGATGTTTTAGGTGCCATTCCTACAAAATTGATCAAAACAGATGAAAGTCAGGTAGGATACAAGTCAAATCTTAATTAAAACACAAATAAAACAAATTTTGGGTTCGCTCGCTACAAGCGACAGCTTGGTCGCTGTAGCGACGAAACCCAGAAAATGCCAGGTCCCTGCGCTACAAGCGCTGTTCTAGCGAGGAGACCCTTTTTCAAATTTCATGTTTTTCTTGATTTAAACTTGGTTGTAGCATGCGAAATCAACATTGAAGCTAGAATAAATGAGAAACAATCACTTAAACTTCCTAAATCCTCAAAAACCCTAATTTATTTTGAATTTTTACAAAGGGTTTTTCCAAAATAGAAATCCTATGAACAAGAGGATTAAAAGAGAGTTTTCCTAGTGATTCTAGGTCATATATAACAGCTTACACTCAGGTTACTGATGGGTAGACAACAAGGTATGTTTAAGTTCAAAATTTTCGAATAAACCTAAACCCTAAATTTCTAAATCAACATGCTAGCACCAAAAACAGTAAAAAGCTTATAAATAGGAACAGACAAGGTCGAATAACATACCTGAAGAGTTGTTGATGTGGATTAAACAGGTACAGAGATTAATTTAGCAAGATTGTGCAGAGATTGAAAATGAACAATGCAGAAATGAAAGATAATGAATGGAGTATGTTCAGAAGTGTAAAGGGTGCTGGAATAAAAGAAAACAACGGCTATAGCATTAAAGAAAGCAGTTGGGAGTTACTGAAGCGACAGTAGTGGCTTTGAAAAAATAAAACTGTTTTCTGATACGCTCGCTACAAGCGCGCGATCCGTCGCTACAGCGACAGGCAAAAAGCCCATCGCTACAAGCGTACTGTTGCGCTACAAGCGCAAGTGCAAAAACTGTCGCTACAAGCGACAAGTGCGTCGCTACAGCGACGTAGTGTAAAATCCATCGCTACAACGATGAGTTGGTCGCTGTAGCGACCATGACAGAAAACAGAAAAATAAATTTTTGAGTTCTTGCTACTATCCCAACATGCATAAATACTTGTACAGAAGTAAACTAACACTAAAAACACAACATACTTACAAAATTGGGGTGCCTCCCAACAAGCTCTTGTTTAACGTCATTAGATCGACGCCTGTTTCGCTTATGCATATGAATCGATGAGTGAAATCGTCGTCGTGTGTCGAACGACTTCACCTCCAAAATATGGCTTAAGCCTTTGTCCATTCACTGTCCACGTCGACTTGGTGATAGGATCCTCAAGTTCCACAGCTCCATAAGGTTTTACTTCCTTTATCATGAACGGACCGGACCACTTGGACTTCAATTTACCCGGAAATAATCGCAGTCTTGCATTGAACAGCAGGACCATCTGACCAGGCTTGAATTCCCTCTTCATGATCTTCTTGTCATGATACCGTTTAACCTTTTCCTTATAGAGTTTGCTTGACTGATAGGCTTGGTCACGCATCTCCTCTAACTCATGCATTTGAAGTTTCCTCTTCTCCCCAGCTTGCTCTTGATCAAAGTTCAAAAACTTGAGCGCCCAAAACGCTTTGTGCTCCAACTCGACCGGCAAGTGGCATGCTTTCCCATACACCAATTGGAATGGTGTGAAACCCGTAGGAGCTTTGTATGCGGTCCTATAGGCCCACAACGCTTCGTCCAGTTTCATCGCCCAATCCTTCCTTGAAGATGACACGGTCTTCTCAAGAATCCGCTTGATTTCACGGTTGGATACCTCGGCTTGACCGTTCGTCTGTGGATGGTATGGTGAAGCTACCTTGTGCTTTACTCCATAGTGCTCAAGTGCTTTTGCTAACTGCTGATTGCAGAAGTGAGAACCTCCATCACTTATTAGCACCCTTGGAGTTCCAAATCGGGAGAAGATGTTTCTTTTCAGAAACTTGACCACCGTTTTGCTATCGGCTTTCTGAGATGCTATTGCTTCAACCCACTTTGAAACATAGTCGACAGCCACCAGAATATACTCGTTGTTCAAAGAAGATGGAAATGGCCCTACAAAGTCAATACCCCAACAATCGAAGACTTCGACTTCAAGGATACTTTGTAGAGGCATTTCATTCCTCTTTGAAATCCCTACGGTCTTCTGGCAACTCTCGCATTCTTTCACATGTTCATAACAATCTTTGAACAACGAGGGCCAATAAAAGCCAGCTTGAAGAACTTTAGCTCCAGTTCTTTCTCCACTGTAGTGACCACCATATGGCGAGCTGTGACAATGCCACATGATGTCCTTGGCTTCTTCTCTAGCAACACATCTTCTTATTAAGTGGTCTACTCCAATCTTGAATAAGTATGGGTCATCCCAAATGAATTGAGTGGCGTCTCTCAACAACCTCTTCTTCATTTGCCATGTGTAATCCTCCGGAATGAACCCCGTTGCTTTATAATTGGCCATGTCCGCGAACCACGGTCTTTCTTGCACCATAAGCAACTGTTCATCCGGGAACTCTTCAAGGATGTCCCTTTCATTCTTCGTTATCTCTTTGTTCACCAATCTGGACAGATGATCAGCTACTAGGTTCTCAGTCCCCTTCTTGTCCTTAATCTCCAAATCAAACTCTTGGAGTAGCAACATCCAACGGATGAGTCTCGGCTTTGAGTCGGGTTTGGTAATCAAGTACTTGATAGCTGCATGGTCAGTCCAGATAACAATTTTCGAACCTATGAGATATGAACGAAATTTTTCTAATGCAAACACTATGGCCAGTAATTCTTTTTCAGTGGTAGCATAATTGACTTGTGCGTCATTTAAAACTTTACTTGCGTAGTGTATAGCATGAAAAATTTTGTTTTTGCGTTGACCTAACACCGCGCCTACCGCATAATCACTTGCATCGCACATAAGTTCAAAATCGTATATCCAGTTTGGTGCGGTGATTATGGGTGCGAATGTTAAGCTATCCTTTAAACTATTAAATGCATTTAAACAATCAATATCAAAATCAAAAGACTTATCTTTGTTGAGCAAGTTGCTCAATGGCTTTGCGATTTTTGAGAAGTCCTTGATGAATCTCCGATAGAACCCGGCATGGCCTAGGAAGCTTCGGATTCCCTTGACATTGACTGGTGGTGGAAGTTTTCCTATCACGTCGACCTTAGCTTTATCAACTTCGATACCCTTGGAGGAGATCTTGTGACCAAGGACAATACCCTCGGTTACCATGAAGTGACACTTCTCCCAATTGAGCACCAAGTTGGTTTCCTTGCACCGTTTCAGTACCGTATCCAGATTTTCCAAGCATAAATCAAATGATGACCCGAAAACTGAGAAGTCGTCCATGAACACTTCAATGCTTTTCTCTATCAAGTCGGCAAATATAGCTTGCATGCATCTTTGAAATGTTGCTGGAGCGTTACATAAACCGAACGACATGCGTCGATATGCGAATACCCCAAAAGGACATGTGAATGCAGTCTTCTCGTGATCGTCTGGATTCACTGATATCTGATTGTAACCTGAATACCCATCAAGGAAACAGTAAAAAGCTTGTCCTGACAGCCTCTCTAGCATTTGATCCATAAATGGTAGAGGAAAATGATCCTTTCTCGTTGCTTTGTTCAACCTCCGGTAGTCGATACACATCCTCCAACCGGTCACGGTTCTAGTCGGTATGAGCTCATTCTTCTCATTTGTGATAACCGTCATACCTCCCTTCTTAGGGACAACTTGAACCGGACTAACCCAAGAGCTATCCGAGATCGGATATATCATGTCGGCTTCTAGTAGCTTCACTACTTCTTTCCGGACTACTTCTTTCATGTTTGGGTTTAGCCGTCTTTGAGGTTGTGCTACCGGTTTATAATCCTCTTCCATCATGATCTTATGCATACAATAGGAAGGACTTATCCCTTTTAAATCGGATAGTGTCCAACCTATTGCTTCCTTGTTGGACCTCAAAACTTCGACCAATCTTGTTTCTTCTTGGTTTGATAAGGAGCTACTAATGATCACCGGTTTGGTACCCTCTTGATCAAGAAACACATACTTCAAATGTGAGGGCAATATCTTCATCTACGGTTTCACTTCTTCTACTATAGCATCATTCGTCAATTCCTCGATTTTGGCTTTGTGAGGAGGAATTTCCTTCAACGAATCGAGCTCCTTCAAACACTCTTCAAGCTCTAGCTCATCTTCTTCTCCTAGGATACTTAGTGCGTTTGTCAAAACTCTCTCAAGATGCGTCAAATCGTGCAACTGGTTTCTCGTATCAACTATCAATTCGTCCGTTGCATCCATCTTGAAGCACGCAGCTTTATCACTAGGGAACCTCATGGCTTCATGGATGTTGAAATTGACTTCTTCATCGTCCACATGGACTTTCATTAAGCCTCCGTCAAGATCAATCATCATCCGTGCCGTTTGCATGAAAGTTCTTCCAAGAAGTAGTGGCACGTCATCATCCTCCGGAATATCCATCACTACAAAGTCGACGGGGAACAAGAACTTGTCGACTTTCACCAACACGTCTTCAGCAATTCCCAATGGACGAGTGTAGGATTTGTCGGCCAATTGCAAGGTTAAGTTGGTTCTCTTCACAACTATATCACCTATCCTTTTGACAACGGATAGTGGTATTAGGTTGATGCTTGAACCCAAATCAATGAGTGCCTTGCCGACATCCACATTGCCAATGGACACGAGCAATGTAACTTTGCCCGGATCTCTCTTCTTTCTTGACAATGTGTTCTGGATGATCTCACTACAATTTGCGTCTAGCAAAATTGTTTCTTCTTCATTGAACCTCCTCTTCTTGGAAAGGATTTCCTTCATGAACTTGGCATAGGTAGGCATTTGCTCTAGGGCTTCCGAGAACGGTATGTTAATTTGTAACCTCTTGAAAACTTCAAGGAACCTAGCAAACTGCCTCTCCTTCTCTTTTTTGGCTGGTGTAGTTGGGTAAGGTAGGTGCGGTGTTGGTGCATTCTTCACTATATCTTGCTTCTTCTCCTTCACCACATCCTTCTTCCATACAATATTCTCATTTTCAACTACATCCTTATTATTTTTTTCTACTTCTACATCCTCTATATGTACATCTTCTATTTCTTCCTCATGCCCTTCATCTTCATCCTTCTCTTTCACCTCATTCTCAACCACCTTTCTCTCTACTTCTAAATTGTCCCCGATACCTTGGCCAATTACCTTCCCGCTCCTTGTAGCTATTGCCTTGCAATTTTCGTTGTGTCTTGTTGCAAGGACTTCCTCATCAAAATGACTTAATTGTCATTTCGATGATGATGCATGATCCTTCGGGTTGGTTTGTGTGTTGGCGGTAAAGGTTCCGCCTTGTTGAGTAGCTTGTGAAAGTTGTTGTGCCAATTGACCCACCTGCGTCTCCAGATTTTTAATGGACGCATCAGTGTTCTTCTGGTTGGCCATTGACTGCTGCATGAATAGATTGAGGGTTTCATCAGTGGATTGGTTGCGGTTTTGTTGTGGAGGTTGATATTGGTTGTAGTTCTGGTAAGGTTGTCGGTTGTACTGCCCAGCTTCTCCTCTCCAACCTTGGCCATAATTTGGGTTATTCCCTCTTGGGAAGTTGTTTGGATGGCTTTGGAATTGGTTTTGGAATTGTTGAGGCCTTGGTTGATTACCAACATAGCTTACCTCTTCTGTGGGGGGTGGACAGAATCCGGTTGGGTGGTCTCCCGAACAAAGCTCGCAAGATGCGACTTGGTGTTGTCTTCTTTGCTCGTTCTGGATGTCCTTCATTTGTTGGGGAAGGTTGGCCATTTTCTTTGTCAACTCTTCCACTTGTTGCGTGAGCAACTTGTTTTGTGCAAGGATCGCATCATTAGTTCCCAACTCTAAGATTCCAGTCTTCCTTTGGCTTTGGCTCCGGTTGTGATGAGCTTGGTGATCGTTCAATGCCATTCTGTCAATAATAGCAACAGCATCCTCCGCGCTCTTGGCCATTAAAGAACCACCAGCTGCAGCGTCAAGCAAAAGCTTTGATTGTTGTTGCATTCCGTTCCGGAAGAGATGAATTTGTGTTAACTCATCAAATCCATGGTTCGGACATCGTCTGAGCATTGACTTGAAACGCTCCCAGGCTTCACATAGTGTTTCACTTGTACCTTGTGAAAACACCGCAATTGTTGTCTTCGCCTCCATGAACCGATTCTGAGGGAAGAACCTCTCAAGGAATTTCTCCTCAAGTGTATTCCAGTTCGTCATCACCGTAGGAGGTTGGTCCAAGTACCACTCCTTAGCTTTGCCTATCAATGAATGTGGAAACATTCTCATCCACATTGCCTCCTCATTATTTTCCGTCTCACCAAGGGTTCCCGCAATCTCATAGAACTTTGTGAGATGTTGGAACGGGTCTTCATGATCTAATCCTGAGAATGGATTAGCATATAGAATTTGTAATATCCCCGTCTTCATTTCCGTTTGTTTGGTAGTCCGCGTTGCTTTCCCCAATTGTGCAAAACGACGTGGACTGTTAGTACATGGAACCCCAGAACCTCCTGAACCATCTCCTGGTGCAGCCATTTGTAACTCTTGGCTTGGATTAGGACTTGATGAATGACTAGAAACAGAACTCTCCTCTTGTTGCCTCCTCTTAGCTTGTTGCTTCTTTCTCCGATTCTTGCTATTGGCTCTACGAGCTGTTCTTTCAATTTCGGAATCAAAAAGAAGTTGGTCCTCGGAAACTTGACCTCGCATAAACGATTTCAATAATCTGACCACAAAGAATTAGCAAACAAGATGGATAAGAGTATTAGTTATATACATAAAAGAATTTTGTGCAAAATTGCTTAAAACCATAATTAAAGTTGCAATGATTATAACATCAAAAACTTTAATCCACGGCAACGGCGCCATTTTGTTAGTATTGCAAAAGCAAGTATTAGTTTTTATATCGTTCCACAGGGATTAATGTGATATCATATTCCGTTCAACTTCGATTATCGTCTTAAGTTAGGGTTTAATCGTTTGTTTTACTACACTACTCATAATTTTAAAACATAATAAGTAAATGGTAGAGTAATAGGACATAGAAGGTGTTTAGGATTAACTTTCATCAATCAAACATTGTTTATATCCGATTGATCATAAATACGAATTCTAGCGTTTTCTTATATATTGCATTATTACGTATTGCTCATCAACATCATTGATTTCCCAAATGACATCGTGAGATCGATTGTATCGTTTAATCGATGATTTCTCAATCCATTAAACGATCCAAAAGCATTATGATCCAATACTATAATGTAATTATCAAAACCAAATCCCATTTCTAGAATTTCTTATCTTGATAGAAAATCATTCTAAACCTAGATTCAAAAGTCTTTTTCAACAACATTTAAATCAAACATAAGATTGAAAAGCAAGAAGAAATTCAATGGTATATAAAAATTGCTAGAATCATATATTGAATAATCAAAAGTTTACAACATGAGTGATTGATTACCTATCAATCCCAACAAAGGAGATTGGTTGATCATTATCATGACAACTCTTGCAAAATAGGAAAGAAAGATTAAGATATGTGAGAGCTTGATGTCTCAAAGCTTCTTAAGATCTTCTTCAATCCAAATCTAATTGCTATTTGATGTTTTCCTCCTTCTATGCCTATTCTCTCTCAAAGATAACAAGTTTTCTAAGCTCTGGAAAATAAGAATTCTGATAAAAAACTATCTATATAAGAAATGAGCTTAAAAATCCTTAAATATGCTGAGATAATGCACGCTCGCTACAAGCGACCAGTCTGTCGCTTGTAGCGAGGACTTCAGTTGGCCAATCATAGAGCTCCACGTCACCATCAGCATTAAACCGCCCCATTGGTCGCTATAGCGACCAGGTCTGTCGCTACTAGCGACCAGCCTTTGAAATTCCCTGCCTAGGCTCGCTTCAAGCGTCCAGTTCATCGCTACAAGCGATGAACTCCTGATAATCCCTGCCTAAGCTCGCTACTAGCGATGGATGCTGCGCTTCAAGCGATGGATCACTGAAAATCTCTGCCTATCCTCGCTACTAGCGATGAGTCTTGCGCTTGTAGCGATGGCATCAAGAAAACCTTCAATCTTTGCATCAATCAGGTTCAAGCATGTATTTCCTGCATAAACACATGGGGTAAGGCTTAGGATCACATTCATTGCATTTTTAACACATTTATGCCCTAATCCTAAGGTAACTTGTACAACAAGTAAACATAAGTGCCTAAATTTGTACCAAAATATAACAACATTTAAGCACTTATCAGTGTTATTCTTCCCTTTCTTGTAGTTCTTCCTATCATAACCATCATTCTTGATAGTTTGAACTTGTAAGGCTTGTTGAATTGATCTTTCACTGCTTCTTTCTGAAACCATCAATTCATGAGCTTCTAGTGAACTCTGCAGTTCCTCAATTTTCAAGGTTTTTACATCTTTTGATTCCTGAATTGCCACAACTATGAAATCAAACCTTGATGATAGAGTCCTCATGATCTTCTCAACAATTTTTTGAGCAGTCATAGTCTCTCCACAAGCCTTCATCTGATTCACAACACTGATGAGTTTGGAGATGTACTCTGCAATCTTTTGCTCATCTTCCATCTGCATCAATTCGAATTTCCTCCTCAGTGATTGAAGCTTAATCAACTTCACCTTATCATCCCCTTCATGATACTTTGAAAGAATATCACATGCTTCCTTTGAACTAACTGTTTTTGAGATTCTTTCAAAATTTGCTTCATCAAGACTCTGTTGAATCAAGAACAAAGTCTTGCAATCTTTCTTCTTCAAATCTTTGTGTGCGTTCCTTTGCACTTCTGTTGCATTCACAGCTAACTCACCAACTCCATTCTGCACAATTTCAAGCAAATCTTGTGCTCCAAACAGATTCTTCATCACTGCACTCCATCTTTCCCAATTGCGTGCTTCAAGAATTGGAAGATGAGTGTTGAAGCTGCTGCTACCATTCATGGTACTTCCTTCAGCGTTTCTTCTATGTACTTACGTGATTGAAGATCTTGATTACCCCTTAGAACGAAACCAAAGGCTCTAGATGCCAATTTGTTAGCGCAGCTATGAAGCTTAACTTTCTTGAGCAACTATTTGATCTTAGAGGTTTTCTGATTTTTGGTGAATTTAGAGAGAATGAGAGGAGAAGAATGAGAAAAGAAAATTGTGTTATTGATTGATGAGAATGTACAAGTGAATTGGCTTATATACAAAAGTTATGTTAGATTGCTTGAAGCAACCTCAGACTCTGAAACTCAGAACTTTAGCTAAATTCTAGGGAACTTGTAACTAATCAATAACAAACAAAAATCTAATGTGATTAACCAACTAAACATGATTACATCACTAACAAACTTGAATTAACAAACTAACAATATTTGATAAAATTATGGTTCTTTTTCTTATATAGTTTCTCATGGAGGAGTGGGGGAGTATATATTTAGCAAAATAACTGTTGCTTCCCGTGTCTAACAACTCAAATGTCTCGATCAACTTTTTTTTTGACAGAAAAAATTTGTTTCACTACGCATGCTTAAGGAACAATTTTGTATGAATTGTGGAATAACAATAAAGCTAGGATTCATTGTCATAGCTACTTTTGTTGTACGTAAATCCAAAAAGAGACGCGTGTTGCAATTTCGTGGAAACGAGAAGGAATTGTTGCTGAAGTTGATTAGAGAAAGCAATGCAACAAATGTTGTATGGTTGGGAAGTGTATGAGGATGACTTATTGACTTGCATCACTTGGAATAATTGAGTTGTTAGGATCAGGATTGAAATAACATAGGAAGAAAGAAAGAAAGTGCTACGATGAAGGGTTTGATTAGTCTTTGTCGTGTCATTAGTTAAGATAGTACTATATGTTCCCCAATGTCAATATTAGAACTATGATCGAAACGAAATGCAATGTGAACCAAAACGTTAAAAGATAGCCCCGCAATTTGAGCAGTGAAAATGCTTGAAAAAATGTTCATTTATTAATGTCCAAGGGGAATGGATTAATGGACACAATTTCCCAAGTAATTTAATTTTGTGCCACGTTTTTATACTACTCCCTCCTGTCCTTATTATAAGAAAATTTTCAAAAAAAAATATGGTCCTATTTATAAGAAAATGTCACAACTTTTAAGGTGTAGTTATTGCTTAAAAGATTTTTTTATCCCTCATTTAATGTTTGTCTTTTCAATATTAGTGGATGTATTTAATGTCTTACAACTTTCTATAGAGGTATATTTGTAAAATTATTTAAAAAGTTATAACAATTAATGATTATATTGATTTTGATGTTTTTTGGTTTTACTTCTTATAATAAGGACAGGAGGAAGTATTCAATTGTCTCTCCACGAAGTTGCATACATAGAATTCGAAAGCAAAATGAAATGTAGGTATCAACCATCGCTATCATGAATTATCAATAATGGTCACAAACCTTCAAAAGAAAACAATGGTCAAAATGTGTAAACAAGATAAAAATAAAAAAAATGCATGCAAGACCATATTCCTTGTCGTCAAAATGTAGTTGCACCAAGAAAAAAAAGACCATATTCAATATTTGGCATTTTATAAGCTGATGTACTTTAAAGTCAACGCTTTTTCCTCGTACCCTACTTACATGAACTTGGAATTCATGAATTTCTTGGGAACTTATAACATTACTACATATACGGAAGCTTATTCATATTCATAAATTGAAAGATTTTACTCTCTAAACCAATAAATTAATGATTATTTTATCGATCAAATAGATTTTTGTCGATTTTTATATTTTAGAAAAAGACCATTTCATAAAGAAGAAGAAGAAAACGCTGTTTCATTATTTATAAACATTATAACATTTCTTTTTATATTTTATTGTAAAAATATTCAATATTCATCACTAATATGAGTAATGAAAATTAAAAAAAAAAATTATTTCGGTAATAGGGACGTAGAGCATCACATACAACAAAAATGCTATTGGAACACTAAATTGTGACAACAAAAAGACACTTGGGTATGCCCTTAAAAAAGACATTTGGGTACGGTTCACAGTTAATAATGTTTTTCCTTTTATTTTTATTTTAAAAAAACATTTTCTTATAAAGGAGGATTTTTTTTAAGAATATTGTGGAGGATTTTTGTTATTAACCAATTTTACAATTTAATTAACTACAAAAATTTATGTTGTTACTATTTTTTAACATGAATTTAATTAACCACAAATATGGTTAACATCATACATTTTTTTAAAGGAAATGTTAACAAGTGTCTTTATGGTATTGTCTACGTAAATATAAAAGATAATTTTGCATAGAAAATTGTGTAATTATAATTTTGACAAACAATTGACTTATATTTTTAAGATTTAATTTCTTTTTTTTAGACCCTAAAACAATGTTATTACGACACTTTATAAAAAAAAAATGTTATTACGACACTTGTTAGCCTGACCTTTTTTAAATGAAGAAAAAAAAACATTGTTCATCTTATTCATGTGTCCCTTCTTGATGTCACTTTTATGTTGTTCTAATAGCAAATCGTGCGGATACAAATTACCAATACAGACGACGACACGGAAATTGTATACTGCATGTGTGTCTTTGAACATTCCACTTCGACGGCTCGCAATAACATTGGATGGATGACGTTTCAGAACATGACGTTTCCAAAATGACACTTTTGCTTTTTGCTTTCACCAAAAGCTAATTATTGTTTTCATACCTATTATTCACTCCCTTCCTATATATAGGAATAGGACCTACATGCACACAACACACAAAAAATTCACAAACATTTCATCCTATTCTTAACCTACCGACATAGTTTTAGCCCCTAGCTAGCTAGCTCATCTTATAAAAAGGGAAAACTAAGATTAATTGATTAATAATACTAATATTTGTATCTTATGGATCAAGTTGGACCTTCTAGCTCTAATACAACCAAAGTTGAAAGAAGGCTTGTTGAAAAAAACAGAAGAATTCAGATGAAGATCCTCTACTCCAAACTCAACTCTCTTCTCCCTAACTATAACCCCAAGGTTCTAATTTCTCTCTTTATAGATGTAAATGTTAGTTACAATACAAGTTAGCTACAATGTTTTGTCACAAAAGACAAAAAAAAATTGCTTACACCAGCTATTAGTAATTAATTACACAAATTAGTTTAGTTACGCTAGTTATTATTGTTTCAAATTGCCTATCACATTACATGATGAAGCCACAATATTGTGGTTGTTGTAGTATCTGTGATCGCAGTCACATTTTAAAACCATGTTAGTTAGTTGTTTTCTTTGTTTGATGTTTTTTTTATAATTCAGGAATTACCGTTGGCGCTACCGGATCAAGTAGATGAGGCGATAAACTACATAAAAAGTTTAGAGGAAAATGTGAAGATGGCTAAGGAGAAGAAAGAAAGGTTATTAGCAGGAAAGAATAAAAGATCACGTGAATATTGCTTAGGTCTACCAAAATCACCATGTTTTGAAATTCACGAAATTGGTTCTTCTCTACAAATCATTCTAACGTGTGGGTTAGATAACCAATTCATTTTCTATGAAATCATTCGTGTGTTGCATGAAGAGAATGTAGACATAAGGAGTGTCAATTCCTCTAAGGTTGGAGATAATTCACTCCTTCATGTTGTTCATGCTGAGGTATATATCTAAATCAATATTTGTTAATTACTTAATTAATTTGAACTGCCTTTAATTTTATGAAATTTAATTACTTAGTAATTGTTCTCTCTTTATGCAGATTCCTCCATCTTGTGTTCAATTTGGAGCGACGAAAGTGAGTGAGAAATTGAAAAGGTTTGTGCATGGATCTTCCAGTGATGTGGAAATACAGCCTGAGTTGTGGGATTTTGAAATTGAAACTGATCATAATATGTGGGGTTTCTAGTTAGGTCTATCTTAATTATTAGGGTTTCCAAAAGTTTTGTAAAAGAAAAAATATTTGCTTGAGATTAAAGACCATTCACAGTCAATGCAATTGCAACTTGTCAATACTTCAAATAATTAAAAACTGAAAGTTGTAGTTAAGCAATTGTTTGATGTGTTGGAAAATTGTGATTGATTGTCGGTGTAAAATAAAATCTCGTAGCTCAATATATCACATAAGAATTATGCTAAATTAAGTTAATCCTCTTGTACTTCCCCTTAATTGGCTTTCTTCAATGCTCAAGTTGGATTACTGTGTGAAAGGGCTTGCTTTTCAAATGAACAATTGTTTTTGGACAAAATTCAAATCTGCAGACATCTCTCATATATCATGTAGTACAAAATTTTAAGATAAGATCTGGAGCATACTTTTTTTTTTGTGAGATAAATCTTCTCAATCTAAATTTCCACATGACAATTCCTTATTTTGGGAATGAGTCATCTAAATACCACTCTAATTTGTTCTATCTACCAATTATATATGCAAGGTTAACTCAAATCCGATTTGGCAATCTATTTTTATCTAATTGATAAATATCCAAAGACTTGTAGACCCCTCCCTTAAATACTCCACCTAGCATAGCCAATTTCCTAACATAGCTTGGAGTGACATTTTTCATTTCATAGGATGTTAAGGAATTCCTTTTAGGGATCCAAGAGAAATGTGGAATATTGGTTTATTTTAGAAAGAAGAAATTGGATAAATTTAGATGAGGCTCCAATTTCAAATGTAGGAAAACTGTCAAATATACTTGCAAGTTGCATCTTGATTTTTTTTATAATGATATATTGGCATGGTATTATATTGGTTGCTCTTATTGGTCCTTACCTCTTGTACTTAATCTATAGTTATATATGATTCTTTTACTTATTTATTTATAAGCAAAATGCATTAATGAAAATATTAGGGGTCTTGTACTTGGTAGTTATATATAATTCTTTTACTTTTTTATTTATAAGCAAATTGAATTAATGAGGATATTAGGGTACTCTAAGCCCATTGCAATGTTAGTTCTCATACCTTTCGAAGTTTGAAGACAAGTTAAAAGACTATTCCACCAATCCGAAAAGATTTGGTTTTTTTACTCCCTTTCCTACAAATAAACCAAGATCAAGCTATGTGATGTTATCAATCACCTCTCCAAGATTTGTCACCTTTCCATTGAATAGAATTTTATTTCTCTCCAACCAAATGCATCAAGTAGTTGATAACGTTACTTGATAACGAAAGTAAATGAGACAACTTTTTAGGTGTTCTTGCCTTTAATTACTTGTTAAAACTATCACAGTTATTATTTATTAAACTTTTTGCATAAGTTAATTAAAAAAATGTTTGGTGGACATCTCATATGAATGTATACATCTTAAGAGAGAAAGAGACAGAGAGAGTAATGCGATAGAAATGGAGACAAAATAAGATGGTGAATGAGTGTTGGAGATTGATTGTTGAAATATCATGGTTGCCTTGATCATTCGTGTGAAAAATCATATTTGGTTTACTGGATCATGTTTGAAGGTGAGAAAAACACTCAAGAAGGGGGTTGAATTGTGTGGGCCTTTTTTCTTTCTCAAAAACTTATGTTAAGTTCAGATTCTGATATAGATCAAGTCTGAACCTATTTTCAGAGTTTGTTTTGCAGCGGGTAAGAGTAAAGAGAGAGAGAGAGAGAGAGACACAATGGTTTATCCTGGTTCCTTCCACAACCCGGAAGTAGTCTAGTCCCCTTGTTACTAACAAGAGATTTTCCACTATAATCAAACGATTACAATTGCTCAAAGCACATAGCTAAGAGACTTTCAGTTGCTCAAACACTTAGTAAGAGACTTCTAATTGCTCAAACACCTAGTAAGAGACTTCCAATGCTCAAGCCCTCAAGCAAGAGACTTCTAGTTGCTCAAACACTTAGTAAGAGACTTCCCTGCTCAAAGCACACAGCTAAGAGACTTCCTTGCTCAAAGCACACAACTAAGAGACTTCCTTGCTCAAACACAGAGTAAGAGACTTCCCTGCTCACACACAAAGTATGAGACTTTACAGTTGCTCAAGCACGCAGGCTAGAGGCTTTGAATCAAACAGATTTACAACAGAAATGAGTTTGAGTTGAACACTTGATATACTATTAGTGGTGTTCACAAAATACAACACAGGTTGAGACTCTACACTTAAGGAATTCTAAGATAAAAAGGTTTGTAAGAATTCCTAAGTTATTTGATGACTGTTGGATGAAAAACAGAGTATGACAGTTTCTGGTTTTTCAGTCTTGTGAGCCTTAGTCTTCTTCTTCAAATCTTCAATCCTTTATAGAGAATTAAAGAGCTGTTGTAGAAGATGCCATGTCATCAAAAGAGCCGTTGTTATTGAAGCTACAACCAGCAGTAATTCTTTCCAGAATTGGTGCGCAAAATAGAGCAACACAATTTGAATTGTTTCCTTAAAACAGGGATCATGTTTTGCCCAGGGAGACAACCATTGCAAAGAGCTGTTCTGACACAACAGTGCTTTACTGTTGACAGTGACAGTTGCTTTTCCTTAAAACTCAGACTTCAGAAGCTTCTCTTCAGAAGCTGGCTTCAGGAACTGTTCATCAGAAGTTGTCTTCAGACACACCCTTCAGACGCACTGTTCATCAGACGCACCCTTCAGACACACTGTTTAGACGCTGACTTTCGTTGACCTTCAGATGCACTGTTCAGACGCTAACTTTCGTTGACCTTCAGACGCACTGTTCATCAGACGCACCCTTCAGAAGCTGGTCTTCAGACGCACATCAGAAGCTGGTCTTCGAAACTGTCTTCAGAAGCTGATCAGAAGCAGCACTTCGGAAGTTGCTCATCAGAAGCAGCACTTCAGAAGCTGTTCATCAGAAGCTGTTTGCAACATAAGCTTCAATAAATTCCTTTGCTCTTAACTTGATCTTTGAACCATTGTTAGATACCAATCTTTAAGCATATGGTTCTGCACACTAGAATCAAGCATTAGCATATCCAATTTTCTTCTTAACACTTTGTTATCATCAAAACTCAAAAAGAGACTTGTTCATACATTTTGTTCCAACAATCTCCCCCTTTTTGATGATGACAAACACAAGTATTAATAGAAAATTGTTGTTAATTTAATTAACAAGTTGACTGCAGGGTATGAGGTTTGCAAGCTCCCCCTGAGTCTGATCCAGGTTAATTAAATTTAGTTTAAATCAAAAAGGTGATTATTTCAGAATTGTTGTTAACTTTAATTAACAAGTTGACTTCAGGATGAGGTTTGCAAGCTCCCCCTATGTCTGATAATCCACAAGGTGAGGTTTGCAAGCTCCCCTTGATTCTTATCCATGTTAATTAAATTCAACTTAAAACAATAAGGTGAAATTATCACTCAGAATTATAAATAACAAGTTGACTTTAGGGTGTGAGGTTTGTAAGCTCCCCCTAAGTCTGATAATCCACAGGATGAGGTTTGTAAGCTCCCTGAGTCTTATCCAAGTTATTTAAATTTCAACTCAATAAAGAGTAATGTATCTCACAGAAATTAAATCAGAGGCTAAGAGATAAAAGATGTTCTCTTAAGTTAATTAATCAACAAAAATTAACTTATATCTGACTGGCTCAGAGTCTGAAATACTTGTAAACTTTCTCCCCCTTTTGTCATCAACAAAAAAAAATTCAAGAGTTTAAAAACAGAGAGAGAATTCAGATGTGAGATAATCATGCAATCATATAGGCAATCAAGCAGCAAAGATAAACATCAAAGCAAACTTGATCATACATGAAGTATATGACATTGCATTGAAAAACAGAGACTGCTGTTCAGAACAGATTGTTCAGTACTACTGAATGTTTCTGACCAAAAATGTTTAGAGCATAATTTTTCAGAGCATTTTGTTCAGTACTACTGAACTTGCTATTTTTGAAAGTGTGAATGTGTTTTTGATTAAAACTTTTCAGAACTGAAAACAGAAAAACACTACTGCACATTGATGACTTTGGGAGGGACAAAGTACAGCTTTCAAAACTTAATACATCACAGCCCAGCTGTTATTACTTATCAGATTCTGACTAAGTGTTGAACAACTATTCATATTCACTCTCATTAGTGAGCCACATGTAAAGTGTCCACTTATGATGAGTTTTATCAGAAGTCACAAAAATTCAGATTCTGAAACTCAGACTCTGATGTTTTCAGAAGCTGAACTATCTTCAGACTCTCAAAGTGAGTGTCTGTTAAGTCTTGGCTTCTGATGAACTTCAGGTTCTCAGTTTCTATTCAGAGTCAAGCAATTTTTCAAGAGATGAAATGCAAGTTCAGATTCTTTTTAATAAAATAAAATCTGTCTAAAATGAGGGGTTTTGTAAATATATCAGCCCATTGATGATTGATAATCAGAATCAATGAATTGAAAATCCAAAACACCCTTCTGAACATAATCTCTAATAAAATGAAGTTTAAGTTCAAAAATGCTTGGCTCTTGAATGTAGAATTGGAATTTTTAGACAAACAAATTACAACAGTATTATCACAAAGAAGGTTATGTTGTTTTCATGAATCTGATAGTTTTCCAACTGATGTAGAATCTATTAAGTATAACAGAGAACAATCATACCTCTGTGGAGCTTTTGATCTACCTCTCCTTGTTCAATCAAGTTGTTTCTGAACTCCCATTTTTGTTCCAACAATGTTCTTGATTGGCTTCAGGAGAAGTGTCAGCTAGCTCAGCACCAATGATCCAGTCTTTGTGGTTTCCTCCAGATTCCACAGTTCCTCCCTCTTTCATGGTCAGGGTTTGGAACATAGACTTTCCTTCTGTCATGCAATGCCAGCAGCCATTGTCCAGGCACCAGGACTTCACCTTTTCTTTGGCATTTAATCATATCTGCAACAAAAATGATTTTTGACTTGGGTACCCATATGGGTCCTCTTGGGTTAGTTCTGAAAGGTTTAGTCTTTTGCACCTTATGTCTGGAGTTATAGAACTCAGACTTGTTCAGATACCTTGGATATGAATCCTTTAATCTTGAATAATTCTTAGTATATCAGACACTGAGTTCTTCAGAACCTGAGCTTTCAAAGGTCTTGACTCAGATTTCTTCAGAACCTGAGACTTGAAGGTCTTTGGTTCTGAGATTTTAAGAGTCTGAACCTTTGAAGACTTTGGTTCTGTTTTCTTCAGAACTTTAGACTTAAGAGTCTTTGATTCTGATTTGTTCAGAATCTTGGATTCAGAAGTCATAGGTTCTGATTTGTTAAGAACTTCAGTTTTGCTAGCTCCTGACACAAGGCAGAATTTCTGACCTTTCTTAATACAACCAGAATTAGATGACAGAATGGCTTTCTTTTGTATGCTTTGTCTGACGTTCTGAGATTTAACAGATTTTGTATAAACTGGTTTAGTATTCCTTGAAGGTTTTACAAACACAGTCTTTTGAAAGTTTGAGTCTGAATTTTTCAGAGTTTGAGACTTGCTTGTCTTAGGTTCTGAACTCTTTAGACTTTGAACCTTATCAGATTTAAAGTCTGTTTTCCTCATAGTCTTAGACTTAGAACCTTTTGGTTTAGACTTTGGCAAAGTTTTAAATTCTGCCTTCATCTCTCCCTTAGGTTCAGAAGCTTTAGATTCTGAGCAGTTCAGAACTTCAGACTTAGCAGTCTCAGTTTCTGTTAAATTTTGTTTCTCAGAATTGTCAGATGCAGGTACAAAACATACCTTAGTGCCTTTTATACTATCTTCAGAACAGGATGGAAGGTTTGTTTCATTTGAAAAATTAAATGAATCATTTTTGAAGCCAATTCCTTCTCCTTTGTTTCTGCTGATATTATAAATCATAGAAGCAATCTTATTTCTGTTGATTCCAGTTAAGATAAAATCCTGAAGAGCAATTTCATGTTCACTAGGAACTTCATCAGGTTTCTTATGAACCATTTCTCTGAGCTCTTTAACTTCTTCATCAATCTCATTGATATGATTCTGAAGTTGAAGATTCTCATCAGCCAGCAAGTTATTTTTCTTTTTCAAAGATTTAAATTGATTTAACTTGCTTCTGAGGTGGTTCATAAAATCCTTAACTGTATCAATAAGTTCAGAACGAGTGAGTTCAGAATATACCTCATCTTCAGAGTCTAAACCTGATTCTTCATCAGAAGATGTTGTAGCAATCAGAGCTAGATTTGCTTCTTCTTCATCTTCATTCTCAGACTCAGATTCATTGTCAAACTCATTCCATGTAGCCATAAGACTTTTCTTGAATCTGTCTTTGAGGTTGCTTGATTTTGAGTTGTTCTTTCTGGATTTGTAGCAACCTTTCTGTTCTTCCTTCTTGGAACCAGATCCTTTGAAGTTGCTGCTTCTGTTAGAAGATTTATTTTGTCTCTTCATCAAGTACTGAATTCTTTTAGAAATCATTTCCAGCTCCTCAGCTTCTGAATCTTCTTCAAAATTTCCCTCAGGAGATTCTTCATCAGATTCTGAAGCTTTTAGAGCTTTTAATGACTTTCCTTTAGATTTCAGTGCTATAGACTCAGACTGTCTAACAGATTTATCTTCATTGAGTCCCAGTTCATGCACTTTGAGAGAGCTTATAAGATCTTCAATACTTAGAGTATTTAGATCTTTAGCTTCCTCAATAGCAGTCACTTTAGGTCTCCATTTAGATGGCAGACTTCTTAGGATCTTGTTCACATGATCAGCAGTAGTATAGCTTTTCTTCAGAATCTGAAGTCCACAAACTAGAGTCTGAAATCTTGAGAACATAGCCTCAATGTTTTCATCCTCCTTCATTCTGAACAACTCATACTGTTGAACTAGAAGATTTGCCTTTGCTTCTCTAACCTTCTTGTTCCCTTCATAGTTAGAGCAGAGAGAGGTGAAGATGGCTTTTGCTGTTGATTTATCACTCAGCTTGAGATACTCATTGTGGGGTAAAGAGTCCACAATGATTCCTCTTACATTGTGATGCTTTCTGTAGATCTTTCTCTTAGCATCAGTAAGGCTTCTTCTGTTAATGGCTACTCCTTCTTCATCAACTGGAATAGATATTCCATCTTCTATGATATCCCATAAGGAGTCATCAATTCCAATAATGTGGTTGTACATTTTGCTTTTCCACCAGGAGAATTTCTCAGCATCACCAGTAAACATAGGAGGTTTATTGTGTGAGTGAGATTGCTTGTTATCTGTACCATAGTCACCACCACCACTTCTAGATGTAGATTCACCAGAACCACCAGAAGACATGTTTTTCTCAGGATCTATACTGACTCACTGTTAAGTGATTGAATATCAGAACCAGGGGTTCTGATACCAACTGAAGGTGAGAAAAACACACAAGAAGGGGGGGTTGAATTGTGTGGGCCTTTTTTTCTTTCTCAAAAACTTATGTTAAGTTCAGATTCTGATATAGATCAGTTCTGAACCTATTTTCAGAGTTTGTTTTGCAGCGGGTAAGAGTAAAGAGAGAGAGAGAGAGAGAGAGAGAGAGAGAGAGAGAGAGAGAGAGAGAGAGAGACAATGGTTTATCCTGGTTCCTTCCACAACCCGGAAGTAGTCCAGTCCCCATGTTACTAACAAGAGATTTTCCACTATAATCAAACGATTACAATTGCTCAAAGCACATAGCTAAGAGACTTTCAGTTGCTCAAACACTTAGTAAGAGAATTCTAATTGCTCAAACACCTAGTAAGAGACTTCCAATGCTCAAGCCCTCAAGCAAGAGACTTCTAGTTGCTCAAACACTTAGTAAGAGACTTCCCTGCTCAAAGCACACAGCTAAGAGACTTCCTTGCTCAAAGCACACAGCTAAGAGACTTCCTTGCTCAAACACAGAGTAAGAGACTTCCCTGCTCACACACAAAGTATGAGACTTTACAGTTGCTCAAGCACGCAGGCTAGAGGCTTTGAATCAAACAGATTTACAACAGAAATGAGTTTGAGTTGAACACTTGATATACTATTAGTGGTGTTCACAAAATACAACACAGGTTGAGACTCTACACTTAAGGAATTCTAAGATAAAAAGGTTTGTAAGAATTCCTAAGTTATTTGATGACTGTTGGATGAAAAACAGAGTATGACAGTTTCTGGTTTTTCAGTCTTGTGAGCCTTAGTCTTCTTCTTCAAATCTTCAATCCTTTATAGAGAATTAAAGAGCTGTTGTAGAAGATGCCATGTCATCAAAAGAGCCGTTGTTATTGAAGCTACAACCAGCAGTAATTCTTTCCAGAACTGGTGCGCAAAATAGAGCAACACAATTTGAATTGTTTCCTTAAAACAGGGATCATGTTTTGCCCAGGGAGACAACCATTGCAAAGAGCTGTTCTGACACAACAGTGCTTTACTGTTGACAGTGACAGTTGCTTTTCCTTAAAACTCAGACTTCAGAAGCTTCTCTTCAGAAGCTGGCTTCAGGAACTGTTCATCAGAAGTTGTCTTCAGACACACCCTTCAGACGCACTGTTCATCAGACGCACCCTTCAGACACACTGTTCAGACGCTGACTTTCGTTGACCTTCAGATGCACTGTTCAGACGCTAACTTTCGTTGACCTTCAGACGCACTGTTCATCAGACCCACCCTTCAGAAGCTGGTCTTCAGACGCACATCAGAAGCTGGTCTTCGAAACTGTCTTCAGAAGCTGATCAGAAGCAGCACTTCGGAAGTTGCTCATCAGAAGCAGCACTTCAGAAGCTGTTCATCAGAAGCTGTTTGCAACATAAGCTTCAATAAATTCCTTTGCTTTTAACTTGATCTTTGAACCATTGTTATACCAATCTTTAAGCATATGGTTCTGCACACTAGAATCAAGCATTAGCATATCCAATTTTCTTCTTAACACTTTGTTATCATCAAAACTCAAAAAGAGACTTGTTCATACATTTTGTTCCAACAATCTCCCCCTTTTTGATGATGACAAACACAAGTATTAATAGAAAATTGTTGTTAATTTAATTAACAAGTTGACTGCAGGGTATGAGGTTTGCAAGCTCCCCCTGAGTCTGATCCAGGTTAATTAAATTTAGTTTAAATCAAAAAGGTGATTATTTCAGAATTGTTGTTAACTTTAATTAACAAGTTGACTTCAGGATGAGGTTTGCAAGCTCCCCCTATGTCTGATAATCCACAAGGTGAGGTTTGCAAGCTCCCCTTGATTCTTATCCATGTTAATTAAATTCAACTTAAAACAATAAGGTGAAATTATCACTCAGAATTATAAATAACAAGTTGACTTCAGGGTGTGAGGTTTGTAAGCTCCCCCTAAGTCTGATAATCCACAGGATGAGGTTTGTAAGCTCCCTGAGTCTTATCCAAGTTATTTAAATTTCAACTCAATAAAGAGTAATGTATCTCACAGAAATTAAATCAGAGGCTAAGAGATAAAAGATGTTCTCTTAAGTTAATTAATCAACAAAAATTAACTTATATCTGACTGGCTCAGAGTCTGAAATACTTGTAAACTTTCTCCCCCTTTTGTCATCAACAAAAAAAATTCAAGAGTTTAAAAACAGAGAGAGAATTCAGATGTGAGATAATCATGCAATCATATAGGCAATCAAGCAGCAAAGATAAACATCAGAGCAAACTTGATCATACATGAAGTATATGACATTGCATTGAAAAACAGAGACTGCTGTTCAGAACAGATTGTTCAGTACTACTGAATGTTTCTGACCAAAAATGTTCAGAGCATAATTGTTCAGAGCATTTTGTTCAGTACTACTGAACTTGCTATTTTTGAAAGTGTGAATGTGTTTTTGATTAAAACTTTTCAGAACTGAAAACAGAAAAACACTACTGCACATTGATGACTTTGGGAGGGACAAAGTACAGCTTTCAAAACTTAATACATCACAGCCCAGCTGTTATTACTTATCAGATTCTGACTAAGTGTTGAACAACTATTCATATTCACTCTCATTAGTGAGCCACGTGTAAAGTGTCCACTTATGATGAGTTTTATCAGAAGTCACAAAAATTCAGATTCTGAAACTCAACTCTGATGTTTTCAGAAGCTGAACTATCTTCAGACTCTAAAAGTGAGTGTCTGTTAAGTCTTGGCTTCTGATGAACTTCAGGTTCTCAGTTTCTATTCAGAGTCAAGCAATTTTTCAAGAGATGAAATGCAAGTTCAGATTCTTTTTAATAAAATAGAATCTGTCTAAAATGAGGGGTTTTGTAAATATATCAGCCCATTGATGATTGATAATCAGAATCAATGAATTGAAAATCCAAAACACCCTTCTGAACATAATCTCTAATAAAATGAAGTTTAAGTTCAAAAATGCTTGGCTCTTGAATGTAGAATTGGAATTTTTAGACAAACAAATTACAACAGTATTATCACAAAGAAGGTTATGTTGTTTTCATGAATCTGATAGTTTTCCAACTGATGTAGAATCTATTAAGTATAATAGAGAACAATCATACCTCTGTGGAGCTTTTGATCTACCTCTCCTTGTTCAATCAAGTTGTTTCTGAACTCCCATTTTTGTTCCAACAATGTTCTTGATTGGCTTCAGGAGAAGTGTCAGCTAGCTCAGCACCAATGATCCAGTCTTTGTGGTTTCCTCCAGATTCCACAGTTCCTCCCTCTTTCATGGTCAGGGTTTGGAACATAGACTTTCCTTCTGTCATGCAATGCCAGCAGCCATTGTCCAGGCACCAGGACTTCACCTTTTATTTGGCATTTAATCATATCTGCAACAAAAATGATTTTTGACTTGGGTACCCATATGGGTCCTCTTGGGTTAGTTCTGAAAGGTTTAGTCTTTTGCACCTTATGTCTGGAGTTATAGAACTTAGACTTGTTCATATACCTTGGATATGAATCCTTTAATCTTGAATAAGTCTTAGTATATCAGACACTGAGTTCTTCAGAACCTGAGCTTTCAAAGGTCTTGACTCAGATTTCTTCAGAACCTGAGACTTGAAGGTCTTTGGTTCTGAGATTTTAAGAGTCTGAACCTTTGAAGACTTTGGTTCTGTTTTCTTCAGAACTTTAGACTTAAGAGTCTTTGATTCTGATTTGTTCAGAATCTTGGATTCAGAAGTCATAGGTTCTGATTTGTTAAGAACTTCAGTTTTGCTAGCTCCTGACACAAGGCAGAATTTCTGACCTTTCTTAATACAACTAGAATTAGATGATAGAATGGCTTTCTTTTGTATGCTTTGTCTGACGTTCTGAGATTTAACAGATTTTGTATAAACTGGTTTAGTATTCCTTGAAGGTTTTACAAACACAGTCTTTTGAAAGTTTGAGTCTGAATTTTTCAGAGTTTGAGACTTGCTTGTCTTAGGTTCTGAACTCTTTAGACTTTGAACCTTATCAGATTTAAAGTCTGTTTTCCTCATAATCTTAGACTTAGAACCTTTTGGTTTAGACTTTGGCAAAGTTTTAAATTTTGCCTTCATCTTTCCCTTAGGTTCAGAAGCTTTAGATTCTGAGCAGTTCAGAACTTCAGACTTAGCAGTCTCAGTTTCTGTTAAATTTTGTTTCTCAGAATTGTCAGATGCAGGTACAAAACATACCTTAGTGCCTTTTATACTATCTTCAGAACAGGATGGAAGGTTTGTTTCATTTGAAAAATTAAATGAATCATTTTTGAAGCCAATTCCTTCTCCTTTGTTTCTGCTGATATTATAAATCATAGAAGCAATCTTATTTCTATTGATTCCAGTTAAGATAAAATCCTGAAGAGCAATTTCATGTTCACTAGGAACTTCATCAGGTTTCTTATGAACCATTTCTCTGAGCTCTTTAACTTCTTCATCAATCTCATTGATATGATTCTGAAGTTGAAGATTCTCATCAGTCAGGAAGTTATTTTTCTTTTTCAAAGATTTAAATTGATTTAACTTGCTTCTGAGGTGGTTCATAAAATCCTTAACTGTATCAATAAGTTCAGAACGAGTGAGTTCAGAATATACCTCATCTTCAGAGTCTGAACCTGATTCTTCATCAGAAGATGTTGTAGCAATCAGAGCTAGATTTGCTTCTTCTTCATCTTCATTCTCAGACTCAGATTCATTGTCAAACTCATTCCATGTAGCCATAAGACTTTTCTTGAATCTGTCTTTGAGGTTGCTTGATTTTGAGTTGTTCTTTCTGGATTTGTAGCAACCTTTCTGTTCTTCCTTCTTGGAACCAGATCCTTTGAAGTTGCTGCTTCTGTTAGAAGATTTATTTTGTCTCTTCATCAAGTACTGAATTCTTTTAGAAATCATTTCCAGCTCCTCAGCTTCTGAATCTTCTTCAAAATTTCCCTCAGGAGATTCTTCATCAGATTCTGAAGCTTTTAGAGCTTTTAATGACTTTCCTTTAGATTTCAGTGCTATAGACTCAGACTGTCTAACAGATTTATCTTCATTGAGTCCCAGTTCATGCACTTTGAGAGAGCTTATAAGATCTTCAATACTTAGAGTATTTAGATCTTTAGCTTCCTCAATAGCAGTCACTTTAGGTCTCCATTTAGATGGCAGACTTCTTAGGATCTTGTTCACATGATCAGCAGTAGTATAGCTTTTCTTCAGAATCTGAAGTCCACAAACTAGAGTCTGAAATCTTGAGAACATAGCCTCAATGTTTTCATCCTCCTTCATTCTGAACAACTCATACTGTTGAACTAGAAGATTTGCCTTTGCTTCTCTAACCTTCTTGTTCCCTTCATAGTTAGAGCAGAGAGAGGTGAAGATGGCTTTTGCTGTTGATTTATCACTTAGCTTGAGATACTCATTGTGGGGTAAAGAGTCCACAATGATTCCTCTTACATTGTGATGCTTTCTGTAGATCTTTCTCTTAGCATCAGTAAGGCTTCTTCTGTTAATGGCTACTCCTTCTTCATCAACTGGAATAGATATTCCATCTTCTATGATATCCCATAAGGAGTCATCAATTCCAATAATGTGGTTGTACATTTTGCTTTTCCACCAGGAGAATTTCTCAGCATCACCAGTAAACATAGGAGGTTAATTGTGTGAGTGAGATTGCTTGTTATCTGTACCATAGTCACCACCACCACTTCTAGATGTAGATTCACCATAACCACCAGAAGACATGTTTTTCTCAGGATCTATACTGACTCACTGTTAAGTGATTGAATATCAGAACCAGGGAGACACAATGGTTTATCCTGGTTCCTTCCACAACCCGGAAGTAGTCCAGTCCCCTTGTTACTAACAAGAGATTTTCCACTATAATCAAACGATTACAATTGCTCAAAGCACATAGCTAAGAGACTTTCAGTTGCTCAAACACTTAGTAAGAGACTTCTAATTGCTCAAACACCTAGTAAGAGACTTCCAATGCTCAAGCCCTCAAGCAAGAGACTTCTAGTTGCTTAAACACTTAGTAAGAGACTTCCCTGCTCAAAGCACACAGCTAAGAGACTTCCTTGCTCAAAGCACACAGCTAAGAGACTTCCTTGCTCAAACACAGAGTAAGAGACTTCCCTGCTCACACACAAAGTATGAGACTTTACAGTTGCTCAAGCACGCAGGCTAGAGGCTTTGAATCAAACAGATTTACAACAGAAATGAGTTTGAGTTGAACACTTTATATACTATTAGTGGTGTTCACAAAATACAACACAGGTTGAGACTCTACACTTAAGGAATTCTAAGATAAAAAGGTTTGTAAGAATTCCTAAGTTATTTGATGACTGTTGGATGAAAAACAGAGTATGACAGTTTCTGGTTTTTCAGTCTTGTGAGCCTTAGTCTTCTTCTTCAAATCTTCAATCCTTTATAGAGAATTAAAGAGCTGTTGTAGAAGATGCCATGTCATCAAAAGAGCCGTTGTTATTGAAGCTACAACCAGCAGTAATTCTTTCCAGAACTGGTGCGCAAAATAGAGCAACACAATTTGAATTGTTTCCTTAAAACAGGGATCATGTTTTGCCCAGAGAGACAACCATTGCAAAGAGCTGTTCTGACACAACAGTGCTTTACTGTTGACAGTGACAGTTGCTTTTCCTTAAAACTCAGACTTCAGAAGCTTCTCTTCAGAAGCTGGCTTCAGGAACTGTTCATCAGAAGTTGTCTTCAGACACACCCTTCAGACGCACTGTTCATCAGACGCACCCTTCAGACACACTGTTCAGACGCTGACTTTCGTTGACCTTCAGATGCACTGTTCAGACGCTAACTTTCGTTGACCTTCAGACGCACTGTTCATCAGACGCACCCTTCAGAAGCTGGTCTTCAGACGCACATCAGAAGCTGGTCTTCGAAACTGTCTTCAGAAGCTGATCAGAAGCAGCACTTCGGAAGTTGCTCATCAGAAGCAGCACTTCAGAAGCTGTTCATCAGAAGCTGTTTGCAACATAAGCTTCAATAAATTCCTTTGCTCTTAACTTGATCTTTGAACCATTGTTAGATACCAATCTTTAAGCATATGGTTCTGCACACTAGAATCAAGCATTAGCATATCCAATTTTCTTCTTAACACTTTGTTATCATCAAAACTCAAAAAGAGACTTGTTCATACATTTTGTTCCAACAATCTCCCCCTTTTTGATGATGACGAACACAAGTATTAATAGAAAATTGTTGTTAATTTAATTAACAAGTTGACTGCAGGGTATGGGGTTTGCAAGCTCCCCCTGAGTCTGATCCAGGTTAATTAAATTTAGTTTAAATCAAAAAGGTGATTATTTCAGAATTGTTGTTAACTTTAATTAACAAGTTGACTTCAGGATGAGGTTTGCAAGCTCCCCCTATGTCTGATAATCCACAAGGTGAGGTTTGCAAGCTCCCCTTGATTCTTATCCATGTTAATTAAATTCAACTTAAAACAATAAGGTGAAATTATCACTCAGAATTATAAATAACAAGTTGACTTCAGGGTGTGAGGTTTGTAAGCTCCCCCTAAGTCTGATAATCCACAGGATGAGGTTTGTAAGCTCCCTGAGTCTTATCCAAGTTATTTAAATTTCAACTCAATAAAGAGTAATGTATCTCACAGAAATTAAATCAGAGGCTAAGAGATAAAAGATGTTCTCTTAAGTTAATTAATCAACAAAAATTAACTTATATCTGACAGGCTCAGAGTCTGAAATACTTGTAAACTTTCTCCCCCTTTTGTCATCAACAAAAAAAAATTCAAGAGTTTAAAAACAGAGAGAGAATTCAGATGTGAGATAATCATGCAATCATATAGGCAATCAAGCAGCAAAGATAAACATCAAAGCAAACTTGATCATACATGAAGTATATGACATTGCATTGAAAAACAGAGACTGCTGTTCAGAACAGATTGTTCAGTACTACTGAATGTTTCTGACCAAAAATGTTCAGAGCATAATTGTTCAGAGCATTTTGTTCAGTATTACTGAACTTGCTATTTTTGAAAGTGTGAATGTGTTTTTGATTAAAACTTTTCAGAACTGAAAACAGAAAAACACTACTGCACATTGATGACTTTGGGAGGGACAAAGTACAGCTTTCAAAACTTAATACATCACAGCCCAGCTGTTATTACTTATCAGATTCTGACTAAGTATTGAACAACTATTCATATTCACTCTCATTAGTGAGCCACATGTAAAGTGTCCACTTATGATGAGTTTTAGACAAACAGATTACAACAGTATTATCACAAAGAAGGTTATGTTGTTTTCATGAATCTGATAGTTTTCCAACTGATGTAGAATCTATTAAGTATAATAGAGAACAATCATACCTCTGTGGAGCTTTTGATCTACCTCTCCTTGTTCAATCAAGTTGTTTCTGAACTCCCATTTTTGTTCCAACAATGTTCTTGATTGGCTTCAGGAGAAGTGTCAGCTAGCTCAGCACCAATGATCCAGTCTTTGTGGTTTCCTCCAGATTCCACAGTTCCTCCCTCTTTCATGGTCAGGGTTTGGAACATAGACTTTCCTTCTGTCATGCAATGCCAGCAGCCATTGTCCAGGCACCAGGACTTCACCTTTTCTTTGGCATTTAATCATATCTGCAACAAAAATGATTTTTGACTTGGGTACCCATATGGGTCCTCTTGGGTTAGTTCTGAAAGGTTTAGTCTTTTGCACCTTATGTCTGGAGTTATAGAACTTAGACTTGTTCAGATACCTTGGATATGAATCCTTTAATCTTGAATAAGTCTTAGTATATCAGACACTGAGTTCTTCAGAACCTGAGCTTTCAAAGGTCTTGACTCAGATTTCTTCAGAACCTGAGACTTGAAGGTCTTTGGTTCTGAGATTTTAAGAGTCTGAACCTTTGAAGACTTTGGTTCTGTTTTCTTCAGAACTTTAGACTTAAGAGTCTTTGATTCTGATTTGTTCAGAATCTTGGATTCAGAAGTCATAGGTTCTGATTTGTTAAGAACTTCAGTTTTGCTAGCTCCTGACACAAGGCAGAATTTCTGACCTTTCTTAATACAACTAGAATTAGATGATAGAATGGCTTTCTTTTGTATGCTTTGTCTGACGTTCTGAGATTTAACAGATTTTGTATAAACTGGTTTAGTATTCCTTGAAGGTTTTACAAACACAGTCTTTTGAAAGTTTGAGTCTGAATTTTTCAGAGTTTGAGACTTGCTTGTCTTAGGTTCTGAACTCTTTAGACTTTGAACCTTATCAGATTTAAAGTCTGTTTTCCTCATAATCTTAGACTTAGAACCTTTTGGTTTAGACTTTGGCAAAGTTTTAAATTTTGCCTTCATCTTTCCCTTAGGTTCAGAAGCTTTAGATTCTGAGCAGTTCAGAACTTCAGACTTAGCAGTCTCAGTTTCTGTTAAATTTTGTTTCTCAGAATTGTCAGATGCAGGTACAAAACATACCTTAGTGCCTTTTATACTATCTTCAGAACAGGATGGAAGGTTTGTTTCATTTGAAAAATTAAATGAATCATTTTTGAAGCCAATTCCTTCTCCTTTGTTTCTGCTGATATTATAAATCATAGAAGCAATCTTATTTCTATTGATTCCAGTTAAGATAAAATCCTGAAGAGCAATTTCATGTTCACTAGGAACTTCATCAGGTTTCTTATGAACCATTTCTCTGAGCTCTTTAACTTCTTCATCAATCTCATTGATATGATTCTGAAGTTGAAGATTCTCATCAGCCAGGAAGTTATTTTTCTTTTTCAAAGATTTAAATTGATTTAACTTGCTTCTGAGGTGGTTCATAAAATCCTTAACTGTATCAATAAGTTCAGAACGAGTGAGTTCAGAATATACCTCATCTTCAGAGTCTGAACCTGATTCTTCATCAGAAGATGTTGTAGCAATCAGAGCTAGATTTGCTTCTTCTTCATCTTCATTCTCAGACTCAGATTCATTGTCAAACTCATTCCATGTAGCCATAAGACTTTTCTTGAATCTGTCTTTGAGGTTGCTTGATTTTGAGTTGTTCTTTCTGGATTTGTAGCAACCTTTCTGTTCTTCCTTCTTGGAACCAGATCCTTTGAAGTTGCTGCTTCTGTTAGAAGATTTATTTTGTCTCTTCATCAAGTACTGAATTCTTTTAGAAATCATTTCCAGCTCCTCAGCTTCTGAATCTTCTTCAAAATTTCCCTCAGGAGATTCTTCATCAGATTCTGAAGCTTTTAGAGCTTTTAATGACTTTCCTTTAGATTTTAGTCCTATAGACTCAGACTGTCTAACAGATTTATCTTCATTGAGTCCCAGTTCATGCACTTTGAGAGAGCTTATAAGATCTTCAATACTTAGAGTATTTAGATCTTTAGCTTCCTCAATAGCAGTCACTTTAGGTCTCCATTTAGATGGCAGACTTCTGAGGATCTTGTTCACATGATCAGCAGTAGTATAGCTTTTCTTCAGAATCTGAAGTCCACAAACTAGAGTCTGAAATCTTGAGAACATAGCCTCAATGTTTTCATCCTCCTTCATTCTGAACAACTCATACTGCTGAACTAGAAGATTTGCCTTTGCTTCTCTAACCTTCTTGTTCCCTTCATAGTTAGAGCAGAGAGAGGTGAAGATGGCTTTTGCTGTTGATTTATCACTTAGCTTGAGATACTCATTGTGGGGTAAAGAGTCCACAATGATTCCTCTTACATTGTGATGCTTTCTGTAGATCTTTCTCTTAGCATCAGTAAGGCTTCTTCTGTTAATGGCTACTCCTTCTTCATCAACTGGAATAGATATTCCATCTTCTATGATATCCCATAAGGAGTCATCAATTCCAATAATGTGGTTGTACATTTTGCTTTTCCACCAGGAGAATTTCTTAGCATCACCAGTAAACATAGGAGGTTAATTGTGTGAGTGAGATTGCTTGTTATCTGTACCATAGTCACCACCACCACTTCTAGATGTAGATTCACCAGAACCACCAGAAGACATGTTTTTCTCAGGATCTATACTGACTCACTGTTAAGTGATTGAATATCAGAACCAGGGAGACACAATGGTTTATCCTGGTTCCTTCCACAACCCGGAAGTAGTCCAGTCCCCTTGTTACTAACAAGAGATTTTCCACTATAATCAAACGATTACAATTGCTCAAAGCACATAGCTAAGAGACTTTCAGTTGCTCAAACACTTAGTAAGAGACTTCTAATTGCTCAAACACCTAGTAAGAGACTTCCAATGCTCAAGCCCTCAAGCAAGAGACTTCTAGTTGCTCAAACACTTAGTAAGAGACTTCCCTGCTCAAAGCACACAGCTAAGAGACTTCCTTGCTCAAAGCAAACAGCTAAGAGACTTCCTTGCTCAAACACAGAGTAAGAGACTTCCCTGCTCACACACAAAGTATGAGACTTTACAGTTGCTCAATCACGCAGGCTAGAGACTTTGAATCAAACAGATTTACAACAGAAATGAGTTTGAGTTGAACACTTGATATACTATTAGTGGTGTTCACAAAATACAACACAGGTTGAGACTCTACACTTAAGGAATTCTAAGATAAAAAGGTTTGTAAGAATTCCTAAGTTATTTGATGACTGTTGGATGAAAAACAGAGTATCACAGTTTCTGGTTTTTCAGTCTTGTGAGCCTTAGTCTTCTTCTTCAAATCTTCAATCCTTTATAGAGAATTAAAGAGCTGTTGTAGAAGATGCCATGTCATCAAAAGAGCCGTTGTTATTGAAGCTACAGCCAGCAGTAATTCTTTCCAGAACTGGTGCGCAAAACAGAGCAACACAATTTGAATTGTTTCCTTAAAACAGGGATCATGTTTTGCCCAGGGAGACAACCATTGAAAAGAGCTGTTCTGACACAACAGTGCTTTACTGTTGACAGTGACAGTTGCTTTTCCTTAAAACTCAGACTTCAGAAGCTTCTCTTCAGAAGCTGGCTTCAGGAACTGTTCATCAGAAGTTGTCTTCAGACACACCCTTCAGACGCACTGTTCATCAGACGCACCCTTCAGACACACTGTTCAGACGCTGACTTTCGTTGACCTTCAGATGCACTGTTCAGACGCTAACTTTCGTTGACCTTCAGACGCACTGTTCATCAGACGCACCCTTCAGAAGCTGGTCTTCAGACGCACATCAGAAGCTGGTCTTCGAAACTGTCTTCAGAAGCTGATCAGAAGCAGCACTTCGGAAGTTGCTCATCAGAAGCAGCACTTCAGAAGCTGTTCATCAGAAGCTGTTTGCAACATAAGCTTCAATAAATTCCTTTGCTCTTAACTTGATCTTTGAACCATTGTTAGATACCAATCTTTAAGCATATGGTTCTGCACACTAGAATCAAGCATTAGCATATCCAATTTTCTTCTTAACACTTTGTTATCATCAAAACTCAAAAAGAGACTTGTTCATACATTTTGTTCCAACAATCTCCCCCTTTTTGATGATGACAAACACAAGTATTAATAGAAAATTGTTGTTAATTTAATTAACAAGTTGACTGCAGGGTATGAGGTTTGCAAGCTCCCCCTGAGTCTGATCCAGGTTAATTAAATTTAGTTTAAATCAAAAAGGTGATTATTTCAGAATTGTTGTTAACTTTAATTAACAAGTTGACTTCAGGATGAGGTTTGCAAGCTCCCCCTATGTCTGATAATCCACAAGGTGAGGTTTGCAAGCTCCCCTTGATTCTTATCCATGTTAATTAAATTCAACTTAAAACAATAAGGTGAAATTATCACTCAGAATTATAAATAACAAGTTGACTTCAGGGTGTGAGGTTTGTAAGCTCCCCCTAAGTCTGATAATCCACAGGATGAGGTTTGTAAGCTCCCTGAGTGTTATCCAAGTTATTTAAATTTCAACTCAATAAAGAGTAATGTATCTCACAGAAATTAAATCAGAGGCTAAGAGATAAAAGATGTTCTCTTAAGTTAATTAATCAACAAAAATTAACTTATATCTGACTGGCTCAGAGTCTGAAATACTTGTAAACTTTCTCCCCCTTTTGTCATCAACAAAAAAAAATTCAAGAGTTTAAAAACAGAGAGAGAATTCAGATGTGAGATAATCATGCAATCATATAGGCAATCAAGCAGCAAAGATAAACATCAGAGCAAACTTGATCATACATGAAGTATATGACATTGCATTGAAAAACAGAGACTGCTGTTCAGAACAGATTGTTCAGTACTACTGAATGTTTCTGACCAAAAATGTTCAGAGCATAATTGTTCAGAGCATTTTGTTCAGTATTACTGAACTTGCTATTTTTGAAAGTGTGAATGTGTTTTTGATTAAAACTTTTCAGAACTGAAAACAGAAAAACACTACTGCACATTGATGACTTTGGGAGGGACAAAGTACAGCTTTCAAAACTTAATACATCACAGCCCAGCTGTTATTACTTATCAGATTCTGACTAAGTATTGAACAACTATTCATATTCACTCTCATTAGTGAGCCACATGTAAAGTGTCCACTTATGATGAGTTTTAGACAAACAGATTACAACAATATTATCACAAAGAAGGTTATGTTGTTTTCATGAATCTGATAGTTTTCCAACTGATGTAGAATCTATTAAGTATAATAGAGAACAATCATACCTCTGTGGAGCTTTTGATCTACCTCTCCTTGTTCAATCAAGTTGTTTCTGAACTCCCATTTTTGTTCCAACAATGTTCTTGATTGGCTTCAGGAGAAGTGTCAGCTAGCTCAGCACCAATGATCCAGTCTTTGTGGTTTCCTCCAGATTCCACAGTTCCTCCCTCTTTCATGGTCAGGGTTTGGAACATAGACTTTCCTTCTGTCATGCAATGCCAGCAGCCATTGTCCAGGCACCAGGACTTCACCTTTTCTTTGGCATTTAATCATATCTGCAACAAAAATGATTTTTGACTTGGGTACCCATATGGGTCCTCTTGGGTTAGTTCTGAAAGGTTTAGTCTTTTGCACCTTATGTCTGGAGTTATAGAACTTAGACTTGTTCAGATACCTTGGATATGAATCCTTTAATCTTGAATAATTCTTAGTATATCAGACACTGAGTTCTTCAGAACCTGAGCTTTCAAAGGTCTTGACTCAGATTTCTTCAGAACCTGAGACTTGAAGGTCTTTGGTTCTGAGATTTTAAGAGTCTGAACCTTTGAAGACTTTGGTTCTGTTTTCTTCAGAACTTTAGACTTAAGAGTCTTTGATTCTGATTTGTTCAGAATCTTGGATTCAGAAGTCATAGGTTCTGATTTGTTAAGAACTTCAGTTTTGCTAGCTCCTGACACAAGGCAGAATTTCTGACCTTTCTTAATACAACTAGAATTAGATGATAGAATGGCTTTCTTTTGTATGCTTTGTCTGACGTTCTGAGATTTAACAGATTTTGTATAAACTGGTTTAGTATTCCTTGAAGGTTTTACAAACACAGTCTTTTGAAAGTTTGAGTCTGAATTTTTCAGAGTTTGAGACTTGCTTGTCTTAGGTTCTGAACTCTTTAGACTTTGAACCTTATCAGATTTAAAGTCTGTTTTCCTCATAATCTTAGACTTAGAACCTTTTGGTTTAGACTTTGGCAAAGTTTTAAATTTTGCCTTCATCTTTCCCTTAGGTTCAGAAGCTTTAGATTCTGAGCAGTTCAGAACTTCAGACTTAGCAGTCTCAGTTTCTGTTAAATTTTGTTTCTCAGAATTGTCAGATGCAGGTACAAAACATACCTTAGTGCCTTTTATACTATCTTCAGAACAGGATGGAAGGTTTGTTTCATTTGAAAAATTAAATGAATCATTTTTGAAGCCAATTCCTTCTCCTTTGTTTCTGCTGATATTATAAATCATAGAAGCAATCTTATTTCTATTGATTCCAGTTAAGATAAAATCCTGAAGAGCAATTTCATGTTCACTAGGAACTTCATCAGGTTTCTTATGAACCATTTCTCTGAGCTCTTTAACTTCTTCATCAATCTCATTGATATGATTCTGAAGTTGAAGATTCTCATCAGTCAGGAAGTTATTTTTCTTTTTCAAAGATTTAAATTGATTTAACTTGCTTCTGAGGTGGTTCATAAAATCCTTAACTGTATCAATAAGTTCAGAACGAGTGAGTTCAGAATATACCTCATCTTCAGAGTCTGAACCTGATTCTTCATCAGAAGCTGTTGTAGCAATCAGAGCTAGATTTGCTTCTTCTTCATCTTCATTCTCAGACTCAGATTCATTGTCAAACTCATTCCATGTAGCCATAAGACTTTTCTTGAATCTGTCTTTGAGGTTGCTTGATTTTGAGTTGTTCTTTCTGGATTTGTAGCAACCTTTCTGTTCTTCCTTCTTGGAACCAGATCCTTTGAAGTTGCTGCTTCTGTTAGAAGATTTATTTTGTCTCTTCATCAAGTACTGAATTCTTTTAGAAATCATTTCCAGCTCCTCAGCTTCTGAATCTTCTTCAAAATTTCCCTCAGGAGATTCTTCATCAGATTCTGAAGCTTTTAGAGCTTTTAATGACTTTCCTTTAGATTTTAGTCCTATAGACTCAGACTGTCTAACAGATTTATCTTCATTGAGTCCCAGTTCATGCACTTTGAGAGAGCTTATAAGATCTTCAATACTTAGAGTATTTAGATCTTTAGCTTCCTCAATAGCAGTCACTTTAGGTCTCCATTTAGATGGCAGACTTCTGAGGATCTTGTTCACATGATCAGCAGTAGTATAGCTTTTCTTCAGAATCTGAAGTCCACAAACTAGAGTCTGAAATCTTGAGAACATAGCCTCAATGTTTTCATCCTCCTTCATTCTGAACAACTCATACTGCTGAACTAGAAGATTTGCCTTTGCTTCTCTAACCTTCTTGTTCCCTTCATAGTTAGAGCAGAGAGAGGTGAAGATGGCTTTTGCTGTTGATTTATCACTTAGCTTGAGATACTCATTGTGGGGTAAAGAGTCCACAATGATTCCTCTTACATTGTGATGCTTTCTGTAGATCTTTCTCTTAGCATCAGTAAGGCTTCTTCTGTTAATGGCTACTCCTTCTTCATCAACTGGAATAGATATTCCATCTTCTATGATATCCCATAAGGAGTCATCAATTCCAATAATGTGGTTGTACATTTTGCTTTTCCACCAGGAGAATTTCTCAGCATCACCAGTAAACATAGGAGGTTAATTGTGTGAGTGAGATTGCTTGTTATCTGTACCATAGTCACCACCACCACTTCTAGATGTAGATTCACCATAACCACCAGAAGACATGTTTTTCTCAGGATCTATACTGACTCACTGTTAAGTGATTGAATATCAGAACCAGGGAGACACAATGGTTTATCCTGGTTCCTTCCACAACCCGGAAGTAGTCCAGTCCCCTTGTTACTAACAAGAGATTTTCCACTATAATCAAACGATTACAATTGCTCAAAGCACATAGCTAAGAGACTTTCAGTTGCTCAAACACTTAGTAAGAGACTTCTAATTGCTCAAACACCTAGTAAGAGACTTCCAATGCTCAAGCCCTCAAGCAAGAGACTTCTAGTTGCTTAAACACTTAGTAAGAGACTTCCCTGCTCAAAGCACACAGCTAAGAGACTTCCTTGCTCAAAGCACACAGCTAAGAGACTTCCTTGCTCAAACACAGAGTAAGAGACTTCCCTGCTCACACACAAAGTATGAGACTTTACAGTTGCTCAAGCACGCAGGCTAGAGGCTTTGAATCAAACAGATTTACAACAGAAATGAGTTTGAGTTGAACACTTTATATACTATTAGTGGTGTTCACAAAATACAACACAGGTTGAGACTCTACACTTAAGGAATTCTAAGATAAAAAGGTTTGTAAGAATTCCTAAGTTATTTGATGACTGTTGGATGAAAAACAGAGTATGACAGTTTCTGGTTTTTCAGTCTTGTGAGCCTTAGTCTTCTTCTTCAAATCTTCAATCCTTTATAGAGAATTAAAGAGCTGTTGTAGAAGATGCCATGTCATCAAAAGAGCCGTTGTTATTGAAGCTACAACCAGCAGTAATTCTTTCCAGAACTGGTGCGCAAAATAGAGCATCACAATTTGAATTGTTTCCTTAAAACAGGGATCATGTTTTGCCCAGGGAGACAACCATTGCAAAGAGCTGTTCTGACACAACAGTGCTTTACTGTTGACAGTGACAGTTGCTTTTCCTTAAAACTCAGACTTCAGAAGCTTCTCTTCAGAAGCTGGCTTCAGGAACTGTTCATCAGAAGTTGTCTTCAGACACACCCTTCAGACGCACTGTTCATCAGACGCACCCTTCAGACACACTGTTCAGACGCTGACTTTCGTTGACCTTCAGATGCACTGTTCAGACGCTAACTTTCGTTGACCTTCAGACGCACTGTTCATCAGACGCACCCTTCAGAAGCTGGTCTTCAGACGCACATCAGAAGCTGGTCTTCGAAACTGTCTTCAGAAGCTGATCAGAAGCAGCACTTCGGAAGTTGCTCATCAGAAGCAGCACTTCAGAAGCTGTTCATCAGAAGCTGTTTGCAACATAAGCTTCAATAAATTCCTTTGCTCTTAACTTGATCTTTGAACCATTGTTAGATACCAATCTTTAAGCATATGGTTCTGCACACTAGAATCAAGCATTAGCATATCCAATTTTCTTCTTAACACTTTGTTATCATCAAAACTCAAAAAGAGACTTGTTCATACATTTTGTTCCAACAATCTCCCCCTTTTTGATGATGACAAACACAAGTATTAATAGAAAATTGTTGTTAATTTAATTAACAAGTTGACTGCAGGGTATGGGGTTTGCAAGCTCCCCCTGAGTCTGATCCAGGTTAATTAAATTTAGTTTAAATCAAAAAGGTGATTATTTCAGAATTGTTGTTAACTTTAATTAACAAGTTAACTTCAGGATGAGGTTTGCAAGCTCCCCCTATGTCTGATAATCCACAAGGTGAGGTTTGCAAGCTCCCCTTGATTCTTATCCATGTTAATTAAATTCAACTTAAAACAATAAGGTGAAATTATCACTCAGAATTATAAATAACAAGTTGACTTCAGGGTGTGAGGTTTGTAAGCTCCCCCTAAGTCTGATAATCCACAGGATGAGGTTTGTAAGCTCCCTGAGTGTTATCCAAGTTATTTAAATTTCAACTCAATAAAGAGTAATGTATCTCACAGAAATTAAATCAGAGGCTAAGAGATAAAAGATGTTCTCTTAAGTTAATTAATCAACAAAAATTAACTTATATCTGACTGGCTCAGAGTCTGAAATACTTGTAAACTTTCTCCCCCTTTTGTCATCAACAAAAAAAAATTCAAGAGTTTAAAAACAGAGAGAGAATTCAGATGTGAGATAATCATGCAATCATATAGGCAATCAAGCAGCAAAGATAAACATCAGAGCAAACTTGATCATACATGAAGTATATGACATTGCATTGAAAAACAGAGACTGCTGTTCAGAACAGATTGTTCAGTACTACTGAATGTTTCTGACCAAAAATGTTCAGAGCATAATTGTTCAGAGCATTTTGTTCAGTATTACTGAACTTGCTATTTTTGAAAGTGTGAATGTGTTTTTGATTAAAACTTTTCAGAACTGAAAACAGAAAAACACTACTGCACATTGATGACTTTGGGAGGGACAAAGTACAGCTTTCAAAACTTAATACATCACAGCCCAGCTGTTATTACTTATCAGATTCTGACTAAGTATTGAACAACTATTCATATTCACTCTCATTAGTGAGCCACATGTAAAGTGTCCACTTATGATGAGTTTTAGACAAACAGATTACAACAATATTATCACAAAGAAGGTTATGTTGTTTTCATGAATCTGATAGTTTTCCAACTGATGTAGAATCTATTAAGTATAATAGAGAACAATCATACCTCTGTGGAGCTTTTGATCTACCTCTCCTTGTTCAATCAAGTTGTTTCTGAACTCCCATTTTTGTTCCAACAATGTTCTTGATTGGCTTCAGGAGAAGTGTCAGCTAGCTCAGCACCAATGATCCAGTCTTTGTGGTTTCCTCCAGATTCCACAGTTCCTCCCTCTTTCATGGTCAGGGTTTGGAACATAGACTTTCCTTCTGTCATGCAATGCCAGCAGCCATTGTCCAGGCACCAGGACTTCACCTTTTCTTTGGCATTTAATCATATCTGCAACAAAAATGATTTTTGACTTGGGTACCCATATGGGTCCTCTTGGGTTAGTTCTGAAAGGTTTAGTCTTTTGCACCTTATGTCTGGAGTTATAGAACTTAGACTTGTTCAGATACCTTGGATATGAATCCTTTAATCTTGAATAAGTCTTAGTATATCAGACACTGAGTTCTTCAGAACCTGAGCTTTCAAAGGTCTTGACTCAGATTTCTTCAGAACCTGAGACTTGAAGGTCTTTGGTTCTGAGATTTTAAGAGTCTGAACCTTTGAAGACTTTGGTTCTTGTTGAGTCTTTTGGTGTTGGCTGCATTGTTTGGCAAAACCAAAGTATTGAATAGAAGCATCTCCATATGAAGAACATTTCTTCAGTTACAAGTTATCTCATTTGAAGCCATTCAGAAGCTCAAAATCACATCAGAAGCTGAATGCCTCATCAGAAGCACTGTAGCTGTTCAGAAGCAGTTTCAGGTTCTGAAGTCCAGCGTTGACTTATGTTGACTTCATCAGAAGCTGGTTATTTTCAAGGTTTTTCTATGCGAATCTTTGCAAGATTTATTGAGGATTTATCCACGCATATGGCTTCTAAAATGCTGTTTTATTTGGAGAAGATTCAATGAAGATTTGGTATTAAATTTTGAAGCTCGTATTATTTCTGCAGTATCTTTAAAAGATACATTCCTGGTTTATTTGTTTCCTTATTGGATTATTCATAATTCAAAAACAAATCTAATTCAGAAGATTTGGAGCATAATTAAGAGCTTTGCTGAAGATTATAAAAGGAGGAGCTTTGCTATTGAAGACTTACGAAATTTAGAGTTTAGAAATAAGAGAATTGAGTCTTTGTTTTTAGAGTTTTATTTGTACACCACTCAAACTGAGTTGGTTTAGGTTTAATTGAGTTGTAATTCATTCTAAGCCTTTAGGTACGAATGAAGTCTGTGTGTTTTTGAAGTGTTCTTCATAAAACTGTGTTTTTCAGAAGCTGTGTTCAGAACTGGTTAAGTTCAAAGGGTAGTTCAAGTGGCTGGGGTGTAGTTACTTGAATAGGAAGTTAGAGATTTTTCTAATACTCAACGTGTTGGGTAGAATTCAAGACTAGGAGGAAGTTAATTGCTTAGGCTGGGAACTGGGAGTCAGTGTCTTGAGTCATAAGGATTAATTCCTATAGTGGAATTCCTTCCTGGATTGGTATCCCCCAGAGTAGGAGGTGTTTACTCCGAACTGGGTTAACAAACCTTGTGTGCCTTTTACTTTCCTGCACTTTAATTTGCTGCCTGTGTGTGTTTGTGTTTGTGCTCTGTTTTGCAAACTATTGTGCCCTGCGTGTTGTTCAGAACCTGTTAGGTTCAGAACCTGATTACTCTGTTAGTTTCTGTTCATTGCCTGGCCAGAATTTCAGTTCTGTTTTCTTCAGAACTTTAGACTTAAGAGTCTTTGATTCTGATTTGTTCAGAATCTTGGATTCAGAAGTCATAGGTTCTGATTTGTTAAGAACTTCAGTTTTGCTAGCTCCTGACACAAGGCAGAATTTCTGACCTTTCTTAATACAACTAGAATTAGATGATAGAATGGCTTTCTTTTGTATGCTTTGTCTGACGTTCTGAGATTTAACAGATTTTGTATAAACTGGTTTAGTATTCCTTGAAGGTTTTACAAACACAGTCTTTTGAAAGTTTGAGTCTGAATTTTTCAGAGTTTGAGACTTGCTTGTCTTAGGTTCTGAACTCTTTAGACTTTGAACCATATCAGATTTAAAGTCTGTTTTCCTCATAATCTTAGACTTAGAACCTTTTGGTTTAGACTTTGGCAAAGTTTTAAATTTTGCCTTCATCTTTCCCTTAGGTTCAGAAGCTTTAGATTCTGAGCAGTTCAGAACTTCAGACTTAGCAGTCTCAGTTTCTGTTAAATTTTGTTTCTCAGAATTGTCAGATGCAGGTACAAAACATACCTTAGTGCCTTTTATACTATCTTCAGAACAGGATGGAAGGTTTGTTTCATTTGAAAAATTAAATGAATCATTTTTGAAGCCAATTCCTTCTCCTTTGTTTCTGCTGATATTATAAATCATAGAAGCAATCTTATTTCTGTTGATTCCAGTTAAGATAAAATCCTGAAGAGCAATTTCATGTTCACTAGGAACTTCATCAGGTTTCTTATGAACCATTTCTCTGAGCTCTTTAACTTCTTCATCAATCTCATTGATATGATTCTGAAGTTGAAGATTCTCATCAGCCAGGAAGTTATTTTTCTTTTTCAAAGATTTAAATTGATTTAACTTGCTTCTGAGGTGGTTCATAAAATCCTTAACTGTATCAATAAGTTCAGAACGAGTGAGTTCAGAATATACCTCATCTTCAGAGTCTGAACCTGATTCTTCATCAGAAGATGTTGTAGCAATCAGAGCTAGATTTGCTTCTTCTTCATCTTCATTCTCAGACTCAGATTCATTGTCAAACTCATTCCATGTAGCCATAAGACTTTTCTTGAATCTGTCTTTGAGGTTGCTTGATTTTGAGTTGTTCTTTCTGGATTTGTAGCAACCTTTCTGTTCTTCCTTCTTGGAACCAGATCCTTTGAAGTTGCTGCTTCTGTTAGAAGATTTATTTTGTCTCTTCATCAAGTACTGAATTCTTTTAGAAATCATTTCCAGCTCCTCAGCTTCTGAATCTTCTTCAAAATTTCCCTCAGGAGATTCTTCATCAGATTCTGAAGCTTTTAGAGCTTTTAATGACTTTCCTTTAGATTTTAGTCCTATAGACTCAGACTGTCTAACAGATTTATCTTCATTGAGTCCCAGTTCATGCACTTTGAGAGAGCTTATAAGATCTTCAATACTTAGAGTATTTAGATCTTTAGCTTCCTCAATAGCAGTCACTTTAGGTCTCCATTTAGATGGCAGACTTCTGAGGATCTTGTTCACATGATCAGCAGTAGTATAGCTTTTCTTCAGAATCTGAAGTCCACAAACTAGAGTCTGAAATCTTGAGAACATAGCCTCAATGTTTTCATCCTCCTTCATTCTGAACAACTCATACTGCTGAACTAGAAGATTTGCCTTTGCTTCTCTAACCTTCTTGTTCCCTTCATAGTTAGAGCAGAGAGAGGTGAAGATGGCTTTTGCTGTTGATTTATCACTTAGCTTGAGATACTCATTGTGGGGTAAAGAGTCCACAATGATTCCTCTTACATTGTGATGCTTTCTGTAGATCTTTCTCTTAGCATCAGTAAGGCTTCTTCTGTTAATGGCTACTCCTTCTTCATCAACTGGAATAGATATTCCATCTTCTATGATATCCCATAAGGAGTCATCAATTCCAATAATGTGGTTGTACATTTTGCTTTTCCACCAGGAGAATTTCTCAGCATCACCAGTAAACATAGGAGGTTTATTGTGTGAGTGAGATTGCTTGTTATCTGTACCATAGTCACCACCACCACTTCTAGATGTAGATTCACCAGAACCACCAGAAGACATGTTTTTCTCAGGATCTATACTGACTCACTGTTAAGTGATGGAATATCAGAACCAGGGGTTCTGATACCAACTGAAGGTGAGAAAAACACACAAGAAGGGGGGGTTGAATTGTGTGGGCCTTTTTTCTTTCTCAAAAACTTATGTTAAGTTCAGATTCTGATATAGATCAGTTCTGAACTTATTTTCAGAGTTTGTTTTGCAGCGGGTAAGAGTAAAGAGAGAGAGAGAGAGAGAGAGAGAGAGAGAGAGAGAGAGACACAATGGTTTATCCTGGTTCCTTCCACAACCCGGAAGTAGTCTAGTCCCCTTGTTACTAACAAGAGATTTTCCATTATAATCAAACGATTACAATTGCTCAAAGCACATAGCTAAGAGACTTTCAGTTGCTCAAACACTTAGTAAGAGACTTCTAATTGCTCAAACACCTAGTAAGAGACTTCCAATGCTCAAGCCCTCAAGCAAGAGACTTCTAGTTGCTCAAACACTTAGTAAGAGACTTCCCTGCTCAAAGCACACAGCTAAGAGACTTCCTTGCTCAAAGCAAACAGCTAAGAGACTTCCTTGCTCAAACACAGAGTAAGAGACTTCCCTGCTCACACACAAAGTATGAGACTTTACAGTTGCTCAATCACGCAGGCTAGAGACTTTGAATCAAACAGATTTACAACAGAAATAAGTTTGAGTTGAACACTTGATATACTATTAGTGGTGTTCACAAAATACAACACAGGTTGAGGCTCTACACTTAAGGAATTCTAAGATAAAAAGGTTTGTAAGAATTCCTAAGTTATTTGATGACTGTTGGATGAAAAACAGAGTATCACAGTTTCTGGTTTTTCAGTCTTGTGAGCCTTAGTCTTCTTCTTTAAATCTTCAATCCTTTATAGAGAATTAAAGAGCTGTTGTAGAAGATGTCATGTCATCAAAAGAGCCGTTGGTATTGAAGCTACAGCCAGCAGTAATTCTTTCCAGAACTGGTGCGCAAAACAGAGCAACACAATTTGAATTGTTTCCTTAAAACAGGGATCATGTTTTGCCCAGGGAGACAACCATTGAAAAGAGCTGTTCTGACACAACAGTGCTTTACTGTTGACAGTGACAGTTGCTTTTCCTTAAAACTCAGACTTCAGAAGCTTCTCTTCAGAAGCTGGCTTCAGGAACTGTTCATCAGAAGCTGTCTTTAGACGCAGGTTTTCAGACGCACCCTTCAGACGCACCCTTCAGACGCACTGTTCAGACGCTGACTTTCGTTGACCTTCAGACGCACTGTTCAGACGCTGACTTTCGTTGACCTTCAGACGCACTGTTCATCAGACGCACCCTTCAGAAGCTGGTCTTCAGACGCACATCAGAAGCTGGTCTTCGATACTGTCTTCAGAAGCTGATCAGAAGCAGTACTTCAGAAGTTGCTCATCAGAAGCAGCACTTCAGAAGCTGCTCATCAGAAGCTGTTTGCAACATAAGCTTCAATAAACTCTTTTGCTCTTAACTTGATCTTTGAACCATTGTTAGATCCCAATCTTTAAGCATATGGTTCTGCACACTAGAATCAAGCATTAGCATATCCAATTTTCTTCTTAACACTTTGTTATCATCAAAACTCAAAAAAAGACTTGTTCATACATTTTGTTCCAACAATGTTTTATATCATGGTTCCCCAAAAGTTAATAATATGGCTCAAACCTTGGATCCATGTTCCTTTTAACTTATTTGAGCTTGAAAAGAATGTGTCTATATGTAACTCACATCAACTATTGCAATGAACTTTTTGCAACTGTTGCAATGATAGGTTCTTCAGAAAACCAAGTTGAGGCTAGACAACCTCTGGTTCCTCTCTTGGTAGTAAGAGTCCGGCCGAAGTTTTGGTTTGAAAGCATTGCTATAATGCCATGCCAAAATCATCAAAACAATTAAAATGTATGATTTAGTCTCTAGTACTCTTAGTGTAGGTAAGCTAAACAGTTGAAAAATGAATAGACAAATTAATCATCAAAATTGTAAGCAATTGCAAAAATAGTTTCTGAATTTTGCAAATTAGCAAATACATAAATTGTCCTTTCAATATTAACTTAAGTCGATAAACATTATAACATGACACATAAAATAAACATGCAGGCTATCATACATAATTTTGCTCAACCTTCAATTGAGGTTCCGTTAATGAACGGTGAGATTGATCCTTCAAATTAATCGGTCTTTATCCCGCTTATTGAATTTAAAAAAAATGTAACATTCCACTTGAATCTTACCACATTTTTTTTATGACAACACATCAACAGCACATCATCAGGTCTAAATTGCCTATAAAATTTACGAGTTAAGAATCATCTAAAGTATACTTTTTATTTTAATCGTTATAACCTCTATATTAGTTCTTCATCTCCAAATCATCACTACCAATCAACGGACAATGCTCATGAGAATGTGACATGAATTTGGGATTCACGTGTAAAGCTATACATTATTTGTGTTACGTCATTGCCTCTAACAACAAAAATTGATAGCCGAAAGTTGAAAAATTTAGCTGTTACTATTCTTTTCTCTTTTCCTCTTTAACCTTCACTTCTTATGTATCCACTGATAATAGGTAGTTTAGGACCACTTTTTGGTGATAAATCATTCCTCTAAATTGTTTTTCTTCCCTTTTATTTAAATAAATGTTTTCTCCATATATCTAGTTTTTCTTCGTGATTTTGTCGTTTTATTGCGACGTTTTATTTGTTCATCGTTGCGGCGTTATTTTAATTTTGTCTTGTGTGGTATTCGTTTAGTTCAAATTGACATATTAACTTCAATGACTTTAGTGTCTTCAACATTACGTTATAGATACGATGGCATGAGCATTCCAGACACTTTAATATCCTCATATTTGTAGGCTTTGTCATATTTGTATTCATTTTACCGTTGTATTTTATTAACCTGAATGACGTGAGTTTATTCGCAAATTTATCCTTTTTGTTTTAGCCGTCTTTGATTTGTATTTTTCTCTATGGATAAATTCTACCGTTGTGAATGAATGCATGTCCTTTTTATAGTTTTAAGAATATATATCCACCAATTTATAAAACAATAAACTATTTTGACCAATATTTACAATTTTGAAAACTTGCCTATTCAGTCTAAACATTTGGCAGTCCAAAGAGCAATAATGAGCCTTGTTCCTTAATCTATTTTTTTTTAAGAAGTTAAATTTGTCCACCTAAATTGACATTGGGTAGAATCGAACATGAGACTTTGAAGAAGAGCACACTCTCAGATCTTAAGTCAACACCACCAGACCAACCCAAATAGACTTCCTAATCTAAAATATTAGAATTGGAATGAACCCCTTTGGGTTAGATGAGATCCTAGACAACAATTTGGCGTAATCATCGACTAATTTTTATTATTTTTTGAACAAGAATAGTAGACTAATATTGATTTTGGTTTTGCTTCTTTAGCTATGAGTGTAGAGATTTTAATGATTCTGTATACAAGACGACTTAGATAGACTTGGAAAATTCATATATGTTCAATATAGGAAAATATTCAATGAAGATCGAAAAACAAAGAATTGACTTGTGAAGTCTAGCCCATAGAAAAAGCAAAAGTAAAAAAAAAGAAAAGTTTTGTTAGAGTGGTAACGATAAAGCCAAAGGAAATAACAGGTGAATGAGGACATGGAATAAAAAACTAGATTGCAAAATTTTATTGGTCTTGGTGCTTTACATTATTTTATTTTTTTTGGTCAAGATGTGCTTTACATTATTTTAATAATTGCATAGATTCGTTGGTTGCTTTAAACTATGTGCTTTCATAAATTCCATACGCAGAAAACTTTGAATAGCTGAAGGATGCTTAGCATATGTTCTGTATTACGGTTGGTATACCAGAATCACATTAGGTCATCGCGATTTTGACATAATCACATGATACAAAACATACACTTAAATTTGAAACAATTGGATCCATTAGTGCTGGCACCGCTGCAGTGTGCAAGCCAATTGCAAGAAAATATGAAACAAATGCATGGAGCACCGTTAGGTAGATTTGACTATTAAATCCTTTTTTTTTTGTAAGGACGGTTGCTCTATGCATCTATTGAATTACTCAACTCCTGAAATAAGCTGACAGGAAGATGGAAGATAGCATCCAATGGAAAGAAGAAAAAAAAAGGATTGTATCTCCTGGTATATTTTATGTGGTCGGAAGTTACAATGTGATAAATCGAGAGGATTTTGAGCTAAATTGAGAGTCCAATCAATTCTCTTGGGTAAGAAGGTTGTGCTAGAAAACTGGTGATGGTGGATGTAAATTACAATTTTCATAATGTTTAAAAGACTATGTTGTTCGTATTTCGCTTGCATGAAGAAATTCTAAGAAAATTGATCTTTAGGTACCTAGTGTTTATAGCTGTTTGCTTCCCTAGGACATGGCCAGTATTATGGTCAAGGCAGCCCCAGCTGCTAATTTTCCCCCATATTTTTTTTTTGTGGATATATTCTTTTTTGTACCTTGGGATTAGTTTTTTTTTTTATCTTGTTTCTCAATTAGATTATGATGTTAGAGATAAGCAAAATCAGGATAAAGTAGCATTTTGCTGTGGAAAATTCTGCGGCCACCATTCATTATTTGTACAGAGACACCTTATTGATAGCAAATGCGAAATTCACATTCAGAATTTCTTTTGATGTTATCTGGGGTAGATTCTATTGATGTTTTTCATTCTTGAGCGCTATAATTCTAAATAAATTATGCTTTTGGTTTCAATTTACCTAATCATAATGCAACCAATACATTCCATATTCAAAACCAACCAATGTTCATGATCAGATTCAGCTTTATAGAGTTGAACGGTAATTAATTACCGTTTCATATTTATGGGTGAGTTCAACCGGTTACCACTGTTGTTCACAACAAAACGACAATTAATTCCTGTTCAGAAGCAAACAGTAGTTAATTGCCATTGGAGGTATTTTGATGAATTCGAGGTATTTGTGAGCAAACATTGAGTGCCTAAAGAGCAAATTTTAAAATTCTAATTGTGTATGTTGACGCTAATGACTTCTAATAGTATAGCATTTCTATGTTACACTGGATTTTGTATCTACTGTTTATTGAATATGATGGAATTTTATAAAATTTGATCACTTCAAAATACAAATAATTGTTAAAAAAAGATGTTTTTGTTATGTAGAGTCCAAAATTTCATAGGCTTTTCATTCATATTTTCAGCCTCCAATAAAATTATTCTTTTCATTATTTCTATCAATTCCCCATTTCTTTCTTCAAAAATAAAAAATCAATTCCCCATTTCTCTTCCCTGTTATTAACATAATGCCAGATTGTCTAGCTCAGCTATAAACTGTTTTTCTTTCAGTTTGTTTGACTATATTGTAAGACCAAGTGAGGTGAGCAACACAAGTTGGCCATCTTTACAAAGTTCTAATAATCAAGAGTATGGATGGGATACATAATGGTCCCTGTTGGCTACCCATATCAAAACTTTTTTGTAGCATAATATCCCTAAAGATTAAACCCATAGCTGTGACTGAAGTGACAAAGAAGAATAACAAGACGGTTAAAGTAGAAAAGTCCCACCTTTGAAGCTGTTTCTAGGTGAAATTTCTTTAGATCTTTCAGTATCCAAATCTAAATGAATAGAATAAGAATGAGATCACAATAGTCCATGAACTTGCTTTATTTATAATTTATACTGTTCATTTAGCATAGAATGCAATGGATTGAGTCCCATCATTTACTTGTGAAAAAGAAATGAGGACAATATGTAAAACTTACAAACTGATACATAAAATTAGAACAAAAAATTGCCTGATCATATTTCTGAATGCCCACATAATCTCAATAACCAGCTATTTAAGCTGAAACCTAACTTTCAAAGAAACAAGAATGCTTAATCATTATTTCTGCCCGCATTTCTGATACGCTCAAAATGTTACATATTGGGAGTGTGACCAGTTGGTACAAGCTATCAGGTTCCGTCATCAAGATAACCAACATCAACTAAGTAGATTAACATACTCCAATAAATGCTACACGCCTAGGTCTGCATATGCGAAGACCAGTCAAATAAGCAATGCTTCCCATTCAAGTGTTTCACCGGCAAACATGGGAATAATATCTCCAAATGGAAACGACAGACACTCGGGTACTCTCCAAGGAGATTTCCTCAGTTTAATCTTTGACTTGTTTCTGGGGATACCATAGAAGTCAGGTCCATTAAAGCTTGTAAAAGCCTCCAGCTTGTCAAGTGCATCAGCCTACACACAGGCAACAATTTCATAAGACATTAAGATTAAATTCCACAACTTTCAGAGCAAAATAAGAGTCTTTGCATCAAAAGACATACCATCCATACTCAGATAAGCAGTTTATCGTATCTTAAAACACGCATGAGAGAATTGTTAGGTACCAAGAGAAACATCTGCTAGTTTACACCAGGAAAAAGGGAAGGAATGTAATTCAATTTATAGATAAAATAGCTAGTAGTTAGAGCTTTTTCTAGGGGAAGTTTTCTGTTGCTTTCTGGTTTTGCGATGCTGTAGCTGTTAGTCTTGTAATCTATAAATAGATAGGACAAACCTTCCTTTAGTTAGATTAGGATTTGTTTTGTTTTGAAAACTAGAGAAAGCTCTAGTGTGAGGTGAGATTAGCTCCTCTGTGTAACATTTTCCTTTTATCAAATAAACTCACAGGCGAATAATCCCGTTCTCTATCATTGGACCAAACATTGATAGGTTCCTAACAAATTGGTCCGACCTTCCACGCTACTTGCCTTGGAAAAATGTGTGGCTGCACTGGAGCTGTTTGCAACAGAATGTCCAATGATGCTGGAAAAACACTCCAACAGCATTGGCGTCGCTATTTGCTTAGCAGAAAATTCTGTCTATATATACACTGACCAGAAAAGCCTCAGACACATGCTGGAACAGAGGATTACAACAAAACATCAGTAAAATTGGTTGTCCAAACTCTTGGGTTATGAGTTTGAAATTACATACAAGGTTGGATCTTCTAACAAGGTAGGTGATGCTTTGTCTAGGAGAGAGGAGGACATGGGTTTACATCTGTTATCCAAACCATTCTGGCCTGACTTCACCACTGTCACTCAGGAGATTCAATCAGACCGGGGCTGAACAAAATTATGAATGATCTCTGAAGTAACCCCAATTCTCATGCACATTTTACCTTGGTGCAGGATAAATTATATTACAAAGGGGTGGGTGGTTTACCATCTTCTACTTGGATCCCACGATTATTGAAGTAGTTCCATCCTACTCTTCACGGAGGTCAATCAGGTATCTACAAAACTTATAGGCGAATTTTCCAATCCTTTTATTGGACAAGGGATGAAAGGCACGGTTATGGAATTTGTGGCTGCTTGCACAATCTGTCAACAGAATAAATATCAAGCTTCTTCACCACAAGGTCTCCTACAACCTTTACCCAGTCCTAATGCAATCTGGGAGGAGACCGTCATGGATTTTATTACAGGGCTATCTTAATCCAAAGGGTTTGATGTCATCTTAGTCGTGGTCTCTGAAGCATGGGTACTTGTAAAACAATGAAGTACCCATACTGGGTACATACCCGGTACTAGGGGTGTTAAAAAAACATAGAACCAACCCGAACTGGAGAACCGAACTGAACTGAACCAGTTTTAACCCTAATCAGTTTGTAATGTTGAGAACCACGCTATGTTTACCAAAACAGTTTGTTTACTGAACCATTTATTAAAAACTGGACCGAACTGTAACTGAACTGTTAAAAAAATTGGTTGGAACAAAATACTTAACCAGTTCACTGAACTGTTATGGCGGTTCGGTTTGGAACAACATTATTAACAGTTAGTTTTTTTTGGTGGAATCTGTGGCTCAAGACTTAATAAATAGAGATGAAGCCTTAGTCCAACTTAAACACTGTCTACAAAGAGCTCAAGACCATATGACACATTATGTGAATACTCACAGGAAGGAGGTTGCAATTAAAGAAGGTGACTGGATCCAGTTGAAGATTCGGTTTCATAGACAAGGCTCAATGCCCACCATCCAAAATTATCTTCCAATTATTATGGACCTTACTTAGTGGATTGGTGCATTGGCTTTCAAATTGCAACTTGCATCTACAGCTCGCATCCATCAGGTCTTCCATGCATCTTGTTTGAAGAAGGCAGTAGGATACCACCCTGTGTAAACAAATTTACCTACAGATTTATCTAATGAAGGACTCACCTACCAACCTGCAGTAATTCTGGCTACTAGACAGATTCTACGCAAATCAACGCCAATCACTCAAATCTGGTACAGTGGCAGGGTAAATTAAAAGATGAAGCTACGTGGGAGGACAAATAGACTATCCAGGATCATATCCCTACATTCAACCTTGAGGACAGGGTTGTTTCCTAAGGGGGTGGCAGTGTTAGGTATCAAGAGAAACCTCTGCTAATTTACACTAGGAAAAGTGGAAGGAATGTAATTAGAATAGATATATGTTAGTAGTTAGAGCTTTTCTAGGGGTAGTTTTTCTGTTTATTTTTTTATTGCTTTCTTCTGTTTTTGTGCTGCTGTAAGTGTAACTGTTAGTCCTGTAATCTATAAATAGGACTAACATCCCTTTAGCTAGATTAGGATTTGTTTTGTTTTGAGAACTAGAGAAAGCTCTAGTTTGAGGGGAGATTAGCTCCTCTATGTAACCTTTTCCTTTCATCAAACAAATTCACTGGTGAATAATATTGTTTCTCTATCATTGGAAAATCAACCATTGATAGGTTCCCAACAGAGATGCGTGTGAATAATTACCAAAACACTATTATTACTATTTGACATCACTAACATGTGTAACATATGAGATACTTGCTTATTCTGCAAACCTTTTGGAAATAATATTTTAATGAGGAGTGCTATGGATACTCTCTTTCTAACACTCTCTCTATCACTCACTCTTTTATTGGGTGAAAATCATGTGGGTCTCACACTTTGGAAATGGATCCCACAAAAAGTGGTGAGATTCACATGGGTTCCACTCAATAGAAGAGTGAGTGATAGAGAGTGTTCCGAGCATTTCTCTATTTTAATTTCTATTATAAAAGAATAATTCAAATTAATCTTCAGAGAAACTCAAACATATTGCAATTAAATCCCTCTGAAACCTACCCATATGCACATTTGTGAAATGAATAAGCAAATGCAACATTGACCTGCGTAATCTAATATAAACTTGTAAGAGCGTTACCTCTTCAAAAACCTTGGCATATAGTGATAGAGCAACCGGGGAGTTATAGATGCCAGCACATCCACAAGCAGATTCCTTTTTACACCTATCATGTGGAGCACTATCAGTTCCAAGGAAAAATTGTCTACTTCCACTAGTGATAGCTGAAACAATAGCCTGCCCTAAATAAGGGACAAAAGGAATTAATTAGCTAATGCATGGTTAGATAACCAAGAGGTACAGTTTTGTATAAAAGAATATCATTGTTCACTAATAACATTTTCTCAACCAAACTTAAGAATTAGCACAGCCTATAAAGTCTGAAACTCTTCAATAGGACTGTGTACTCTCTGAACAACATTAAAATTTATAAAAGTATAACGATGTTCAAACTTCGAATGCCATAAAATGCACTGAAGACGTTTATCTCTTTTACCATGCAAGTCAGATCAATAAAAAATCTGATAAATTTACTGAAGACAATGTCACACCACAAGAATATTATAAAATCCGTACTTTTTAAATCATTACTCCCTTCGGTCACTATTATAAACAAAAATTCTTTTTCAGGTTCGTTAAATAACCAATGTATCTGGTCTATATTATTGTTGAAATTTGGGACCTAACTCATCCTTACAAAACCGGCTTGTAAGGTGAGGAGTGCCTCCTCTTTATAAACTCTGATCAAGCTTCCTATCTAACCGATGTGGGACTAAATCCACCCCCTCAAAGACAAGCCAACATAAGGCAACTAGGGGCAGATCGCAATTAAGGTGAGATTACCAACACACCCCCTCACGCTCAGGCCTAATGGGCATGAAGCGTGGCAATGCGGAATCCCGACAACGGTAGATCTTGGATAGGCTCTGATACCATGTTGAAATTTGGGACCTAACTCATCCTTACAAAACCGGCTTGTAAGGTGAGGAGTGCCTCCTCTTTATAAACTCTGATCAAGCTTCCTATCTAACCGATGTGGGATTAAATCCACCCCCTCAAAGACAAGCCAAAATAAGGCAACTAGGGGCAGATCGCAATTAAGGTGGGATTACCAACACACCCCCTCATGCTCGGGGCGGGATTTCCAACAATTATAAACGAGATACATCAATTATTCAATGAATCTGAAAAAAGGAATATTTGCTTATAATAGTGACCGGAAGGAGTAGTTCAATTCTTTCATTCTTTTGACAACCATTGTTTGAAAATCTAAACCCAAAAACTCTCCTATAACTCTAAAAGATGTTGAAATTCTGAAAAGTAAGGGAAGAGAAACAAAGTAACATACTGTGGATCTCTCTTTTAAGCACAGGAAGACAGTAATTGTGAGGCTGCAAGCCACCTTGGAACAAAGCATTGCGATTGAGAAGAATATGCTGAGGTGTAACTGTTGCTGCTACATAACCTTACAAAAATAGCAAATTATCAAAATGATTTTACAACTGCAGTACAGTACAATAAATTGGCAAAAAAACTATCACAAGTAATTTACTACAATACCTTCTTTGCAAGACTCTACAAATTTAACAGCATCCATGGTAGTAATATGCTCCATCACAACCTTCAATTGCGGAAGCCTTCGAATTAAAGGCTCTAAAATTGTTTCAATAAAGACCTTTTCCCGGTCAAAAATATCAACTTCTGGATTTGTAACCTCTCCGTGAACCTGTCATGTATACTGATTCACTGATAAGAAAGTACAGAGAATTTTTTTGAGAACTTTATATATTATATATACATATAAGACATGCATAAAGAAGGAAACGTGTCAATGGACCGCATTTGGCTTGCCATAGGAACCACTTGGCTCATTGTCAACTATTGAAGAAGTGTTTGTATATAATTTCATTGTGGACGAGTTCTAAATTTGATATCCAAAAACATAATTCTATTACAAAGGTGTATCGATTATTACATGACCAATTTAACTTACAATAACTTATTAAGAAATTAGAAATTAGAATCTAGCATCTTCAATCAGAAAAAACATGGCACCATAGAGCATGAAATACATTTTTATGCAACAGTATAATGGCCTCGTTTGATTGGATTATTTGATTTTATCTACAGGCATAACCACTTGTGCGACTGATTGAGAGAGCTTATGAGAACAGCTTATGACATGTCTGTAAGCTGTTTTCAGCTTATTTCCATAATTTCTCTAAGGTAGCGTATGAAAACCACTTATAGCTTATATGAAAACAATTTGATTTATTTTTTTTTTTGTTATAGAACTAACATATACATAAGCACTTATATGATAAGTGCTTAATTAAGTTAATTGTCCAAATGGGGCCTTAGAACATTAAATATAGTCCCTCCCACAAAAAAAAACAAAAACTTGGGGAAAGGACATTATTAAACATAAATAAACACAACAGAGACAAAAATAAAAGTAAACAAATTACCAATAATGGTAAACCTTGCTTAACCATTTCCTCAAGAACAGAATAACAATTTCCAAAAAGATCTGTAACACCATCTTGAGAGTTTGTTGTAGCTCCAGCAGGATACAACTTCACACCATAAACAAATCCACTTTTTTCTGTCAATGCAAATAGCAGCAACATCAAGTAGTGTAGTAGTTTATTGGATGAACATAACATATACACACAAAAAAATCCTTCAAAAAAAAAAAGTTAAACTTGACTTAAAGCAAGACTCATATATATCAAAATAGAGACAAATTAACATTTGAGGGTAATATTTCTTAAATTTGTGTCATTAGACTACTCACTTGCAAGTTGAATCTCATTCGGAGTTGTAGCGTCAGTGAGATAAAGTGTCATGAGAGGAGTGAAATTGGAAGTTTTAGGTATTGCTTTCAAAATAGATTCTCGATAAGAAATAGCAGAAGAAGTGGTAGTGATAGGTGGTTTCAAATTGGGCATGATAATAGCCCTTCCAAAATGCTTTGCACTGTGAGGGGTTACAGCTTCAAGGAGAGCACCATCGCGAAGATGAAGATGAAAATCATCAGGTTGTGCAATTGTTAGCTCCATTCTTTCTGTCTCTGCTGTTGCTTCCGACGGCAGTTGCAGCTCCTCTGTCGGCCTTGCTCAACTCTGCAGCGTTGTCAGAGACTATTGCAACCTTTTTTTTTAGGAAAACGGGGTGCCGATGGTGAACCCTCTGCAGCACACACTAAATAGATAAAAAAAAGAGGTTAAAAAAGATTGGAGGCTTAAACCTAACCCAGTTAACCACACAAAAGTGTAGGAATCAGTCCTAACAGGTATTGCAAACGAACAACCTAAAACAGAAGCGGTCTATAAGACTATAACTATATCCCCCTGAGATAATTTTCTAGAATATTATACAGGATATTAAAATCTGATATTGGATACTTAAAAAAAATTACTCGAATTATAGGGTAAATTAAGTTCTTGAAGTCAAAATTCATTCATTACATAAAAAAATCCAGAAAGAAAGTTTCATTCATTGCATAAAAAAAAATCCAGAAAGAAAGTCTTGAACCCATTTTTCAAGAATAAAACCTTGAGCTGCAGCAACTGTCACCTGTCTATCTGAAACTAAAATAAATTGGAATGGTATGAGACTACGTCTCAGTGGATTCCCTAACTACAACCATAATATCAATCACTAACTAACTATAATATTCCCTGTTGAGTTAGTCTATAATCACTCACTAATTGTCTGTGTGATCTCTAACAACCATCTACATAAACTTGTATTTGTCAATTAACCACCAACACCGTTCAACAATTACAATTCAATAATAATAAATCTTGAACAGAAAGTAAAGGTGGAACACACATTAATTATCTTGGTTGTTTTAGCTGTTGTAAATACTATTGAGTGTGAGGGTACCCAATGGTATTTACATGTCGGCAAAGTGTTAGATATAATAAAACAATACTTTACTGGAGATGAACCTCACAATTTTGTTTATTGGTTTAACATTCATACTTCCAATTCTACTAATCACAATTGGCCAGTTGCAATAATCACAACCAGGTGAAAAATTAAACAACCATCCTGCCAATTGTAATAATCACAATTGGTCAGACGGTAAACAACTGATGTTTTAGGAGGCAATAAAAACACTAAGAAGTTGGGGATTTAAACCGTCAGTTACATAATCAGGGTACATAACTGCTACTAATTGTCCTGCTTATTAAATGCACAACTAATATATAACCATTCTACATAGTTAATAATTAAATTAATGTTCCCTTCAAGAGTGTACCAAATAGAGGTATAGGTATATACTTATGCCCACCTATCTTTAATAAATTCTGCCCTTATTTCAAAGAATCACAAACTATTGTTTCTCTTGAAAGATCAATCCTATACTTAGCAGTACAAACTATAAATGAGACTGGTTACTAACTGAATTTCTTTTTGAAACCTAGTAGAAATAAATTTGTTTAAAGTAGATAGCACTGCACCTTATAATTGATGGGCAAGGAAAAACAATCAGAAGCAAAGTCAGAAACAACTTTCCTATGTATTCATGAAATAAAACAAATATCTTAATACAAAAGAACTTATGCCTAGTTCGTTCTAACTAAAAAAGATTGCAATATATGCAACGACCAATCAAGTGCAATCCGAATTGCACAGTAATTGATGATATAGAAGTAAAATCATCGAACATAACTGATTATTATCTAATAACTAGGTATAGGTATGATTTTTTTTTTTTTTTCCAATTCTGCATATATGCCCCTAATTATCTTCTCCCAATTATTCTTGGTTAAACTATCTTTATTTCTAATTAATCTTCTTAACATTATTGATTAGAATTTGGATTGTTACAATAACCAACCTAAAAGGTAAAAAGGAATGGAAGCAAACACACACACACACACACACACACACCACAAGCACAACCCAGCGAAACCACATTCGGGCGTTTGCAAAAAAGTGTGGTGAGTGAGAGTTTGCGAGTATGAGACCAAATAACATAAACAACAAAAGTGTGCATATCAAAAAGACAACATCAATTGCAAAACTGGTTGTAAGATACAGCTACTCTACATGATCAATGGCTTCCATATACAAATCCTAGAAGAAAAAAAAGAACTTTACGAAGGAATAAAATCAAAATGGTGAATGGAGATTACAATGTCCAAAGAATTTAACATCCCAAATATTAACACAAGACAACACTTGAATTGAACAGATTAACGAAATAGGAATGAATGGAAAATGAAGCTAAAAGAAAAGATTAGAAAGTTACCGGAAATGGGTCGGGGAGAGTCACAGGAGAAGGCAGAGATTGAAATAGGGTTCAGTCAAAATCGATCTGGAAGGTTCGTTCTGCGACTATGTGAGCTGTTGGATTAATCCAACGGTGGATAGACAAAATGCCAACGGTGATGACTTTGGTTTGAAAGAGCAAGTTGTTGCTGGCGCAAGAGGTAAGGAGATTATGAAATTGACTCGCCGGAAATGTTGCGACGGCGACGGGAGGAGGAGAGTGAGTTTTGATGAATGAATTTATTTATGAGTTAACGAGTGAGTGAGTGAGTGAGTGACTCGGTTGGACATTTTTTTTGTCACCCATTTTCTCTCTCTTTCAGAGTGTTTTTATTATTTATTTTATTTTTGTACTCTCTCAGCCGTTAGATCCAATTCCCTCTTAAAATTTGTTCAGACGTGAGGAGGGAAAAATATTGCAAACAAGAGAAAAGAAGCAAGCCACTAAGAACAAAGACTAGACTAAACAATAATTTCAGGAAAATAAAACGTTAAATAAGTTTTTGATACAGCCAAATTCGTTTAGTCCTAGTAAAAATAGTGAAATGTTTTGATTTTTATAAAAAAAATTCAACATATAGTTTTTGTCTTTGTTAAATTAATTTTTTTTTAATTATACTCAATTTTTTAAAATTTTGAATGATTTTTTACATACATGTTAAGAACATTATAAAAAATTATATTTTTTTCCACATGTAATGAATTAAATATGAATTTTTTAAAGCGTTGAAATTTTAAGATAAAAGTAATGAAAATTTAGACCTAAAACTCAAATTTTCAACTCATTTTTTATTGAGGAACCTTTTATAATGTTCTAAACAAGTATGTAATAAATAGTTCAAAAATTTGAAAGTTTAAACATAATTAAACAAATTTTAATTTAACAAAGACTAAAACTACGTGCTGAAATTTTTAATAAGAATGAAAAATAAAATTGATTATATTTATAGGGATCACCAACTTATTTAACCAAAAAAAAAATAATAGAGAGAGGAATAGAGAATAATAAACGTGTGCATTAGATTGCTCAAAAAAAGTACTCCCTCCGGTCCTATATATAAGAAAATTTTCAAAAAAAATGTTGGTCCTATTTATAAGAAAATATCACAACTTTTAAGGTGTAGTTATTGTTTAAAAGATTTTTATACCCCTTATTTAATGTTTGTCTTTTTAAAAATTAGTGGATGTATTTAATGCTTCACAATTTTTTATGAGGGTATATTTGTAAAAATATTCAAAAAGTTACCCTAATCAATGAGTGTATTGGTTTTGATGTTTTTTGGTTTTTCTTCTTATAATAAGGACCGGAGGGAGTATTTAACAAGTTAAAACAACACATGAGGCAAAACAACATAGTAGAAACAAACTTTTGTTTTTTGGTATTGAATTTAGCACAATATATTAACAATTTAGAACTACAACATCGCATGAAAATAAATTAAAACATGAAATATATTATAATTGAAACTTCATTTCAACATCACATGGGTAATAATAACGTTAACTAACAGACATTTTGAATCACTTCTTTATAATCTACATTTTATGTAACATTTGTATCTTTATTTTCCTCATCAATTAACAACATCTTTAACATTTTTCTTGAAGTAACTAAGGCCTTTTGACCGGTGTTTATTAAAAATCATAAAAGAAATTAATAGATATACAATATGAGATAAAAATCATTCTAAAATATCTTTCAAATGCATTATCGACAAACTTTTTTTAAAATATTTTTATATGATTAGCATTTAAAAAAAAACTTCTTAAATTTAAATAATATATGATTTGTTCAATCAACCAAACTTATATGCAAATAATATGGAAGTTAATAATTCACAATTAAAATATTCAATCTCATTATACATTTGAAAAAGAAAATTTCATAATTGATTCAAAATTCTCTTAGTTGGATTGAACAATGATCTATAACTTTTTAACAGATTTTGCAAAAGACGCTACATACATCTCTACTTTTTCACTACATACTTTGGTAAGAGTCACTTGAACATCTTTATGCTTTATGGCAAGAAAAAAAAAAAAGAAAAGACAATGATGTTGTCTCAATATACTTTTTAATATATCTTATTTATACCAAACATTGTTAGTAATGAAGTCCTTTTTATGTCAAACACCTCACATCAAATTTAAGCACGCTAGTTTTTTTTTAGCAAAATGACGTCTCAGCTCAACATTGAATTTAAGTAACATTTATGTCCACGCTATAATAACATATCACTTATAGCAATATTATAATTTCACCGAGACCTTGTCTCTCTCAGTTATATCCATCGGGATCCCCTTTCTAATTTCAACACCATTAACAAAAACTCAGTTTGAGAGAGAGAGAGAGAGAGAGAGAGAGAGAGAGAGAGAGAGAGAGAGAGAGAGAGAGAGAGAGAGAGAGAGAGAGAGAGAGAGAGAGAGTGAAGGAATGGGAGGTGGAGGACTAAGAGAAAGTTTGATTTGTGTGATTGTGTTTTGAGATTAGACCCAAAGCCACTTGTTTGGATATCCGGTAAAATGATTTGGTCTGTGCATAATATTTTTTGAGCAAGGCAATTGAGTGGCTCAAGAAACCTTGGGTCATGCAACAAACCTTGATATGATTAAGACTTACCCTAATAGCCTCCCTATGTAGCGAAATAATTCCAATAAAAAATTATTTCTTTTGTAAATCTCTTTATCTAATTGGTTAGCTATCAATTAGAACAACATCGTAATAGTAATAACAATAACATAGTTTCTTTTGTTTGTATTTTTCTTTCTTTGTTACTACTATATGAAGTAGGCAATGTAACTTATAAAGACAATTCTTGTAAGAAACAATAATGATGAGGGCCTACATTAGTAGCTAATACTCAAGTGCTTCTATATTGTATGAATTTGTATATTGGAATATTTTCTACTATGGTGCTTCATTTTTGCATGACTCTAGGGATATTATTCATTCCTATAATTGCCAAAAGATTTAAGTTGTGAGCATGCCTACCATAATCATACAATGACAATTCTTGCAAGAAACCTTGATAACATTACAACCTACCTTAATAGGTGAGTTAAAAAATATAGTTTATCATATTTGGTTTGCAAGAAACGCTGATTATAGGCTACAATTCTTGCATGTGATTTATCAAGTGTCATAGCTGGTTTTTTTTTTTTAATGAAATAGCATCAACTACAGATTTAGCTATTATTATGTGAATAGTATGACTTAAATGAGAATTTTTTTGGAAGATTTACTTAAAAAAAAGTGACAACTAAAGATAGAGTGGGGCAAGGTTTGAAATAGCCCGAGCTATAGGCTTAGTTTATGATAATCATTCATCTTAAAATTGGTGCCAAAAAGGGCATGTATAGTTCATGCATACCCAACAAAAATTACCAAAACAAAGAAAAATGCAACAACAAAAAAAACCCAACAATCCTCCATATTAGGCACTTGCATATTCAGATAACTAAAAGATTCCAATTATGTAGTTTCTTCAATCTTTAATAGATGGAATCATTGGCTTTTCGTGGTAGATGTATCACATTCATCAAGATCAGCCACACCCATTGAGTCCAAACTATCAGTAGGTTTCTTCCTCAATGACTTGCTAGGATTCTAACTTGAATCAGTCACAACCACCTCATCCTTATTGTTTGAATCACCTTCAATAGTCTCCTAAATGCAAAGTTATATAAAAAAAAAACTTAGTCAAGTTTAATTTTTAAATAATTGTTGTATAAAAATGTGAAACATGACTTATAATTTCAAAGCAAAAGAGAAGGTAAATGTCAAAACAATATAAATATTAGAATAAAATAAAAAAGAGAAGGTGAATGTCAACTATTACCTTTCCCATCCTCTTTGATTGAATGTTGTATGTGAAGAAAAATCAAGTCTGTCTTGATTTTAGCACTCTCTTCAGTGCCTTTAACAACATTCGTGCATGGTGGTAGCGACTATAACCACCTCATGCTGACATGAGCCTTCTACATGTCAGCGGCATCCTCCCAGTCCTCAAGCTCAGCCTTTCTCTACCTAGACTGTTCATTTGCAACTGTAGCTGGCTGAGCAGCAACCATCGGTAGCTGCTTCAAGTTTTCATAAATAGAAACATTTGTAGTGCTCTCTGAAGTTGCAACAACTTCTTTATTTTCCTCAGGTCCCTTGTAAGCGTTATAAAGATCAGATATTGACCCAGAAGCATCTGCCTTCCGAAGAATTTCCTTTCGTTTCTTTTTCCCCTTTTATGTACCTTTCACCTTACTTGGCTCTAAAATTGGTTTGTCCATAGTAACTAATGCTCCGGTAAGAGACTCTAAGCCAGTGCCAGAATCCTATAAACTATCATTACATTGTTTTGACGTTGTTGTTTCGAGATAGCCAGAAGATTGATGATTTGATGTGCCAGAATTTGTAGATGCAGCTTCATTACTAACTACAATGTCATTTATGCTTAAAGAGACATTTTTAGAATCCAATACAGAAGTCGACATGCCTAAGTTATCAGCCATTCGGTCACAATCTGTGTTGCAACTTGCAGATTCAATCTTGTCATGTCCTTGCAGCCCAATCCTCAAAGTTATAACCCTAGTGCCTAACTCTGAAGCATCTTTTTTAAGGCGGTTGAAGTTTGCCCTATCTTCACTGACATTTTTACATTTCTGCAGATTTGAAATTTCAGTTTTATCGCCCACTAATTCGTTCTGCCTCAATAGTTTATCCTCCCGGGATAATTCATCTAGCTCATCACTTTTATGATTGTAATCAAAATTTAACAATTTAACAACTAAAAATTAACATAGAGATCATCATGAGAATCTAATCACAAACATATTCCACACGACATGAGGTAGTTAAGTCTTAATGTAATGCATAAATAACAATTTACCAATGGCCATAATAAAAATACGCACCTAAGAGTGTCACACTTGTTGTGCTCATCATTATGCTCCCATGCCAAGGATGCATCGGGACTGCAAGACCTGTTAAGAGTATATAAAAATATGCAGAAAAATGTGACACTTCATTCCATCCTTATATAAAAATAGCAAGTAGAATCACAACAACATATATTATTGCCAGGGAAGAAAAATTGAGATCAATACAAAACTATCATTGATGGGTAATCTACCTGAAAAACTTGAACCTCTCTAGCAAAGACGAAAACTCCAAACAAAAACTAATTCGCTTTGAGATACACAATGGCGGAAAGTATAATCATGACCATCATAGAAAATATTATTACTTGCAATTATATGTTTCCCAAAATCAATAGCACTACACTTGCCATTGACATTTGCACATATAGAGGTTTTCTAGACCTAAAACTATATACTCTCTTTGAGATACATAATGGCGGAAAGTTGCGGATCTCAATTAGTTGGTGTTTTCAATACCCAAGACCATGGATTGCATGCCAAGAGAACTCGAGTAATTATTACCTAAGTAATTATGAATTGATGTTTTTGTGACCTAAAACATAGACTTGCTACTATGACATACACCAAATCTAAATGCTACGGGGCTCAAGAAATTATGTGTATATGATGTCACATTATGTAGATTTTATAATCATGACCATCATAGAAAATATTATTCCTCGCAAATATAGGTTTCCCAAAATCAATAGCACTACACTTGTCACTAACATTTGCACGTATTAGAGGTTTTCTAGTCCTAAAATTATAGACTTTAATTGAGATACACAATGGCCGAAAGTTGCGGATCTCAATTAGTTGATGTTTTGATCAAGACCCAAAACCATGGATTGCATGCTAATAAAACTCGAGTAATTATTGCCTAAGTAATTATGAATCGATGTGTTCGAGACCTAAAACCACAGACTTGCTAGAGATACCACAAATCTAAATGGTATGGGCTCAAGAAATTGTCTGTATATAATGTGTCATTATGTAGATTGTATAATTATGACCATCATAGAAAATATTATTACTTGCAATTATATGTTCCCCAAAATCAATAGCACTACACTTGCCATTGACATTTGCACATATAGAGGTTTTCTAGACCTAAAACTATAGACTCTCTTTGAGATACATAATGGCGGCAAGTTGCGGATCTCAATTAGTTGGTATTTTCAATACCCAAGACCATGTATTGCATGCCAAGAAAACTTGAGTAATTATTGCCTAAGTAATTATGAATTGATGTTTTTGAGACCTAAAACATAGACTTGCTGCTATGAGATTGTGTGATGGGGCTCAAGAAATTGTGTGTATGATGTGCCATTATGTAGATTTTATAATCATTACCATCATAGAAAATCTCATTACTTGGAAGTATAGGTCTCTCGAAATCAATAACACTTGTCATTAACATTTACACATATTAGAGGTTTTTTAGACCTAAAACTATAGACTTTCTTTGTGATCCACAATGGCCAAATTGCGGATCTCACTTAGTTGATGTTTTCAAGTCATAAAACCATAGACTTGCTATGAGATACACAAAATCTAAATGGAACGGAGCTCGAGAAATTTTGTGTCTATGATGTACAACATATTTAGTTTTGATAATAATGACCATCATAGGAAATCTTATTACTTAAGCTATAGTTTCCCCAAAATCAATAACACTCCACTTGTTATTAACATTTGCACATCTTAGAGTCTTTCGAGACCTAAAACTATAGACTTTCTTTAAGATAGATGTTATCATTAACATTTGTATATATTAGAGAACTTCTAGACCTAAACCTAATTTTTGCTACATTGACATGGTGATCATACTTATATGTTGATATCTTGCAAACAGTTTGGACATCAAAATATGAATTGAATGAAACAAAAGCGTATCAAATCATAAGTGGGGTAATAAGGATACTCTTGAAAAATGTAAAAATGTACCAACGATAAATTCATCCAACTAAGACTAACTATTCATGCAAGTCATAGATGAATACAAAAAGAGTGCACAACATACATCAAAACATAGATGCAAAAGTGGCCAACAACGACAGTTCATAGTTCATATTACATAGGAAATTGCAAAACACGACAAAATAAGAAGCATAAGCAAATAAATGAGCAGAACATATGCACCACAGATATCACACCATCCAAGCCTGATTGGTTCACTTCAAATCCTTAATCTTCAAGCACACCATTTTTGGCTCTTTAGTTGCAGAAATTTCTCCGCCATCTATATTAATTGAATCTAGTCATTCCAAACTCGCAGCTAGCCTTTTTCCAGATGATTTTCTTGTTGGAGTTTCAGTTGTCTCCATGACTTAGGAACAACTCACAGAGCATATGTCATACTCGATGTCAAAGGTTCACATGTTAATCAAGACCCTCCTAACACCTCTGTCATTCTCTGGATCAGCATTACCTTGAACTGTTAACATGAGATGAAACACTAACAGATATAATAGAAGCAACATAAACTTGAACATAAATTTGCAAAAGGAGATTTTGAGTGCATGGTTCAAGACTGAGTTTATTCAAATAAGTGGCATCAACAACACTATGGCAGAAACAAATTCAAGTGATAGAAAAAACGATAAACACGCAACATTCAAAGGCTAATCATACCTTTCATGAGATGAAAAGTGCACAAATAAGATGAAAACTACACATATATAATAGAAGTAACATAAGCTTGAACATAAATTTGCAAAAGGAGATTTTGAGAGCATGGTTCAAGACTGAGTTTATTTGAAATAAGTGGCATCAACACACTATGGCAGAAACAAAATCAAGTGATAGAAAAAACCATAAACATGCAGCATTCAAAAGTTAATCATACCTTTCATGAGATGAAAAGTGCACAAATAAGATTTTGAACATAAACTTGAACATAAATTTGCAAAAGGAGATTTTGAGTGCATGGTTCAAGATTGAGCTTATGCAAATAAGTGGCATCAACAACACTATGGTAGAAACAAATTCAAGTGATAAAAAAACCATAAAAATGCAACATTCAAAGGCTAATCATACCTTTCATTGATAATAATGCACCAGCAGATTTACGGTCTTTGGCATACATAGTGAAGTTCTCTAAGTGGTCCATTGTTAGCTCTAGTAGTAAGGATATGATGGTGTTGATGTGTCATGGTTCTTCTTGGCTTGCTATTGAATACATCTTGTGTAACATCCGGGATTTGGCCTACCTGGCGGCCCCCGCGATGCACTCATGGTCTTCTCCACAGCCCCTATGTGGAGTTTCATGCCTTCCGTGGGAATCGAACCGTGTACCTGAGACCTATAAGTACACGCTCAATGCATTCCCACTACCAATTGAGCTAGCTAAAGTTCAATTCACTTGTATATAAGCTAAAGTTCTAAGTTTCAGAGTCTGAGGTTTTAGAGTCTGAGGTTTCAGAGTCTGAGGTTTCAGACTCTGAGGTTGCTTCAAGCAATCTAGCATAGCTTTTGTATATAAGCCAATTCACTTGTACATTGTCATCAATCAATAACACAATTTCCTTTTCTCATTCTTCTCCTCTCATTCTCTCTAAATCCACCAAAACCAGAAAAACCCTAAGATCAAAATAATTGCTTAGAAAGCAAATTTCATAGCTGTGCTAACACTTTGTAGCAATAAGTTTATCGGGCAATTGGAATCATCAATATCTTCAGGGTCCTTTTCGGGTAAAATAATCTACTTTCCTTTGATCATTTTTCTTTACTCAATTGTTTATATTATTTTAATATATTATGATATGATAAACACATAATTGATTTAAGAATTACAAAATAACAATTTATTCAAAATAACTCTAAACTCAACACCAAATTAACACAAATAACTTATTCCAACTATGCTTTAATGAGGAACTATCAATGGTATATTCTAACTACTCTCTAATATTATTATTCTATTCTCTCATATTCTTATTGCTCCCTCGTTATCAGGAGAACTTTAATTTATCAGTTTCTCACAATGATATTTAGACATAGAAAGTTGACACTTTATACAAATACGTTGTAAAAATACACAAAAAGCTAACATTGTATACAAACACGGTATAAAGTTTAGATTTAGTCGTCTTTTTTATCTTGTTGATAACAAATTAAATTGGCGACTGTTTCAAATTTGTTATCTTTAGGTTGGGGGAGGGTGGTGAGACTTGGCAATGGCGGCATGGTTTGTTGGCTTGGGAGGAAGATTTAGTGAGAGAGTGTTATGCGTCATTACATTATATTGTTTTGCAGGCTGATGTGAGAGACATGTGGATTTGACAACTTCATGTATCTTCAAAATACAATGTTACTAGTGTTTACAACTATCTGACATCGTTGGATGATAATATCAACAATGAAGACACCATTTTTTTATTGGCACAAGGAGGCACCTCTCGCTTGACGTTTGCTACAAAACCGCATACCAATAACAGATAACTTAATAAAGAGAAGGGTGCTTCAACTGGATATTCAATTTTGTTCGGGTGGCTACGACCTTCAGGAGGATATAGATCATTTTTTTTGTCTTGCGACTTCTACGGTAAAATTTGGTTCGATAATTACAATTGACTTGGCTTGGTTTCGATTCAGCTGACTCATGTCAAAGACCATCCACTTCAATTTGGATCTTTGGGTGGATTCTAAAAAAAAATGTTCCGTCCTTAACTTGATTTGGTTATCTTGTGTCTGGACCCGTTTGCCGTGAAAGGGATGCAAGAGTTTTTCAACAAAAAAGGGATTCTTTACCGCATCTTCTTGAGAAAATCAAGCTTCAATCCTTTTGGTGGTTGAAGGCAAATAGTCATAATCTTGTCTTTAACTACCATATGTGGTGACTTCAACCTCTTTTGTGTTTGAGAATTTTTATTTAGTTTCATTTCATGTTTTCAGTGAGCTTGTTTTGTGGCTCCTTATCGTCTCATTTTATGAATTGTTGATGTAACAATTATTTTTTCTTAGTTCTCTTAAGACACTTCTTGTACGAAAAGACTAAGATTTTCAGTTAATATATTCCATTTTATCTTCTTAAAAAAAATTGAACTCAAGTGTTGATTTGATTAAAAGAGAGAAAACATTAACAGGTAAAATAAAAATCTTATAACATTTTTGTTCCTCCAAATGTACTGGTCCATAAGTATCCATTTCAGTTGTACTTTCTTTACATTCTCTTATGCTTCAGTTTTGACTGAGATTAATACAACAACGATACATGTCGTCTTTCCATATTTCTGTCATATTTTTTCTATTAGGGTCAAACCTTTACGGTGTTTTTTTTTTGTCTATGTAGATAGCAGAGCTGGAAATGAGTCGAGCCGAGTCAAACTTGATTCAGCTCAGCTCGATTCGATAAGATTTGAATCAGCTCGAAATTCAACTCGAGTTCGTCACAAACTTTTTATTCATCTAGAACTCGACTCAATTTAGGTTCAAGAACAACTCAGTGCAACTCGATAGCTCGAATTAAATGAACCAAAAGACAAAAAAAAACTATGTCTCTTAGTATTCAAATTCAAATTTGAATAGAAAACTGTTGGATATTTGGTTGTTGGCTTCATGTTTGCTAAAATCAAATATACAAGCATATGTGCATCTTCAGAAGCTGGAACTTCAGAAACAGTACTTCAGAAGCTGAACTTCAGAAGCACTGTTCATTAGAAGCAGAACTTCAGAAGCTGCGCTTCAGAAGCACTGTTCATCAGAAGCTGCATTTCAGAAGCACGTTCAGAAGCTGGTTTTCTGTGTTCAGAAGCTGCTTTTCTGTGTTCAGAAGCACGTTCAAAGCCTTGAATGCTATATTCAATGGAGTGGACAAGAATATGTTCAGACTGATCAAGCAGTGCACTGTAGCTAAGGATGCCAGGGAAATTCTCAAGACTACTCATGAAGGCACATCCAAGGTAAAAATGTCCAGACTTCAACTTCTCACCACCAAGTTTGAAAATCTCAAAATGTTGGAGGATGAGAACATACAAGACTTTTATATGAATGTTCTGGACATGGCTAACTCATTTGATTCTCTTGGAGAAAGAATGTCTGATGAAAAGCTTGTGAGGAAAATCCTCAGATCCTTGCCTAAGAGATTTGATATGAAGGTGACTGCAATTGAGGAAGCACATGACATCTCCAGTATGAAGGTTGAGGAATTGATAGGATCCTTGCAGAATTTTGAGATAGCCTTCAATAACAGAACTGACAAAAAGGGAAAAGGTATTGCTTTTGTAGCAAATGATGAAAGCATATCAGAGGATCTTGTGATGCTGAGTAAACAATTTAAGAAGATTCTGAAGAAGAAGACAAGATCTGATGAGAAAAGCAGTCAATCCAAAGGTGTTCAATGTCATGAGTGTGAAGGGTATGGCCACATCAGGACAGAATGTGCCACATATCTCAAGAATAAGAAGAGGAGTTTGGCAGCTACTTGGTCTGATGATGACTCAGAAGGAGAAGTGGGGAATGAATCAGCCAAGCATGTTCTTGCTTTAACTGGTAGGTGCAGGTCTGGTGATAAAGTTAAGGTTTCAGAAGCACTATCAGGTTCTGAGACATCATCTGATACTGAGTCAAGTGATGGAGAACTATCTTGTGAAGAACTGGCTACCTATTACAAAGAACCTGCTGAGTTTTGCAAGAAGTTGCATGTTAAATTTGAAGAAGTGTGCAAGCTGCTGGAAGAACAGAAGAGAACTATCAGTCAACTTCAGTCTGAAAGAAGTGAACACTTAGAGAAAATCTCTGATCTCAAAGATGAGGTAACCCAACTGAACTCTCAACTTGAAAATATGAAGAAACAAGTCAGAATGTTAAACACTGGTACTGATGTGTTAGAAGAGATTTTGGAGAGTCAGAACCAAGGGAAACCAAATGGAATTGGGTTTGATGATAGGACCTTGAACAAATAGCAAAATCCAACTAAAAAGGTCAGTGCAGCTGTTGAAATATGTGATCCAATGATGGGCAAACCTAAGATGGAACATCAGAACCAACCTCAGGGATCTAAGAGCAAGAGGGCATCTCATCCTTGGGTATGTCATCACTGTGGTAAAAAGGGGCACATAAAGCCTTTCTGTTACAAGCTGCATGGATACCCCAAGCACTTTCAACAAAGAAAACCTCATGTTCAATCAAAGGTCAGCCATACTTTTGTTCAAGTTAGAAAAGTGGAACCAGTTGAGAACAAAAGCAATGTCAAGAAAGAATGGAGACCTAAAGGGGTGAATGCCATTGGTACTAAAAGGATCCATAAGAGTAAGTCTGTTGAAGGTGGTAATGTAACTAGGAACAATGCCCTCTTAGTATCTCATGGTAACAACAAAGGTGAAAGTGTTGACAAGAGTAGAATGAAGAATTTCGCTCTTATGGATGCAAGACACAAGAGAACATCTGATGCAACACATGTGAAGATAATCAAAGATGATGCAACTGCGGTATGCTGGTCTGAGAAGTGTCACTGATGTTACTTCTGTGTGTGGTTCTATGGTATGCTGGTCTATATTGGATGTTTATATCCTTTGTTTTTGCTCTGTTTGAGTGCATCTGGTCTGTATCTGTTGTTTCTTATTTTTTCTGCTCCTGGTGATTCCTGGTTGTTTTGTCAAAATTGTTTGGCTAAAAAGGGGGAGAAAAGTATAGTTGTTTCAGAAGCAGTTCAGTTGTTCAGGGGGAGTTCCTGTGTATCTTTTTCAGAGTGTTGTTCCTGTTTCAGAGTTTCAGAGTGTTGTTCCTGTGTGTCTATTTCAGAAGCAGTGCAACAGTTCAGGGGGAGTTTCTGTTTGGTCCTGAATGATCTGTTTTAGGGGGAGAATATGTGGTTCCTGATCTGGAAGTGTTTTCTGATTAAGTTCAGAATTGGAAGATGATTTGTTTCAGTAGCTGTGTTTCAGGGGGAGTGTGTGTCTTCAGAAGCTGCTGCTGTATGTGTGAAACATAGTGTTTTATCCGCTGCTGCTCTGTTGCTACGTTTGTGTTTTGTTATTCATGGCTGTGCAATTTTAATGTGTGAAGAATTTGCTTGTTGTGTTATCTCTGTGCTCAAATTGATTTTAGCCAAAAATTTGCCAAAGGGGGAGATTGTTGGATATTTGGTTGTTGGCTTCATGTTTGCTAAAATCAAATATACAAGCATGTGTGCGTCTTCAGAAGCTGGAACTTCAGAAACAGTACTTCAGAAGCACTGTTCATCAGAAGCTGAACTTCAGAAGCTGCGCTTCAGAAGCACTGTTCATCAGAAGTTGAACCTTCAGAAGCTGCATTTCAGAAGCACGTTCAGAAGCTGGTTTTCTGCGTTCAGAAGCTGCGTTCTTTCTTGTGTCTTGGAACTGTTTTATTTTCTCACATTATCTTTTGGAGATTTAATTGAAGAATTCACCAAGCTGATGTTTCTAGAAGAAAGATTAATTTCGCAAGATATTTTCTGAAGATTGGATTCAATTATTTGTGAATATATTTTCAAAGAAATCTTTGGAAAATATATTTCTGAAATAATAAGTGCTTCTATTTGCTTCTAAAGAATTATGGGAATATATCTTTGAAGAAGATTTGATTCAAGAATTATGTTGCTGCTGAAGCTATAAATAGAGGACGCTGCTATTGAAGAAATTCATTCAAAACAAAAGAGAGAGTCATACTTAGAGTTTTGAGTCTGTAAGCTTAGTGCTTTGATCTGTACACCACTCATCTGTTAGAGTTGGTTTAGTTTTATTGAGTTGTAATTCACTTAAAGCTTTTAAGCAAAAGTGACTTTGATGTTTTGAAGTGTGTCTTCATCCTTGTTTGTTTAAAGTATACAATCACTGGGGCAGTGATTGCTTGAGTAGGAAGTAAGAGGGGTTCTTATATCTAGGAGTTCCTAGGTAGAAATATATACGGGTAGTGATTAAGTGAGAAGACTGAGAAACAAGGGCTGTTGTCATAGGTCTTTGAATTGATACTATTTAGTGGATTTCCTTCCTGGCTTGGTAGCCTCCAGACGTAGGTGTGTTTGTCACCGAACTGGGTTAACAAATCACCTTTGTTCTTTACTTTCTGTCTGTTATTTTGCTTCTGAACTGTATACTCTGTTCTGCATATTATACTCTGTTTTTATAGTTCAGAATCAGTCTTGCCAGGAATTACAAAAACAAAGGTTTTAATGAGACCTTAAATTGATAATAGCGCTATTAATTTACTAATTAACAACACTGTAATTCAATTCCCATTCCCATTGTACTTAATTGAAAGACCCACAACCACGCTGCTCTTATTATATATCCCTTTTTCCATATCCTTCACAAAATTGTCGATGTGGGATAAATAAAGTTATTGGTTTCCTAGCTTAAAACACTTGCTAGTTGTTGAATATAAATGAGTATGTTTATGTTAACGCTGGCCATAGGATTTAAATTAAGTAGCCATTTTCAAATGTGACAATTAGTGTAAAACTATGATGAAAAATGTAAGAATAATAATTCCTTTACAATTATTATAATTGATATAGCAATGGGTAACAACAACAATATATATATGGGATTTGCTAATATACACCCACTAGTTTTTATGTGGGAGTATTTTAGCAAGTTATAACTAAAAAGTTGATAAATACACCTTGAGGTGTATGTTGCTATAACACACCTTCTATAAAATAAGTGGGTGTATGTTAGCAACTCCTATAGGCATTTGCTAGAATACACCCACTTATTTTTTAGAAGGAGTAATTTAGCAAGTGATAACTAAAAAGTGGCTAAATACACCTAAAGATGCATGTTGCTAAAATACTCCCACATAAAAACTAGTGGGTGTATATTAGCAAATCCCTATATATATATATATATATATATATATATATATATATAGTTGTCTCATGAACCAAACGAGTCGAACTACATATAACTCAAGTTCAACTCATTTATTTAACGAGTTTAATTTTCAATTCAAGTTCGACTAATTTGATTTACGAACTAAGATCAATGAATTATTTACCGAATCAAATCTCGAACTATTTTCGAGCTGGTTCGGTTCATTGTCAACCCTAGTGGATAGACATCTCTAATCTCTTCACATCACATGAAGTGTATTTTCATCCAACATGTACCTCTTCCATTAAAACACAAATTAAAACATTGTAGTTGTACAAAAATGATGATGATAGACTCAGAAAAACAGAAATGGACAACCTTGAAAATATTAAGCCCCGTTCACATTATGATTTTTTTTTTAAATTTGTATTTATTTTAACTTTTTATTAAAAATATGTGGGATTGCCACCACAAAACATAAAAAAATATGTAGGATATTTATAAAAGTGAATTATTGTGATAGAGAGAAAATGAAATATTTACTAATTTTTTAATATGACGTAAATAGTTACTAACTAGTGATAATGCATTTTTAAAAATACTGAAAACAATACTTTTGAATTTTGTTGTTTTTAAAAATGCTCAATGATTCATTTCAAGAGCCTATCATCTTTTTGCAAATTAAACTAGTCGGGGTCTAAATATTTGGCAACAGATAACATCCTTACGGCTAAGCAGTATTAGTCGCATTAATTGTTAATTGCGACTGTGGCAACAGGAGCACATTTGGACATTTGCACACTCAACCCTATTAATTAAATTCAGAAATATGGAAAAACATTTTCCTCCTTTTTTTCTTCTCAGTTTTGAACTTTTGTGTGATGCAAAATGCACCAAATTAATGATCTTACAATTAATTCCAGTTGAATATCGTGTCTACATTCAATGACAACCACCATGCCTACATAGCTTCAGTCAGCCCCTTTCGTCTGTTCTTTTCACACCAAGACCTCTCACGATGGTACTTGGTAGTGACACTAGTTAGTCTAAGTTTGTGTTTGGTTTCAATTCTAGAGGGTCAAAAGTGATTCTAGATGTTGTAGAATTGATTTTATGATGTTTGAATGATTTAGAGTAGAATTGATTTTGTTTGTAAAACTGATTCTACTTGAAGCTATAATTTGTAGCTTTTGGCTTCTACGTACAATTGATTTTAGCCTTAAATTTATTGTTAAATCCACTTTTGCATAAATATATTCAAAACATAAATCATTTTACATTCAAATCACTTTTATCCAAAATCAATTTTACAGAATCAATCAACTCAAAATTAATTCTTGTAAAAGCTGAACCAAACATTAGTATAGTTAGTATATGCAAAAACTAACATCTTTATGTCTTCATATCCTATATCTAGTAAAAATTTGTACTCTTACAATGATTAAACAAATCGCGGAAATGTTAAAATTCTTAGGATTAATATATAAGATAAGATATATATACATTTTTTTTTATTGGAAAAAATTTAGTTTATGGTAGGCACGTCTCCTTGGAAGTTTATGAAAAACCATCAGCCTCATTGATAATTTACAATAAAATTGACTTGTAATCTATCAATTGCATCTAATATGGATCTCTAAAAAATAATTTAAAGATGAACTCTTACCGGTAAAAATGAATTTTATATTAATAAAGTATAAAAAACCAATACAATATTTGACTAAAAATAGCAAGATTTACTTTTAGATCAAGACCATATTAGACGCTCCTGATCATTAATTAATTGTATAATTTTAGACTAGAATCTAAATTACATGATGTGATTGAAAAGTATAGTCATATGTGTCAACCGTGCATGCTTCCAAAATAGACGGATATTTTAACTAGGAAAATGCTTATGTGCACGACAAAGTTTTTGTGTTAATCCCACGAATGATGATGCACACACTATTCAATACTTGTTTAACATTGAACTGCCAATATAACCTTCTATAACTAATTTAAAATTGAACGACCTCTCTTAGAACCTCACCCATATCCTGTTTTAAAAATTTGCCATGAAGGTTGACGACTTAAAAAGGAGTTTTTCAGCAAGATGTCGAACACTCTCTCACAAGACATGAAAGTTCTATAACTAACTGAAACATAACAAAAGTAGAAAACAAAGCTAGAGAACAAGACCTATAGCAAATTGTTGATAATGGTGGCAGGTATAGCCACATATTAGCTAGTCCATGCGGTGTGGAAAATGAAAAGATAATTTGGTGTAAGGGGTAGTCACAATCTAAAGAAATTATTCATCAAATGTTATTATTATTATTATTATTATTATTATTATTATTATTATTATTATTATTATTATTATAAAAGATAGTCCATGCGGTTTAGCGAATTCGTGCAATTCGTGGGGTAATTTGCCGCGCTATATAACATTACTGTTTTAACTATCCGTTACTTAATTGAACGAATGTAGATTTAATTGTACATGTGTTCGCGGCTATTCGCATCTGTTAAAAATAAAATAAATTACTTAAAAATCTTTAGTTAAATATAAATCCGTGCCCGTGTGTATCTGAATTAATAAATGGAGTAAACTACTTAAAAGTATCCTTAGGTAAAGCCTTATTCCTGGATGTTTTTTTATAGGACCCTCGATACTATTATTATGTATGAATATTATTTTCTTTTTGGTAAAAAGAAGAAAATGAATGTGATAAATTTTTGTAGTCAAAATTTAGGTAATTAAAAACAATTTTATTTATTTACAAAAATCAATTTCTTAAAAAAATGTTATCCACAAATATTTATAAATATCTCCAAATATCTCAAATCTGTGAATTACCTACTTAGTCGTGGATATAAAACATACACGATTGTCATATTTATAAAACATAATATACACATATATCATACTATATGTACCATGAATATCTATATAAATCGCTGGTTATAATAGAACGAAGACAGTGAATATTATAAAATTCAACGGAGGTAATGTACATGATTCTATGGCCTCGCTCGAGCTTCCAATAACAAATCATACTTTTCATCAAAAAGTAAAAGTAAGAAATGTACAATCAGCATTTATGTATCAATCAAAATCAAAGGTAGCTCTATGCCTTATAAAAATGAAATTGCTACTAGTAGTATATATATAATATCATCGTGACTTGGCTTTTTGTAGCTAAGTGTTTAATTGAAGTGCAACATAAAATCTCTTGCACACACACACCACACCACAACACAGCATAATGGACAAATTCTATGAAGAAGTTCAAGAGCCAGTGAGTCCACATGGACAATATTTCAACAGCTCTGTAATATGTTCATATGTTTTTGGCTTTCTGGAATTAGCTATTCCAATTGATGACTCACAAACTATGCCTTTGCTCAAAGAAATCTTCCTCCCTATCAATCCACGCTTCTCCTCTATTATGGTTCTACATCTCTTCCAGACTTATTTATTAATTACTACTAGTATTTCACATTTTAGATACCAAATTGTAATTAATGGTATATGAATATTATTATTACTATTATTTAATTGAGGGCTTAATTAATTTGCAACAGGTAAGAGACAAAGATGGTAAGATGAGATGGCAAAGGGTTGAAGTGAAGCTTGAAGAGCACGTAAAGATTCCTAAATTTCCTGAAACCACAAACTCATCATCAATTGAATTATATGACAATTATCTTAGTGACTATGTAACAAGTATTCTAACTTCAAGAACACCTCAAGATAAACCCCTTTGGGAAATCCATTTGATTAAGTATCCAACAAACAATGCTGCTGGCACTTTAATATTCAAACTTCATCATGCAATTGGTGATGGTTACTCTCTCATGGGTGCTCTTCTTTCTTGTCTACAAAGAGCTGATGATCCTTCTCTTCCTCTATCTTTTCCTTCACGACCACAATTAGATTCAAAATATGGAAAGAAAAGTTTGTTTAAGAAGTTATGTTTAGATATCTCATCCTTTTTTACCTCCATATCAGATTTTGGATCAAGCTTAATCAAGACAAGAATGATTGTAGATGACAAAACACCTATAAGGTCAGGATATGAAGGAACTGAATCTCAGCCTTTTACTTTGTCAAACATATCACTATCTCTAGATCAAATCAAAGAAATCAAATCAAAGCTTGGAGTGGTAAGATTTTAGCTATATGGATCAATTAACCTAGATTATAAAATTAGCAAAATATCTATATAGGTCAATTAAGCTATACTATTGATTTAGCAACATTTGATTTTCGGCACAAATCTTTTATTTGTATAGTTCTAAAAAACACAAAAATGTGGTTTTTACTCTTGGCACGAGTCTTTTTAGGAAATGAACATATTTGAATTGTGTGCATTGTGACTCTGCGCTATCAACCACATCTTAATCGTCCGATCAAGATCACATGATTCAGATTTCAAGGTTGATTTTGATTTTTTTTTCCATATAAAATATCAAGTTCGAAATTTAGACCATTGATCTTGATGTGGTTGGCTACATATAATCACATGGTTTTGGTCGCACGTAACCCTAATAAAAAAAACACACTATTTTTTGTGAAATATAAACATTACAAATTTTTTATGTAGCAAAAACAAAAAATAGAGTTTTTATAGTGAACATAATCAAATTTTGTCAATTATAAGAATAAAAACATATTTTATGTTATTATAAATTATTAGATTAAGCTTGATTAATTTTGCCATGCATATATAAATGGTGCAGACTATAAACGATGTGCTTAGTGGGGTGATCTTCTATGGGATTAGGCTATACATGGAAGAGATGAATGAGAAGACAAAAAAATCAAATTCCACCGCTGTAGTAATGCTCAACACAAGAAATATTGAAGGTTACCAATCATTGAAGGAAATGCAAAAACCAGAGTCCAAAAGTCTTTGGGGAAATCAAATATCTTTCTTACAAATACCAATACCTAAGCTAAGCCAATCGGACCCTCTTGAGTTTGTTTGGAAAGCTCGTAAGTTAATCAAAAGGAAGAGACGTTCTTTCAGTGTTTATCTCATAGGTTTGCTCTTGAATTTGGAGATGAAATTAAAAGGGCCCGAGGTATGTGACACATTATTTAACCACTCATCTAAAAATTTGATATTGTACTTATTATCACGGATACTCTAATTTTGATAGCTAAGACTCTAGTTTATGAGTAGAAAGATAAAACATGAAATTAGTTGAATAATAATTATTTTTAGTTTGGATGTTCTTTAATTTAATAATGTTCTATGTTATCTCTAATTTAGTTTGGTTGGTGTTTCAGGCTGTAGCTAAAATAATCTATAACACAATGGGAAATTCAAGTGTTGTTATCTCCAACTTGGTAGGACCAGTAGAGAAAATGGCTTTGGCAAATCATCCAATAAATGGATTGTATTTCACCATGACAGGTGGACCAGAGGTATATATTTCAATCATTAATTTTTTTTCTTCATTTGTGTAAGTTTAATTTTCTTCTACTTACTCATGCTTTTATTTATTTATTTATTTATTTATTTATTTATTACTATTTACCCATTTTTGCTATGACTTGAGATTTTCTTGGCAATAATGCGTTTTGAATGAGCAATGAGTTGCACACACCTCCCTTGGGTAAGATAAGATATCATTAATTCGAGTTCTAACACGCTTACCTTTTGTATGTGGTTGCAGAATGTAGACATTACAATTATGAGCTATGTGAAAATATTAAGAATCACATTGAGAACATTGAAGGGGTTCATAGATGAACATAAATTCAAGTCCTGCATGGAGAAAGCAGTTGAAGTCATATTCAAAGCAGCTATGGAGATCTCCGAAATACCTGTAAAAAATTAATTAGGACATACATGTATTAATTATAATATACTTTGTATTATATATAAATAAATATAAATGAAGGTATGATTTATTTCAAAAGAAAATTTATATAAATGAAGGTATGACTATCTACTGGATCTTAATCAGATTTTCATTAGCTTATGTCTCGCGGCTGAAAAATGTTATAATTTTATTAGAGTTATAGGAATTATTTATTTTAAAGTTAATAGTTATGTTAAAGATTATTTTAGGGTTACAGAAGGTTTTATTAGTTGGTTTCTGTCCGTTGTAAATTCACTTCACACCAATTGTTGTACAATTAAACCATTTAGAATGGTGCCGTATACGTTTTCTTTCTTTCACAAACTAGAGATCTCTTCTATAATATATACGTATCTATCTATCTTTACTATATTGTCAACTAAACTTACTCATTTGTGATGACAACTCCAAAGAAGCTTCCCATCCTCTCTTGAAACCTTGTCATCCTTTCTTAAATCTCTTTTAATTCATTAGTTATCCCTCCACTAAATCATTTTAATGCCAATTTTTTTATAAGAGCATGTACAATGGTGCTCTTACTAGTAGCTTAAGTGGCCCCACAAATACACATAACTTATTCACTATTTTAATTTTTAATGTCTAATAAACATTCATTCTCTCAAACCCAACAACTCTTAAAAAATTCCTTCACTTTTAACACTAAATTCGTGCATTAGTTTTTCATTTGAAATATGACGAAAGAAGTTGAATAATGCATAGGCAGTGGGACGTTCGGTAACCTTATCATGGAACCCTATACGAGCCCTCTGCTAGGGCAAATTGGTGTCATCCATGAGAACTTGAAGAGATGAAGAAGATGCGAAGGAGCAAAACACAAAAGTTCAAGGAAGGTGATCATACCCTCTCTGGTCAATCATCTCTACCAAAAAGTTATGATGATTTGTTCGACAACAAGGAGTCTCGGGGTAGGAAGGAGGATGGTCATACAAGGAGGAATGAAGCTAGATCGTATTAGGATGCAATTATGAGGATGGACTGGAAAGAGAAGGAATAACATGGTCGAGTAGTTAAGCTTTTGTTTTTCAAAGATACGCACCAAAGAATGTAAAAATCATGCTTCACAATTGAGGATTTTCAAATGAGTATCTTATAACATCTAGTTGGTACAATTTTGTAAAGGAGCATGAAATTTAAATAGGAGACAATATGCGGTTTTGATATGTAAGGTTTGAAATTATTATTATTATTATTATTATTATTATTATATTTTTGAGACATGCTCTAATTATTATTGTCACTGTGTGAACAACTTTTTTTGAGAGGGTGTGAACAACTTGATCGATAAAGGATTGCAATTATTTTATCTTTTTTATTTGAGGGCTACTGTAATTTTTTTTGTAATTTTTATTAAATACCATTTACTTACCAATATTGTTTGTAGACTACATAGTGTTAAAAAATATTTTATGTAGTCTATGAGTGTATTAGCCTATGTTACCTACTATTATGAAAGAAAAAAACTGTTGTAAATAAACTGCATTTGATGATAACATGTCCTTTTGCAGTAAATCTTTGGGTGTAAACAAATTTGTGGAGTTTAAGTGATATATATATATATAAGGACAATAAGAGAAAAAAAAAAGCGATTATAATAAATGTCACAGCTGAACTTAATTTTTGTGTGATTGATCACATATTTCAGTCGTGGATAGGGTGTGGCGGATTTAATTTTTGTAGCATGTTATGTTATTTCTCTCTTAGTACGTAGTTTGCGTTGTCTTTTACTTTTTAAGTTGCGGGGCTTTGAATTTTGTTATGTTTCGGTCCTTAGAGGGTGGATTTTGGTGAAGATAAAGGTGTTCGCCCTAGTCGACCAGTATCCGAGGACATCAAAGAACAAATCCAAATCGATCAAAGGTCATATCCACCTCTAAAAGCTTGACCACGCTATAAATACCCCAATTTTTTCAAGTTTCAATACATGAGCAATTTTGATTTGCCTCAACCATGATATATAAGCGTTAGATGGATGAGGAAATGTTTGATATTCAGAAGCTCTCCCTCCAGTGGGAGACCAGTCTAAACATGAAGGATCGAGGTGAAGACGGGTAGAAAGGAATGTCTTACCTTCATTTATAACAGAAGTCGAGGGGTACAACAAAAAGTGGCACCGTCTCGGAATCATGATAAGAGAGTGCTCGTCGAGGTTTGAGGATTATGGATAGCGAATTTTCTAGTTCCGAGGCAATAAAAAGATACTCCCTCCGTCACTTTTTATAGGAGTAGTTTACAAAAATCACATGTATTAAGAAAAGTTATTGGAGTAATAAAGTTGTCACAAATGTGTGTGACTATTACTATATTACCCTTAATTAAATATATATTTAATGTTAACTTTTCATATACCAAGACAAATTGGTAGTATTAATAAGGGGTATATTTGGAAAAAGAGTAATCAATGCATCTAGGAATGTGTATATGATCTTATATTTAGGGACAATTTTTTTTTTGTAAACTACTCCTATAAAAAGGGACGGAGGGAGTAATGAATTTGGAAGATGGTTTCCAAATAAGAAAGAGGAAACAACATAACCTTGAATTGGAATAGCTAAAAACGGTGGCACAATTATTAGGAATTGGTTAGTTGAAAAGATTAGGGTTACATTGGATAAAGTTTAGTGGGCAAGAAGAAATAATATTTGATCTATCGTAAGCCGAACAGGGTTATAACAGCTAATCTCCTAAATTTTGGTGGAGAAAAAATGATTTACTAAAGAGAAAATAACTCAATCGAATAAAATCATGGTGAATAGAAAAAAAATGCAGTGCAAGCAAATAACAATACAAATACAAAGTATGTCTAAGAAAATCCATGTTTCGGAAGACCAGGCATATTTCCTAAAGAAAACTTCAAAAACGTAAAGAGTAATATTTGTAGTAAATAATATATATAATCTTATCCCCACTAATTGTAATTCCAGGATCCTTCATATGTATTTTGCAATTAATTTTTTGTGGATATCTCAGATCTCAATAGCTGCTTCGAATATGACTTCGACTGCTTTCTCTATGCAGAACTTCAATTTTTGTTCATCTATGAATCCCTTTAGGGTTTTCAAGGTGATTCTTAATATATTCATGTAGCTAATAATTGTAATGTTTACATTCTGCAACCACAAACAAGAAGTAAAGCGTGTTAGAACTCGAGTTAATTATATCGTATCCAACCCTAGCATATAAAGAAGTGTTTGTATGTTGTGATGCATATATCATCATTTTATAATTCGATAAATATGATGTGTTATTTATGTTGTGATGTATATATCATCATTTTATAATTCGTTAAATATGATGTGTTATTTGAATAGGTTGTCTAGTATGAATCCGGTCCAATGATGAACTCTTCTATTTTTATTGGTAAGTTTTAATAAGAAATTTTTGTTGTTCTTAATTTTTTATAAATTATAAAAAAATTACTAAAAATGATGAAGGTTCAATTTTTGACCATTTTTAAAAGGTACATATTAAACACACCATTAAATATCAAAATACAATCACCGTATGTATTTACCTCTAACTATTTCTTACGTTTATCTTATACAACTTACACAAATTTTAAAAATATACACAAAAACCAAAGAGCGCTTTATGACATAAAAATTTAACGTACAAAAACCAGTTCTCAATAAATAACGACTATATAAGTGTGTGATGTGTGGTTGGAAGTTAACCTAACTACTCATTCAAAAAGTATTATTACCTAAGAAAATTTGAAGCCAGAATAGAACACGAGTAAGATAACAAAGTAAGTTCATGATTTGTTTGACGGTAAGTTTGACTGAATCATGCTCGCAAAAACTATACTTTTGATTTTCAACAAACTCACGGTGTCAATGTGACACCGTCAAATTCACATCCAATTCAAATATAAACAACAAGAAAAATCATCTATAGACACTCATACACCTTGTGTACACTTTGAGAGAAAAGAATATTGATAAATGTGATAGATAGGTGATATGGTAGGAAAAGAGGGATAGATAAAAAAGGAAGTGTTGAATGAATGTTGGAAAATAAAAGATGTCTAAATATTATTGTTGTAAAAACAATATATATATATATATATATATATATATATATATATATATATATATATATATATATATATATATATATATATATATATATATATATATATACACACCTCAGGTCCATTTGTCATGGTGAAATACAATCCATTTACTGGATGATTTGCCAAAGTCATCTTCTCTACTGGCCCGACAATGTTTGACATAAGAACACTTGAGTTCCCAGTTGTGTTATAGATTATTTTAGCTACCACCTGAAACAAAAACCCAATAAAATATAGAACATTTATAAATCAAAGAAGCTTCAAACTAAGAAGAATAATAATAAAAAAAACTAAGAAGAATAATGGTGTAAAATTTTCATGTTTTATCTTTCTACTCATAGAGATGTAAGCTTTCAAAATTATTAATTTATGAATGAAAATAAATAAAACTTCAAAGTTTTAGGTGAGTGGTTAAATATTAACGTGTCTTCCCTCATAATAATAATAATAATATTAATGTGTCACACACCTCAGACCCTCTTAACTTCATTTCCAAATCCAAGAGTAAAGCTATGAGATAAACACTGAAAGAACGTCTCTTCCTCTTGATTAGTTCACGAGCATTCCAAAGACCTTTGGACTCTGGATTTTGCATTTCCTTCACTGATTGGTAACCTCCAATATTTCTTGTGTTGAGCATTACCACCGCTGTGGAATTTGATGTTTTTGTCTTCTCATTCATCTCTTCCATGTATAGCCTAATCCCATAGAAGATCATCCCAGTGATCACGTCGTTTATAGTCTGCACCACTTATATATGCCATAATTAATCAACCTTAATTCAATGATATAAAGGGTCAAATATATTTTTGATTCTGGTCACTATGAAAATTGTTAATTATGTTTTTATTTTACAAAAATAGTGTATTTTTTCATTAGATCTAGATTCTGTCACGTATAAATCCGTTATCGAACATAGTCAACGACATGAAAATAAGATGGTCCATATGTTGTTGAGTGTCACTACACACTATCCGTTTTTTTTTCTAGTTAGATTCATATCGAGAGGAAAAACACACACTATTGTACCTTTTTTTAAAACTATACAAACTACAAAATTTGCACCCGACCAAAATCAAATTTTGCTAATTTTATAATCTAGCTTAATTGACATAAATATCAATTTTGTAGTTTTATAATCTAAATTGGTCTAAATGGCCAAACTCTTATCACTCCAAGCTTTGATTTGATGCCTTTGATTTGATAAGAGATAATGTTATGTTTGACAAGGTAAAAGGTTGATATTCAGCACCTTCATATCCTGACCTTATAGGTGTTTTGTCATCTTCAATCATTCTTGTCTTGATCATGCTTGATCCAAAATCTGATATGGAGCTGAAAAAGGAGTAGATAACAAAACATAGCTTCTCAAATAAGTTTGTCTTTGCATATTTTGAACCTAATTGTGTTCGTGAAGGAAAAGACAGAGGTAGAGAAGGGTCATCAGCTCTTTGTAGACAAGAAAGAAGAGCACTCATGAGAGAGTAACCATCACCAAGTGCATGATTAAGTTTGAATATTATGGTGCAAGCAGCATTGGTTGTTGGATAATTGATAATATGAATTTCCCAAAGTGGTTTATCTTGTGGTGTTCTTCCATTTAGAATACTTGTTACATAGTTACTAACATATTTGTCATATAATTCACATGATGATGTTTTTATGGTTTCAAGAAATATGGGAATCTTTAAGTGTTCTTCAGGCTTCACTTCAACCTTTTGCCATCTCATCTTACCATCTTCGTACGTCTTTTACCTGTGCAAATTAATTGAGCCGTGAATAAAAATAATTAATGATAATAAAAGGTCAATTTTGATTATTGAGGATTATATTAATCAATAGAAATTGACTAGCCTTAATGCCTTATACTAGTATTAATTAAAATTTGGTAGGTAAAATGTAATGTAATTAATGAAGTATGGAAGAAATATATAGAACCATAGTAGAGGAGAAACGTGGGTTGATAGGGATGAAGACATCTTTGAGCAAAGGTATAGTTAGTGAATTATCAAATGGAATAGCTAATTCCAGAAAGCCAAAAACATATGAACACATCACAGAGCTGTTGAAATATTGTCCATGTGGACTCACTGGCTCTTGAACTTCTTCATAGAATTTGTCCATTATGCTGTGGTGTGTAAGAGAGATTTGATGCAACACTTCAACTAGACACTTAGCTACCAGAAGCCCAAGGTGGCACCATGATTTATACTATACAAGTTGCAATTATTACAGTTGTATATAGTTGGTACCTTTGATTTTGATTGATACATAAAATGGTGTGTGAGTGGTTATTCACACATGTGATATATATAAACTAAATGTTGAATATATAAGATATGTGAGTATAAGGAAAACTAGTTTTAGCGCAATTATTATTGCCGCAATAATTATTACCGATAAAACTTTTACCGGTAACTACTTAAGCTAAATAAAAATCGTAGCGTTAAAATCAAATGTCTAACTCAACAATCTGCAATGAAACACTCTGCAGTTACATGTTTGAACTAAAAAACTCTCACAATTTGTGAAGTATACTTATGAAAGTGATAGAAGCCACCATGATTGTGCTTGGTGGATCCTCACCGGAACTAGCATGTTATTGCTACAAAGAACGGAGACGAAACAAGAAAGAGAAAAAATGTTAGACTCTCAGGTTTTTTTTTTTTAGAAATACTAAAAAAGTGCCCTAAATAAAAAGTTTAAAATTAAATTTTTATCTTGAAATTTGTGTATTCAACACAATAAAACATAAAAAAAACAATTTTTTTCTATTTAAAAGTTATCAATTGTTTTCATTTTTAAATCTTTAACAAATTCCATTAAAGCACTTGTTAGCAAATTTTTTTTTTTTTTTATAAATGAGTGTAAACAGTAAAAACTATATGAAACTCTATATATGTCACTCCACTAACTTTTTTTTGTACTGTTTAAGTTTTACGGGCAATAATAATTGCCACCACACACACACACACACACACATATATATATATATATATATATTTGTAATTGCTATTATTTAATTGCCACAAATATTAGATGAAATGCCAGCAATTAGGTTGTTGCCACTAAATTGTTGCCAGGAAAAGTCAAAGTTGGTGTAGGGAAACCACTACTAAAAAAACAAGTTTTAGCGACGGAAGGAATCCGACGCAAAATGGGCAAAATTCCGTCGCTAACCCTTTTCCGACGGATTTTGCGACGCATGCGAATTCTGTGGCAAAAGTAGGCGTCGGAAACCATTAGCGACGGATAACATAGTCCATCACAAGTTGCGACGGCTTTCCGACAGTCGCAAAACACAAAAAATCCGTCGCTAAACCTCACATACAACAGAGATTTAAAACACCAATTTCCGCAGCAAAGTAGCGACGAAAGTAAAAACCCGTCACAAATTTATGAGGGGAAAAACCGTTACAATAATTTGTGAGGGATTATCTCCGTCGCTAAATTTCTGGGAATTTGTATAGCGTTGCAACGAAGCTGACGCTAATTGGCTTGGAAAATTTATTGCTACGGTTTAACTTCCGTCGCTAATGGCAATTTTTTTTTTTTAATAAATTTAGGAAATTACCCAATTCTTCCTCTAAATACTTTTGTGATATTACTTAATTTTTTTGAAGTTTAGGAAATTACCACAAATATCAAAACATTTCGTAAAACAAAATCCATAGAAATCACACTAATTTTTTGCATCAAAATATATTGAAATTATTACTAATATAATATTATAACATTGTACTTGAAATTAAAAGTTATAATCAAATTCTCAAAATAATATAAAAAATAATCAAGATGGACTCAGAGGTGGATCCCAACTTGAAGGATGAGGTCGATATGGAGGTAGATGTGAATGGCCTTGTGAAAAAGACTCCATAAATTTTTAAAACTGCTCTCGATGCAAACGTGACTCCTCCTCTGACTGCTCTCTAAGTAAACGTGACTCCTCCTGTGATGCACGAATCAACTCCTCATGAGTCTTCAACTACTCCTTGAGTGCCATGTTTTCAGCTGACATTTTAGAAATTACAGTCCTCATATGCTCATATTCAGATGGTGAGATGCCGTCAGATGATCTGGATGAGGAAGGCTTGTATTTTCCTGCCTCTGGTCCCAAACCATATATGCGTCCCTTCTTGTCAACTCCTCCAACTACGTCTAAGAAGATGATGTTGTCTGACTGATGGTCATTAGACACATCATCCCCATCTGTTTGCTGTGAGTTCCTTTCAAAAATCCGTCTTTCATATTCATCCTACAAAATTAGAGTTCGTCTTAATTCTTAACATACAAAAAAATGAAATTAAATTTACTACAATTACCTTAATTAAAATCATGTCTAAACCAACCAACAACAACTTAAGCAAATTAAAACTAGCTTTTAGGTAATAACTAAGATTATCATGTTCAGATGTCAGAACCTGATGAACAATAGTAAGCATGCATAACATTCAAAACTATAGCACAACAGCAGGTAACAGACAACAATATACATGATTAGGAAATAATTATACTGTTTTATGTTTATTTGACAAAAGGCTAGAAATAATAATCTCATCAAGTTGTAACTTACCGCAACCATCTGAGATTTGGAGGATACCCACTTTGATGGATCACCTTTCATTTTGTGTGTCTTTTGAAATACCTCCCAACAGCTTGGAGCCATGTTTGAGTCAGTTGTCTATAGTACAAGATAATTATATTAGTATTATTATATATTTTAAATTACAATGCTTTACCTACAAATATAAATTGTTAACTTACTAATCTTTTAGAATGTTCAGTTGTTGGAATTGACCCACAAGTGTGCATTGGACCATCAAAGGATCTTCTATTTTGCTTATTAACTTCTGCATTGTCTTTCCATTTACTATCTTCCCAATTTTGTTCCAACTTTTCACGCAATTCAACAGGGATCTATTCCCCTTTGTCTATTCCTTTTCGTACCCGATGCATTGTATTTCGGGTAATGAATTAAATGTCACATTATCAGCATATCAATAGCAACTAGAAATTTTCAACGAAGATTTGTTTCATTGCGAATCAGTGATGTAGAAACAATTAACATTTCCCAACTCGCCTAAACTTTTCAAAAAAAAAATATAACATTATTCAAACCATGGTGTTAAGCAGATCCAAAAGAAATGGAAACAAGGCCAAGAAAAAGAAAGCTTACTGTAAGGAGTGCCTCTCTTTCATGAGGAATCACATAAGTTAGAAAGTTATTGTTCTCCTCTTTTGGTACTATATCTAAACGCTGCAAAAATATTTCAGAGGTCAAAAACCAATCTTTTATTTGTCATGAAAAGATTTTAAAACATCACAAATATTCATCTTACATTCTTAAAGAATTGCTTCACATCTTCATGATGTCTTGTAGATATTGCATCACCATTTTCAGGAATCTGTTCATTATTGTTCATTCATATACTCATAAATCACCCTCCATCGATTTTTCAAAGGTGAAGTGCCAAAAAAGTTGTACAGCAGTACATCCTGTAAAAGAACACAGATTACCATTAAAAGAAATAAACATAATATTCAAAGAAGAAGCATCTCCTACAACCAAAGTGAAGGGACGGAAAGATGCCACATAATGGTCACTGCTTTGTTGTTCAAATCCTAATTATATAATCTTTCAAAGAGCTAAAGCAGGGATGGTTATGCATTGGTAAACAAACCTTTCAAAGTTAAATAAAGCATATGACCCTTTCTTAATACCTAAACCACCAACAAAATATCCTGCATTTCTAATTCATTTCTCAAATTGATTGCTCAGAATAAGTTCCCACATGTGTACTCATACTGACAAAAACAAGAATGCATATTTGAGACAGCAAAATTCAAACAATCAGGTTCAGCAACGAAAAAGGTCAAGGAAACTGTTAGGACCCTTTTTTTGAGTAAGAAATAATTCCCATAACAGAACAGTATTGAGTGGTCAAAAGAATGACTAGAACTCTTTATTCAACAGCAGTAAGGAAAGAAAGTACAGAAGATTCTCAAAGGAGCACTCTCCTTTCACACTGGATTAACCAGTCATAAAACTCAATTATAGAGATATAAGAATGAGCAAAAAACAATTAATGTCATAAGCTTTCCAAAATACCTATACAAATGCTTCTATAAAAAAGATAAGTCAAACTAAGCTATTATAAAAGTGAAATGATAAATAGTATTTTGAATCATATTATACTATAAAAGTAGGTTCTATAAATTTGACCAATACATCAAATTGATTCCTATCATTACTTGTGTTAGAGGCTGAAAACTGAATCACCATGTATGAAGTCATAAGTTCGTGGGTAAGTGGACATGGCTTCACACCTGATACTAGACAAAAGTAGTAAGTAATCATTTTTACCTACCACATGCTTAGGACAAATGTTTGCCTTAAATTTCACTTTTCATGATACTATATTGGACCATAGAATCTGGAACAACGGTAAAGAACAAAAAATAATGATATAAATCTTTGTGTGTAACAAATAATGTCACAATAATTGAACTATTTTTTCATAAAGCTGCTATTAGTGGTAGGTCCATGACTATTTAAAAAGTTTTAATAAACAAGTTGGATCATATTGATAAACTAATTAGGCATACCAAAAAGCTACTTTTATATTTTAACTCATCTACCAATGTTGCTTGTCATTCACTAAATCACTCAACTTTATTTAATTTTAGAAAACTTGTGTTATTAATGAATTTCAGTGAATGAATGTAGTTTGAATCCTAGCTGAAATAATTCTTGATCGGACTTTATCTATCTTTTGGTTGAATTCTAGGATGGTGGAGGAACAATGTAGAATAGTGCAGAATTACAATTCTTTGCATTTGACAGAAATAGCCACTCTAACTGTAGACCAAGAAACTTCGTCTTCATGTTGCTTTAGACATCCCCACATCACACGGTTTTGCAGCATACATCATCAAATTTGTGTAGCAGCCGTCAAACATTTTAACATACATACAAGTGACCACCAAAGTTCATAGAACCTAATTCCAATCTTAGAAAACAAAACCACTAATTCCAATCATGACAGAGACCGGATACGCCATATAGCCGACCGTAGAGGATATAGGCTCGACAAGATTTTAGTCACTATTATAAGCTCTCAATAAATATATAAAAAATAAGTAATTATGGACTAAATAAGTAATTATGATAACTAAGTATATTAAAAATAAGTAATGGACTAAATAAGTAATTATGATAACTAAGTAATTATGATAACTAAGTATATTAAAAATAAGTAATGGACTAAATAAGTAATTATGATAACTAAGTATATTAAAAATCTATAAATTTTAAATTATTAGTAGCCCAATTTTTTATATTTTATTAGTTACAAGAATGCCTATTTTTTATGTTATTTAGTCTAAATAGGTATTTGTTTACTAGGGGCCTCTTTTTATTATTAGAACCTAGCCTCCAATTCGATCGGATCGGAACGGTCTCATCCTAAAATATACCGGTGTGTCATGCTGACCACCCTTAAAAGTAAATTCATAACAATATGTTGAATTCAACATTTAACAATCAACCACAAAAGTAACATTTTTTTTATAAATAGAAAATTGATGTTACAGTGGCATCGCGAATGTAAAAACTGGAAAATTGTGGGAAAATAGAGCCCACATGATTACAATTTCAAACTATATATCAAGCAAATGAATAAGATTAATATAATTAAATATAGACAACCAACAAATTTAACCACTGATGGTATTGGAACTCATGATAAGAAAACCATTCTACACATGTTCCGCTTAAAAAACCTTCAAAAAAACCAAGGAATTTCTATTCAGAAAAATACCTGTGACATAATTTCATCACCCGGGTCAATAAAAGAATCTGCAAATGAAACCTTTGCAGGCTTATCAACGCCAAACGCAACATCCCTCTTCTGTAGTCTCTTAAAGGCATCCATTGCATCTGAGCGGGAGGAAAATTCCAAGAATGCAAATCCACAGTTTGTTCCTATATCATTAGAATCTTCTACCAAAGTTATATCCTCAACAATTGTAACTCCATAATGCTTCAACTTTTCCTTTAACTGGCACCAGAAGTTCCATTAACAGTCATAAATTCAGAAGAGTTCAGGATAAAATAACTACGAACACAACCCAACAATTGAATGAAGGTGCAAAAAATAGGACCAAAACAACTAGACTTACAGCTTCCTTTGTCCATGTTTTGCGTATGTTTCCCAAATAGAGGGTATCACTGTCCTGACTCGGAGTAACACCACATTGTTTTCCATTAACCTGAAATTGCAGTGATGAAAACAAGTGATTGAATGCAATAAAAATTTTAACTTTAAGCCTACTCTATTATTGAGAAGTCAAAGATTACCACTGGGTTTTTAAGCTCTGCTACAGCTCATTTTGCTTGTTCCACATTTTCAAACCGCAAGAATGCAAATCCCTTGTTCTTTTTTGTCTGAGGATTCATATCAGTATGACCTCAGTCACAACCCCAACTTCACCGAAAACCTTCCTCAGATCATCTTCAGTAGCATCCTTGTCTAGGCCCCCAACAAATACTTCAAATTCTTTCCTCTTTCGCCTCTCCTTCACAACTTCACGATGATCCTCTTCATCCACATCAGCCATCTCCGCACGCTCACGGTCATGCTCCTCATCAGCATGCTCGTCATCCTCTTCTCCCTCAATTTCATCATGACCATCGTCGACTTCTTCCTCACATGAATCACCTTCTTCTCCAACATTTTCTTCCCACTTCCTGTTCAATTTCCTTCTCATCATAGTCAACCCCACCATACTCCTCAGGTTCATACTCAGGATCATTATCCTCCAAATCTAGACGCTCGTCTCTCTCATATTCATCTATAGACTCCTTAACCTCCTCTTCATCTTCTGCAAAAAAATAGTACAGGTTTCAATTGGTCCCAGTCAAAACAGACTTATCTTTCAAACATCTTATCAATATTTGTTAAATAAGTATGTTCCATATTCAATCATTGCACAATGAATTCACATCAATGTTATCAATGGTGGAAAGCCTAAAATCCTTCTTTTGCTATATCCGCCAAAAAACACCATGGCGGTTGTCAAAGAAACTGCCACCGAAATCTGCCACGGCCAATATTTGACAACATCGATCCACATGTTTCCCATTTAAAACCACTTCATGATTGATATCACCAAACATAACACAAAAAACACACAACTGAACCGAAAAATAATTCATACAAAAACAAATTGAAAAATAAACAGCTATATATTATTCACAGCTTATGCAACCTATTCAAATTGCAACAAGCATAATAAAAGAAGCGATAATAGCTTACAAAAAGGATTACTAGCTATAACTTTCCTTCATGTAATGATGAATTATAGATCTATCAAAAAACTATGCTTTCAAAAGCAATATAATGAATTATATCTTTTCCTACAACAAAACAATATAAACTATCACATAACAATAACTACGGTCCAAAAATAACAATTACCGTATTCAAACCGTTAAAATTTCAGAAACCCCAGTAATCCATAAACAATTTAAACAACCCCAAATAAAAAAAATCAATAATTCAATTAAAAAATCCCACTTTTCGCCATAATTTCAATAATTCAATTAAAAATTTTTACCTTTCACTGTAATTTCAAAAATTCAATTAAAAAATCTAACTTTTTGATGTAACTTCAATAATTAAAATAAAAAAACTTACTTTTCTCTGAATTAGCATCTTCTACAGTCTCAGGAGCAATTTGATTCATATCAATAGCTTTATCTTCAACAACAGGATTATCTTCTTCCATCGAAGGCTTTTCCTCAACAACAAGATTCTCTTCTACCTTGATCTCTTCCTCAATCACCGTCTTCTCTTCAACAGGTTCAGATTGCTGCTGTTGATTCTTTGCAGATTTTGCAGTTCCTCTCGATAATCTGCCACCCCTCTTGAACCACTACCTGTCGACCCTCTCTTTGGCATCTTCGGAGGCATTGTTTTTGAAATGAATCGAATCCCTAAATTGGAACGAAAGAGGCTATAACTTTAATCAATCACAATTGATAAATTGAAATGGGCTAAAAAAGGGTTATGGTTTGGGCGAATACCAACATGAATTTACCACCGAGAGGATTCAACGGAAAGGGAAGGATTTGAGATGGTTCCACCATCGAGAGGATTTGAGAGTGATTAAAGTTTGTGGAGTTTGACTTTGATTGAATTAGGTTTAGATTTGAGAGAAAGGATGGAATTGGCTTTAGATTTGAGAGTTCTGGAAGTGTGAGGGAAAGAAAGTGAACGATGTTAAACAAAAATATTTGTTCTAACATAATAAATAAAACAAATTGTTTTAACATAATAAATATAACAAATTGAATTGAAATCATAAAGAGATGACATGTTCTGGTGGTAAATCACTAGTATCTATCTTCATGTCCTTGGTTCAAGTCTTGGCGCGGCCAGGAAAGAGAAATATTTTATGTTTTGGTGAATAAAATTAAAAAAAAAACGCGAATTCGCTTTGTGACGGAATAGAAGTACGTCACTAAGCATAAGGGGAATTCGCGACGGATTATGCGACGAAATATTTAGAGATGGAATCAAACCGTCGCTAATTCCCACACAAAACTTGGTCCTATCAAATTTCTAACAGAATTTGTGACGGATAATTAGCGACGACGGAATCCCTCGCAAAATCCGTCGCTAGTGACCTGTTAACCAAAACCATCACAAAATCCGTCACAATTTGCGACGGAATTTATTCCGTCACAAAATTCCGTCGCAAAAATGGAATTTTCTAGTAGTGAACGCCTATAATTTCAATGTTAAATTTTTTGGATGAAGATGAAATGTTCTATTATTTGGTGGTTTTGGATCATTAATATTTGTTGGAACATTAGTGTTAAATTGAAAGAAAATTGAAAGGTTTGAAGATGAAACACTAAGTAATTGGATTTTGATCTAGTGCGGTGGGAATTGAAAAAATAGACTGTATGGTTCCACATAAAATAGAACACATATTATTAGTGTTTAAGTTGTGGTATTTAATTTTTAAATACCTAGAGTGTGAGAGTAGTGATTATTATTTTTTATTCATGGATATCACTTCACACAATTTTAGTTTAGGTTGGTTGTAATAAGATTGATAATCCAATTGAGTTTGTTATCTTTCCTTCATTCATATCCAATGAGTTTGTTTGTTTCCTCCTCTTTTGTGAGTTTGTTTCTTTTTTATCTTATCCACTATAGTAATTGTTATTGCAATTTTAGCTAAATTAAGTTACAAAGTCTCTATATAAATAGACTCAGTTCAAAAAACACAACAAATATTTCTATTGAGTTGTCGATAACTCTTTTTCTCTTCTCCTCCAGCTTGTGTTAACGAGCTCTTTTTCTTCTCGTTTTTTCCGCCCCTTCTGAATTAAGAGTGTTCTTAAGACCATTGTCCCTTCAGGTAAAATGTCCATTCAAAATTAAGAATGGTCAAAAGAGCATAGTGTCTTCGATAATATATGTCCTTCAGAATAAAAAGTATTTTTAAGATCATAATCCCTTTTCAGGAATGATGTCCCTTCGAAAAGATGAATGATCTTAAAAGTAAAGTCCCTTTTGGTATTTTCTTCCCTTGGAGAAGTTAGAGCTTAGAATGGTGATAACACCATATTTGAGTGGTCATAGTACCATAGTTGGAGAAGTTAAAAGTTAGAATGGTTGTAACACCATATTTGAGTGGTATTAGTACCATAATAGAATGGTCACAGTACAATATTATAGCAGTTTCAATATTAAACTTGAGTGGCCTTAATAAGCCATATTTGTGAGTGTAATTCTCGAACGGTTAGCTACAGTGCAGAAGTTAATCGCATGATTGTCGTTGAACTTGTTTTTATCTTGGAGGCGGAGTGATTGATGGTCTGTCTTGTATAATTTTGGACAGTGCCACGAAATGTGTTAAAGAGAGTGACCTAGTCATGACTCAACCTAGTAACAACATCCATAGATGAAAATTCTCTTTCAAAAATAGACTTTGAAAATCCTAATATAAGAGTTTGGAAATCTAAATCCAACAATTTTAAGATAGAACAATTGCAATTCCAACAACATTATAATATATTGTCTTCGGCATTCTTTGGACTCTTTAATAGGTGGTATTTTGATGGAAAGATTCATACTTTAAGAAGATTTATAAGAGAAATACACATATTTTTTAGATGGAGACGTGGCTATGAAGCCTAGATACGTAGTACGGGTGCGGGTACGATACGAAACGGGTGCGTGGATACGTGAAATTTTAAAATTTAGGATACGATATGGCTAAGATACGTTAACAAAATATTTATATTAAAATTTATGTGCATGTAAAATACTTGAAAAAAATAAGCATTGATTACTCTTCAATAATATATAATCATAAAAGTCACAATTTACAAAAAATAATACATGTGATCAAAATAAAAAATGAAACATTTTTCGTATAAATCATATTCTATTTTCATTCATATGTTAGAATATCAACAAATGCATCAATAAAAGAACTCAAAAAAAAAGTTTGTTTAATGTTGATTGATTGAATCTCCTCTCTCTCGTTACTTTCATCCACCAAAAACATAATTTTTGATTGGTTAATCAAAAAATAATTATAATGATTCATATCTTAAATTGAATCATATACATCTCCATTGAATTTTCACAACATAGTCTCACTTTTTAACCCTTCATTTTTTTCAGGATACGTCTCTGTGAAATATCTAATAAGTATATGTGTGTATCTGTCGAGTATCTTATAAGTATCTGAAAAAATATATATTTTAAATTAAAATAATTAATTCTGACACTCCGTGGGTACGTATCCGAGAGTATCCGTGGAGTATTGATATCCGATACGTATCCGATACGAATATGTCTCCATTTTAGAGTATCCGTGCTTCATAAAGACATGGTGTCTTTCTTTTTTTAGATATCGATGATTAAATAACTAAATTTATTTCAAATAAATTTTTATATATCAATTAGTGGTGAAGAATTACTTTTGCTGCATTCTCTTCGAAGAAAACACCATCAGGCTCGAGTTTTGATGTCTACTGCCCTTACCTTTTAGTGCAGTGGCTAGCTCATGCCTCATAGTGCATAATGCTAAAAGTGACACCGATTAACTCCATTACCTCACTTGTATCCTTTTTTTATATTTAGACGGGGAATGAATTCTCACAATTTTTCTCAATTGTTATATTTTAAATTCTGACATGCACCAATCAAATTTATGGCCTTTGCCTTTTAGTGCTGTGGCTAGTTCATAATGCATTATGCTAAAAGTGCCACTAATTAACTCCATTACCTCACTATATACATTTCTATATTTAGATGAGGAATGAATTCTTGCAATTTTTCTCACAATTTTTTCCAAATTTATGGCCAGCAAACACCTACTTCGTTTTTTTGTTTTCCACATCTCATGTACAATTAAACTACACAACTACCATTTATCCCTCCTGCGTTGTCATCAATAGTTAGTCATATACAAATTCACATTGGGGTTTTGGCAAACTCAAGATGATAGTAAACATGCACTTAGTATATCTTTAATATCACGGTAGGTTGGTAGTGTGTACCACCGCGGTGATTTTGTAGAAATTACAGTGTTTGTTATCATAATGTGAATGCTAGAGGTTGGGTAGTTTAACTGGTTTGAGCTAAAAAGTTAGAGATTCTGAGTTTAAACTCAAACAAAAGAGAAAAATTAATCTAACAAATAATTACTAACATTTGCAATTAAAAAAACACGGTATAGTTGCCTTAAAATTACAGATTTAGTATTGAAGCATTTGTCCAAATATATGTTTTGTAACTTCTACAAAACTATGACGACTCTCGGTGGTTCCTACAAACCTACATCGACACCAAATTACATGCACCATGTCATATTTCCTCCGTCTGAATTACAAATCACTTTACAAAAATATAAATATGTTGTAAATTATAAGTCATTTTACAATATTTATAAAACATTTATGTTTCTTTTTCTATCATTTCATCTACTTTTTATTACTCTTTTTTTTTTCAATTTTTATAAATTTTTATTATCCGTACCATTAACCAAGGATAATTTGAAATAGTACATTATGTGTGTGTGTAAGTGGTCAAAAATTAAAATATAAATATAAAAATTTTGGTCACGTGCAGGTCATGAACAACTTCAAGAGTATTCCTCAAACCCAAAAATATTTAAAAGAAACTTGTTTTTACACTTTTTTTTTACATTAACACCGTGTGTGTCGAGAAAAGATCAAATTAAAAACGAAAATCTATACTATTCTACTGTCTTAAAAAAAATTCACTAAAAGAGCATCCAATCTATCCTAAAGCTACAAGGCTTAAATATAAACTAAACCAATCGTAAAAGATTTAAGCTCATTCTAAAATTGAAAACTGGTCCTAATAAAAGAAGCAAATTTAACCTAAAAAATTGTAAAATAAATTTGATTAAAGTAAATCTTATCTAAAGATATATCTAATCTAAAACTGAAAAAATAAAAAGATAAATTTTGCCAATTACCTCGTTGAAAATCAACAATCCCTAGTAATAGCGGCAAAAACTTGATGACTAATTTGGTAAATGCACCAAACCATTTTCAAATAATAAAGTAGTAAGTAAAATAGTCTCCATTGATATTGTTGTTTCAACTAGGCAACTAGCTTAGCTTATTAAAACAATAAATAAAAAGCAATTAAAATGGGGGAGTTTACAAACACTACTAAAAAAGTAAAAATTAGTGAGGGAAATTTAGAGAGGGAAACGTGAAATCCCTCTCTAATTCCATCACTAAATTTTGTGACCAAGAAATTTGTGAGGAATTTTATTTTTTTCGTCACTAATTTCCCTCCCTAATTTTACTTTTTCTAGTAGTTACGTTTGATTTGATTGCGCAAAGCGGTTGAGTTGATTGCAGGAAATTAAATGGTTTTGATTGCAGGTTTTACTGGTGATTAGGATTTTTTTAATCTGCTATATTTCCTTGTTAGATTAACACAAACAATTATCGGTTATGAGATAAGAGTTCTATTTAAGCGGTTAGTTTTTGGGAGCTAAGGTCGCTCCATATGTCAATTTGCTCATGCTGATCACCTTAAGGTCATGCATGTGATACAGGTACAAGGCCATCAAGCCTATAGGGATCCATATTCGATCAGATAGTTATTAAGGTGGGGACTTACTCTTCTTCAAAAAGGTGGGGACTTACTCTCTCACAGATAATTGAAACATAAACAAAGCTGGTATTTCTAAATTGTCATCTAAAGGAGCCATCTAAGCCTATGAATCTTAGAAGTTCGTCACATACCCTTACTTGTCTTAGTAGATTAAATGAATAGACCTAAACCTATCTTACTAAGGGGAAATAATAAAGTTTATATACAACATTTAGAAAGTTGAACATAAATATCTTCTTCAAATGCATATTTTTATGTTCATTCAGAATAACTAGGTATGTCAGACTCCCTAGAGTTCATGAAAGCATTAAGACCTTTGCATATAAAAATTAAATAGATCTCAAAACATAAATGAATAATGAGTTGAATTAATTTGATCCAACACAAATAGAGGATCATCTTAGAACGTAACCCTAACCAATTAGGGTTTAGTTACTCATGTTAACTAAAAACAAATTAAAAAATAAAATAAAACATACTCTAAGAACCGAGTTGAGTTTGGGTTAAAAAACTGGGCTTTTCTCCAAACCTGCAGTTGTTTTTTCCCGATCACGTATGCGTCTCGCATGTGCGTGTTGAAAACAGTGTTTTTCAACTTTGTTTCGCACATCCAGGGCGCGTGGCGATACACCCGTGGTCTATGCTTTTAAGTGTTTTGGTCTTTTTCTTCGTCTTTTTGAGTGTTTTTTTTCTCATGTTAACTAAAAACAAATTGAAAATAAAATAAAACATACTCGAAGAACCTAGTTGAGTTTGAGTTAAAAAACTGGGCTTTTCTCCAACCCTGCAGAGAAAAAACAACATTTAGTTGTTTTTTCCCGGTCTCGTATGCATCCCACGTGTGAGTGTTGAAAACAGTGTTTTTCAACTTTGTTTCGCACATCCAGGGCGCGTGGCGGTACACCTGTGGTTTATGCTTTTAATGTGTTTTGGTCTTTTTCTTCGTCTTTTTGAGTGTTTTTTTCTCTCCAAACTTGTCTTGAGACTTGAGACAAAATTTCCTGAATTTGTAATGTCATCAGAGACCTCTTGAATCTTCATTCAATATTTTAACAATTCTTCATGAGGTGTCTTGCTTTGTCAAATTACATGATTTTTCAATAGAATACCTATGAAACACCTAAAAATTACTTGGTTTAGGGAAGAACTTGTATTACATTACTCGTTATGAAAACATTACAGGACGTTCCTTAAACCATAAACAAGTTATCTAAAACTCATCTCATTTGAGTCAAACCACTACTAAAATGAGTAAAAAATATGCTTAAAATAGCGGTGACATATCATCGTATTATAAAAACATTGCATCATATTTCAACAAAAACGTATAGGCCCCAAAAAAAAATAGGCATGTTGAATTGGCAGCAACAAGAGCCCCCACATGCACTACTAACCTATCACGAATCGACAACAAAGGGCTAATATGAGGTGGCCATCAATGCATTTTCGTGGTCAAAACAATGCAATTACACCTTTGATACCCTTGCACAAAACACATAAGGGGACACCAATTTAAGGTGACAACTTGGGTACCCATCAATAAAAGGTAGGTAACACAATCTATACTGAGTTGACACCAATCAAAGTTATTTGTTTGTTTTCTATTATTTTTAATGTTATATAAATACATTGTTTTGATTGGGCCAACTCAACATGGGTAGTATTACCCACCTTTTATTGATGGGTAAACAAGAATTTCCCCCAATTTAATATTCCCACCCGGACACTGCACCAAGGTTCTCTAGTAGGCATGACAACGTATAAAAGTGTTTTGTCATCATTTGAACTAGTTTTTAAGGTGAGATTCAAGCTCATTTAACATAGTATCATAGTCAGGATAAATATTGTAATATGGAAAACCTATACTATATTGAAGTTGTAAAATATCACATTTATCAAGTTTTCGGACTTTTGGATATATAAATGTGTTTGCTTAGACACTCACATCATTTGAGCTAGCTAATTTCTAAACGAGATCCAAACTTATTTAAGATCAAGTCATCAACAATAGTCATACCGGATAAAATGCGTCTCACACCAGCACATGCGAGTGCTTTGATGCTACCACATCAGGCTTAACTTTAAAATCAATTATCATCAACAAATCTAGCGACACACTTTCCCTCCATACAAACCAGACTCTAGATATATAATTATTGATATATATATATGCTCTGTCTGAAAGAACTACTCCCCAAGCTCATGGCCACACAGTTACACCCTGCAGATCACGTACATACGAAGTTCCATATGATGTGTCCCGTATTAAAAGAGCGAAAGTCCCGTATAATGGTAATCTAACTCGGAAGAAATCCAATCAATTTTTCCGAAGTACTCTCTTCATTCCTTTTTATAGAAGTAGTTTACAAAAATCACGTGTATTAAGAAAAGTTGTTGACGTAATAAAGTTGTCTCAAATGTGTGTGACTATTACTAAATTACCCTTAATTAAATATATATTTAATGTTAACTTTTCATATATCAAGACAAATTGATAGTATTAATAAGGGGTATATTTGAAAAAAAAAAAAATAAATACATCTAGAAATTTGTATATAATCTTATATTTAAGAACAATTTTTTTTTGTAAATTACTCTTATAAATAGGGAAGGAGGGAGTAGATGTTATTATTCACAAGTTATGGGGTGGAGTAGTGTCGGTGATATTGTTCACTAGCTAAGTTTTGAAGTAGGTGATAATAATCAATTAATAATACGATGAAAATAATACATCCCTTTTTTCTTAAAATTAATGCCATTTAACCTTTTTGAAGTATATGAAAATAAGAAATAATATCTCCATCGCTATTTATAAAACTATTTTGACAAAATTACATAAATTAAAAAAAGTTGGATTTGTATTAAATTTGTTTGTAATTATTAATGTTTTTATAATTTTATCTTTTAAGAGAGAATTAGTTTATGTTTTCAACATGCTATTCATTGTTTATTGAAGAAAAATGTGTATAATAAATAAGGATATGTAGGTAAAGAAATATTTAATGTAGTTGAAAATAGCAAAGATACCTTATAAAAAGCGACACAAAAAATTCTCAAAAGGGCCTTATAATTAGGGACAGAAGTAGTATTTAATTATTTTTTTATTAAAAAATAAGTTATTCTTTCATTTAAATCTGTAAATTACATTGAGAATAACACAAATTTCGTGTCGTTAAAACTGAATAACACAAAAATGACAAAATTAAAGTGATCGACATACCCATGTTTTCATATTTGTAGCATTGATGCCCAAGTCTATCATTAGTTAAAGAAAATTGCTCTTCTCCCACACAAAATTGCTCACTCTCAAACAAACTGACCAAAATACCCCCAGCGTGACTTAAGTCACGTTCGGTATATACCAATGTGAGTTAAGTCACGCTCGGTATATACCAACGTGAGTTAAGTCACGTTGGTACAACGCCAACGTGACTTAAGTCACATTTGTTTTATGTAAGTTATGTATTCACCAATTTTGCACAAAAATAATATTTTTTAAGACCCCAAACATACAACATGTTATGTTCATTTTTTAAAAGCATGTCATGTCTTAGAAACAACAATAACAACAATTCCTTCATGATCCAAAATAAATCATAACTAAAAATACACACAAGTACGCGTAATAAATTCCAAAATTAATAGAATAAGACAAATTTATTTCGTTATAATTTCATCTCCATTCAAATTTATTTTGCAAATCTATTTCAAAACTCAATAGAATGAAGAGAACACAACACTGTATTCTACTGAATCAACTATATGGGTTATCACATCGAATTCATTCATATATGATGATTTAACTCAAGTAGGTCATAACCCTACCTGACTTAACTCACGTAGGTTATAATCATACTTGACTTAACTCACGTAAGTTACAACCCAACGTGACTTAACTCACGTAGGTTATAACCCAACGTGACTTAACTCACGTTCAACGTGTCTTAACTCACGTTGAACGTGACTTAACTCACGTAGGTTATAACCCAATGCGACTTAACTCACGTTCAACGTGAGTTAAGACACGTTGAACGTGAGTTAAGTCCCGTTGGGTTATAACCTACGTGAGTTAAGTCACGTTCAACGTGAGTTAAGACACGTTGAACGTGAGTTAAGTCACGTTGGGTTATAACCTACGTGACTTAACTCACGTTAGTTATACCAAACGTGAGTTAACTCACATTGGGGGTATTTTGGTAAGTTCACGTGGGAATGAACAATTTTATATGGGAGAAGAGCAATTTTCTTAGTTAAATCTATAATAATTTAAAATGGCGGTTACTTACGTTTATTTTGTCTTTAAATAACAGTTCTCACAAGGGTATAGACTTCTGCAGTCTACTCCTAAACCAAAAATAAATCCAAAGAGTCTAAAATATTAAGTATGTATTTCATGCTTTTTAAATTCTTTTAACATTCTATAGTTTTTTAACACTTGAGCAGCAATATAATTCCTGTCGAAATTTCAATTAAAGCAGTTTTTTTCATTTATGTTAACTTGCAAATTTACTTCAAAGTCTATTCTTTTTTTAAGAAGCTAAACTAACCTATCTAAATTGACACGAAAAAATTAAACCCGAGACTTTGAGAAACACACTATAAGGTCTCAAGTCAACATCACTAAACCAATCCAAATGAGTTTACTTTAAAGTCTTACTTTATGCACTTTGATTCAAAGCACTTTGAAATTTGAGCATTTTAAATTCAATCAATTTTACTTTTAAGCTTCTTTAACTTAACTCTCCCATTTACATTTAAGTTATTCAATTTGAATTATTTGGCAATCACTTCTTTTCAACCAATTTCACCCTTAAAAAACATAATTTGTTTCAGAGACATTTTCAAAATTGTCATATACACGTGAGTCTACTTATTAATTTGTTTGGACTCTTGCAGCCACGGTGACTTGAGATTTATTTGTGTTTTAGATTTGGTTAACTTTTCTTAGACAAAAAATCATCGTAAACAGATTGATGTTTCCAATCAAAATCTTCCAATTTTTTTATTTTAGGGGCAAAATCTTCCATTTATTATTTCAAAAAATGAGATACAATTTATAGAGCTCTTGATCCCATGAACTCAAAATAACACCTAATCTTAATTCATATAAAACAAATAAATTTACTATTTTTCTAATAAGAAAGCACTACCTAACACTACAAGATTTTTGCTTTTGACTAATGAAATTAAACCTTCGTTAATGCAAAAAATCTTTCACTAATACTTATTACTGACGGATTGGTAACAAAATAAATCCCTCACCAAATAAAAACCACAGCAAGAATTTAAGATGACAATCCTTGTTTCTCTGAAATTATTCAAGTTACCAGAACGTGACCAGTTCTTACCATTCCTTCATTGTCGTAAGCTTTCCATTTTTTCCTTGGATCTTAATAGTATGCAGTCAGAGTCCATTACCGCACAGTCAGCCAAATAAAAATAACAAGATCCATATGTTGTTGAGCGTCTCACATAAAAATAACAATATCAGCTTTTCTTCTTCTTGTTAGACTCATTCCGAGAGTAAAAACACAAACTTTTGTATTTTTTTTGAACTATACAAATACAAAATTTGCATGATCACGACGGTTATAGTCTGCACCATTTATATATGTCATAATTAAACAACCTTAATCCAATGATATAATTTTTTTATAATAATCTAATGACATTACTAAGGGTAAATATATTTTTGATTTTGATCATTATAATTTTTTTTATGTCTTTATTTTACAAAAATAGTGTATATCTCATCAGATCTATATTGTGCGTAAGCACAAGTCCATTACCGCACACAATAAGCCATGTCAAGATAAGAGGGTTAATACGTCGTTAGGAGTGGGAATAAGTTAGAACGTTTGTCAGGGGATTATAGTCCGACCTACTTAAAGTTCGGCTCGGTATAACTCGTTTATTAAATAAGTTAGGATCTAGCATTTTAAAAGTCAGGCTAAGACTTATAAAAAAATCTACTAGGCCTATCAGGTCAGCCCGTATATGGTTCCTTCAATCAATACCACAATTTATTTATTTATTTTGCAATTTGGGATTTATAATGAATTACAAAACTCTTGGTATTACTCTCTTATTTCAATTTCAATTAATACACAAAGTTTAGGGTATTACCCTCTTAATCTCTTACTATTGTCATTCTTATCTTATTCTAAATTACAAAGTACGAAACCCTATTGTCAACAAAAATAAAAGACAGCGGATCAAATATATGCAATACACACTTATTAGCCTCTACAAAATGGATGTACAAGGTCTACAAAATTTTATTGGGATATACATGCAATATATGCTTATAATTAAAGTGAGAAAAAATGGATGTACATGTTTTTCAAAATTTTATTGACCTATTAGCCTTTTAAGAAAGAGCACTACTATTGACCGTGATAGATTTTATCAAGAATTTTTCACGAACATGTTTTAGCCAGTTAGAATTGTTCTTGACCGGAAATCAAAGAAGGCAATGGATATAATTTAGAAAAGGTATTAAGTAGGGCCGATAATGAACCGAGTTAACTCGATTAAAGTTTGGAATTCGATTCGATAATTAATTCGTTGAACTTGGTTCATGAATCAAATGAGTTGATCTTAAGTTAAAAATTAAGTTCGTTAAATAAATGTTCAGACAGGTTCAGCTCATTTAAAAGATTAACTCATTTTATAGCTAAAAGATCAACTATCTTTTATTAAGTTCGTTAAATAAAAGACAGGTTCAACTCATTTTTTTAGCTTGGTTCATTTTTTAACTTGTATAATTGCTTAATACGGTCGGGAAATTTTCGAGATAACATGCTTCGCTGCAACTATCATTTCCCTTTAAGAAATATATGCTTATTAGACTTTTTATAAATAGATCAAATGTTATATTAAATTTTTTAGTACAAATTAGACTTTTAGACAGATTAATAGATCAGACCAGACTTTTAAAAATATCATACCAGACTTAAAATAAAGTCTTTGACAGGCTAACATGTCAAACATAGACTTTAATTAGTTTTTTCAACTAGGTCTGACTTATTTAAGTAAAGTCCGACTCAGTCTGACTTATTTCCTCCCTGGTATGTGGTTGAACGTCACTGCACAATATCCGTGATTATTTTTCTAATTAGCCATGTCAAGATAAGAGGGATGTACATGTTTTTCAAAATTTTATTGACCTAATGCCTTTTAAGAAAGAGCACTGCTATTGACCGCGACAAATTTTATCAAGAATTTTTCACGAACATGTTTTAGCCAATTAGAATCGTTCTTGACCAGATATCAAGGAAGGCAATGGATATAATTTAGAAAAGGTACTAAGTAGGGCTGATAATGAATCGAGTTAACTCGATTAAAGTTCGGAATTCGACTCGACAATTAATTCGTTGAACTTGGTTCATGAACCAAATGAGTTGATCTTGAGTTAAAAATTAAGTTCGTTAAATAAATGTTCATACAGGTTCAACTCATTTAAAAGATTAACTCATTTTATAGCTAAAAGATCAACTATCTTTTATTAAGTTCATTAAATAACACTACTACAAAACTACCCTTTTAATAGCGTTTTATTTTGCCTTTAATAGCGTTTCTCAAGTGCTATTAAATCCCCCACGATTAACGGTAAAATCCCATAATACCGCTTTTAAAAACGCTATAAAAAGACCATGTTTTAATTGCATTTATTCAAAAGCGCTAATATAAGCTGCTTTTTGTGCTATAAAACATGTTTTTTTTAATACAGGGTTTATTAGCGTTTTTCCTAAAGCGCTATCTTAGATGCATGCCTATAATAGCTTCCGACAGAAAGCGCTATCGTAGACTCCTATTTTAAAAAAAAATTATATTTTAGAGCAAAATAAGGAATTTAATTAATCATAAAAAACATTATTATATAAGCAATTTTTGACAAAACATTATTATATATGTAATTTACATATATTCACTAAAAAAACCTATCAACAAAATACACCTCAAATTCCAATCAATCCTATCTATGATTTACCCTTAACACGTTAACAAATATCAAATGACAACGTTAAAGATCAATAATTTCTTTATCAACTTTCGTCATAAGCTTCTTCACACAATTGTCCAGTCTCCTGTGTCATGGAAGAAAACAAATTATAGACCGCTCATACTCGCTTTTTTTTTTTTTACAATTCAATAAAAATCAAACACACATAATCTTAAAACCTTAATCACAATACACAAATGTGCAGTGCTTGAAGTATCATTCACTTTTACTTATATGCACAATATCAACCATATAAGTATATAACTAGTTCAATTTGAGAACATAAGCACAAACAGTTTGGTCATGCTAAAAGCCTAACTCATAAGTGTCACTACAAGGATTGTTAACAAAATCTTCAACCATCTTATATAAACTATTATAATCTAACACATCTCTAATCACTAGTACAAAAAACACTTATTAACACAGGGATTTTAAGTGGGTTGCTATCCACCTGACTTAAAAACATAGGCGCTAAATATTAAGTGGGTTTACCCCATTTAAAAAGTATGTGCCAAACGAAATTTGATGAGGGCAGCTATCCACCTGACTTAAAGACATAGGCGGAGCGGAAGTTTTTTACTTCAATACTTTTTAAATGGGTTTACCCAATTTAAAAAGTATTTATAAAAATTAAGCTACCTTATCTACTAGCTTCTCAGATTTCTCTATCTCTTCTTTCCCATATTTCTTTTTCTCTTTCTTCACAATTCTCTCACCTAGCTCTTCCATTCACTCACCAGATCTGTACGATTATATATGGTGATGATGATGATCTTGAGGAGGTTGTCGATAATCCAATTAATCATTGCACCAAATTTTTAGCATGGTTTGATGCCAACAAACAATTCCCGGACGCAAGAAGTCTAACATACAGTGAATTCCCTGGAAAATTTGTTTGGGATGCAAAGAAGCATAAACGGAATCCAAGGAAAAGAGGGTTTGCAGTTGGAAGAATTCATTTTGTTCCTCCTGAGTCTGGTGAGATGTTTTACCTGCGAACTTTGTTGAATTATGTGAAGGGTCCCACATCATTTGCTGAAATAAAAACGGTTGACGGTCATACAAAGAACACATTTAAGGAGGCCTGTTATGCTCTAGGATTGCTGGAGGATGATAAGGAATTTATAGATGCAATTGTCGAAGCAAGCCGTTGGGGTACAGGGAACTTTTTGCGACGTTTGTTTGTCATGTTGGTGTCAAAGCAAATAAATCGGTCAGCTGTTGTTTGGAATGGCACATGGGAACATTTAAGCGATGATATCCTGCACAGACAGCGGCGGCTATTGCAATTTGACGGTAAATATTAGTAGACTATGAGACTTGATTTTTATTATGTCTAGACGTGTAATTCAATTAACGATGTATTGTGTTTAAAATGTAGATTTGGTGTTGACTGTGGATCAATTAAAGGCGTACACCTTGGCTGAGATTGAGATTTGCTTGCAAGGTCATGGGGCTAGCTTGAAGGACTATCCAGAAATGCCTGAACCAGACAGGAATTGGCTCCTGAGATGCATAATAGACTCATTCATGATGAACTCAGTTATAACAGACAATCTTTGAGTGAAGAGCATCGCAGGTTAATGTTAACAATTACTCCTGATCAGAGGAGGATATATGACAAGATCATGAAGAGGGTGGAAGGAAAAAAAAAACCGGGGTCTTTTTTTCCTTTATGGCGATGGAGGAACTGGCAAGACTTATATCTGGAGATCAATGGCAGCTGCCTTAAGGTCGATGGATGAAATTGTTCTTACAGTTGCTTCAAGTGGCATAGCGGTGTTGCTTATTCCTGGAGGTAGAACATCACACTCAAGGTTTGGTATTCCTCTAACTATTCATGAAGCTTCGTCATGTGAGATAACAACAGATAGTGATATGGCAGGGCTAATAGGTAGGGCAAAGTTAATCATATGGGATGAAGCGCCCATGTTGCATAAACATTGCTTTGAAGCTGTTGATCGTGCCCTGAGAGATGTTCTCCGATCTTATAATAATGGAAGATTGGATGTCCCGTTTGGTGGAAAAGTGGTTGTTTTAGGCGGAGATTTTCGGCAAATACTTCCGGTAATACCCAAAGGAACAAGGCAAGATGTGGTTAATGGTACAATAAATTCTTCGTATCTCTGGGACTTTTGTGAAGTTCTTACATTAACTACAAACATGAGACTTTTGTCTGGGAGTTCGGAGTCTGATATTGAAGAAAGGAAAGCATTTTCTGACTGGATTCTGGGAATTGGTGATGGCAGTATTGGGGAAGATAATGACATTGATATCTCAATAGAAGTGCCACCAGATTTGCTCATTCCTAGCTGCGGTGATCCACTTACAGCTATTGTTAACAACACTTATCCTGATCTCTTACACAACATTAGTGACCCATCGTTCTTCCAGGATATGGCGATATTAGCTCCAAAGAATGCAATTGTTGATGCAATCAATGACTATGTGCTTGATTTCATAGCTGGCGGAGAAAAAACTTATCTTAGTTGTGATTCCGCATATAATGCGAACTCAAATGTTAGCGGTTCGGGTGATGTCCATACTCCGGAATTCCTTAACACCATCTCTGCTTCTGGGCTTCCAAATCACAAACTTAGACTAAAGGTAGGTGTTCCGGTCATGTTGTTGCGAAACATTGACCAGACATTAGGACTGTGTAATGGAACACGACTAGTGATTACAAAAATGGGAACATATGTTCTAGAGGCAAAAGTGATATCAGGTAGTCATGTTGGTCATAAGGTTTTCATCCCACGATTGTCATTGGCTCCATCTGACAAGAAAATCCCGTTCAGTTTTCAGCGTCGATAGTTTCCATTGTCTGTTTCATTTGCTATGACCATTAACAAGTGTAACATCCGGCGGTTCACCACACCCCACTCTGGGCTGGCCCCGCCGCGATGTACTCACGACCTTCTCCACCCCCCATGTGGAGTTTTTGCCTTCCGTGGGAATCGAACTCCGTACCTGAGGCTTAAGTACAAGTTCCTTGCATTCCCACTACCAATTGAGCTGTAGTGGGAATGCAAGGAACTTGTACTTAAGCCTCAGGTACGGAGTTCGATTCCCACGGAAGGCAAAAACTCCACATGGGGGGTGGAGAAGGTCGTGAGTACATCGCGGCGGGGCCAGCCCAGAGTGGGGTGTGGTGAGCTGCCGGATGTTACAACAAGAGTCAAGGACAGTCGCTTAATCATGTTGGAATTTATCTCCCACAACCAGTGTTTTCACATGGTCAATTATATGTTGCCATGTCCAGAGTTACTTCGAGAAAAGGGTTAAAGATACTGTTAGTTAATGAAGACGGAAAGGATATAACTGTTACATCTAATGTAGTCTACAAGGAAGTGTTCCAAAATGTTCGATGATTGAGGTTTCATTATATTTGTCATCTTATGTTGTGGTGTAGTTTTAATCTTTTTTTTCACACTGATTTAACTGAATGTCATCCATTTACGTTTAATATTTCGTTATGGTTCTCAGCATTATCCACTTCTATTCCCTAGAGCGAAATAAATCAAATATATGTTATGTTATGAGTTCTGATTGGTCATAAATAACCTGCAAGGCAACTCCATTAAAAAAAAAAAAACTCCCCTAGAAATTACCACAGTGTCCTTCAGTTACAATTAAAATTACCAAAGCCTTTTCTTTTCCTCTTCTCCTTTCTGAACGATAGATGTTTTCACAGAACGCATAAACGGTCTGCAACATTGTCCCCCTTCATCCTTCAATCACCACCACCGCGGCGAATCATACTCTTCCTTCGCCCATCACGGCTGCATCCTTCTGGTGTGGAAACCAGTTCGCCACCGCAGTTAGAGATTTCCGCCTCTCTCTCCATACACCCTAATTGTTGTAAGGTATCATCATCTCTCTTCATCCTCGCGGCTGCAATATGATATGCTTTCCTCCTGTATGTTAATGAATTACGTTTTCAATTTGCTTTCACCCTGAATTTGTACATAACCCAAATCAGAACAAAAGTGCAATATAAAGTGAAATTCGTGTGAAAATTTAAATTGAATGTCATTTGCTTCTATTGTGATTCTGATTTGATTTCAATGTTACACTGTGTTCATTATAAAAACCTTAACCTGTTCTATCCATGATATTATTTTCATCAGTTCCTTCATGAATTTTAAAAGTAACAGGATGATTGAACAATTGTCTTAATATTCATATTTAATGTTTGCACATTGTTGAATTGAAATTGAAACTGATTGAAACTTATAATTTTGTAACTGTAAAAACTTTGTCAACTGCGAAGGGCAGGTTTAACAGGTACTGAACCGAATTGATATTGAACTGAACCAATATATAAAAGTTCTGAACCGATCCATACTTAGAGGAGCGGTTGTTAACCGAACTGTTTTGAAAAAAAAACCAAAACTGAACTTAACCCAAATTGAACAAAAAACAGTGATTGACTCATTTCACTTCAAAATCCAAATCAAACAAAAAATGGATCTCCGATCAGAATTCATTTCACCCTGAACTTTTCCGATCCATCTCCAATCGCGATCCAATTCTCCGATCTGGGGAAAAACTTGAAGTGAAATGGCCGCAGCTTGAACTTCTCCGATCCAATTCTCCGGTCGCGATCCAGTCACAACCCATCTCCTATCTTCGCAGCAGCTCCGTCGCGACCATCTCCGATCTCCGCAACGGCTCCGTCACCTCACCATCTCCTTTGGCGCAGCTTTTGAAGGTAACCTCTTCTTCCTCAACACCCCTTCTTGCCGATTCTCTCTTCCTTCTCTTCGGTAAATTCAATCAACTTGTGTTTATGCTTCACTTATATTTACTTTAGATCTCTGAGTTGATTTTCATTTTTTTTTTCCTATACCTTTGTTATGATTATGTGTGAAATTGTTGAATTTTGATTTGGATTAATGGTTTTTTTCCTTATGGTTCGAAACAGTGCACCATTTTAAAGTACCACTTCGGTTTGGTTCAAATTGTTTTATTATGGTTCGGTTCAGTTCAAACAAACTGAAAAACAGTTCGGTTCAAACACAGTTTTGGGTCTGCATTGAACTTTGCCCATACCTAGTAGGTTAACAACGCAAACAAATTACAAACATAGAAGACTAAATTAAAACAAAAAATAAATAAAAGGATAAATGTGTTATCCCAAAATTTTATTTAATTTTTTTTATTAAGAAAATCCCTAATTCTTCTCAGTCCCGTCCAGTTGCACACCGTTTTTTTTTCCTCACAAAACAGAGAGAATCTCTTCTTCTCTTTCTTCACTTAGCCCGCCGCCACCCCTCTCCGGCGGTCCTCCGTACACCGCTACGCCCACGCAGTTCACCTGTCCAGGTTTGTCTCCTCCTTCTTCCTTCTTCCCTGTTATTTTCAATTGGAACTGGATACAAAGTTTAAATGCATTTTCTTACAGTGGTTTCGCCCTTGATTTGTTTTTAATTTGTGTTTAAACTAAGGTTTGGTTTGGTGTGTTGTAGAATGGGAAAGGGTTTGATATGGGCGACGGCAGAGGATCTGCATAGGAATAGGAGTCGAGTTCTGTCGCTATATCGTCAGATACTGCGAAGCCTCAATTCTCCTTCGTTGCCACTGACCTTCGCTGCAAGACTGTCGAAGAAAGCGGAGGTACGTGCAATGTTTTGGGTGGGTTCTGATGAACGGTCTTTGCATAACATTGCTGACTTAATTGATGCTGCTCAATACTCTCTATCTTTTCTCAAGAAAGGTCAATTTCCTCCTCGTCACATTACCTGAACAACACCTTCCATTTCCCTCATTGCACTTTAGTATGAACTTGGTGCAATCATGATATTTTTTTGGTTGTTTATATGTAAGAAATAATCATATGATATGATTTAAATTTTCATTATTCAAAATGGAACGCAGCTTACATATATATCCTACGAGCCGAATCCAATGTTAGAGTATGTTAAGACTTAAGCCTAACTTCTACCTTATTGTATGCTTATAATAAGATCGATTCCTAGTTAGAATTTAAAATCACGTTGTTTATGTGTTGTTTTGCATTGTAGATAAATAAAAGTTTTTTATTTGTGAGAACAACTAAAGGGTATATTGTTCATAACTTGGTATGGCCGGACTTCCTGTCAAGGAAGAAATCAGCTTCAACCAATGTAAGCTTTGTCCTTGTTGTAATATTATGAACATGGCCTGAAATTCAAGGTTGGTGCTTTAGTTTGGGAACGGTTTGGGGTGCTTATTGAAGCTGTTGACTGAATCAAACAAGGCCAAGTGTGATAGAGTCCAAGATTACATCTCCAAAGTAGATATAGGTCAAATGCTTAGATCAATTAAGTTATGGATCAACAATATAAGAGGAGGTTGGTTATACTGATATAAGAGGGTGTTCTAAGTGCAGATGAAAGTTGGTTATTTTAGATTCTGTTTCATATATACAATGGGCATGAAAATGACTCAAACTTTTATCGGGGGCTTTCTTTTTAGAAAATTTCAAGAGGCAGTTTAGATTCAGGAAAGACTAGAAGACTGAAGAGCAATAGCATAGGACAAATATTTTTATGGATTCAGATGAGATAACATAGTTCATTGTTTGGCATTGGGACTGTGAGCCTAAAGTAGTATTACACACAATGCAAATACAATTAAAACTAAGTGAAGTATCGGGAAACCTGCCTGCCATTCTGGAATCAGGATACTGTCATGAAATTTATTTTCCTTTAGCCTGATCTCCAACTTAGGTCAGTATGGGATTGGGAATGCTATTGTTTGATAATGCTATGCTGTCTTATTGTTCATTGTTGTTGTGGTTTGAATAGTGGGGGCACTATATATCTCTTTCAGAGTTTTAAAGATATAGTAAATAATTATTTTGGTCTCTAAATGTGTGAAGTATTGTCATTATAATATCAGAATTTTACGAAGTTACTAACACATCTTCAAATATATCCCTTGTTAGTAATTTTGTCGATCACATTTACCAAGTAAAAATATATTTGAGGGCCAAATTAACTACTAGATACACATTTAAAGATCAAAATGACTCATAAAAGACACGTTTAAGTTTACTTTTGTAATTTAATGTATATAAAGACTATAAAAATTTAAAACACACCTCACACATTTAAAAAATTACAAACAATTCACTCATCACATTGGTTGGTTCTACTAAACAATAATTATTACTTTGCATTTTTTGAAAACAACACATTAAAATGCATAACAATTACTATAATGAAGTGTTAAATTACATACTACATGATATATATTTGAACAAGTTTGAAATGTTAGTGCAGGCAATAACCCCCACACCAACATGAATAGATCCATCCCTGGACTTTGTGCACACTTTGGATTTAAATTGATCAACTGTCTTTTCCAAGTCTTAAAGCTGATGCCAATGTGAACTAGTAGTATTTATTTGATACAGTAATTAGTGTTATTTCGAGTTCACCAAAAATAAACGGGATGTTTTTGATAAGCATGCATTGTTTGGCTCCTTCATATGTTAAAATTATGTAATATATATTATATCAGAATATAACTAAACAGTATGTCTGGATCAGTTAAACCAAGTTCCGTGCTTTAGATTTTCTGGAGTACTTGTGAAACGTATATTTCTAGAGAGAAGAATTGAAGTAGTAATGGGGAATATTAGAATTTGGGTTGGGTCTAACTCAACCATACAAAACTGACTTGAAAGGCGAATAGTGCGACTCTCTAAACTATTTTTTGGACTTATATTTTTTCAATGTGAAACTTGATTTTTTTTTTTCCGCATGCACCTCCTCATGCTCAACTCGATACTATTGGACTTAGTGCGTGAGTAATTTAGTGGGTGATCTAAATGGATAGACTCTGATATCGTCGTATGTAGTTTTTATTCTCTATCTAACTCCTATTTTTACTAAGTGGACTTGACTTGGAATAAAGGTAAATTTTGAACTTGACAAAGTTATATGCTCTAACTTTACATAGTGAATATAGGGATTTCTGGTACATGGAGATATGTCAATACATGGAGATAAATGTCACCAACATTTTTTATATAATAGAACTTATAGGTTTACACAGAACTAAATCAGCCATTTGTTGTTATTTTCATTCATCTAAGCGACTAAGCCTAATCCTACATAACGATAACGCTTGGAGTAATAATGACGCATAACCCTCAACGAACCAAAAGGCATTATTGTCAAATGTTAAATTAATTTTCCTGCAAGTTTCAAGCCTTTCGTTGTTAAATAGTGACATTCACTTGTTGATCATGAAGTTCTGATTTTGAAAGCTGTACAAAAAGTAGTTAAGAGTAATTAATAACGTAACAATGAGAGCTGCCGATAGACATATGTGAGCTACTGAGTGATTTCCACACTCTTAAGTTAGTTTGTCCCATGAATAGTGGGACAAAGAATAATGGATTATACAACAATGAAGATATTTAAAAACGTTTTAATAAAAAAAACAAATTTTAAAAAACGTCAATTATCATCTCGAAGCTTTAATTTGGCTAACTATTTTGGTTGTAGGAAATGAAATATTGTCATTACCATCGCCAAAAAAAGAAGTGGTTTTTGATCAAACACGGTTTCAATGAAATTATAGCATTTTGAAAAATATGAAAATATAAGGGAGAAGGAAGTACATATGCTTTAAAGTCCAGACCCACAATATTTGGCATGCATGAGAGATAGGGAACTTGCATGGAAATGATATGAAAAATTCAAAAGTGCAAAAAGGAGTAAAAACATGTAGCATGCAAATAGAATAAAGGCATATTTGACTAGGTTTTCTTTGTATTTAAAACCACTAGAATGCTTAATTATTATCAGTAAATAAATAAAAATAATAAATAAGAAACTATTTTTTTTTTAAAAAAAAAAAAACTCGGACAAAAATCAGGGTGCAACATTCAGCTTCTGAAGGTCAGCTTCTGAAGGTCAGCGTCTGAAGGCCAGCTTCTGAAGGCAACTTCTGAAGGTCAGCTTCTGAAGGTCAGCGTCTGAAGGTCAGCGTCTGAAGGTCAGCTTCTGAAGGCAGCTTCTGAAGGTCAGCTTCTGGAGGCAGCTTCTGAAGGCAGCTTCTGAAGGTCAACTTCTGAAGATCAGCTTCTGAAGGCAGCTTCTGAAGGTCAGCTTCTGGAGGTCTGGATTTTTATACTTTTTCTTGCTTTTTTCCTTTTAATGCATGATGATGATTTTTTTTAAAAGGACTTGGACAAAATTAGGGTACAACACACTCTCCGTGCAATAGCCAAGGCTCCCCTAAAATAGGAATAGAAGTACCTGCGCCAATGCTCCATCTTGCACCTCCACGAATAATGAAGCGAGCCCGAAGGATGTTTCGCCAAACATAACTAGGATTATGATCAATAGTGGCGGTTAAGTAAGATTTAGGTCAAATACCATTTTTGGTCCTTTAAGTTTGACAAGAATACCAGATTAGTCCTTTAAGTTTTTTAAGTTTCAAATAGGTCCTTTAAGTTGTTAATTTAATGCACCTATTTGAAGTTTTTAAGTTTCAAATAGGTCCTTAAAAGAGTAACGGTGTAATAAATTAACAACTTAAAGGACCTATTTGAAACTTAAGAACTTAAAGGACTAATCCGGTATTTTTGTCAAACTTAAAGGACCAAAAGATGTATTTGGCCTAAGATTTATTAGGGAAGTAGCGGGCTTTGAAAAGCCGAGAAACCAGAGAATTTGGTTCCGTTAGAAATTTCCAGCCTTGTTTGCCTAACATAGCAAGATTGAAGGCCGAGAGGTCTTTGAAACCCATGCCCCCATGGACCTTATGCATAGAGAGTTTCTCCCAGCTTAGCCAATTGTTCCCCGCTGATTAGCACGACCATGACACCACCATAAAGAATTCATCATTTTCTCAATGGTGGTAAGTAGAGTATTAGGTAACTGAAAGATACTCATCACATAAGACAGAATGGCTTGAAGAATAGATTTAATCATTACTTCACGCCCTGCTTTGGATAGACATTTGCTGCTCCAGGAATTAATTCTCTGCCACACCATGTCTTTGATATAAACAAAAGCAGCATTTCTATTCCTACCAATCATCAATGGCAAACCCAAATATTTGCCTGTACCCAAAACCGATTGGACCCCTAAGATCTTGGCGAGGTGACTTCTAAGAGGCTCCGGAACATTACGACTAAAATATTATTACCCCAATATTATTTAGATAAAAAGAAACCAAAACGATACAAATGAAGGAAAAACTATCCAAGTTAAAAAATCACGATTTTTGCTGTTGTCTCTTGAAGAAAACACCACCTGGCTCTTAGTAGCTCATAGTGGAGACTATTCTAAAATTGACACGCACCAACTCCATTAGCACATTAATTCTAAATTCTGACATATTAGAATATTATTATAATATCTTTATATTTTATCAAAATATAATTGTCATTAAATAGTAATGATTGTATAGTAAATAGTTAGAGAAACTGACATTGTATAATTGTGTATATACTCCCTCCATCCCAAAATATAAGCAAAAATTGGTCAACAAAAGTTAATGTATTTGGTTCAAAATTTGTACCAAATACATCAACTTATGTTGACTCGTTTTTGCTTATATTTTGGAATGGAGTAGTATATCATTGAAAATCAATAGAAATGCAAGGTCTATCATTCTTTCATGGTATCAGTAAGCTTAGGTACTGATCCTAAAACCTAATTTCTTGTCTCCCTTCTCTTTTCCTAAAACCAGTCGCGCCTCCCCCCTTTGTTTTCTTCCTCCCTGTGCCGCACTTCTCCCCTCTCTAAGACCGGCCGCCCTTCTTCTTCTTCTTCTTCTTCCTCTCCTCAAACAAACCGGCCACCCCATTTCCTCTCATCATGACCACCGAGCAATCACCTCCCAAACAGAATAACAATCCTCCCATTCAAGAGGAGTCACCTCTCAAACAGAATATCAATCCTCCCATTCATCCCGCATTCACAGTCTCTAATATCACCAATTTTATCAAAATTATCCTAAGTATTGAAAAGGCCAATATAACACTTAGTCTGAACTTTTCAAAATCCATGCTCGTGTTCATCAGGTCATTGATCATATCATCCCAACTGAAACCTCATCCTCTCCTATTCTCAAAGACACTGATCCTAAACTATGGGCCCGTCTTGATGTTGTTGTCCTTCAATGGATTTATGGCACAATTTCTGATGATCTTCTTCACACCATCATTGAACGTGATTCAACCACGAAAAATGTGTGGAACATACTATTCAACATTTTTTATGACAATAAAAATTCTCGGGCTCTCTACCTAGAGCAAGAATTTTCTAATGTTCATATGGAACAATTTCCTGATGCTTCCACCTATTGTCAACATCTCAAATCCTTGTCTGATAAACTCTCTAATGGTCGTGCTCTCGTGTCTAACGAAAGGCTTGTTCTTCAACTCATCTCTAGCTTAACCGATGCGTATGCCACAGTGGATTCACAAATTCGTCATGGAGACTCTCTTCCACCATTTTACAAAGCTCATTCTATGATAATCCTGGAAGAAACAGCCAAAGCAAAAAAAGCAGCAAATTCCATCAGCAACTCTACTTTCGTATCATCTCTTGACGATAACACGGCCTCAACCACTCCCCCTCAGCAGCGCAACAACCGCAACAACAGTGGTCCTGGTCGTGGCAATGGTCGTGGTGGAGGTCGTTCCCAGCCTCAGTGGCCTCCGTCTCCCTATCAGCAGCCTTAGTGGACCACTCCCACTTATCCTAGATAGCAGCAGCAGTGGGCATATCCATGGCAGCCATGGGCCACTCCACCATGTTCATATCCGACAACTGGTGGTCCCCAGCAACAATCAGGCATACTCGGTCCTAAACCTCAGCAAGCTCACATGGCAACTGCTCCACCTCATATTAACAGTCAACAAGGCTTCTCTTCTTATACTCCGAATGACATCCAAGCTGCTATGCATACTTTCTCCATCTCTCCTCCTGATGATCAATGGTATATGGACAGCGGAGCAACTTCACATATGACGGGCACTAGAGGTAATCTCACATCTTATTTTAATATGAGTAATAATATTACTGTTGGAAGTGGTCATCATATTCCTGTAATTGGTTGTGGTAATGCATCTTTACTCAATTCCCTAACCTTAAAAAATGTTTTGCATGAACCAAAACTTATCAAAAACCTTGTTTCTGTCAGAAAATTTACAATTGATAATGATGTTTCTGTTGAATTTGATTATCTCGGTTTTTCTGTGAAGGATTTCCAGACATGAACGCTTTTAATGAGATGTAATAGTTCTGGCGACCTTTACCCTATTCCCACAAGACCAAACACAACAGTACTACCACCATCCACCTTTGCTGCTTCATCTAATGAGTTATGGCATAGTTGTTTAGGACATCCAGGAGCTCCTATTTTAAATTCTCTGCATCGAAACAAACTTTTGCTATGTAATAAGTTTCGAAATGATTTCTTCTGTCACTCTTGTCCTCTTGGGAAACAAATAAAATTGCCTTTTTCTAATTCATTGTCATTTACTTGTATGCCTTTTGACATTGTTCATAGCGATCTTTGGACTTCTCCGGTATTAAGCTCCGGAGGGCATCGTTACTATGTGTTATTTCTTGATGATTTTACTAATTTTTTGTGGACTTTTCCCATCTCAAACAAATCACAAGTACATTCCATTTTTCTCCAAATCAGTGCTCACATTACAACACAATTTGAACGTGAAATAAAATGTTTTCAATGTGATAATGGCAAGGAGTACGATAATGCTCTCTTTCATAAGTTTTGTGAACAACATGGAATGTCTTTTCGTTTTTCTTGTCCTCATACCTCCCCTCAAAATGGAAAAGCCTGTTGGAGATTTGAATGTTGGCTAAATGTTTGCTAAAATCATATTGTACAAGCAAAGTGTCCTCAGAAGCTATTTTGGTCCTTCAGAAGCTAGAAATTGGATTTTGGAAGTTTCAGAAGCTGGTACTGTTCATCAGACGCAGAACTGGTCTTCAGACGCTGGTATTGTTCATTAGACGCAGAACTGGTCATCAGACGCACTATTCAGAAGTTGACTTTTGTTGACCTTCAGAAGCTGCCTTCAGACGTTGACTTTTGTTGACCTTCAGAAGCTGCATTTCAGAAGCTGAATTTCTGCGTATCTTTTGAAGATTTGTTGAAGATTTATCAAGGCTGATGTTTCCAGAAGGCTGATTATTTCGTGTGAAGATCTTTCTTGCATATTTGTTTATTTTATTGCTGAATATATTTTCAAAGGAATCTTTGCAAAATATATCTCAGAAATATATTTGCTTCTATGAGCTTCTAAAGTATTTCATAACTATATCAATTGAAGATTATTGTGTTCAGAAATATGTTGCTACTGAAGACTATTTAAAGAGGACTTTGCTATTGGAGTTTTGGACGTATCAAAAACCAGAAATTAGGGTTTTAGAGTTTTTGAGTTTTTGAGTCTGTAAGCTATTGCTTTGTTTTGTACCACTCATCTGTTTAGAGTTGGTTGTTTTGTTTAGTTTGTTTTCACTTAAAGCTTTTAAGCACAAGTGATGTTTTTGTCGTGTTGAAGAGTGTCTTCATCATATTTAAGTTTATTGAGGAGTTGTTAATCACTGGGTTGTGGTTACTTGGTTGGGAAGTAAGTGGGTTCTTATATCTAGGGGTTTCCTAGGTAGAAGTCTATACGGGGGGAGATTAAGTGATAAGGCTGGAACAGGGGTTGTGTCTTGGGTCTTTGAATTAATTACTCTTAGTGGATTTCCTTCCTGGATTGGTATCCCCCTGAGTAGGTGAAGTTTGCACCGAACTGGGTTAACAAATTGCTGTGTTCCTTTTACTTTCTGCACTTTAATTTTTTGCTTCTGAACTTTAGTTTTCATACTCTATTTTACTGGTTCAGAACCAGAATTGCCAGAATTTCAATTGGTATCAGAGTAGGCACCCTGCCTGTATTTGGGTGAGCTCCAGGGAAGATATTTTCTGGCTTTATGGAGAGAGAAAGAGGATTTGTTAACAGGTCACCTCTGTTGGATGGTTCCAACTATGATTATTGGAAATCACGCATGAGTGCTTTCCTGAAATCAATAGATAACAAAACCTGGAAAGCAGTTCTGAAAGGTTGGGAACATCCTGTTGTGACTGACAAAGATTGTAATATCCCGTTTAAATGTACCAGTTATAAGCGATAGAAACTTCGTTTGCAAGCAAGGGCAAAGTAGTAATAAGAGAAGTGGCATAATAGTAATTAAGAGGAAAAGGCTTTTTGGATATATATGAAATTTGGAAAGAGTTTCTACTCATTTTCTCATAAACAAAAATCAGATTTTTGCTCTTCCTTTCTCCCATATTTTCGCCCCTTTCTCCCCACCATCTTCATCACCAAATCCTCAACCTTAAAGCTAGTTAACTCCTTCCTAAACATTTGTGAGGCAAGCAAGCTTTTGTTGGGAAATTTTGGAGCAAGAACAAGAAGGAAAGCCAAGGAAATAGAGGTGTTCTTGAGTAGAGTTTTTGGAGCTTGAAGCTAGGGTTTGGAATCAAAACTTAGCAAGCAATCTTTGAGTTTGAGGTGAGCTCTTAGAGGGTTTTAGAACCCTACTTTGTCTAAGCTTAAAAGTTATAGTATTAAGAGTTATTTTGATGGAATCATGCCTTAATCCCTTGTTGGTTTGTGAATACATGTTTGGTATGTGTTATCTTGTTCATATGTCATAGAAAAATCCATTCCCATAAGTTAATTGATGATTGGGAATGTTTGGGATAGTCTAGGAAGTGAAATTATGAGTGCTGCTGAAGCCAAAATCGTGCTCCGATTTATGGGCATCGTGCTACGATTTTATGTCCTGTTTTTCATGGAACTTTCGCATAAAATCGTGCTCCGATATCCTCATATCGTGCTACGATATTGGTCCCCTTCAGCATAATTTTTCGTGAGCTTTGGCTTGGTAATGGGGAAGGATAAAGGATAGGCATGGTATTAGGAGATGTATACTTGTACTCCTAAGCTATATAGATGTGGTTAGGGATTGGTAATGGGATTTTTTGTTTATAAGTGAAGTCCCTACATTCCCATAACTTGTGCAAACACTAGGATAATGAAAGTATGAATGTATTACCCATCATAGTTGTAGACAAGTTAATAGAGTTGGATTTCCAACAATTATAGGAGGCTTATGAGAACGATAAGCCAAGATTATAGATTATAGGTTATAGATTTCAAGAAATGTTTATATGATCAAAGTAACAGGCAAGTATATATATTTATACACTCTTTATCAAAGTCAAAGTATAATAATAATTCAAAGTCAAAGGCATGTTCAGCAGACTCCGGGTTTCGCCGGATGGGATCTCTCCGAGAGGGTTATCCACATGCAATTTCATAGGGAGTCCGGTGATAGCCTGATATGATAGGAGTTTCACCGGTTCATAGGGAGCTGTCCTCGGGGTTACTCCACCCGGGCCGCACTCCGTAAAACGAACTCAGATTAATTGTTTGTTCAACGCTAACAGCTAACATAAAACACTTTATTCGTTTTATGATTTATAGTTACAGTTAAAGTTGTTATAGTTACAGTCACAGAAAGTTTGCAGTCATAGAAAGGTTATAGTTAAAGTCATAGGCAGGATTAAAGACTTGGCGATTCTAGAATTCCCCCTAAATTGCCAAGGTAGGCATGGCGACCCTAGGTTCCCTGTGGTTGCCAAACAGTAGGTTGGGTAGAGCTCACTGAGACATTATGTCTCATCCCATTCCTTCTGGTGCAGGTTCACAGGCGGGATCGCAATCAGCACGCAACAAGGGTAAGGAGAAGGCTACGGACTGATCGTGCTGTTGTTATATGTTTGGATGATTGTATTATATGGATGTATTATATGTTGTGATACTTGATGTACAAGTAACAAGAGAAAAGTATTAACTTTGGATGTAATATTACAGTGTGTTGTAATATTTGTATGAACTTTTATATTGTAAATTAATGTATCCAGTACGAAATTCTAATACTCGTATAAGATCCTAGGCAATCTTATTATGGGTGTTACAATTTGGTATCAGAGCAGGTCGATTCAGACTGTGCCATGGGTCATTAAAATACAATTCAAGTTTGTGGATCTCTTGGATCCGGGACTTTATTCTAAATGTTATATCTGGTTGAAACTGATCACTTTGACTTGTGTATGACAGTTAGGATAATATGTCTGGGAGGAGAAGAGGTCCTGGCAGGCCTAGATCGAATCAGGCTAATGCTGAGGAAGCCGGAGGAGACCCTAATATGCAATTTTGGGCTCAAATGATGCAACAGCAGCAGGCGTTGCAGCAACAGTACCAAGAGCAGCAAGCTCAGGCTGCGTTACAGCATCAGCAGATGATGCTCATGATGCAGCAGCAAGCCCAACAACAGGCCCAAGCTCAGCAAGAATGGATGGGAATGATGCACCATGGACAAGGTGCTCAGCAGCAGACACCACCACCAGCAGTGGCGAATCCATCCTACCGGGAGTTTAACAGAAATCACCCTCCTGAGTTCAATGGGGAAGGTGAACCTCCAGAGGCTAAGAGATGGCTGAAACAGATTGAGAAAGTGTTCCGGATGGTGGATTGCCCTGAGGAAAGTAAAGTATTGTTGGCCACTAACCAGTTCAGAGGCGCAGCGGAAGATTGGTGGGAATCCGCTCAACGCCGAATGATAGCAAACGATGTTGAGGTTAATTGGGATAACTTCAAGGAAGCAATGATAGAGAAGTATATCCCGATGTCTTATAAGGTGAAGAAAGAACAGGAATTTCTTGAGTTGAAGCAAGGTGGCATGTCAGTCACCGAGTTTACAAAGAAGTTTGAAGAGTTGTCGTATTACTCCTCTCACAACGAGTATGCCGCTAATGAGAATTGGAAGATGAATCAGTATAGGCCTGGGCTGAGAGGTGAGATTGATACAGCCGTGAGTCTACAAAGGAATACTACCTACGACGAGATGGTCCATGATAGTTTGGTTGCGGAGGCGGGTTTTGCCAAGACCGCGAAAGAGAAAGCTGCAGCATATGAAAAGAGAAAGGGAAAGTTTCCAGATAGGTATCAAGAGAACAAGCCTAAGGGTTCTCCAAAAAGGGGAAAACAGTCATTTACACCACAGGCGAATGACAATTGCAAATACTGTGGAAAACTACATCGTGGTGAATGCATGAGACGTACGGGTGTGTGTTTCTGGTGTAGGCAACCGGGGCACGTTTTTGCTAACTGTCCAGAAAGAAAGAATAAAAGTGGAGCTGAAGGTACTACAACAAGTAAGGGCAGAGTGTACTCCCTTGATGGCCAGAAGGCTTTGGCAAATGAAGATTTAATTGCCGGTATGTGTTACTTAGGCCAAACTCCAGTTAAAGTGCTTTTTGATTGTGGTGCAACATGTTCCTTTATTTCTTACAAGTGTGTTGAAGCTTTACAATTGTCTATGTCACCGTTGATACCTCCTATGACGGTATCCACCGCTACTGAAGGCGGAGTAGTAGCTAGTTTTATATGTGAAAATTGCCCGATCACTGTATCTAGTAAGACATACTATATAGATTTGGTGTGTCTTCCCATGATACAACTTGATGTGATCTTAGGAATGGATTGGTTATCTGCTAACCATGTGTATATTGGATGTGCGGAGAAGTGTATCTTTATGCCTACAGATGATACGACCGAAGGTGTGGCTTTATCAGAGTTAATCAACCGCACTCATCAGCTTACTCAGCTTATGTGTGCCCAGGATAATGGTTTTTATGTGATGGTTACTGTGACTTCAGAATCAGAACTGAGTCCCAGTGACATTCCTGTTGTCAGTGACTATTTGGATGTATTTCCTTCAGAGATAAGTAATTTACCCCCGGAACGGGAAGTTGAGTTTTCTATTGATCTCATCCCAGGATCAGAACCAGTATCAGTGGCGCCTTATAGAATGTCACCATCAGAGTTAAAGGAATTGAAGTCTCAGTTAGAAGACTTGATTCAGAAACATTTCATCAGGCCCAGTGTGTCACCTTGGGGTGCGCCAGTGTTGTTGGTTAAGAAGAAGGATGGTAGCATGAGATTGTGCATTGACTACCGTCGGTTGAATAAAGTAACAATTAAGAACAAGTATCCGTTGCCAAGGATTGATGATCTTTTGGATCAACTCAAAGGAGCTGCAGTGTTTTCAAAGATTGATCTCAGATCAGGATACCACCAGATTCGTATCAAATCATCAGATGTGTCCAAGACGGCGTTCAGAACACGTTACGGACATTATGAATTTTTGGTTATGCCGTTTGGAGTGACTAATGCTCCAGCAGTGTTCATGGATTATATGAATAGAATATTCCAGCCTTACCTGGATCAGTTTGTTGTAATATTCATAGATGATATTTTGATCTACTCAAAGGACTCACAGGAACATGCTCAACATCTGAGGATTGTTTTGGACATCCTTAGAGAAAATCAGTTATATGCAAAATTCAGCAAATGTGAATTTTGGTTATCGGAAATCCAGTTTTTGGGGCATGTTATTTCTAAAGGAGGAGTGTCAGTTGACTCATCAAAGGTTGAAGCTGTCCTTAATTGGGCCAGGCCAACGAATGTAACAGAGGTTCGGAGTTTCCTCGGTTTAGCAGGTTACTACCGAAGATTTATTATGAGATTTTCACAGATTGCTTTGCCATTGACACGCCTCACAAGGAAAGATGTGCCTTTCGTCTGGGACGAAGATTGTGAGAAAAGTTTCCGGACTTTGAGGAAGAAATTATCCAAGGCTCCAGTGTTGGCAATACCAGACCCTGAAAAGAAATATGTGGTTTATTGTGATGCGTCCTCTAAAGGACTAGGCTGTGTGCTCATGCAAGAAGGTAATGTGATAGCTTATGCTTCTCGGCAGCTTAAATCTCATGAGGAGAATTACCCCACTCATGACCTTGAGTTGGCGGCAATAGTTTTTGCTTTGAAAGTGTGGAGGCACCATTTATATGGAGCACAATTCGACTTGTTCAGTGACCACAAAAGTTTAAAGTATTTGTTCGATCAACGGGAACTGAATATGAGACAGAGAAGATGGATGGAATATTTAAAGGATTTTGATTTCGAGTTAAAGTATCACCCTGGAAAGGCGAATGTAGTTGCTGACGCCTTGAGCAGGAAATCTTTGATTAAAGCAGAAGTATTGATGCATACCTGTGGTTTGTATGAGAAATTTCGAGATCTTAATCTCAGCGTTACAGAAATGGATGATGGCGTCTTATTACAAAGAATGGAGGTTACTTGTGATTTGCGGTCCCGAATCGCGCAAGCTCAAGAATCAGATGTGGTTCTTCAGAGGAGGATTGGTCAGTCAGAATTTTCAAGGGCTTCGGATGGTATTCTGCTGTTTGAAGGTAGAGTTTGTGTTCCCGATGATGCTAGTTTAAAGAGGTTGATTTTAGAAGAGGCACACAAGAGTAGTTTCAGTATTCATCCGGGTACCACTAAAATGTATCAAGATTTAAAGAAAGATTATTGGTGGCCAGGGATGAAGACTGATGCGGAGTTTGTATCACGTTGTATTGTGTGTCAACAAGTGAAAATTGAACATCAGAGGCCAGCAGGGATGCTTGTACCATTGGAGATCCCTCAGTGGAAATGGGAAGAAATCTCTATGGATTTTGTGACAGGGTTACCCCGGACTCAACGGGGACATGATTCAATTTGGGTAGTTGTCGATCGGTTAACAAAGTCTGCTCACTTTTTACCGGTTAGGACTACTTACAGGGCTGCTCAGTACGCAGAATTGTTCATAGCGGAGATTGTGAAACTACATGGTGTTCCGACCAGCATTGTGTCAGATAGAGATCCTATCTTCACTTCTCACTTTTGGAAGGCTTTTCAGAAGGCTTTGGGAACAAGGTTAAAGTTGAGTACGTCTCATCATCCTCAAACAGATGGACAATCAGAGAGAACTATACAGACATTGGAGGATATGTTACGTGCATGCATTTTAGAGGATGGAGCAAGTTGGAATAATCATCTGCCTTTGATAGAGTTTTCGTATAATAACAGTTACCATTCTAGCATCGGAATGGCACCCTATGAGGCACTATATGGCAGGAGGTGTAGAACACCGCTTTGTTGGTCAGAGGTTGGAGATAAAAGCATTTTGGGACCTGAGATTATCCAGGAAACCACTTTGAAGATTAAATCCATTCAGGATAAGATTAGAACTGCTCAAAGTCGACAGAAGAGTTATGCGGACAAGAGGCGAAGACCTCTAGAGTTCGAAGTGGGAGATCATGTTTTCCTGAGAGTTACCCCTAAGCTAGGATTACGAGGTGTTTTCAGGACTAAGAAATTGAGTCCAAGATTTATTGGGCCATTTGAGATACTTAAACGAGTCGGACCAGCAGCTTACCAACTGGCTCTGCCACCGGCGATGTCAGGATTACATGATGTTTTCCATGTTTCACAGTTAAGGAAGTTCATTCCTGATCCTCACCAACCAGTAGAGTTGGAATCTATCGACTTAAGATCGGATTTGACTTTTCGACCCGAACCGGAACGGATTATTGAACGTGATGTTAAAGCATTGAGGAACAAAGAGATTCCAATTGTTAAAGTCATGTGGAAAGGTTCTCCCTATGGTGAAGCTACGTGGGAATTGGAATCAAAGATGATGGAGAGCTATCCGCATCTTTTTACAGGTAATTTCTAAATTTCGAGGACGAAATTTCTTTAAGGGGGGTAGAGTGTAATATCCCGTTTAAATGTACCAGTTATAAGCGATAGAAACTTCGTTTGCAAGCAAGGGCAAAGTAGTAATAAGAGAAGTGGCATAATAGTAATTAAGAGGAAAAGGCTTTTTGGATATATATGAAATTTGGAAAGAGTTTCTACTCATTTTCTCATAAACAAAAATCAGATTTTTGCTCTTCCTTTCTCCCATATTTTCGCCCCTTTCTCCCCACCATCTTCATCACCAAATCCTCAACCTTAAAGCTAGTTAACTCCTTCCTAAACATTTGTGAGGCAAGCAAGCTTTTGTTGGGAAATTTTGGAGCAAGAACAAGAAGGAAAGCCAAGGAAATAGAGGTGTTCTTGAGTAGAGTTTTTGGAGCTTGAAGCTAGGGTTTGGAATCAAAACTTAGCAAGCAATCTTTGAGTTTGAGGTGAGCTCTTAGAGGGTTTTAGAACCCTACTTTGTCTAAGCTTAAAAGTTATAGTATTAAGAGTTATTTTGATGGAATCATGCCTTAATCCCTTGTTGGTTTGTGAATACATGTTTGGTATGTGTTATCTTGTTCATATGTCATAGAAAAATCCATTCCCATAAGTTAATTGATGATTGGGAATGTTTGGGATAGTCTAGGAAGTGAAATTATGAGTGCTGCTGAAGCCAAAATCGTGCTCCGATTTATGGGCATCGTGCTACGATTTTATGTCCTGTTTTTCATGGAACTTTCGCATAAAATCGTGCTCCGATATCCTCATATCGTGCTACGATATTGGTCCCCTTCAGCATAATTTTTCGTGAGCTTTGGCTTGGTAATGGGGAAGGATAAAGGATAGGCATGGTATTAGGAGATGTATACTTGTACTCCTAAGCTATATAGATGTGGTTAGGGATTGGTAATGGGATTTTTTGTTTATAAGTGAAGTCCCTACATTCCCATAACTTGTGCAAACACTAGGATAATGAAAGTATGAATGTATTACCCATCATAGTTGTAGACAAGTTAATAGAGTTGGATTTCCAACAATTATAGGAGGCTTATGAGAACGATAAGCCAAGATTATAGATTATAGGTTATAGATTTCAAGAAATGTTTATATGATCAAAGTAACAGGCAAGTATATATATTTATACACTCTTTATCAAAGTCAAAGTATAATAATAATTCAAAGTCAAAGGCATGTTCAGCAGACTCCGGGTTTCGCCGGATGGGATCTCTCCGAGAGGGTTATCCACATGCAATTTCATAGGGAGTCCGGTGATAGCCTGATATGATAGGAGTTTCACCGGTTCATAGGGAGCTGTCCTCGGGGTTACTCCACCCGGGCCGCACTCCGTAAAACGAACTCAGATTAATTGTTTGTTCAACGCTAACAGCTAACATAAAACACTTTATTCGTTTTATGATTTATAGTTACAGTTAAAGTTGTTATAGTTACAGTCACAGAAAGTTTGCAGTCATAGAAAGGTTATAGTTAAAGTCATAGGCAGGATTAAAGACTTGGCGATTCTAGAATTCCCCCTAAATTGCCAAGGTAGGCATGGCGACCCTAGGTTCCCTGTGGTTGCCAAACAGTAGGTTGGGTAGAGCTCACTGAGACATTATGTCTCATCCCATTCCTTCTGGTGCAGGTTCACAGGCGGGATCGCAATCAGCACGCAACAAGGGTAAGGAGAAGGCTACGGACTGATCGTGCTGTTGTTATATGTTTGGATGATTGTATTATATGGATGTATTATATGTTGTGATACTTGATGTACAAGTAACAAGAGAAAAGTATTAACTTTGGATGTAATATTACAGTGTGTTGTAATATTTGTATGAACTTTTATATTGTAAATTAATGTATCCAGTACGAAATTCTAATACTCGTATAAGATCCTAGGCAATCTTATTATGGGTGTTACAAAGATGGTAAGAAGACAGTTGTTTTGAAACCAGAGGAAGAATGGTCAAAGGATGAAGATGATTTGTCTCTTGCAAACACCAAAGCCATGAATGCTATATTCAATGGAGTGGACAAGAATATATTCAGAATGATCAAGTAGTGCACAATTGCCGAGGATGCCTGGGAGATTCTATTGACTACTCATGAAGGCACATCTAAGGTAAAACTGTTCAGACTTCAGCTTCTCACCACCAAATTTGAAAATCTCAGAATGTTGGAGGATGAGAACATACAGGAATTTTACATGAATGTTCTGGACATGGCCAACTCTTTTGAATCTCTTGGAGGAAAAGTATCAGATGAGAAGCTTGTTAGGAAAATTCTCAGATCCCTACCCAAGAGGTTTGATATGAAGGTGACTGCAATTGAAGAAGCACATGACATCTCCAGCATGAAGGTTGAGGAATTGATTAGGTCTCTTCAAAACTTTGAAATAAGCAGAACTGATAAGAAGGGGAAAGGTGTTGCATTTAAAGCAGATGCTGAAAGTGTGGATGATGAAACCAAAACCCCATCAGAAGCTCTTGTGATGCTGGGTAAACAATTTAAGGAGTTTCTGAAGCAGAAGACAAGAACTGATGAGAAGAGCAATCAATCAAAGAGAGTTCAGTGCTTTGAGTGTGAAGGATATGGTCATGTCAAGTCAGAATGTCCTACTTACCTCAAGAAACAGAAGAAGAGTCTGACTGTGTCTTGGTCTGATGAAGATGACTCAGAAGGAGAAGTGGGGAATAAATCAGCCAGGCATGTTGCTACCTTTACTGGAAGATGCATGACTGATGATGAAGTTATGGGTTCAGAAACATCATCAGAGTCTGAAGCTTCATCAGAGTCTGAAGCCAGTGATGAAGAATTGGTTTTTGAAGAACCAGCTGCCTCTTATGAAGAATTATACCTCAGAAATCAAGAACTTTGCAAGTTATTAGAGAATCAGAAGGAGACTGTCAGTCAACTTCAGTCTGAAAGATGTGATCATTTAGGACAGATTTCTGATCTTAAAGATGAGATAACTCAACTGAATTCTCAACTTGATCATATGAAGAAGCAAGTTAGAATGATGAACTCTGTCACTGATATACTGGAAGAGATTTTGGTGAATCAGAATCAAGGGAAACCCAATGACATAGGATTTGTTGATAAGACTTTGAACTTTAAACAGAAAAACCCAGCTAAAAGGGTTGTTCCTGGTGTGGAAACTTATGATCCAATGATAGGGACATCTAAGATGGAACATCACAAGCAACCTCAGAAGACTAAAGGAAAGAAGAGAACTCATTCTTGGGTATGTCATCACTGTGGTAAAAAGGGACACATTAAGCCTTTTTGTTACAAACTACATGGATATCCTAAACACTTTCAACAAAGAAAGTCTGAACCTGTTGCTGTCAATGTCAAGAAGGTGTGGAGACCTAAATGTGCAAGTGTTGCCCAGAATCTGGAAGATAGGAAAGGAAAGGCTGGTGCTGCTGACAGCAAGCCCACTCTTGTTGCAAAGAAGAGTTCTGGTGCTGGACCTTCTAAAGTCTGGAGCAAGGTGTTGGTTCCTATCCCTGTTCAGAAAGCACTAAAAGAAAAGGAAGTGGTTCCTTGTGAGTCTGAGTATAATGTTAAGCCAGACATCATGTCCTATTTTAAGAAGAAATTTGCTGATCTTGAGAAGCAGATTACTGGGAAGAAGGTTCTGCATGTGCCTGAGGCACACATTAATTAAGCAGCATCTGATGATTGTGTCTAATGAAGGCTAAGCAACTTCTGATGCTGAGTCTGAAGACTGGATAGTTGGTGACTGATCTTGATTTTCTGCTTGTGTTTCTGGTTTGCAATTGTACTGTTCTTTACAGTTTTGTTTTGTCCTTCTGTGTGTGGATACTATGTGGTTTTGATCCTTGCTGGTGTTGTGCTGAGTTCTGTGTTGTTAGTTTTATTGTTGGTCTGTGTTATGTTTCTCTGTTTATGGTGATTGCTAGTTATTTTGTCAACATTGTTTGGCTAAAAAAGGGGGAGAAATATGTGTGCTATGTGTGTTCAGGGGGAGTTCCTGAGTGATGTGTTTCAGGGGGAGTAGTTGTACCTCAGAAACTGCTGCTGTGTGTTGCAGATGGAGTGTTTGTGTACTTCAGAAACTGAGAAGTTGTTTTGTGTGCTTCAGAACTGTTGTGGTATTTCAAAAACTGAAGCTGGTTGGTTTAACATAGCATTTATCCGCTGCTGACTCTGGTGCTATGTTTAATTGTGTGGAGTTCTTCATGATTGTTTTATTTTGTTGAGTGAAGAACTTGTTTTAAGGTCAATTTGATTTTAGCCAAAAATTTGCCAAAGGGGGAGATTGTTGGAGATTTGAATGTTGGCTAAATGTTTGCTAAAATCATATTGTACAAGCAAAGTGTCCTCAGAAGCTATTTTGGTCCTTCAGAAGCTAGAAATTGGATTTTGGAAGTTTCAGAAGCTGGTACTGTTCATCAGACGCAGAACTGGTCATCAGACACACTGTTCAGACGTTGACTTTTGTTGACCTTTAGAAGCTGCCTTCAGACGTTGACTTTTGTTGACCTTCAGAAACTGCATTTCAGAAGCTGAATTTCTGCGTATCTTTTGAAGATTTGTTGAAGATTTATCAAGGTTGATGTTTCCAGAAGGCTGATTATTTCGTGTGAAGAACTTTCTTGCAGATTTGTTTATTTTATTGATGAATATATTTTCAAAGGAATCTTTGCAAAATATATCTCAGAAATATATTTGCTTCTATGAGCTTCTAAAGTATTTCAGAACTATATCAATTGAAGATTATTGTGTTCAGAAATATGTTGCTACTGAAGACTATTTAAAGAGGACTTTGCTATTGGAGTTTTGGACGTATCAAAAACCAGAAATTAGAGTTTTAGAGTTTTAGAGTTTTTGAGTCTGTAAGCTATTGCTTTGTTTTGTACCACTCATCTGTTTAGAGTTGGTTGTTTTGTTTAGTTTGTTTTCACTTAAAGCTTTTAAGCACAAGTGATGTTTTTGTCGTGTTGAAGAGTGTCTTCATCATACTTGAGTTTATTGAGGAGTTGTTAATCACTGGGCTGTGGTTACTTGGTTGGGAAGTAAATGGGTTCTTATATCTAGGGGTTTCCTAGGTAGAAGTCTATACGGGGGGAGATTAAGTGATAAGGCTGGAACAGGGGTTGTGTCTTGGGTCTTTGAATTAATTCCTCTTAGTGGATTTCCTTCCTGGATTGGTATCCCCCAGAGTAGGTGAAGTTTACACCGAACTGGGTTAACAAATTGCTGTGTTCCTTTTACTTTCTGCACTTTAATTTTCTGCTTCTGAACTTTAGTTTTCATACTCTGTTTTACTGGTTCAGAACCAGAATTGCCAGAATTTCAAAGCCGAAAGAAAAATTCATACAATCAATAATATAATCAGAACCCTCCTTGCTCATGCGTCTATTCCACCAGTTTTCTGGCACCATGCTCTTCAAATGGTCACATACCTACACAACATCCTTCCAAATAAGAAACTCAGTCTTCAATCACCCACCAAAATTCTCTATCAAAAAGACCCGTCTTATTCACACCTTCGAGTATTTGGTTGTCTTTGCTATCCATTAATTCCGTCCACCATTAGGAATAAACTTCAACCTCGGTCTAAACCATGTGTCATTCTACGATATTCGTCCAACCATAGAGGTTATAAGTGTTACGAATTGTCAAGTCGTAAAATCATTATTTCTCGGCATGTCATTTTTGAGGAAAATACGTTTCCCTTTTCCACCATGAATGCTCCTACAACGACTAACTATAACTTCTTAGATGATGGCATAATCCCCTTACTTCCCTCACACTTGTCCACCACATATATAGCCGCCCCCTCTCCTAACATAACCGTTACCCAACCACTATCACCGACGGCCCAAAATACTCCTACTCATCCAACCACGACGCAAACCACATTTCCTCTCTCACCACCCTCCTCGACCCAACAACCTGCACCCACGGCTCAAACACCTTCTCCCTCCCAGACAACGACCTCATCTACACAAATAACACCTACCACCTACTCTCCACCGATTCCTACACCTATTTCCCCCCTGCACCTCATTCCCCTCAAATGACAACCTTATCCCAACACGGAATTGTCAAACCCCGTCAACATTTCAACCTACACACATCAACCCACCAAAATATCTCTCCTTTACCTACAAATCCCATTGATGCATTAAAAGATCCAAATTGGAAAATGACCATGAAAGACGAATATTCTGCTCTTATTGAAAATAAGACGTGGGAATTAGTTCCTCGTCCCTCTAATGCTAATGTTATTCGAAGTTTGTGGATTTTCAGGCACAAGAAGAAATCTGATGGTTCTTTTGAGCGATACAAAGCTCGTCTTGTAGGTAGTGGTGCTAATCAACAATCAGGTGTCGATTGTGGTGAAACCTTCAGCCCTGTCGTCAAACCGGCCACTACTCGCATGGTGCTTAGCATTGCCATATCCAAATCATGGTGTCTCCATCAACTAGATGTCAAAAATGCCTTTTTACATGGAAATCTTGACGAAACTGTGTATATGCACCAGCCTCCTGGTTTCCGTGATCCACACTATCTTGAGCATGTTTGTCTCCTCAAGAAGTCTATATGATTTAAAACAAGCACCTCGTGCCTGGTACCAAAGATTCACTAACTATGTTGCCACATTGGGTTTCTCTCACAGCATCTCTGATCACTCTTTGTTCGTGTTTCATCACGGTGATGATACTGTGTATATCCTTCTATATGTGGATGACATAATTCTCACTGCTTCATCTGATGCTCTTCGTGACTCTATTATGTCTAAACTTAGTTCTGAATTCGCCATGAAGGATTTGGGTCCTCTAAGTTATTTTCTGGAAATATCTTTCACTAAACATACAGGTGGTCTTTTCTTGTTTCAAAGAAAATATGCAGATGAAATTATAGAACGAGCAGGCATGTCCTCCTGCAAACCATCACCCCACTCAAGTCGACACCAAGGCAAAACTCAGTGGCTCTTCTGGATATCTGTATCATGACCCAACTGAATATCGAAGTCTTGCAAGAGCATTGCAATATTTAACTTTCACAAGACCAGATATCTCTTATGCAGTACAACATGTACGCTTATTCATGCATGACCCTAAAACGCAACATATGTTAGCACTAAAGCGTATCATTCGGTATATTCATGGCATTATTGATTTCGGCCTTCACTTACATCCCTCCTCTGTCAGCAAATTGGTTTCTTACACTGATGCAAATTGGGCTGGCAGCCTAGACACTAGGCGATCCACCTCTGGTTACTGTGTCTATCTTGGTGACAATTTAATCTCATGGTCTGTCAAACGCCAACACACCCTCTCTCGGTCTAGTGCTGAAGCAGAGTCCCGCGGAGTCGCCAATGTAGTATCTGAATCTTGTTGGATTAGAAACTTGCTATTGGAACTACATTTTCTAGTCACAATAGCCACACTGGTTTATTGTGACAATGTGAGTGTTGTCTATTTATCCGGCAACCCAGTTCAACATGCACCAAACACATCGAGATGGATATACATTTTGTCCGTGAGAAAGTCACCCGCGGTCAAGTACGAGTCTTACATGTTCCTTCACGTTACCAAATCGCTGACATCTTCACCAAGGGACTTCCGTTGCAACTCTTTGACGATTTTCGTAATAGTCTCAACATCTGTCAGCCTCCCGTTTCTACTACGGGAGGGTATTAGAATATTATTATAATATCTTTATATATTATTAGAATATCTTTATATTTTATTAGAATATAATTGTCATTAAATAATATTGATTGTATAGTAAATAATTAGAGAAACTGACATTGTATAATTGTATATATATATCATTGAAAATCAATAGAAAGACAAAGTCTATCATTCATTCATGAGAGACACCAATCAAATTTTATTAAAGCCAGCAACCATTCATTAAACCGTTGCATTATATTTTATTAAGGCCAGCAACCGTTGCATTAAACCGTTGCAACCATTTCATTTCCTCCAACTGTCCAACATTAAACCATTGCATTATATGTTGTCACCTGTCTGTCTTCTCTGCCATCCTTGAAAACATTGCTATATTTCTAGCTAGGCAAATCACCTGGGGTAGGGTTCACCTAAACCACACAACTACCATTCATTCATCCAGCCTACCATTATTATTTGTAGCCAAAATATCACGATGTAGATGGCAACACCTATTCAAATATCTTCACCAAAATTATGGTGACTCGTATCTACAATGATAATGTGGGTCTACTAAGAGTTTGTTCGGTAAAAAAAATATTGCACAGTTGATAAACAAGTTTAGAGTGGATAAGTTTACATATGATAACTTATAAGTTAGTTTAAAATTGACAGCAATATGCTAATTGACTGAATTTTTAGTATTCGGTAAAATTAACGATTGAAATAGTTTATAAATATGAAATTACATGAAAAGAATGTGCATTTAATTAATATTTATTTTTTTAATTAAGAAGATTACAAAGGTAAAATTGAGATTAAAAATGATAAGTTATAATCGACTTGAATTAATGGATCACAAACCGTTAATTTTATCAAAATCTACAAATTTAATAAGTTAGTTTATCCTCTATCAAATACAAGTTAGTTCATAAATCATCAACTATAGTTCATAAATCATCAACTATAAATCTATCCACTGTAAACTAGTTTAGCAACTGTACACAATTTTTTACCAAACATACCATAAATATACACTAAATTATATTCCTTTACTACGACAAAATAAATTTAGGCAACGGAAAACCGTGACCAATTGTTTTACCAAGGTTTTTACCATCTTGCACACAGTTCAAAAACCTGTTGCCTAAAACACGTGAATACTCCACGGTTTCTTAGCCATTTTTAGACCATGGTTGTTTATGCCACACTTGTAAATGGTGCCTATTTTTTAGGCCATGGGTTTCTGAACTAGTTTTAAACATAGCTTTTTGTTTAGGCCACACATATCCTACCTCTGTTCCTTTTTAATTGTCACTTTTTGACATTTTACATAAACCAAGACAATCAATAAATGTTACTACTTTTGATACAATAATTTATATTTTTACTATAATGACCTTATTCATTTAATATCTCATTTCATATATTTCTCTCTCTCCAATAAATAACTAAGGGTAATATTGGTAAAACAACATTTAATGTTGCATTGAACTTTGAAAGTGACAGTTAAATAGGAACAAAAAATTTCTTCAAAAGAGACACTTAAAAAGGAACGGAGGGATTAATACGCTTAAACTTTTTTTTTGAGGGAACACACTTAAACATTTGAAATGAAGCTCCACTGCATATGTTTTCGAGATAATTAAATTGAAATTGAAATTTTGTAACGTGTTTTTTTTTTTGTTGCAGCTAGTTCAACAAAAGAAACTGTCATGAACGTTATTTATTACTAAAGTGGCGGTTTTTTTTTTATATTTATTTTGTCGATAAATAATTGTTCTCACAAGAATCGGATAAGTGATTTCTAAAGTCTACCAATGAACTGAAAACAGATTCAAGCTTTTTAGAATATTGAGTATGTATTTTATCATCTTTAAATTCTTTTAACTTTCTATAATTTTTTTTACCATTTGAACAATTTAGTTTCTGTCGAAATTTCAATTCATGTAGTTTCTTTCATTTATGTTAACTTACAAATTTATTTTCAAAGTCTATTACTTTATGCAATTTTATTCAAATCAAAGCACTTTAAAATTTTAGCATTACAAATTCATGCAATTTTACTTTTAAGCTTCTTTAGCTTCAATCTCCCTTTTACATTTAAGTTTTTCCATTCGAGTTAATTTGCAATCACTTCTTTTCAACCAATTTCATCCTTAAAACATAACTTTGTTTCGGAAACATTTTCAAAATCGTCATACACATGTGAGTCTAACTTGTTTCGGAAAGATAATTTGGAACCTCACAGTGTCATAGTGATTTAAGATTCATTTGTGTTTTATATTTGTTAACTTTTCTTAGACCAAAAATCACCATAAACATATTGGTATGTCCAATTGAACAGGTTTAGAGTAACTTACATGTAAATTATATTTTCTATATATATTATAAGTTTGCATGTCCTTCTCTCTCTCTCTCTAAGTTCGCATGTCTAATACACAAAGTGTTGGAACTTCTAGCACAATAAATTATGAGAGACAGAGCCGTCAGAATCGAATCGGAAGTCAAGATGGTGGATGTTGCCAAAATCGGTATGAATATCGTATTGATAAGTTGGGATTTAGCGTCACGGCAAGCCGAAAAGCTACAAATATGATTCCAAGAACCTAAGAGAATAAACCCTCAAGTTTTATTCTAAATAGAGATACTTTGGAGGCAAAAAAGAATTACAAAGAAAAAGAGATAAAACATCACATTCTTGTGAGTCTAAATACTGCGAAATATTATACTAAATCATTCTTTCTTTTCTCTAGTGCACAAGAGAAATTGATAGAAATTTACTCTATAAACTACCGTTGTCGATACGCTTGGTGTGAATGTCCAAGTCACGTCAAGGATTTCATCGTATCCTGAAGGGGATTCGCCGGCATAACCCTTTTGCATCCGGTTGGCATAACTAGTGGGGACGAATCGAACCTAAATGTTAGTGTCTCCCAAAAACGCTTTAGAATTTATGTGCACTCTTCATCATGTTCATATTCTTGGTCACATTATTGCAGCAGACCTCCAACAAAAGTTCTAACAATCTTTAGATTCGATTTTGATTTACTTATGTGGCTGCAATTTTGAAGCAGATGACTCTTACATTTGTGACAATCGTTTAAAGAGATAAGTATTACTATTGACTGTATTTTATATATATGGGTCATATATTTGTACAACTGTTATCTTGGGTTATATGTTCTTGATATTCAAATATGATATTTATTTGTTTTTTTTTTACAAGGTGATATTTATTTGTTGTTGTCTGAATGATTTGAATTTTGACCATATACGTAAGTACATAAATATGCATGGTTAATATATTTTGATATTATACTTAGTGCATGCATGTTAAAGCTTTTCGTGCAATCAAAATTATTAAAAAATAACTTGATCAAGATGAATATAGGGTAGATATATATACAAGATTTATTTGAGTTTCTAATAAGTTCTGCATTTATTCATAAGGAGTTGTATATTCATATTTCTAAAGTAAACTAATTTTAGTTTTGAGTGCTATTTTGATCTCTGTTTCTAGTCTTTTTCTGTAAGAAATTCATGAAGTTTCATCAAGGGCCACTCATGCTACATAATTTTGGAATGTGAAAATATGTGAATCCAAATTCTTCGTCAACGGAGACAAGGTGATTCACGTTCATGTGTTTATATATTTATGACAACGGTGAAAGGTACACAATTTGTTGAAATGAATAAGTTTGATTAAGTGTTAATGGTAGACTATTATTCATGAAAATCCAAACGTGTTTATGTATTGCAAATATAAATTTGTATGGTTTAAATTTAAAGTGGCTAAAAACATTTAATCAAAGTTAGTTGACAAAATGGATAACTTGACTTATCGGTTCTAATGGATGAGAGTGCATGTCCATGATCTCATTTTCTATTTTTGTTTTATCCGTTAATAATAATGGAGGGAAAAATTTAAATGAAAAAGAAAACGTGTAGTCGAACCCGGATCATAAAATGAAGGGGTTCTTTGTTATCTCTGAACCAATGCAATGTGTGGAAATGAATAGAACTTCAATGAGTGAATATACATACATTACAGTATGCATATATCATGATGTTATATTTAGTATGGTGGTTTTGTAGTTTTCAGAAATTACAAAGATAACATGAATTCAATTTGAATTTCCTTGGGAAAGGGTACGGTGGTTAGTCAAAGAACCAAGGCAACCATTGCTGAACTAAGGCAACCATTGATTTAGATTATCAACATTGACTAATATAAATGTTCATAAGATTAATTGAATATAGCATTTTATGCATGTATGCTATCTTATCTTATTTTAATGTAAAAATAGTGTAGTAGTATGAATTATCATAAATATCAAGTGGATGCTTATTAAATTCAGAATTGATAATCTCATATTATATGTGTATGATAATAAGTAAATGTTAATGTATAGCTTCTCTTGATATTTAAAAATAATATGGGTATAGTTTAGATAATTGTAAGTTGACATATGTTCATGGAGGAAAGTTATAAAAAATGTTAATAATTTTGAATTATTACGTGTTTGTTTTATTGTGGTTGCTTATTTGGATTAACCATTGAACATATTTAATTTAAACATGTAAATTAAATTTAACATATGGAATTCATGATGCATATGTTAGTTATGCTATAAAAATATTTCCTTTAATAAATAGAAATAAATTATATAGTGTTAAATTTAATTTTTATGTGGAGTATATGACTTGCATGTTTTAAACTCATTTTATGAAGTTAAAATTGGTTATTACATTCTTTAATGGTCATGTTTTATTTTGTTATGTATGTTTAATGCATTCAATGTATGATATATATTGGTCATATATAAAAGAAAAGTTGAAGTTCAAATTGAAATGCATGTTAAAAATTTTAATAGCAAGTGTGTAATGACATAAAAGTTTGTGTATTGGTACAATATACTCAAAATGACAAAAGTGTCATGGTTTGGTGATAGTTGATGATTACTATCAAGAGTATATAAGTCGATCCATAGACATAGCTATGAGAATTCAAAAATCTATGTGAAGAATTGCATATTCAAAGTTTATAAAAGTTAAAAAGAAATCTTGCAATTATTTGACGAAATGATTGACAAGGATAAGATGTCTTCGAATATGATGTTTGATGACATTGAAGACATCATTAGGGATGTGGTACAAGCTCAAATCTAATTGTTCACCAATGGTGGAAACTCAACACACACTTGAGTAGCATCAGGTCTTGGGTTCAATGGTGAAAGTACACTGTTAGAGTGATTGAAGTACTTGATGATAGATACATCCAAAGATAAAAGTACTTGGACCATAAGAAGTAAAGGGTAGGATGAGGTTTTCCTCTTAATGGACATATAGCAAATATTTGCTGGAATGCATACTTATGGGGCATTTCTGATATAGTTTACCTATATGAGAACGAAGTGGGGCCACTTCATTGAGTTCAAGGGCTTGACTCTTTAATTCTCATGAAAAGGGTACACGGACACAAGGCCTTAACAAACATGTCATTTCTATAATTCGATCAGTGGTACCGAGATTTCATGTGTGAGTTATGCACACTTGTTCTAATGAATAGTTAGTTCAAAGCTTGTCTACCATTCTATTTGGGGATAAGTGAAAACTTAACTCACTAAGGAAATGTTCAAATCGTGAGATGAAATTCCTGGCAGGACTGGTTCTGAACCGTAAAACAGAGTACAACTTCTGGTGCAGTAAAACAGAGTAAGTAAAAACAACAGTTCAGAAGCAGAATTAAAAAGACAGAAAATAAGAGAACACAGTTGATTTGTTAACCCAGTTCGGTGACAAACACACCTACGTCTGGAGGCTACCAAGCCAGGAAGGAAATCCACTAAAATAGTATCAATTTGAAGTCCTATGACAACAGCCCCTGTTTCACAGCCCCTATGACAACAACCCCTGTTTCACAGCCCCTTCTCACTTAATCACTACCCGTGAAATTTCTACCTAGGAACTCCTAGATATAAGATCCCACTTACTTCCTACTCAAGTAATCACTGCTCCAGTGATCTTAAAACTCTAAGACAATTCAAGGATGAAGACACTCTTCAAAAACACAAAAACATCACTTTTGCTTAAAAGCTTTAAGTGAATATAACTCAATAACAAAACAACCAACTCTAACACTTGAGTGGTGCACAGAAATAAAGCATAAAGCTTACAGACTAAAAACCTAAGACTCTCTCTATAACTTCTGTTTTGAATTATTCTTCTTCAATAGCAGCGTCCTCCTTATATAGTCTTCAGCAGCACATAATTCTGAACAAAATAATCTTCAACAGATATTGTTCTAAAATTCTTTAGAAGCTCATAGAAGCAAATATATTTTAGAAATATATTTTCCAAAGATTGCTTTGAAAATATTTTCTTAAATAAAAGAAACAAATTTTCAATCAATATCTTCACGCGAATTAATCTGCCTTCTAGAAACATCAGCTTGGATAAATCTTCAATCAAATCTTCGAAAGATACTGTGAGAGAGTTAACAGAACCAAGACACAAAAATGAACGCAGAAAACGTGCTTCTGAAATGCAGCTTCTGAAGGTCAACGAAAGTCAGCGTCTGAACAGTGCGTCTGAAGGTCAACGAAAGTCAGCGTCTGAACAGTGCGTCTGAAGTACTGTTCCAGCTTCTGAAGACCCAACATCTGACCTAGCTTCTGAAGACATACAATTGAGATATCAGCTTCTGAAGACGAACTGCTTGTACATTTGATTTTAGCAAAACATGTAGCCAACAACCAAATATCCAACAATCTCCCCCTTTGGCAAATTTTTGGCTAAAATCAATTTCTTCACAAAAAACAAGTTCTTCACTCAACAAAGCACGCAACCATGAAGAACAACAAATGTAGCAACAACAGAGTCAGCAGCGGATGATTCACTACATTTCACACAAACTCCCCCTGAACAGATCAGCTTCTGACAGGAAATACACATACTCCCCCTGAAATATGACATACATCAGCAGCTTCTGGAACAACAAACATTGCTCCCCCTGAAACACACACTCAGGAACTCCCCCTGAACACAGAGACTCCCCCTGAACTACTGAACTGTTTCTGAAACAACCAAAATTTTTTGGCATCAGAGCAGGCACCCTGCCTGTATTTGGGTGAGCTCCAGGGAAGATATTTTCTGGCATAATGGAGAAAGAAGGAGGATTTATGAACAGACCACCACTGTTGGATGGTTCAAACTATGAATATTGGAAATCACGCATGAGTGCTTTCCTTAAATCCATAGACAGTAAAACCTGGAAAGCAGTTCTGAAAGGTTGGGAACATCCTGTTGTGCTAGACAAAGATGGTAAGAAGACAGCTGAATTGAAACCAGAAGAAGTGTGGACCAAGGAAGAAGATGAATTAGTTCTTGGAAACTCCAAAGCCTTGAATGCTATATTCAATGGAGTAGACAAGAATATGTTCAGAATGATCAAGCAGTGCACTGTAGCTAAGGATGCCTGGGAAATTCTCAAGACTACTCATGAAGGCACATCCAAGGTAAAATTGTCCAGACTTCAACTTCTCACCACTAAATTTGAAAATCTCAAAATGTTGGAGGATGAGAACATACATGATTTCTATATGAATGTTCTGGACATGCCAACTCATTTGATTCTCTTGGAGAAAAAATTTCTGATGAGAAACTTGTGAGGAAGATTCTCAGATCCCTACCTAAGAGATTTGATATGAAGGTGACTGCAATTGAGGAAGCACATGATATCTCCAGGATGAAGGTTGAGGAATTGATAGGATCTCTTCAAAACTTTGAAATAGCCAGAACTGATAAGAAGGGGAAAGGTGTTGCTTTTGTGGCAAATGATGAAAGCTTATCAGAGGATCTTGTGATGCTGAGTAAACAATTTAAGAAGATTCTGAAGAAGAAGACATGATTTGATGAGAAAAGCAGTCAATCCAAAGGTGTTCAGTGTCATGAGTGTGAAGGGTATGGCCACATCAGGACAGAATGTGCCACATATCTCAAGAATAAGAAGAAAAGTTTTGCAGCTATTTGGTCTGATGATGACTCAGAAGGAGAAGTGGGGAATGAATTAGTCAAGCATGTTCTTGCTTTAACTGGTAGATGCAGGTCTGGTGATAAAGTTAAGGTTTCAGAAGCACTATCAGGTTCTGAGACATCATCTGATACTGAGTCAAGTGATGGAGAATCATCTTGTGAAGAACTGGCTACCTATTAAAAAGAACCTGCTGAGTTTTGCAAGAAGTTGCATGTTAAATTTGAAGAAGTGTGCAAGCTGCTGGAAGAACAGAAGAGAACTATCAGTCAACTTCAGTTTGAAAGAAGTGAACACTTAGAGAAAATCTCTGATCTCAAAGATGAGGTAACCCAACTGAACTCTCAACTTGAAAATATGAAGAAGCAAGTCAGAATGTTAAACACTGATACTGATGTGTTAGAAGAGATTTTGGAGAGTCAGAACCAAGGGAAACCAAATGGAATTGGGTATGATGATAGGACTCTGAACAACAAACAGCAACATCCAGCTAAAAGGTTCACTGCAGCTGTTAAAACATGTGATCCAATGATGGATAAACCTAAGTTGAAACACCAGAATCAACATTAGGGATCTAAGAACAAAAAGACATCTCATCCTTGGGTATGTCATCATTGTGGTAAAAAGGGGCACATAAAGCCATTCTGTTACAAGCTGCATGGATACCCCAAACACCTTCAGGAAAGAAAGTCTGAACCTGTTGCAGTCAATGTCAAGAAGGTATGGAGACCAAAATGTGAAAGTGTTGACAAGAGGCTGAAGAATAGGAAAGGAAAGTTTTTTGCTGCTGCCAGTAAGCCTACTCATGTTGCTAAGAAGAGTGCAGGTGTTGGACCATCTAAAGTCTGGAGCAAGGTAGTGGTCCCTGTCCCAAACAAGAAGGCACTAAAAGGAAAGGAAGTTGTTCATAGTAAGTCTGAGGATGATGTTGAGCAAGACATCATGCCCTATGTTCAGAAGAGGATTGCTGTTCTTCAGAAGCAGATTGCTGGGAAGAAGGTTCTGAATGTGTCTGAAGCATACATTGACTAAGCATCATCTAAATGTGTGTCTGATGATGAAACAACATCTGTTGCTGAGTCTGAAGACTGTCAAGATTTGACTGATGTCCTGAATGCTATTTTGTACTGTACTCTGCAGATTTGTTTTGATCTTCTGAGGAGACTTTGTGTGGGTACTGATTGTGTGATTCTGATCCTGATAATAGTTTTGATGATGGTTCTGATGTGGTGTCTGTGTATGGTTCTGTGGTATGCTGGTATGTGATGGATAGTTATATCCTATGTGTTTGTTTTTCCTCTGTTTGAGTGCATTTGGTCTGTATCTGCTGTTTCTTGTGTTTCTCTGCTCCTGGTGTTCACATGTGTGTTTTGTCAAAATTGTTTGGCTAAAAAGGGGGAGAAAAGTTTGGTTGTTTCAGAAACAATTCAGTAGTTCAGGGGGAGTCTTTGTGTTCAGGGGGAGTTCCTGAGTGTGTGTTTCAGGGGGAGAAGTGTTTGTTGTTCCAGAAGCTGCTGATGTATGTCATATTTCAGGGGGAGTATGTGTATTTCCTGTCAGAAGCTGATCTGTTCAGGGGGAGTTTGTGTGAAATGTAGTGAATCATCCGCTGCTGACTCTGTTGTTGCTACATTTGTTGTTCTTCATGGTTGCGTGCTTTGTTGAGTGAAGAACTTGTTTTTTGTAAAGAAATTAATTTTAGCCAAAAATTTGCCAAAGGGGGAGATTGTTGGATATTTGGTTGTTGGCTACATGTTTTGCTAAAATCAAATGTACAAGTAGTTCGTCTTCAGAAGCTGATATCTCAATTGTATGTCTTCAGAAGCTGGGTCAGAAGCTGGAACAGTACTTCAGACGCACTGTTCAGAAGCTGACCTTCAGACGCACTGTTCAGACGCTGACTTTCGTTGACCTTCAGACGCACTGTTCAGACGCTGACTTTCGTTGACCTTCAGACGCAATGTTCAGACGCTGACTTTCGTTGACCTTCAGAAGCTGCATTTCAGAAGCACGTTTTCTGCGTTCATTTTTGTGCCTTGGTTATGTTAACTCTCTCACAGTATCTTTCGAAGATTTGATTGAAGATTTATCCAAGCTGATGTTTCTAGAAGGCAGATTAATTCGCGTGAAGATATTGATTGAAGATTTGTTTCTTTTATTTAAGAAAATATTTTCAAAGCAATCTTTGGAAAATATATTTCTAAAATATATTTGCTTCTATGAGCTTCTAAAGAATTTTAGAACAATATCTGTTGAAGTTTATTTTGTTCAGAATTATGTGCTGCTGAAGACTATATAAGGAGGACGCTGCTATTGAAGAAGAATAATTCAAAACAGAAGTTATAGAGAGAGTCTTAGGTTTTGAGTCTGTAAGCTTTATGCTTTATATCTGTGCACCACTCAAGTGTTAGAGTTGGTTGTTTTGTTATTGAGTTGTATTCAATTAAAGCTTTTAAGCAAAAGTGATGTTTTTTGTGTTTTTGAAGAGTGTCTTCATCCTTGAATTGTCTTAGAGTTTTAAGATCACTGGGGCAGTGATTACTTGAGTAGGAAGTAAGTGGGATCTTATATCTAGGAGTTCCTAGGTAGAAATTCCACGGGTAGTGATTAAGTGAGAAGGGGCTGTGAAATAGGGGTTGTTGTCATAGGGGCTGTGAAACAGGGGCTGTTGTCATAGGACTTCAAATTGATACTATTTTAGTGGATTTCCTTCCTGGCTTGGTAGCCTCCAGACGTAGGTGTGTTTGTCACCGAACTGGGTTAACAAATCAACTGTGTTCTCTTATTTTCTGTCCTTATTTTGCTACTTCTGATACGTACTCTGTTCTGCGTTTTTGCACTCTGTTTTACTATCAGTTTCAGTACCTGCCAGAATTACATGAGATACCTTTATCTGAAATCATGACATTTCCGAAATAATAGATTTAGATATATTTTGAAAATGGTGGGGGATTGTGAGAGAAATTTTCAAAATATATTTGGAAAGTTGCAACGGTTAAATAGAGAATTGATGTGATATAACCATTCATGAACAAACTCTTCTAAATGGTTGCATCTCTCACCAAAGGACATAAGTTTCTCTATAAATAGAGACACTTTGGAGGCAAAAAAGAATTACAAAGAAAAAGAGATAGAACATCACATTCTTGTGAGTCTAAATTATGTCAAAATTATATTAAATCATTCTTTCTTTTCTCTAGTGCACGAGAGAAACTGACAGAACTTTATTCTGTAAACTATCATTGTCGATATGATTGGTGTGAATGGGCAAGTCACGTCAGGGATTCAATCGTATCCTGAAGGGGATTCACCGGTAAAACCCTTTTGCATCGGGTTGGCATAACTGGTGTCTGGTGGGGGTGAATCGAAACCCTTTATGTGCACTCTTCATCATATTCATCTTTTTGGTCACGTTATTGCAGCAGACCCCCAACACAGGTTCTAACAGCTTCAAATAATCCAGAACTTGGAGATGGTGGCCAACTTCAAGTTCGTAAGAATGTCGCTTTTATCGACGAGCGTGGCCAAATCCACTTGAAAGGTAACTTATGTACTCTCACATCTTTCACTCACTAGAAAGGAACTTTAATTGTGTATCAAGGGAGTTTCGACATCGTTGCAACTGAATCATCAAATGAAAAACCATTTTCACTTTACATGAATGTCATTTTGAGAAGAAAAAACAACACAAAGGTGTGACACTTGAGTTTTGTTTTTTAGATTAAGGAGAAAAAAGCGAAGAAAATGTCATTGTGGAAGTCCAATCCACCCATTTATAAAGAAAAAGAGTTTTTTTGTTTTGTTTTGGTGTAAACCGGATATCTTTCGCTAGCGCAATTGCAGAGACTAATCTCTCGAGCCATGTGACACCTAAATGAGTGGCAAACTCTCGCTAAAAGTTTTAACGCTCCTGCATGTCAAGGCTGGATTCGAACCCAATACATTGGTTAAATTAGAAGAGATCCACATCATCTTATTTAAACGCTCTTAAGTGAATGTTTTATTTTTCTAGATGAAGGAGAAAACAACACACCTTCATACCCAAATCATTCCTCTCCTTAACTGAATTGACCCAACACCACCCATTTAAAATTAGACCCGAGAATAATATTGAATTCAAGGGTGGTTTGTGGGAAAACCTGTCCGAATAGCCTTAACGAAGAGGGCAAGAAATCCATTGGATTGGAGGGAGGCTAAGAGTTTAAAAGGAGAGAGTAATTGTGGAAAAAAAAAACAAGTCTTTCATTCAACCTAAACAAAAAACACTCGACCTCGTGCACGATATCTTAGACGGCTTGGACAGGGGCAAAGTTATGTGTTATAAGCTACCCCAAAAAATATTTATTTTATTTGAATATGTTAGTATATTTACTAATTAGTTACCCCAATAATATTACATCCATTACTTTTTAATTGTCACTTTTTGACATTTTATACAAACTAACAATAAATGTTACTACTTTTGATACAATAGTTTATCATTTTTCAATAATTGCCTCATTCATTTAATATTTTGTTTCATATATTTCTCTCTATAATAAATAACTAATGATAATATTGGTAAAACAACATTTAATATTGCATTGAACTTTGAAAGTGAAAGTTAAATAGAAACAAAACTTTTCTACAAAAGAGACACTTAAAAAGGAACGGATGAAGTATATATTTAGCTATCACAAATTAGTTTATTTGTTAAAAACTAGTTGAAAGGCTCAGTCTACACTGAGCAAGTGAAAGAAGTCACTCACGGTGCATAAGTAATCTAAGCCGTTAGATGAGTGATGTTCCACACAATTATGATGCACCACCAACATCTTAACATTTCTTTCTCTTCCCATCATCCCTCACCTCTCTCTGCCTCTCCCTTTCTGATTTCCTTCTGAGTATTTTTCCATTAAAGTTCTCAAGTTCTCAACAATATCTTAGTCCAATTTAATGAGTTTTATAAAGGGATAAATTGAAACAAATCAATCAAAAACCACACACAACCGACGAACTATTGACAAGATGAACAACTTAATCAAAACCCATGTCCCCCAAATCCAGAAGATCAATGCTCTCATGAATTTATTTTTTTCAAAACGAAACAAAATAATGAAACCCAAACAACTAAAATTACAAAGTTGCTACAGTAATATTAAATTCCGAAAATTGAGTGAGAAATCATAGAAAACCCCAAAATTGAAATTGAATAAGGTGAACCTCCTTAACAATCAAGCACATGCAAATAGTTCTAATAACAATAAAGCTTTTTTTTGTTTTTTTAATACGCCTTTTTTTCTCACATGGAGTTTGTACAACGATTTTTACTGTAATTTCATATTGTTCTGAGCAACATCGTTTAAAGAGGTAAATACAGAGTTCAATAGCGAGTGTTAGGATGGATGAAGTGATACCATCCAATTCCGCTGGTGAGATTTAGGTTGAGTTTGGCAGTTTGAAAATAGTTGGGCTATGGTTGTAACAGAGGCTACCAGTGGCTGTTGGCCGCTGGAAACAGTAAGTTTGAGAAAAGAGTTGAGAGGGAAAGACATGGTACAAAGCCGTGTACCATACACCTGTTGTTTTTATACACTTGCTCACGGTGTGCGATATGTTTTGCTCGCGCATGCTAGAACGCGCCCTAGTTGAAATAAAAATGTTAATAGATATCCACTTATTTCATAGATGTATTTCGTCTTATTTTAACACTTTTGATCTCTTAAGCAACTACCAAGAGAGCTTTAATAATAAAAATTGTCAAAGCCACACTATATATATATCTTATTTCTTTACATTTGGCCCCTTCGTATAAAGATTGCTAGCTCCACTGCACACTGCTGGACATGATCACTAAAGTGTCACCCCATAACAATAAACCATTTGTGGTGAAATTTCATGATGTTTAAAGTTTAAACCTACTATAATTTGAAATAGGCATTGAGACTCAAACTACCAGAAAAAAGAAGAGGGTACAGCCATACAGGTAGCCGCACAACCCCAGCCCTTGAGGACAAGCCAATTAAAAAAACTACTAGTTAACCCAAATATTATAAGCGATCATTGTATAAAATTGTGAGACTAAAATGGCTTATAAATATTGCACAAAAAAAAAATGGCTTATAAATAAGGTGTTGCGAAATTCCAAGTGGGGTTTAGACCCTTCGCATTATGAACTTCCAAACTTAGTCCACAAAAACTTAATATACATAGCATTCCTCCAATTGGGGTATATTATAAATATTCCAACAAATTAACGTGCTACGTCTATGCCATTGTCTCAACTCCGACGATTGATATTATAAATTAAAATTTAAGTTCCCTTTTTATTGCTGAAACTAAACTTGACAAATTAATAATGAAACTCCTGGACAATGGCATTGAAACCTTTGCCCCTCTCTTTCTCCATAGATTGTTCATTTAATCTTTTTTTTGTTGGGAATCTCCATTGATGCTGCTTTGGAAATGACCTCAAAGGCTCTTGCCATGCACAACTTGAACTTTTGTTCATCAATTAAGTCTTTCTGTGTTTTCAAAGTAATTCTTAATATTCTTGCATAGCTCATAACTGCAATATCTATACTCTGCAACCACAAAGAATAGCATGTTATGGTAACACATTTATATATTCGTATCTCAATAAGAATCACTAATTACATGCGGACAAAGCTAACTTGCATTTTCTTATTAAAAAATAAAAAGGAACTTCAAAATTACTAATAATTGGTATGTGTATATAGCTTTACGTTATCTTCAGTAAGTCCATCCTAACCAATGTGGGAATTGTTATCCCTTAATTTCCCATTACCCTTGTATTCCTAACAAATGGTTTTCTTTTGAATAATCTAACAAATTGTTATCACCTGAACAACTAATGTTAAGAGTTGAATTTTGATAAAATTTCAAAATAAAATGTTTTACATTATAAGCAATCGCAACCATTATTTTTGAAGTTGTTAGGTTAAAGTCAACACTTGTAATGATCTCACAATCATGACTAATAGACATTGTACAAAATATTTAAACTAATGATATATGAATTGAATCTATAATCTTAATAATATAGTTAGGGTATGTTATGAGTGTCTTTAGGGCACTTGTTAAGAAACTAATTTTTTATTTTTTTTTTACAAAAAAAATGAGTTTTATGTTGAAAAGAGCATTTTTTGAACTTTTAAAAAATTGACTACAAAGTTCTAAGACATTGGAATACTAATATATTTCATTCGTCTCATAATAAATATCATTTTTAAAAAAAAAATTGTCTGTCTCAATAATTGTATCTTTAGAATATCAATGCAATATTTATTATATTTTTTCCACTAACATATTTTTATTTATTGAATTTCACTCCGCTTAACTACTCTACTAATTACAATTACTAAGGTTTTTAGTAAAGGATACTCTGTGTTTCAAATTATAAGTCATTTTGATCATTTCATACAAATTAGGAAAAGTAATTAATTTTGTATGGAAAAGAGAAATTTTGAGCTATTTTACAAAATTATCTTTCATTAATGTTATGAGAAAAATAAATTAAAGAATTGAAAGAAGATACATTAATAAATAGTTAAAGGTATAATATAAAAAGTAATAATTAATGTTTCATTGATATTATAAAACGACTTTTATTTTGAGACATTTTTTTTCAAAGGACTTATAATTTGGAACGGAGAGAGTATTAATTTTACGATTGAAATCAACATAACTAACCTTTTCTTAAGAACCGTGCTAAACCTGAATGCGATACTTAATTGAGTACTATATTTGATTTATTTACAAGTGATTTAGGATACTTGATAGCATTTTTCATACAATTATATTATCCATGGATTTTTAAGATTATTTAAACATGATAATGTCCTTTTATTATGAGCTGTCAAAATAATTACATTTGCATTCTAATGTTCTCAACTACTCCCTCCCTCCATTTCTGAATATATGTAGCAGTTTGATCATATGTATTATTCATATATCTACATTGATAAAATAAAATAAATACTAATATATAAGGAAAATGTTAGTGTGTAAGATGTTGTTTGATTTGTCTCAATAAATATTTATAAAATATAGTTTTTTTGTAGTTTTTTTAAAATATATAAATGATCAAAGTTGTGCATTGACATGTGTAAAGTAGTCAATTACGACATGTATTTAGAATAGAATAGATATAGGTGTCCATCAAATATTTTCCAAAATTTTACTCTTGAACTCCTACTATACATATGGGTGTGTATTTTATTGTAACTCAATTATTAATTTTTTAAAGTAACAATGGTAACTCTATTTTTATTCTTCTTAATTAGGCTTTTTATAAGAAAGGAACCAGCAAACCAGAGAGAAGATGATGTTTACCTCAGGTGCACCAGACATTATAAAGTACAAGCCTTTCACAGGATGGTTTGCCAAAGCCATAGATTCCACTGGCCCAATCAAATTGGACATGACAACACTTGAGTTTCTCAAGGTATCATATAGATGTTTAGCAACAGCCTGCAACACATGTTTACAGCTCGACTCTTTCAAAAACAGGAAACAAACAAAGAGAAATACTAGCAACATTTATTTTAACACATTTTTCTAACATTCACTCTTTTATTGTGTGAAATACATGTGAAAAACACAATATTATGTAAGATCCATTATTAAAGTGGTGCGACTTACATGTATTTCATTTAATAAAATATTGAGTATAAGAAAGAGTGTGTTAAAATAGGTGTGGCTAGCATTACTCAACAAAAGATTAAGGGCTTGTTTACTTTCTAGAGCAATTCTAATGTGGATACAAAGATTTAGACACATGATTTGGTCACACACTCGTAAAAATGTATATTACATGAAAAATTTAAAAAATACTTATGTCGATCTAAAAATTATTCTATTTTCCATTTTTTTCCCATTTCAACTTATAAATATAAGACAACATAGATCCAATGTTTTTACTCGCCACTTTTTTTACAATTTTTTTAAAATAGATCTATCATTTTAAGACATTTTCAAAATGTTAAAACATTATTTTCATTGTTTATAAAAATGCACTTTTTTTAGTTTGTCTTTCACTCTATTACAATTATCTACAATAGGAGTCTTCCATCTCTTTGTTCACAATTCAAAATAAACAATTTCTTTAAAAAAAATAGAAAATATTTTCTAAAAGTAAAGAAGCTTAAAGTAGGAACTTTTTCCATCCCAAATTACTCCGGGTGTACACATCCAAAGGAAAAAAAAAATTTGTAGTGTCTAAATGCATGCATATTTTGGAACAAATCAAGAACTTTTGACTTGTTTGGATGTGTACTTTTGAAATCATGTTTTTTTTTTTTTTAAAAAATATGGGATGGGTAAAGTTGCTCACAAAGACTAATTCACATACATATACCCACCTCATGTCCTCTTAATTTCAGCTGCATATCTAAAAGCCATTCAGTGAGAAAAACAGTGAAAGTACTTCTCTTCCTCTTGATCATTTTTTGTGCTTTCCAAACAAAATCTAAGGGGTTAGATAGGCTGGCCTGGCTTAATTTTGGGATTGGTATATGTAAGAAAGAAATATGATTCCCCCAAGGAGATTTTGAATCAGCCTTGGTCATATCTTGGATTGATTGGTAACTTCCAATATTCCTGGTACTAAGCAACACCAATCCTGTTGAATTTGAGGTTCTTGCTTTATTGTCAATCTCTTGCATGTATAGCCTAATTCCGTAGAAAATTACCCCAGTAATCACATCATTTATTGTCTGCAATACCAAAAAACATTATGTTGGAACTAATTTAGCTTAATGTAATGAAATATATATAGTACGACTATAATTAAAAAACTATAACTAATGTGACCTAACAAATTGTATGAACATATATATAGATCCTCTACCACTATAGTAGGTTGCTGCCGCGGTAGGGACATTATGTCGATACAGCTACAACACCATACTGTAGTGCTAGAGGATCAACCAATATACAAATTGTATATAAATTAATCTTACCACTCCAAGCTTAGACTTGATTGTTATGATTTCATCGAGAGAGAATGATAGGTTTGATAGTGCACAAGGCAGAAACTCTGAACCTTCCTCACCATTCCATATAGGTGATTTATCATCTTCAATTATTGAGCTTTTCAATATACTCCATCCAAAATCAGAGATTGAATTGAAAAGGGAGAATATGGTTGAAGGGAACCACTTGAAAAAGCCTCTCTTGGGAGTTAACAATTGTGATGATTTGCGGTTAGGAAAAGACAAAGGAAGAGAAGGATCATCAGCTCTATGAAGACAAGAAAGAAGAGCACCCATGAGAGAGTAACCATCACCAAGTGCATGATGAAGTTTGAATATTATGGTGAAAGCAGCATTGCTTGTTGGATACTTGATAACATGGATTTCCCAAAGGGGTTTGTCTTTTGGTGTCCTTTCTATTAATATCTTTGACACATAATCATCAAAATCTTGATCATAGAATTCAATTGACTCATTTTTGGGGAATACTGGAACCTTAAAATGATCTTTTGGATTTACCTCTACTTTTTTCCATTTCATATTTCCATCTTTATCTCTCACCTATATATATACAAGGTTGCATGCATATGCACATGTTAATATTTTTTATATGAAAAATTTGTAAGGAAATATAAACACATAAAAAGTACGTACTATTATGGAGGAGAAGCGTGGATTGATAGGTAAGAACACATGTTGGATCAAATACATAGCTTGAGAGTCATCAATTGGAATTTCTAATTCCAAAAATCCGAAAACATATGAACATAGGGGAGGGGTGTTGAAGTATTGTCCACTTGGACTTACTGGCTCAGTTACATCTTCAAAGTTGTCCATTGATTATACTATGCACTATGCACTTGTATTTTCAATGTTGGCACTGAGTACGTACTTATAGCATGCCAGCACAATTTGATTGGATATCCTCACATCCGGTGTGACATTCATGCATGGGTTAAAACTTTTAAAAAGAAGGTCTAGAGCACTTTCATTATATTTCCATAATAATTTGTTTTACATAGTCTCACACCTCTTCTTTTCTCACAAAAAGAAAGGTAAAATTGCAAATTTGAATATATTTTCATTTCCTTTTGATCATAAACGTGGCTCTTGAAGGTGTAAAAATTGTAGTAGCTAGTAATGAGTAAATGAGCCACTTTCTAACTTAAATTTGTATGGTCACACGACTGACATGGTGATCAATATGTCAATAAATGGTGATAAATGTCGCCGGCAATATGTACGAAAATGATTAATTTTGACCTGCTTCAACCAAAAATTTACACCATGTACAGTTGTTAATACCTCTTTTTACATTCAAGTAAAAAAAATAAATCTACCTCTTATTAAACTCTTGTTTTTCTATCTTTGGTCAGGACATCAAACACCATGAAACCCTACTTAAATTTTTATTTTTATTTATATTTATATTGTTAACAATTGATTGAATGATTTTTTTTTTATGACTTCACATATTGTGTTTATAATCATTAAAAAAAACATATTGTGTTTATAAATTCATGCCGATCGACTTGGACATTAATTCGAGCACCGCTTAAATGGTTTCAAGGGTACAATTTTCTGTTATTTTATTTAGGTTGCTGCTGCGAAAGCATTAATGTACAACTAGACCCTATATGATTTGGCTGATTCGGGCCTCGTCTTGTCTTGTATTATAAACCAAATCATTTTGGATTTTTTTTAACCCTCCAGTTCTCAATGCAAAGAAACCGTAATATCGGGAGGTATGTAAAATCTAACCACAAATTGTTTTTTCAGAAGTTGATTTGGATCATCTTGTTTGATAAAAGTTCTATTTTTATTTCAAAAAATAGGAAAGCTGCTCAATGGGGCCCCAAATGCTCCCGTGCTCCTCGAATTTCCAAAAAAAAAGCCCATCATAGTTTGTAGTTCCCAAACTATTTGGGGGCTAAGTTTTGATCGCTCGGTTTTGAGAGTTACGATCCAACTGTATCCAAAAGCCCCTCACTTGTACTACATTTCTCCATCACCACCTACATTCCTATTCCATCCATCCAAGTTTGAATTTTTTTTTGCAAATAGTGTTTCTCGAATCATCAAAGCACAATAACTAAAAGTTTCTACACCCATTTGACATAAAATAACACATATTGCTTCTTATAAACCGATCACAATGTTGCTTTACCTTTTTTAACTTGACAAGACATTATTCAGGAGTTAAGACTCGGTTCTGGTTTGGGTCCTAACTCCAGAACCATTCAGCTCCTGTAATTTTTTTCTTCAATTTTGTTGTGTTATTTTTATGAGTTCTAGTATCGTTGTTTAATATTGTTGTTAGATTATGCGTGTTGTTAATTATTCTTGAAAATACAAGTTGTTGTTGAATTATGTGTTTGGTAGTGTAAATTTTGTCTGAGTCTAATATAGAAGTGGATCAATTCTAACTACTGATCTGTTCTCGGGCTATAATTTCCTATCCAAGGTTAAATGGAATTGAGGACATATAGGGTCTTAACTCACTACTAAAAAAACAAAAATCAGTGAGGGAAATTTAGTGAGGGAAAACATGAAATCTCTCTCTAATTCTGTCACTAAATTTTGTGACCAAGAAATTTGTGAGGGATTTTATTTTTTCCGTCACTAATTTCCCTCACTAATTTTGCTTTTCCTAGTAGTGACTCTCGAATCAGAGCGATTAGGAGTTAAAAACCGAGGGGGGCTCTTTTGGAAATTCGAGAGGTCCGTGAGCATTTTGATGGGTCTATTGAGCATCTTGCAAAAAGTAGTGACATAGGCTCAAATAATGATCCAAGCCTAGGTCATTGTGGAGCCTAGACTTGGCACAATACTATCTTGCATGTGATGCATTTGTCTTGTTGAATGAAATGACACCTAACCTTATTGCAAGAAATACACTTAATTTACCGTATGAATAACAATTGGTTTGATGCATGTAACTCTTTGAGAGTTGGCTGGTTGCATGTAATTCCATTAGTTTTCCTTCTTCTAAAGTAAGAGCTCATAATGTATTTTCATCATCAATCAAGTAATAGAAATCAAGTGACTGTTCTTTTAAAACGGATTGTCTCATTTTCTTTTTGGTTCTGATCTAAATATATAGTGTACACCATTGTTGACCTTATTGAAGCTCATTTACATTATTATGAAACTAGTGGATTTCTGTTGTTTTTATTGTGCTAACGTGTGTAGATTACCAATGATATGTTATTGAAATTTTGTGTGTAAATTACAAACGATATTTTATATAAAAGTTTTTATATAGATTAAAATTATAAGTATAAATATTTGTGACTTTCAAATGTAAAATACTCAACAAACCATATTTATCTTTTTAAATGACAACAATAATATAACAAATATAATAAAAATTCATATATTTTTTAATAACACCAACAATATAACATTATTATAGAAAAAATTGTTTAAGTGTATAATTGGAATAACCAGCGCAAAATCCCCTATTTTCTTTATATACAGAGATATGGAACAAGCTCTTGTATCAAAAAAAAGAAAGTTAAATATACTTTCGTCTCTGTGAAATTGGGGACTTTTAAATTAAGTTCATATTAAAAGAAAGAAATTTAGTCCTTTATATGTTCACCATTTTCTATACGTTTCTCAACTTTATCTTCTACAAATATTTTTGCAACAGATCTACCTTTGTCTAATGATGTATCAAAAATTTATCTAAATTGATTACACATTGCATCTACCTTTGTCCAATGGTATCTCAAGCCTCTAATTACCTTTCTTAACATTTCAGTGAACCACCTCCCCTTTGTTGGATCAATTTGCGTAGCATAGGTGCTTATTGAAATAAGCTGTTTTAAGCTAGATGAAAAGTAATGAACAAAACAGAAAAACTAAAAGAGAGAAGAATGGAGAGAGTTTGTGATTGTAATGTGAATCTCATTAAAAAATTATTTCGAATGTACACATTACAGAGCCTTTTATATACACATATGTCACTTGCTTGTAGCACAAGGTAAGTAACAAACTCTAACAACCTCAGACTCTGAAACCTCGGACTCTGAAACTTCAGACTCTGAAACCTCAGACTCTGGTGTCACTAACTAACTTGCTAAGGAGCAGTTATGGATTAATTCTCAACACTCCCCCTTAATTCATAACTGTTGAATATTGAGGACACCAAGTTTCTACCTTAAAAACTCAAATCTGTCAAGCTTCAAAGCCTTAGTAAAGCCATCTGCAAGCTGCATTTCTGTAGGACAATACTACACCTCAATCATTCCATTAGTCGTCTGCTCCCTAATGAAATGAAATCTAGTCTCAATGTGCTTGCTTCTACCATGAGAGATTGGATTCTTAGCAAGACTTATGGCAGATTTGTTGTCAATTTTCAGTGTTAGAGGTTTCACAACTTCACACTTGAGCTCTTTCATCACTGAATCCAACCACAAAGCTTGAAATGTTGCAAATGTTCCTGCAATGTACTCAGCTTCAAAAGATGAGAGTGCAGTAACAGGTTGCTTCTTGGTGCACCAGGATATGGCAGCATCATTGAACTTGAAGACATAGCCTGAAGTACTTCTTCTATCACTCAAGTCCCCACACCAATCACTGTCTGAGTACCCTATGAGCTCATTCAATTCACTTCTACTTCCATTAGGAAATAACAAGCCATAATCCACAGTTTCAATTCTTGCTACTGGAGCAAACACCTCATTGTAATCAATACCATGTTTCTGCAAAAAGCCTCTAGCCACCAATCTTGCTTTATACTTTGAAACCTTGCCATCTGGATTCAACTTCACTTTGAACACCCATTTCACATCAATTTTCTTTTTCTTGTCTGGCAAGTTAACAAGTTCCCAGGTTTGATTCTTTTCAATTGATTGCAGTTCTTCTATCATAGCTCTTTTACACACATCAATTTTCAGTGCTTCTTTATAATTGATTGGTTCAAAATCTACTAGTAATGCAAAATGAATAAGATCACCTTCATCATTCACTGCATTATCAGGGATGATTTCACAGTCATTCAGCCTGCTAGGTGCTTGTCTGGCTCTTTGAGGCCTCACTGGTGTTACATTTCCTTCTGGATCATTTTCAACATCATCCTGACCCTCTTCATTTTCTGATTCATCACTTGAATCAGGATATATATAGCTTTGCTGAACCTCACTGCTATATACAGGTTCACTTTCCCATTTCCACTTCTCAGCTTCATTTACTATCACATCTCTACTGATATGAACCTTCTGAGTTACAGGGTTGTAAAGCTTGTACGCACCAGTTGGATGATAACCTATAAGTATCATAATCTCACTTTTATCTTCAAGCTTACTTCTTCTAGTATCTGGCACATGTTTCTAGCACAAAGAGCCAAACACCTTGAAATGCTTCACACTAGGTTTTCTTCCACACCAAGCTTCTTCTGGTACTTTCAAATTTAGCTTCTTTGTAGGACATCTGTTTAGAATATATGCAGCTGTGGTGACTGCTTCACCCCAAAACTTGTGTGGTAGATTCTTCTGCTTAATCATGCTTCTAGCCATGTAAAGCAAAGTTCTATTCCTTCTTTCTGCAAGTCCATTGTGTTGTGGTGTATATGGAGCTGTTACTTCATGAGCAATTCCTTGATTCATGCAGAAAACTTCAAATTCCTTGGATGTATACTCACCTCCACCATCTGTCCTCAAAATCTTAATAGATTTATCACTCTCTTTCTCTACTAAGACTTTGAATTTTCTGAATACCTCCAAAGCTTCACTCTTAAGCTTAATAGTATACAATCATATCATTCTTGTAAATTCATCAACAAAGGTAATGAAATACTTACTACCACCCAAAGAAGCTACCTCAAAAGGTCCACAAATATCAGAGTGAATTACTTGTAATGCCACACTTGCTCTTTTAGGTGCTTCAGACATAAAAGGTAACCTACTTTGCTTGCTCTTCATACACACTTCACATATAGTTTTTCTGATATTCAGTTTAGGTAAACCATGCACCAATTCTTTAGATTTTCATTCACTAAGACTTCTAAAATTCAAGTGATCGTACCTCAGATGCCATAGAGCTTCAGCATCTTCACTAATTGTTGCAGACAAGCACATCATCTTATCACTTGAGATGTTGCATCTGTAGGTTCTATTCTTTGACAGGGTAGACTTTAGCACTAAGTTCTTCCTTGCATCAAACAGTTTCAATGAATTGCCATTCATTGTTACTGAGAACCCCTTTTCCACTAATTGACCTATGCTCATCAGATTGCACTTCATATCTGGAACATAGAAAACATCTTTAATAATGATTTTCCCACCATCATTGCTCTTGATCACCATATTTCCACTTCCTTCTGATGCAAGCTTTCTACTGTCAGCTAATTTAATACTAGTTTTCTTGCTAGAATTAAAATTAGTTAACCATTCTCTATGAGCATTCATATGATTTGAGAATCCAGAGTCAAGATATCATTCTTCATTCTTGATCTTATCTTCACATGTAGTAGTCATCATCAAGACTGTATTGGGATCATCTCCATGAGCTATATTTGCTTCCTCATCAGTCTTTTGATCTTTCTTGAACCAGCATTCATCAGCAAAATGTCCATACTTTTCACAATTGTAGCACTGAACTTTACTTTTATCAAAATCCTTCTTCTTATTCTGACCTTTGCCAAAACCTCCTCTTCTTGAAGATTCAGTTTTGTCATCAGTTTTAGACTTTCCATTGTTGGATGATAAGTGCCAGAAATTAGTTAAAATGCATATTTAATTTAAGCACTTTATGTTACTTGTTTCGAAAGTTATCATAGGAAAAGCTCAGAATTTATGAATTAATGCCAAATTATGCTTTCACTTCTTTCCCCATCCATTTGTGCAGGAAAATGCAAGCCAGGACATGATTTGAGCAAAGAAACATGAAGAAAAGATTATGGCAACTCGCTCAGCGAACTCAGGGCGAGTCTTCAGCGAGCTTAGGCAGGGAATTTCAGAAACAGGGGAAGCAATGATTTCGCTCTGCGAAATTATCATCGCTCAGCGAGATCAAGGGCGGTTTAATGCTATTTGCAGACGTGGCTGAAAACCACTGGCAAAGAAAACTTAACTCGCCGAGCGAATGCAAGCTCGCAGAGCGAGATGTCACTTTTAGCTTTTAGTATTTAAGCTTTGTTTCATATTTTTATGAGATAATTATTAATAGCTTATTATTACAGCTTAGTATTATTTTTAGGATATAGTTTTTAGACATAAATAAGGGCTAAAGGAGGTGATCTTCAAGGAGCAAGAGTGATTGAAGTGTGGAATCAACCAAGACTCTTTGGGAAATCAAGAACTTGGTTTTGGATCTTAATCTTCTTTCCATTTTTGTATAGTTGTCATGAATGAACAACTAACTCCCCTTTGTTGGGATTGGAGGTACTTTATCTAGCTTAGATGTAATCTTTGATCTTTAAATATATGATTATAGCAACTTATGTGATATTGAGTTTATTCTTGCTATTCATTATTATGTTTTGATTTAAATGTTATTGACGAATACTTTTGAATCTTTGGTGAGAATAATCTTCTATCAAAATAATAAATTCTAGACATGGAATTTGGTTTTGATAATCACAGAAAGTGACGGAACGTAAAGCTTTCGGATCGTTTAATAGATTGAGAAATCGTCGATTAAACGATACGATCGATCTCACGACGTCATTTGTACACGAATGACTTTGTCGAGTGATACGTGATAATTTTGCTAAAACGCTAGAATTCATATGCATGATTATTAGATTATTTTCGATGCTCGATTGAGGAACTCCGATCTCAACGCTTTTATTCCCTATTTCTTGTCGTCTTTATTTCCGCTTTTAGATTCCAATAGTTTAAATGCAAACAAGTTATAAACCCCTTACTCAAAATGATAACGATTGTTGAACGGCTCGAGATAGCGCACTAGTCCCTGTGGAGACGATATAAAAATACTTACTTTTGTTACTCAACTAACATTGGACCAATTTGTTCTTCCTTTTCCCTTTTTCTTGAAATTCTTGTGATTTCCCTCTTTCTTGAATGTTTGTGCTTGAAGAGCTTGTTGTACAGATCTTTCATAACCTCTATCAACCACTAACAGTTCATGTGCTTCTTGGATTGCTACTACTATGAAATCAAACTTTGGATTCAAGGATCTCAATACCTTCTCTACTACCATCTGATCTGAGATGTTTTCACCACAATTTTTCATCAGATTCACAATCTCAATCATTTTTTAGAAGTAATCACTTACTTTTTGATCTTCCTCCATCTGCATCATCTCATACTTCCTTCTATATGACTGCAACTTGACTTGTTTCACTTCTTTTCCCCCATTGTGATAGTTTTCCAGAATGTCCCAAGCTTATTTGGATCTTGTAGCCTTTGATATCTTCTCAAAGTGTTGATTATCAACATTTTGTTGAATGTAAAACAGAGCTTTACAATCTTTCTTCTTCGCTTCTTTGAATGCCAACCTCTGTGCTTCAGTTGGATTTGCCCCCAAATCCTCATAGTCATTCTGCACCAGGTCACTTACATCTTGTGCTCCAAAAAGTTATTTCATCAATGCACTCCATCGTTCCCAGCTCTTGCCATCAAGAACTAGAATGTTTGATCCAAAACCATTGTTATTCATCTTGCTTTGATCAAGAAATCAACACTCACACCTCACTCAGTGTTTCCATATGGTGATTCCCCTCACACTTCACTCGTGTTTCCCTAAGATTTAACCCAGGCTCTCTATACCAATTGTTGGATCAATTTACGCAGCATCAGTGCTTATTGAAATAAGTTGTTTTAAGCTAGATGAAAAGTAATGAACAAAACCAAAAAACTAAAAAAGAGAAGAATGGAGAGAGTTTGTGATTGTAATGTGAATCTCATTAAAAAATTATTTTGAATGTACACATTACAGAGCCTTTTATATACACATATGTCACTTGCTTGTAGCACAAGCTAAGTAACAAACTCTGAAACTTCAGACTCTGAAACCTCAGACTCTGAAACCTCAAACTCTGGTGTCAATAACTAACTTGCTAAGGAACAGTTATGGATTAATTCTCAACACCCTTCAAACCCTCATAGCCAAGACAGACTCTTAGTAGTCAATGCATGGATGATTTAACAATAAGGATAAAAAATATAATTCTTATATTTAGTGTCTAAAAGTTTGTAAAACAATTTACAATATGGGCGAAAAATGAAATTATGACATTTTATAAGTACTATAAATATATTTAAACTTTTTTGCTGAATAAATAATTAGATGGGTTGGATTCCGTAACTCATTAGGGCAAGCATATGGCTCAGGCTCAGAACCTATGGCACAGAAAACATAGATAGAGTTATTATAAATTAGAATAGAATTTAGGTTCCCTACTTATTGTTGAAAATAGTCTTGACAAATAATAAAATTTATCTTCAAACTCACATTGAAATCCACCCTTGTCCCTCTCTTTATAGATGGTTTAATTAATCGTTGTTTTAGCTGGGAATCTCCATTGATGCCTTGGATATGACCTCAAAGGCTTTTACCATGCACAATTTGAACTTTTGCTCATCAATAAAACCTTTCTGTGTTTTCAAAGTAATTCTTAATATTCTTGCATAGCTCATAACTGCAATATTTATACTCTGAAACCACAAAAGAGAGCATGTTATATAAACACAATTATCTATGTATATCTCAATAAAAGTTAATATTACCTGCAGATAAAGCTAACTGGCATTTTTTTTAAAACCTCAGTATAAGAAGACTTTACCTCCTTTATAAACTACTACCAAAAAGACAAGCACGTCACGTTTATCTGCATTTTTTATATATATGAACTTATTTAAGTTCCTTTTTAATATTAGTTTTACATATTTAAAATATAAATTTGAATTATAAAAAAATTATTCAACTAAAATTGTTGGTGTTCGTTGAAAATATACATGTTTAAGATATTACGAATTGCTTAGAATTATAAAGGAAGAGGTAGTGCAAAACAAACAAGGTTGTTTTTTAAAGTGCAAGACAAACAAGATTGTTTCTTGAAGTGCAAGACAAACAAAATGGTTTCATAACTTGTTCACTTTCTTGCTTGGCAAGTCTTGTAGGTCACAAGGTTGTTTCTTGAAATGCAAGACAAGAAAGGTGGTTCCTTCACATGTTTACTTACTTGCTTGACAAGTCTTGAATGCCACAAGACTTATTCTTGAAATGCAAGACAAGTATAGCACTGCTTATATATAGACTCTATTTCTTCGTTACAAGATGAACCCAGTTAAAAACATTTTAAGTTTATATCTAACTCTTTAATTTCTCTTATAATCATATGTTAGAGTGTCGTGAGGGGTAGGTTGGATATTTTCTTTGGAGAGTGTGGGTGTATTGGGGTTGTGGGGTGGTTGAGGGTAGTCTATGTGTCGTAACAATTTTCACATAGTGTTATTCTCTAGCTGTCGTTATACAATGTTCGTGGTTTTTTCTTCGCTTTGGAGTTTCTACATTATAGTCTTGTGTTCATGTCGTGTTCTTTTATTTTCTATATGTCTGTTTTTCCCAACAATTGGTATATGTTGGTTTGATTCCGTGGGGTGTAATAAGTGTTTTTTGGGAAAGGTTTTAGCTTTTTGCAATGTCAAACTTTTCAAGTGCAATGAAGCTTGACACAGATAAATTTGATGGAAGAATCAATTTTAATTTGTAGAAAATACAAGTCGAAGATGTGTTGATACAGTTACGATTCAACAAGGCGCTGAAAGGAACCATTTCCTAACATGGACAATGAGAAGTGGAAAAAACTAGATTTGAGAGCTTCAAGTACAATCTACTTGTCTTTGGCTAAGAATATTCTTGCGAATGTTTTTTGTACGTCGTCATCCAAGGAGTTTTGAGAGAAACTTAAAGGGATATATCAAGCAAAGGGTATCTCAAATCGATTGTTGTTGAATGAGTAGTTTCTTAGTTTACACATCGATGAAAATACGAAAGTATTTGATCATCTAAGTACTCTCAATGGTGTTATCTCTTAATTAGAAACTATTGAGTGGAGATTGAAGATGAATATAAAGCCTTGAGACTCATATGGTCTGTTTCATCATCTTGTGAGCATATTAAGCCTGTTTTGATATATGGGAAGAAAACTTTGAGCTTTGAAAAAGTTTCCAGCAAAATTATTGCTGAAGAAAGAAGATTGGAAGGTGAAGATAACACTTCATCAAACTTTGTTTTGAAAGCTAAAGGTGGGACTTATGTGAAGAAAAGCAATGGCATGATTTTGAGATGTTGGAAATGTGGAAATCATGGGCATGTAAGGGATAAATGTACTGATGAAGAAAATTCAGAAAAAGGCTCTGAGTCAAATGCTAGCAATGTTTCCCTCACAATGGGAGATGGTGATATTTTCTGAAAATCGAAAGTGTGTCATATGATCGGATTTTCATGATGCCATGGCAAAGGATGAGTATTGGTAGAGAGTTAGTAAAAATGCATTGATTAACATTGATACAAATTGTGTGGTAAGAGAATGTCACTGGTTGAAGAGCATCCTACAAACATGGAAATTGCACCATAAGTTTTCAGCCTGATTTTAGACATGTGGAAATTATTGGGGGGTTTAGTTTTGAGTGAAGTATACTCCTTATAATGGAGTATGATAGTTCTTTTGAGCTATGATTGTCAAATAAGACAGTGTAAAGTATTCTTGGAGTGGCTTATCTTCAAATGATTATACTCTTTAGAGTGGTTTAGCTTCAAGTGCTTATACTCTTTATGGTGGAGTATGATAGTTCTTTTGAACTATGATTGTTGGTGATGACAATGGAAGTGAATGTATCATTTTTAGTCAAGGTACATATTGTTGGTGTTGGTTAAAAATACACATGTTGAGGAAGTCCTACATTGCTTAGAATTATAAAGAAGAGGTAGTGCAAGACAAGTAAGGTTGATTTTAAAGTACAAGACAATCAAGGTTATTTCCAAACAAGCAAGGTGGTTCCTTCACTTGTTTACTTTCTTGCTTGGAAATTCTTGTAAGCCACAAGGTTGTTTCTTGAAATGCAAGACAAGCAAGGTAATTTCTTCACTTGTTTAATTTTATTTTTAGGCAAGTCTTATAGACTACAAGGTTGTTTCTTCAAATGAAAGACAAGCAGTGGAATACCTATATATAGGCTCTATTTCTTCGTTACAAGATGCACCCAGTCATAAACACTTTAAGTTTATTTCTGACTTTTTTCTTTCACGTACACTCGTGTTGAAGTGTTATGAGGGTTAGGTTAGATATTTTATTTGAAGAGTATTGGTGTATTGGGGTTGTGGGATGGTTGAGGGTAGTTTTATAACAATTTTCACATAGTGTTATTATCTAGTTGTCATTAGACAATGTTCGTGGTTTTTTCTCCACTTTGGAGTTTCCACGCTATTCTTGTGTTCCTGTCACATTCTTTTATTTTCTCTATGTCTATTTTCTCCAACAAAAATAGATGGATAATTTTAAAATTCCATATAATTATGGTTTAGATTTAAATTTAAAATTGATAAATAAATGAGTTGTTTAGGGTAAATTTGTCTTACGAGAAAGTCCGACCAAAAAAGAGTTACTTGGTAGTTAACTTTTGAGTTGTCTTTATATAATGGTATAGATATGTGAGAATGTTATCGTAATCTTAACTATTAATTTTTTTATCCTTACGCCTCTCTCTGAACCCTTCTCTCGCGCTATCTACGGTTTATGCTCTCTAGAGTTTTTCATGGTCAGAGATCTTAACGTATAGTACTTTCCTTTCGGAGATTGTGTTTTCCTTTGGTTTACTCACATATTTTGTCTGTTTTGTTGTGATAAAACGTTTCCTCTCATAGAGTTGTTTCCTTTTTGTGCGCAGTAAGAAACTGATAACCCTTCCCTCGTTCTCTTCTCTCTTTTCTAACCCTATTGTGATGCCAAAACACTAACTCTCCCTCAACCACCAATGCTTATTGTTAGAAGACTCTCTCTAGTTAATCGTCTTTCACCTCATTCAACACCTCTAAATAAAGTCGATATGGCTTCTACCTCAATTGTAGAAAGGACCACCAAGCGCCCCTAGAAAGCCACCATGGTAATCTTGTGTTCTGGTCAAGGTCGTTTCTGAAATTTTGGTGGCCTAGGGCGAACTTATAATTTTTGGTCCTAAATAATGAGTATATAAAAAATTTAAATGTCCAAAGTGTGAAAATAATTTGCTTGAAGAAGATAGTTTTTCTACATTAAGAAATTATCTAACAAAAACATGAAGCTTCATACAAAAAATGTTAAATTTTTTATTTAGTATTCAAATGCTCATACAAAACAATTCATACAGTCATTTCTAGATGCAAAGTCACTAATAATTGTGCATACATCAATATGTTCTATCATATCTTTTTTAATACATAAAATGGCTAGACCATTCAACCTATCTTGTGACATTGATGATCTCAAGTGGTTTTTCAATAATTTTAACTTTGAAAAACTTCTTTTGCAGATGCCAAAATCATCGACATAGTTAAATATATTTTTTTGGCCTAATAACCACTGTTTTTTTTGTTGGAACCCAAATTTTATACTTATTTTTGGGGCCTATGACGGTCGCCCTACTCTCCCTGCCTCAGATACGACCCTGGTTCTGGTCACTCCATTGCCCGTTTGTGATGAGGTTTTTATGTTTTTCTTGTTGTGTTTCTTTGCTTGTAGTTTATTGGTATTTTTAATTTATTTCAAGATTGTACTTTATGTGTTTGATGAAATTTCTAAGAATGGTTCGTCTTGTCAGTACCATATTTTAAGTAAGAGATTTATGGCAGCTATCACAAAACTCAACATCTCTTAGCCTCACAAATTATTTGTCAACATGTGGTTGAATTGGTCTCAGATACCACTTATAGTCGTATGAGCTAATACCAACAAATATATTTTTTTCCAAAGATAGATCAATTTAAAGACTGTGGATCTTACATTATTTTTGACCATTGGCCATATGTTAAAGAAATTTGTTGGGGTTTTAGGAATAAGGTTTTGTTTGTTAATTTCTCACTGGCTTTTGAAATGTTTTTGTGTATTTTCTGCATGTTTTTGGTTTTCTTAATCACTAGTATTTACCTCAAAATATGGATGAAAAATCTTCCAACGTGTAATCGTTTAGATTAAACTATCATTACTTTTTTGTGAATCGAGTATCCTTTACGCGCAACTGCAAAGACTAATCCATCGAGTCGGGTAGAACCACAATGGGGGACAAAATTCTCCCTCAAAAGATTTATCATTGTTGTATTCATAGGATTAGATTCAAACTTAGGATCTCTTATCATCTCATACAATTCTTGAGATTTTTACTTTATCATTTGAATGAAGCTTATATTATTTTTTGTAAAAAGAGAAAAACCATTGGATTTTTAATTAATAATCATACCACTATTTCTATTCTTCTTAGTTAATTAATCTTTTTTAGAATAGAGAAGGTATCCAACTAGAGAGTTAAGATGATGGTTACCTCAGGTCCACCTGTCATTGTAAAGTACAAGCCTTTCACAGGATGGTTTGCCAAAGCCATAGGTTCCACTGGCCCAATCAAATTGGATATGACAACACTTGAGTTTCTCAATGTACCATAGATATGTTTAGCAACGGCCTGCAACATATTTTGATAGCTCAACCCTTTCAAAAACATGAAGCAAATAAAAAACTATGGGAGGAAATTTTCTCACCTCCAAATCATTTCAGATGTACACATAAAAAAACACAATTTTTCTGTCGTCCAATTGTGTATTTCCCAAAGAATCAAAAAATTGTGTCTCCTTCATATGTGTACTTCTGATACCATGTATGACTTTTAGAAATATGGGGTGAGTAAAGTTGCTCTCAAAGGCTATAATATACATATATATATATATATATACACCCACCTCATGTCCTCTTAATTTCAGCTCCATATCTAAAAGCCATTCAATAAGAAAAACAGTGAAAGTATTTCTCTTCCTCTTGATTATTTTTTGTGCTTTCCAAATAAACTCTAAGGGGTTAGATAGACTGGCCTTGCTTAACTTGGGGATTGATACATGTAAAAAAGAAATATGGTTCCCCCAAGGAGATTTTGAATCAGCCTTTGTCATATCTTGAATTGATTGGTAACTTCCAATATTCCTAGTACTAAGCAACACCAATCCTGTGGAATTTGATGTTCTTGCCTTTTTGTCCATTTCTTGCATGTATAGCCTAATTCCATAGAAAATGACCCCAGTAATCACATCATTTATTGTCTGCAGTACAAAAAAAAATATTATAAATAATTTAGCCTAATAGTAATATGATGAAACATATATAGTACCACAGTATGAAAAATTATAATTAAGGTGACCCCAACAAATTGTATGAACTTGGATCCTCTACCGGTGCAATATGATGCTGCAGTTGTACCAACCGTTACGTTTAAAGAGGACTGGTTTTCGAGCAGAATGGTTTTGACCTTGAAATTCTTTAGGCTTCGACCGCCAGACTAATCCTATCCTAATAGATTTGAGTCTAGACTCCCCACCTCCTAAAAAACCAATCTCTCTCTCTCTCTCTCTCTCTCTCTCTCTCTCTCTCTCTCTCTCTCTCTCTCTCTCTCTCTCTCTCTCTCTCTCTCTCTCTCTCTCTCTCTCAATCTTACGATCGATACATATGCAGCACCATACTACAGCGAAAGAGGACCTAATATGCGAATTGTAAACATATATAAATTAATCTTACCACTCCAAGCTTAGACTTGATTGTCTTGATTTCATCAAGAGAGAATGATAGGTTTGATAGTACACAAGGCTGAGACTCAACTCCTTCCTCACCATTCCATATAGGTGTTTTGTCATCTTTAATCATTGAGCTTTTGGCTATGCTCCATCCAAAATCAGAGAAGGAAGTGAAAAAGGAGAATATGGTTGAAGGGAACCACTTGAAAAAGCCTTTCTTGGGAGATAACAAGTGTGATGGTTTGCGTGAAGGAAAAGATAAAGGAAGAGAAGGGTCATCAGCTCTTTGTAGACAAGATAGAAGAGCACCCATGAGAGAGTAACCATCACCAAGTGCATGGTGAAGTTTGAATATCAAAGTTCCTTCAGCATTGCTTGTTGGATATTTAATCAAATGGATTTCCCAAAGGGGTTTGTCTTGTGGTGTTCTTTCCATCATAATCTTTGACACATAATCATCAAAATATTGATCATACAATTCAATTGATTCACTTTTAGGGAATATTGGAACGTGCATATGATCTTCAGGCTTCACCTCTACTTTTTTCCATTTCATTTTGCCATCTTTGTCTCTCACCTATATAAACATGTAGAATATATATGTACAAGTACATCTTAGTATTCCTAAAAAAAAAATGTACATGTTCGTATTTATTAGGCCAAATACCTCTTTTGGTCCTTTAAGTTTGATAAAAATACCAGATTAGTCCTTTAAGTTCTTAAGTTTCAAATAGGTCCTTTAAGTTGTTAATTTATTACACCGTTACCTTTTTAAGGACCTATTTGAAACTTAAAAACTTAAAAAACTTCAAATAGGTGCATTAAATTAACAACTTAAAGGACCTATTTGAAACTTAAAAAACTTAAAGGACTAATCTGGTATTCTTGTCAAACTTAAAGGACCAAAAATGGTATTTGGCCTATTTATTATATGAAACTTGTAAGGCAAAATAAACACAACACTTATAAAGTACCATTATGGAGGAGAAACGTGGATTGATAGGTAAGAAGACATGTTGGAACAAATACATAGTTTGAGAATCATCAATTGGAATTTGTGATTCCAAAAATCCGAAAACATATGAACACAGGGGAGGGGTGTTGAAGTATTGTCCACTTGGACTTACTGGCTCTGTTACATATTCAAAGTTGTCCATTATAGTATTACATGCACTATGCACCCTATTACAAAGTAGAGACTAATTAACTTGAATGTATAAAGATTGAAACTTGTCTCTGGTATTTATAGCAGCAAATAACTTTCTTGTTGTGAATTAACATGACTCCTATTTATAGGTCACATCAAAACACAAGTAGTCGATTACACAACTCCTAATGATATTTATATAACCATTTCGTGACAACTTTTGAGACAAACTTTTTGTTCTCTCTTCTTATCGGCCAAAAACAATATAGAGATAAAAATGAAGAGAGAATAAGAATATAATGTAAATATGAAAAAGAAAGTTGTCCAAAAATTGTACCAGAATGATTTTACAAAGATCCTTTATCTTTTGACAATTGTATATGACTCCTATGCTACAATACTACCAATAGTAAATAGATAATTGAGCAATCAATTCGTCTCTTGAAAAAAATGACCAATCATTTGATGAAGTTATATCATTTGATTTCATACAGAGCAAGTTAGTGGGCGGTATGAATGTTTTAGACTCTAGAGTTTTTAGTTTGATTCTTATACAACAACAATAACTAAATTTTATCTCACTAAGTAGGGTCGTTTACATGAATCACATTACATCATAACGTTAATTAATAAAAAAAAAAAATCTTTAGATCTTCTACTTGACATTGTAAATTTAACTTGTTACAACTCAATCATTGACTATTAAATATATTAATTTATGTAATTTAAAATAATCATTATTTGAAGTTAATTAGTATGACTTGTTAATTTTTTTTATTCATAAACAGTCAATTAAAATTGAGATCATATTGAACCGAAGATGTTATTGATAATTTTTTCTTAGTAGTTTGCTTTACATAACCCCTCTTTCATAATTTGCCAATTCTATCTTCAGTAATTCAACATATTTGTTTTTCAAAAAAAAAATCTGAAACATATTTATTTTACATAATTGAATGCATCAAAGAAAATAGAAAAACTCATTGGTTGGAAGCCTCCTTAGGTGGATTGGGTCATGTTCCGTACTAATGAGGCTAGCAAGAGTTCAACACTCCTATTGTTTTATCAATCAATGTGGGTTGTGATCTTGATCTTTTTTTAGTGGTGTCGACTCATATTAGTCATTTCTTGTAAGCTGATTTAATTTAACTAGGATTTTTACGAGTTAGGATCTCTTCATTTGGTTGAAATAAATGGAGAATGTCATTTGATAAGAGATGAATACATAAAAGTAGATAGTGGGTCCCACCGCTATTAATAATTTTTTTTTTTCAAACTTTATTGTGTTTTTATCATACCAAATTGAGGAAATTGAAATAGTACTAAATGGAGAGGATCTAACTCGATTTTTACTCTCTCCTTGATTATGAATGTAGTTGTGTTTCATGGGATTAAGCTTTCATATCTATCCAAAAAAGTCAATGAATTTCTTTTTCCACCCTATACTTCTTCAAGCTCCTTCGTTTTTTCGAATTTTAAAATCCGAATAAATGAAGGGTCTCTAAAATGTGTGAGATGGAAGAAGAAATAGTCAAAAAATCATAGGGATGGTCTTTGTTTTTTTAGTTTTTTTTTTGCCAAGATTTGTTTTTTTAGTTGATAGGGATGACCTTGGTTTTTGTAGTAATTTGTATGTTTAGAAACACTAATTTCATAATTGAGACCGTATTTGATTTTTTTTTAAAAAAAAACACATTTTTTGGCGATGGTAGTGACAGCATTTAATTCCTACAACCAATATTGTAGCCTAATTAAAGCTTTGAAATGATTTTTTTTTTTTGAAAGGAAGCTTTGAAATGATAATTGACGTTTTCTGATGTCTTTTATTATATGTATAAATAAAATTGTTTTTAAATACCTTCAATTGTAATAATAATCCAATATTTGCCCCACTCTTAGTGGGCCAAAGCTAAGTGTGGAGATCATTCAGTAGCTCACGTATGTCTACAGGTAGCTCTCAGTTGTTATGTTATTAATTAATAATTAATTAGCTACGTTTTTGTGGAGAAGTGGGGTGCCCTGGGTTCGAACCCCACTTCTGCATATAATATGCAATATCTTTATCAATTGAGTTAAGTTCACAGAGACAAATCAGAATTTAAAAACGATATCCATGCATATCAATAAGTGAATGTCACTACTTAACAACGAAAGGCTTGCAAGGAAAATTAATCGAGTATTTGATAAGAATGCACTTTGGTTCGTTGGTGGTTATGTATCAATTTTAAGTGTTATCGTTGTCTCTAAATTAAGGCTTAGATGAAAATAACAACAATGGCTTTATTTTTTAAACAAGAGGGCCGAAGCATGAGGAAAACTTAACTTACCATAACAACATCAGCTAACAATAATTAAATAAATTATGGGGGGTTATAAAGCTAAAATTCCACCACCTCATCACCTCCCTCCACACTCCACACGCAAAATCACAATGGAGGAAGATATGTGTAACAGCCTGATTTTCGTTATTAGTTATTTAATATTATTTTATTTAATTATTGATTTTATTATGTGCACGAGTTGGTGAATTAGTGGATTTTTAAAGGATAAGGGTATTTTGGTAATTTAGTAGTGAATGGTATTTTGTGAAGTATTAAAAATAAGATTTTTTGGGGAATTAAGGAAATAGAGGTGTAAGAGTAAATGAGAGGTTTAAGTGAAGTAAATGAGTAGTGTTTTATTTGTGAAGAATGAATAAAGACTAAGCTCATTTAGTGTAAGTGAATCAAAGCCCAATAACTAGAATATAAATAGTTAGTAGTGTTGGTGAAACTAGGGTTAGAATTCGTTTGTCACAGTTGAGATAGAGGCAAGAGTAGATGCAAAAAGTAGAAGAATGAGAGCTAGAGAAAGGGAAGAGGAACTTGAAGAAATCAAAGAGGAGAGGAGAACCCAAGTTAAGGGAGGCTTAATTGTGAAGACTAAGAGGTGAGGGGGGAGTTTTATTCACCATTAGGAATTATTGGATAAATGGGTAGAATCTTGGTTTTGTGTGATTATTGTTGTTTTTATGCTTTTATGATGAATTGATGTTGAAATGGAGATTTTATATGTTGTTGTGTTTATGGGTATAGATTTATTTGAAAATCCATGAAGTTATGATGAGTTGCTTGTATTGTTGTTGTGTTCTTGAGCTAAATGATGATTTTGATGAAATTCATGAAAGTTGTTGTTTAATTCATATGTGATGTTTTCATAATTGAATTTGGTGAGTGTTATTGTGACGAATTTGATGAAAAGATGATTGTGTTGTTGTTGCTATGATGGGTTAGAATTGACATGATTAAGTTGTGTTATGGCGAAATTAAGTGATTATGAGAAATTATGTGAATCATGTTAAAATGAGTGAAATTGAGTTGATTGTGATGAAATTGATGTATGATTGATTGTATAACTTTAGTATGATGATTTGGGTGTGTTTTGGGTTGATTTAGAAGCCTGAGAAGAGCTTAAAATGGTGAAAATCGTGTTTTTGAAATAAGCTGATTTTTTGGGTTGATGCATGCGCAAGGTCATGCTCCTTAGGCGCACGGTCAGTGCTCAGCTATCGGACTTTTCTCCAGACTTGGGAAAATCGATTTTTTTTCACCATTTTCTGTTTCAAACTGGGTCTAGGTGTAAACATGAAAGTTGTAGATATGGATGTTAGCTTTCAATTTCCTTTGGTTTGACTCCATTTGGATTTCTAGAACTTGAGTTATGATTAAAATATTACATGTACTGGTTATGAGTACAATCTAGGAAAACTAGGGTTTTCAGGGTCTGTTTAGGTCATGTCTTGGGAATGATCCAAGGTTACTATTTGTAGCCCCAATTTGGGACTATCTGGTCATGATTTTGGGCCCAAATCATAAAGGGTCAAAACCATGATTAGGGCGCCCTCACCGGCTGCCGAGGGCACCCTCAAAGGGTATCCTTTAGGAGAGTTCCCTAAGGTTATGTACGACTGTCAGGTGGGCCTTGTGCCGTTCTGGAGGCACCCAACCCTCTCAAAGGGTTTAAGCCCAGTATGTAAGGCTCTAAGGCCATAATGGTAAGATCTACAGTCCACAGCCCAACAAGCACGAGCTTTGGAACAAGGTGAAGTGATTAAAATGTTACTGGGAATTTGTTTGTGACTTTTTGCCCAGTAAGTGAGACTTACTGGTCATGAAGCTATGTGAAAAAATTTTGAATTACGGGGTGTGCAAAGCGAATATCAACTGATATATTGCAGCCCCTAAAATATTAGAAGTTTTTATGAGTACTAGCCCAACACGGGTGCTAGCCCAACATGGGTACTAGCTCCACGTTATTTGTTTTGGGCCCCACGGTAGGCGCCAACTGTACTGGCTGTGAGTACAATCTAGGAAAACTAGGGTTTTTAGGGTCTGTTTAGGTCATGTCTTGGAAATGATCCCAAGGTTACTATTTGTAGCCCCAATTCGGGCCTATCCGGTCATGATTTTGGGCCCAAATCATAAAGGGGCAAAACCATGATTAGGGCGCCCTCACCGGCTACTGAGGGCGCCCCCAAAAGGTATCCTTTAGGAGAGTTCCCTAAGGTTATGTACGGCTGTCATGTGGGCCTTGTGCCCTTCTGGAGGGCGCCCAGCCCTACTCAAAGGGTTTAAGCCTGTCTGTAAGGCTCTAAGGCCTTAATGGTAAGATCTACAGTCCACTACACATAGGTCATGTTGCGTTTTTCATGAAACTTTAGCATAACGTTTTCATTGGACCATGAAACATCGTTGAAATTAATAATGAGTTTATGGAAGTTGTTAGAGTGAATAATTGAACATGTATTCATGTAAAGTTGTGATATTTAATGATGTGTATATAATGATGTGAAGATAATTTGTAATTTAAAGATGTGAATACTTGATTTACACATGATGATAAATACTTAATTTTGATGAAATGAATTAGCATAGTATGAATGATTTAACTTGGAATGTTTTTGAATGAGCATAGTGATTAGAATGATTATTAATGAACTTGTGATTGAATTATGAATTGAATTATGAATTGGTTTGTGAACCTATTAGACGATTAATGAAGATGATGTGATTAATGAAGTATACTTGATGATGTGTTATGAATATGGATGAGATGATGTGATTATGTGCTAATGTGAACTCATGTTGATATGCTTGATGAGATGAGTTAGTTTTATGAGGATGATGCTATAAATAATGTTGATATAAAAATGGTGAATATTTGATATAATGATGTTGATATATATGATATAACGATGTTGTTTTGATATAATGATGTTGATATATATGATATAACGATGTTGCTTTAATATAATGATGTTGATACGATGATGGTGATATAACGATGGTGAATATATGATATGATGATGTTGTTGATGTTTAACTATTGAGTCTTATGAATGATGTGCAATCAACTTGGTGATTTCTTTAATGATGATGTGGATATGTAATGATGTGCTTATATGATGATGTGATGATATGACGATGTGTAAGTGGTGTGCTATTTAAAGATGTTGTATTTGATGATGGTGTTATTTAAAGATGTTGTATTTGACGATGATGTTATTTAAAGATGTTGTATTTGACGATGGTTTTGTTTAAAGATGTGTATTGCTGAGTCATTGAATGATGTGTAATGTTGATGTGGTTATCTAGTATTCATGCATTCATTGTCGAGCATATTTGAAGATGTAGTGTGTGTGTGTCTATATATATATATATATATATAAAGATGTAGTATTTAAAGATGGTGGGACGATATCAGTAACATACCTCTGATGTCCAAGTTATTTGAAGATGGTGATAGGTATGGTACCACATGCATATAGAGTCGAGTCAGGAACATTGCATACATAACTATGGGTTTATGTGAAGGTAGTTGTATTTGTTGGCGTGTATCTATGTGGAAGATGTGTAATTTGATGATGGTGATGAGGTGTGAATTCTATGTATCTATCTTGATGATTATTTGATGATGATAATTTTCTTGTTGATATTCTTGCGATGATTGATGAGGGTTTATTGAATTTTTAAGATGAGTATGCATAAGAATATTGTCTGATTATATGATTACTTGTATACATGATGTTTTGCTTACCTTGATGATATACATGCATCCATGTGTTCTTTTTGTTGAATATTGTTCACTCTACTTGTTGCGGGTTGGACGTCTACGCCCTTGTGGTGTAGACTTGCAGGTTGAGGACGCATAGTTGCCGTGAGTTTTTCGAGGATGGCTTTGGAGCCTACTCGTCCCTTATTGATTTTCCTTTGGAGTCTAGTTTAGTGATGCTCTGATAAGACTGTTGGGAACTTTATTTATGTTTGATGAACCTTGAGTTCATTTGAGCATGTATTTATTATGAGATATGTTTTATCTGACTTATGTTGTTGAGATTATTCTGCTGCGATATTATATTGCATGTTGAAGTTTTGAATTTGTGCTGAATGTTGGAGAATAACACCTTGAACGTTATATATATTTGATGCATATTTACTTAAAAATAGTATGTGAGATTTGTGGTGTTACAATATGCACAGTTGTTTCCACTCTAGAAGCACACCACACACATACGAAGGCCACTTCCAAAGGAATAACATTTCTAATCTCAAGATTAGATTTAGACGGGATACGATCAAGAAGAGTCTTCCAAGAGAAAACCAACACTTTCAAAGGAGCCAGACTCCTCCAAAGATCAACAAACACCCTATTTTCCTCTTCTAACCACTTCTCCTCCCATACCAACCTCTGATGGATCTTAGCATACATAGACTTAACCGAAGAAATTCCATCCTCCTCTAGCTTCCACCTCGACACATCCTCCTCCAAAGACAACCCAAAACCCTCCAAATCTTCCATTAATGAAAATAATAATAGTTCCTCCCATTGGAAAAACCGACGTCTCCAAGAGAAATTCCAACGACCTCCCCTTCCAATTTCTCCCACTAAGCCTTCTTATTGAGATGAAATTGAGTAAAGCCTAGGAAATTTCACCCTAAAAGGAACATCCCCTCTCCAAGCGACATTCCAAAAAACTTGTACTCAAGCCGTTCCCGACCCTCGTAGACACCTTCGAGTTAAACCAATTACCCTCATCACTCTCATCAAGCTTATGTTGGAAATTTAGGTCTTAATAAAACAGAATTCATAAAACATGTTCAATCATTATAAATCAATAGCGGAAGCAATCAAAACATTGAACATGATTACGATCGGATCTACAACATGTTTGATTTACCAAGGATATTAAGAATTAAGGTATTAGAAATACCTGAAAGAAGCTTTCATGACAACCTCCCAACAGCAGCGGTCAGAAACAGAGAGGAAGTAATCTGACATGAAAACATAACAAAGGGTTAGCGGCGGCTGATTTGGTTCTTCCTCAACCGGTACCTTTATGCCTCAAGTTCTCTTCAGATGGGGAGAAGAGAGTGTTTGCTGTGTACGGTGTATTGGGGACCATAGCCTCTTTTATATTGGATGGCCATTAGGGTTTCCCATTATTCCGTTAATGGGTCATCCGGACATCCACTCATATTGAGTCCATATCAATTAATTAATTATCTAAATAGAAATCTAATTAGCCTTATTACTTAAATTGATCACTAATCAATTAAGGCTCCAAATTGATAAATAGCTAATATAATTATTATTACGATATTTGCCCACATAATGATATCGGAATATAATTAAATAATAAAATATTCCAACAATCTCCCACTTGGGCTACATATCTTAATAATTATACCATAATTCTTTAGGCGCGCATCTGAATGCTATTTATCTTTAGATTTCAACTTTACAATCTGGTCCACCTCATACATTAATAATGGGACCACCGCGGCTGTCGTCACTGACGTATAATGTGACGGAACCCCGACGACCACCATATCAATGCACTTGATGACATAGATCGATATGGATGAGTGGCATGGAAATTTCATGTGATGTGATCTCTAAATCATGTCTATTTCCAACTGGTCCAACTGAAAACTTTAGTGAGATCAAACTGAAGTTTGCAAATTCAATATTTATACAAAATGATACATAAATGGTTATAACAAAAAATAACCTCATAAACTTTATTTCTGCAGAAAATCATAATATAAAGTTTGTATCGATACCAAAACTAAAGTATAAAACATAAAACAAAAGGGACTCCCACTAATCCAAGACATCCTTAATGACATCAATCATATGAAATACCTTATATGTCATGTCTTTGATTAGTGAGTCGGCTAGAATTTCTCTTTTCAGTCAATTCTTTATGATACTAGAAGCCCTAGTTCTTGAGGGTGTTGAGTTTGATCTATATGAATTAATTTCATAACTTGATTGAGAGGAAGAACAATAATGTCCTTATGAGGTTCCAAATATACTATACTAATAGTAACAATATGAATTGGTTTAGAACCAATTCTTCCTCATTCAATTTTATTCTATTTCCATACCTCTCCCCCAAACTCAATATCCTCAAGAAAACTTAACAATTTATGTCTCAAACATTTCCTTAAGTTGTGGGACGAAAAACTTATAGTTTTCAAACCCTTAAACAATTATAGAATGTCACAAGTCATAATTGAATTGACTCTAATAACTAAACTTAAAAGACACACTGAATCATCATTTGAAAATAAAACTCGAAATATCTTGATTTAGTCAAAGAGAAATTAAAACAAAAATTAATTCAAATAATGATTCACCAAATTGTCTTTTAAATACAAAAATAAGCTAGCAACGACAATCTAAAATTAGTATAAAATGAATAAACAATCTTTATCGACTTTGCCCATTCTAAATTGATATATCTTTCAACATCATTGGACATAAGTCAGTCAAGATTACCTTTCTTTATTTGCCCTTATCTTTTGAGGTATTTTCCGAATGAGCACTATTTTATTTTCTCTTGCTTCAGCTTTTCTTTATTTGCACACTTTATGAATTGATCCTTTAAAGGATCATTTCTAACTTTAACAGTTATAAACTTAATTGTGCAAAGAGAATACTAAATGCTGAATTTTCGAACAAGTCATCTGATAGTCGAAATTATAATGTCTCAGCAAGATTAAATAATTACATAATGTGCTCAATATTTTCTTTGCCTAATAATCTTAATGAAATATCACTCTCCAATGAGAGATTGTCTTTTTCTATATTGCTTTTAAAAGCACCTTAGTTTAAGCAAAGAAAATATGACAAAAATTGTCAACTTAAATAACACTGATAAGATTTCTGATCTTTTAACTTTATGATCACATAAGACCTATAAGATTTGGTGTATACTCACTTGTCAAACTTGATTCTCACATTAAATACTGGATTTGCAAGAGAATGCGAGTTTCACCACCCTTATATAAGGTCTAGATCCAAGAACAATGTTAGTATTATTCTTTAATTCCTAAAAGTTAAAACTTTAAAGAGTTAAAAATTTAACTCAAATTAACAGATACATAAACTGTATTAGCTTAAAGAGAACAAGAGAAGCAAAAACGCTCACAAAAATACCTAGTGCACCATTAATATCAAGTCTTTAAACAATAATATCAATTGTTAGTGGCATTTTACCGCAATGATCAAACAATGACAATTTAATTTGACAAAGAATAAATTCTTATAATTGTCATATGTTTACCATTATATTTGTGTGGATGTAAACTCTTAAATGTATAAATAAGTTTACACTCACACAACATTATCACACATGTCAATAAAATATTATAGAAACGTGCATCTTTATTTGTAAATAAAAGACCTTAACAAGATACCAAGCGCACCATTAATTTCCAATCTTCGGATTGTAAAAATTAACTGCAAGCGATACTCTCAACGCGATGATCAAACATTGGTGATAAGTCCCGTCAAATAATAGTCACCTTCGGGCATCCTATTATCCACATGGAAAAATACTTTATAACCACCACATATTTACCACCACATGTATGTAACTATCCGGCCAAGTTGTGCCTTCCTTGAGGCCGACGACAACTCATATAAATAATTACACACTACATCTTTTGTAACTTCAGTTGAGTCGAATCTATGCAACAGAGGTTACTTGGGCAACATTATTGTTTCAACCGACTCAACCACAATTACTAGATAATTTTAATATATATTAAATGGGGTGATAAGTCCTGTCAAATAATAGTCACCTTAGGGTATCCTATTATTTACATGGAAAATTACTTTATAATCACCGCACATTTACTATCACATGCATGTAATTATCCGGCCAAGTTGTGCCTTCCTTGGGGCTGACGACAACTCGCATGAATAATTGCATACTACGTCTTTTGTAAGTTCAGTTGAATTAAATCTACGCAACAGAGGTTACTTTGGCAACATGTTGCTTCAACCAAAACAACTGCAATTACTAGACATTTCACAATAAATTAAATGTTTTTAAATGGGAATGGTCTTTAATTTACAAGGCACTACTAACATAATGTAGGCCGAATTAGTCCATTATGTCGCTAAGTAACCATAAGGCCACTCAGCAACCCTTAAGTGTAAAGACAAGTTCACAAGAATTTGAAAGAAGATGCAAGTCAAAAATCACACCAATGTGTGTATGACAATACATTTATATGCATCGCATAAAAGCGAAAAACATAAATAACATGAAATATGTCAAAAATGCATGATTGGAGGAAAAGAAAAATGATGTTATTGTAGAAACTTAATAACAATAATCTCAAACATCACAATCATGCTATATACCAAATATTCAATTTCAAATCAAATAAAAAAAAATTGAATTTTATATGCCAAAAATATTCATGCCACAATTGATTCACATATAGTAATGATTCTTTAAATAAAATAATGAATAACTCTAAACTTAATTATTTCCTAAATAAGGAAACAAACTTTATATGTTTATAAATAAACAAACAAAACTAGAATCAATATTTTCCAAAATTTAAAGAATCAAAACCTTATTTTCTATACAAAATAAAAATTGTCCATAATATTTTGAGATTCATTATTAAAAGGCAACAAATCTTCTACAAGTATATATAACAACCAAATATATATAACAAATTTATATTTGCCTTTTTCTCAAAAAAAACTTAATATAAAAAATCTTTGTGAATCAAAATTAATTTCAAATAGAAAATCATCTCAACCAAAAAGATTTAATATAATATCAAATCACCAAAGTCAAAATAAAATGCAATATCAGGCTTTTATATCCAATGAATTATACGATGATGTTCTATAAAAGAGCCAAATCCGTTTCTCATAGAATCCAAATCTTTATTTATAAAATCCATATAGTGCACAAATACATATATGTGCAACAAATTTGATCACGATCCAATAAATAATAAACATGGTATCATTTCAATCCTACTAAAACAAACCAAAGTATGCTCAATATTCAACCATATTTGAAAGAAAAGATACATGCCTTATATCAACCATTAACTTTTCAATAATCGAATTCCAGTATTAAAATATAATCACAACTTTAAGTTGAAAAAGCAAAACAAGCCACACTACTAAGAGTGTATACATCGATCTCTAAACTGTGATATGTTGTCAAAGAAACACGTTAACAAGTATTGCAAACTGGATCTAAAGTATACAAAATCCAAAGACTAGAATCGATGTAGACTTTCAAACAATTTCCAAATAATTGTTATATGGATTCCTTTTAAAAAATAAATAAAGATAAAACTATTTCTGAATCAGATAAAATAAACAGTTTTAAATCCATATTTTCTCAAAAGCATCAATTCAACCGATTACGAATGCAATATTTTACGAAATAAAATCAACTTTATTCATGCGTCATATTCAAGTTTATATACTGCATAAGGAATGGGAAACATGAATTTTCAATATATATACACACACGTGCAAATCGAAAACAACACATATGATTATCAAATCAAATTGATTCTCGGATCCATGATAGAAGAAAAGTACATGAATTCAGGATCGAGTAATTCCATTCCAAAAAATACAATCGTAATTGATATTTCAAAATTCATGAAAGTAGGGTTCATAAAATTGAAAAACAAAATAGAGAACTCAATTAATCCCAATAATCAAACATGAAGACCTGCTCTGATACCACTTGTTGGAAATTTAGGTCTTAATAAAACAGAATTCATAAAACATGTTTAATCATTATAAATCAATAGCGGAAGCAATCAAAACATTGAACATGATTACGATCGGATCTACAACATGTTTGATTTACCAAGGATATTAAGAATTAAGGTATTAGGAATACCTGAAAGAAGCTTTCATGGCAACCTCCCAACAGCAGCGGTCAGAAACAGAGAGGAAGTGATCTGACATGAAAACATAACAAAGGGTTAGCGGCGGCTGATTTGGTTCTTCCTCAACCGGTACCTTTATGCCTCAAGTACGGTGTATTGGGGACCATAGCCTCTTTTATATTGGATGGCCATTAGGGTTTCCCATTATTCCGTTAATGGGCCATCCGGACATCCACCCATATTGAGTCCATATCAATTAATTAATTATCTAAATAGAAATCTAATTAGCCTTATTACTTAAATTGATCACTAATCAATTAAGGCTCCAAATTGATAAATAGCTAATATAATTATTATTACGATATTTGCCCACATAATGATATCGGAATATAATTAAATAATAAAATATTCCAACAGCTTAACTATATTTTTCCACCAAGTAGAGGAATGTCTTGGGATCAACCCACCCCCTCCCTCTAATAAACACCCCACACCATTACCGTACTTTTCTTCCAAAACCTTTATCCAAAGAACATCTCCTCCCACCAACATCCTCCATTTTCACTTGGCTAAAAGACTCACATTTGCCACCCTGACCTCTCTCACACCCAAACCACCATTACTTTTTGGTTGACAAACCGACCTCCAACTCACCCAACTAATCTTCCTTCCCCCTCTCACCCCTCCCCAAAGAAACTCCATTTGGATTCGCACAATCTTCATCCACACAAGAATCACCATTTTCATGAAAGAGAGATAAAAGATAGGAATAGAGTTTAAGAACGAATTAAGCAGCACCACTCTCCCACCAAGGCTAATAAATCTATTTCCCCAAGAGTTCAACTTCCTACTTAAACTATTCAACATAGGTTCCCAAGTCGACAATCTTTTATGATTTGCACCCACCGGTAAACCCAAATATTTAAAGGGGAGACTACCTTGACTACAATTAAGAAACAAGCAAGTCATCGTCATGAAATCATGAGGGACGTTAACACCTATCAAACAACTTTTGAAATAATTAACCTTCAGCCCCAAAGCCATCTCAAAACCTCTCAACACTGCCTTCAACATCCACAAATTCTCCACCGTTGGTTTCCCTATACAGAGAGTGTCATCGGCATACTGAAGATGAGAGACCACCAACCCATTGTTTTTAAATTCAAAGACCTAAAAAAGCTTTAGAGAAACCACATTCCTCATAAGGCCACTAAAATGAGGTGAACAAGACTCATAGAAAATCAAAGAACTTAATCCATATTTTATTTTTGTACATAAGAGTATCCACACACATATTAGTTTCACGGTATGTGTGGTAAATCTTCACCTCCCACTTCAGTTGGAGTTGAATCTTCCTACACAATATCCACCTTGTAGAGCAAACTATCTCCTCTTTAACTAATATACGCACCACTACAAGTGAATCAACATGAAGCTCCACATTCTGAAACTTCAACCTTCACACACAACGTAACCCTTCCAACACACACCAAAGCTCCGACACTAATGCATTACAACTACCCAAGTATTTAGCAAACCCACAAGCCACTCACCGCCACTCCCTCGAATGAGACCTCACACGTCCAGACAAATCACTACAAATCATTGTCCTTCCTCGCACCATCAGTATTAAGAACTAACCAACCTCCAACCGGTGGCCTCCACCTAATTTGCATTAACACTAGACCTGGTCAATGTTCAATTTTTGAAAGAAAAAAAAACTGAATCGTACCAAACCGTTTGTGGTTAGGGATAAACTGAACCTGAGTTATGGTTCGATTAACCGTTTTGTTATCTACGAACCGAACCGACCTAATGGTTCAAGAAAACTGAATCAAACTATTTGTGGTTTGGGATAACTGTTTTGCTACCTACGAACCGAACCTAAATCAATATTTTGAACTCAACTGTATTTTTTGGTCATCTTACCTACCGAATTGTATTTTTCTGTCCTTTTTCATAAATTGAAATTGTGCTACTAGTATTAAGACCTTTTATGAATTATATTTAAACTATGGCTAAATGTATTAAGGTTTTTTATGAATTAAATCACACTAGTAATTGGCATTGGGGACAATATACTGATTTTTTTTTTTTTGCATTGTGCCTCATGATTGGAAAAGTTTGCAACATTTGTTTCTCTTGGTTTTGACCGGATACTTGACCAAATTCTTTGTTTCTCCCTCTAGTCACATTTGTAAACAACTTTTGATTTTTTTTCAAATTCGTTAAATAAGTGATGTATCTAGCCTATATTATATTCTAGATATATCAAATATTCAATGAATCTAAAAAAGTAAAAGTTATTTATAAATGTGACCGAAGGGAGTACTGACGTATGCCATTCAGAGATTGACCAACTTTTAGCCTCATTATGAGCTTAAGAGGACAATGTGAACTTTTCTTATTTGTGCATTTCATTGACAAAAGGATAAGTAAGCTCCAATTACATTTGTACATAGAATTCAGTTCAATGATTAAAACACATAATTCAATACTGTAGAATAATAAAATGGAATGTTTCAAAAAAAAAATGGACAAAACTTAGACTCGATAAAAAAAAAGTTTGAGATATTAGACTCGGTAACTTACATTGTTTTTCCTGTCCTCTCACAAAGAAAGAATTTTATGAGCTTGTTCAATGTTTTTATTTCAAATTTGTATTATTTTTAAACAGAAAATTTTGTACTCTCACATAAATTAATCTAAGCTTTTTCCTAATAAAATTTGCACATTGATTATATTATCTTTTCTTTTGTTTCAAAGAGTATAGCGGCGAAACTCAGACATTATTTGCATTCCAATAAAAATATATATTACCATTTTTATACCAAAAAACAAACTCTTTGAACCCTCATTTTTCTGTACATGGTTGGTACATTCAAGTTGGTTTTGAAGTTGTTTGTAGTTTGTTATTTGTCTCACATTGCTCAGGTTACGGGTTGTTGAGCATATAATATGTTTGAGTACCCTCATCCTTTGAGATAACTTTTGGGATGAGATTCAAGCCTTTTAAACATGGTATTAGAGCCGAGTTAAGGATTGCAATGTGGGAATTGGACTCAGGCCCACGCTAGGCGTGAGGGTGGATGTTGAAGTTGTTTGTAGTTTGTTATTTTTCCCACATTGTTCAGGTTCAGAGGCTGTTGAGCATATAAATATGTTTAAGTACCTTCATCCTTTGAACTAGCTTTTGGGATGAGATTCAAGCATATAAATATTTTGGGACTCAGTAACTTACATTGTTTTTCCTGTCCTCTCACAAAGAAAGAATTTTATGAGCTTGTTCAATCTTTTATTTCAAATTTGTATTATTTTTAAATAAAAAATTTTGTAATCTCACATAAATTAATCTAAGCTTTTTCCTAATAAAATTTGCACATTGATTATATTATCTTTTCTTTTGTTTCAAAGAGTATAGCGGCGAAACTCAAACATTATTTGCATTCCAAAAAACAAACTCTTTGAACCCTCATTTTTATGTACATGGTCGGTACATTCAAGTTGGTTTTGAAGTTGTTTGTAGTTTGTTATTTGTCCCACATTGTTCAGGTTACGGGCTATTGAACATATAATTATGTTTGAGCACCATCATCCTTTGAGCTAACTTTTGGGATGAGATTCAAGCCTATTTAACATGGTATCAGAGTCGGGTTAAGGATTGCAATGTGGGAATTGGACCCAGGTCCACGCTAGGCGTGATGGTGGGTGTTGAAGTTGGTTTTGAAGTTGTTTGTAGTTTGTTATTTGTCCCACATTGCTCAAGTTCTCGGGTTGTTGAGCATATAAATATGTTTGAGTACTCTCGTCCTTTAAACTACCTTTTGAGATGAGATCCAAGCCTATTTAATAATTTCTTTGAAGGGTGCAAATAACCCCAGGGAGCCGGACCTTTAAAAGATTGAGCCCTCAAAAATTGGATGTATCCCAAAATTATACACACTACGATTCTAGACATTTTTTGGATTTATACCACCTTTCCATCACCTATGTATTAAAATCATTTTGCTTTTCTGACGGTATATTGTGGGTCTGGACTTTAAAGCATATGTACTTTCTTCTCCCTTATATTTTCATATTTTTCAAAATGCTATAATTTCTTTGAAACCGTGTTTGATCAAAAACCACTTCTTTTTTTGGCGATGGTAATGACAATATTTCATTTCCTACAACCAAAATAGTTAGCCAAATTAAAGCTTCGAGATGATAATTGACGTTTTTTAAAATTTGTTTTTTTTATTAAAACGTTTTTAAATATCTTCATTGTTGTATAATCCATTATTCTTTGTCCCACTATTCATGGGACAAACTAACTTAAGAGTGTGGAAATCACTCAGTAGCTCACATATGTCTATCGGCAGCTCTCATTGTTACGTTATTAATTACTCTTAACTACTTTTTGTACAGCTTTCAAAATCAGAACTTCATGATCAACAAGTGAATGTCACTATTTAACAACGAAAGGCTTGAAACTTGCAGGAAAATTAATTTAACATTTGACAATAATGCCTTTTGGTTCTTTGAGGGTTATGCGTCATTATTACTCCAAGCGTTATCGTTATGTAGGATTAGGCTTAGTCGCTTAGATGAATGAAAATAACAACAGTTACAGTAATTATGATGTGAGAATTTTGATATTGATGTGGCAGATTCAAATCAGCAAATTGTATTTTTTTTTAATTATAAAAATTATCTTTTTCATCATCATCTTGGAACCTAGAAATTCATCATTTATAAACCCAAAAAAAAAAAATTACCATCTTTATCATTTCGCTACATTTTTTCCTTAATTTTCTCTCACTAGTAACCATTCTATCTTCATATACAACAGCGAGAAGAAGTTGTTGCATGTTTTCTCTCCATTATGCTTGACCTAATATTGAATTCCGAGTTATATTACACAACTGATTATGAATTTGTTTAATTAAATTCTCAATTTCATTTCACCTCTATCAATTTCATATTTCCCTGTTCACAATTTGATCTCACATATCTCTATGAACCTTAATTTTTGCTCTTTTTTCGAGTCATGAAATTGAACCTTTTTAATACAATTAAAGTGATTGCCACTTTCAATTCGAATTCACACTTCTCTCTCACGGGAAATCATAACCTTCTTCAACTCCATCATCAAAGATTTCATTTTTGTTCCAATTTATGGGATTTTGGGTAGGAGGTGCATATTGATATGCAAGTAAATTTGTTTAAATTTCTAAGTTTTTGTTTCAATATCTCTCATCACTGTTTTCTCCTCATGATTCTAGTTGTTTTTAAGAAAGGGTTTTTCTAACCTATGCAATGTTGCATAGGATAAAGCAACTAAAAATGGAAAGTTTTTATTGAAAAACAACAATTATTTATTAAAAAGATATATATTTAATATTTGATGCACAAATTTCAATGCAAACTTACCTTTTTGAACTTCTTATCCTATGCAACATTGCATAGGTTAGAAAAACCCTTTAAAAAATAAGATTAAATTCCTACTCAGCCTCGGTTCTGTTAATAAACTAGGATGTTATGTTTGTACCATTAGTTTACTCTCAATTTTGAATAGAACACCTGATCCAAAAAATTGAGGTGGTGGCTTTGAGATTGAAGATTTCTTGGTTTTTATTGTTTCTTCAATTTATTAATGAAGATGGTGGTGATGAAGATGTTGAAGAACATGAAGAATATGATTAAGATGATGATTGAAGATTGATGAAGATAGATGAGGATGAAAAACATTAAGTTTTATTATTTTTTATTTTTAATAAAAATTAATCAAAAAATATAATTTGATGATTTGGAGTTGCCACATCAGCAGTAAACGTTCTTGTAAGCAATCTTTAATAGAGTATGACGAAAAAGGATAACGATGTTAAGGACCAATCTTTAACGTTCATGTAAGCAATTTGATATGAAAATGACGTTAAGGACCAATGTGTTACAAATATTAAACTTAAATGACATCTGGTGTGATTTGGCTTTTTTCCCTTGAACAATACGGTTTTAAAACCCAACATCGATTTTGGTAGGGATATTAACAATTTAGACAAAACCAATGAATCTGAATAACCAAATTGAACCAAAACTTATCAACTTTTTTCTGGTTTGGATCAAAAATTGATCAAATCAACAAAAACGAACTAGATTAGTTTGGTCTCGATTTTCAATCTCAAAATTCAATAAACTGATGAACTCAGTCAATAGGTTTAGTAAGATTATCATGCCCACTATGACTTAGTATATGCATGACATTTTACTGACATCATCACTCAAATGAAAGCAATATGTAGAAAAGAAACAAAAAAGGCAGCCTGATGCACTAAATCTCCCGCATATGCAATGTAAGGACCCCGATCCCCGAGACTACTAATCAACGATAAATAAACATCTAACATGCAATCGGAATTTTACATTTCTTCATATAGCTCATATTAAACATATAATATGAAAATCTCATCAATAAAAATAAACAGATCACCGCGGAATATCTCAACATACATATAATTATCTTGGGTCATCTCAAAAACATCTCAAAATAATACATAAGTATCTGGATCATAAAGACCACACAAAATAAATTCAACAGAGTACGAAAATAAAATCCCCAATGACATATTAATCAGAGCTCCTAACTCTAGACATCTCCAAGCAAAGCAGACAAACATGAGCTAGGCGTCAAGCCAAGACCCATCACAACTCACCGATAGCAAATACTCAATCCTGCAAATCTATATCCATAAGGGATGTGGCAACAACAGTCACTGGAGGGTAAGATATACATTCATTAATAAGGAATAATAAGCAAGTGTAGTTCAGACAACTTTCATATCATTTATAATATTCATACATAACGAGTTTGGTTATTCAAGATTCAAGAACATATAATTCATAATCATATTCTCATACAAGTCTAACTACACCATCATATAAATTCATCATTTACAATCATTCAATTCATACCCTCATCGATAAACAGTCATCACGTCAATTATGACATTTCATCATTTCACATCTTCAATGCACATTTACCAATTAGATGCACAAGTTATCATCAACACATTAATACATAAGACTCATACTTATGCAATGTCTCTGAACGACTCTAAATGCATGTGGTACCATTCATCGTCACTTTTGGATATTGGAACTTACCGAGTAATCTCATCGTCACTTCATCACTGTGTATACTAAATATATCATCGTCACTGGACTTGACTCATGAATGAATGCATGATCATATATTCTACTCAACATCAAGTACACATAAGACTCGACAACAACAACAACATCATCATCATCATCATATATTCTCTCATATGATTAAACATCGTCTCTTATTAACATCGTCACTTATCATATAAACTTTCATATGATCAAACATCATCAACATCATCATTAATCATACAACATCATCACTTAATTGTCGCGTCGCTAAAAAACGCTCGAGCGTACTAACGCTTGGAATAACTACAGAGTCGCCACCAAAGTTTTATTTTTAAAGGGAAACGTTGATAAAACCCTTGACGATTTGGAAGGATGGTCATCATAACCATTAATGGGTTCGGGAGTCGATTATGCAAGGGGAAGGTATTAGCACCCCTCGCATCCGTTGTACCCAACGAGAACCTCCTAATAAGTTTAGGGTTAAAAAGTGTTTTAAAGGTTGCTTGCTACCTTTTAATATTTCAAAGAAAGAAAAGGAAAGGGGAAAAAAAGTATTTTTTATTAGTGTGCTTGACAAGAGTGGGATCTTGCTCCTACGTATCTCCTGGTGCGATGGAGAATTCAAAGCTACGTAGTTCTTTGGTAGAAAATATTTTTTTGTTAGTTGATTTTAAAGAACAATGTTTTTGATCGTATTTTAGCGATTAAACGTAGCTTGTATGCTCGCGCGTGGGAGGCTTAAGCGTTTGTTTGTATCGCGTTAGAATTGATAAAAACATCGTCCGTTTGTGAAAAGAGATTTGATTTTTATTTTGACCACGGGGGGCCGGAAATTAGTTTGGTGTATTGAATTTGTTTTTTTTAATGTTTTTGTATTTTTGAAAATAGAATGACGCTTGTCCGAACAACGAGACATACGTCAAGTGCCCGTGCAACCGGGGAATGGAAAGACATACGTCGGACCACTCATTTTTCATTCAAGTTTATTATCAAAAATTAATATATTTTTTTGTATTTTTGAAAAGGAATGATGATTGTCCAAACAACGAGACATACGTCAAGTGCCCGTGCAACCGGGGAATGGGAAGACATACGTCGAACCAATCCTTTTTCATTCAAGTTTGTTATTGAAAATAAATGTATAAACTATAATTGAAAACAATAACACTTGTTATATTTCTCTTTTTCAAATAAAATGAGTTTCAGCCCCTTCAAAAATAGTTCAAACCAGGTTCTGAACCTTCAGACGCAGAAACTGACTTCAGAAGCTGCTTCAGAAGCACTGTTCAGAAGCTGCTTCAAAAGCACTGTTCAGAAGCTGAGTTCTGCTACGGTCGCAGAGCGACCAGGACTTTGCTCTGTGAAACCTTCAGAAGCTGACTTCAGACTCTGAACTTCAGAAGCACTGTTCAGACTGTGAACTTCAGAAGCACTGTTCAGACTCTGAGCTTCAGAAGCACTGTTCAGACTCTGGACTTCAGAAGCACTGTTCAGACTCTGATTTAAGAACCTCAGGGGTAAAAATTGAAGGAGAATCGTCATGAAAAAGTGCAGCGGAAGTTTAAAAATTTTCCGATTTCCTTTCCTTGGATCATTACGAATATCACATGAATCAGTGATAGAGTTGTTACTTCTTGTAGTGCAGAAACAGTTTCTTTGATCACAGCTGAGCAAGCAAGAAAAGCCTCTACTCGTCCACACGAACGGCTTCCTCTGGTTCCCGGTGCTAGCCAAGCGATCAGAGGTTAGGGAGAGAAGTAGGGAATTCGGTTTAGCCTTTTAGGGTTACACGAAAAAGCACTTGCTGATTTCAGCACTAGAGCTTCTATTTATAGAGCTCCTTGCTGCACAAAATCAGCTTGAGCTTCCATAAGCCCATTAACCCATCAGCTTCCGCTAACTAATTAGCGTCAATTGCTAAACGCACCCCATCATATAAGTATTACTTATATTTCTCCTTTTTACCGTTCTATTGTGTGTGACCCTATAGGTTCTTGTAACGTTGGCAATAATATCAAATCCCATATTTAATATTATAAGCAGTGAGCGGTATCTAGCAACACATCACTGCTACCCAAGTGACAAGAATGTCAAGTGATCTGACGAAACCTTTTTCCGTGATAATATCTATGTGTACGATTACACCTTTGTCCTGATATCTTTATTGAACACAAGGCATAGATTATGTCACCCTTGCTTAGCTCAATATTTATATTTCTTGATCCCGAAATATACTGAATAACGAATAAGTCCAATATCTCATATTGACTTAATTCGGTATGGCCATGCATTTTTCCAGTCATATTTCATCAAGAGACCTAAAGATATATCTCCTGTTATGAAGGAGGGACAAATCCCATCTAGGACACTCATGTCCCTCAGCATGATTCGTCGAGTGCCCATTAACCAACGTTATAGTTATCTTGTTACAGATAACGTTTGAATGGCAATAAAACACTTGAGTCCACATCTAGAGATCACAGTGGTTTCAGGTCTAAGAGTGATATACACTATTATCATTGTGAGAATAACTTATGACGATTTCATAACATACTATGTAGTATTCTCACGATGGGTCAATCCAGTATAAATATTACTCCTAATACTTATACCTATGTATGGACTTAATATCTCATATTCATGACCCATGAGATATGGTCATCAGTCTACATACATAATAGTCTCCATGCTTTATTATTATCCCAATTCATATTAAAGCTCGACTACGGATACCTTTAAGAATAGTGTTCTTTTTGTTGATGTAATCTCATGATTAAGTCACACTTAATATTCCATCACATGAACCAACTATTCTAGGGACTTTATTTATCTTATAACAAGTGTAATAAAGAACGCCATATTTTATTAATAATAAAAGTCATGATACATATGAAAAGTTTAACATAAACTATTGGCCTCTAGGGCTTACACCAACAATCTCCCACTAGCACTAGAGCCAATCAGGCATAGACCTAATACTCATAGATCTAGTATGACCATCATGCTTCTGCTGAGTTAGAGCTTTAGTCAGTGGATCAGCAACATTGTCTGATGTTGGTACTCTGCATATTTTCACATCTCCTCTATCGATGATTTCTCGAATGAGATGATAGCGCCTAAGTATGTGTTTGGATCTTTGGTGAGATCTAGGTTCTTTAGCTTGTGCGATTGCTCCATTGTCATCACATAATAATTCAATGGGATCCACAATGCTTGGAACTATACCAAGATCAGAGATGAATTTCTTGATCCAAACAGCCTCTTTTGCGGCATTAGATGCAGCAATATACTCGGCCTCGGTTGTAGAATCAGCGACTATTTCCTGCTTTGAACTTTTCCAGCTAACAGCACCGCCATTTAAGCAAAACACGTATCCAGATTGCGATTTGAAATCATCATGATCTGTCTGAAAACTAGCATCTGTGTAACCAATTACAGAGAGCTCTTCTTGACCTCCATAGACCAAGAAGGTATCCTTAGTTCTTCTCAAGTACTTAAGGATGTTCTTAACAGCAACCCAATGATTGTTACCTGGATTAGACTGGTATCTGCTCGTAGCAATTAAAGCATACGAGACATCTGGTCGAGTACATAACATAGCATACATGATAGATCCAATTGCGGATGCATATGGAACATTGATCATTTAATCCCTTTCTTCATCAGTTGAAGGGGATTGTGCCTTTGACAAACTTATACCTGATGACATAGGTATGAGTCCTTTCTTGGACTCATACATATTGAAACGTCTCAAGACTTTGTCAATGTATGTACCCTGACTTAAGCCAAGCAATCTTTGTGATCTATCTCTATAGATCCTGATTCCTAATATGTAGGAAGCTTCACCTAAGTCTTTCATAGAAAAGCATTTCCCTAACCAAGATTTAATTTCTTGTAGTGTAGGGATGTCATTTCCGATAAGCAATATGTCATCCACATATAATACCAGAAATGAGACTATGCTCCCACTAACCTTCTTGTAAACACAAGGTTCATCTTCATTTTTAATGAATCCATATTGTTGTACAGTTTCATCAAAACGAAGATTGCAACTTCTGGAAGCTTGCTTCAACCCATAGATTGATCGCTGCAATTTGCATACCTTTTGGATGTTATTAGGAATGCCAAATCCTTCAGGTTGTGTCATGTACACATCCTCAAGGAGATTTCCATTAAGGAAAGCAGTCTTGACATCCATCTGCCATATTTCATAATCATGGTATGCAGCGATATCAAGTAAGATCCGAATGGATTTAATCATTGCAACTGGTGAAAAAGTTTCATCATAGTCTACACCATGAATTTGTTTGAAGCCTTTAGCAACCAATCGTGCTTTGTAGGTGTTTACCTTTCCGTCCATGTCAGTTTTCTTTTTGAAAACCCACTTGCATCCTATAGGATTAATTCCTTTAGGTGCTTCAACCAAGTTCCAAACTTGATTTGTGTACATGGAATCCATTTCAGATTTCATGGCCTCAAGCAACTTCTCAGATTCAGGACCAGTAATGGCCTCTTGATAAGTCATAGGCTCATCTTGATCCATGAGCAATACGTCACATTCTTCTGATATGAGATACCCATATCTCTCAGGTTCTTGATGTATCCTATTCGACCTACGTGGTTCTTGTGTTGTTAGAGTAGGATTTTCTGTCACAACAATTTGTGTATCCTGCTCTTGTTCCTCCATTGGCGTACTACTTTGTGGGTCTTGAACTTCTTCAAGATCTACCTTTTTCCCACTAATTTCTTTGGAAACAAATTCCTTCTCAAGGAATACTCCATTTCTAGCGACAAACACTTTACCCTCAGATGGTTTGTAAAAGTAGTATCCTTTAGTTTCTTTAGGATATCCCACAAAGAAACATTTGTCAGATCTTTGTTCAAGTTTAGTGGACATTAGTCGTTTCACATAAACTTCACAACCCCAAATCTTTCAATGTTTCACATTGGGTTTTCGACCACTCCACATCTCATATGGTGTCTTTTCTATCGCTTTGGATGGAACTTGGTTAAGTGTATAAGCTGCAGTTAACAAGGCGTGTCCCCAAAAGGAGTTTGGAAGATCAGCATGACTCATCATAGATCGGACCATGTCTAACAAGGTTCGATTTCTCCTTTCGAAAACACCATTCCATTGTGGTGTTCCAGGAGGTGTGAGTTGGGATAAGATCCCACACTCTTTTAGATGATCGTCAAACTCTTGGCTCAAATATTCGCCACCTCGATCAGATCGAAGCATTTTGATTTTCTTGCCAAGTTGGTTTTCTACTTCATTTTGAAATTCCTTGAAGAAAGTAAATGATTCAGATTTGTGTTTCATTAGATACACATATCCGTATCTACTAAAGTCATCAGTGAATGTAATGAAGTAATAAAAACCTCCTCTAGCAGGTGTGTTTAGTGGTCCACATACATCAGTATGTATGAGTCCCAAAAGATCACTAGACCTTTCACCTATTCCGGTGAATGGGGTCTTTGTCATCTTTCCCAATAAGCAAGATCGACATGTCTCATATGATTCTAAATCAAAAGAGTCCAAAATTCCATCTTTATGGAGTTTGGAAATGCGATTTTCGTTTATACGGCCTAAACGACAATGCCAAAGATATGTTGGATTCAACTCATTAGGTTTCATCCTTTTCGTATTTATGTTATAGATTGGCATATCAAGATCAAGAATATAAAGTCCATTACTCATAATGGCATTAGCATAGTGAATATTATTCAAATAAATAGAACAACATTTGTCTTTTATTGTAAATGAAAAACCAGACTTGTCCAAACAAGAAACGGAAATAATATTCCTGCTAATTGCAGGTACAAAATAACAGTTCTCTAACTGTATTAAAAGACCACTAGGTAAAATCAATTCATAAGTTCCAACAGCTAAGACAGCAACCTTTGCGCCATTGCCAACTCGTAGATCGACCTCCCCTTTTGCCAATGTTCTACTCGTTCTCAGCCGCTGCACATCAGTACAAATATGAGAACCACATCCAGTATCTAATACCCATGATGTAGAAGTAGACATGTTAATTTCTATAAAAAAAATACCTGAACAAGTGGAAGCAACTGTTCCATTCCTTTTGTCTTCCAGATATTTTGGGCAGTTCCGCTTCCAGTGCCCGGTCTTACCGCAATAGAAGCACTTGCCCTCCTTAGCCACACCTCCAGTAGGCTTCAAAGCTTTGGTTGATGGCTTAGCAACTGCTTTGCCTTTGCCATTTCCCTTAGACTTTTTAGGCTTCTTATTATGCCTTTTGACTTTTCCATTGTTAATCATCAAGATGGTCTTTCCCTTTCCCTTCATGTTCTTTTCAGCAGTTCTTAACATTGCTGCAAGCTGTGGAAGAGTTTTGTCCATGTCATTCATGAGGAAATTCATGACAAAGTGGCTAAATCTTTCTGGCAACGATTGCAAGATAAGATCAATAGCAAGTTCCTGCTCAAGGGGTAAACCCAATCGTGCGAGGTTCTCAACGTACCCAATCATCTTGAGTACATGAGGTCCTACAGGACTTCCTTCTGACAGCTTAGTTCCAAAAAGGGCCTTGGAGACATCATACCTTTCATGTCTAGCTTGCTCTTCATAAAGAGTCTTAAGGTGTTCGATCATATCGAACGCAGCCATGTTCTCGTGTTGCTTCTGAAGCTCAGAGGTCATAGTTGCAAGCATGATGCAAGCGACTTCCACGGCATCATTGACATGCTTACTATAAGCATCTCTCTCAGCCCTGGGAGCATTTGCAGCTGGTGCCTCTTCAGGAACAGGTTCATCAAGCACATACAGCTTTTTCTCATGTGTGAGGACAATCCTCAAGTTACGGTGCCAGTCTAAAAAATTTGTTTCATTCAGTTTATCCTTATCAAGGATTGATCGCAAAATGTTGTTTGAAGTGTTATTTGCCATCTACAATTTAAAATATACAAAATAAGTATCATGAAAATAACATATTTAATTTGGCCTTTAATTAAATATGCTCCCACTATTTTATTCAAATCAAATGACCTTCAAACATTTAATTCGGAAAATCCCGTTGGAAGATTTTCTAGCGGGTTGAAATCCTTATTTCACCTTGTTTTGAGTCAGCTAGGGCTGATCACCCAAAACTCAGCTATTTAGGTAGGAACATTTCCAATTGTATCTCATACAACTTTCAAATCAATTGGGCGAGTAACTCTTACTCTGATCTATCATATAGATATTTCCCAATTCTTGCTTCTAAATTTATTCTAATCATATTAAAATTAATTTAGTTAAGTTAAACCCAGTAGAATAACAATTGGGTAAATGATATTACCGCACCGCGACTTACAAACATAGAACATGTGCTTCGCTAAGGCAGAACCCACACATTCGATATTAGTCTTGAAGGGTGTTATTCTTTTGGAAAGCATTAAACTTAATATATCACTTTGAAGGATTTTATTTAGTTTGATCTCACCTCACCACGGCTTATATATATCATATATATTCGCACTCCAATCATTCAAGCATGCATAACAATTATACAAAATAAAAGTGACATGATTATGGCCTCCTAACGCTATGATTCTCCCAAGCCAATGAAAGAATCTAAACTAATCCTAGAAACGACCTTGCTTCTCCAAGCTAGACTTCTAGGGCTAATCCAACGTCAATGGTCCTATTACCTCCTTGTATTCTAATTACATTACATATAAAGAAACTCGTTTTACATACGAGGGATTGGATGAGAAGAGAATGTACATATAGAATTCAAGAGAGAGGCACAACACGCAGGCCGTATTTCAAAAATCCAAAATAAAAGAAATAATAAGACTAAGGCCATAATCATTCACACAACAACAATAAAACACCTTTTATTATTATTAACACCTCATAATTAAATAAATTAAATTAAAACTCCGCGATTGATCACACTACGCAGATTAGTCGGGGGTTCCGCTGCTCGGTCAGCGGACAGAAGCTAATTCAATATGAACGATTCACTTTGAATTCTGGTGCTGGAAAAATCGTGTCACGATTCTGGCATCGTGTCACGATTTTATAGGCAGAAGCAAACGATTTGCTGGGCACAAAATCGTGTCACGATTCTGAACCAGGTGTACTGGCAGTGAGTACAATACTTCTAGAAACTAGGGTTTCTGTGCTGTGTTTTTGGTCATGCCTCGGGAATGATCCCAAGGTTACTATTTGTAGCCTTTCTTGGGCCTACCCGGTCATGGTTTTGGGCCTAAATCGTAAAAGGGCCAAAACCATGACTTGGGCGCCCTCGTAAGCTGCTGAGGGCGCCCCCAAAGGGCTATTTGTGATTGTCAAGTGGGCCCTCTGCCCTCTTGGAGGACGTCCAGCCTTATTCCAAGGGTTCACACCCTTGGCTTTGGGGTCTCAAGTCCTAGATAATGAGATCTACGGTTCACAGCCCAACAAGCACGAGTCTTGGTACAAGGCGAAGTGATTAAACTGTTTACAGGGGGTTTGTCTATGACCTTTTGCCCAGCAAGTGGGGCTTACTAGTCACGAAGCCATGTGAAAAAATTTTTATGAGTATTAGCCCAACGTGGGTGTTTAAACCCTGCGTGGGTACTAGCCCAACACGGATACTAGCCCAACATGGGTACTAGCTCCATGTTTTGTTTTGAGTACCTTAGTGGGCGGCACTAGCCCTACGAGAGTGTGGGCGCCAGCCCAACAGGAATATTTATGCTAGCCCAACGAGCACAAGTCTTGGTACAAGGCGAAGTGATTAAACTGCGTGTAGCTCGCCGCGTCCTTTGGACCACGTGTTGAGGACGCCTCTTACTGGGATCTGACGGCTGGCGTGAGGCGACCGTTCGCTCTTGCTGACGTGTCCGAATCGTAGCGGTTCTCGAAAATCGTGCCGACTTAAGTGACGTCATCTGCGCGTTTCCCCAGGCTTTTTCGCTTTAAACTGAAACAGATCTACTTTATCCTTGTACTTTCAGATTCTCCTTATCCTTTTCTCCTCCTTTGTCTCCGTCTTTTCCTTCCTACTCGTTCTCTTTTTCTCGTTCAAGCGGTTGCGGTGTTCGTGGAGAAATTGCAGCTTACTGTTTTACGGATCGTCCGGAGTACTCGTTCGCTTCTCAAGCCCTCCATTTGTCTAGATCCAGGTACCCTTACTTGATCTCGTTCTTTTTACTTTAACATCCGTAATATGGTGAGGATTAGAGAGTGCGATGCGGCGGGTAGGGAGTTATCCCCAGCTAATTCGGAGGAAAGGTGTAGGTTGTGGGGGGAGAGCGTTAGGCATGCGAGACGCTCTGATGGAACCATGGATTGGGTGGTGTTCGATAAGGCCTACTATGGCCACTCCCTTGTGACGGAGTCTTCGAGTGGTTTGGACAGGGGTGAAGTGGGAAGTATTAGTGGGGATTCATCTGACTCTATTGTTCGTTCTGTTCGCCCAGGTCCGTTCTGTAGGAAGGGAATTTGTTACATGGCGTCTTCTAGTGATTCAGAACAAGAGAGTTTTGCCGACGAGGTGCTTCGTTCTGAGTCTGTGTATTTGGACTCGCAACGGGTGGCGTTTTTCCGGAGTAAGCTGCACGTGTCTTCTACGGGATTTGAGGAGGACGTGGTTTTGGAACCTTGTCGCCCGGGCGAGAAAGTGTGCGCACAGAGGCCGAAGAGTTTGAAGAGTGAGATGTTCCATATGTACACCGCCGTTTTTGAAGATCTGGGTGTGAAGTATCCCTTCACGACTTTTGAAGTTGACATACTCAACTGTCTCAATGTCGCGCCTTCTCAGCTGCAGCCGAATAGCTGGGCTTTTATCCGCGCTTTTGAGATTATTTGTGAAGGATTGGGCTTCCAGCCCTCGGTTGGATCCTTTTTTACTTTCTATGGCACGAAGGGGGTGGATAAGCAGTCTTGGGTGTCTGTCAGCGCGCACCCTAGTAAGAGGCTGTTCCCGCCCTACGCCTCTCATTACAAAAATTGGAGACAAACATTCCTTCGGGTTCGGGGGCGAAAGGGTTTTGAGGCAGCCGCGGTATGGGTGGATGGTAAGCTGAGGTTTCCCACATGTTGGACGGGTGCTCCGGCGTCCATCATGGGTTTTGAATATGAGAAGCTGGACGCGTACGACCAGGGCGTCGTCTGTTTTTTGGACAAGATGTTGCCTATGAACATCCGGGAGTTATTGAACAGGGAAGGGGATGTAGATAGCCTAGACGAGTATTTACGTGAGTCACATTCACTTACTCAAGCCTATGTTTTGTATTTATATTGTCTTGTCCCTTGACTTTTCGCTTTATTTTCTGTAGAGGATATGGCGCCCATGACTGCGGCAGAGAGGAAAAGATATCTCGAAGAGATGAAGGCAAAGAAGGCTGCTGAGGGGACGGCGACTACTGATCCCGCGGGGCTTATTACTCGTAAACCAAAGAGGAAAGCTGACCACCCGCTCGAAGTTCCAGCTGAGAGCCTTCCGGCGGCTCCGCGCGATAGGAGGTCGCCCGGAAAAGATAATAAAGGGAAGGCGGTATCAGAGAAAAAAGGGAAGAAGATGCCCTCTCCTTCCCTGATTGGCGCCGTCAAAACCAGCAGCTCGGTGCCGTCTTTCTGGGACAAAGGTTTTGACTACGGTGCCTATGTGAAGGAGAGGCTGGTATTTAATCCTGAGGATGCAGAGTCGGGAAGTCAGGGCGCTGTGCCTTTTATGATGAAGGATATGGGGATCCATTGTCTGCGGACTATGTTGCTTATAGACTCGGTTGATCGTAAGTATGAGGAAGTGGTGCAGAATGAGGAGGCCCTTCAAGCTACGGTGAGGGCGTTGGAGAAAGAGTTGGAGGAGGCCGGGAATGCTAGGGAGAAAGAGGTGCGGGAGGCTAGGGAGGCGGTGACGCTTGAGTTTGAGAAACGCATCTCCGATCTGAAGATTGGTTATGCGGCCGATCTTGCTGGAAAGGACGGCGTCATCGCCAAGCTACAAAACGATGTCGCGGCTGGAGCAGAAAGGGAGGCTCAACTCAAGGCTGAAGTTTCTGAAGCGAAGGGCGAGCTGGCTCTGAACTTTGATGCTGGCTTTGAAAGAGCCAAGGCACAATTCGCCCTCCTCCATCCTGGCGCCGATACTTCCGCTCTTGATCCTTTTAAAATTATTGTAGATGGCGTCCTAGTGGACGAACCCTAATTTTGTTTGTTGTAATTTTAACTTCCTTGACTATTTTTAAATTCATTACTCTGCTTGAATTTGTGTTCGTGATGTATCATCTCCGCTTTTAAGCTTTTTATTTTCCTGCAAATTTAAGCATTTCGGAAGGTCTCTCCTGGGTGGTGATTCCATTTGTTTCGTAACGGCGTCGACCGTTGTAGGCGTGTTTCTTTTAGCGCTTGATGCTACAGGGTTCCTTTATAAGGTTTCCCGACGATCTTGTTTTCTGCTCGCGACGTCTTAGAGCCCTCTTTGGGGTTAAGGAATTTGGCGGCGATCTTATTTTCGTCTCGCGACGTCTTAGAGCCCTGTATTTTAGGGTTAAGGAATTTGGCGGCGATCTTATTTTCGTCTCGCGACGTCTTAGAGCCCTCTTTGGGGTTAAGGAATTTGGCGGCGATCTTATTTTCGTCTCGCGACGTCTTAGAGCCCTCTTTGGGGTTAAGGAATTTGGCGGCGATCTTATTTTCGTCTCGCGACGTCTTAGAGCCCTCTTTGGGGTTAAGGAATTTGGCGGCGATCTTATTTTCGTCTCGCGATGTCTTAGAGCCCTCTTTGGGGTTAAGGAATTAGGCGGCGATCTCTTTTAAAGCTCACGACGTCTTAGAGCCCTGTCTTTTAGGGTTAAGGAATTAGGTGGCAATTTCTTAAGCTCACGACGTCTTAGAGCCCTGTCTTTTAGGGTTAAGGAATTAGGTGGCAATTTCTTTTTAAGCTCACGACGTCTTAGAGCCCTGTATTTTAGGGTTAAGGAATTAGGTGGCCCTTTTTTTGTGGTTAACGTATCATACGGCGAGCTCATTTGAGATTCGGCAATGGCGATCTGCTAAATGCAATGAGAGTAAGATAAACAAGCAATATATACATAACATCAATAATAAACCGGGGCCTCGTTAAAAACCCCCATTACTGCGGGGGGAAAAGAGTGCCCCTTACTGTCTTACTACTTAACTGTACAAAAGCAAATTTATAAGATAAAAAACGGTAGGAACTAAAATGGTTTTGTCTTCCCTCTATCTCGCCCAAATTTATAAGATAAAAAACGGTAGGAACTAAAATGGCTTTGTCTTCCCTCTATCTCGCCCTTGAGTTGTCATGGCGAGTTCCTTCCTGCACTGTGCTCAACTTTTTCATCATACTGCGGTTAGCTGGTTCTGCCTGTAGTATCAACCCCTTCATTTCATCGGATTCTACTTCTTCCTTCCTGGTCCTGAGAATTGGATTGGCCGGCTTTGGGCGAAGCGTCAGGAAAGGAGTACTCGTTTCCTCAACCTTCCTGGCCTCTCCGTGTTTTGCATCTTCTTCCTCAGCATTGGCTCTCGAATTGACTGGCTTCAAGTGGGGTACCAAGAAGGGAGTACTTTCTTCCTCGACCTTCTCGATCTCCTCGGGTTCCGTATCTTCTTCTTCAACATCAGTACTTGGATTGGCTGACTTCAACTGGAGTATCAAGAAGGGAGTACTTTCTTCCTCGACCTTCTTGATTTCCTGGACATGAATCTCCTCTTCTAGGCTGGAGACAATGAGGTTCACTCGGTGCGCTTTTAGGTTACTGCTTCCTTTCTTCTCCTTCTGAATCTTCAAGCTGTTGTGGTAACACTCTCGGGCTGCTCGCTGGTCTGCTCTAATGGTACCAACCCGCCCATCATCCAGCGGGTATTTCATGACGAGGAATTTGGTGGAAAGGTAGGCGTCGAGGGCGTTAAAGGCTGGGCGGCCTACGATGACATTGTAGGAACAGAGCGAGTTGACTACCAAGTATCTAATCCTGATGGTCTTAGCATTATTACCTGTACCGAACGTTGTTTTCAGCGTGACGTATCCCCGGACGTGCACCTGTTCCCCTGTAAAGCCGGCCAGTATCCCTTTAAAAGGCTACAACTGCTCCTCGTCTAGACCCATCTTCTCAAACGCGGAATAATCGAGGATGTCCGCAGAACTGCCGGGATCAATCAATACCCTCTTGACATCCCAGTTGAAGATTTGGACGGTGATGACCATGGGATCGTCATCGTAGGGAATTACCCCCCCACGGTCTTCACTTGAGAAAGTGATATCCACCTGGCGTTCTGATCCCTTTCTGGTGTGGTCATCAAGCAACATTATTTGTCTGACATACTTCTTCCGGGAGGTGCTAGACTCCCCGCCTCCTGCAAAACCGCCAGATATGGTGTTCAAGGTGTGGCGCTCTCCTTCTTTCGCCGCATCTTTTCCTCTCTGGGGGTCTTCGGGGGGACGCCTGTTTTCTCATCTACCTTCCTTCACATATCCCCTCAATCTGCCGTTCTGAATCAGCTTCTCTATTTCCCTTTTCAGATGTATACAATCGTCTGTAGTGTGTCCCTTGATGCGGTGATATTTGCACTAGGCATCCTTATCGTTCCCCATGATTGTTCCTCTCGGCGGCTGAGGCTCAGGGATGATTCTGGAATGGCAAACCTCTCTCCAGATTTGTTCACGGCGGGTGTTGAGGGCCGTGAAGGATTCTGGGGGGGGTGCGCGCCTATCCTGACCCTGGCGTTTGTATGGCGCTCGGTCTCTGCTACTGGATGGGTAATAATTGCGTCGATGATCATATCCGTAGGGAGCACGCTCCCTGGAATCTCTTGCCTTCTTCTCGGCGTTGCTTTCTTCCCCCTTTATATAACACTCTGCTCTAGACATGATTTCTTCCATGGAGTCTGCTGGTTTTTGTGCCAACGACTCGTTGAACTGGCCAGCGCGGAGACCGTTCTGGAAGGCTCCCACAAACAACTCTTGGTTAGGGTTAATGACCTTGATGGTGGCGTCATTGTAGCGCGCGAGATACTCGCGGAGAGTCTCGTTGGGTCCTTGACGGACGTTAAAAAGGCTGGTAGACGAGACTTTGCGGTGGCGGCTTGCTGAGAACTGGTGCGTTAACTTGCGCGTCATATCCTGGTAGCTGACGACGGAAAATCGAGGCAGGTTCATATACCACCTCAGGGCGGCGTCTTTAAGGGTCCCTGCTAACAACTTGCACTTGAGAGAATCGGCAGCACCGATGACGGCCATTTGAGTGTTGAAGGCGATCACATGCTCCACTGGGTCGCTTTTTCCATCGAAGGAGGAAAGAGATGGTGGCTTGAAATTCTCTGGCACTGGCGCGTTCCAAACTTCGGCGGAGAGTGGCTGAGGATCGGGGTCGGCCGATTCATCTTGCTGAGACCCATTTCCTTCGGCGTGTTGCTGCTGTTGGATGGTTTCCATGGTTGCTTGCAAGGCTTCGTTGTGGTCGCGAAGCTGCTGGATCTGTTGTTGTAGAGCCTCTAAGGCCGTTGGGTCTGCCATCGCGCCGGCGACGACGGTAGTTTGAGTTTGTATGTTGAGTTTATGACTGGTGGTCAGAGATTCGCACCCTAAACCTCGAATCCCAGGTTTAGATCAGGGTTTTTCCGAACAGATGTGGGTCAGTCGCTTGATGGGAGTTAGGGGTAGGTCTAGGGTTGAATCACGGCGGATTCGAAGGTTTTGAGGTTGCTTCTGGGAGATATGGTGGACACACGGTGCTCTGATGACTCTCAGGGGCCGTGGATCGATCGTTTTTCTCTTGGAGACGGTGGCTAGGTCAGTTTTACCGTAGCCCCACGGTGGGCGCCAACTGTACTGGCAGTGAGTACAATACTTCTAGAAACTAGGGTTTCTGTGCTATGTTTTTGGTCATGCCTCGGGAATGATCCCAAGGTTACTATTTGTAGCCTTTCTTGGGCCTACCCGGTCATGGTTTTGGGCCTAAATCGTAAAAGGGCCAAAACCATGACTTGGGCGCCCTCGTAAGCTGCTGAGGGCGCCCCCAAAGGGCTATTTGTGATTGTCAAGTGGGCCCTCTGCCCTCTTGGAGGACGTCCAGCCTTATTCCAAGGGTTCACACCCTTGGCTTTGGGGTCTCAAGTCCTAGATAATGAGATCTACGGTTCACCAGGTTTCAGCCTTTTCGTAACCCTAATCATGACGGCACAACACTTGCGGCGTTATGAATCCCGTTGTAACAGTATGATCACACCAATCAAAGTACTCTGATTGTTTATCCAATATGGAGATCGAACTTAGAATGCTTCACCTGATACGGTTCTGAAGCTCCAGTTTACAATCATCCAATATGAACAAATATCATCTGACTTGATTTAGTGAACGATCATCACGAGTATATCATATATACTTTTGTTACACAGAATTTATCAATCATATTTATGTCGATATGGATAATCGAAAATATTGATGCTTCACCAGAAAACGGTTTCGAAGCTTCAAACAATTCGAAAAGCCATGCACAGAAAAGTGATACGATTCAATTATGTGCGTATGTGATCGAGCAACACATCTCCGTCGATATGGATAATCGATATATTGATGCTTCACCTGATACGGTTTCAAAGCTTCAAACAAACCGAAAATCCATGCACGGAAACGTGATGCCTTGCCAATTTTAATTTGTCTTTATTATTTAATTGTATTCGATTATGTTTAATCCAATTAAAACATAAAACAGTAAACAAAACAATCTGATTCATGGTTTCGTAATTGGCTCTGATACCACTGAAGGAGAATCGTCATGAAAAAGTGCAGCGGAAGTTTAAAAATTTTCCGATTTCCTTTCCTTGGATCATTACGAATATCACATGAATCAGTGATAGAGTTGTTACCTCTTGTAGTGCAGAAACAGTTTCTTTGATCACAGCTGAGCAAGCAAGCAAAGCCTCTACTCGTCCACACGAACGGCTTCCTCTGGTTCCCGGTGCTAGCCAAGCGATCAGAGGTTAGGGAGAGAAGTAGGGAATTCGGTTTAGCCTTTTAGGGTTACACGAAAAAGCACTTGCTGATTTCAGCACTAGAGCTTCTATTTATAGAGCTCCTTGCTGCACAAAATCGGCTTGAGCTTCCATAAGCCCATTAACCCATCAGCTTCCGCTAACTAATTAGCGTCAATTGCTAAACGCACCCCATCATATAAGTATTACTTATATTTCTCCTTTTTACCGTTCTATTGTGTGTGACCCTATAGGTTCTTGTAACGTTGGCAATAATATTAAATCCCATATTTAATATTATAAACAGTGAGCGGTATCTAGCAACACATCACTGCTACCCAAGTGACAAGAATGTCAAGTGATCTGACGAAACCTTTTTCCGTGATAATATATATGTGTACGATTACTCCTTTGTCCTGATATCTTTATTGAACACAAGGCATAAATTACGTCACCCTTGCTTAGCTCAATATTTATATTTCTTGATCCCGAAATATACTGAATAACGAATAAGTCCAATATCTCATATTGACTTAATTCGGCATGGCCATGCATTTTTCCAGTCCTATTTCATCAAGAGGCCTAAAGATATATCTCCTGTTATGAAGGAGGAACAAATCCCATCTAGGACACTCATGTCCCTCAGCATGATTAGTCGAGTGCCCATTAACCAACGTTATAGTTATCTTGTTACAGATAACGTTTGAATGGCAATAAAACACTTGAGTCCACATCTAGGGATCATAGTGGTTTCAGGTCTAAGAGTGATATACACTATTATCATTGTGAGAATAACTTATGACGATTTCATAACATACTATGTAGTATTCTCACGATGGGTCAATCCAGTATAAATATTACTCCTAATACTTATACCTATGTATGGACTTAATATCTCATATTCATGACCCATGAGATATGGTCATCAGTCTACATACATAATAGTCTCCATGCTTTATTATTATCCCAATTCATATTAAAGCTCAACTACGGATACCTTTAAGAATAGTGTTCTTTTTGTTGATGTAATCTCATGATTAAGTCACACTTAATATTCCATCACATGAACCAACTATTCTAGGGACTTTATTTATCTTATAACAAGTGTAATAAAGAACGCCATATTTTATTAATAATAAAAGTCATGATACATATGAAAAGTTTAACATAAATTATTGGCCTCTAGGGCTTACACCAACAAAAATGTTGAAAACAGTAGGAAGAAAAATCATTTATGTTTTGGTAATTGTTGTGATCTTTGTGACTTTTTTTGGATTTTTGAATGATCTTTTTAGTGCAAAAAATGAGTTAAAATGACTAAAAATGCAGAAAAATAATGCAGGAACAGCAGCACAGTTTCTGTGATTTTTTCTCAACTTCTGAGTTCAATTTCTCACTCAGTACTGAACCAAATACGAAAATAAAAATATCACTGTAAAGCTTGCCATGAATACTATATCCTAATGGCCTTAGATCAACCAAAAGATGTCCTAGAACTAGTTATATTTTGGCCTTAAGTCATGCTCATGAACTTATGATGAAAAATGCATTATTTTTAAGAACAGCTACAAACACTTAAACAAAATGCAAAAAAGGTCAGAGATAACTTACAAACTCCTAGCCAAAGCTTCAGATGCACTAAAAATGAAAAGGGCTTTTGGGTGGTTGTGGTAGTTTTAAAGATGGAAGTGATGGAGAAGATGAACAGTAACAAAATGGTGTTTTGCTACTATTCTCCTCTCTTTGTGTGATGTTTTTTTTTGTGGTTTAGTTGCTGTTTGTGTGAGGTTTTGTGATGATGGCTTAGGTAATTTTGATTTGTTGTGTGGTTTGTAAAGAAAACTGAAAACATAGCTTTTTTCTTTTTAGAGGTTTTGTTATATGATTTTTTTTCTATTTCTGTGATTCTGATTCTGCTCAAAAAAAATCCTCTCTTCCCTCTGATTTTCGTCCCTCTTATATAGGCAATTTTGGTATTGTTTTGTGATCATGAGATCCCTTGAAAGCTGGACTTTTTTGTGTGCTTTGGCTAGAATTGTGGTTAACATTTATGGAGGAAGTGACCTTGTGATTTTGGTGAAGATTTTGGGCAGGATTTTGGACAAAGGGGTGATGAAAGAAGACAGGAAAACAGGGGCGCCCCCTGCAACTTGTGCTTTTGTGGTTAATGCTTGAAGATTTGGGGTTAATTCTTGAGGATTTGGGGTTAATTCTGACAGAAGTTGATGGAAGAAAAACATGAAAGAAGGGGCGTTGCAGGCAGGGTAGCTTATTTTGACTTTCTTTGACAAAGGAAAATGGAAGAAAACGGAAAGGAAGGGATGCTGGAAACAGGGGCTGCAGCTTGCAGCCTTCTTTGACTTTGTTTTTTTTCTTTGTATATGTTTTTTTGAGAAAAACAAAACGTAATAATAATAATAATAATAAAAAAAGATAAATAAATAATAATAAAACCTTTTTTATTATTTTTAAAAAAATAAAAATTGATTTTTTTTTTGCATGATGATGATTTTTTTTTAAAAAAGAAGAGACTTGGACAAAATTAGGGTACAACAGATGTCCCTACTTAATTGTGTCTTCGCGCAGAGAATGCGAGTGCCGAGGGCATCATGTAAACTCTTTGTGAAGAGCAATTAAGTATAAAGGACTCAAGTTTGTCTTCAAAGTGAGAAAAGATTGTAGGAGATAATATGAAGGTATTAAAATGCGGAAGTAATGGACACAAAAGTAAATGCAGGATCACCTCTGGATTGGCTACTGGTGCATAGACTGAAAAAAATAAGTAGATCAACGCCTCGAGGGGTGCTTAGGTCTAAAAGACAAGTCGTCGCCTCGGGGGGGTGCTTAGACTGAAAGATAAACAGATCGTCGCCTAGGGGGTGCTTAGACTAACAGATAAACAGATCGTCGCCTCGGGGGGTGCTTAGATCTAAAAGACAAGTCGTCGCCTCGGGGGGTGCTTAGACTGAAAGATAAACAGATCGTCGCCTCAGGGGGTGCTTAGATCTAAAAGATAAGTCGTCGCCTCGGGGGGTGCTTAGACTAAAAGATAAACAGATCGTCGCCTCGGGGGGTGCTTAGATCTAAAAGACAAGTCTTCGCCTCGGGGGGTGCTTAGACTAAAAGATAAACAGATCATCGCCTCGGGGGGTGCTTAGATCTAAAAGATAAGTCATCGCCTCAGGGGGGTGCTTAGACTAAAAGATAAACAGATCGTCGCCTCGGAGGATGCTTAGATCTAAAAGACAAGTCGTTGCCTCAGGGGGTGCTTAGACTAAAAGATAAACAGATCGTCGCCTCGGGAGGGGGGGGGGGGTGCTTAGATCTAAAAGATAAGTCGTCGCCTCGGGGGGTGCTTAGACTAACAGATAAACAGATCGTCGCCTCGGAGGTGCTTAGACTAAAAGACAAGTCGTCGCCTCGGGGGGGTGCTTAGACTGAAAGATAAACAGATCGTCGCCTCGGGGGATGCTTAGATCTAAAAGATAAGTCGTCGCCTCGGGGGGTGCTTAGACTAAAAGATAAACAGATCATCGCCTCAGGGGGTGCTTAGATCTAAAAGACAAGTCGTCGCCTCGGGGGGTGCTTAGACTGAAAGATAAACAGATCGTCGCCTCGGGTGGTGCTTAGATCTAAAAGATAAGTCGTCGCCTCGGGGGGTGCTTAGACTAAAAGATAAACAGATCATCGCCTTGGGGGGTGCTTAGATCTAAAAGACAAGTCGTCGCCTCGGGGGGTGCTTAGACTAAAAGATAAACAGATCGTCGCCTCGGGGGGTGCTTAGATCTAAAAGATCATTCGTCGCCTCGGGGGGTGCTTAGACTAAAAGATAAACAGATCGTCGCCTTGTGGGATGCTTAGATCTAAAAGACAAGTCATCGCCTCGGGGGGTGCTTAGACTAAAAGATACACAGATCGTCGCCTCGGGGGGGTGCTTAGATCTAACAGACAAGTCGTCTCCTCGGGGGGTGCTTAGACTAAAAGATAAACAGATCGTCGCCTCGGGGGGGTGCTTAGATCTAAAAGACAAGTCGTCGCCTCGGGGGGTGCTTAGACTAAAAGATAAACAGATCGTTGCCTCGGGGGGTGCTTAGATCTAAAAGACAAGTCGTCGCCTCGGGGTGTGCTTAGGCTGAAAGATAAACAGATCGTCGCCTCGGGGGGTGCTTAGATCTAAAAGACAAGTCGTCGCCTCGGGGGGTGCTTAGACTAAAAGATAAACAAATATTTGCCTCGGGAGGTGCTTAGATCTAAAAGACAAGTCGTCGCCTCGGGGAGTGCTTAGACTAAAAGATAAACAGATCGTCGCCTCGGGGGGTGCTTAGACTAAAAGATAAACAGATCGTCGCCTCAGGGGGTGCTTAGATCTAAAAGACAAGTCATCGCCTCGGGGTGTGCTCAGACTGAAAGATAAACAGATCATCGCCTCGGGGGGTGCTTAGATCTAAAAGACAAGTCGTCGCCTCGGGGGGTGCTTAGACTTCCCTGGGGATAAACGTATCGTCTCTAGACGTGGCTAGTACTTATATTGTCGAAAAAGAAAAATGATTGGTGATGCATGATATGCTTTAGGTTGCTTTATGCGGTATGATATGATATGAGGTAGACTCAATAAGGAGTTTCTGGTGGGGAAACTTAATGGTCATCGCTGAGTTTAACGAGAATTGGAATAGTTTGTGAAGGGGCCTGTTGGTTGATTTTTTAGGAAACATGCTGGGGAAGTTCTTGAAAGAGGTCCACTGGGGAACACTGGGATAACTTGTGGGTGAATGACGGTGAATGTGGGATACTCACTGGGGAGTGTTTGATGGGGAGCATGAGAAATTGTGAGGAAGAGTATGTTATGAATATGAGATGCATGCTAATGAATGAGTTTGATATGATGCATGCATTATGCTGACATGTGGGATAAGCAGATGACATGTTGAGCTTCGGTTATGAGCGGGTGCCGAGCATGGTCGGGCTTTGGTTGTGATTAGGTGCCAATGACGATTGGGCTTTGGTTGGAAATTGTGTTTGGGAGTGCCAATGAAAATTGGGCTTTGGTTGGAAATTGTGTTTGGGAGTGTTTATAAGGATCATCTTGAAAGCCGATCGATATCCAGCCTCAATGGATGAAAGAAACGTGGGGTATGTTTTATTTGGGGAATCATGTCCTTCCGACACTCGGGATCTTTGTGTATCATGTACCGCAAGTTGCGCACTTGTTTCTACTGAAGAGATACTACCCCCTATTCTCACATGTGTGTTCTAGATTAAAATGGTTCCTAGAGTCATTGATCTTATTTGAAAATATTATTTCCATTGCAAATACTTGCAAGACAACAACGCTCCAAAAGATCTCCTCTAGGTGAGGTTTTCATGCCAACCCTACAAGACATACGTCAGGAAGGTTAACACTACGCGACCATCGACTCTTGTTCTAACCGGAGGTCCCTAATAATATGTTTAGGTTCTAGACTAGTTCAAAAAAAGTCCCCGGAGTCATGGATCCTACAAGAAAGTATTGCCGCCATTGGAAATACTTGCAAGACAACAACGCTTCCAAGTGAATCTACTCTAGGCGGGGTTTTCATGCCAACCTTGCAAGACATACGTCAGGAAGGTCAACACTACGCAACCACCATCTTATCTTAAGTTTTTCTCAAAGCTCGGGTATAGAGCTTCACTCATGCGACAACCCACAATTGACATATATATATATATGAACATAAAGCATAATGAAGCATAGAGGCGGGAGAAAAAATGAAGATAAAGATATATGACAAAAACATGCAAGCAAACAAAAACACTTAACCTAAGAACTAACTAGGATAAACCTGACTCGCTAGTGAGAAACAAGATTCCCCAGCAGAGTCGCCAGCTGTCGCGTCGCTAAAAACGCTCGAGCGTACTAACGCTCGGAATAACTACGGAGTCGCCACCAAAGTTTTGTTTTTAAAGGGAAACGTTGATAAAATCCTTGACGATTTGGAAGGATGGTCATCGCAACCATTAATGGGTTCGGGAGTCGATTATGCAAGGGAAAGGTATTAGCACCCCTCGCATCCGTTGTACCCAACGGGAACCTCCTAATTAGTTTAGGGTTAAAAAGTGTTTTAAAGGTTGCTTGCTACATTTTAATATTTCAAAGAAAGAAAAGGAAAGGGGAAAAAAGTATTTTTTATTAGTGTGCTTGACAAGAGTGGGATCTTGCTCCTTCGTATCTCCTGGTGCGATGGAGAATTCAAAGCTACATAGTTCTTTGGTAGAAAATATTTGTTTGTTAGTTGATTTTAAAGAACAATGTTTTTGATCGTATTCTAGCGGTTAAACGTAGCTTGTATGCTCGCCCGTGGGAGGCTTAAGCGTTTGTTTGTATCGCATTAGAATTGATAAAAACATCGTCCGTTTGTGAAAAGAGATTTGATTTTTATTTTGACCACGGGGGGCCGGAAATTAGTTTGGTGTATTGAATTTGTTTTTTTATGTTTTTGTATTTTTGAAAATAGAATGACGCTTGTCCGAACAACGAGACATACGTCAAGTGCCCGTGCAACCGGGGAATGGAAAGACATACGTTGGACCACTCCTTTTTCATTCAAGTTTATTATCGAAAATTAATATATTTTTTTGTATTTTTGAAAAGGAATAACGATTGTCCAAACAACGAGACATACGTCAAGTGCCCGTGCAACCGGGGAATGGGAAGACATACGTCGAACCACTCCTTTTTCATTCAAGTTTGTTATTGAAAATAAACGTATAAACTATAATTGAAAACAATAACACTTGTTATATTTCTCTTTTTAAAATAAAATGAGTTTCAGCCCCTTCAAAAATAGTTCAAACCAGGTTCTGAACCTTCAGATGCAAAAACTGACTTCAGAAGCACTGTTCAGAAGCTGCTTCAGAAGCACTGTTTAGAAGCTGAGTTCTGCTACGGTCGCAGAGCGACCAGGACTTTGCTCTGCGAAACCTTCAGAAGCTGACTTCAGACTCTGAACTTCAGAAGCACTGTTCAGACTCTGAACTTCAGAAGCACTGTTCAGACTCTGATTTCAGAACCTCAGGGGTAAAAATGTTGTAAACAATAGGAAGAAAAATCATTTATGTTTTGATAATTGCTGTGATCTTTGTGATTTTTTTGGATTTTTGAATGATCTCTTTAGTGCAAAAAATGAGTTAAAATGACTAAAACTGCAGAAAAATAATGCAGGAACAACAGCACAGTTTCTGTGATTTTTTCTCAACTTCTGAGTTCAATTTCTCACTCAGTACTGAACCAAATACGAAAATAAAAATATCACTGTAAAGCTTGCCATGAATACTACATCCTAGTGGCCTTAGATCAACCAAAAGATGTCCTAGAACTAGTTATATTTTGACCTTAAGTCATGCTCATGAACTTATGATGAAAAATGCATTATTTTTAAGAAAAGCTACAAACACTTAAACAAAATGCGAAAAAGGTCAGAGATAACTTACAAACTTCTAGCCAAAGCTTCAGAAGCACTAAAAATGAAAAGGGCTTTTGGGTGGTTGTGGTTTTTTTTAAGATGGAAGTGATGGAGAAGATGAACAGTAACAAAATGGTGTTTTGCTACTATTCTCCTCTCTTTGTGTGATTTTTTTTTTGTGGTTTAGTTGCTGTTTGTGTGAGGTTTTGTGTGGTTTGTAAAGAAAACTGAAAACAAAGCTTTTTTCTTTTTTGAGGTTTTGTTATATATTTTTTTGCTATTTCTGTGATTCTGATTCTGCTCAAAAAAATCCTCTCTTCCCTCTGATTTTCGTCCCTCTTATATAGGCAATTTTGGTGCTGTTTTGTGATCATGAGATCCCTTGAAAGCTGGACTTTTTTGTGTGCTTTGACTAAAATTGTGGTTAACATTTATGGAGGAAGTGACCTTGTGATTTTGGTGAAGATTTTGGGCAGGATTTTGGACAAAGGGATGATGAAAGAAGACAGGAAAACAGGGGGCGCCCCCTGCAACTTGTAGTGCTTTTGTGGTTCATCCTTGAAGATTTGGGGTTAATTCTTGAAGATTTGAGTTAATTCTGACAGAAGTTGATGGAAGAAAAACATGAAAAAAGGGGCGATGCAGGCAGGGCAGCTTATTTTGACTTTCTTTGACAAAGGAAAATGGAAGAAAACGGAAAGGAATGGATGCTGGAAACAGGGGCTCCAGCTTGCAGCCTTCTTTGACTTTGTTTTTTTTCTTTGTATATGTTTTTTTTTTTGAGAAAAACAAAACATAATAATAATAAAATAAATAAATAAATAAATAATAATAAAACCTTTTTTATTATTTTTAAAAAAAATAAAAATTGATTTTTTTTTGCATGATGATGATTTTTTTTAAAAAAGAAGAGACTTGGACAAAATTAGGGTACAACATTAATCACATGTCATCATCATTCAATCACATATCATTATTCACATAAATCACACAATTCTCATTTCATGATTTATTTCAAGTAAGGTTATATTAACCTAGCATTATACCATCTTACAAACATGATTCAATATTATTCCCACTTCTGTAATTCACATTGCATATTCATTTCACCAATTTACACACATTCCCAATTTTCATAAAATCTCTAAGTTCGTCTCTAGAACAACTTTGTATACTTAAATCATAGCAAGCAACCATCAATCATCAATGAAATGCCAAAAAAGCATCGAAACAACACAAAAGGGGTGTCTGGGGATGCTCGGAAACATACCCCAAAGGACGAAACGGACAGAACAACAGTTGTTGTTACTGTCAAGTTCGCTGGGTGAACTCCATACTTCGCTGAGTGAAGTTGCCCAGTGCTGGGCACCAGAACTAGGTTTTTCTCTTACGGGAAAGCCCCTAAACCCACCCAAAAATCTCATTTTTCATTCCCCTTGACCCAAAATCAGTTTACAGATATTAACCATGATCAATTCACTCAAATTGAACAATGGTTACACGACACAACATCAATTGATATGTATTTCACAAGGTTTTCGGTTAATTTTCAAAGTTCGTCTCAAAATCCATTTTTATTCAAAACTTAGCAAACAAACACACCTAGTTCAAGTAATTTCATTTCAACATGTTACACATCACTACATACACCTACTACAACTATTCCAACAACAACTTTCTAATTTTAACAACAACTTATTCATTTTCACTTAATTAAGTCATTTTCACCAAAACACCAACGACAACTTATTTCACAACAAACCACACAATAAACATAGTCTTTTGATTTCAATCCTATTCTTAACAGCAACACAAACTAACAGCAGCAAATTAATCAGATTTAGTCAAATAAGCACTTTTCGTAAAATTACTTAATTCACAACTTATTCCACATAACTTCATGATTTCTCAAACATATTACATACTCGTACTCATAATCAATTACATAATCACCAAACAACACTTAATCATCATATTAATCATCACAAACATCAAAATTCATCAAAGTATCAACTTAATATAATGAAAAATGAAGTTTAAGATGAAGAAAGCATGAAATTATCAAGTTTTGACATGCCTAATTTAATCAATAAAAAGGAGCACGAAAATCACAAAAATCCAGCAACACTAATCATGTAATTAATCATAATCAACAACACTCAAACATACCACAAGCTTATTAAAACCAATTAATGAAGATAATCTTCCCCCTTACCTTAGTTTCTTCACTTCTCTTGTTAACCCACTTGAAATTGCTCTTCTCTCAAACTTTCCTCTTCGCCAAGTTTCTCTTGCTTTCTCTCTCTACCTCTCTCTAGGTTTGTGAATAATGAATGACTTAAATTCATTAACACTATAATGTTTCCTTATATACTAATGGACTTAGTTAAACTCTTTAGTGGACTTAGTTATTTCTAACTCACAAATATTTTCTCTACACAATTACTTCACTTAAACTTCCCACATTACTTATACACCACTATTTTCAAATTCTGAACTTCTAACATATTACAAATATGCCACTACCCCTCAAATTACTAAAATACCCTTCAACTCCAAAAATTCAATAAATCACCAAAATAATAATTAAGCACATAAAATAATTAAATAAATAAATCCTAGAAAAATCGGGTTGTTACATGCAAGATCCAGGAAGGGGTCCCAACATTTTGTGTATTGTACGCAACCTTACCTTTTTTTTTACATGAGAGGTTGTTTCCATGTCTTGAACTTGTACATAAATGAGTAGAGAAAGAAATGACTAAAAATAACAAATGACAAGTTTTTTTTTATTGGAATTTAAATATTTCAATAGTTGATAACTGTCACAAATAACTTAAGATGCTAAAACAAGTATTCTCATTTTTCTTCTTTAGTTATGTTATTTCAACTTAAAATTTCATAAAATAACTACTAACAAATACGCTAAAAACATTTTTCCTATATTTATGTGTGTTCAACTAAGTATTCATATAATGTTTTGGAACTTCATACTGTTTACCTTTAGTATTAAAAAAAATCAATAATATTTTCAAGCGAACCAATCAACTGAACTAGACCCTATATCATCGATTTATTTTGATTTGATTTAACTTTTAAAAAACACTTAAAATCAAACCAAACCAAACCAAACTGATGTAAATTTGGTCGATTTTGACGGTTTTTTGATTGCAACCCAAACCAAGTTGAACCCAAATGGTTCCTCTTTAGAAAAAAAAATATCTTCTTCAACTCGTAAACAAATGGTTCCTCTTGCTTTTTCGAACACGTAAGTTATTGAATAGGAGGAAGTTATTGAAAATCTGTGAGAGTGTAAGTCCTGACTAACTGTTGCAGAGGAATACGACATATGACGTTCACATGCTAGTGAGAGTATAATCCCCTATTCGTGCAGCAGAGCAATATGGCATAGCATATGAATAATGTCGATTTAGGACGTAGGTCTTTTGTTGTTAACCATCATAAATATAAATCTTAGGTAATTATAGATTTAGGAACATGCACTAGTTCATCAAAGACATAAAGGGAATTCGAAAAATCGTAATCGCCGTTAATTCTCTAAATCAATACTCTTTTAATTTTCACTGTAATCAAACAATCTTTCAAACTCCCCTCAATTTACAATTTTTAATTATAAGTTTAGTAAAGTGTCTAGTAGAAAACGAAAATCTATGTGGATTCAACAATTCATGTTTGTTTCCAATTTTAGTTTCTAAATTTTCCAAGGTTTGTGGTTCTGCTCCTAATAGTTCGATTTAGTTATTTGCAATTCAGTTCTAGTTAGTAAGTTATGCTTAAAATATTGGTTCGATTTGTGAACTCTCGTAATAGGTTTAGTTATTTTTGGTTCGGCTCAGTGGTTCGATTCAACAGTCGTTTTTAGCCTGCCCTTTTCATTACACAAATGAGCGAGAGTGAGAGAGAGAGAGGTACATCTAAAAAAATGTCATAAACATTATTACATTAGAAGAAAACGCGTTAAAAAGATGGGATAAAAACAAGAGAAAAAACAAAATATAGTCTTTAATGCATCTCAATTTCCGAGACAATTATATTGGGAAAGGAAATAATATGTGGGGTCAACACCCATTTTTATATTCCTTTCATACGTGACTGACAATTCGGTCAAACATTATGAGTAAAAAAAAAGAATCTATACAAGTGACACTAACAATTCCTGACAAACATTATGAGTAAAAAAAAAAAGAATCCAGAAAAATATTAGTTATTTCTAAATGATGTCAAATACTTTGTATGTATAACATAATTATCGAGTTGTGTCTCAATTTAAGTATTTTCAATTCTCTCATAATATTTCCTTCGACTTTTACCTCTTCCATATAGAGTGTAAATAGTAAAATATTTAAATGTATATCAAATAATTTGTTCACTTGATTTATATTGGATGTCAAATGCAAGTACGATCTCATATTTATATCATATCACTTCATTAGTATTTAAGTACAAGGGTGTGAAAAAAAGATAATTGAGAGAGATTAAGTGGGTTGTGGAGAGCAAATAAGAAGTTAAGGGGCTGTTTGTTTCAAGTTTAAGATTTACATTCATTGGAATGCATGGATAGAAAATGAACATATTGATGTTTGTTACAAGATTGTAAAATCATTATTCATGGATATCAAGGTTCTAGGAATGAAATAACTTCCCATAACTTCCAACATTTCCATGAAATTATTTCCAAGTTAAAAGATGAGAAAGTGGGTTCCAATGAAATTTTGTATATTTTTTTAAAAAAAAAATAAAATAACTTCCAATTTTCCCAGAAATATTCCAGAGTGTGTCAAACAAATTTTTTTAAAAAATACCCAAAAATAAAACTCATATCTTTATATTACCGAGTATGTTGTTCCTATGAATAATTTTGGAGTCCGTGAAACAAACGTCCCCTGAGAGATTGTTTCGATTTTTTACAATTTTACAAACCATAGTATTTGGATCAATATCCATGACTCGACTACACCCATATGGATATTGATCCAACGACTCTACATTTATTATATCGCTTACGATAGACAATCCAAATTGCAATTAAGATAAAGATAAATAAGATGCACAAAGTCTTTGGATAGAGATAATATGTGGATGTAGATGAAATCATGACATCAAATTTGATTGATCCTTTGTAACCAATGTATAGCGCAACGGGGTTCCTGCACAACCGTTAATTTTACGATAATTTTTTTCTCTAAATCCAATATAACGATAGAACCAATAATTAAATTTAAGTGATTAAAAAGCTACGCTAAGTTTGATTTATGAATAGAACAATTATTGACCGACTTTACTTTTTTGAACAATTATCAACAAAGAAATTAAAAGAACAAATTCAAACCCTCGTAAAAATCATAAATCACGAAACAATTTATTTCTCATCATATCAGATCCAATTACAATTCTCATAGGCTCATAGCAATACACTAATAAACAAACCCTGCATAGCCACCAAACAACATCAAAACCACCCAAACCACAACCCCAACAGAACTTGCTTTGGACGGAGACGGCGCCGGAGTATCCACAGCGGACAACGGGATCTTAGGAGGTGACGCACTTGCCGGCGGCTGAGATGGCGGCACAGCCACGCCATGAGGGTTGTGTATAACAGCCATGACTAGAACAATAACCTTTTCACGATGCTTGCAGTTGTCAACATTGCCACTGATGAAATAATAGAGACCCGAGTTACTCAGCTTAAACTTGGAATCACCATCGTCCATTTTTTGTTTTGGATTGTTGGTGTTGCAAGAATCATAGTCTTCTTTCTTCACCACTAGAACCGAATCATTCCCCTTAATGTACTTGAAATCTGCAACATTTTTCAAAATAAAAACAACGTTACAAGTTATTAAAAGAGTATATAATAATAAATAACACTCGTAAATGATTGTAATGTTGAGGATTAATAATGAATTGGACTCACGGAGAGTGTCATTGACTTGAAACCTATGTGATCGAGCCCACTGATTGTAGTCTTCAGAAGGATTCACGACCCAACCATGTTTGCCACCAACATGAAACTCCTTTGCTCCAAGCAACATTGGTGTCAACAAAAGCAAAAGACCAAGAAACATGCTAGAAGAATCCATTTGCTAACACTCTCTAGAGTCTGAATTGTTATGTGAAGAATGATATGTAAAAGTAGTAATATATATAGTGGGGATTGAGAGAGAGACTAGTTTGAGCATGGGAAATGCATATACAGGGTGGTAAGAATATGTTTGCAGCTGGCAGTGGCATCAAGTACTGAATATGTTTGTGGGGTTTCCAAAGCCATATTTTTCTACCACTATTGCATTTACACGTGGCGACATGCATGGGACTTTATTTATTTTTATATATATAAGGGGATTTTATATGGAATAGAAATTGGATTTAGTCGTTTTAATCTTTAATATGTAACGAGTCATCACAATAATCTTTTAATGTAACAAAATTTTAAAATAGTTCTTGATTATGCACTCTGTTGGTCAAAATAATCTTTCAATGTTCACAATAACTCTTTAAATATATTTTAATTTTTATAAATATATCATTTTTTTAACTTTTACAGATTTTTTCTTTTTAATTATTATAATATATTTTAATTTTTATAAATATATCATCTTATTTGGCTATGCACGGCTTGGACTTTATGGAATGAACGGAATCATGCTCTTCGCTAATAATGCTAAATCAATTATGCAGCTTCTGGAAAAAGTTAAAATTACTTCCTTAGGGTGGCTTAAAGCTAAAAATTTTGCTTTCCTTTTGGTTACCAAATGTGGTGGCAGCAACCCCTTCATTGTTTGGGAATTGGCTGATTGTTTTCCTTTTTCGGTTACATAACGAATATTTTGTTGTAATTATGTTCGGCTCCTTTGGCATACCTTGTGCTAGGGAGTAGAATCTTCCTTTGTGGTAATATATCTCATTTTGGCTTGTTCAAAAAAAATTATTATAAATATACCATTTTTTGTTTTCATTCTTTGATATTTATTTTTTTCATAAAATTTGTTCACATTGAAATTAATTTTTGTTATATGTGTATTTATTTTTGAATAAGCATCTTTTGACAACTAACCAAAGAAATACAAGGCAACATGGTTTTTTTAATCATTTTTTGTTTTCTTTGATTTTTGTGCCAATATCGTAATGTCTTGTGTATATTTGGTTGTCTATAAATTGTCTCAAAATGATTGTTTAAATAACACATCTCAATCAAATATAATATTCTAAATTTACAAAAATCAATTTTAATATGAATAAATTTTGCAAAACTAAAAAAACAACAACCTACATAAACACACAGTAATATATTTACAATGGTAAAATATAAAAAAAAATATATATATTCTTATCATGACTAAATGCAAAAAATGATTTTCTTGCAAGGACCGAAAATATATTTTAATTTATATATAAAAAAAGTATTTGTAGCATTAAATTTATGAAAAAAAAAGTGTGGTATTTAACTGATTATCATTTCTGACGAAATTCATATGTGCTATGTGCAAAGAAGTGAAAAATTACGAATTCGAACTTGCACCTCGGCATATGAAACAATTAGAGTAAATAGGCAAAGACTCCCCCGAAATTGTAAAATCTTGCAATAACCCCCCTGAAATTTGAAAAAAGACAAATACCCCCTCAAATTGTAAACCGTCAGGCAAGTTAGTCCTTTCGTCCATTTCCTCCGTTAAAATTGATGACGTGTTTATTAACTGTCCATGTGACACTGACACGTCATAGGGGGTATTTGCTTATATAATAGTTGATATTAAAATTTACATTAACATAATAGTTGAGTCCCTAAAATTACTCACTTAAAGGCAAAATAGTCCTTGAAATTAATATTAAATAAGAATATTAGTCTCTTATTTCATATACATTTTGTCTAGTTAATACCCCTCTATGACATGTCAGTGTCACATGGACAGTTAATAGACACGTCATCAGTTTTAACGGAGGAAATGGACGGAAGGACTAACTTGCCTGACGGTTTGCAATTTGAGGGGGGTGTTTGCCTTTTTTCAAATTTCAGGGGGGTTATTGCAAGATTTTACAATTTTGGGGGGGGTCTTTGCCTATTTACTCGAAACAATTATATAGTCTTTTATCATTTAGGTTAAATTGCGAACATGTGCCACATGTTTCATGATGCAATGGGTAAGAGAATATTGGAAAAAGTTGAATAATTCAACGTTGAATCGGTAATCATGTCATTGTTGTCGCGAGAAACTTATGAATTAAGATGGGTGGCGTGTGGGGGGAAACGGATAAACTCGTGATACTCACTTCTTCTATATGTAACTCTCGCTTAATATAAATGAATTTTTCTATTTATGTGTTTAATTGCTAAAATATTGAAGTAAATTGGATTGTAAAGAATATATTTGAACCCCTCTGATCTCTCACATTATCATGTTAATATTTTCATATAGTAGTAATAATTAAAAATCCTTTAAAAAAGTAATAATTAAAAATGGAGAGATTTTTTTTGTGGGAACCACCGTCTAAAATATATATTTTCCTTATTTTGCCCCTCTTTCAAATGGTCGATTTAATTGATAATGACGACTTGTAATTTACAAGAATTTGAATTCAAATTCAATGCAATTTGACTTTTATATATATATATATATATATTAATTGTTCATTGGGTTTGAGAAATTTGTCGTATTACATTTGTAAACACTTTATTTATAGACATTTTTTATTTGTGTTAATTGATTGGATCAAAGCCGCCTAAACTTTTTTGAATAAAAATATAAAAATACTCAAAATAAAGAGTATTTTTACTTTTAGTTTTTATTTACATTTTATAGAGAATATTTTAGAGAATTAAAAGTATTCATTCATTTATAATAAAAATATTGATGTGGTAGAGTTGATAAATTAGTAACGTGACAGGACAGGAAGAAGGAAAGAGTAAAAAATAAAGAATTTGGTTTCTTATTAACTTGTTGATTTTGCAGAATATTTAACGGCGCGGTTAACAATTGCAGCAAATTTTGCAAAAGAAGACGATGTCGCTGCAAACTCTGAAGGAAATAACACTGAGACACTGCACAACCCAACAATCACAATCACAATCACAATCACAATCACTTCTCCGCGATTTCGATTCCAACTTCCCAATCAACAGAAAACCCCCCAAATCCTCTCTTGCCCACCAGCTTCGTCTCCTTGATGACCCTGACGACCCACCTTTTCAGCCCCACGGTTTCCTTTCCCAACAAAACCACTCCAAAACCCAACAATTAAAACTAGATGATGATGATGATGAAGAAGAAGACGAAGAAGAAGAGATAAAGTGTGTGAAATTTAGTTCTGTTAAATCCTCTCAGATTCAATTTGATCATACCGGACCTTTTGAGCCTTTGCTCTTGTCCTCAGATGGAGAACTTCCTTTAGTTCAGGTGTCAATTATTCTAACTTTCTCTTTATCCTTACCGTAGTTACCACAATTATTGCATTTTATTGTTAATTTTGTATGAATGCAATCATGGATTTATTTATATTGGTATTTAATCTTAAGTTAAGTCGGTGACTGGTCGAATATGAGCATCAGCAGACTTGATTATACTAAATTCAATTTGCTATTCACAATACATGATACTCTGACACGTCAACACCGTTAATAATTGGAGAAAATAGACTAATTGAATGCAACTATGTGTGTGTTGTTTTTGGACACCGACAAGACCACCACATGTTGGACACGAGACGCGACTTTTCATTGTGATGTGTATGTGCTACATAGATTCATAAGATTGAGTAGATTTCCCAATGGCGCGTTCAACTAGGACTTCATTGTGTTTTTTTTTTTGTTTGTTTCTTTTTGATACTATGTTGTTTATTGTTTACTTCATCAAGGTCTCAGGATCGAATCCTCCAGGTGCTAACAATTTATGTGTCAGGCAAGTCCATACTGAACTTTGCTCTGGCTTCAATTGGGCGTCCGCTAGTGGACAGTGGTATTGATCCCCCGGATTAGTATGTCTTTGAACCGAGTTTCCAAAAAAAAATGTTTCCTTTATCATGTTTATGCATTTGTTTAATGTTGTAGTTTTTATATACATGATCGTACTTTGCACTATCAGCATTCTGCCGAGCAGACATTTATAGTTTGTAAATCGAAGCATTTAATGTTTTTTGAAGTACTGAAATTCGAAACAAAGTTATATTCTGAGAACTGTTTCAGGTTCCTGCATCTATAAACTGTAGACTGCTTGAGCATCAGAGAGTGGGAGTGAAGTTTCTGTATGATTTGTACAAGAATAACAAGGGAGGCATCCTTGGAGATGACATGTAAGTTACACATTTATCCTCCTCTTCTCACTTTTCCCCTCTTCTGTTTTTCCTATTTTTTAGCTTCGTCCGGTTTTTTACGCCATAATATGTATAGTATATACAGATATATTGATGTGGGTGTGTGAAAAATTAATGATGTTCTGTTATTCCAAATCTCAATCACATTGCTTTATTTGTCTAATTTGAAAATTCTAATTGATTTATCACATCCCACTTGATGATTGATTTTGACTGGAAATGCTTTAGGAAAGTAGGATACAAGAATTTAGGTTTTATTTATATTGAATTATTTATTTTGAGTCAACTGCTTCTTTTAAAATTTTAAAGAAATTTAATAGTGTGCAGATTTCTATTTTGCTTCTCAGGTAGGCCTTTCTCATTAAATTAACAAATGTTTGCACTCTTCTTCATCTTTGCATTTTCTTTTTGAAACTTCCAAAATCTCAGTGCATGTCTTCTGCTACTATGCGTATTCAAGCCCTATAAATTATAAATTTTTGGACTTTATCTTTTGTTTTGTGTGTATATTATTTGCTGGTATACTTTGCTGCTATATTTTTTTATAAGATTTGGTTCTTTTTATCTCAACTCTGGTTGTAGTTATTAAGTCGAAGTTCTTTTTTGCACATTGAAATTTGAAACAGGGGTCTTGGAAAGACCATTCAAACAATAGCATTTCTTGCTGCCATATTTGGTAAAGAAGGAGACTCCATTCTTAGCGAGACGCGAGTGGAGAAAAGAGACCTTGTATTAATAATTTGCCCATCATCCATTATTCAAAACTGGGAGAGTGAATTCTCTAAGTGGTCCAACTTCAGCGTTGCCATTTATCACGGAGCAAACCGGGATTTGATATATGATAAATTGGAAGCAAATGGAGTGGAGGTACTTATTACCAGTTTTGACACTTATAGGATTCACGGCAACAGTTCCTTGTCAGATATACAGTGGAACATTGTGATTATTGATGAGGCTCATCGGCTTAAGAATGAGAAATCAAAACTCTATAAAGCATGTTTAGAAATTAAAACCCTGCGACGATATGGTCTTACTGGGACCGTAATGCAAAATAAGATCCTAGAATTGTTCAATATCTTTGATTTAGTTGCACCTGGATCCCTTGGAACGCGGGAACACTTCCGTGAGTTTTATGATGAACCCCTTAAACATGGTCAGAGGTCAACTGCTCCTGATAGATTTGTCCAAGTTGCTAATAAGAGAAAACAACACCTTGTATCAGTTCTTAATAAATATATGTTGAGAAGGACAAAGGAAGAGACCATAGGGCATCTTATGATGGGGAAGGAAGATAACATTGTTTTTTGTGCAATGAGTGATTTGCAAAAACGCATTTATAGGAGAATGATCCAGCTTCCTGACATTCAGTGCCTTATAAACAAGGACCTACCTTGTAGTTGTGGTAGCCCTCTCACTCAAGTTGAATGTTGCAAAAGGACTGTACCAGATGGAGCTATTTGGCCTTACCTTCACAAAGATAACCTCAATGATGGATGTGATTCATGCCCCTTTTGTATTGTCCTTCCATGCCTTGTCAAGCTACAACAGGTTAAGTGAGATCTTTTAAGTTTCTTTACCTCTCTTTTTGAATATAGTGTCATTGCAAAACATCTTTAAGAGCTAATTTGTTCATAGCACTGGACATCTATTGTAGGCTTGTAGCTTTATTCATTAGTATGAGTTTCTATCTTGTAATTGTAGGAAACTATTTATTATGATTCAGGTCAGTAGTTGTAACGGGGATGAGAAAGAGAGGCGTGAATTATCTCAAGAAGGCACGTTTGTTATCTGTTAAGATGAAAGTAGATATGGACAAGGATATGGATATTCAATTTAATATGGGTGTGGTTCGACAATAAATTTAAATCATTAAAATGAAACTCGTTCTCTCTTTACTACATGTTGATTGATGTTGTTCGTAGCTCTTAGTAACCACACTGCTGGAGGGATTTGTCTGTTTGTTGTGTTATAGAATAAAACAAATTAGAGCCTATTTGATTACTGTTTTTAAAAACTGTTTTTCCATTCTTAAAAAAGGAAATTGTTTATTTAGGTATTTTCGTTTTCTTGTTCTCAATACTTTTTGTTTTCCTTGTTTTTACAAAAAAATTAAAAATTAAAAAATTAAAATTAGATCAACCTAGGGTTGTTTTGTTCATTTTTTATTTCCATACTTTTGTTCCTGCGCATCACTTGTGACACCCTCTACCCACCACTGTTGCCATTGCCACCCGACACTCCATATTTTTTGCTTTGTCCTAAAAATATTTTTCAAAATTGTTTTTAAAGAAAAGAAAGACAATCAAATCAAGCCATGGGGAGCACTATTGTGCCTTTCAGTTTGCACACGCTATGTTCAGTGGTCTACTCCCATGAACAAACTTGTTTATGACCATGCTCAAGATGCTTCTTCACATTATCTTGAATATTACTGTTTCTTTATGCCAGATAAGCAATCACCTTGAGCTGATTAAGCCAAACCCCAAAGATGACCCTGACAAACAAGTTAAAGATGCAAAGTTTGCTGCTGCTGTCTATGGCCCAGACATTGACTTAGTTGGTGGGAGCATGCAGAATGAGAGTTTCCTGAGTCTAAGTGATGCAGAACATTGTGGCAAAATGCGAGCACTTGAAAAGCTATTGTTGTCATGGTTTTCACATGGCGACAAAGTTCTTTTGTTTAGCTATTCTGTAAGGTGAATAGTTGGCATATCTTCAGATCATGTTTGATACTTTTTCTGGGTATCTTATAAGATAGGATAAATTTACCATAATATTGCTTGAAGTTTTTAGTATTATACTCTATTTTTTGTCATTTTAGATTCCTTGTTTCAAATTTAAATGGTTAGTTAGGGTTATAGAGAGCTTCCTTCTATTGCCTCAAGACCATAGTTGTATCTTTTTGTCTTGGGGTGATTGAACATGCTATCTGCATGTTCCGTATTTTCCTGCTGTTTAACTTGAGCTACTCTTTCCAGGATGCTGGACATACTGGAGAAATTTATCATAAGAAAAGGCTACTGCTTCTCAAGACTTGATGGGTCCACTCCAACTAATTTACGTCAGTTTCTGGTTGATGATTTCAACTCTAGTCCAAGCAAACAAGTATATCTCAAACTTAGTAGTTGAATAAGCATTTTTCTGGTTCAATTTGTTATCGGGCTCTTGTTTATTATTTTAGGTGTTCCTGATATCAACTCGTGCTGGTGGGCTCGGATTGAACCTTGTCAGTGCGAACCGTGTCGTAATATTTGATCCCAACTGGAATCCCTCACAAGACTTACAGGCTCAGGACAGGTCCTTTCGATATGGACAGAAACGGCATGTTGTGGTATTCCGTCTTCTCTCAGCTGGTTCACTTGAAGAACTAGTTTATTCTCGTCAGGTGTACAAGCAGCAGCTCTCAAACATTGCTGTCTCTGGGAAGATGGAAAAACGATATTTTGAAGGTGTCCAGGTACCAAAACCTATGTATTTTGATGTTGCAATTCTTTTCATTTGTTTTGTAATAATTCTAAAAATTAATCAGTTTCCATGCAGGATTGCAAAGCATTTCAAGGGGAGCTTTTTGGAATTTGCAATTTATTTCGAGATTTATCTGATAAACTATTTACCAGTGAGATCGTTGAATCGCATGAGATGAATAAAAAAGACGAGCTTAAAACAGAACAACAGAAAAAAATAAATATTTCAGAAGAAACAAATTTGTTAGTATCAGAGTCGGAAACCAGGTCATGTTCTGAATCTGTGAGGGCTACAAGTAAACCAGATATTGAATTTGAAGACGTCGGTATGTTTCACGCAATCCTATTTCACATACTGAAATTCCTTGTTTTCTTTCCTCATAAATCTATTCAGTAAGGAAACAATTAGGAAGTTAGTGAAATGATAACTTCATTACCTTCTAAGATATAACAGCTTTTTACTGGAACATTTTTTTATGAGGCAATCATGGACATGTCTACATATGCACAAAAATGCTGGTAAAACAAATTGTTTTATTGGCACTGTCCAAATTCATATTTTCATTCACCATACCATGACAAAAGAATATTGGTAATTGGATACACCAGCTTCTTCGCATTGAATCTTTGCTTTGTAACTGTGGCCATTGAAATTAGGGAGTAAAGCTTCTAAGATTTATCTATTGTTAATTTTGGAAAATGACAGTGGAATTTCCATTTAATCAACTAATGTTTTGTCCCTTTAGGCATTGTCTACGCTCATCGCAATGAAGACATTGTCAACTCCCGACCAGTAATTCAAAGGCAGTTATCTACCAGCAGCACCCCTTCAAGCGATGGCCAAAGCGAGCCAAGCAGCACTTTTGTCCATGAAAGGAAGAAACCAGATTGTGTACCTAAAAAACAGAAAATTCCTTTGATTGATGAAAGGAAGAGAGCCCAATTTAGCCTCCTTGCAGAGTCTATGGGCATGGGAGAGCTTGCATTTAGCAAATGGTTGCTATCAGCCACTCCAGTAGAGAGAGAAAAAGTGCTTATAGACTACAAGAAGAAAAAGAAAAAGCTTAAAGGTTGAGTAGTGGTTATCATGGATGACAAAACAAATGCAGGCCAAACAATAGAAAATTCTGTAAATGTGAAATGTGTAGATAGTCAATTTTTCCTTGTACAAATTGAATTAGTTAGATACAACTTGTCTTCCAAACACTGTAACTTTTATTTTTGATGAATCGTAATGTTTCTTACATCTGCATATTAGGCTCAAATATTAGTATTCTCACACGAAAAAATTATTTAAATGTTTCTGTTTATAACATTTTATGATCAAAATTCAGTTAATCTTTCAATATTTTATGTATTTTTTTTACCTTTTATAATATTTTTTGATTTTATATTTATGATATGTTGCAAAAAATAGTTGTGTTAACCCTCCGGTTCTCAGGGAAAAGGGACATGGTAATCTGTAGTTCGATTATGAGTTAAGTATAATCTAGTTAAGAATTATTCCACCCAGAAATCAAATTCGAGTTCTCTCAAACGATTTGTCATTTGCTGAATCTCATTAACCACTCTCAAACGATTCGGTCTTTGGTGTATATTATAAGTTTGTATCCTTGCATGAGCTATGTTCATCGTCTCACCGTTAAGGCCATGTTAGTTACATATAAAAAATTAATTTTGATGCTTAATAATTTCGAAATTAATTTTTAGAGATTTGCTTAAAAAAGTAGTTGTGTTTGTTTATCAAAATGAAAATCACTTTAAAAACAGTTAGAAAAATTAATGTTGAAAAGAAACTCCTTAAAATAACTTTTCGTTTGAAGAAGTTTTAGATTATGTTCAGATTCTCATTTTTAAAAATTTATAACAAACGAATAAGCTTCCAAAATTAATTATTTAAAAAATGATTTTTTTTCCTTCAAAACAAAGTTATAACAAACGGGCCCTAAAACACATTGGACGGACTTATATATTTTTAAAATTGTAGAACTGAATTATTTTTAATTAAATCTGAATAAATATTAATAATAATAATAATTAAAAACAACTATTTTATTTGAATTCTTTTAATTTTAAAATTTTGTCTTGTAATCATATATATAAGCCACGCACAAAATAATTGGGCCACGTGACACTCCATTATTTTTGGGTTTTTTTTAACGGTCAACTAAGAGAGGGACCAATAACAATTTTTTTACAAAGTGTAGGGATTTAAACCAAACAAAAAAAATGCAAGGATCAATACCAAAAAATTGTCAGACTGCAGGGACTAATCATATATATAAAAGCCTTTTTAAAATTGTAGAACTGAATTAGTTTTAACAGTGAGATGATGAACATAACCCTCTCACGGTGAGATGAGGAACATGGGAGAATTCAAATTTTATTATGACTAGTTCATGATTCATCAAGTTGTAAAAAAGATATCTGAGAGAAACCATGTCCAAGTAACATTTCTCATTAAAAAAAAAGACCTCATTTTCATTAACTGCGCCAACATTTCTCATTGAAAAAAGACCTCATTTTCATTCCAATCCACTGCAAAGCAGAAAAGTTGTAATATTTGTTTGAAAGTCGTACAAATATGCCTTCGTTTCTTTGGATTATTCATTCTACACGGAGAGCACAATAATTTCAACTATTCAAAACGGCTTATCCCACCTTCACTTTTTCTGCTTTTGATTCTAATAGCACAAGCAGATCCTAGAGCTCCAAACAACTTTCTCATAATCCTGTATCTACTTTCTCTGCATTTTGAATCTGGAGACTGGTTTTGAAGGTTGAGAACTGGAAACCTGTTAAAATATCAAACCCATGGCCATGATCATCATAAATTTAAGTCAATGATGAAACTGCAAAGGAGCATAGTACAAAAGCCATGTTTACAAGAAAGATTATTTTATTTATGACCACGCCATACATAACTCGGTTAATCTACCTGTGAAGTTGAACTTTGTTCTCTTGAAGTTTTTGGTAAACTCTCGGCATGCTCTACGATGGAGCCTGTAAAAGCCTGCAGAAAATATTTATTCAAGAAAATTTTCAACTGCAGCATATTTTGTTGCAGGGCATCATAACTCATGGAAAAAATTATAAAGATTAAACAAACCTTGCGACTATCAAATGATGGTTGTGAAGTTTGGTGTTGAGCCTGTAAAGGAAATAATTATACATGTCAAGCATCAACTCTCCTGAAATCTTAAGCTGTAGTTTTTGCCAAGATCTTTGAAACATTTTGTTTTAAAATAAAATGCCGTTAATCACTTTATCATCCCTCCCTCCCTCCCTCCCTCACTCCCTCACTCCCTCTCTCTCTCTCTCTCTCTCTCTCTCGAGGAGAATTGGAGAAAAGAGGTGGGTGATGAGTCACAATACAATTCAAGCAGTGGATAATTTATTAGGCGAGAGGAGTGAGATGACAGGTCTCGATGATTATAAAGTAATATTTAAAAAATAATACAAATTGTTGTCAAATTTAAATCATCTAACTAAATTAACTGACTTTCTTAATTTGTATGAAACCTCAATATAGTTTAAGGCATGCCGAAAATAAGAAAGTCACATTCCAACTACAAAATAAACATTACTGTAGTTTGTAACCTCAGGACAAAGCAAGATAGTATTTCTTCAAAATATTTGAATACCTCAATTTTCGACGTAGAAGTTGCTTGAGATGTCTTCTCTCTAGGAAGTATGGGAGGGTTTACACTAGGATCAATGGATTTCACATTTTGTATAATTTTCCCTTCAGATAAGATCAGACACAACAGAAATCAATTCTAAAATGGATGCAAACAGCACAGGCAGCCATTTACGGATACACGGAACCATGAAACAAGCATATACAAAGAAAATGAGAGTGCAGAGAACTTATTGAGTACTAACTACTAACCTCTGACCTGAGATTGAACAGCCAGGCTTTCAAACTGCATTTTCAAAATTAGAACGCTAAAACTTATATTTCTTCAGCTGAGTGATATAACATATTAAACAACTTAAAAGCTGAAATGAGATAATAGGAAGATACTTTCTTACATTCAACTGATCAGCTATATTTTCTTGATGATCATGCTTTTTCAGAAACTCATTTGCTAAATTTCTATTGTTAGTCTGATTCAGTGGTATGGCTTGATTACTACCCTGCTTCATAGAAAATAAACCATAAGTTATCATGGTTCATTGTGCTCATAGCTTTTATAAACCAGAAACAACAAATTGATCAAGATACTACCTCTGGATTTTTGGGATTGTTAACAACAGGTCTCTGATATGGACTATCATCAAAATCATCAGTAGTTTCCTCATCTTCATCACTGTAATCACCATTTTTTTCAGCAAGCTCTTCTTTTTTCTCAAGTTCATCCATCATAGATAAAAACGCAGCATAGTCCATTTCTTTGGCTGTATCATTCCCAGAACTAGTAGCATCTTCCACAGGTGAATCTGAAAAAATATATTGACATATTCGATCATAATTTCAATATTACCAACAAGGCAACAAACAACCTTACAAGTTTGGTCATTGGTTGGTGCATCGATCTAACCTAGCTTATGAAACAGTTTAAATTAAAAAAAAAAGTGTAATGATAAATATATGCTCGCATTCAACTTCAACGTACAAGAAAAGAGGAAACTTAAAAGTGAGGAAGTTAACAAATTCTGTTCAAGGGAAGAAAAATATGTGCGCTTAGAAGTAAAGCTTAAAATTAACAGAAACTACTGTAAAAAATATATGTAACATGTATAAGTTGAAGTTGAGTTTTTATATATAAAAAAAAAATAATAGACTTCAGAATATGATTATGATTGATAATTTGAAGATACCAAAAGATTCCGCACTATCCTCTCTTTTTAGGGAAACAAATCATGAGCATAACCAAGTGACCTACTCCTATGAGGTAACATACATAAACAATCCAATGAGATAATTCAAGATAATGCTTTTTCATATATTTGAACACTCTTAACACTCCTCCTCAAGCTTGTTTCAAATAAAACCTTTGAAATGGTACTGGGACAGTGCTTACGGCCGCTGTAGCCCTGCCTGGAAAGTGTTGCAACTTTGAACGAAACAGAAACGACAAAGTAGCAGCTAAAGCCTAATATCAACTATGGGGCAACCAAAGAATGCCAATGGCACTAAAGAAACATCTGAAAGCACTGAAATAGGTGGGCCCAAAACAAGAAATACTAAACCACAATTACTATTGGGGAGAAAAACCAGAATGACGAAAAAGTTTCATGTGACTGGTGATGGTGACTTAGCCTTTACGGACAAGATGATTGTTTCAAGTGAATTGGAAAAATGACCACAAACAAGATGTCAGCAAAAACCTTGGAACTAGAAACAAGACAAACAGATGATCGTTTTGTTTGGGTTGTGACCAGACAGAGCACAAAGGGAAGCTGAAATGGACAAAACAGGAGTGATCAAAGTGAGGCGAGGTTGGGTAGCATAGAACGTATAGGTCAGCGTGTAAATCACGCGCTTGACGGTGATGAATAGAGAAACTGGGAAAGACAGTCGACGAGATCAAACGAAGGTCACTCCTAATCCTAATAGAATAGAGAAACAGATTATGATAATAATTCAGTGATACAGTAACTAATCTTAAGAGATAAAACGAGAAACTAATCCCATGAGATGTTTATCCACATGTATTTTGATACATGTATCCATTACTGAGCATGAGTATTCATTTGGTTCGTGATGTTCTGTAAAACTGATTTGAACAATAAAAAATTGCAGGATTAAACATTGTTTTAACCTATAAGTGGTATCAGAAAGCTGGGAGTTGGGAGAAAAGATGAGAGTAGTGCAAACTGAAAATTGTATATAACAAAATGTAAAATGAAAGTTTAGTGTTTAAAATAAGAGACCAGGAAATTTCATTTCCAGAAACATTAAAATAATTAATTATACATGCTTATGATGCCAACATAATGGAATGTAAAAATTCAAAGTTAAACAGAACTAAGACTTGACAGATGGTTACAATTAGTAAATGATAGCTATATGAATAATCTTAAAAAAAAAAAAATCTTTCGAGAAAGGACTTGAACTAAATTTAGACTTTCAAGACCTCCCTAACAGCTTCCTTTTATAATGATTAATGAACATAGATTATCACCCTATATAAATCTAAAATTTTGGAAAGCAAGAAGGTAGGAACATGCCTGATTCAGATTCCTCCTCGTCCTCCACATATTCTTCCCTTATTTCCACAAGACCCTCCTGCACCAATTAAACCACAACAGCAATTAATAATTTATGCGAACTTCAAAACTATTAACACCAATTGATAACTAAGGCATACTAAAAAATGGGAGGAAAAATGTAGCACAAGAAGCTACAATTAGTCCCCACCAGACAAGCATAGTACTCCCAAGTTCAACCACAAATTTAACCCGTTCTATCTTTTTTTTTTGCAAAGGAAAATTGAATGAATTAAGAAAATCACATCCAAGGACAAGGTGTGGAAGGACAAGAGAGTAAAAAGTAATGTTCAAAAAGAGCATTAAAGCTCAAAAAAATATCAAAACCAAAGATTACACCACAATCATGTTAGTGCCCAAATATTACAATACTGATAAAAAAAGTCTCCACAAAACAGTCCCCTAATCTGGTAGTTCCAAAGCTGCACCACAATGTGGGTATCCCAGCGTGGTCATTCTGCTGAAACATAAGCTACACCACTTTCGCAATGCTATCAAGCTGTGTATAATCTCCATCAAACAATAAAAGCATGCTAGACCATCAACCGAAACCTCATAACTAAACTACTTGATATCACTTAATCAAAACAGACCAATTTGCATCTCATTATATAGCCTCAAAAAACATCCCAGCCACTAGTCATTAGCGCCTGAACTGAAGATGCGGTATGCATATCACCACCAGACCCACCATTTTTTAATCAATTATTATAAGCCTTCAACTTAGTTACTGACAATCTCATACACACTTAATCTTCTCATACCATGAAGCACACTCACACACACACATTTAACCGGTTAGAATAACAAAATGCATATGTGAAGTCAAAATTACCACAATGCAAATAAAATAAAAAGATACTTAAAACTAATAAGGGAAATGGTGAGACAAACCGCTACTTCAGAATCTGCCACATTGATAAACGAGTTGAGGTTGTTGATCATTAACTGGAGAGAATCAACTTGTGAATCCAATGACTTCCCTCTTCTTTGCAAAATCTCAACGGTTTGTTTGGAAGTTCTGTCTGCATAATACCCTTCTCCCAAAAGAACCTAACAACCAAAAAACCCTTCACCATTGAGAAACAAAAATTGAATAAAGAATGAATACCCCTCATAATTTTCTCGCAGCTCAATTCAGTCTCTTATAATAAAAAAATCAACTCAAATTAGTCTCTGACATTTTCATACCCGAGACAGCCCAAGTTAGTACCTCACATTTTCGTATTGGGACAAATTAGTCTCGGGTTTATTTTTTGTCAGAAACTGAGGCCGCGAGAAAACACTGGAAAAAAACACATTCCGATTCCATTCAACAACAAAAAAGCTTACCATGAACTCGTTGGAATGAATCAAACGACCAGGGAAGAACGCAGCTTTTCCAAACGGAACCTGAAAACCCCATTTTCAAATTTCGAAACTTTTCTACAAAGGGTGATCAAAAATCTAAAAATAGTTGGAAAAAAAAGGAGAAGAACAAGGATTGACTTGCCATGATATCGTGCGAGAGTTGTTCGGGAAGTTTCTGAACGAGGCTGATAATGTTGTTGTTGTCAGCGACGAAAGTTCGTAGCTGATGGAGTTCGTTGTTCTTAACGGCGATAGCATCTTGAACGTGTTTGGTGGCGTTTTGAACTTCCTCTGGGGAGAACTGTGATTCGAGTGGTGTCACTGTCCCTTTCCTCCGTGGCACACCCATGCTTCTAGACGCCGCCGTTACTATGTGGTTTCTCTGCCTCGCGTGGTGGCTCTCGACGGTGGCTGTTTGAGGGTTTAGGGTGCGTGAGTTTTTAAACTCGAAATTGAAGCTTCTCTCACTAAACTCGAAATTGAAGCTTCTCTCACTAACTAAGAATGATAACAAGGTGAATATGTTTTTTTGTATGTATAAATATTCCACAAGATTCATCTATATACGATCGTATATGAGCATCTTTCGCCACCGCTGCTGCATCGGTCTTTTATCGGATAGATCATTTGACGTTAGAAGTAGGGGATCGTTCGCTAACCGCCACGGTCTAACGATCCTCCACCATAAACGTTTTCTGTTACATGTTCCTCCACCGCAACGGTTGACAGTTACTGGCCGGAACTCGTAGGAGAGCCACCGCGAGTCGTTACTCCACCGTGCAGGAACCACGCCCTGCGATCCAAATCCTCCAAGATCGAGCAATTCCAGTTCTTGAACCGGTGGTTCAAGAAGGAAACGCAAACGACGCTATTCTCGATACGACGACCAACATTCATCCTTCCGCAACGTGGAAGTGACGCTTCTTCCTCCACCTCCTCCGCGTACGAAGGATGTTCCTCCCCCTCTGCTGCCAGAGACAAACGAACTCTTGACGAATCTGGTGAATATACTCCAACAACAGAACAACAGGCTTGAACGCGTTGAAAAGAATCAAGAGAAAATTCCGACGGAAATCGCTACGCAAATCGAAGTTGCTCAACGAAATCAGCGCCACGGAACACCGGCGGTGGTAGACGATGCAGTTTCCGTTCCTACGAACCGCCACAGAGGCGGTGGAAGACCTCCTAACGATTCGGATAGGAGAAGTAGTAGTCATTCCCCTCGTCATTCTCGCCGCGGGAAACCTCCAGGCCGCCGTGGAGGGAAAGACTCTCCACAACACCGAAGCCACTGGATGAAGGACCACCACTCCCCAGAGCACCACTGCAAGAACCACTGAAAAGGTCCTTTCACCAGGAAGATAGTGGAGTGTCCTATTCCCCGCATTTTTGCAAAGTCGCCCAAGCTGGAAACTTACGACGGCACCACGAACCCTGACGAGCACGTAGAGCACATAGATAACGTCCTCGATTACCACCAGGCTCGAGGAGCGATGAAATGCAAACTGTTTGTTCTAACACTGAAGGGTGTCGCCATGACCTGGTTCAAAGGACTAGAAGATAATTCCATCAACTCCTGGAGAGAACTGTGTGAAGAGTTTGTTTCTCACTTCACTGCGAGGCGGAAGCAACCAAAAACCATGGTCGTGTTGACCGCTGTCGTCCAAGGAAAGAAAGAAACCTTGAAGGAGTATGTTAAGAGGTTCACACGCGAAGGCGTGGAAGTTCATGGCGCACAAGACAGTTTGAAATGCTTTATCTTCGAAAATAATCTTTGCGATGACTGCAAATTCAAAGAAAAATTAGGCCTCAGGGCTGCAAGAGACAAGAGCGACCTGCTGACCCGCTTTCAACCGTACATCAACTATAAAGAGAAAAGACTAGTTGAAGAAGCGCTCAAGAGCAATCAATCAGGGAGGGGGAGTGAAGACAGACGGCACGACGATTGCAAGAAGTCAAAGAATCAGCGCACTCGGTATGCTGACTACACGCCCCTGAACTCATCACGAGAAGCTATCCTCCACGAGTGCCTAAACGCTGAATTCCAAGAGGTGGGCGTCAAACTGCCCCAACCGTTGAGGGAATCAGCGAGAACAGATAAGTTAAAATACTGTCGTTTCCACCGGTCTCACGGTCACGATACCAACGACTGCTGCCAACTTAGGGACGCAATCGAAGAGTTGATCAGGAAAGGGAAGCTCAACCGCTTCACCAAGGGTGCACGCCGAAAAGACATCAAAGAGACTCCCCACGTGAGACTTCGCGCGATAGCAAATCCCCAAACAAAAATTCTAAGCGCCATTGAAAGGGGAGCGATAGGCCAAGACAGTGACGGCAAACGGAAAGGGAAGCGAGTCTTTCTTGGCGCCATCATGGGAGGATTCACCGCTCCCAGGGACGGTTCAAAGACGACGACCAAGAGGAAAGTAGCTGAGTTATTAGAAATACACGTTGCAACGCCAGCCTCGAAAACCGCAAAAACGATACCCATCCTGGGGTTCACTGACGACGAGAAGATCAATGGGGGCTCCAATGAGGACCTTCCACTCGTCATCATCACTGGCATTTGCAGTCGCGACATCGCCAGTTGTTTGGTAGATGAAGGTAGCTTCGTAGACATTCTGTACCAAGACGCTTTCGAGAAGCTGGGCCAGAGGAAAGAAGATTTAAAATCCTACGACGGTACCGAGGTTCATGGCTTCAACGGAACAAGCACACGTCCATGGGGTACGTTAATCTAATTGTGACTTTCGGAGAAGGAACAGGCGAATGAATGGTGGAAATGCCTTTATTGGTAGTCCCTCTCATATCTGACTACAACTGCATATTAGGGCGCCCAACCTTGGCCGCGCTAGACGTTGTCACTTCAACAGTACATTTGAAGATGAAGTACCACGGCGAGAACAGAGATGTAGTTATCTGCACACGAGTCCGCCTCCATCTTGAAGGGATCTGTTGGCACTCCGAAGTTACAAATTTTCGATTGCAGTGAGGAAGATCTGGACGCACACCAAGAAGAGAGACACCCGAGGGGAGAAAAGGGCCAAGAAATGTCGTTCCCGTTGGAAGCAAAACTCCCCTTCGAGCGACCCACGCCCGACGGAGATTTCAAGTTTATCTAGTTAGATGATAATCCAACACGAAAGGTAAAAATTGGGGTGAACTTGCCACCACCGATTGAGGAAGAACTCATAAAATGCCTTCGGGCCAACGCAAATCTTCTCTTGCTCCCCAAAAGAAATGTCAGGGATAGACCCTAGTGTCGCCTATCACGGGCTGAATATGAACCCAAAAGCGAAGTTTGTAAGCCAGAAAAGGCTTCAACAATCCCTAGAAAAAGCCCAGGCTACCAAGGAGATTGTTAACGGCCTCCTTCAAGCTAAGTTTATTTTCATAAATAAACTACACACAGTGGTTGTTCAACGTGGTCCTCGTGAAAAAATCAAGCGGAAAATGGTGGATGTGCGCCGACTACACAAATTTGAATAAAGCGTGCCCCAAAGACGTGTACCCCCTTCCTAACATCGACAAACTGGTGGACAACTCCTCTAGGTATAAATTATTGTCCTTCATGGATGCCTACTCCGGTTACAACCAGATCCCCATGGACAAGGACGACAGGAAAAAGTCGGCGTTCATGACCGAAGGCGCCAACTACATGTACAACGCCATGCCTTTTGGCTTGAGAAACGCGGGCGCCACTTACCAGCAAATGATGAACAAGGTTTTCTGCAACGAAATAGGGGACATGCTAGAGGTCTACATGGACGATATGATTGTGAAATCAGTTGAGGAACACCAGCACAAAGGCCACCTGGAGGCGGTGTTTGCCCGCATACGCCAGTACAACATGCGTCTCAACCCCGAGAAGTGCACCTTCGGAGTCAAAGCAGGAAAGTTCTTAGGTTTTTACCTGACTGAGAGGAGAATCCAGGCGAACCCCAACAAATGTAGGGCCTTCCTGGAGATAGAGGCCCCGTCAAGGAAGGAGCGGATTATGAAATTGAATTGGATATTAACGACCTTGAGCATGTTTACTTCCAGGTCCGCTCAGCACGCCCTGCCTTTTTTCAAACTTCTGAGGAAAGAAGCAAATTTTGAATGGACTCCCGAATGTGAGGAAACATTTAACAAGTTGAAAGACATACTGGCACAACCACTTGTTTTGTCCAGGCCCATGGCAGGAGAAACCATTTTCCTGTATTTAGTTATTTCGGTGGAGGTCGTCAGTGCCGTCCTGGTAAGGGAGATATACACAAATCAGAATCCAGTCTACTTTTGTTCAAAAGTTCTAGCTGGCCCAGAGACTCGCTACCAAAAGATCGAAAAGGTGGCGCTCGCACTCATGGTGGCGGCCAGGAAGTTGAGAAGATATTTTTTGGTGTATTCTATTGTAGTCACAATGGACCAACCACTAAAGAACGTCTTATTTCGTCCCTACTTGGCTGGAAGGATGACCAAGTGGTCTATCGAATTGTCTGAATTTGATATAGCATTTGAAGCAAGGAGAACCTCGAAAGCTCAAGTATTTGTTGATTTCCTGGTAGAGTTTACCCCGCCAACCTCTGAACTGTTCTCGAAATGGACTGTATTCACAGACGGATCGTCCAACACGAGAGGCGGGGGAACGAGAGTCATTCTTGAAAGTACAGAAGGGTTGGTAGTAGAATTTTCCCTATGATTCGGTTTCTCAGCTACCAACAACCAGGCAGAGTCTGAGGCAACAATAGCAGGACTAAATCTCACCCAAGATCTCGGCGCCAAGGAAGTCCAAGTAAAGACGGATTCCCAGCTGGTGGTGTCTCGAGTAAAGGGAGAGACACAGGTGAAAGATGTGTTGCTGCAGAAATACTTGGGGACCGTCAAAGAAAAGATCAACGAGTTTGACTCCGTAGAAATCATCCACATTCCCAAAGAGCAGAACATCAGAGCGGATGTTTTGTCCAAACTGGCCAGCACACAATCAACATGAGTAAATGACTCTTTCGTACATGAAACGCTGGAGAGGCTTAGCTACGAGAGAAACATCAAAATCATGCTAGCAGTAGGTGAAACCACCCAGACAACGTGGATGACTCCCATCAAGGCATACATCGAAGAGGGAAAACTCCTGACGGATCCTGCTGAGGCTAAAGTTGTCAAGCGAAGAGCTTGCAAGCACACAATTATTGTAGGAAGACTGTTCAAAAGAGGGTTCTCTACTCCGCTTCTAAAGTGCCTTGATCCCAGCGAGGACGCCTATGCGTTGGCGGAAGTTCACGAAGGCATCACCGGACAACATCTTGGGGGACGGTCTCTGGCAAGGAAAGTACTTAGAGCATGTTACTTTTGGACCACGATGAAAAACAATGCCATGGAACACACAAAAAGTGCGATAAATGTCAGAGGCACAGAGAGGTTTACAACGTTCCCTTTTCAGAACTTGGCGCCCTCATCACACCTTGGCCTTTTGTAAGATGGGGGATGGATATTCTGGGACCTTTCAAGAAAGGGGTTGGTCAAGTGAAATTCCTGATCGTAGTCGTATACTACTTTACCAAGTGGATCGAAGCGGAGGCGCTGGCCCAGATTACGGCGACAAACATTATCAAGTTCTTTAAAAAGAACATCTTGTCTAGGTTTGGCGTACCTCATTCCGTAGTAACCTACAACCGCACCCAGTTTGCGGACAAAAGACAAGGGCGCTCTTAGAAAAGCTGAACATCAAGCAATATTTCACTTCGATGGAGCACCCCTGGACTAACGAGCAAGCAGAGTCCGCCAACAGAGTCCTCTTGAGGGGGCTCAAGAGAAGGTTGGAATAAGCAAAAGGGAGTTGGCCGGAGGAACTCCCACACGTGATGTGGGCATATCGCACCACGCCGCACTCAACTACCGGAGAAACACCTTTTTGGCTTACATACGGAACCGAGGAAGTGATACTGATCGAGGTGAAAGAATTGAGCTGGAGAACCGCACACCCGCTCAACTAGGTCGCCAACACTGAAGCCATTCTAGAAGAACTAGATTTCATCGATGAATCAAGAAATTTCGCCGCGTTAACCGAAGCCGTCGTGAAGCAGGCTAGGACCACCAAGTACAATTGAAAGGTAAGGCCGAGAGACTTCAACTCAGGAGATCTCGTCCTAAGGCGCGCAGACGTCAGCGGGCGAAACGCCCGAGAAGGGAAACTGGCCGCAAACTGGGAAAGACCATACAGAGTCAGCACCAGCACCGGGACATGAGCCTATACCTTGGAGACTCTAGATGGCGCCCCAATTCGGAGGACGTGGAACGCAGACAAGCTCAAACGCTATTATAGCTAAGTATCCATAGTTTTCTATTCAAGCTCTACATTCGTTTTTCAGTCTTAAAATTCATGTATAGGACCCATTGTAAATATTTTCATGATATTAATAAAATGAACGTTTTTCCCTTAAAAAGAAATATGTTTGTTGAATTCTTTGGTTGACAGGACTGAGAAATCCTAAACCTGCCGAAGAAAGCATCTTCAAAGAAGAACGATTGACACGACTTCTGCTCTTAAGCGAAACGAAAGCCTAAACAACTGTGACAGACCTGCCTAAGGGCTAGCCACCCCATGGTAGAGTGTCTCGCCCCCTAAACGCCCTATAAAGGGGGGACTAAACTTTGGTCGGTCATGTTCCCCCGCGCACAAAGAAAGCTCAAAGTAGAAAAAAGATACAGCGCGGCATGAAACATAATGCAAACGCGGGTGCTAAGCAACCGCCCTCGGAGCGGCATGAAACAAAATGCGAACATGGAAGGAAATAGCAAGCAAGAGTAAGATAATGTGGCACAAACAAAGCAGGCGATGAATAAGCTCAACAATGAATAAACAAAAAAGACCTATTTTCATTAAAACGTTCAAATCATTACAAGAGGGGCCTCCACAGCGGAATTTACATAAACAAATAAAGGGAGGCGAACAAGCGCGCCGGTCGAGGCACATCTCGCTCCGTTCAACTATAATATAAAAAACGAAGGATAAGGGTCATGCATGACCACGGACAGGCATAATTGTTAACATTAAGAGCAAACTGGTGACACAAAACTCGCAAGGAGGAAGCCTAGTCCCGTCAAACTGAATGATTCTGGATGCTAGGTGAAGGCATTGCAAAATCCCAATCTTTGTCACAACACCCAGAGTTTCCACCACAATTTATTGCCTCAAATCAGCAGCCTCAACTATAAGCCCCTGTTCTTTCTTAATCTTGGCAAGTTTCTTGGCCAACCTAGTCTCCTCAACCCCAACATGCATCCCCATGATAGATGCACGCGACCAAACTCCTACGATAAACAGCTTGGCGTGAGACACCTTCACCTCAAAGGGTGGAGCACCACCATAAAAGCCCATAGTTGCAGAATGGTTCCCCAAAGCAACAAAGGAGAAGCCCAAACCAACTCTAAAACAACGACAACGTCAACCAAGATCAACACTTTGATAACTACTAGGAAGTGGAGAGCCACTTGATGATGAGTCCATCAGATTCCCATAATTCACAGAACAAGAACTCATCCTTCCCTCTGGACGCAGAAAGGACTAAGGGAGAGACGCGAAAGGGAAAAAGATTACAAGGGAAATAAGTGACAAAAGATTATGGGAAAAGTTAGAGGGAGAAGAGAAAGAAAGAAGTTCCCCCCTTTAAATAGGCTCTAAACCTTTCGAATCGATGACCCAAATGAAGGGAAACTTGAAAGTCGCAATCCAATGATTGAGAATCAGCCTCGAGCAAAGAAGCGCACTCAAGTAACGCGTGCGTAAGGCACTTCCTCCGACGCGCGTGTACCTCACGAAACTGACACAAGGAAAGTAAAGTTGAAGAGCCATCACATCCAAAATGTTTTAGTTCAAGACATTAAATACAACTACCCCCACTCGCTGATCCAGAGCGCCATCGTCTCCAGCACAGGGCGGTAGTAGAACTTCCTAAAAACTCTTAAGGGCGTCCAATATTTAAGGGCGCCCCAATATAACGCCTCACATGATTAAGCCATTGCGCCATAAAGGCATTAACGGCTTGGGGGCAACTATTCTGGACCGGCCAGAAGGCCAATCCAACAACGACACGTGGACTAAATGTCCACCACGCCAAGGCGCATCGCCTGAAGGAACACGCCAATACCAGTACACCTTACTCCACTAGAGCATGCCCCCATGCATCAGATACCGAACATGTGTCCTCTAACCGTCTCCTAATCACGCGCCGCATCTCGCGGAAGCAGTTATTCTCACACACGCCTATTTAAGGGTGAGTTAGCTTCACCCTCAAGGTACGATTCACTTACCCACACTTTTTACACACTCTTTCTCAGTTTCAATACTGACTTGATCGTCGGAGTGCTAACGTGCCTGCAGGCACCTTTCGTTCCACCGCGAAGACTCATCGCCACCGTACCAGAACATCTTCCGCCACCGTTGCCTGCATCAGTCTCTTACCGGACATATCAGAAACCAACTTTGTCATGGTACTAAATGTGTTTGTCACGAAACATATTGTAAAATTCCATTTTTTCGTGAAACATGATTATTATGTTTTTACCTGAATTATCATATTTTTATTCTTTGTAAAAATCATTTATTAATATACACATTCATTCATTTCTTAAAAACTAGGAAACTTAAACTCTTTGCATCCTTCCCTATCATTGTTTCTTTGCATTCATTTTTCAAAATAAATTAAATACATAAGTGTTATAGCTATTTTGTAGAGTTTCATTCAATTGTTAGGGATTAATCACTCTAATTGTGTGGAGACTTATGATTCTTGTAAATCCAAGGATTTTCCCCTCAATTGGGAATTGGTGGATTTTTAGGTACAAGTTATTTTCATTGATTTAAGGATTCACGTTCAAGAGTGAAAGCAATAGCTGGAACAATGAAGAATCAAAATAGAAAAAGCATGGGTCATTTCAATCTTGAAGGTGTCAAGATTGACGATTCGAATAAGAAGAAGAAGTGAAGACACACTCAACAATTTGAAGATTGGATTATTGTTCTTCATTAGGAGTTTGATTGTAAAACTTTTCTTTGCATACATGTGCAAATTAATATAGAGATCTCAATCTTCATTCGAAGATTGGGGGCAGGCGTACCCACAAACTATGACGAAGTTGGTAGAAAATGCTACTTTTGAACAATGATGAAGTTTGATTGTAAAACTTTTCTTTTCTCTTCCCCGTTTTTTTTTATTTTTTATATTCTTCCATTGTAGAAAATGCTACTTTTGAACATAATTTTTCTAGTTTTTAACACTATGTAAAATCTGATATTCGAGACTGATATCTGAGTATATTTGCTCTTGAAAATATTATTTTCAAGGGTTTGTTAGAAGGTGTGACCCTAGTATTGCTCTTGCATTAATAAGGATTCAATCTTTATATCGTTTTCATGTTCAATTTTAATCCACTAACTTGTAAGTGTTTTGTACCTTAAAACTGCAAAAAAATTATAATAAATATGATTGAATCTAAATTGATTCAAGTTATACAAAATTTGATACTACTTAAAACACATAGTTGTTCTTAATCATGGATTTTTGCTAATGACTGGTTTATTTCTAGCGTTACGTTCAATCTAAACATCTTTTACCAAAACTAAATCGATTCCAATATTGTACTAAGCAATTTGATAACATTCAAATTAATTTCCTTAATTAATTCTAATATCATCAAATTCACATTTTCTCACTTTCATCTATGCGCCAACTTTTTATTGCGTTAAAATCTCGCATGCAATTTTTTTGATAGCGTTTGGAAAATTAAACTTGATTCAAGTCGTTTTTGCTGTGATTTTCACAATCCGAAAAAAGGTGATCTATTCACCCCCTTAGATCAATAACCATAAAGTCTAACATATACAAAAAAAACTTTTCCTCGTGGCAATTAAAAGGAAAATCAAGGAAAAACAAGATCAACTATTACCATTCAAATGTTAGAACATAAATGTATTAAATATGTTTCATTTGTATATAATAGGTTTCATTTCATAATGTCATCGTGATGCATGCATAACAGTTTTTTTTTTTTTTGAGCAACATGCATAACAGTTGTGATAAATAGTTTTTATATTTTAGATCAACTATATGCTCTCGTGTCAACTGTATTTATTTCATACCATAGGAAAATTATGTACAAATTCATTTTTCTTTTTAATTACTGATTCATTGTTCAAATGATTCCACCTATTTATATGGAATGTATATCAATGAGAAAATCCAAGTTTTGATCCAAAATTGGTCACTCCTTTATCATTTTACATGGTATCGATTGTTGCTTGCCCTGTTTGATATCAATTGAAATTGCACTGCAAATCCAGTTTAATTTAAAGGATCGATTTTCTTAATCGACATAAGTTACGCTTAATTTGAAGGCATCAATTATCATGATACGATTGCCTCTGTAGCCCGACTAGTCACAATTTGACTTTTTTCTATTCAAAATTTGTCATTACACCAACTTGATGTTAATAATATGTTTCTTCAAGGAGATCTCAACAAAGCAATCTATACGAAACTATCACCTGTAATTCTCTCATAAAGTGAAACCATGTGTCTACAAATTAACACAAATCAATTTATGGTCTTAAACATGCTTCTCATCAACGGTTCTCTAATTTTTCGTCAATCACTTTCTAATTATAGTATGTTTTCTTATATTTGTGATCAAATGACCATTTTTGTCATTGTATATGTTGACGGTATTATCATCACCGGCAGCAGTGATGATGTCATTTCTTATATAACATTTTTCCATCAAAGGTCTTACATTTTTCTTTATTTTTGAAGGAATTGAAATATCTCGTTCTAAAAAAAAAAATTCTTATGTCAATGGAAACATGTGTTACGGACTGACTTAATACTCAATCTCGCTCCGCTTGGATCCGACCTGAGCCCATTAAGCAGACGATACCACACGATGGACACGCCATAGAATCCACAAGATTGTGATACATACCGAGAGTTACTCAACGGTCCAAAGGTTGCTCACACCCACACAGGACGAGTTGCTCACCCTCGAGGCCAGGAGTTATTCACGTCAGTACCTCCAGACATAGCTGGCAGGATAAGGCTTACTAACTAAACCCTACTTGTCCACTATTTATACACAGACTTTAGTCTTGGGTCAGGTATGACACTTATTACCCACACTATAGCTGCATAACTCTTGAACTCCTCGTCGACTTGAGCGTCGAAGTGCCTGCAGGTACACCACCCCCATCCGGTGGAGAAGGACCATCAACAGAAGACTCAACAAAACAAGACTCGCGACAGATAGATTGAAGCTCGATCCACCTACACATCAGATCTCAGTCGACCAACCATCTGTTTAGGTCCAACTGGATCAATATGCTTGACCATTTATCTTGCTTTGATATGACAGATTGTCGACCATCAGATTTTCCAATGGAGAGCAACAACCTTGTTTGCAAACAAATGAGGGCACTCCTCTTCCTCATCAACATTTTATTGTCGCCTCGTTGATCATCTTTTATACCTAACAATGACACGACCTAATATTCAATATGTCGTTGAAATTCTGGCGCAGTAGTGTCCTGATGTTGAACGAATGTTCCAACATTGGAACAACGGTGGAATGTGAAGAATAATGTTTCAACGTTAAGATATAAGTAAAACACGTATAAACGCAAAACAATAACAGACAAAAAAGTAAAAAGGCACAAGGAAATTGTTAACCCACTTCGGTGACAAACACACCTACTCTGGGGGCTACCAAGCCAGGAGGAAGTCCACTAGTGTAGTCCTAGTTCTAAGTTCTCAGCAAACTCCAAGTTTACAACTTATCACCTAACTACTACCCGTATTGACTTCAGCCTAGGAACTCTTAGACCTGAGATCCCATCTCACACCCACTCAATCAATCACTGCCCCAGTGATCTTAGACTAAAAAAAAAAGACGAAGACACCTTCAGACACAAACACACACCGTACTTCAAAGCTTAGGTGCGGTATACACAATTACAACTCAATAAACACAATCCTAAGCTTGCATCAAGGTGACACAAGAAAGGCTCACAATTAACACACTTGAAACCTTAGAATACTCTTTCAATGATGGCTTTGATTGTTTTCTTCAATAGTGGCATCTTCTATTTATAGCCTTCAGCAGCAACATATATTTGAATCAAATATTCTTCTCAGAAATATATTGAAACAAATATTCTTCAGAAATATATTTTCCAAAGATCCCTTTTGAAAATATATTTACACAAATAAAAATATCCAATCTGAAAAAATATATCTCTCGAAAATATCTTCCTTCTGGAAACACACGCAGCTTGGAGAACAAGAAACATGAATGAATTCTTCAATCAAATCTTCTAAAAAATCAGGTGAGATAATAAACAGCTCCAAGGCGCGAAATCAAGGGTGCTTCTGAGATCGCTTCTGAAGTAAGATGCTTCTGAAGGTTCAGCTTTTGAAGGTTCAGCTTCTGAAGATTCAGCTTCTGAGGTTCTGCTTCTGAAGATTCAGCTTCTGAAGGTTCAGCTTCTGAGGTTCTGCATCTGAAGATTCAGCTTCTGAGGTTCTACTTCTGAAGTCGTACATCTTGATTGTATATTTAATTTTAGCAAAAATGAAGCCAACAACCAAATATCCAACAATCTCCCCCTTTGGCAAATTTTTGGCTAAAATCAATCTGAGATCAGAAAGATATCACAAGGCAAATTCTTCACTCATCATAAGTACGCAACCATGAAGAACTTAAACGTAGCAACCAAATAGCAACAGAGTCAGCGGCGGCACATAATAAACAAAATCCTAACAAGAGATATACTACGTTTCCACACATACACTCCCCCTGAAACATGTCATTCAGGAACAAACGAAGCACTCCCCCTGAAACATACACTCCCCCTGAAACACTTCAGCTCCTGAAAAATTGCATTGCTTCTGAACTACTGTAGTGCTTCTGAAACACTTATCTCCCCCTTTTTAGCCAAACAATTTCAAAGCAAAGTCTTCACGCAGGAAACAAAAGCTGACTAAGCATCAGAGGTTGCTTCGTCACCAGACTCTGCATCAGACACATCTTCTTCATTAGGGTCAGCATCATCTTCATCACCCTCACTTCCTGCTTGCTCACCCTCAGCAATCTTTCTTCAGTTTTTAAAGCATGAATCATCATTTCAAACTTAGCTTTCCTTTCATCCAGCATCTGACAGGTCTCTTTCAAGGCAGCCATGATTTTCTGTCTAGACATAACACCTCCAGAAGGAGCAACTCCAGAAGGTCCAACAATATCTGGAACATGATGTTTACCAAATAGTTTGTACTGAAGAGTGAGAGGAGCATCCTGCTTCTTAGGAATATCAGTTGCATTTATAATACATGGATGTTGTTCCAACATAATACCACACAACAGAGAGGGAAATGCTATAGGGAGTTTGATGGCCAAGGTTTGTAATGATTTCCCTACATTAGCGTGCACCACTAAATGGAGGGAAGAGAACACGCCCGTTGCACGCTTAAAAACAGTTAATTGATATAACTCCTCAAAAAGACAAATGCCCAGTTTGCCCCTCAAACTTTCAAATTGCTTGGCATCTAACGCTTTTGTAAATATATCAGCAAGTTGTTCCTCTGTGGCAATATGTTCAAGCTGCACAACCTTCTCCTCTATAAGATCCCTGATGAAATGATGACGTATATCAATATGCTTAGTCCTGCTATGTTGTATGGGATTTTTTGAAATATTGATAGCACTTAGATTGTCACAATACAATGTTAGAACATCCTGTTCAACATTATATTCCTTCAGCATTTGCTTCATCCACACCAATTGGGAACAACTGCTACCAGCTGCTATATACTCAGCTTCAGTTGTAGATAAGGACACACAATTCTGCTTCTTACTGAACCATGAAATCAGATTGTTTCCCAGAAAGAAGCATCCACCAGATGTACTTTTTCTATCATCTGCACTACCTGCCCAATCAGCATCACAATACCCAACCGACATAGAACTTCCACTATGAGAATACATAATACCATAGTCACTGGTACTATTGACATACTTCAAAATTCTCTTCACTTGAGTCAAATGACTCATTTTTGGCTCAGCCTGGTATCTAGCACAGACTCCAACAGCAAAGGTTATGTCTGGTGTCCTTGCAGTGAGATACAACAGACTTTCAATCATGCTCCTATACAAGCTTTGATCAACAGCAACACCTTGTTCATCTTTGGTCAACTTCAAGTAAGTGGCTGGAGGTGTTCTTTGATGGCTTGCATTCTCCATCCCAAACTTCTTGACTATGTTCTTGGCATATTTGCTCTGTGAAATGAATATTGTGTCTTCCATCTGCTTGACTTGAAGACCAAGAAAATAGGTTAGTTCACCCATAAGACTCATCTCAAACTCAGACTGCATCTGCTGAACAAAAAGTTGAACCATCTGGTTCGACATTCCACCAAAGACAATGTCATCAACATATATTTGTGCTATTATTAGTCTTCCATTTTCTTCTTTCACAAACAGTGTCTTGTCTATTTCTCCTTTTCTGTAACCTTGAGTAACCAGAAACTGTGTGAGTCTCTCATACCATGCTCTAGGTGCCTGTTTTAACCCATACTGGGTTTTCTTCAACTTGTAGACATGATTAGGAAAATTAGGATCTACAAATCCCTTTGGTTGTTCAACATAAACCTCCTCCTATAAGTACCCATTTAGGAAGGCACTCTTCACATCCATCTGAAACAGTTTGAATTTGAGGATACACGTCACTCCTAACAGTAATCTTATGGACTTCAATCTGGCCACATGTGCAAAGGTTTCATCAAAATCAAGTCCCTCCACCTGAGTGTACCCTTGAGCAACTAGCCTTGCCTTGTTTCTGGTCACAGTTCCATGTTCATATGATTTATTTTTGTAGATCCATTTAGTTCCAATGACATTTATGCCTTCAGGTCTTGGAACTAAGTCCCACACTTCACTTCTTTTGAATTGATTCAATTCCTCTTGCATTGTATCAATCCAGAATTCATCAGTAAGTGCTTCTTTAATATTCTTGGGTTCAAATTTGGACACAAAGCACGAATTAGTAATTACTTCATTAGATCTCCTGGTTATGACTTTTTGATCAAGGTTCCCAATGATTAGTTCTTTAGGATGGTTCTTCTGAACTCTGATTGAAGGTCCTTTACCTGTTGATGCATGATCTAGATCATTTTCTCCTTCTTCAGATTCAACTTCATTTTCCTCAACAGGTGTATCTGGCTGTTCTTCTGATGTTTCAACATCGGGTTCCACATCAGGCACTCTTTCAGCAGGTAAATCATATATCACAACATTGATAGATTCCATTACTACCTTGGTTCTGGAGTTAAAAACTCTATATGCTCTGCTATTGATGGGGTGTTATGGGAGCTGAAAATTCATGCTTGATTCCTTCAGAGGAACAGAATTCAGTGAACTTAATATTTTCAAATTCCTTCCCATGGTCACTCCTGATCCTTACAATGACACTATCCTTTTCTCTTTGTAGTTGTGTGCAAAGGTCTTTAAAAACTTCAGAGGTATCTGATTTTTCCCTAATGAAATTTACTCAAGTAAATATAGAGAAATCATCAACAACCACAAAAACATACCTATTTCCACCAATGCTCTCAACTTGCATATGTCTCATTAAGTCCATGTGTAACAGTTCAAGAACCTTTGATGTTACCTGATGCTCCAACCTCGGATGAGACATTCATGTTTGTTTGCCAATCTGACATTCACCACAAATGTTGTCTTCATTAATCTTAAGTTTGGGTAGTCCTCTGATGGCTTCCACAGACATGACTTTCTTCATACCCCTCAGGTTTAAGTGCCCAAGTTTCTGGTACCACAGTCTGACTTCTTCTTCTGTACTTATGAGACATGTGGATATGCTTGCTTATTCTTGAGGCATCCATAAGTAACAATTGTCCTTTGATATATTGCCCCTCATTAGCACTTCATTTTCTTTACCAGTAACCAACATTCCTCCTTGTTAAAGTTCACTTCCAACCCTTGATCACATAATTGGCTTATGTTAATCAAATTTGTTGTTAGTCCTTTAACCAGCAACACATTGTCTAGTTTTGGTAACCCATTCTTAATCAAATCACCAACGCCCAAGATTTCTCCTCTAGCTCCATCACCAAAGGTCACATAACTACTAGTGTGAGACCGTATATTTTCAAGAAATTTACTCACCCCGGTCATATGCCTGGAACATCCACTGTCAAAGTACCAATCTTCCCTAGAGGAGGCTCTCAAAGATGTATGAGCTATGAGACCAAGACTTTCACACTTTGGTCTTCATTCCCTTGTGATTTTGTTTACAATGGGTTCCACTTTTCTTTGCTGAAAGTGTTTGGGGTATCCATACAGCTTGAAACAAAATGGCTTTATGTGCCCCTTTCTACCACAATAATGACATATCCAAGGACGAGATGCCCTCCTGCTCTTAGATCCCTGAGGTTTGTTCTGATGTTCCAACTTAGGTTTGCCCATCATTGTATCATATGTTCCAACAGCCGCAATGAACCTTTTAGCTGGATTTTGCTGTTTGTTGTTCAAGGTCCTATAATCAAACCCTATTCCTTTTGGTTTCCCTTGGTTCTGACTCTCCAATATCTCTTCTAGCATATCAGTACCAGTGTTCATCATTCTGACTTGCTTCTTCATATGTTCAAGTTGAGAGTTCAGTTGGGTTACCTCATCATTGAGATCAGAAATTTGTCCTAAGTGTTCACTTCTCTCAGCCTGAAGTTGAGTGATAGTTCTCTTCTGTTTTTCTAGCTGCTTGCACACTTCCTCACTCCTAGTATACAGATCTTTGTAAGAGTTAGCCAGTTCTTCATAAGACAATTATTCATCACTAGATTCAGTATCAGACATGCATCTACCAGTTAAGGCAACAACATTCTTGGCTGATTAACTTTCCACTTCTACTTCTGAGTCATCTTCATCAGACCGAGAAACTGCCAAACTTTTCTTCTGTCTCTTGAGGTACGTTGAACATTTTGTCCTAATGTGGCCATATCCTTCGCACTCATGACACTGAACACCTTTGGATTGATTGCTTTTCTCATCAGTTCTTGTCCTCTTCAAGTCATTTGGTTGTTTACTGATGTTGAACCTGATGTTCTGACCATTTGGTTTGGATCTCCTGTCAGCCCGCTTTAGGATCCTATTAAACTGTCTACCAAGTATTACAAGAGCCTCTGATATGCTTTCATCATCCTCATTATTTCCTTGTTGTTCCTCAGCATCAGCATTTGCTACAAAAACACACACCGTACTTCAAAGCTTAGGTGTGGTATACACAATTAAAACTCAATAAATACAGTTCTAAGCTTGCATCAAGGTGACACAAGAAAGGCTCACAATTAACACACTCGAAACCTAAGAATACTCTTTCAATGATGGCTTCGGTTGTTTTCTTCAATAGTGGCGTCTTCTATTTATAGCATTCAGCAGCAACATATATTTGAATCAAATATTCTTCTCAGAAATATATTGAAACAAATATTCTTCAGAAATATATTTTCCAAAGATCCCTTTTGAAAATATATTTACACAAATAAAAATATCCAATCTGAAAAAATATATCTCTCGAAAATATCTTCCTTCTGGAAACACACGCAGCTTGGAGAACAAGAAACATGAATGAATTCGTCAATCAAATCTTCAAAAAATCAGGTGAGAAAATAAACAGCTCCAAGGCGCGAAATCAAGGGTGCTTCTGAGATCGCTTCTGAAGTAAGATGCTTCTGAAGGTACTTCTGAAGTAAGTGCTTCTGAAGGTTCAGCTTCTGAAGATTCAGCTTCTGAGGTTCTGCTTCTGAAGATTCAGCTTCTGAGGTTCTGCTTCTGAAGATTCAGCTTCTGAAGGTTCAGCTTCTGAGGTTCAGCTTCTGAAGATTCAGCTTCTGAGGTTCTGTTTCTGAGGTTCTGCTTCTGAAGTCGTACATCTTGCTTGTATATTTAATTTTAACAAAAATGAAGCCAACAACCAAATATCAACAGTCGTTAACACTCTTAGGAGCATATTGTGATAATTAAGAGAAAAATCAAGATCAAGACTTACCATTTAAATATTTTGACATAAATTGATTAGATGTTTTATTTGTTTCTTGGTGAGTAAAGCCAAGATTTGAGGACGTACATGGCGCTATGTTCGCCAATTTCTTGTCAAAAGTTTTCTTTGTGATATGATTTACTTCAGTCCTGAAGTAACTTTGATCAGCTTCGACATTTTCCAACAATCCATCCTCTCTCCAGATGAAAAGCCTTTGATGCATGGTCGAAGGAACTGCTTCGACACCATGAATCAATTCCCTTCCTAGCAACAAATTGTAGTTTGCCTTGGATGAAACTACTAGAAATAGTGTCGATCTTTTTACACTTCCGACAACTAAATCCACTTCAATGGCCCCATAAGAGTGGCCAAATTTGCCTTCATAGTTGGAAAGCACAACATTATGTGGTCTTAAGTCAGAATCTGACTTGCCAATCTTTTTCAGTAGGCACGTGGCATCAGGTTCACCGCTGCACCACCATCCACAAAGACTTTGTTAATCCATGTGTTAGACCTTAGCCTGGATAAATACAGGCTTGAGGTGACTCTCCATGCCCTCGTCAGGCCTTTCAAACATGGCTTGATGTTCTTCGACACAACCATTATTCATTACATAATAGCAAATTGGCTTGTGTTTAACCATATCATCAGTGAAATCCTCTTTGACCTCACTTATTTCTGACACTACGTCGTATGCGATGGTAGGACCGAAACGACATTGCATAGGACGTCGAAGTCGAGTTCAGAGTCTAAAAAATTAGACTCTATTTCCTCATCTTCTATGGTAAGACCCTCTTTCATGGCTAGTAAAGGGGGAAATATCCTCTCTTTTGTTGGCTTTCTAGTCACTTCGACAGATATTTCCTTACCTTTGCCTTTGGTAGGAACTTCAACATTATTTGAGGCAACATCCTTCTGCTGGCGTTGGAACCTTCGCCATTGTGTCCTGGTCATAGGGTTTTTACCCTTATAGTTGTTATTGTAAGCATACATGTTCGACTCAGATGCCTTGTTTTGGCCTGAAGCACTTGTGCTTCCTTTGACCATTTTTGGGTGGTATCCAGCATTCTTTCCACCAGAATACACCCACTCCTCTACAGGTGACCTAGACGACAGGACAAAAGTCTTCACCTGACCATTGTTAGAGTGTTTGGTGGAAGGCATGACCTTGTAAGGTACACCTCTTTGCTCTTTGGTTAAAACTAAATTTAGGCATGTTGTCAGCCCATTTTCCTTTTTTCTTCGAATTGGTTTGAAACCATTCAAGGCTCCTTGCAGCCTTTTTGTCGAATACTGAACTGCATTTGGGGCAGATCATAACTTCAGAGTTGCGGATTTTACAATGGTTTAAGAACTCAATCAGCCCCTCTTATGCATTTGGGTATACAACTTTCATTTTCTCATTGTACTGATCTTCATTGATCCTTTCAATTCCAACTTTGAGGCCTTTAGTAGCCTTTTTCTCGACAAAATTTCCAGCAATAATCTCTCCAGTAGCTTCGACAACATTGATGTCCACTGTTTCGGCGTACATCATGTCAGTCACTTTGAGGGGATTGACATCTATTTGCATGGGAGGTTTCGTCTTGTCACTGAATTTCAGTCTTCCCTCTTTTAGCGCTTTCTGGACCAGGTCCCTGAAAAGAACACAACAAGATGTATTATGCCCCAGAAAATTATGAAATTTGCAAAAACCTATTTTCTTTCTTTGTTTCACTGGTGGAGTTTTCAGGCCCTTAGGCACTAAAATCTGGCCATCAGTGACCAAAAGATCAAAGATTTCGTCTCATTTAGTAATGTCAAAAGTGTAAGTCTTTGCAACGAATTTATCATTCTTAGGTTCGACGAGACTTTTTTCGTTTGATGGTTTTAGCAATTTACAAACATAAGGGGGTCCAGGCCTTAACTCAGCCGCGTTAATCTCACTTTCTTCCACGGAATTATATTCGACGTCGAATTCTTGGTCGCTTTCGTTAGTGTCGATGTATGCAACCTTTTCTTTCTTATGGAACCTACTAGTTCTAGCCTTTTCTGCTTTGAGCCCTTCGACTTGTCAAACTCTGTCAGCAAGTTGGGTCATATCCCTTAGGTGCTGGGTATCTAATTTCTTTCGAATAGAATAATCTATCCCACCAGCGGCCATTTCGACTAATTCATGTTCAGGTACTTGAGTGAAGCACCTTGCTCTGAGAAGCTTGAATCTATTCAAATAGTCATCAATAGTTTCAAGGGATTTGCGTCAAACGCTAGCCAATTCTTTAAGGCTAATTTTAGATTGCCCCATGTATAATTGCTCATGAAAAGCCTTCTCCAACTGATTCTAACTAAACATGGAATGTGGAGGCAAGGTTGTAAACCAAGTGAAGACATTTTTTGTCAGGGAACTTGGGAAATATTTCATTCTTAGATTTTCATATTTGCTATGTCCCCAGCCTCAGTTAAATAACGAGCAACGTGTTCGACAGTGGATTGGTATCACCAGCGAATTTTGTAAACTTGAGGACTTTCCATCCCCTTGGGAGTTCAGTTTGCAAAACATACTCAGATAAGGCTGACACAAAGTTTGGCCTGTGTTTCCTACATTGATGCCATTTTGGACAAGAATTGTCTCAACAAGGTTGTCTATGTTATTTTGGGCTCCAAAATTATTTTGTTGGACTTGCCTAACCACCTCGTCAGCATTTTGGTTCCTATTAACCAGAACAACTTCAGGGGCTCGTTCGACTGCCCCTATAGCAGGTTGTTCGACTACTTGGGGAACAAGTTGTTGTCCCTGATTTCCCTCATTGTTTATCCCTTTGCCTATTTGTAGAGGCCTAGGATTTTGGGGTTGGACTTGGGCAAAGAAATCTGCAATCCTCCCCATTTGTGTAGCCAACATTTGGTAACTTTGGTTTGTGTTCTGAATCATAAGATTAAACACTGTTCCAATTTGTTGTGTTAGCATATTTACCATTTCGTGGTTACTTTCATCCATTTGTTGTCTAAGGGACAACAAAGATGATGTGGTCAACGCAGGTTGATCGTTTCGACCAGGAATGCTTATTGCAGACCCATGTAATGGAGATAATGACATATTTACATTATCTACATATATAGATGCGTCCGTCTGAAGGTCTGCCATCAATGATGTTGGCATACCATAAGGATGATCTCTATTTGCCATTGCCAACGTGAATTGAGGCATAGAGGGCATAGAGGTACCAATTGAACCAATCAGAGGATTTCTGTCAAATCCTTGGGTTAGTGGCCTAGAAGCCACTGGGCTAGCCTGCATCGACGCCACAATTGTCGAAAAAACCATAGGAGTAGTTACTCAAAAATTCGTCGAAGATGGTATAGGGGCTGTTAGTCCCACCACATTCGCATGAATTACATTAATAACTGGTATTTCTTGTGAACTTTGCGCATTAGACTGCGCATTGGACGTAGAAGCAGAACTTGAATTAGGACAAACCATTTCAGGAAGACGCTTACCACCTCTCAATCGCATACGAAGATAAATTCACAAGTTTTTTAGAAACCAAGAACTAAGAATTTCAGAGAAAATTTTTTCAAAAAATTTGAAATTTGACACACAAAGGTCCCACTGGGCGTGCCAATTTGTTTACGCTGAATTTTGGTAAACAACTGCGGGTTACAAATAATGTTGCTTGTGAGATCAACCAGGAATCTCAGGACATATGTGTGGACAACTTTCCCAAAAATATTTGCATGTTCATGGTGTTTTTTTGGATATATTTTATGAAAGAAGGAAAAAAAGTCTTCGAGTTCAATGAGATTGAACTTGTCGAATGAAGTTTCTTATAAAAATAACTTGAACGTAGATTTGCAGAAAGACAAGTAAGATGCAAGAAAACTTAAGAAAAACTAAATTTGCATTGATTCGAATAAAAAGTGTTCACAAGGGTCATACATTGATTTGTTACTCGTTTCTCTCTTTGACATGGATACTTTGAGTTTCTAAATTCTGTATGTGATTTGTGACCACGTTTCATGGAAAACTCTTATTTATACTAAGAAAAAATAACTGTAGAATCCTATCTAAACTATAACTGCTACCAACGTCTTTCAACGGGGGAACCTTCTGATTTTGAATTTGAATCTTCTTCATTCGACATCAGTTACTTGACCTTATCCACTATCAATGTCGAATCTTCTATTTGTCGAATGCATTGTCCTTTGACTTTCTTGATTCTGCTAAGTCCTTGGTTCTGTCGAAATCTTCTCAATAAATAGAAAAACCTCAACCACCTCTTCAGTGTCGAAAACAACATCTTTTCCTTGGAATGACAAGTCAAACCTCATTGACTACATTTAATTGAGGGCACTTATGTCAATTGTATGTATTTCATATAATGGGAAAATGAGACAATAATTTAATTTAATTTTCAATTACCGATTCATTGTAGAAATGATTCCATCCATCTATTTATTTTATATGAAAAACACACCAATAAAAAAAATACAAATTTTGATACAAAATTGGTATCTCCTCTATCATTTTACATACCATTAAAAACGAGATTCTCAGTCCCCGTGAGCATAGCTCAATTGATAGGAACAATGCATAATATATGCATGAGTCAGAGTTCGAACATCAGACACCTTACTTCTCCACATTGAAAATATGTGAACTCCAGCCACTAAACTACTTAATAAAAAAAACGAGATTCTCAACAGCCAGTTCATCCCACTCATGTTCATGTCCACCATATTTTTTTTTTAGATATTTATACATTATACTACAAATGTAATGAAAATATAGGTGATGATCGAATGAATATAGTCATCTTTTTTATTTACTTTTTTTTTTTATTTCAAATGAAAAAAGAAAAATTTTACGCTCAAATTTTTTTGCCAATATAAATTAGTCCAATTGGCAAGAAGTTGATTTATACCTCACAAAATGTGAGTCCAACTTTGATCTTAAGGCTTTAGTGTTATTCAACTTGTGAAAGAGTTTGAGACTGATTCATCTATTTTTATTTAAGCCTTTTTAGGCTTAATTCCACTTTTCCCCCCTATATTTTGCCAATTGTGCGATTTTGCACCTCATGTTTTTTTTTGAGCGATTTTGCACCCCAACATTTACCCCCTTTCTGATTTTGTAGCCCCCTTCTGATTTTTTTGCTGATGTGTTGAATTTTTTGCTGATGTGTTGCCATGTGTGTAATTTCATTTTTAAAAAAAAAAAATTGAAGGCTGTTAACTGGTACCTTTCCTATGCTATTATCTTCTTCATCTTCTTCCTTTATATCCTTCACAATCTTCAACATAATCATCATACTAACCCAGAAAAACAACAACCCAGAAAAAATAATCACCATTTTAATGTTTTTTTCTCTTTTCGACCCTTTTCTCTTTGACCCCCTAATAGATCCTGTTCATACTCAGATTCAGATTCAGACTCCGAAGGAAGAATCGAAGGAATAAGAGAAGGAAGGTGAGCAATTCTGAATTGAATAAACAAAGGACCCTTTATGGATAACAAAGAAGTAAACCCTAAATCATTTTGATTCAATCACAGACAGAGGAATAAGGGGAAGGAAGGAAGGAACACGCCAATGAGAGCGAGAGAGACGATGCGGTGAGCGGCAAACAGCAGAGGAGGTGGACAGTGAATCTGTTGCCGAGAGAGATAGGGGTTTTGGCTTCAATGATTGTCTTTTTCTTTTCTTTTTAATTTGTTCACTTATTTGTATTAATTGTGTTGTTGGTGTAGGTTGTAATGGAGGAAGAAATGAATCTGAGTTTCAAATTTGAAAAGATTAATGTAATGGAGGAAGAAATCAATTAGGGATCCAAGTTCTAACTTTGTGAATTGATGTGTTTCAATTCTAACATATGTGGAATTTTCTTTTTTTAAAAATGCCAATTACACACATGGCAAGGACACATCAGCAAAGCTACACACATGGCAAGGACACATCAGCAAAATTCAACAAAATCAGAAAAGGGGCTACAAAATCAGAAAGGGGGTAAATGTTGGGGTGCAAAATCGCTAAAAAAAAAACATGGGGTGCAAAATCGCACAATTGGCAAAATATAGGGGGGAAAAGTGGAATTAAGCCTTTTTTTTATAAAAAGATAATTATAAATTTTGTTTTGGGCTGCGCGTGTGAACACCTCCCAAAAGGGCGCGTATATAAAACCTCCCAGCTGGAGAAGACCAAAGCCAGCATGACTTGCAAACAACACAGTTACACCAAACCTCGTCAACTACTGCAAAACCCACAATTCCATTTTTTGTTTTTTCCTTAATACAATCAAAAAAAATTAATCTTTTTCATCATCACAATTATTATTCTCAATTTTTAATTAGTACAAAGTTGTTTTCAATTTGGTTGAAAACCTTGTTGTTGAAGCGAATTTCGTTATTTTTCTCAAGTCGTTGCGCTTTCACTGTCTTGTGACTCGTTGTTGTGACTCGTTGATTCACTCGTTTGACTCCTTTTGAAGCAACCCTTTTGTTTTCTTAATCTATTTCCCTTGATGGGTTTTGAATTTTATTGTTGGAATCAGCTACTTGAATTGGGAACTGGGTTGTGACATAACATTCTTTTCAGACATGGTTTGTTTGGGGTTTGATATGGTTGAGGTTGAAGCTCAAAGGTTGGAACTTTGTTTGGTTAAGAGGGAGGAAGTTTGTGTTTTGTTGAGGATTGTGTTTGGTTTGTTGGTGTTTCTGTTGTTTCTTAGTCCTGTGGCTGGTCTCAGACCATTAAGGGATAAAACTGGTTCATGGGGTGATGAGGTTTGTTCGTTGAATTTTAACACATTTTAGTGCTATTTGATGTAGTTGTTTTGTGTTTTTACTTTATTGTTATGGATTGTGGTAATTGTGGATGACTATTTTAGTAAGTTAGAACATAATTATTGTTTTGGCATTATTGTTGATGATAATTTCTCACTCCAGTTGTATTTTGATTTGCATTAGGTGTCACTGTTTTCTCTGCTCTTTTGATTTTGTCCTGTTGTAAATTTGGGAACATGATATTTGGTGTTTAAGATCAGATTAGAATAAAACAAAACAATGTGGTTTGGTCAAAGCCTCAAAGGGCTAAAGGTGTTTGCACGTAGGTTAAGGAGAGATAGGTTATAATATCAATAGGATGTCTAGAAGTGATATCAAATTAGCGCTTAACTTTTTTTGCAGAGAAAATCAGGTTGAATTATATTTTTTTTTTTGTGTAAACCGGTTATCCTCCGCACGCAACTTGCGGAGACTAATCCCTCGAGCCTTGTGGGACCCAAATTGGCAGCAAACTCTCCCTAAGAGTTTTAACGCTGCTGCATGCCCAAGGCTGGATTCGAACCCAAGACCTTGGTTAAGCTAGAAGAGACTCGTGTCATCTCATCTAAGCCCTCTTGGGTTAATCAGGTTGAATTTTAGTGGATTAGGAAAATAGTACGCGAGTGTTCCTATGTCAAAATGTACTTAGGTGTATTTGGATTGACTTTGTGCTTCCCTTTTGATGAAGTGCATTTTAGTTGAACTTTGAAATTGCTTGAGGGTAGAGAAATTTCATATGATTCTCACAACCAATTCTCACTATGTTATTGTACTTGTAAACAATCATTGCTTTGTTTTCAAATAATTAGCTGCTCCCTTTTTTTTTGTAGTTGTGCACATTGGCACAACTTGCATTTATAAATAGCTGAAACACTTTTGAATCCACAAATGAAAAGAAAATTAGATCTTTTAGGGCTATTTAATGTTGATATGTGGTTTAGATTCAATACCTTTGGAATTCCTCTGAGGACTTTGTTTTACCAAAAGACATGCCTTTAGTGCTACTGCTAATGGACTTTCCTAAACCAATATTTAATGTTTGTGGCAACTTACATCCATTTTTCTTGTATTGGCATTGCTTTTTTCAGTGGATTTTTTCTGGAAAAGATGAAAGCGACTTAGGTCCATTTTCACAATGGAATATAACTGGAACTTACAGAGGTTGGTATTCTTATAGAAATCTCTATTTAGAATTTTAGATTGATCGCGTTGAGGTATATTTTCAGTCTGGTATGCACATTTTTCAACAACCAGTTGTATAGATGGTTACTTGGATGCATTATTGATTGTTGAGCATCTGCTTCATGCATGATTTGATGTCTTATAAGGGGGATATATGATTGGAGAATAAACTTGGAGCCAATTTGGACAAACTTTTCAACAAGCACTAATAGGAAAAGAAAAGTTAAAAATGATTTTGCAATGAATACGAGTCTTCTAAATAATAGCTTTCTTTACACGTTGAAATAAACTTTTGCACCTCAATTTTTTTTTCAGAAGTGTCTTACCTTACTAAAATATGCTTCATTTTAAGTGACTGCGTCATCTTCTAGTAAACTTTGTTCAATAAGTTTTTTTGGAATGGGTGTTTGTCATTTTGATGATGCATATTGATATTACTCTCCTTGAATGCAGGGACGTGGAAGTTTTTAGATACTACCAATGGCTCTTATAAATTTCCGGACATCAGAAAAATAAATGGAAATTCTGTAATTGAATTAGTTAGTACACCCACAAAGATAACTGGTGTACATTATGTGCAGGTGAGATGTTGAGCTATATAGCTGGTTTCATAAGGAAGTTGGCTTTTGTACGCAACACATTTTCCTGTTTTGCTTTATTATTTTTTTTAAAATGATGTTAAAAATTTTCACTTCCTAAGCAATTGGTTCTACTTGCACAAGAACTTCTTTTTTCATTACAAATTTAAATCCAACAAAAAAAAAGTTCTCTAAATTAACTCGACTGCAAATGAAAGTTTAGACTGTGTAACTGTAACATCTCAACTGAACATATTGTTACTCTTCTAAAGTTTTATTTCTCTTTTTCATGTTTTTATCAGGGGGTTGTTATATTCCACGATGTGTTCGACAACGAATACAATGTTGGGGGTGCCCAAATCAAAATAGAAGGTGTATATATATGGCCTTTTAGACAACTTCGAATGGTAGCCAACAGGTGAACAATATGCATCTGAAGCTTATATCATACCTTATTGCAGTTACATGTCTTGCTCTGATGGTCATAATATATTTACAATTGAAGTAGAACTAGGAAGTATATAATATCTAATGTACTGGGGAATTTCTTTTTGTTTTCTTCTTTTGCAGTGGAAAAGAGGGAGGGTTGAATCAAGATGGAGATTATATTTTATCCAATCCATATCATCTGGTATTGCATCTTTCTTGATGTATCATTCATTGTTGGCATTTGTTATAACTTATAGCATACAGTCATCTTAAGAAGCATGTCTAATTTTAGTGATCATTGTATGATCTGTTACTTTTGGAAGTACAATGAACATTCAAAATGCTTAGTTGCTATATATTTGGCTTGGTGTATACAGCTTGGAGTTTTCTCATCTCAAGTATTCCAAGAATCTTCGCGACATACGATGTGGAGAAGAAAGCATTGTAAGTTTTCTGCTTTTACTAGTATATATTGAATAATTTTCTTCTTCCCTTTTTGGTTGGTTCACGTTGTACTACTAACTTGTTCTATTTTTGCCCTCTCCGCAGCTCCATTGCATGGCATGGAGAAAAACTGTAACGTTGAAATTTCAGCACGGGTTTCACGCTTGTCATCGTCAAAACATGGTATGTACATGAGTTCTCTGAGCGTTAATAAGGATTTATATTTAAATGGTTTGTTATTTTAATTTCATTATTAACCAATTTGTTAAACACTTTCTTATAGATGGGGAGCATGATTCTTTTCAGCTGGAAGGATTAATGGAAAGTCCGTCCGTGGATGACGATGGAGATTGCATCTCACCATTACAATTAAATGCAACATCTATTAATATTGGAGTCTACTACAATAAAGCAGTGAACTATACCTTGATGGTTACCTTTGTATCCTTCCATCATCAATATTCTCTTTAACTTTAAGCCAACATTATTGTCTGGTCTTTGTTAGCTCCTTAATGTATATATTAGGTCTCATTCTTGCAAGTTCTTCTGTTGATTCGACAAATGGAGCATAGCAACACACAATCTGTAATAAATTTCTTCCAAATTTTATTTTAAATTCCACGTTATAGATTTAATCAATGGAATTAATATAGATGATTCAATATTTGAATGAATATACTGGAGAATGTTCAATTAATTAGTTTATAGATATATGAATATAAAATCTGAATACGATTCTTATATAACTGCAGGGGGCAGCGAAGGTTTCAATAATAATGATTGGTCAGCAAGCGATAGTGGATGCTTATCTTTGCCTTGTACATCTGACTGCAGGAATACTAGTTGGTAAGTTTTGAAATAAGTGTCTGGGATTTTCATATAATCATTTAAATAATTTCAACAAACTTTTTCCTCGCTAAAATTTTCACCTGTGATTCAAATTCCGCTTGTTACTTTTTTTTTCTTCTTCAAAAATTCATTTTTAGAATTTTCATCTGTTTGTTATAGATTTTAAAAAAATGAGAATATGAAGGAAAAAAAATCTAAAAACCGCTTCGAATGAGAATCTGTTCAATAGTTTCTCTTGAAAATCATTTTTGATAACTGATTTTTCTTTTAAAAAGGTGATTTTCATCGTGGTAAACAAACACAAATTAACTTCTTTTTTTTTTTTTATAAAGAAAATCTCTACAAATTAATCTCTAAATTATTGAATATCAAAATCACCTTTTATATTTCGCAACAAACGGTTTCTAAATTCAAATTTCCTGTCCTATTCTAGATCCTATTATTTACAACATCCAATTCCTAGAACACATTAAAAAATTATAGTATACACACTCTTTAGATCTATGCCGTGTGTGTCAAGAGATCAATCATTTCATTTGCTCATACCAGTGTAAGCATATTGTAACTTAGTTTGCGGTAGGTGGTAGGTTCAAAGTCATGGCTCTCATTTCAACTGAAAGAGAATATTATAAATATTATCGTGTTCAAATTAATTGCAGTATATGTACATAATTGTTACAATAGATATGACTTCAGTTGTTGATTATTCTCTTTCAGTTAGATAGTCTGATAATTGTCTTTACTTCCTGCCATGTAGAGTCATTGTTCAATGCTTTTGCAACCGCTGCATTCTTCAAGTTTGTAGTTTTCTCAATATTTGAGATGAGATATCTCCTTGCCATTTGGAAAGCAAGTCGGCCTTTGAGTAACGGTGAAGGTTGGGAGATAATGAGGCGTGAGCTTTCGGTTTTATACAGCCGTTTCTGTAAGTTCTCGTATAGAATCAAATTTTCTGTTAGCAATCTGTTTTTGTGATCTCATTGTTACTCATCATGTGTTTGTCATGGGGTCTTAAGGCCTGTTTGAATTGACTTTTTTGAGCTTATCTATTGGGATAAACACTTGAGACTGTTTAGGAAAGTCCATAAGCTGTTTTATGCTTATTTTCATAAGCTCTCCAAGAGAGCTTATGAAAAACAGTTTATAGCTTATATGAAAACAGTTTGACTTTATTCTATCTTTTGTTATAGAAATAGTTTATACATAAGCACTTAGGTTATAAATGCGTTGTTTATCCAACCAGTGCCTTATTTCTTAAACTGTAACTTTTCTTGCAGATGGGATTCTGTTGGGCGGTATTCTATTCATGTATGAATTCCATAATTATTTGAGACCTATTCTGCTTCTTGTATACTCCTTTTGGATACCTCAGATAATCACCAATGTTGTTCGCGATTCACGCAAACCATTGCATCCTCATTATATATTAGGCATCACCATTACTCGGCTAGCAATCCCATTATACGTTTTTGGTTGTCCTAACAACTTCTTGCGCATAGAACCAGATCAGAGCTGGTGTGTTTGTTTGGTTTTATTTACTGGATTTCAAGCCGCAATTCTCCTTCTTCAGCATTACCTCGGTTCCCGTTGGTTCATTCCTCATCAGGTTGGGCCTAACTCTCATCTCGATATTTTATAACCTCCTTTTTACTAACTCGACTTCATCCCACAATCTAACTTTGTCTTTCATGGTTAATAGATTCTACCTGAGAAATACAGCTATTATAGGAGGTCTTCTCAGGATACAAATCATGCCACGGACTGTGTTATTTGCATGACAGCCATTGATCTCACGCCGCGATCAAATGATTGCATGGTACATAAATAAAAATTTTGTGCATTCGAATTAATATTTGCAATCTTGATCAAGTCTAAGACACACCAACTGTTATATGCAGGTGACGCCTTGTGACCATTTTTTCCACACTGGCTGTTTACAAAGATGGATGGATATAAAGATGGAGTGCCCAACATGTCGGCGCCCGCTCCCACCTGCATGAATAGAATTTCGAAATGTTAATATCAATAGGATCAACTGACACCTCCCAACTCAAATATAATTTCGGTAATATTCTTACGAAAAGGATTTTGTTTTTAATTATTGTTTGTTTTCTACTTTTTACAAGTTTTCTTTCTTTTGCTTGGCAGGTTGGGATATAATCAAAATTTGGTATAATTGAGCTTCAGCTCAAAGCTGAAATACGGCACTTCTGATAATTGTATCATGCAGAATTTGTTTATAGCTGATTAATAGTTTTTTTTTTATTTATTTTTAACTGGGTAGTGGTTGTGTCAATGATTAATAATATAGTATATCAGAAATTCCATAAGATAATATTTTGAATTTCACCCCTGCCTTTCAGTGGATCTCTTTACTTTCCATATATGCTATAATTTCAGTACTTTTTAGGTCAAATTACGTGGCTGGGAAAGGAGACTCCACTAAATCGGAGTTTGGCCATCGATCAAAATATTGGTGGATATTTAACACCAATAAAATGGTTAAAAAAACATGGATGACTCCCGATTTACTAATATTGAATGAAAAAAAATCACATTTCTGAATTAAAAAAAAACTCCTTATACCTTCACCCTTAGTGAACCTAGGAATCCCACAAGGCGATGTATTAGTGCATGTTCGGATGTATGTAAGGTGGATTATGTGAAAAGTGAACTTCCTCTAAAATATGTAATTCAAACAATTTTACCTCAATCTCTATTTGACTAAAAGTGGTAAAAGGTAGGGTAAAAGTCATTTTGATCTCTAAATATGTGAGACACTATCACTTTAGCATCTAAATGTATTGAAATTGCAAACATATGTTAAAGTGTCTCTTTAGTTAGTCATTTTCTCCGTCTTATTAGTCATTTTGATCCTCAAATGTGTATTTTTTTTATTCAATTTAGTCCTTAAATTTCAAACAAAAGAGACCCTTTAGAATGTATTTGCAATTTTGACATGTTCACGGATATAATGATAACACCTTACACATTCATAAACAAAACAAATTGTTCATTTTGCTTAGAATTACGCAATGTTTTAATCAAACGTTTCTTCATATATAAGTTTTACATTAAACTTATAAGTTTCTTCATTCATAAACTTATATATGTGTTTTAATTAAACTTATATATAAGTTTTACATTAAACTTATATTTGGAACTCAAACTTATATTTGGAATAAAAATATCTAATCATAAATTATGCCACTTTAGACTAAACTTTGATCAAATAATTTTACAAAATCAAATTATTCAAAGTTTGACTAACACACTCAAAACATATATTCTAATTCTGTCGAACATAACACTTTCCAAGTAACGAGGATTATGATACAATACAGAGACATTACCTATCACACCACTTTAAAAACAAAATATGTACAATATAATTACCTAACTTAAATTTGGACCTTTATTACATCAACATAAACACTTCATTCAATGTCAAGGATGGCTTGGTGCAACAAGAGGTGCAGAAGAAACAGGCATTGCTGCTGGTGCAATTGCAGAAGGTGGAATAGCTATAGAACCAGCACTAACATTATTCCCAAGACCTCCTTCAACACAACAAAGCTCAAAGCAATCAACAGGGTGTTCAAGTTTGGCATTACATTCCTTTTCACTCCTCTGCAGTGCCTTCTTTGGCAAGCAATTGCGGCGATCATCAAAAACTATCTTCTTTGATGTCAAATTATTACAAATTCCCTCTTCCTCACAGAAGAAGTTGTAAGAAAAAGTGAAATTCACCAAGTTTGGTAACTCACAAACTCCGACAGGAACTATTCCACTCATCATATTATGTCCTAAATTTAACTGCTCCAAATGAGATAACCCTGCAAGACTATAAGGTATAGGACCAACAATATTGTTGAAGCTAACATCCAACACTCTTAATTTGTATAGAAATCCAACTTGTTGTGGAAGACAACCTGATATGCTTGTGTTGATTAGGAGAAGTTCTTCTAGAGTGTCGGCAAAATTTACTATGCTTTCTGGTAAACATCCTCCGAATTTGTTATTAGCAAAAACCATAACAGATGCTTTGCTTTTTCCTAAATTTCTTGGAATAGAACTTGTGAAGCGATTGTTGTTAAGGAAAAAAGCATCGAAAGATTTGTTGAAAAGATCAGGAGGCAATGGACCTTCGAATTCATTGTAACGAAGGTCGAGATAAGTAAGGGAAGGAAGGGAAAGCACGACCGAAGGAAAAGGTCCGACAAATCTGTTGTTGCTAAGGTCAAGCTCATAGAGATGAGTTAGGTTGGTGAAGGTTTTCGGAATGATGCCACAGAAACGGTTGCTATTGAGGTGGAGAAGTGAAAGGTCACATAGGAAGGCTAATTCGTCGGGTAGGAACCCGGCTATGTCTGCGTGGTTAAGGTCAATGCCGGCTACAACTGTTATTTTAGGATCATCAAGAGATGGAGCACAGTAGATACCAGTGTAGTTGCAAACTGAAGGACCTACCCAATTTGAAGTGATGTTTTTTGGGTCTGAGTAGATCACATGCTTCCATGCTTGCAGTGCAAGAAACGCACGGTAGAGTCTTGGGTTTAATGGTGAATTATGGATGTGGTTGTGCCTGTGTTGGTGCTTGTGAGTGTTGGTTATGCTGTGTTTTGCATCAAGGTTATTAAACAAACAAGACAAATAAAGAAAAAAGAGGAGTAACACACGAGTGGTAAAGGAATGAGAAGATGAAGTTGAAGCCATTGTTTTGTGAGATTAATAAAATGAGTGAAGAAATGAATATATTTATGTAGGAGAATGTAGAGCTCTATCACTTTCAAACCATAAAGGCATAGTCTTTTGATCAATGATGTTGTCTATTGTTCATGTTTTAGATTAGCATAGTCTTTTGAATCTTGAAAACAACAACATCAAATAATCACAACAACCATGTTAAAGTGATGTTTAACCGTTACAAGAACCTACGAACCTATGTTGGGTTATTTTTATAGTTGTAGGATTATTCTCTACCAATGAGCTTCTAGATTAGATACAAAGTCAACAGTGCTATTGATTCTATTTGCACTTGACTATGAAACTTTAAGAGGAGGATCAAGCGCATTATAAGGACTTGTCTCCTTCCATGTTGTTTTCATAGTAGTTTGAGTGGAGTTTAGAGAAATTCGGTTACTTAAAACCAAAGGGAAGAATTTTGTACCGAGTTCACTAATTAGCTTCAAATTTTCAAGATCGTGTGTGGTGGCTACATCTGCTTGAAGGTTTCGTATTCAACATCGAACAAGGGAATTGTTAGGGAGTTCGGGTAAGTGTCGGAAGCAACAACGGATCAATGTTTCAAGATCATAAGAGAGACGTTACATCTTCATCCAAAACCTTAAGACATTAAGTATACAGATCATCTCTCTTATATATTCATCATTTCACCGATTCATAGGTAATGTGATATTTAACCACTAACACTTGAAACCCAAGAAAAATTGATTACTATGATTATTTTTGTATCTTTATTTTTCATAGGGAATTGGTGTGTGTTTGTGTGTTACATTAAGAAATACTTGAACACTCTAGAGCAACAAATGACATTTTGCATTCGCAACATCGTCACAACAAAACACTAAATCAACTCGAATTTTATTAGTGCTCATCAGCAATCGGAGTCTGAGACCTGAAATGAGTAGCATTTTCAAACTGACCATAAACAAACCTTACTTCCATAGCTTCCAATTCAAATGTGTGCAACTAGAATTAAATTTGAGAGTGCCTTGATGGAATTATTTATCTGAACATAATCATTATATGTAGAATTTAGATTTGTTCATAACCCACCCCCTTTCAACACATTTTGTATGTGATTTTAAGTAACAACACATTTCTTATTTTTAACAATTTTCAAATATTGTAGAGTCAAACTTTTCTTTTTTAGGAAATTACAACAAGACTAAGGTTCAAAGAGTGAAAGAGGTCCCTCTACAAACATTATAGATAAGGAAAATTAAAGCCAGTCTCCTCACTATGACCCATATTCGTTAAAAAATCAGCGTTCCCTCGCAATAAATATACATTTTCAGATGGAGATTCTAAGTCTTTTGAGCAAGCATCACCGAGAGAATCATCCAAATAATTATAGTAAAAGAGGCTTCAGAAGGAGATTCCAAGTCTTTTAGAAAACATCACTATGAGAGAATCATCTCAATAATGATAGTAGGATTAAGACCTTGGTTACCCTCCAATTTCAAACCATGATGAAATCCCAGAGTTTAGTCATAACCATAGTCGACCGACCGAAGTTACAAATAAAATCAGAGTCACTGCTTGAATCCGCCACAAGCTAGAAACTTGATTATTAATGCAGAGCCAAACACAAATAATAATAAATAAAAAAAATCAAATCAAGGGCTTCTACAAGTCACTCGATAAATACATATTGGGGATAATTTGAGAGGAACTATGAAAATTTCTCACAAGAAAAACACGTGCACTGTTCTTTAGATTATCAAAGGAAAATGCTAATTAGTGCCTCAGGGACACTAATTAACAAATCCAAATTTAGTATAAATATTTTGTTTGATTTTTATACAAAAAAGCACTACAAAATAAAAAAATTAATAAAGCGCAATATTTATGGTTGGTTCTCCAACAAAGAAAATCCAGCAATATATGCTATTGTTTCGCTAAAAAAAAAGCAATATATGCTAGTAGCCTAGTACAAACTACAAACATCACTACCTACGACATAGATGTGTGAAAATTAAACTAGGCAGCTATGTGTTTAGCGTGAAACTTTTCATTACTAAATGTAAACCGCCAACCATATATAATCAAAAGTTTTAAAAAATACTCATGCTAGAGAATTGCATTTCAACAAAATATCAGCAATCAAAACGAGTATTAATTACTGAACCAAAAGGTGGTCTCAAACTGCAAGGACTTGGTTAACTCATGAAATGCAACAACCAAACGAAATTTAAGTTCATAAAACTATAATCACTAAATAGAAAGACCCTAAATTCTGGAAAATATTAATAACACTTGTTGATCCAAAATTATCCAAATCACAAGGGAACAAACAGAAGGATTCCGGGTAATTATTATCGTCATTATTTAGCCGCCGCCAGAACCATATTTCTTTCCAAACAAGACCAGCTGCAGCTTGTCATAACCAGCAAGCACACCAGCACCTGCAACAGCACGCAATATGTTTGCCCCAGCACCTTTGAAAAGAGACTTAGTACCCTCTTTTGCAACGATGGTTTGGAATGCATGTAAAGAGCTGTTATACTTCACAGCTTCTCCAGAAGTCATCATCATTCTTCTACGCACAGTGTCAATGGGATAAGAGGCCAAACCAGCGCCAATTGTGATACCCCATCCCAACAGGAAACTAGCAAAGAAACTATCCTGTTAACAAGAAAAGTACCATAGATAAGAAAATGATGAACATTACTAAAATAATGGGGGCTAAAAGAAAGTCAAAATTGTAGAAGAACAAATTTCCCTTGTTCAATTGAAGCTTCAAGTTTAGCAATCTATGATGTCTAGGATATAAAGGTGTTTAATAGAAAGATGTCTAGGGTAAAAGGTGTTTAATAGAAAGGAAGGTATATACACATTACTGATTGCAGGTGACTGAATACTAAGATGCTTACTAAACTAGATTAGCATTCTAAAAGCATCATTTTCAAATTATATTGAAGACATAAAAAATCAAATATTCACATCAACATATTCAAGATAATCATTTACAATCAACAAAATATTGCCTGACAAACATAAAATCAAAGTAAAACCAACAAAAGAGGAATAGTTTTAATCTAACACGGAACAGATTAAGAAATACCATATTTCCCATTAAAATTCAAATTTGTACATACCTGCATCCCACCAACCAAAACAACTGGTTTCAGAGAATCATACATTCCAAAGTAAAGACCACGATACACTATAATTCCAACACACGAGATGTTGAATCCACGATAAAGGCCAGCAATGCCATCAGACTGTAAGGTTTTCTTGTAAACATCAACCATTCCATTAAATTGCCTCTCACCACCCTTCTTTGCAGCCTTTGCGTCATTTGCCAAACGGGTACGGGCGTAATCCAAAGAATAGACAAATAAGAGTGAGGAGGCCCCAGCAGCTCCACCAGATGCTAAATTCCCAGCAAACCACTTCCAGTAGCCATCTCTGTCTTTTTTAAAATTGAAAAGCCTCTTGAAGTAATCCTTAAAAGCAAAGTTCAGAGCCTAAAAGGAAAAGAATGAAATTAGAAATTAAAGGAACAGCTCATAGAAACTACAGAACCAACAGTCAATCACCAAAAGTGCATTCACATGCATCAAAATCAGATAAAAAAAAGAGAAAATGTTTCTTATGACTAGGGATGTAAATGTAAATAGCAAGAAGGATACAAAAATAGGTATTATATAAAATCTTTGCACTTCCAAAATATAAGCTAATCTCAATATATAATAAGACAGCATGAACAAAACCCAAACAAGACAACACATGGGAAAATCTCATGACACCGGAATCGTAGTGACACAGTTTTTGTATGTGGTGTTTGTATAAGTAATATTCAACCATTAAATTTCCACAAATTTCTTGGTTTAGCACTATCTACACTTCGAGGAACAACCCTTACAACGCATATAACTTATTGATGCGGTTAGAATATGTCAGAATAAAGAAAATATCTTATAAGAAAAAAAGTCAGATTATCACCTGAGTAGGGAAGTATCTAATAACATTAGCAGTATTGCCTCTCCACAGAGCAATTACACCTTCATCCTTCATGGTTCGAGCAAAACAGTCACCAATTCCCTTATATGGCTCAGATAACCTGCCACTTTTGAGCATTTCATCCTGATTTTGGATAAGCAATTTAACTCGTTCAATAGGAGCAGCAGCTGTCTTTGACACGGCAGCAGACACTCCTCCCATCAGAAAATCAATCAAAAATCCAGCTGGTCCTTTCTCTGCTGGAGAAGGCACAGTAAATGACGACAGAGGCGACGCAAGTGCCAAACCAGAAGTCTGCACTCCTACATTAGTGAAAGTACCGGATGTAGAGTAATTCCTGTAGTTAGAGTTGGCGCTAAGCCTGGAAACCAAATAAGAATGTCCACCTAACTTCTGAGCAATTGATGGATGATGTGGTCCATCGGCCATGATTGCAGCCTACAAAGTGACCTGCGAAAACCAAAACATACCAACGATTCAAAAATTCCAAAAGTTAAAAGCAGAAAAATCACTATCAAACGAAACAATATGCATTTTTAAATTCACAGCAACTCGTACCAAATGGAAACACATACATATTAACAAAACAGAGAACAAAATGCATACACATAGTTAGTGTACTAGAAACATAACAATAACATAAAGCCCCAACAACAAACAATTGATGTTGTCACAAAGCAAAGTGCATCACAGGAACCACCGCAGCAAATCATGTACACAAAAATACAGAAATGAAATTCAACGGGTATATATAAACATTTGCAACGATGAATAAAGTAATCAACAAAACCAGGAATAAGGAAAAACATTTTCTTCTCTGAAGCACTAGGACACTTTTTGTGTGTTAAGTGTTAACACTCCAGTTCTCAGTGGAAAGGGCCTCTGGTAATCCGAAGTTCAGTCGGGAGGTAAGTAAACAACTAGGACACTTATACGTAGCCGACACTTCTAATAATACCAACACATGTGATTACATTCAATTATTCAATACTTCTAATAATACCGACACATGTGATTACATTCAATTATTCAATTTTTGTTCAAATTATTACCGGTGTCAACATGCCAGGGTCGTGTCCGGAGTGTCTCGGTGCTTCACTGTTTGATACACTTGACTAAAACATACAGAAATCACACATCACTGTTTAACGAATGTAATTAATAAAGATCCTACACCTTAAACCCTAGCAAAATTCATTTATATGAAAAAGAACAAATCAACTATTACTACAGTATATACATAAATCACACTCAAATGACACTATAATCTAGTTTAAAATTTTCGCTTCATAATCAGCTTAACCACCGCCAAAAAATCAGTAAGTAACAACAGCAACTACGATAAAAACGATTGCAGAGGAAAATCAAATTCTAGTAAAAATCACTGAGAAATTAAAAAATACATGACAAAAAAAGATAAAAACGAAAAGAAATTGAAAATCGTTGAGAAAATGGAAATGGTGATAGGAAAAAAGAGAGCGTGAAGAGGTGATATACCAGAAGAGAGGCCTCGGTTCAGATCGCGAGAGAGGTCGAGAGTGATGACTGAAATGAAAATCAGTATAAATGGGAGCACCGAAATGAAGAGACTAGGGTTTTGATTGTAATGACGTTTTTACCCCTCTTCTTATTTTTTTTTTTTCTTTCTGATCCTTTTCTGAACATCTTTAACCATTCGACATTAGGAAATTATTCTTTAAATAGTTCGATTTTCAATGCATTGAATACACAAATTTTCATAAAAAATTATTATTTAAGACCCTTAAAGAGTGTCAGGGGACACTTGTTAATATTTCACTTTGTTTTATTATAACTGAGTGAGTGCCAAGGGTGACTGTATGCGCGATGCGCATGACAAACATGCAAATTAAAGATTTTCAATTAATTTACTCCATTTTACTATGGTATTAGTAGGAGGAAGATGGTCAAATGTAATTAGATCAATGATTAACAAGGGGAAATGAATTATGATAATGAGGAGTTTAGTTGGTGTGTAAGTAAATATTGATAAATAATTGTGTTTTTTTTAAGAATCGAATTCAAGTTTTTTTAAACATTCATTAATAATGAAACTCATTAATCAATTGAATCAAATTGCTTAGTTTAAATCTATGTATCTCTAAACAGAAAAACTTATTTATATTGTTGATTTATAACTATTTTTTTACTGGAATATTGTTGATTTATATGAACTCTTCACCGTTTTTTATATATTTATTACTTTTGTAATTTTCTAATAATTATTCATATTATGATTAAAAAGAATTTCTTAATCTTCTTTCAAAAAAAGTTCTTAATCTATCTATTATTGTAATAACTTATGTACTAATAATGTCGAATCAAAACTTGTCATATAAAGACTATTATTCGTAAATTAGTAAATAATCTTAAAATGTCGCACATTATTATTATTATTATTGCTATTATCTTCATCATCATTATTATCATTTTTGGACAAGAATTTGACACATTATTTAAATATGATTAAATGTGTATGCAAAACTTTTACATATGATGCATCGATAGATGTTGCTAAAGTGATGATCATCTTGAGCCGAGGGAATACAACCTAATTGGTATTGTATAAATCCTCTAAAAAAAAGAGTATTGAAAAATTTGATAAAATCATAAAAGTTTGAAATAATTATTGCTTGGAAGACCAATGAACATTGCAAGACTCTTAACTTTTATTTTCCCACAAGTATTTGTTAAAGAATACTAGTGGCTTTACCGTGATTTTTTGGTGAATAAGCTTTTATGATGATACTCCAGTCAAAAATTGATTGGCATTATAGAGTACACCGAATTTATGCAGAAACCTCTATCGTTTTGAGAAATCTTATTTGCTGAATTTGTTCATATACATGAAAGGTCCTTCGAGTGGAACTAAACACTAAATAGTCATACTCGCTTACAAATTACAACATTTACATATATACACTATTGAAAAAGTTACATTCCAGACCGTTACTCAAACTACATGATACAAGAGACTAAAAATTAGCATCTATAGAGGCTAATACATGGCAATTAAAAGGAAAAACTCAAAAAACATTAGTTTGTTTCTAAAGTGAGCAAATAAGGAGATCTATCCTTGCTTCACTTTATAGTATTGTAATCTTTAACCCAATATAAATCAAGGTTAAATACACTTGCATGTGCGCGTCCCGGAAACAAATTCACATTGGAAGAGTCTTGTCCGTGAGTAAGGAGCATGTGATGGAAAACAGGAATGAAGTGTACCTTCTTAGTCTGTCTTTGATTGCTTGCATTGTGTTTTTGTATTTACTCAGCAGCTGCATAGACAGTTGAAGCAGAAGTGGACGTATAATGATCGTAAAACACTATGCAGAACACAGAGAAACCCTTTGCTTCGCGAGTAACTCCTTGAGTTTCTTTATACGTTGAGGATCGGAGCTCATATAGTCCTGGAAGGACTTCTTCAATTCCTGCAGCAACTTCCTATCATCATGGCTGGGGTAGTCATTTAGTATCTTAGTGAAGAAAGTCTTCCAGAGCTCGACGTTCCAGTAACTATTCGATACAACAACCAAATTATCAGAATAAAAATTAAAGTTGAAAACAAAAGGAAGGGTCTGCTGTGGCACTATAGCTTCCAAACTGATTTTAGCAAAAATAGCTAGAGGGAAACTAAAAGGTGACCGAATTTTTACCAGGTGGTCCCCTTATAACTAATCATAGAGTCATACAAAAGTAGCAAATTGGATGTAACTATAAAATGAGGAATATACCGTTTAAAGGGTAGTCTGGGAAGATACACAGAACCCCCATCAGATGATTCTTTTTTAACGGTTTCCATATAAGTATTATGCAGCATCGTATGGACAACACCACAAAGGCCATATGCATCTGCCTGTTGACAAGTGATAACAGAAGAGCAACTTTAAAGGCAGTAAATCATGAGCTATATTGCATTTGTAGTGTAATTTAAGTAGTGACTCACCTGAAATTTCCACGGCCTATCCTCCTGCATCTCAATGCATCGAAAACCAGAAGTCCTACAATCTCCCTTAAATACCGTGTGATCTGGAAAGAGATTAAGATCGATCCCTCTTCCCCAGTCAACAAGACAAAGACCCTGAAAGATAAAAAAAATGTATACACAACATAGTAATAAAACAAAAATATTTGATTGTATCTTCGAGAGAAAAACTGACCTGATCATGCCAACAACCGCTTCGGTCTAAGAACCCATCTTCTGTGAGGTTACCCCTTCAAAATAACGAGAAACAATGAGTACCATCCACAAATGGCAATCATCTAAGCTAATTGACACAATGCTTCATAATTAGAACATGCATTGCACATCAATGATATCATTCAAATGCACGTCAAAACAAAAATTTCTGAAGCATTTGCAAGTAGCTTTTATCTCAACCAATGGTCATAAAACACCATGAGTAAATCCTTCTGCCAGTAAAAGTGGAAAGCAATGTTTGTATGCCTATACCACCATACTTTAACTTTCCCTCCAGTAAAAAGATCAACACTTTTGCTTCAAAAGTACCTATTGAGAGGCTCTCATCAAAGTCTAACTTATTTAGAAGAGTCTTCATTCAAAATATTAAACTTTTTTTGAAAAAATTCAAAATGATAAACTGCTGCACGAGTTTTGTAAAAGTGATGTAGAAGTAGAATCCACAAATCATTTATCTTTTAATTGCAATGTCTCTAATTGAATCCAGCAAATATGCTATTTCTGGTTGTGCGTAGACACAGTTATGCCACATGGATGCATAGAAATTAGACTTGTTTCCATTCCATACAACTGAATTTAGATGAAGTGATAGAAATGATCAACGTCAGAAGTTGGTTGTGGCTAAATGCAAGAGAGTAAACCATCAAATTAGTCCTGGAAACTGTAGTGCGCTGTCACTTTGGTCCCTGACTATGCTAAAAATTCAAATTGGTCCTCAAATCATCAAAATAGTCCCTGAATGATACAACTATCATAAAAGTCCATGAAAGATAAAGCATACTATCAAAACAGTCCCCGAGATTTATACTGCCAGGGACTTAACTGATTGATGTTTTAATGATTCTATGACTAATTTGGGTTTATAGCCCAGTTAGGGACAAAAGTGACAGCATCTTATACTTTCAGGGACCAAAATGGAGGTTTACCCATTGGAAATTCCATTCTCTCTTTCTATGAGTGGCGATCAAATCCTTTTTTATGCATGTCTTCTTATTACTGTAATTCATTGAACATATCTTGATGTATTTGGACAGGGGAACCCCCCTTGTACTGCAATACTCCAATCTATTACTATAGTTGTCCTATCCAAAATAAGGATGGTACTTTACTAGATGCAGAGGGACTTTACAAACCCCACATCCTTAAATACAAAATAATATAATAACAACAGTACAAGAATAATGGGTTGAAAATATCCCTACTTTTTTTAGATATAGAAGGCATACCCTCAAAATTAAGACGGGGAAAATGTTTACAAGTGCAGTCTAACAAGATACAAACAATGTAAAGAGACAAATTATCGATTTAAAAGACAAGGGATAATCGAAGTGTTAGAATTTTGATTGTACAAAACTGAGGTTTGTTAAACACAAGCATAAACTACAATAGAATCTGAGATTTACCTAGCATAGCGAATAAGCAGATTATCAGGCTTGAAATCACCATGAATCAAGCCGACATCATGCAAAGTTTCAATCATGTGCAACATTTCTATTGTGTAATAAATGCACAATACTTCTTCCATGAATTTTCCTATGACCACATATGAGTTGATGACATCCTGCATAGAATTTTCAGTTGAATTTTAATAACATGTGATGTTGAACAAAATAATGAGGGAAATCAAAAGGAAATTACTGACCTGTAGTGTCCCATGAGCTAAATAATTACAGACGAGTATGCTACAGTCAGAATAGAGGTGAATTCTACGAGCAGAACCATAGCTTGACCTCTGAAATATTAAGATGTCAGAGAACTCAGAATAAGTAGATGTTCAAAGAAAAAGCAGGTTGATGGTATAATCGATATTGACATACTTCTCTGCCAGAGATGCGCTGATCAAGTTGACGATACATGTAAAACTCCCAAGGGAAAGCTGGTTTTTGTATCTGCCATTTCAAAATGCAATTTGATGAGACAATATGTTATATTTCTATGTATAGGGGGAAAATGACTTGTAAAACCGTCATCACCTTTAGTGCCACAACATCATCAGGATCACTGTTGACATTTGCCTTGTATACTTGAGCAAAACCCCCCTGTCCAGCACAGCCCTTGATATGGTACTTGATTCCACCTTTGGATGCCATGACAAGGACAAACATGAGCAATTGTTTAACTGGAACTTTCGTCCAAGGAAGCAGCTTATGGAAATAAATAATAAACCTAACTCTTCTAGAAACTGTTCTGAAACATGATTAACTTTAGAAGATGAACTGAAAACACAAGGGATATGTATGTAATAAATTCAAATTAAACAAAGATTGCCCATTTCATAGTAGGTTCTATTTTTTAGCATTTCATACTCAAGACAACAAGATCCTACAGTTACATGGACCGATAAGATAACTACAGAATTGAAAGATTACGAGACACTAAGGTAATGAATTAAAAACATGTTATTCTTCTGCCCATAAACTCAATTAAATACGCTCTTAGTGTTGTCAAATATTGGCCATGGCAGATTTTTTGCCCTCTGATATCTGCAATCAATAACACTGCATACTCTTGATGTAATGCGCAAAATTTATGATCTAAATTTACTGTTTCAAGCTAAAGTTTTAGTGCCATGAGAAGAGTTAATACATACTTTTTTGCATCCAGATATGAATTAGACATGCAAAAAACAAATGACTATGGACAAACTGTTCCTCTTCATAACATTTCTTTTCTTTGTTAGGAAGAAGCACCAGATCTCATAACAAAATGGTATAACGCAGAAAATATAAACAAGCAAATTCATATAAAACTCACTCTTGGAGAGTTGATCATACATATACAGAAAACGGAAAAGCAGTCAGACAACTACAAATAGAAGATAAATATGATCGATACTTGAGATCATGTTCAGACATCTACCTATCTCTATAACTTTATTCCTTGATGCATTCTTCAAAGTGGATAAGGCAATTTTTCCTGTATAAGATTTAGTGCTCGAACGATACCCCTGAAATGTATTTAAAGACATGTAAGGGAACAAAATCTTTGTCGAATGTATTAAGTTTAAGCATGTAGATAACAAAGGATCAAAATGTCTCACGTCAAATTTCGTAATTAAAGGATCTATCTTCTTCAAAAGACCATTCACAGTAGAGGCATCCCATGGATTAATGTCATTATTTTCCAACGTAGCAGATTCTTTATAATCAACCTGAAATTATAAGTTACATAAGAATTCTTAAATTGATATTTAGAAATCTCAATATTGAACTGAAACAAGGTTGAGGAAACAAGTGGCAGAGACCATAAAGAATAGTGATATATAAAGGTTGGCTCAATTTTTAACTATGGGATTGTTCACTTTTTCAGTATGATTTCATACCTTCTGGCTTGAAGCAACCTTACATATTTCAGAAACTCTACTGAGAAATAAGGTATGTGCCTCCTCCAACCATTTAATTGGCTCTGCATTTCTGTCAAACATGGACCAAACATAAAATTAGAATTACAATCCTATTGCAAAAAATCTCACACCAACAAATCAGAATAAAACAGATATAAAACACACCACGAAAAAATGGAGCCTTTGTCACCTTCAGGCCACGTCTACGTAAACCGTCTAACAAATATCTTTACCATCAAAATAATTGTATTTATAATTCGAATTTGTAAATCGGTGCCTAAATGAAGTATTATTTTATTCACAGCTGAAGGATGCAAGTTTGTTACTCTTCAATCCTTTAATTTATTTATCAACATTATAATTTGCAGGATCAAGTTCACTCTTTCTTGACATAAAGCTTTGGTTAATTCTGAAAGTGTGGGAATGTTTTTATTTTCAAAGAATTGCTAATGTTGGATGATCAGTTCAACTGGCTTCGTTAATTCCTAAAGATTGCTGGCTCATTTTGCATCATAAAGGTAGTAATTATGTAGATGTATCTGGGAAACTAATAAATTTGACTTATTACATTTGATTAAAAGACTATACTGATTCAATTGATTGGCAAGGATCTTGTTGATGGGATAGGTGTTTAAGTTGCAGATATTGTACCAAACCTTCAATCATATGTACCACAAAATTATTATTTAAATTCTATTTTTACTATCCTTTCAGTGTTTATGAGTTGCTGATATTGCAAACAACGGTTTTCTCATTGTGCAACTTCTCCCCGTGAGTTGCACAGGTGCGAAATCCTAATAAGTATACAAGTTTATAAAATTTGAATAAACTCATCCAAGATGTGTATCACCCAAATACCCCACTCAAGATCTACTAGAAATAGTAAATACTCACCAACAAGAAACACTCGCTATTCAAGCAACCACTCTGTTTAAAGATTCACTACTCACTTCTCATGGATTTGGAATGCCTCGGTGTTTCATGAAACCAGTTTACATTGTGTTGAAGCATGAGTTATTATTCCACAAACTGATAGATGCTAATTAATTGTTTTCCCATTTCAAATAACTTTGAAAATTGAAACTCATTAACTCCTTTTTTCAAAAAATGAATTGTGAGATTGTGTGTTTCCCATGAGTCAAGAATGAATTCTAACTAGCAATTATGGGAAACTACATTTGGAGCTTTAGATATTTAAAGTCCTTTTCCCAACAAATCATTATGCTACCATTTGCAATATCAAAAGCAGGTTACAAAATGTTATCCAAAACACTAACTTGGAAATGCCGAGCTTATAGATGGTGTCGGCATCGCACAATCTACCCTTTGCTTCAAAAAAACATGCAGAATACACATAAAGTGAAGCATCGTTGGCACATATATTACTATCCAGCATTCCTTTGAAAACACTGTCAAAATCAGCACTAACATCCATCTGCATAAAGAAACCAACAAAACCAAATTGAGAGCCTTTCAATTTCAAGGTTCCTCAAAGCAACATGTGCTCATCACGTCCAAGCTGGCAAACCGTTCAAACAATATAGCAATTTGTTGTTTGTATACAATAGCTAGTTGTTACTCTTCCATTTTTATGGGCCAATTATACACAAATTAAGAAACAATATTCTTATATTAAGATCTCAATTTATTTTCCTTCTAAATATTTTCTCTTTAATATACTACTCCCTATATGTCTCTCTTATTATTAAATTAGATAAAGTAAGAGATTAATTTCTATGCACTGACAGTGTAAATTATTTTTACACATGCATAAAATCAAAACACGCCAAATAGAAATAGTTATTCTTAGATACATTTTAGGCACTAACCTAATAAAAATAGCATCATAAAGTGATTTGATTGGATGAATGTGTGAAAAAGTTTTACACTGTCAGTGTATACAAACTGAATCTTAAAAATGATAGTTTAATTGACAAAATAACAGTAATTACCATGAGTTTAGTTTAGTGAACATATAATGTTAGTGTAAAACATTTTTACACTGACATTCAATGAGAAACCACAATGTTTTCATGTCACTCACACTACCCTAAAAAAAATGGAGTGATGTGGTAAAAACTAAAATGCTACTACTATAAAGAAAGCATGTTAATTGCAATATAATAAGGTTTAGTAAGAGTAGAAATATTACATATAGGAACCAGATCTTGAGAAATCTGGGATCATTTCGGTAGCGGAGATTGTTCTTGAATTTATTGATGCAATCTCTGAGTAACTTACTGAGATTTTGACTGGAGGAATCTTCTAGAGCTTTTTTGATTGACCTGAATACGCAAAATGCAGAAAATTGGTGAGAGTGTGAAAATTTGTGCGAGTGTGTGAGGGAAATAGAGATAGAGTTGAACCGGAGAAAGGGTAAGAGAGGATCGTCAACGGCGGTTGTGAAAGTGAGGGAGTTGCGGAGGAGCGTGGTGGCCATTGAGTTTGTTGAGTTTGAATAATCAACCAAGCGCGGTAGTTCCATTCCACCAATTTGAATCTTATCCTTCTTCTTTTTTTTCCAATTATTCAAATAATTGTTAATCAATTACATTTTAATTAGTTGATTTTTTATATTTTATTTTGACTGAATTTGGAATTTTTTTCAATATTTTTTACGTGGAGATTTAGTTTGTTCCTTCACAATTTTCTTGTATTCCAATTTAGTTATTGATATTTTCATAAAAATCTAATTCTCATCGTAACATATAAGTAATTTGTCACATGTATGAAAATGTCAATGACTAGTTATGTATTATTTTTTGTCGGAGATTAAATTGAGGTGCAAGAAAATTGTGAGGGATCAAAATGGATTTAACAATATCTTACGAATCAATTTAATTTGCATATACATTTTGTGATGGGAATTTTTGAAAAAATTAGGACTATGTAGTGATAAATAATTAAGTGTTTGTTTGGTTTCATTTTTAGAGGTGTATAATTGATTCAGACGTATTTGGTTGCTTACGAGTATAATTGATTTTGCATTTAGAATTGATTCTACTTGAAACTATGATTTGCAGCTTTTGATTATAAAATTTATTTTTATACACAAATTTATAGTTAAACTCACTTTTACATGAATGTATCAAACCGCAAATCATTTTACATTCAACTTACTTTTAGTCATACTCAATTTTACATAATCAATTCATTCAAAATCAATTTTTTTCCTTTTATTTCTTTCAAATATTTTATGCTTTTTATTAGTTAATAGTGTCCGACGTGTTTGTCTATTCTTTTTTTGTTACCATTATATTAGTACGAAGTTTTCACAGCCGCTTAGCAGTGACTAGTCAGGGAACCTGCGGAACATACAAGATGAGTTGCCTTTCCATCAATTTTTTTTATACGCATAAGTCAGAAATTGAACCCCTGATTACATGCTTAAGGAGCCCAAGTCTCTTGTCACTTGAATCAATCTTTTGTTGGTTTGTTTGTCTATTTTCTATTGTAGTTATTTGTATTAATTTAACGTATTTTATTGTACTCTTGATTAATTATTTTGGGACACAATAAAAAGTAAAATAGTACAATTATTTGTAGTAAGGCCAAATTTGAAGAACAAAATGTTATAGCAAATTCTGATATCCTTTTTAGTTTGATAAATGTTACTCACACAAATCTTTTTCACATAAATATATGTATGATTAATTACACACAGTTTTTTTTTTGTAAAGAGATTAATTACATATACTTGGTGGTTAATGTATCATGTATTTTTGTGTATTGATTTTTTGACACACAGCACTATTTATTTTATTTTTAATGCAGTTTTGATATGGGTTAATGACGTGCAAATGCTTAGTAAATTTAGTTCATTACATAGTAGATAAGTTACAACATCTTGTTATACTTTATGATATGGGTTAAAGGATGCTACAATGACAAGTACAGCAAGGGCGTGAATCTTTGGCAGGGCTGGAATCCAAATACACATCTAAAAAGGAGCTTATATATTGATATTTCATGTAATGATTAATTTTTATCCTTTTTATGTAGCTGCAGATTCTGGCTTAGAGGGTGAAGGAGAGAGCATTGTAGATAGTTTTCTGTATGTAAATAGGAAAAAAAAAAAAAACTTTGCTGAAAAACTATAGTGAAAGAAAATAGTATGAACTACATAAATTTGGTTTCAGTTATGTACATATGGAATTTAACAAACTGTAGTTAAATAATACTGGAAAGTTTACTGTGTATCTTAAAAGTTTGTTACAATTTCGATTTAATTTTCGGCTATTCTTCACTCACTAAAAAAGTCCTAAAGCTTTTCAAATACTTATCCTTGGTCACGAATAATTTTTTTAAAGGTTAGAGTATCAGCTTAGTTTTATTGAAGATGAAGTAAGTAGCAGTAGTGGCTTGGTTGGAGCATTTTCTTGAGCATCATCAACTTCATTTCTTTTGGCATGAATTTCATTTTCTTGGGATTTTTTGACCAAAAGAATTCATAATTTTGAAGTATCATAAAACTTATATGGACTAACTCAGAGTGAAATGAGTTATTCCTCAAACAGTTCATAATCTTAATTTACCAATATTAATGTTGAATTGGTATCACAAATAGTTTATACAGATGCATTAGCTGCAATTTTGAAAAATTTACATCAAAGAATACAGATTTAACTATTACACTATTACAGAGACACCTAGGGAGGTGTCAAGGATTCAAGAGTTCTTGAACACCAAACTTTGATCAGATCTGATACTCCAGTCATCTCATGTTAGTAGCAGGACTCGAAGTTGTGGAACCATTGAACCGTCTTCTTTGGAGTACACGCAAGTTTGGTGACTTGGGTTTTGTTGTTTTAGAAGTCCTGATGCAACAATAGAGTGCAGCTAGCTTATAAGTATTCAAAAGTTGAAAATGGGGATATAGTTTAGAGGAGTTTCAGATGCATGACTTACTTTTGAGGGCAAAAAGGATTATTAAAATTTGGAACTGGTCTAGCATGAGGGACCATTGTCCTTCTCATCTGTTTCAGTGCCTTCTCTTCCTCTATCTGCAAAGTTCGTTCATGTTTGCAAAATCAGCATCAGTCATTCATGCAACTAAATTCATGCTCTGACAGTAACAATGAATTTATTCATACCATTCTTGCTGCTTCACTTTCCTCTCTGTATCGTTTGTATACCATTTCTTTCTCCTTAATCTGTAAAAATAAAATTAATTGAGAATTGGTCAAACTATAAATAAATACTTTTTTTCCAGCTATCCTAAATCATTTAAAGTTGAAGACAAAAACGGACTGATTTCATTACCTTCTGATCAAATTGTGCTCTATCCACGGCTCGATGATTCAAATGTAAATCAAACTCTTGAACTTGTGTAAGGGGTTTGCGGACCTTCTCTGGAACTGGGATTGGGTCCCTGCAAGGTACATTCATATGAAAAGAAATTTAGGCTCACTGCTTGTATCATCATTGAAAATATGCATGCTTCAGAAAAAAAAAGTCTTGGTTGTTTAAATTTCTTTTGAAGAAAATACGCATGCTTAAAAAAAGTCTTGATTGCTCACTCTTTCAATACTGGTTGTGCCTTAAATTTTCTCATCTGTGCTTCTTCTCTTTCCATTCTAAGTCTTTCTTCTTGTTCCCTTTGCATTTCTTCCTCGTGTCTCACTAGACTCTCCAATTGAAATGGCTCTGGTTTTGTGCATTGTTTGGGTTCTGGCTTTGGTGGGATCTGCAAATTATCAGTATATTTAATAATAATGTTGTAAAAAATTGAAGTAGATTATGAACCACCAACAAAATGAACACTTTTGTACCACGGGATAGTCGGTGGTATAGGGGTATGGGTTAGCCTTTGGAACCCTTGTTGCTTCCTCTTCCAATTCTTTCTGCAAAAGTTCCATGTACAGTTTCTTCTCTTTCTCAGCTCCTCTTTCCTGCCACATGATTAAGAATGTTGGTATTAGAAGAACTGGACCGATCAATGTATTGCATTAACCTGTCAAGTTTCAAACAAATGGAAAAATGAACCTCAGTGTGAAGATGGAATGGATTTGGAGTAGTGGTTCTTGGAATTGTGTTACGTGTAGGTTCAGACTTCAAAGAAAGCTGCAAAATGGAAAGAAAAAAAGAAGTAAATAATTTGAAATAGAGATGTAATCATAGACTACCAGAAACAATATTAAATAATATGCATATTACAGTATGTTATAATCTAAATTTACTCTATACAACCCACCTTGTCAAATAAATCAGCCACGGCGGTAGGAGGAGGAGGAGGAGGGAACCTCTCACTTGTTGCAAAGTGAAATTCTTGAGGTTCAGTAACATGTTTCTTTGTATGGCAAAATATTCCAATATCCCCTTTACTTTCAAAGATCTGTGAGATATACTATAGGGTTAGCAAAATGATAGAATGAAAGTTCTTAATTGGTTAACATCATAGTTAGCTTGGCACTATTACCTTCTTATTTAGAGGTCTTGCCTTGAATTTAGGAATTTTTTCAAGTTCCTCTTGCTCAATTTCTAATGAGCTTTTCACTGTTGGTGGGCGGGCCCTTAGTGATGTTTGGAGTAGCGGAGGTTTTGGTTCAGTGAGATGAGGTTTCGATGAATTTTCCTGTTTCGATAAAAAAATAAGTTACTAATGAATCAAAAATGAATGAAAAAAGCTAATAATCGATTAGATTATCCCGTTGGTAAATAATACCTTATGAGACACCTCTGATGAGGCTTTTGAAGCGGAATCTGTGTTTTGATGAGCCCTAGCTAGCGTTTCTAGATGAAACTCCTGATGAAAATGGAAATGTTAGTTCAACACACTAACATATTTGTTAATAACAACCTTTCTCTATTCTTTGGTATATAGCTTACCTTAAACTCTGGCGGTTGGGGTGTACTTCTTGGCATGGGAGGCAAAGTTGAAGTTTGCAAAATCTATAGTGAAAAAAGAGAAACATAAATTTAAGCACTAAAAAAGAACACCAATCAGACTAGTAAATAATAATTTAATTAAATCACCAAAAATAAAAATTAAACAGTACCTTCTTATTCAATGTTCGAGCCTTGAATTTTGGCATTTTAGCCATCATTTCTTCCTCAAGCTCAGCAGCACTCTTCGCTCTAGCAGGGCGAACCCGCTGATTTGTCTCAAATTCAGGTGACTTAGGCCTAGTCAATGTGAGTTTTGGTTTTGTCTGTATCAAGGAAGTATCATTAGAAATAATTAGTCAAAAAGCATTCAAAGACCGCAGTCCGCAAGGTGCAACAAAAAGGTAAAACAGTGAATGTGATTGATCATTACATGGGAAAGAGTGTTAGGCAGTGGCAGGTCTCTCGTACTAGACTCGAATTTCTTCATCATTTCTGCCATTGATTTAAATGGTGCTGCTGGTGTTTTTGGTGTGTCACGAACATAAACCTTTACATAAAAAGTTCAATCAATGTTTACAAAAAAGATTGAAACAACGGAAATTGATCGTATATGAAATATTAATTAATTAACGAGACAAAACAAACCTTTCTGTCCTCTTTGTGAGTTTTGCTAGTACTTGAAGAGTAACCCAGTTTTGACTTATCATGAGGCAAAGTTTGAGGTTTGAGATTCAGAATCTGAATAGTTAAAAAAATGTATAAGAATCTATTTTGACCAATACCAGAAAACAAAGAGACCTTTTAACAATTACCTGTCTAGTTTTTCCTCCTTCTAATTTTTGCCTTTTAATAGCTTGATTCTCTTGGGTGAAGTGGGGAGTCCCTGCAGAGCTCTTCGTGGCTGCTGATTGTAACCGAGTTTTGGTATTTGTAGATACCTTCTTAGAGTTCTGTTGCTTCTTAGAATTAGTGGAAGTAGTATTGACATTTTTTCGCAATGCTGGTTTTGGTGTGCAAGCATCTTTTCCTACTTCAACAGATGCTCCTCCTATGGACGTTGCTGTGTTTAAGATCTCCCCTTTATGATTACTCATTTTCTTACCGACAACATCCTGATGGATAGATATTATGAGACCATATTAATAAAAACCAGGAAACAAGTTTGTTATGGGGATGCCAAAAATTACCGCGCTTATTACCTCAAGAGAAGTTGAATTATTTTCTTCGGCCTCGCAGCATGGTGCATCCTCTTTCTCAATGGTAGAATTCTGAAAGATATAGAATAGATGTGTGAACTATGAGCAGATGGTAGTGATAACCAAAAAATGACACCACTAATTACCATGTGAGGAACAATCGTAAGCTTTTCTTCCTTAGCTATTCTATCATCTTCCTTTACTTTGCTAATAATGCTCTGTGGTTGAGTATTTGATTCCAGAACACTATCTTCAACCTTTGGCATATTGTCAGCTTCACTAAAATCACATAAGGTGTCTACAGTAATGGATCTACCAGCCTTGATTTTAGGCATGAATGCTGCAACAGATTGAAAATCCAACCAAATAAACCCCTTGTACATCATAGAAACGTTTAAAACAACGTCTGAAGCTCAAGTATGACATTGATAAACAAAGTTCTCAAGCCAAAACATACAACTTTGAGGATGAAAAGCCTTGGAAAGCAATTCATTTCATCTATGTATTCTAAGTGTTATTGCAACATAATTTGTTAGGATATAGAATAATGGCTAAATAGAGTAGTTAAAGTAGTTAAGATTTGTTAGTAGTTAGTTAGTTGAGGTTGTTACAAGGCTTTGTAAGGTTTAGTGAATTGAGTAGTGACTCTATTATGAAGGGAAACCCTTGAGAAATTATATCCTATTTCTTAATCAAATTGTTATTTCTTCGGAATCCAAATCTTGGGTTCCTAACATAATTGAAACACAATTCCAATAGTATGAATCATAGAATGAAATTATGAATCATAGAATTGAAATCCCAATCACCACCAATCAAAAACGATCACCCACCCTAAGCAACAAGAAATCTGAACAATGAAAACCACAGAATAAACCCAAGTAGCGAATGAAAGAATACAAGAACAAAACCCTAATACACCTTCACTGTCTCTTTCACAATTTCATTCTGACAAGAAAAAAAAATCAACTTTATCGATCCACACACATAAAAATTCCAAATTCCAAATTTCTTCTAGTGATTCAAAGAAGAAAACCTTATCTTGTAATTGAATTTCTGAAAAGAAACCCTAATTACGAAATTAATTTCTCAGGATTAAATTCATAATTGAAAGAAGAGAATGATGCTTACGAGAAGGAGCATAGGATAAAGCGGTGTGAAACCAAAGCTCAGCCCTACGAACATCGTCATCAGATTCCCCTTTCGAGAAATCAAAGAATCGCGGTGCACAGAATTCGTAAATCTCGTCGATGATCGTTGTGCCACCACCGGCAGTTCCCTCCTCCACCGCCATTTTCAATTCCGATTAGGGTAGAGATGAGTAGAGAGCAGAGCGTGTTTGTGTAATTGGAGGGAAGTGTGGTAAGAGAAGAGAATTGAGAAAGATGAAGAGAAAGAAGGAGTGTGTCGCTCTGTAATGTTGTTAAAGTGTAACGGTTAGTTTTCTAACGGTCGAAAATACTTTTTGAACAGTGCAACGAAAATATATCTATGTTTTTCTAACGGCTATTTTTCTCGTCTTAATTACATTATTTTTTTTTATGAATAAATATTTATTTATTTTCTTTTTTAGAATAAAATGTATTTATTTATTTATTTATCTTCATTATTTCATTTCTTAATTCTCACTATTTTTGTTTGTTATAAGTTATTTATAAATTTTGATTGGCAAATGTTGGCATGTTGTTGATGGAAGGGTGAAATTAGCTTAGTCGGGTGAGTTTCTTCAACTGTGATTGACGATAAGGGAGAAACTATGTCCTTCAATTGTGGATTTTCTAACTTCTCCATTAGAGTGGTAGGCAGGAATGTTTTGGGTTTTTGAGCAATACTAAGAAATGTATTAAATAAAGATAAATGCAGAAAGATAAATGGATAAAAATGTAAAAATAGTTGGTTGGTTTGACTGATTGGGTGTGTTTAATTACAATGTATGAACTCGGCATTAATAGCAAAAATTATGCCTATTAGCCACAATATGTGGCCTACATTGATGAACCTTTTCTGAGCTAATTTTGTGGTTTGTCCGGATAACTCCCTTACTCGTGGGATTGTGACATCTCACATTCGGCTTCAATCTTTTCCTTCTCTGTGTCGTATGTTGACAAGATCCTTGGTACACAACTTCATGATCGTGTTTATTCCCTCATTTCTCAAAGTGGCTAGTGGTGCTACAAACACGGAATGTGGGTTTCTTGCATCATGTTTGTACTCATTATATTTTACCTCGGTGCGTCCTAAGGTTTTGACGACCCACGTATTGAGTTAGTGACCTTGAGAAAGAATCAACTCCCTCACTCAGCTTCTTTAGCATCTCCTAACCATCAATCGGTTGGGAGATTTCCTCACCTAACAACCTAATTGATAAGTGCCAGAAAGCAGTTCTCTTTTATTATATTTTTAGGCATTTGTGTTACTTGTTTTGCAAGTTATCATAGGAAAAGCTCAAAATTATTGATCGAATGCCAAAATATTAATCATATGTCTTACCCCATCCATTTGTGCAGGAAATAACAAGCTAGGGCATGAAATTGAGCAAAGAAACATGAAGAATTGTTAAGGTTTCATCGCTACAGCGGAGGATTGGTCGCTATAGCGCGCCTAGGCAGGGAGAAACTAAAGTGCAATCACTACAACGATGAATCTGGTCGCTATAGCGACCAAGGGCGGTTTGAGCCCCGTTTGCTGACGTGGAGCAAACCCAATGGCCAAGAAAGCTTCGATCGCTACAGCGACCAACTTATCGCTGCAGCGAGCCATAAAAAACACCAGATAGTATTTAAGCCTTTTAGCTCATTTTCTAATTATTATGTTGATATATTTTTAGATAGAAAATAGGGATAAACGTGTTGTTCTTCATGGAGCAAGAGAGATTGAGTGTGGATTAACTAAGAATCTTTGGGAAATCAAGACTTAGCTTTGGATCTTCATCTTTCTTTCCACTTTTGTATTGTTGTCATGACAATGATCAACTAACCTTCCTTTGTTGGGATTGGAGGTACTTAATATAGCTTAGATGTAATCTTTTGATCTTTCAAATATATGATTGTAGCACCTTATGTGATATTGAGGTTATTCTTGCTATTCATTCTTATGCTTGATTTAAATGTTATTGAAAAATACTTTTGAATCTAGGTTTAGAATAATCTTCTATCAAAATAAGAAATTCTAGACATGGAATTGTGTTTTGATAATCGTATAAAGTATCGGAACGTAAAGCTTTCGGATCGTTTAATAGATTGAGAAATCGTCGATTAAACGATACGATCGATCTCACAACGTAATTTAGACATGAATGCTATTGTCGAGTGACACGTGATAATTTCGCTAAAAAGCTAGAATCCATATACATGATCATTAGAATATACTCGATGCTCGATTGATGAACTCCGATCTCAACGCTTTTACGCCCTATTACTAGTCGTTTTTATTATCACTTTAAAGTCCAATAGTTTATATGAAACAATTTATGAACCCTAACTTAAAATGATAACAATTGTTGAACGGCTTGCAATATCGCACTAGTCTCTGTGGAAACGATATAAATATACTTGCTTTTGACCAACATCAAAATGGCGCCGTTGCCGGGGACTTTTCAGGAGCATATTGCTTGGCCTGAGGACAGACCTTTTTATTCGGGAGGGGCGAGTGCAGCTGGTGGAGAGAGTGCAGCTGGTGGAGATGATGATGATTCCTCCGAGGATACAAGGACGATTGATCATGAGTTTGCAGATCAGATGGAGTTCGATTGAAAATTTTCTTGGCTAGCTGTTTTTTATTATCTTTTTCCTTCATATTATCTTTTTGGCTTAATCGTTTTAATTTAATCTGAACAATTTGCTTCTAAAGTTTTAATTTCGCACTTGTGAACCTAAATGTTTTATGTCTTATGTTTGTATGTTTCCGTATTTTGGAATTGTTGTATTATGTTTATTTCAAACAATGTTTAGTATTTTATTTTATCTAACAATTGAAAGAAATTTGCTCAAAAATTCAAAAGTAAAGTGCTTGAATGAAAGCCAAAGATTGAGCAAAGTATCAGGTGAGTGATTATGATATAAAGTTTGTGACAAAGCGCAAAGCTAAGGTACTTGTTTCTTGTTTTTCTAGGTGTGTATTTGAATTTGAAATGAGTACTTTGCACAAAATTTATCTCATTCAGTTTGACGCGATAGCATGCTTATGTATGAACCACTTAGAACTAACCTAAATGTGAGGAATCCTCAAGTTCTATACATATATGCAGGAGACCGGTATTTATTGTTTAACTCGGTTGTTTTATGTTAAATCTGAAAATTGTTTTGAACTGTATGAAAGCACAGAAATGATCAAGACATTCTTTTTGAAATTGAGAAGAAACACTTGACCACAAAAAGCCTACCCAGTAAGAAAGTGAGTATTTGATAACCCCATTTGAGCCTAATGAATTAGAATCCTTAACTATGAACTGTCAATATTCATAAGCACAATGCTTAATGAATTTGCCCAAGTTTTTCAAAATCCAGTTCATAGTTAAATCACTATTGGATTCTGATATTTTCACCTTCATTTTGAACCCTAAACCATCATGTATAGAAGTCCCTTGCCTGATGATAGGGGAACATTCAATTAGGGAATTATTTGGTATAAGTTGGGGAGAAAAGGGAGGTATTACATTTATGTCAAGTAATGGTGAAATTTGAATATTGATCTTGACAACAAGTTGTACAAAAGAAAAAAAAAAGAGAAAAATATAATAAATAGAAAAAGTTGTCAAGATCAAAGTACTACTTGTATATAACCAAGGGTTGATAAAGAGAATTTGGAGGAAGGGAGTTCGCTATTTGTTTTGTGTAAATAGAAAGAATGTTCCTCTATGCTTGGCCAATTGAATTTAATTTTCCCACATATGACATTTCTTTTGAAACCAAGACAAGTTACAACCCTCAAAGACCTTTTGATCTATGCTTTTGTGCTTTTTGAAATGATATTTAGATGAACGCATAACTTAATCAGGATGTTAGCAGATTTTCCGTATGTGTGTTCAAAACCCTCACAACTTGAGTTCAATTTGTTTTATTTACTTTCTAAGAAGTGTGTTAGGTGTGGTTCATTGATAAATATGTTATTGATTTGAATTGTGTGATATGAATTTTGTGTTTATGACTTATGTCACATTCACAGTATCTATCTGGATTAATGAGAAACTTCACATCTGCCTACACAGTCACAGTTGAATCATGCATCTGAGAAACTTTTCTTCAAACTTTAGATTTTTATTGCATTATGCTCTGTTGGATATTTGGTTGTTGGCTTCATGTTTGCTAAAATCAAATAGACAAGCAATTTGTGCTTCAAAAGCTGAAATCTCAAGGAGTATGTCTTCAGAAGCTGAAATGTGCCTTCAGAAGCTAAAAACAGAATTTCAGAAGCTGGAAATGTTCATCAGAAGCTGAACTGGTTCTTCAGAAGCTGACCGTACACTTCAGAAGCTGGAACAGTACTTCAGACGCACTGTTCAGACGCTGACTTTCGTTGACCTTCAGACGCACTGTTCAGACGCTGACTTTCGTTGACCTTCATACGCACTGTTCAGACGCTGACTTTCGTTGACCTTCAGAAGCTGCATTTCAGAAGCACGTTTTCTGCGTTCAGAAGCTGCGTTCTTTCTTGTGTTTTGGAGTTGTTTTATTTTCTCACATTATCTTTTGAAGATTTAATTGAGGAATTCTTCAAGCTGTTGTTTCTAGAAGAAAGATTAATTTTGCAAGATATAATCTGAAGATTGGATTCAATTATTTGTGAATATATTTTCAAAGAAATCTTTGGAAAATATATTGCTGGAAAATATATTGCTTCCATTTGCTTCTAAAGAATTCTGGGAATATATCTTTGAAGAAGATTTGGTTCAAGAATTATGTTGCAGCTGATTGCTATTGTTGGGTTTTTGTAGATTGGCTACATTTTGCAAAAACATCTACTAGCCAGACGCTGGGACAGATGCGGTAGCATATGGAACAGCTTTACGTATCTTGTGTTTTCGCGCAAGCTAGCGCTTTATATTTATGTACGCAATCTTCCAAAAGATTTGTCTGAAGTTTATTTTCCTCTAGCTTGCTGATCAAGGCGCGTGTATCTGACTGAAGATTTGGTTGAAGTTTTATTTGCCTTGCTATTGGTTCCACAAGATATCATTCTATATTTGGAAGCTTTTTATTATTTCTAGAAGATTGTTTCAGCTGGACCGGTCAATGTCCATGCTCTATTTTGAAGCCCAGACCCGTGGTATCTCAGTGCTATATATTTGTGAAGACAAACCCTAGTTGTGTAACTAAAAACCGTGTGTGTTAGCAAAGCGTGTGTTTTAAGGTTTTTAGGGTTTTGTTTGTTAATTGTGAGCCTTGCTTGTATCCTCCTGATTCAAGCTAAGGACTGAGTTTGTTTTGAGTTGTAATTTGTAAGCTGCTCCTAAGCTTTTAAGTACGGAGTGAGTATGTGTTATTAGCGTGTGTTTCTATTGGTTGTGTTTTATGTTTTGTGTGTTTGATAACAATACTGTGTGTGTTGTTCGTAGGAATTGAGACGGGGTCTCATATCTAGGAGTTCCTAGATAGAGTTGCCACTGGTAGGGTCTAGGTGCAAAGTCAAGTAGTGTGTCTGCGTTGGTCTTTTCACTAGAACTATAATAGTGGAATCATTCCTGGATTGGTATCCCCCAGAGTAGGAGAGTTGCTCCGAACTGGGTTAACAAACTCTCTGTGTACTTTTTATTTCCGCTGTGTTCCTTTTAATTTGTGCTTTGTTACGTTGTGCTATTTTAATTGTAGTTCTGAGTTGACACGCGCTCGGACAGTTGTGCCAACATTGTGCACAGCATATTTCAGTCAGGTTGCCAGGAATTTCAATTGGCATCAGAGCAGGCACCCTGTTCTGTGTGGGTGAGCTCCAGGGAAAGAAGTTTCTGGCTCAATGGATAAAGAAGGAGGACTGGTGAACAGACCACCCTTGTTGGATGGGTCAAACTATGACATTTGGAAATCACGCATGACAGCCTTCTTGAAATCTCTAGACAGCAGAGCTTGGAAGGCTGTGATCAAGGCATGGGTCCCTCCTAAAATAAAAGATGCGAATAATGTTGATACTGATGAGTTGAAACCAGAAGAGGAGTGGTCTACAGAAGAAGACACTGCAGCTATTGGAAACTCTAAAGCCCTGAATGCTTTGTTAAATGGTGTTGACAAGAACATGTTCAGGTTGATTAAACAATGTACTATTGCCAAGGAAGCTTGGGATATCCTAAGAACAGCTCATGAAGGTACTCAAAAGGTCAAGAAGTCAAGGTTACAACTGCTAACAACACAGTTTGAGAATTTGAGAATGAAAGAAGGAGAGAGTGTTCATGACTTTCACATGAATGTGCTAGAATATGCTAACACTTTTGAATCCTTGGGGGAAAAGATATCCGATGAAAAACTGGTAAGCAAAATTCTCAGGTCCCTGCCTAAGAAATTTGATATGAAAGTATGTGCTATCGAGGAGGCCCAAGATATTGGAGATATGAAAGTTGATGAGTTGATTGGATCTCTCCAAACTTTTGAATTAAAGGTTAATGAAAGATCTGAAAAGAAAGACAAGAACATTGCTTTCATCTCCAACACTGATGAAGATGATATGGAGAGTAATTTAGATACTGATGAGAGCATCTCTGAAGATATTGTGTTGTTGGGCAAACAATTTAATAAAGTTGTGAAGAGGATGGACAGACGCCCTAGGACAAATGCTCCGGACAACAGTCGCAGCATCTATAAAAATGTCAACAATCAGAGGAAACCTAGAACTGATGACAAAATCAATCAAAGCAAAGGGGTGCAATGCCATGAATGCGAAGGTTTTGGTCACATCAGAACTGAGTGTGCAACGTATCTGAAGAAACAAAAGAAGGTGATGACTGTGTCTTGGACTGATGAGGATGAATCAGAAGAAGAACCTGAAACTGCAAAACATGTGAATGCCTTGACTGGAGTGTGCACATCTGACAATGAATCTAGTGATGAAGAGCTAACATATGATGAACTGGCTGATTCTTACAAGGAGCTATATCTCAAAAGTGAGGAAGTTTGTAAAACTTTAGAAAAACAAAAAGGGACCATCGCTCTCCTGCAAGCTGAGAAAGACAAACTTCTGAAAATAAACTCAGACCTCAATGATGAGGTTATCTTACTTACTTCCAAGATTGGCAATATGAACAAGCAACTGCGGATGATGAACAAAGGTACTGATGCTTTAGACGAAATTCTGGAAATAGGACAGAAACCTGGAGATTCTAAAGGTATTGGGTTTGACTACAGTTCTATGCCTCAGCAGAAACTATTACCAGTGAGACAGTTTGTGGCACCTGTTAGTACTCATGATCGTACTATGTCAAGACAGATGCCCCAGCATCAGGTGATACAACAGGCATCAGGATATAGGACCAGATCAAAAGGGTGTAGGAAATCTTGTGGAAGAGGGTCTACCCAAACTTGATAAGGTGCTTCTTGTGAAAGGATTAACTGCCAACTTAATTAGTATTAGTCAACTGTGCGATCAAGGGATGAAGGTCAACTTTACCAAGAGTGAATGCTTAGTTGCTAACAGTGAAGGGGACATCCTGATGAGAGGTATTAGATCAAAGGACAATTGCTACTTGTGGGTCTCTCAAGAAAAACCAAAGTTATCTACTTGTCTAATAACCAAAGAAGATGAAGTTAAGCTATGGCACCAAAAGCTTGGACATCTGAATCTCAGAAGCATGAAGAAAGCTATTGCTGAAGGAGCCATCAGAGGTTTACCAAAACTCCAAATTCAGGAAGGAAGTATATGTGGAGAATGCCAGATAGGAAAACAGACCAAGATGCCTCACCAGAAGCTGCAACATCTGTCCACATCCAGAGTTCTTGAGCTATTGCACATGGACTTAATGGGACCCATGCAAGTCGAAAGCTTAGGTGGTAAGAAGTATGCTTTTGTTGTTGTTGATGATTTTTCTAGATATACTTGGATAAATTTCATTAAGGAGAAATCAGACACGTTTGAAAAATTCAAGGATCTTTGCTTACAACTTCAGAGAGAAAAGGATTGTGGAATTGTTAGAATCAGAAGTGACCATGGGAAGGAGTTTGAGAATGGTAAGTTCTCTGATTTCTGTATTTCTGAAGGAATATTTCATGAGTTCTCCGCACCCATTACTCCTCAACAAAATGGGATAGTTGAAAGAAAGAACAGGACTTTGCAAGAATCTGCTAGGGTTATGCTACATGCAAAGAAGCTGCCATTTTTCTTTTGGGCTGAAGCCATGAACACAGCCTGCTATATTCATAATAGAGTGACTTTGAGAAAAGGTACATCTACAACTTTGTACGAGCTATGGAAGGACAGGAAGCCAACAGTGAAGCATTTTCATGTGTTTGGTAGTAAGTGTTATATTCTAGCTGACAGGGAACCAAGAAGAAAGATGGATGCTAAAAGTGAAGAGGGAATCTTTCTAGGCTATTCTACAAACAGCAGAGCCTATAGAGTATACAACTCCAGAACCAAGACAGTGATGGAATCCATAAATGTTGTTGTATATGATGAAGGAAATAATGCGCTGCCAGATGATGCTACATTTGACGCAGCATCTGACCTACAGGAAGCGAAGAAAGTAGATGAAGCAAGTGATAAGCAAGATTCTGAAGTAACTGGCCCAGAGAAGACTGCTCCCAACAAAGGACCATCTATCAGAGTTCAGAAAAATCATCCCATAGATCAAATCATTGGCGATCCTAACCAAGGGATCACAACTAGAAGGAACCATGATGAGGTATCAAATTCTTGCTTTATATCTAAACTTGAACCAAAGAATGTTAAGGAAGCTCTAACTGATGAGTTCTGGATAAATGCTATGTGTCATACCCCATTTTTGACCCGCTTTCTTTTCTTTTCTCTCGTCTTTTAGGCCGGAAATTTTCGTCGTTTCAGACGAAATTTCGACAGGGAGGTATTTTAAAATACCTCATTTTTGTTCCGGAGGCGACCGTTTTTATTTTATTTATTATTATTTTTATCATTTATTATTTTTCTTTTTATTTTTAGTTTATTCTTTTTTTTTTCTTTTTATTTTAGTGTTTTCTTTTTTACTTTCTTTATTTTCGTTTTTTATTATTCATAATATTTTAATTTTACTGTCAGTTTTTATCTTAGTCTTTTTAGTCCTTTTTTCAGTCCAGGGCCCAGAGGGGCATTTCAGTCATTTTCGTTTACCCATTCTTTTTTTACTATAAAAGGCATGCACAGTACCCCAAGTACAACAGGACCCAGTCAGCCAGTACACCAATCAACAGTACCAATCAGAGCCACCACTCCCTCAACCACAGAACCACCCACAACCACCAACAAAAATCCATTTTCCGGCCAAGAAGAAAAAAAACGAAAAAGCTTTTCTCATCTCATTTCTTTTGAGAATCCGAACTGAAACTGTTCCAAAACCCAGAATCAGTCCGTTCAAAACCAAATCCGGCCAGGCTTTACCACTAATCCGAACCCAAAATCACGAATCCAACCAACAAACCCTCAAGGCCGAGCCAAAGCTCAACCTAAAACCCAAACCAACATCCAAACCGTAAACACAATCACAAAACCACAATCACATCCAAACCGTAAACACAATCACAAAACCACAATCACATCCAAACCGTAAACACAATCACAAAGCCACAACCATAATCAACACAGTAAACACGACGCCAAACCAACAAAAGATAACAACAACAGCGCAAATCCAAACCCCAAAGGTAGTTTGCTTTTGAGTTTTTAATTTTAGATCTAGGACTTTAAAAAGAATTTCTGAAAAAAACAACTTAGATCTCGAAGAGGGATTGGGAAAGGATGCTTAAGGATGTAAACAGATTTTAGGAAAGGGAGTGTTCACTGGCCGTAGAGATTTTCAGGAAAAAGAAGAAAGAGAAGAGAGAATGAGTAGAAGAGAGAGAGAAAGAAGAAATGAAATGAAAGAAAAACCGGTTATGGACTTAAGTAGAAAGCTGGACCGGTCTGGTTCTTTCGGACCGAACCAGACCGGTTCTCCCCTGACTCAGCCCATTGGGCTTCTTCTGCGGCCCACTCTCTTCTTCTTCTCCTTCTTTTCTGTTTTCTTCTTCTTTCCCCCTCTATTCTTCCTACACCCCTCTTCTTTCTATCCTATTCTTTTTTATTTTTCTTTTTAGTCATTTTATTTTATTTTTGTTATTTTGTTTATTTAATTTCTTTATTTCTTCATGCATTTTATTACTGCATTTAATTTTCAGTTTATCATGCATTTTTATTTTATTTTTTTTATTTTTATGCCTTATATTTATATTTATGTCTTGCATTTTTAATTTTGCACCATATTTAATTTTATGTCTTGCATTTTTATTTTCCCTTTTTTAATTTCCAGCACCATATTTACTTTATGTCTTGCATTTTATTTTTTATTTTAGCATCATATTTATTTTATCGTCTTGCATTTTTATTTTTCTTTTGCATCATATTTACTTTATGTCTTGCATTTTTATTTCTTTTTTTACGCATCATATTTATTTTATTGTCTCGCATTTTTATTTTTAGCATCATGTTTATTTTATGCCTTGCATTTTTATTTTCTTTTTATTTTATTATTAGCATCATATTTATTTTATGTCTTGCATTTTTATTTTTCTTTATTTATTTTATGCACCATATTTACTTATTGTTTTGCATTTCATGCATTATTTTATTTCCTTTCTAGTATATTTACTTTGATGCAATTTTATTATTATTATTTTGTCATTTATTTTATTGGTATTAGAATGTATCTAGGTCCAATGTAATAAAAATATAAATGAGAATATGCACCGACACCACATTTATTTTCTTATGTTTTATGTCGAGGACGATATCGTAATTTTGGACCGTATCCGAGGAAAAGGACCCTCACTTGATCCAACGTCATTTCGAGGGATCCGATGCGTTTAGATATCTCAGCATAACTTAGTCTCAGGACCCTAGGGCCTTAATCAAAATTTTCATAAAAAGTCAAAAAAGTCAAAATCCAAAAAACATTTTATAATCAAATTTTCAGAAAAATTAGTCTTTTATCTTTTCTTTCTTAATCAAACGTTAATCAACTTTTAATCAATCAAACCTTTTTCAATTTAAAATCAATCAAACTCACTTTCTTTTATCCTTCTATGCCTTTACGGCCTCTCATCTTTCTTAAAACCTTTTTCAAACTTTAAAATCAACCAAAACCAATCACTCAGCTTTTTACCCGAACTACGAGATTTTGATCCCGCTCGGGTACGTAGGCAAAAGACTTTGTCTTTCCAAATCAATAAAAATAACAAAAACCTTTTCCTTCTTTTAACTTTCATCACTTTAATCTTTGTCACACTTAGGCATTTATTTTACAAACAAATAATATTTTAGCATAAAGATAAAAATAAGCAAGAGGTTCCTATAGAGTACTATAGACGTTTAGGGTGCTAATACCTTCCCTTTGCGTAACCAACCCCCGGACCTTTGATCTCTAATAAATAGGGTTTTCGAACTTTTTCCCTTTTCCTCGGAAAAATAAAAGATCGGTGGTGAGCTTAAAATTGCGAGTCAATGCTAATCAATAGCTTGATATCCAAAAATCACCGCGACAGAAAATGGCGATTTCACTGGGGAACAAAATCCTAAGTGGGTTAAACCTATCTTGCTTTTCTTTATCTTTATGCTTTGTTATTATTTGTAATTGTGAATATGTGCTTAAGTGTTTATCTTTTTACGTGTGTGGTGAGATAAGTCCTACACCCGGACTTGAGGGAAACATGAGATAGGACGGTGGTATAATCATAGTGTCTTTCCGAGGGTAAATTTCGGATGTGGCACATGTGATAACCCCACTCAATAGAGGAATCTTGGAAGTATTACTATGTTGGCATGAGTAAGTCGTGTTCGACATTGGTATTTTCAAGTGACCTATGAAGTTGAGGACCTTTAGTTACCTTTAACCCATCTTGGCCTTTTAGGACGTAGTGCGGTGGCTAACCAAGAGTAATCTTGAATTAGTTGATACGCGATACTACACTCAAACGAGACTTTCTTACAAATATTATCGGATCGGGAGTCAATCTCGTAACCTGACGATATTTGGAAGTGGTTGAGGACTTTGGGAACTTGGTAGAACCCGTGATACAGGTACATGTGAAACCATAGTCCTTACCAAATGGCGTGTTTACCCTTGACTCCAACATTATGGACCTTAACCTCACCATGTTCTCTCCGCTCCTTAGCATAATCATGCATACATGCATCCATGCATAAAACTCTTTTCTTTTCCATCCAAAACATCGAAGGACTTAAGTAAGCTTTTTGTAAACATTGTAGATATGGATATTCCACGGAGAAGTACTAAGAAATATCTTTTCAAGAAACCAGACTTGTCAAAGTTAAGGGAGCTAAGGTCTTTGGTGAGTGATCCAACGAATTTTCAAGCTCATCATGGGAAGTTGCTTAATATTCTGAGAGTAGATGTTGAGGAAGGATGCTTAGAGACCTTGGTTCAGTTCTACGACCCACTCTACCATTGCTTCACCTTTCCTGATTATCAGCTTGTCCCCACACTTGAAGAGTACTCCTACCTAGTTGGATTACCTGTGCCAGACAAGATACCATTCCACGGTCTTGAGCCTACCCCTAAACCCTCCGACATCGCAGCCGCTCTCCATCTTGAAACCTCCATCATCAAAGCAAACCTTACCTCTAAAGGAGGCCTCCAAGGTCTTCCCACCCGCTTCCTATACCAACAAGCCTCCATATTCGCCGAAGCAGCTAGCACTTATGCCTTCCATTCCACCCTAGCCCTCCTCATATATGGCCTTGTACTCTTCCCAAATATTGACAACTTCATCGACATCCATGCCATCAAAATCTTCCTCTCCAAGAACCCTGTACCCACCTTGCTAGCCGATACTTACCACTCCATCCATGACCGTACCTTAGCCGGCCGTGGAACCATCCTTTGCTGTGCACCATTGCTTTACAAATGGTTTATCTCCCACCTACCTCAAACTCATACCTTCAAAGCTAACCTTGAAGATCTTCCTTGGTCCCAAAGAATCATGGCCCTCCATCCCTCAGATATAGTTTGGTATCAGGCAGCCTGTGACACGGGGAAATTCATTGTCAGTTGTGGTGAATACCCCAACGTACCTCTTCTTGGTATGCGTGGCGGGATTAGCTACAACCCTTTTCTAGCCCGTCGACAGTTTGGTTACCCAGTGAGAGAAAAGCCAAACAACCTTGCCTTGACCAGTGAGTTCTATCTCTATCATGAAGACCACACAAACAGGAGAGAGAGATCCGCACGAGCTTGGAATGCCATCCGCAGACTTAACAGGAGCCAGCTGGGGAAGAAGTTTGGTTATGTGCATGAATCCTATACTCAGTGGGTCATTGATAGGACCATGAGCTTTGGCCTACCCTACCATCTACCTAGATACCTATCCTCTACCATCCCACCATCATCCTTGCCTATCCCTTTTGACACCAAGGAGGAGTTTCAGGAGCAGCTAACCAAGGAAAAGCAAGAGAAGGAAACCTGGAAGAGGAGATACCAGGAGCTTGAGCTCGAGCATGAGACCTTGAAGGGGAAGCTAGCCCAGCAGAGTCGCGAGCTTTTCGTCCAGAACCAGAGGATAATCGAGAAGGATGACTTGCTTCGTCGGAAGGATGCTTTGCTCCACCAGGACGCTAGGAGGAAGAAGAGGTTTATGGAGTCGATCTCTAGTGCACATTCAGATTCCGAGGATCCATCTGCTCCGGGAGTTTGAGTTTGAGTTCTTAGGACCTTATGTTTAGATTTTAGCTTCCAAAATCTCTTGACTTGTAAACAAAAAAACTCCTTTGTAATATTTCAAAAAAGCTTAAGTGAAGTATTTCAGTTTATAATGTTTACAATTACAAGTCCTTCGATAATAACTTGTTCATTTTTTTTTCCTTTTTGCATAAGCATAAGCATGCATCATGTTGCATTCACAGTTTCCCAAATTGAGTCTCACACCATGTTCACTATTCCAAAAAAGGTTAATTAGCCGTCGTCCAAGGAAAGTGGCCCGACGAGTTCTCAGAAAACCGAATCGCATTTACAACACCAGAGCCAATCGAAAGAGGATGGATTTGATTGAACAGGAGAATCAGAGTCTCAGGGAAGAGGTTGCTACCTTGCGTGAAGGAATGGATAGGCTGACAGCAATGATGAATGCACTCTTGGCAGCCCAGAACTCTCAAGCTGCCACCGCTGTTGTAGAGCCACCTCCTGTGAGCATGACCCCATCATCTACAGTGACTTCTCCCCCCCTCTTTATGCCTCCAGGTTGTACATGGGGGATGCCGCCTCCAGTCAGCGGAAGCTCCCAGCCTTTTGTATCTGAAGCTCCACTCTTTGTCACCCAGCAGTCAGCGCCGGTTCCACAACCCGGTACATTTTTCCCTCAAGCCGCCGTAACTTACTCATCACCCCTGGTCCATACTGTTCAACAAGAGGGTGAGCCGATTTACCATGCTGAAAGTGTTGCAGCCTTCGACAAGATGGACGAGCTCCAAGAAAGGTTCGATGGTATGCAAAGAGAAGTAGAAGCTCTCCGAGGAAGGGACTTGTTCGGGAAGGATGCCCGTGAACTATGCTTGGTCCCGAATGTTACTATCCCTCATAAGTTCAAGGTGCCAGATTTTGAGAAATATAAAGGGAATTCTTGCCCCCGCAGTCACTTGGTGATGTATGCGAGGAAGATGTCCATGTACACTGACAATCACAAACTGCTTATCCATTTCTTCCAGGACAGCTTGACTGGGGCCGCTTTGAAGTGGTATATGAATTTAGACAGTACAAGCATCCGTACTTTCAATGACCTCGGTGAAGCATTTATCCGCCAGTACAAATACAATCTGGACATGGCCCCAGATCGCGATCAACTCCGGGCAATGACGCAAAAAGAGAAGGAAACGTTTAAGGAGTATGCTCAGCGCTGGAGGGAGGTGGCTGCCCAAATTGTCCCACCATTGGAAGAAAAGGAGATGACAAAGATCTTTTTGAAGACTTTGAGTCAGTTCTATTATGAGAAGATGGTTGCAAGCGCGCCAACGGATTTCACTGAGATGGTTAACATGGGGGTGCGACTAGAAGAAGGTGTCCGAGAAGGACGGTTGACTGTGGAGAGCGCCCCTGCCGCAAACAATGCTAAAAAGTTTGGAGGCCATTTCGCGAAAAAGAAAGATCAGGAAGTGGGAATGGTAGCTCATGGCAATCCTCAACAAAATTTTACCCCATATCGTCAAGTTGCAAATGTTGCATCCCCTACCCCAAACCCAGCCTATCACCAACAGAGACCACAACACCCCTACCAATATCCCCCACAACAATATCCCTCACAACAACACCCTCCACAACCATACCATCAGCCACAATATCCTCAACAACAACAAAATCGCCCTCAAACCCCTCAACAACCGTACCACTCACAAAACCGCCAAAAAACAACTTTTGATCCTATCCCAATGAAATATGCCGACTTGCTTCCCGCCTTGCTAGCAAAGAACCTTGTCCAGGTTAGAGCACCACCCCGTACACCAGATGTCTTACCTGCCTGGTTCCGTCATGATTTAACCTGCGCTTTCCACCAAGGGGCCCCAGGTCATGATGTTGAAAACTGCTATACCCTGAAGAATGAAGTGCAAAGGTTAGTTCGGTCCAACCTATTGTCTTTCAAAGACCAAAATCCCAATGTTCAGGCAAACCCTCTGCCGAACCATGGGTCTACTGTCAACATGATCCAGGAATGTGATGAAGATGGTGTTATCTTGGACGCCCAGCATGTTCGAACCCCTCTAGTACCCATACATATCAAGATGTGTGAAGCAGCTCTGTTTAACCACGATCATACAGCCTGTGAAGTGTGTTCGGTGGATGTGAAAGGGTGTCAAGAAGTACAAAAGGACATACAAGGGCTGATGGACAGCAAGGAATTGATTGTTACGAGGAAAGGTAAGGAAGTATGTGTTATTACCCCTGAGTTTCAGCGTCTGGAAGTAAGTTACAACAGTGGGAATCCAGCTGTTACTCCATTAGTGATCAGCTTGCCAGGGCCTATGCCGTATGCTTCTCTGAAGGCAGTCCCCTACAAATACAGTGCCACAATGTTGGAAGGAGGGCTGGAGGTGCCTTTACCCTCCCTGACTCCTGCAACTTCTGTAGACAACATTGCCGATGACAGCAGGGTCCTGAGAAATGGACGTGTTATCCCTACTTTGTTTGCAAAGAAAGTGAAGGATCCGGTAGTGGAGCAGGCGACAGTGAACGACTCCGGTGCGAAGAAAGAAATAGGCCAGTCCAGTGGGACCAGCAAAGCTTCTGACCATGATGAGATTCTAAAGCTGATTCAGAAGAGTGAATATAAGGTGGTAGATCAGTTGCTGCAAACTCCCTCCAAAATATCCATCTTATCTTTGCTACTAAACTCTGAAGCGCACCGTGAAGCTTTAATGAAGGTGCTTGATCAAGCTTTTGTAGAGAAAGATGTGACGGTTAACCAGTTAGACAGTATAGTAGGGAATATTACTGCCTGCAATAACTTGAGTTTTAGTGATGAAGAGCTTCTTGAGGAGGGGAGAAACCACAACCTGGCATTACATATATCGGTGAACTGCAAGTCAGATGCTCTGTCGAATGTACTTGTGGACACCGGTTCTTCTCTGAATGTGATGGCCAAATCCACATTGGACCAACTCTCCTATCAGGGGCCTCCTATGAGAAGAAGTGGGGTAGTTGTTAAAGCGTTTGATGGATCAAGAAAGTCTGTTATTGGGGAGGTTGATTTGCCTATCACAGTTGGGCCGTCTGTGTTCCAGATTACTTTTCAAGTGATGGATATCCGAGCTGCATATAGTTGTCTCTTGGGTAGGCCATGGATCCATGAGGCAGGGGCCGTGACGTCAACTTTACACCAAAAATTGAAGTTTGTCAGGAATGGGAGATTGGTTACTGTAAGCGGAGAAGAAGCTTTGCTAATTAGTCATTTGTCAGCCTTTTCCTTCATTGGTGCTGATGAAACTGAAGGGACTTCGTTCCAAGGCTTGACTGTGGAAGATAAAGTGCCCGAGAAGAGTGAAGTGTCTTTTGCTACTTGGAAGAGCGCACAGAAAGTTATTCAGGAAGGGACAGGTGAAGGATGGGGAAAAGTGGTACAGTTGCCAGTAAGTAAAAACCGTGAAGGATTGGGGTTTGCTGCAGGATCATCAAAGAATGGTACTGGGTCAAGCTCTGTTGGTGACACCTTTTGTAGAGCCGGGTTCATCAATGACTCGCCAGAGGCCAATGCTATCTCGGAAGATGTTCCCGAAGAAATAGCACCTGCTTTTGTCACACCGGGAAAGCTTGTTCGCAACTGGGACGCGGTTGACATCCCTTCAGTGGTTCACGCGTCAAAGTAATGTGTCTTTGTTTTTTCTGTTTGTTTGTTTTTCAAAAAGATCCTTTCGTCTTGCCCAGGACGAAAGTGCAATCATGTAGGGCTATCTTGTTTTAAGTACTACTTTCATTAATAGAAAATGTGGTTTATTCTGATATTTATATTTATTGCTTTTTTTTCTGGAAAATGGTAACAAAAAAAAAAACCCAAAAAATACTTCATTTTTACTTTTCCAATCAATTAAAAAAAAAGTCTGCATTCTCCACTCATTCTCTAAAATCAATCATAAATCATATGCAGACTAAACATCATTGAGCCCGTTGAACACGGTAACCCTGCACTCTCTCCCAACTTCGAATTCCCTGTCTACGAGGCCGAAGAGGAGGAGGATGAGGAAATTCCAGATGAAATTGCTCGGTTGTTGGAACGTGAGAAGAAAACCATTCAGCCTCACGAAGAGTTAGTGGAGGTGATTAACCTGGGAACCGAGGAAGATAAAAAAGAAGTCAAAATTGGGGCATCGCTTGAAACAACTGTCAAACGAAGGGTGATTGAATTACTCAAGGAATATGCTGATGTGTTCGCATGGTCGTACCAGGATATGCCCGGTTTGGACCCCCGTATTGTGGAGCACCGTTTACCTTTGAAGCCTGAATGCCCACCAGTCAAGCAGAAACTAAGAAGAACTCGCCCTGACATGGCTCTCAAGATCAAAGAGGAAGTACAGAAACAGATTAATGCAGGTTTTCTTGTCACATCAGAGTATCCTCAATGGTTAGCCAACATAGTGCCTGTTCCAAAGAAAGATGGCAAGGTCAGAATGTGTGTTGATTACCGAGATTTGAACAAGGCTAGTCCGAAGGATGATTTCCCTTTGCCTCACATCGACGTATTGGTTGACAGCACCGCTAAATCCAAGGTTTTCTCCTTCATGGATGGTTTCTCTGGATACAATCAGATCAAGATGGCAGTTGAAGACAGAGAAAAGACATCTTTCATCACGCCTTGGGGCACTTTTTGTTACAGGGTGATGCCTTTCGGGTTGATAAATGCAGGTGCCACTTACCAAAGAGGCATGACTACTCTCTTTCATGACATGATGCACAAAGAGATAGAAGTGTACGTGGATGATATGATTGTTAAGTCAGGAACTGAGGAAGAACATGTTGAGTATTTGCTGAAGATGTTTCAACGACTGAGAAAATATCAACTGCGGCTGAATCCCAACAAATGTACTTTTGGTGTTAGATCTGGTAAACTCTTGGGTTTCATTGTTAGTCAGAAGGGTATTGAAGTGGATCCTGACAAGGTCAGAGCTATCAGAGAGATGCCTGTTCCACAAACAGAGAAACAAGTGAGAGGATTTCTTGGACGGTTGAATTACATCTCCCGTTTCATTTCGCATATGACAGCCACATGTGGGCCCATATTCAAACTGCTTCGGAAAGATCAAGGTGTTGTTTGGACTGAAGATTGTCAAAAGGCTTTTGATAGTATCAAGAATTACCTGCTAGAACCTCCAATTCTTATCCCTCCAGTTGAAGGAAGACCTCTGATCATGTACTTGACCGTGTTGGAGGATTCTATGGGTTGTGTGCTTGGACAACAAGATGAGACCGGAAAGAAAGAACATGCCATTTACTACCTGAGCAAGAAGTTTACAGATTGTGAGTCCAGGTACTCCCTGCTTGAGAAAACTTGTTGTGCATTAGCCTGGGCTGCCAAGCGTCTTAGTCACTACATGATTAATCACACAACCTGGTTAATATCCAAGATGGACCCGATCAAGTATATCTTTGAGAAACCCGCTCTGACAGGAAGAATTGCTCGTTGGCAGATGTTGTTGTCCGAGTATGATATCGAGTACCGCACTCAGAAGGCAATCAAAGGTAGTGTTCTTGCTGATCATTTGGCTCACCAGCCGATTGAAGACTATCAACCCATCAAGTTTGACTTTCTGATGAGGAGATTATGTATTTGAAGATGAAGGATTGTGATGAACCATTGCCTGGAGAAGGTCCAGATCCCGAGTCCAGATGGGGCATGATATTTGACGGGGCGGTGAATGTCTTTGGCAACGGAATTGGGGCAGTTATTATCACTCCTGAAGGTAATCATCTTCCTTTTGCTGCAAGGTTACAGTTCGATTGCACCAACAATATGGCAGAATATGAAGCATGTATCCTGGGCATTGAAGAGGCCATTGACTTGAGAATCAAGAACCTTGACATTTACGGGGATTCAGCACTCGTAATCAACCAAATCAAAGGAGAATGGGAAACTCGCCACCCCGGGTTGATTCCATACAAAGATTATGCAAGGCGTTTGTTAACCTTCTTCAACAAAGTGGAGCTTCACCACATCCCTCGTGATGAGAACCAGATGGCGGATGCGTTAGCAACTTTATCCTCCATGTACGAAGTAAGTCACCGGAGAAATTTGCCAACAATCAGAATTCAGCACCTCGAGAGGCCCGCTCATGTGTTTGCAGTCGAAGAAGTTGTGGATGATAAGCCATGGTTTCATGATATCAAGTGTTTCCTCCAGAGTCAAGAGTATCCACCCGGAGCATCCAACAAAGACAAGAGAACTTTGAGATGATTGTCTGGTAATTTCTTCTTGAATGGTGATGTTTTGTACAAAAGAAACTTTGACATGGTACTACTCAGGTGCGTAGACAAGCAAGAAGCAAAACTTTTGATGCATGAGATACATGAAGGCTCCTTTGGAACTCACTCCAATGGACATGCAATGGCTAGGAAGTTGTTGAGAGCAGGCTATTACTGGATGACTATGGAGACAGATTGTTGCAAACATGCCAGGAAGTGCCACAAATGCCAGATTTATGCTGACAGAATTCATGTACCGCCGACTACACTTAATGTTCTTTCTTCTCCATGGCCTTTCTCTATGTGGGGCATTGATATGATTGGTAGAATCGAACCGAAAGCATCAAATGGGCATCGTTTCATTCTAGTGGCTATTGATTACTTCACCAAGTGGGTTGAAGCAGCATCCTATGCAAATGTGACTAAGCAAGTAGTGGTCCGCTTTATCAAGAATCAGATCATCTGCCGTTATGGTGTGCCCAACAGAATCATTACGGATAACGGAACAAATTTGAACAACAAGATGATGAAAGATTTGTGTGAAGAATTCAGGATTGAGCATCACAATTCTTCTCCTTACAGACCTCAGATGAATGGCGCAGTTGAAGCTGCCAACAAAAACATTAAGAAGATAGTGCAGAAGATGGTGGTCACGTACAAGGACTGGCATGAGATGCTACCGTATGCTTTACACGGATATCGCACTTCAGTGCGTACCTCAACAGGGGCAACCCCTTTCTCTTTGGTGTATGGTATGGAAGCAGTACTCCCTGTGGAGGTTGAGATTCCATCAATGAGAGTGCTAATGGAGGCCCAATTGTCAGAGGCTGAATGGTGCCAAAGCAGATATGATCAGTTGAATCTAATTGAAGAGAAACGCATGAATGCCTTGTGCCACGGACAACTTTATCAACAGAGGATGAAGCAAGCTTTTGACAAGAAAGTTCGTCCCCGTGTGTTCCAAGAAGGAGATCTCGTGCTCAAGAAGGTTTTATCTTTCCAACCCGATTCTAGGGGCAAGTGGACGCCTAATTACGAGGGTCCGTATGTCGTCAAGAGAGCTTTCTCCGGTGGTGCTTTGACTCTTACGACTATGGATGGTGATGAGCTCCCTCGTCCTGTGAACGCTGATGCAGTCAAGAAATACTTTGTCTAAAAAATAAAAGAACAGCTCGGTAAGTCGAAAACCCGAAAGGGCGGCTTAGGCAAAAAAGAGCGTCTCGGTGGATCGAAAACCCGAAAGGGCGGTCCAGGCAAAAATTAGAGACATCAAACAGAAAAATAATCATCCTGATAGGTCGAAAACCCGAAAGGGCGATCTATGCAAAAGTTAAGGATCGAAGGACAAAGTAACTGCATTGAGCTGATCTCTACTCACTTGGGGCACAATCAAATGTCAAAGAAGCTCTGAATCTGAAGCATCCAAACAGTGGAATTCAAAGTTGTCAGGGAGGATAGTGGTTATTATGTTCAATGTACCTTCAATTTATATTTACCATTTTCCAAACTTTGTAAGATCTGTGGAGCCATGCCATTGGCGGGTCACCACCCTTTCAAATAAATTTGAGCCTGTTGCCTTTCATTTGAAATTCTCATTTGTTCAGCTTGTAAAACCTTTTCTATTTTTGATAGTAGCATTTGAAACAAGATATTTTTTTTTAAAAAAAAAAAATCATAAAAATCTTTCATGTCTTTTTGAAAAGCACAAACAACAAAACACATTTTCTTTGAACTCGTGGATAAATGAAAGGGGCGTCGACAGCTATCCTGAGAATGGACAAACTTTGCAGGCTGAACATGGTCAATTGCTTAAAAAAAAAATATACAAAAAAAAAGAGAACAAAAAGAAGTATATATATAAAAAAAAAAAGGGAAAAAGAAAAGAAAAGAGCTCGGTAAGTCGAAAACCCGAAAGGGCGGCTTAGGCAAAAATGAGCGTCCCGGTGGATCGAAAACCCGAAAGGGCGGTCCAGGCAAAAATTAGGGGCATACAAAAAGAATATATTCCCGGTGGATCGAAAACCTGAAAAGGCGGTCCAGGCAAAAGTTAGGGACTCAAAAAAAAAGAGAAAAAGAAAAGCAAAAAAAACAAAGTAAGCATGACCACAGAAGCACCAGTTCTTCTATCATGATTTTCGGATTAGCACTCTCCCCAGGAGGTCGGTTACTCCCCATCAGTTGTTGCACATGCCGGGCTTTACTCCGTCTTCGTTTTGATATGTCCCCAGTGGCATCATCCCTATTGAAGATTACCAAGTGTTTGTGATGCGATGTAGGGTCACTTTCCTTTTTACCTGCCCAATCTTGTCTCATCAAGTTTATCTTTTAAACGATCATACAAGTCAATCAGTCACACGGTCATACAAATCGTGTCGTCATTCATTGCACTCATGCATTCATGCATACACACAGTCATGCATATACAATCAAAGCAAACAACATCATGGTTGCATTAGCCACCCTGAGTCTTGCCTCAATTATCTTTTCCATATCAATCAATCACGAAAATTTGTAACCTTCTCTCTCCCCAAGTGTCATCCCCAGTGTGTCTGGTCCCGAGATGTCACTCCTTCTTCGTCAATGGCAGTTCGGCGATAACCCGGACAGTTGGCATTTATCTTGTTTCTTGTCAATGGCAGTTCGGCAATAACCCGGACAGTTGACACTTACCTTTCTTTCTTGTCGTCAATGGCAGTTCGGCAATAACCCGGACAGTTGACATTTACCGTTATTCTTTGTCGTCAATGGCAGTTCGGCAATAACCCGGACAGTTGACACTTACCTTTCTTTCTTGTCGTCAATGGCAGTTCGGCAATAACCCGGACAGTTGACATTTACCGTTATTCTTTGTCGTCAATGGCAGTTCGGCAATAACCCGGACAGTTGACACTTACCTTTCTTTCTTGTCGTCAATGGCAGTTCGGCAATAACCCGGACAGTTGACATTTACCTTTATTCTTTGTCGTCAATGGCAGTTCGGCAATAACCCGGACAGTTGACATTTATCTTATTTCTTGTCGTCAATGGCAGTTCGGCAATAACCCGGACAGTTGGCATTTATCTCACTTCTTGTCGTCAATGGCAGTTCGGCAATAATCCGAACAGTTGGCATCTATCTTTGTTCCTTGGTCGTCAGTGGCAGTTCGTCGTCAACCCGAACAGCTGACATTTATCCCCAGTAAAACCATGTGATCCCCCCAGTGGAGTCGGACCCCGTTTCCTTTAACAGACTCAGGTATCCTTTTGGCTTGTTATCCCCAGTCGGGTCATCTTCGCCGTCGTGCATTCGTACTTGCATAGCGAGCATTCACAACATTACATGCATAGCATCATATGCATAGCATTACGTTCGTAACGTTTTGCATTTTGAAATTGGTCAAAAATGGTGTACTTTGTATTTAAGTCTCTTCGACCCGTCGATTTTAAAATTTCACTTTTAAATCTCCGTAACGAAGAAACTTAAATAGGGGCATCTGTCATACCCCATTTTTGACCCGCTTTCTTTTCTTTTCTCTCGTCTTTTAGGCCGGAAATTTTCGTCGTTTCAGACGAAATTTCGGCAGGGAGGTATTTTAAAATACCTCATTTTTGTTCCGGAGGCGACCGTTTTTATTTTATTTATTATTATTTTTATCATTTATTATTTTTCTTTTTATTTTTAGTTTATTCTTTTTTTTTTCTTTTTATTTTAGTGTTTTCTTTTTTACTTTCTTTATTTTCGTTTTTTATTATTCATAATATTTTAATTTTACTGTCAGTTTTTATCTTAGTCTTTTTAGTCCTTTTTTCAGTCCAGGGCCCAGAGGGGCATTTCAGTCATTTTCGTTTACCCATTCTTTTTTTACTATAAAAGGCATGCACAGTACCCCAAGTACAACAGGACCCAGTCAGCCAGTACACCAATCAACAGTACCAATCAGAGCCACCACTCCCTCAACCACAGAACCACCCACAACCACCAACAAAAATCCATTTTCCGGCCAAGAAGAAAAAAAACGAAAAAGCTTTTCTCATCTCATTTCTTTTGAGAATCCGAACTGAAACTGTTCCAAAACCCAGAATCAGTCCGTTCAAAACCAAATCCGGCCAGGCTTTACCACTAATCCGAACCCAAAATCACGAATCCAACCAACAAACCCTCAAGGCCGAGCCAAAGCTCAACCTAAAACCCAAACCAACATCCAAACCGTAAACACAATCACAAAACCACAATCACATCCAAACCGTAAACACAATCACAAAACCACAATCACATCCAAACCGTAAACACAATCACAAAGCCACAACCATAATCAACACAGTAAACACGACGCCAAACCAACAAAAGATAACAACAACAGCGCAAATCCAAACCCCAAAGGTAGTTTGCTTTTGAGTTTTTAATTTTAGATCTAGGACTTTAAAAAGAATTTCTGAAAAAAACAACTTAGATCTCGAAGAGGGATTGGGAAAGGATGCTTAAGGATGTAAACAGATTTTAGGAAAGGGAGTGTTCACTGGCCGTAGAGATTTTCAGGAAAAAGAAGAAAGAGAAGAGAGAATGAGTAGAAGAGAGAGAGAAAGAAGAAATGAAATGAAAGAAAAACCGGTTATGGACTTAAGTAGAAAGCTGGACCGGTCTGGTTCTTTCGGACCGAACCAGACCGGTTCTCCCCTGACTCAGCCCATTGGGCTTCTTCTGCGGCCCACTCTCTTCTTCTTCTCCTTCTTTTCTGTTTTCTTCTTCTTTCCCCCTCTATTCTTCCTACACCCCTCTTCTTTCTATCCTATTCTTTTTTATTTTTCTTTTTAGTCATTTTATTTTATTTTTGTTATTTTGTTTATTTAATTTCTTTATTTCTTCATGCATTTTATTACTGCATTTAATTTTCAGTTTATCATGCATTTTTATTTTATTTTTTTTATTTTTATGCCTTATATTTATATTTATGTCTTGCATTTTTAATTTTGCACCATATTTAATTTTATGTCTTGCATTTTTATTTTCCCTTTTTTAATTTCCAGCACCATATTTACTTTATGTCTTGCATTTTATTTTTTATTTTAGCATCATATTTATTTTATCGTCTTGCATTTTTATTTTTCTTTTGCATCATATTTACTTTATGTCTTGCATTTTTATTTCTTTTTTTACGCATCATATTTATTTTATTGTCTCGCATTTTTATTTTTAGCATCATGTTTATTTTATGCCTTGCATTTTTATTTTCTTTTTATTTTATTATTAGCATCATATTTATTTTATGTCTTGCATTTTTATTTTTCTTTATTTATTTTATGCACCATATTTACTTATTGTTTTGCATTTCATGCATTATTTTATTTCCTTTCTAGTATATTTACTTTGATGCAATTTTATTATTATTATTTTGTCATTTATTTTATTGGTATTAGAATGTATCTAGGTCCAATGTAATAAAAATATAAATGAGAATATGCACCGACACCACATTTATTTTCTTATGTTTTATGTCGAGGACGATATCGTAATTTTGGACCGTATCCGAGGAAAAGGACCCTCACTTGATCCAACGTCATTTCGAGGGATCCGATGCGTTTAGATATCTCAGCATAACTTAGTCTCAGGACCCTAGGGCCTTAATCAAAATTTTCATAAAAAGTCAAAAAAGTCAAAATCCAAAAAACATTTTATAATCAAATTTTCAGAAAAATTAGTCTTTTATCTTTTCTTTCTTAATCAAACGTTAATCAACTTTTAATCAATCAAACCTTTTTCAATTTAAAATCAATCAAACTCACTTTCTTTTATCCTTCTATGCCTTTACGGCCTCTCATCTTTCTTAAAACCTTTTTCAAACTTTAAAATCAACCAAAACCAATCACTCAGCTTTTTACCCCGAACTACGAGATTTTGATCCCGCTCGGGTACGTAGGCAAAAGACTTTGTCTTTCCAAATCAATAAAAATAACAAAAACCTTTTCCTTCTTTTAACTTTCATCACTTTAATCTTTGTCACACTTAGGCATTTATTTTACAAACAAATAATATTTTAGCATAAAGATAAAAATAAGCAAGAGGTTCCTATAGAGTACTATAGACGTTTAGGGTGCTAATACCTTCCCTTTGCGTAACCAACCCCCGGACCTTTGATCTCTAATAAATAGGGTTTTCGAACTTTTTCCCTTTTCCTCGGAAAAATAAAAGATCGGTGGTGAGCTTAAAATTGCGAGTCAATGCTAATCAATAGCTTGATATCCAAAAATCACCGCGACACTATGCAAGAAGAATTAACTCAGTTCAAGAGAAGCAATGTGTGGGACCTAGTTCCTAGACCAGATAATGTGAATGTTATAGGTACCAAGTGGGTTTATAAAAACAAGTCTGATGAAAATGGTACTATCACTAGAAACAAAGCCAGACTGGTTGCACAAGGATACTCTCAAATTGAAGGTGTAGACTTTGATGAGACTTTTGCTCCTGTAGCTAGGTTGGAATCAATTAGATTGTTACTTGGGATTGCATGCATACTAAAATTCAAGTTGTATCAGATGGATGTCAAGAGTGCCTTTCTCAATGGGTACTTAAATGAAGAGGTTTATGTGGAACAGCCTAAAGGCTTCATTGATCCTAGTTTTCCAAACCATGTGTACAAATTGAAGAAAGCTCTCTATGGCCTGAAGCAAGCTCCTAGAGCTTGGTATGAGAGACTTGCTGAGTTTCTAATCAACCATGGCTATAGGAAGGGAGGAAATGACAAGACCCTGTTTGTGAAAGATGAAAATGGACAGCTGATGATTGCTCAAATATATGTAGATGACATAGTCTTTGGAGGAATGTCTGACCAGATGATAGAGCATTTTGTTCAGCAAATGCAATCTGAATTTGAGATGAGTCTTGTAGGTGAGCTAAAGTTCTTTCTTGGTCTTCAAGTGAAACAAATGGAAGATACTATATTTATCTCTCAAAGTAAGTATGCTAAAAATATAGTCAAGAAATTTGGGATGGAAAATGCTACTCATAAAAGAACTCCTGCTCCCACACATGTAAAATTATCAAAGGATGAGAAAGGTGTGGATGTTGACCAAAGCATGTATAGGAGTATGATATGAAGTCTTCTATATCTTACAGCAAGTAGGCCAGATATCACATTTGCAGTTGGAGTGTGTGCCAGATACCAAGCTGAACCAAAAATAAGTCATCTGACTCAGGTAAAGAGAATTCTGAAGTATGTGAATGGTACTAGTGATTATGGTATGTTGTATTCTCATGGGGAAAGCACTGTGTTGTTTGGATATTGTGATGCTGACTGGGCTGGAAGTGCAGATGATAGAAAGAGTACCTCTGGTGGATGCTTCTTCCTAGGCAACAACCTTATATCCTGGTTCAGTAAGAAGCAAAATTGCATTTCTTTGTCTACAGCTGAAGCTGAGTACATAGCAGCTGGTAGTAGTTGTTCTCAATTGTTGTGGATGAGACAGATGCTGAGTGAGTACAATGTCAAGACAGATGCTATGACATTATATTGTGACAATCTGAGTGCAATTAATATCTCCAAAAATCCTATTCAACATAGCAGGACCAAACACATTGACATTAGACATCATTTTATAAGGGATCTTGTTGAAGACAAAGTTGTTACTCTTGAACATGTTTCAACTGAAGAGCAATTAGCAGATATTTTTACCAAAGCCCTTGATGCTAATCAATTTGAAAAATTACGACGGAAGTTAGGGATATGCTTAGTTGAAGAATTGTAGCAATTAATGTGCAAGAGGCGTGCAGCTATTATTTTTTCCCTCGTCAACCGCTTATTGCACGTCACTCAAGGAGGTTATTGCAAACTTGCCTTTTTCAAAACTCTTGCACGTTATCATCATTATCTTTGTCTTAACTTCTCTCAACCTCTCATCTCCTCTCTTACCGCGCACATCATCATTCAAAAATCGTCCACTTCTCTTACCTTCACATTCAAAATCATCGTCATGGCTGATTCTTCTTCTCACCAAACTACACATGATCAAGCTGCTGAAGCCGTCATCACTGATGCGCAACCCCTCACCACTATCCTCAGCGCTCCTACGAAGAAGCGTCGAACTAGGGCATCTGCATCTCGAAGGAAGACACCTGCCAAATCTAGCAAAGCTGCCTCCTCCACCGCTGTGAACACTAGGTCAAAATCAAAAGGTAAATCTTCTATCACTCCTGCTGCTCAAAGAGTAGGTCTTAGCATGGATGATCTGTACCTTAAGGACAATCCGTTTATATCTACTGTTGTTGAACCACATGCTGAACCTTCTGTCACTGAATCTGAGAATGTTGCTGTCGAGAGTACTGTAGCCATGCCCGAAACCCTAGGTTCTGATAATCCTAAGGTAGATGAAAAATTAGTTGGTGATTCTTCGAATTCTCCTATCGAGAAGGATGTTACTACTGGTTCTGGTGAACAGAATGATGTTGATACAGGCGTTTCTGAGACACCTGCTGATTCCCCTGCCACAACAAAGGATGCTGTGACAGATGCTCCCGCATCTTTGTCACAAGCTCTTGAGAAGCCTGATGTGGTGGTTTCTAATATGTCTGGTTCTGTGAGTGTCCCTGAGAGTGAGTCCTCAGAGTCTGAAGATGAAGGGACTGAGACTCAGGATGCTATAGATAATCCTGAAACTGTTAGTTTAGATCATGCTGACACTATTGTTGTTGAGGAAACTGTGCCTGAAGAAAGACCTCAGGAAGAGACTGGTACTATTGGTGTTGCTCGCAGGACTAGGAGCAAATCTGAAAAATCTGCTACTGTTGTTAGTGAAGGTGAAAAGGATAGGAAGAAGAAAACTGTAAAGGCTGGAAAGAGGCCTGTGTATGGCCCCCCCAAGGCTGGGAGCAAGAAGGTGGCTCAAAGTGGTCCCAAGAAGAAGAGCCTCAAAAGAAAAGACCCTCCCTCTAGTGACTCTGAGTTTGAGGTTGCTGAGCAGGAAGCTGCCGCATCTGGTGGGGCTTCCAGAAAAACAATGAAGGGAATGAAGATACCTCTAACCATCCCTCCTGCCCCTCTTGATAATGTTTCCTTTCATTTGGAAAATGGTTCCTCTAGGTGGAAGTTCATATACCACAGAAGACTGGGTCTTGAAAGAAATCTTAAAGAAGATGTTTTCAAGTGTCAAAAGCTTGTGAGAAATTTGGGTCCTTGCTATGATAAGCTGGTCAGGGAGTTTTTGGTGAATGTTTCTGATGAGTGTGATGACACAAGAAACCCTGAGTATAGGAAGGTTTTTGTTCGTGGTAAGTGTGTGAATTTTTCTCCTATGGCTCTATGCACTTTCTATGAGTTTGCCCTATCTGTTGGTTGTCAGAATTTTTGGCTAAAAAGGGGGAGTAGAATTTGATTTATTATCTGTTGCCTGTGTGCTGATTTGAAGCCTATATTATGTATGGCTGCATGTGTTGAGGGGGAGTGTAGTATATGTTGAGGGGGAGTTCTGGTGCATGTTTTGAGGGGGGAGCTATCTTAAGTTTTTTCTTGGTGTGTGGAAATTTTTTTTTTTTCTTATCTATGTGATTCCACTATATGAGAGTTTATTTCTCTCTGGTTGTTCCTATGAGGCTAGTTGTTTGTGTTATCTGGTGCATGCCTCTGATTCTACTTGCAAGCCATCTTTGTCTATTTCTCGCGTGGAAGTAATCTTATTTTATGCTACGATATTTTCTTTCCTTGTTGTGTGCCTATGTTGACGTGAAGGAATTTTTTTGTGTATCTCCCAAAGAACTGGCTCTAGAGTGTTTTAGCCAAAATTGTGCCAAAGGGGGAGATTGTTGGGTTTTTGTAGATTGGCTACATTTTGCAAAAACATCTACTAGCCAGACGCTGGGACAGATGCGGTAGCATATGGAACAGCTTTACGTATCTTGTGTTTTCGCGCAAGCTAGCGCTTTATATTTATGTACGCAATCTTCCAAAAGATTTGTCTGAAGTTTATTTTCCTCTAGCTTGCTGATCAAGGCGCGTGTATCTGACTGAAGATTTGGTTGAAGTTTTATTTGCCTTGCTATTGGTTCCACAAGATATCATTCTATATTTGGAAGCTTTTTATTATTTCTAGAAGATTGTTTCAGCTGGACCGGTCAATGTCCATGCTCTATTTTGAAGCCCAGACCCGTGGTATCTCAGTGCTATATATTTGTGAAGACAAACCCTAGTTGTGTAACTAAAAACCGTGTGTGTTAGCAAAGCGTGTGTTTTAAGGTTTTTAGGGTTTTGTTTGTTAATTGTGAGCCTTGCTTGTATCCTCCTGATTCAAGCTAAGGACTGAGTTTGTTTTGAGTTGTAATTTGTAAGCTGCTCCTAAGCTTTTAAGTACGGAGTGAGTATGTGTTATTAGCGTGTGTTTCTATTGGTTGTGTTTTATGTTTTGTGTGTTTGATAACAATACTGTGTGTGTTGTTCGTAGGAATTGAGACGGGGTCTCATATCTAGGAGTTCCTAGATAGAGTTGCCACTGGTAGGGTCTAGGTGCAAAGTCAAGTAGTGTGTCTGCGTTGGTCTTTTCACTAGAACTATAATAGTGGAATCATTCCTGGATTGGTATCCCCCAGAGTAGGAGAGTTGCTCCGAACTGGGTTAACAAACTCTCTATGTACTTTTTATTTCCGCTGTGTTCCTTTTAATTTGTGCTTTGTTACGTTGTGCTATTTTAATTGTAGTTCTGAGTTGACACGCGCTCGGACAGTTGTGCCAACATTGTGCACAGCATATTTCAGTCAGGTTGCCAGGAATTTCAGCTATAAATAGAGGAAGCTGCTATTGAAGAAAATCATCTCAACAAAAGCTAGAATTGAAAGAGTCTTAGGTTGTTGAGTCTGTAAGCTTTGTGCTTTGTTTCTGTGCACCACTCAAGTGTTTAGAGTTGGTTGTTTTTATTGAGTTGTAATCACTTGAAGCTTTTAAGCAAAAGTGACGTATTGAGTTTTTAGGAGAGTGTCTCCATTTTTGTTTTGTTTAGAGTCTGATAATTACTGGGGAAGTGATTGACTGAGGGAAGTAAGAGGGGTCTTATATCTAGGAGTTCCTAGGTAGAAATACCACGGGTAGTGATTAAGTGAGAAGGGGCTGTGAAACAGGGGCTGTTGTCATAGGGGCTGTGAAACAGGGGTTGTGTCATAGGACTTCGAATTGATACTATTTTAGTGGATTTCCTTCCTGGCTTGGTAGCCTCCAGATGTAGGTGAAGTTGCACCGAACTGGGTTAACAAATCAATTGTGTTCCTTTACTTTCTGTCTTTTATATTTCTGCTTCTGAACTGCTGTTTGCATACTCTGTTTTACGGTTCAAAATCAGGTCCTGCCAGAAATTTCAATTGGCATCAGAGCAAGCACCCTGCCTGTTTTAGGGTGAGCTCCAGGGAGGTATTTTTTGGCATTATGGAGAAAGAAGGAGGATTTGTGAACAGACCACCTCTGTTGGATGGTTCCAACTATGAATATTGGAAATCACGCATGAGTGCTTTCCTTAAATCTATGGATAGTAAAACCTGGAAAGCAGTTCTGAAAGGTTGGGAACATCCTGTTGTGCTTGACAAAGATGGTAAGAAGACAGCTGAATTAAAACCAGAGGAAGTGTGGACCAAGGAAGAAGATGAATTAGCTCTTGGAAACTCCAAAGCCTTGAATGATTTATTCAATGGAGTGGACAAGAACATGTTCAGACTGATCAAGCAGTGCACTGTGGCTAAGGATACTTAGGAGATTCTCAAGACTAGTCATGAAGGCACATTAAAGGTAAAACTGTCCAGACTTCAGCTTCTCACCACCAAGTTTGAAAATCTCAGAATGTTGGAGGATGAGAGCATACAAGATTTTTATATGAATGTTCTGGACATGGCCAACTCATTTGAGTCTCTTGGAGAAAGAATATCCGATGAGAAACTTGTGAGAAAGATCCTTAGATCCCTACCTAAGAGATTTGATATGAAGGTAACTGCCATTGAAGAAGCACATGACATCTCCAGTATGAAGGTTGAGGAATTGATAAGGTCTCTTCAGAATTTTGAAATAGCCAGAACTGATAAGAAGGGGAAAGTTGCTTTTGTAGCAAATGATGAAAGCTTATCAGAGGATCTTGTGATGCTGAGTAAACAGTTTAAGAAGATTCAGAAGAAGACAAGAACTGATCAATTCAAAGGTGTTCAGTGTCTTGAGTGTGAAGGATATGGCCACATTAGGACAGAATGTGCAACATACCTCAAGAAACAGAAGAGGAGTTTGGCAGCTACTTGGTTTGATGATGACTCAGAAGGAGAAGTGGGGAATGAATCAGCCAACCATGTTGCTGCCTTTACTGGTAGATGCATGACTAATGATGAAGTTTTGTGTTCTGAAACACCATCAGGTTCTGAGACATCATCTGATACTGAGTCAAGTGATGGAGAACTATCTTGTGAAGAACTGGCTACCTATTACAAAGAACCTGCTGAGTTTTGCAAGAAGTTGCATGTTAAATTTAAAGAAGTGTGCAAGCTGTTGGAAGAACAAACGAGAACTATCAGTCAACTTCAGTCTGAAAGAAGTGAACACTTAGAGAAAATCTCTGATCTCAAAGATGAGGTAACCCAGCTGAACTCTCAACTTGAAAATATGAAGAAGCAAGTCAGAATGTTAAACACTGGTACTAATGTGTTAGAAGAGATTTTGGAGAGTCAGAACTAAGGGAAACCAAATGGGATTGGGTTTAATGATAGGACCTTGAACAAACAGCAAAATCCTGTTAAAAGGTTCTTTGCTGCTGCTAAAACATGTGATCCAATGATGAATAAACCTAAGTTGGAACACCAGAACCAACCTCAGGGATCTAAAAGCAAGAGGGCATCTCATCCTTGGGTATGTCATCACTGTGGTAAAAAAGGGGCACATAAAGCCATTTTGTTACAAGCTGCATGGATACCCCAAGCACTTTCAACAAAGAAAAGTGGAACCAGTTGTAAACAAAATCAAGGTCAAGAAGGAATGGAGACCAAAATGTGCAAGTGTTGCCCAGAATCTGAAAAATAGGAAAGGAAAGGTTGTTGCTGCTGACAGCAGGCCCACTCGTGTTGCAAAGAAGAGTTCTGTTGCTGGACCATCTAAATGTTGGAGCAAAGTGTTGGTTCCTGTACCAAAGAAGAAAGCACTAAAAGGAAAGGAAGTGGATCCTAGTAAGTGATAAGTGGCAAAATATGAATCAATCCATGTCTTTTATAAAGCTTTTTAGTTACTTGTTGTGCAAGTTATCTTAGGAAAAGCATGGAATTTATGAATAAATGCCAATTATTCTTTGTATACCTTATTCTTCCCCATTTGTGTAGGAAAAAGCAAGCCAGGACCTGAAAATAGAAAGAATTATTGAAGAGAAGCATGAAGACTTTCGCCCAGCGATGGCTTGGCGAAAGCTTGGTGAAGTCAGGCAGAGATTTTCAGGAGTTTCTGAAATGTACTTTCGCACAGCGATCCTATGGCGATAAGTTGGCGAAGTGAGGCAGGGAATTTCTGGAACAGGGGAAGTTTGATTTCGCCCAGCGAAATCTTGGTCGCCCAGCGAAATCATCAAGGCGGTTTAATGGTGTAGAAGACGTGGCAGAATGCCATTGGCCAGTTTGAAGAGTTTGTTGAGCGAAAATACGTATCGCTGAGCGATATCACATTTATCAGTTTTAGTATATAAGCTATTTACAGCTTTTAGGTTAGATATTCTACTTTTGTTAAGCATTCATTAAGAACGAAATTCTAGAGTTTATTACCAGAAAATAGGCCTAAAAGAAGGGCACTTCAAAGGACAAACAAGGAATCAAAGTTTGGATCATTCAAGGGTTTTTGAGAAATCAAAACTATCATTGATCTTCATCTTTACTCCTACTTTTGTATTGTTGACATGAGAATGATCAACTAAACATCCTTTGTTGGGATTAGAGGTAATAAATCAAGCTAGATGTAGTCTATTTGATCATGTAAATATTTGATTTTAGTATTTTATAATATATTGAAAGTTATTCTTGATATTCAATCTTATTTATGGTTTAGTGCTATTGACAAATACATTTAAATCTAGATTTAGAATACTTTTCTATTAAAACAAGTGTTCTAGACATGGAACTATGTTTTGATAATCACTTAAAACATCAATACTTAATGCTTTTGGATCGTTTAATAGATTGGGAAATCGTCCATTAAACGATACAATCGATCTCACAACTTTATTTGGACACGAATAATGTTGTCGAGTGATGTGTGATAATATCGTTAAGAAGAGGTTAAAACTAGAATCCTTTTTATCATGATCATTAAAACATTATCGATGCTTGATTTATGACTTTGATACCAACGCTTTTATGTCCTATTGCTCGTAGCATTTATTTATATTTTGAAAGTCGAGTAGGTTTTAGTAAACAATTTGAAACCCTAACTTAAAATGATAATCGATGTTGAATGGTTTAAGATGTCCCGTAAATCCCTGTGGAGACGATACCTAATATACTCACGTGTAGATAGGAAATATATGAAGTGAGGAAAACGCTATCATCAGTAAGTATGAAGATGTTGTTAAGCATGATATCATGTCCTGTGTTCAGAAGAGAATTGTTGATCTTGAGAAGCAGATTGCTGGGAAGAAGATTCTTGTGAATGTGCCTGAAGCACACATTAACTAAACATCTTCTGATGTTGTGTCTGGTGATGAAACGACATATGTTGCTGAGTCTGAAGACTGTCAATTTGTGACTGATGTCTTGGATTTCTGTTTGTGCTTCTGGTCTGCAGTTGTTGTTCTTATGTGTGTGGATGCTATGCGGTTCTGATCCTAATGTTGGTGATGTGATGGGTTCTGTGCTGATGTTTTTTATGCTGATTCTGAAACTGGTTCTGATGTGGTTCTTTGTGTGATGTTCTGTGATGTGCTTATGCTCTGTTTTTTGTGTTTCTCTGCTCCTGGTGATTGTTGGTTGTTTTGTCAACATTGTTTGGCTAAAAAGGGGGAGAAATAAGTATGTGTCTGTTTCAGAAGTTGTTCAACAGTTCAGGGGGAGTTGGAGTTTCTGATTTGTTTCAGGGGAGTTCCTGAATGTCTGTTTCAGGGGGAGTTCCTGAATGTGTGTTTCAGGGGGAGTTCCTGAGTTGTGTTGTTACTGAGTATCTGTTCAGAGGTAGTTCAGGGGGAGTATATGTGTGAAATGTAGTGAATCATCCGCTGCTGACTCTGTTGCTACATTTGTGTTATGTTCTTCATGGTTGTGTTCTTTGTTGTGTGAAGAATTGCTTGTTGCTATGTTCAAATTGATTTTAGCCAAAAATTTGCCAAAGGGGGAGATTGTTGGATATTTGGTTGTTGGCTTCATGTTTGCTAAAATCAAATAGACAAGCAATTTGTGCTTCAGAAGCTGAAATCTCAAGGAGTATGTCTTCAGAAGCTGAAATGTGCCTTCAGAAGCTAAAAACAGAATCTCAGAAGCTGGAAATGTTCATCAGAAGCTGGAACAGTACTTCAGACACACTGTTCAGAAGCTGACCTTCAGACGCACTGTTCAGACGTTGACTTTCGTTGACCTTCAGACGCACTGTTTAGACGCTGACTTTCGTTGACCTTCAGACACACTGTTTAGACGCTGACTTTCGTTGACCTTCAGACGCACTGTTCAGACGCTGACTTTCGTTGACCTTCAGAAGCTGCATTTCAGAAGCACGTTTTCTGCGTTCAGAAGCTGCGTTCTTTCTTGTGTCTTGGAGTTGTTTTATTTTCTCACATTATCTTTTGAAGATTTAATTGAGGAATTCTTCAAGCTGTTGTTTCTAGAAGAAAGATTAATTTCGCAAGATATAATCTGAAGATTGGATTCAATTATTTGTGAATAGATTTTCAAAGAAATCTTTGGAAAATATATTGCTTCCATTTGCTTCTAAAGAATTCTAGGAATATATCTTTGAAGAAGATTTGGTTCAAGAATTATGTTGCAGCTGATTGCTATAAATAGAGGAAGCTGCTATTGAAGAAAATCATCTCAACAAAAGCTAGAATTGAAAGAGTCTTAGGTTGTTGAGTCTGTAAGCTTTGTGCTTTGTTTCTGTGCACCACTCAAGTGTTTAGAGTTGGTTGTTTTTATTGAGTTGTAATCACTTGAAGCTTTTAAGCAAAAGTGACGTATTGAGTTTTTAGGAGAGTGTCTTCATCTTTGTTTTGTTTAGAGTCTGATAATCACTGGGGCAGTGATTGACTGAGGGAAGTAAGAGGAGTCTTATATCTAGGAGTTCCTAGGTAGAAATACCACGGGTAGTGATTAAGTGAGAAGGGGCTGTTGTCATAGGGGATGTGTCATAGGACTTCGAATTAATACTATTTTAGTGGATTTCCTTCCTGGCTTGGTAGCCTCCAGATGTAGGTGAAGTTGCACCGAACTGGGTTAACTAATCAACTGTGTTCCTTTACTTTCTGTCTTTTATATGTCTGCTTCTGAACTGCTGTTTGCATACTTTGTTTTACGGTTCAGAACCAGGTCCTTCCAGGAATTTCATGCTCAAAACTTTGTCCAAAGCCTTGAAATTTTCCTTTTTGAATCTTTTGTTTGAGGACAAACAAAGAACTAAGTTGGGAAGTATTTGATAAGTGCCAGAAAGCAATTATCTTTTAGGCCAAATACCATTTTTGGTCCTTTAAGTTTGACAAGAATACCGGATTAGTTCTTTAAGTTTTTAAGTTTCAAATAGGTCCTTTAAGTTGTTAATTTAATGCATCTATTTGAAATTTTTTAAGTTTTTAAGTTTCAAATAGGTCCTTAAAAGGGTAATGGTGTAATAAATTAACAACTTAAAGGACCTATTTGAAACTTAAGAACTTAAAGGACTAATCCGGTATTTTTGTCAAACTTAAAGGACCAAAAGAGGTATTTGGCCTATCTTTTATTATATTTTTAGGCATTTGTGTTACTTGTTTTGCAAGTTATCATAGAAAAAACTCAGAATTATTGATCGAATGCGAAAATATTGATCCTATGTCTTACCGCATCCATTTGTGCAGGAAATAACAAGCTAGGACATGAAATTGAGCAAAGAAACATGAAGAATTGTTAAGGTTTCATCGCTACAGCGGAGGATTGGTCGCCATAGCGCGCCTAGGCAGGGAGAAATTAAAGTGCAATCGCTACAGCGATGAATCTGGTCGCTATAGCGACCAAGTGCGGTTTGAGCCCCGTTTGCTGACGTGGATCAAACCCAATGGCCAAGAAAGCTTCGATCGCTACAGCGACCAACTTATCGCTGCAGCGAGCCATAAAAAACACCAGATAGTATTTAAGCCTTTTAGCTCATTTTCTAATTATTATGTTGATATATTTTTAGATAGAAAATAGGGATAAACGTGTTGTTCTTCATGGAGCAAGAGAGATTGAGTGTGGATTAACTAAGAATCTTTGGGAAATCAATACTTAGCTTTGGATCTTCATCTTTCTTTCCACTTTTGTATTGTTGTCATGACAATGATCAACTAACCTTCCTTTGTTGGGATTGGAGGTACTTAATATAGCTTAGATGTAATCTTTTGATCTTTCAAATATATGATTGTAGCACCTTATGTGATATTGAGGTTATTCTTGCTATTCATTCTTATGCTTGATTTAAATGTTATTGAAAAATACTTTTGAATCTAGGTTTAGAATAATCTTCTATCAAAATAAGAAATTCTAGACATGGAATTGTGTTTTAATAATCATATAAAGTATCAGAACGTAAAGCTTTCGGATCGTTTAATAGATTGAGAAATCGTCGATTAAACGATACGATCGATCTCACAACGTAATTTAGACATGAATGCTGTTGTTGAGTGATACGTGATAATTTCGCTAAAAAGCTAGAATCCATATACATGATCGTTAGAATATACTCGATGCTCGATTGACGAACTCTGATCCCAACGCTTTTACGCCCTATTACTAGTCGTTTTTATTACCACTTTAAAGTCCAATAGTTTATATGAAACAATTTATAAACCCTAATTTAAAATGATAACAATTGTTGAACGGCTTGCAATATCGCACTAGTCTCTGTGGAAACGATATAAATATACTTACTTTTGACCAACATCACTGATCGTCCATGCCATTATCAACTAACAAGATGATTTTTTTTTTGGTGTGTAAACACATGTTAATGCTTATGTTAGTTTTAGAGATGAATTCAATAGCGATGTACATATGCAAATTGACCCAAATTTAAACCTTAAATCAAAATATAGAAAATTGAAAATCGAACATAACCAAATTTGCATGTGAATTAATATATTGTGAAAATCATTGGGATCACACAAAAAATTGATTTTTTAAACTTAACCAAATTGCATGCATAAGTTTTAATACTTACTTTTATAAGTATGATATATTACAATAATATATTAATTGTTTTGGAGTAAGTTAGCAAGCATATTCCCAATTGTGTTTTATTAAAAACTCAATTCCACTAATTCAAGTTGTTTCTAAACACAAGGATAAATTTGTAAATTACATTTTATTTTATTTTATTAAGAGTATTGCTATATAAAGTGAAAACCTTTATAACGAATGTCTCGTGAATTTTATATAGGTTTAATTAACCTTTATAAAAAGTTTAATTCACGAGACATTCGTTATAAAGGTTTTCATTTTATTAACTTTTTATAAAAACAATTATATATATATATATATATGTATTGTAATTTTTTATTCTTATTGGCTAGACTTGAGTCAACCTACTTGCTCTAATAATATATTAATTTGATTTGATCTCTAATTTTAATTAATTGTTATCTACTTTAGACTTAAGAAAACAAATGCCCACTAAAATTTCCAATTTTTTTTTAAAAAATTTTTATTAATCTTACAGGTTTTCATTCATTTTAAAAAGTGTTAAGTTGTAATTTATCACCTTCGTCTTCTTTTTAGTATATCATTTCACGTTACTTTTTGCAAATGGTTCACTAAAAAGTATTGTTGGAATGTACAAATCATACAAAGAACAATTGTTTGTTGTTAATCAATTAACTAGGTCCAAAAATGTATTCCTCCCCTAAAAATTCCACCATGATTCAGTCATTTATTTCATAATTCTATGGTTCGTCTCACTATAATTACTGTGTCTAGATGAGATACGGTTTAGCTGATCGTGTACCTAGCAAGCACCCCAGCTCCCGCCATCCCTAGAAGCATGTTTGCAGTGACTCCTCGAAATAGAGCTAAGAAACCCTCTTGTCTATGCTTTGCATTATAATACTTGTTCTAGTGTCCGGAGGTTAGCATCATACGGCGGCGCAATGTGTCAAAAGGATATGCACAGACACCAGATACAGTTGTGATACTCCAACCTAACAAGAAACTAGCAAAGAAGTTCCCCTGCAGAAAATAAATCAGAAGACTCATTCCAATGCAAGGGCATAAATAAACAGAACCAATGCTCGGATATAAATTCATCAAAATGTTATACCAAGACACGGATCAATTTGATAGTTTACTCAAATAATATTACATTCACCTAATCATTTTCTTTCTCTATTTATTCTTTTCGTTATTAAATGTTTTGGAATATATAAAAATACAACATTTCATCATTCACCATATATACCAGCATAAATACAGACACTAATATGTTCATTTATCCATATTTTTTGTTTTGTATTTCGTTGTGTATATAATTTATCATAAACATTTACTCTATTTTAATTCAATTTATGTGTTTTTAAATTTAAATTTGAAAATAAGATTAGATTGTTAACAAAAAAATTGAAGTGAAAATTTTTTCAACTAAAAGATAGTCAGTGTTCCGATTTCCCGTAATTTATGTGCAGGTTAAGATTTAAATTTAACATTGAAAATAAATTAATTTGCTAAGGGCAACTAATCCAGAAAGAGTTCCGACCAAAAAGCAGTTAACTAGTAGTTATCTTTGAAATTGTCTTTATATAATGGTATCCAATTTAATTATGTGGTTGTTTACTTGTTTTAGCCTAATATAATATCCTCGATCATCACATGACCCAACAAATTGGTTCCAAAGTTGACAGTTTTATTAAAGGTAACAAACTTCCTTAATGGAATTTTAAAAGAGGGATAAAGGTCATATAAAATGCGAGTAAGAGTCTCACATTGACTTATATTATTTTGTTGTAGCGGGATTTAATCAAAAGTTTTTTCTATTCTGAACATGACATTTGGATGAAATTAGAGGAATCGGGAGCTCGAAATCGAGGAGATAAAACTAACAAAAAAAAAGAAGAGAGATTTAGAAGTAGTTATAAGGTACAAAATGCATGTTTATTGTTTACATAAAGAACAAAACATTACTTCACCATTATAGCTTATTTAGTTCTATAAATATTTCATTGATCAATTGTCTTATCGTTGAATGATAGAACTAAATAAAGGACAGATTGCAAGAATAAAATGGAGCCACATATGATTCAGAATGTAGAATCTCAAAATTTAGCTCCAAAAAGGTTAGTAATCTTGTTGATATATAGTCTCGTTTAGAACTTTACTCTCATTTTTACCTATCATATGATATTAAATTTCTTTCCTTTTGAAATGTTTTTAAGGCTACTAGGTAAGGTAGCAGTTATAACAGGTGGTGCAAGAGGAATTGGTGCTGCAACAGCAAAATTATTTGCAGAAAATGGAGCACATGTCATCATTGCTGATGTTCTAGATGAAGAAGGCACCAGGGTTGCTGAATTAATTGATGGTCTCTACATACATTGTGACGTGTCCAAAGAATCTGACATTGAATCAGCAATTAACCTTTCAATATCATGGAAAGGCCAATTAGACATAATGTTCAACAATGCAGGAATTGCAGGTGGGTGCAATGGAATGGTTTATTTTGAATTTTGGAAGAAAAAAATCGAATTAATTAAAATAGTTTTGTTAGGATATTTAGGTTCATCGGATCATTGGTTTGGTTCTAACGCCGGTAATTGCAGGCTATGAAGGAAGGAGCATAACAACACTTGATATGGAAAAACTAACTCATTTACTTTCAATCAATCTCTTTGGAACAATCCATGGAATCAAACATGCTGCAAAAGCAATGATCAAAGGTAAAAAAGGAGGATCAATTATTTGTACTTCAAGTGCAGCTGCAACTATAGGTGGATTTGCTTCACATGGTTATACAATGTCAAAATCAGCTATGGATGGATTAATGAGAAGTGCGGCGTGCGAATTAGGCGTTCATTTGATTCGCGTTAATTGTGTTTCTCCGCACGGCGTTCCTTCTGAGATGCTTTTGAATGCTTTTAGATGTTATGGTGTAGTTGATATGACTAGTGAACAATTGAGTGAGTTTATTGGGATGAATGCAAGCTTGCTTAAAGGGAGAGGTGCAACTACTGATGATGTTGCACAGGCTGCTCTGTTTTTGGCTAGTGATGAATCTGGATTTGTAACTGCTCATAATCTTTCAGTTGATGGTGGAATCACATCTGCTAATAGTGTTATGAGTTTCATCTACCAAGATCTTAAGTGAGGAGAAAATAATAATTAATAAAGTGAAATAGGTTGTTTTCACATTGAAGTCGATACTCTAAATTTACCTATTATAAGATATATAGTTATTTGATTTCCATGTAATCTATATCTATATCTATATTATTATTAGTGGCACATTATTGTTCGTTCCACGTGTCAATTTCTAGTTACTTTTAAAATTGTCTAGCTTGTTTATTATTAGTGATTAGTTATATAGACGAACGTTTCATTTTATTTCCAAAAATATGAGCCTACCAATTCGTCACGCTACCTTTGTGATAGAAGATCAAACTAACTTCGAGATTGAACCCTCATTTTCTGTAGAGGCTTCTGAACTTTATCCTCACGTCAAATTCATTACTATGGATGAATTCCTTAAAAGAAATATTGATTGTACACCATTCTACTTGAACCAACTTATACCAGAAAACAACAAATAAACTTTGGTTAACATTGATGAACGAGTAATTGATTACTAGTTGATTAATCAAACAAATATTTTTTTTACCTAGTGCTATAAATTAGCGTGCACATTTTGAACAAGAGTTTGTTCAAGATGCTCGAACCGTGGAATGACAGTGTTTCATTCATGATGCTCCAAACCATGTACGTATTTATGCATTTCAATCCAATGGGGTCAATAAATAAAACTCACACAACTTCAAATTTTCAACTATGATAATTTCATGCTTACTTGATACTTCAAAGTTACATTTTCAATTTGACGTAAAAGTACGGCGACAGGTCATGACCGGAATCCCGATGTGTAGTAGCAGTCTAGCAGCATACCAGTTCAGGGAGTCAAAAATATATATCATTTGTAACTGAAACAATATTTTATATTCAAAGATTAATATTCCAATTGCCTAGTGTGCAACATTGCCTCCAATTTTCTGCTTTTGAATACTTTCAAAACTAGCTGCATTTCTAAAACAACAAAACCAAAGTCACCAAATTTGCGTGTACATCAAAACAATGAAGGAGGTTCTTTTGAATATTAATGAAGCATCCTTTTTACTATTTTAGTTTGAACCAAGTTCAAAAATAATTAATCAGTAGTACAGTAAAAAAAACATTAAATTATTACTCACAAATTAAGCACAATATAAAAACGAACAGGATGCGTCATTCATCGTCTGCACACCAGTAATTAATAAAAACCATGAATATCCATAAATATTTGAGACAAGAATAAAAGAAAAAGGCTTAATACACTTCTGATCCCCTTATTTCCCTTTTTTCAATTCATGATTTTTGCCCCTACATTTTATGTTAAAAAATTAGATTAGGGAAGGCACACCCCATACTTTTGGCCCTCTTATTTTATTTCAGATCGACACCAAATTAAGCTACTGTCTCAACCGTTAGAACGAGTAAAACTATGAGCTACTACTTCTAAAAGGTGATGATGTCTTCCTGAACTTGATGCATTTAACAATATGGCCTTTAGACCTGAACTCGATGCATCTCACGATATGGGCTTGATAAATTCAAAATTATGCTGAAGTATAAGCCTGATTATAGAGCATACAATCGTTGTTCACTTCCAATATTACCCATAAAATCATATCATTAACCATTTCTAACTGTTTCCGCAAACAACGGTATATTGGCGCCCACAATCAATTACTAAATAACTTTCATCTTCTATTACAGACGAAATCAATCAAATTTGGAATAGGATTGCCTTAATGAAAAACAAAACAGCTATATTTAATTTATCTATCATCCATCTATAGCAGCCAGTAACAACCAAAAGAAAAATAAAGATACAAAATTTGGCTTGGAAAGTAAGAAAACTCATCACTGAAATTGTGCACCAACCTATTCAGTTATTTCCTTCCCTTCTTGCCGCTCGGAGCCCTGCTACCCTTTGGTGCTTTGCCACCACCCATAGGAACCTTGCCACTCGGAGCCCTGCCACCCTTTGGTGCCTTGCCACCCTTTGGTGCCTTGCCACCCTTTGGCGCCTTGCCACCCTTTGCCTTGGAACCTCTTTTGCCTGCCTTACCCATTCCACTTTTCCTCGCATCCTTCTTCATCCTGCGATCAACAAGGACTTTTCCATTGCCAGCCTTAACTTGGACACCTTTCTTCGCAACTACATACTCCTTTTGAGGCCTTTTTGGAACAGCATTTTTATAGAGTCGGTCAATTTGCTTACTCTTGGAACGATCAGATATGTCTGGCTGATCTGATATAGCATTGGCCTTCTTGCGGACTTTCTCAATCTTCCTCATTGCAACACGCTTCTTTCGTGCTTTGGCCTCAGCCACCTTCTTTGCAGGTCTAGTATCAATTGCTTTAAATTGTGCTTTCATAGCAGCAACTTCCTCTTTCGTGACAGACTTAACTGGTACACGGTGTTTTCTTTCCTCATCGAGAAACCACTTGGGCAATCCCTGGTCATCAAACATGTACTTATTATATGCATCATCTAGCATCTGTTCCCTTTGCTTTTTCCTCAGCATCTTCTTAGCATAAGCCAGTATCTCAGCTTTTTTTTCAACATCATCCTCCGACTCATCAGAGGATGAATCATCGGAATCAGTAGCAGGTGCAGGAACAATCTCAAAATCCATTTCATTGGATGCTTGAGATTGAGTGCGATCTATCTCAACAGAAGTAGCTATTTTATTTTCTTTGATCTTTTCAGCAACAGACTTATTTTCTCTGATTTTTTCAGCAACAGGCTTATTTTCTTTTATCTTTTCAGCAACAAGCGGCTTCTCCTTTAGATTGTCGATGTCCATTTCATTCTCACTGTCATCCTTCTCAAAGCCTCCTTCCTCTACAGCTTCAGCAAAGACATCCTGACTAAACCACATATTTGTGATCTCCTCTTGGGTGGGCCCTGTACCATCAGTAAGTGGCACCATCAAAGGATTTGCTTCTTGAACATCCTGATCTTCATCTGAATCATATTTGGACGGAACAATGTCATCATCTTCACCAGCCTACAAGCCAAAAGGTAACAGTACAGGTGTAAATATTTCTTTTTGCACACAGAATAAAAAAAATGTGTAGTTCCACAGTTCTCAACAATAACCAACACATTTGACATCACAAAAATACCAGTCCTGAAGGGAGGTCCAAGCAGGTAAAACTAACAATACCAACATGAAAACGAGTTTATATTTCCAGTAAGCTTCATATAAATATTTGGCATAGGATATATTTGAATGAAGGGAAAAAATTAAAGGAAACTACAATTAAAGGAATGGGAATATAATGTGAAGATAATAGTTTTCAAAAATCAGGTATAATTTAATTTCCCTTTGTTTAACTGCCAAACCGGAAGGTATAATTAGAGTTCAGCTTTGCTCCATTTATTGCCCATTTATGAGAGATAAACAAGGTGATAGCTTAGTGGCATCAACTCGTGGGAGCCACTAAATCACTAATCAGTCTCCTGTGTCTATCTCATAAATAAACTATAAATGGAGCAAAGCCGAACTCATATAACTACATCTACAATCACAAAAAAGCTCCATACCTCCAAAAGTTGGGAGTCTGCATCATAGGATTTCTTGATACGCTTACGCTGCTGTGCAGTCCCTTCCTTTTTTATCACAAACCGCTCATAAGCTTGTTCAAGTAAATCCTCCATTTGTTCATCATATCTGGTTATACAGTTAGATTCCCCAGTTATGAAAGACCAACAGAATAAAACAGTGGAGAGAGGTAAGAACAAATGTGATTAAAGAATGGTTTTCATAATTCAGAAAATCAAATGACCAAGAGGGCAGATATACCCCTCTAACTTATATGCCTTCCCTCACAATGTTCCTTTATTTAACTTATAACTCATAATATAACCCCCAACTTTTAATCCCTGAGGAATATACCCCTCGCTATTGAGTTGAGGCTTGTGCATAAGAGATACACTGGTTAGAAAACAATTACAAGATATATGTGTGTAAATGATATCATAACATGAAGAACAATATCAAAAGAACCCGTCGATCACCTTCTACGTTCTTCGTCAGAATCTAAGTCACTAGATGAATGCTCTGAGCCACCTTTGTTTTCATCACTCTCACTGTCATCCACTTCACCCTCACCACCTTCATATTCAGTGGTGTCAACGGCTACCAGATCCTTCTTACCCTGAAACCCGGTGACAACAACCAAGAAACTATTAATAACTAGTTGAAAACATTTCTCATATCTAAAGATGAGTAATAAATTAAACTTATGCTATGAAGCTATAGTAACAGAACTCGATATATTCAAATAAACTAGCAGAAACAAAATACCCATCCCAAAAGGTAAGTAAGATATACTCTCTTTCTGGTTTCCTTATGAAGGGCCAAAAAGATATATGCTAAGATAAGAAGTCATATCACTAATATGTAACTTACTCCAAAGAGTATTGGATTAGTAGGAAAATGTGTGGGTTGTCACAATCATTTGGACACGTCATTTACACACACACACATACAAATAAAAATACATATCAATGTCATCTCCTTCGACACGAATCGACGGCGTATCTGTGAGTATTGAGTACGATTCGATGGCTATTTAGGCGTATCGGTGCTTCATAGTATAAGATACTTCTCTCAATCTTCTCCCCAAATAAATATTGTGGGTTTTCGGTCATTATACTCCACTATGCATTTATGATGTGTAATACTTCAATTGTTAATAAGGACAATAACTCATCAAGTCCTTCGTTGCTTGTCTTAATGATTGTTAAAAAAACTTAAACAACACTTTATTTGAGATGGAGGAAGTAAAAAGATTAAAGCAAACCTTCATAGAGGCAAGGGAAAACAGCTCATGATCAACATAATCTTCTACTGCATCCATTTGCATCCCCGTTGCTTTCCGTGCCTTATCCTGTAAAACCCAAATGGGTAAAGCAATGAGCCAGCTTGATCTCCTCCACAAAAAGGATTATAAAACAGAACTGAGACTTAGAATGCCATGATACATGGAAGGATTAACACTGCTTTTGTTCTTGATCATGCCTTGAAACCATTTTGGGACTAAAATCCTGTAAACCTTGATTTAATATTAACCTATTATGGTTTCCAACTAAATGTTAACAATGTTGCAAAGATCAGAAAATTCATTTGTGTTGTATCCAACCCCAAAGTACTTGGTGGCAACTAAGAAGCCACAAACCTTGGCTCTTCTTTTTGCTAGAATCTTCTTTTCACGCTTCTTCTTGCGGTCCATTGCATTTGTCAGTTCCTCCATTTCGTTGAGTATTCTATCATCTTCATCCACTACCTCATGCTCATTTTCCACCTCAGCTGTAGTAGCAGGTTCAGTCTTTTTAGCAGGTGATAGAGCTTTTCTAATGTTAATCCGCCACCTAGAGATAACCAGCAGATACAACATAATTACCCCCAGATATAAATATAAAGAAAAAAGAAAAGAATAAACATATTCAGGATTGAGCATTTGAAAAAATAATGCCAGAAATGACGGGGAGTAAAGTTCTGGCCATGCAATTACTTACTTTAGAAGATGCTTGAAGTCTTGCTTCCCCAAAACCCTCAAATCTTCACAGAGAGATTTTACCTGGCATACAACCACAATCAAAGCTTCTATAATCAATAACACTGAGCATGGTTCAAATCCCTCGGACTACTAAAAATATTAAGATATCATTGTATATACCAAAAAAATACCTCTTCGGTTGTTAGGTCGTGATCCTTGATTGGTAAATCAGCTGGATCAGTAAAGCTTATGGAAGTAACTGAACCAAGAATCTCCAGAGGAGTATCTGCCCAAACAAAATTTGCAGCTGAAGACACCTTCCTCAAAGTTGTGTTTCCATCTTCATACCTGTAGCACAAAATAGTTATAATAATAGCAGCAAACACCATATATTAAGCAGTTACAACTGACTTTTCCCTACTCTAAATAAGAAGTTGAACTACGGACTTTTCCCAACTCCAAATACCTGAACATTCTCCATAATTAGTTTCTTTTGCAAAAAAAACATACATGATGAATCTAACACACAAATTAATAAAATCCATTTCAAAATAACAAGCAGAACCATTTGAGAAAGAATGCGTAAACCCGAAAGAAACAATGTAAAATCCAAAACACGGTGATGAGGTAGTTACCCGTCGCGATGCCTCTTTTGCTTATTGTTTCCAAGTACATCCACCATCTGCATTATCGATTCAACAACCAAATAAATCAAATGAAAAGAGCAAAAAAAATATATGTCTACAATATTAATAAAAGAAAACAATTAACCTTAGCTATCGGTTGAGCAGAAGCCTCAAAAAGATGCTTGATATCGAGAATGCGAGGATCAATCTTAGCAGGGGCTAAATACTTAATCCCCAAGATATATATCTCAGCAGATTCAGAACGACTAGCCGGTGGTTTTTCCACCTCAACCTTCTCAAACAACTGCAATACAAACATTCCACCACCACAATATCAAACAATTAACAACATTCACAATGAATTCCAGAGGTCTTGTTTGGATTAGCTTATTTGAACTAATCTTTGATAAAGAACAATTTCAATACTGTTTAGAAGAACCTAAAAACAACTTGTGGCATATTCATATATTGTTTTCAGCTTATTTTCATAAGCTCTCCAAGATAGCTTAGCTTATAAAGCAATTTAACTATATTTTACCTTGCGTTGGATATGTTTTTAGCCCCTCTAAATTTATCAACTATTGGTTTTAGTCCCTCTAAAAAAAATTCCGATTTTTGGTTCCAAGGACTTTTGTTTTATGACATGTCATTGATAAGACCATACAATATCATTAGTTTAATTATTTAACAATTTAATCTTAATTAACAATTTAACCTTAATTTGAAGTTATAGACAAATTCATAGAGATTAAAGATTAAATAGCTTATAGATGAGGTCTTATCAATTATACACCAATGTAAAAAAGCATGAACTAAAATTGAAGACAGAACCTTTATAGGACCAAAAATAGAAGGAAAATTTTAGAGGACTAAAACTGAAAGTTGATGTATCTAGAGGGACTAAAAACATATTTCACCCTTTATATTTTGCCAGAAATAGCTTATACATAAGAGCTTATCATGATAAGCATTTGTGTTATAAGCTGCAAATTAAGTTGTTTATCCAAACAGAGCCAAAATCACATTAAAAAACACAAACAGATACAGAACAATTCATTTAAAAATAAAAAATAATCACCTTCTTCAAACACCACACCACAGAATTGTAATCCTGCGACCTGAAAACCTATCACACAACAAAGTAAAAGCATTCAGAATGATGATAATAATGATAATTTCATAATTAAGAAAGTTAATTAAGCAAAACTAGGTTAAAACCTTGGTAACAAAAGTTCCCTTAGGTGCTAAAAACTGAGTAGCAAGCTTAACAGCATCAATAACAAGCGAATTCTGACTGGTAGCTTCTTGAGCCCAAGCACCACCAACGTTGGGCGAACCATCATGAAGAATAACATCAAAAGCACGATAACCATTTTCATTCATAATTTTCCTAACTCTAGATTTACATTCAGGTCTAGTAATATCTTCCTGAATAGCAATCGCGCCTCGAATGGGTTTAATCGGAGCGAGATCGACGCCGATAACGAGATGATCGACGGGAACACGTTGAACGGCGACTTGCATCCAACCACCAGGAGCGGCGCAGAGATCGAGAACGGAGCGTGAGGATTCGAGGAAATGGAATTTGGAATTGATTTGAACGAGTTTCCATGATGCACGAGAACGGTAACCGTGTTCTTTGGCTAAGTGGTAGTATTTGTCTAAACGGTGTTTTCCTTTTGCTTTTGCTTTACCCATTGTTGATGATGGGTGAAGAAGAGGATTTGAGATGGAGACGCAAAGAGAGTATAAAGAAGGGATTGAGGTTTAGGGTTTTGGGGTTTTAGGCCGGGTCATAAAGGCCCAATCAGTTGCAACCCGGTCCACCTTCTTTACGGCCCCAATATTCTGTTCTGCCTTTTGAAACAAAAAATTACAAGGCTAAAAGGTCGTGAAAATTGTTTTTCTCACTTCAACGAAAGATAAGAAACACTAGTAATTTACGTTTTTAACTTCATCGGTAGTTAACTATCGCTGAATATTTTGCAGCGGCAGTTAACTACCGTCGGACACAACCACAGCGGCAGTTAACTGTCGTAGCCATTTTGTGACTATATTTTCCAGAACTTCACATTTTTTTTCATCTTAATGAGATGCAAAATCAATAAATGATTGAATAAAAACGATAAAATGATGTGTGATTAAAGTGAAAACGCTAAAAAAAAAGTAATTAGATTTGACACCTAACTTATTTATGGATTTTTTTTTTTTAGTTTTTAAGAGGAGTAGTGAGGTTGGAGAAGGTTGTCATAATATTGTATGTTTGAACACATTTTTCAACATCACCACGCATCTTATAAACTGATTGAGCCTATATATTCAAAACAAAAAAAATATGAAATAAGAAGTAGGAAGTGTTTAGGTTGGTGGTTTTTTTGTTTAGTTTTAAGAGAAGTGGTGATGAGAGGGAAGGTGTTCAAACCATGGTACTGATGCTGAACCTCGCCACCCTTAACCACATCCGCAAAATGTTGGGCATCATAGCAACCATCTATGGCATCATGTAGCCCCTCCTGATGATTCAGGTACTGTGTCGGGTCATCCATCTGCGACTGTGTCGGCTGAGAAGAACTACCCTCACCCACAAAAGGATCGGGCCTCCAACCTCTTCCCCTCTTAGGCACATGAGGGTTTGCAGACTGCCTCTCCCGTCAGACGCTGCCAGTCATCGTTTGTTTACTAGCTCTCGTCCTATTTGGGTCTTGCTCATACATATATACACAAAAACAAAACAAAAAATCATGGTATTTAGGCAATTTAGGCAACATTCCCATCAATATTCCCAACACAATGTAGCACAATAAATAACTTAATTTTTAAACATCATTCAAAACAACATTGTCATCAACATTCCCAACACAATTTAACAACATAAACTGACTAAAAAATTAAAACAATTCTCATTTAGACATTTTATCAAACACTTTGAGTGCAAAGTATGAAACAACTCATCATTGTGTTAATTCAACTTCTACACATTCACATTGCACTTAAACATAATCTAAACTACATTTATAACAACAACATTCATCTATAACATCGTAAACTAACCAAAATTTCAATTTCTACATTCACGTTTCTTTTCTTCAAAAGCCGAATAAACTAGTCTTTGCAGTGTAAAAACAATTAGTGTTATCAGACCAAATGAGAGCATCGTGTTTGGATTAAAGTGGAGATTTAGATTGTATTAGTTTTTTCAAGCTTGAATATTTTTTGTTATAGTGGTTTTTCCTATCTATGAATATTTTTGTTGTTATAACGGTTTTTTGAAGCTCTGCATATTTTGTTGTTATAGTGGTTATTTGAAGCTATGAATATTTTTGTTGTCACAATAGTTGTTTAAAGCTATGAATATTTTTGTTGTTATAGAGGCTTTTTGAAGCTGTGAATATTTTTGTTGTTATAGTGGTTATTTGAAGCTATACATATTTTTGTTGTCGAAAATAGAGTGAAATTCTTGCACAACAGTGTCCTGATGTTGTACGTAGTGTTCCAACACTGGGACACAGGTGGAATGTGGAGTACAATGTTTCAACGTTAAGTTATAGATGAAAACATATAAATGCAAAAATAAAACGGCACAAGGAAATTGTTAACCCAGTTCGGTGACAAACACACCTACTCTGGGGACTACCAAGCCAGGAGGAAATCCACTAGAATAGTCCTAGTTCTAAGCCCTCGGCAAACTCCAAGTTTGCAATTACCTAGACACTACTCGTGCTGATTTTAGCATAGGAACTCCTAGACTTGAGATCCCATCTCACATCCACTCAATCACACACCATTTGATTACACGTAAACAACAAAGTGATGAAGACACCTTCAGACATAAACTAGCATGGTACTTCAAAGCTTAGGTGTAGTATACAAGTTACAACTCAATAAACACAGTCCTAAACTTGCATCAAGATGACACAAGAAAGGCTCACAATTAACAATGACTCAAAACCCTAACAACACTTTCTTAAAAAATGACGGCTTGAATGCCAAACAGGTTTTGCATCCTTCTATATATATTGCAGTAGCACGGGCTGGATCTTCACATTTGGACTTCAGACTAACGCGCATTCCATTCCGAAACTTGCTCACACAAAGGAGAAACAAATCCAATGTTTCCTAAAATGTTGACACATCTTACTGACAAAGTCAACTCCAAGGCTTCCTAAAATGTTCCACATCTTTAGGAGATAAACATATCGCTGAGTACGGGAACACACCTTTGTTTCACAGACCAGAGCGTGGATTTCTCAATCATATTAAAACACAATAATAAATGTACGAAATCATGGCACTCAGAAGTCGTATGCACATGTTGGAACATTTGGTTCCACATCTTGCTTGTAGATTTGGTTTAGCAAAAATGCAACACTTATCAATAAACACATATCAATAAACAAATATCCAACAATTTCCCCCTTTGGCAAATTTTGGCTAAAACAACACGAGATAATTCAGATAGACTAGAGAGATATCACACATTTAATTCTTCACTCATCATAAGAACACAACCATGAAGAACCATAGTATATCTTCACAAAGCTGCTTCAGAAATTTTCTCAATTAAACGCAGCAACCAAATAGCAACAGAGTCAAGCAACAGCGGAACATAAAATACATAATCCCAACGAGAGATACACTAAATTACCACATACATAGCAAGCAACGTCACCAGATGTTTCAACATGGTCTACCACATCATTCAGGATTTCATAAAAGAAACAAACAAATCACTCCCCCTAAAACACTGCATGACTGTCAACATAGTGAGCACTCCCCCTGTACCTATTCATGCAATCAACTTCTCAGACAAACATGATTACCACTTCACTACTCCCCCTTTTTAGCCACAAATTTTCAAAACAGAGTCTTCAAGCATGAAACGGAAATAGAGAGAACAAGAGTAATAGTGGCAGAGTATAATACAATATTACAGACCAGAAGCACAAAAGAAATCCAGGACATAGTCCACAAATAGAAAGAAAAAAAAAACAAATTAACAATCATCAGACTAGCTGGCAGAAGCTTCGTCTTCATCAGGATCAGCATCATCTTCAGTACCCTCACTTCCTGCATGCTCACCCTCAGCAACCACCTCTTCAGTTTCTAAAGCTTGAATCATCATTTCAAACTTAGCTTTCCTTTCATCCAGCATTTGACAGATCTCTTTTAGGGCAGCCACGATTTCCTGTCTAGACATAACACCTCCAGAAGGAGCAGCTCCAGATGTTCCAACAATGTCTGGAACATGATGCTTACCAAACAATTTGTAGTGAAGAGTGAGAGAAGCTCCCCTCTTTTTAGGAATATCAGTTGCATTTGTAATACCTGGATGTTGTTCCAAAATAATACCACACAACAGAGAGGGAAACACTATAGGGAGTTTTACAGCCAAGGTTTTGGCATGTCTGACAGTTTGATCAAATATATAGGCACCATAGTCCATTTTGACCTTGGTACCAACTGCAAAAATAAATATACCCAAACTTGTAGATACATTTGAGGAATGAGTGGTAGGGACCCAATTGGCAGCTCCAATCCTGTTGAGGATGGCATACTTCACAGACAGCTTTCCTAAAGAAATCTTTCCTCTTCTTGGCCACACCTTGACCTGATTAGCCGTGATTTCTTTGGAGACTTGGTTGTCAGTTACCTCTAGCTCAAAAACAACATCTTCATCAATGCCCAGAAATCTGTTGATGATGGAGGGAGAGAACTTGACACATTCTACTCGAACATAAACCTTTTGAAAATCTTTGCTCAGAGGATTGTCACAGTTTTCAGGGATGTTCACCAGGAATTCTTTCACCAATTGTTCATAACAGTCACCCAACTTGCAGACTGTTTTCAACAAACTAGCTTCCTTGATCATATTCATCACCTCCTCACACTGCAAGGCTTCTTTCCCCAATTCTCTTTCCAAAGCAAGCCTTCTTTGGAGCACATACTTCCACCTGGTCACGTTCTCAACAACATGAAAAGAAATGTTGTCAATGGGTGCTTCAGGGACATTTTGAGGGATCTTTTTCCCAGCAATTCTCTTTTTGGCAGAAGGTATGATGTCTTGAACATCTTGTTCGACATCATCCTCAGAGTCACCAGGGGGCACTTCCTTCCTTTTTAAGGCCTTCTTCTTGTGGACAGGGGCCACAACCTTGCTCCATCCTTTAGATGGTCCAACGCCAACACTTTTCTTAGCCACTGGGGTAGGCTTGCTGGCAGCAGCAACAACCTTTCCTTTCCTATTCTTTAGCCTCTTGGCAACACTTTGAGTAAGTCTTTTTCCAATGGGTTCATCATCAGAATCCAGATCATCTACATTAACAGCAGTTGCAGACTGATCCTTTTCCACATCAGCACTTTCTTATTGAACTTCTTGGTCAGGCAGGGGTTCCTCAACATGTTCTGACACAGAGTCTTCACCATCTTTATCTTCCTTACTACTCACAAACTTGTCCTCTGACTCAGCATCCTGGGAATTCTCATCAGGCACCTTCTCTTGAGAACTGTCAGAAGATGCCACAGGAACAGACTCACTGGCAGACTTTTTAGGAAACTTTTCTTGACTGGTTTCAACAGAATCATCAGATTGGGTCAGGGATATTTCAACATCCGGCACAACATCAGATTCAGGAAGGGTTTCCATAGGTGAACCCACATCAGAAACATCATCAGTCTTGGATGGGGTAGACTCAGGGTTATCAACAACATCCTTAGAAGGAGACACGGTAGCATTATCATCAGCAATATCAACACCAACAACGGTTTCACTAGGTTGATCTATAGTCTTTTCAGTGTTAGGGTTAGCGACTACAGGACCCATAACATTTGGGACAACAGGATCTTTGACAGATGTAGTGACAAGAGGTTCGACCTTAGGGATATTGATAGGATCAAGGTATAAACTGGTCATAGAGTGGGGTTTCTTGACAGTTACAGAGACTTCAACATTTTTATCACTAGAGGGCACTTGAACCGACACAGGAGGAGTGGAGGATTCACTTACATTAGATGTGTTGCCTTTTGTGGCAGTTGATGATCTGGTCCTTCTCTTTCTTGGAATGCAACCTGGAACAACCTTGATTCAAACAGCATCGGTGATGACAGCAGATGGACCTTCGTTGGCATGAGAATGCGTTATTCTGGTCTTTACAGAGGTTGGAGCAGTTTGATCTTGGGTAGTTTTGCTAGGTGTTGGATTGGGAGTTTCAGACTTCTTGGCACCTTGATCATGAACGAACTTCATCTTGATGTTGGTGGAGAAGGGGATAAATGAGAAAACAAAGTATAGAGGATGAAGGCTGAACGGTTTTCTGAGAGTGAGGAGAGAGAGAGAGAGAGAGAGAGAGAGCGAATGCGTGTGAGGAGAAGTTTATGGCAAGTAGGTGGGAGGTTTTGGGAAGTTTGTAATGATGTCCCTAAATCAGCGTGCACCACTAAATGGAGGGAAGAGAACATGCCCGTTGCACACTCAAAAAACGTTAATTGCTATAACTCCTCAAAAAGACAAATGCCCAGTTTGCCCCTCAAATTTTCAAATTGCTTGGCATCTAAGGCTTTGGTAAATATATCGGCTAGCTGTTCCTCTGTGGCAACATGTTCAAGTTGCACAACATTCTCCTCTACAAGATCCCTGATAAAATGATGACGTATATCAATATGCTTAGTCATGCTATGTTGTATAGGATTTTTTGAAATATTGATAGCACTCAGGTTGTCACAATACAATGTTAGAACATCTTGTTCAACATTATATTCCTTCAGCATTTGCTTCATCTACACCAATTGGGAACAACTGTTACCAGCTGCGATATACTCAGCTTCAGCTGTGGATAAGGACACACAGTTTTGCTTCTTGCTAAACCATGAAATCAAACTATTTCCCAGAAAGAAGCATCCTTCATATGTGCTTTTTCTATCATCTGCACTACCTGCCCAATCAGCATCACAGTACCCCACTAACATAGAACTTTCACTGTGAGAGTACATAATTTCATAGTCACTGGTACTATTGATATACTTCAAAATTCTCTTCACTTGAGTCAAATGACTTATTTTTGGCTCAACCTGGTATCTAGCACAGACTCCAACAACAAAGGTTATGTATGGTCTGCTTGCAGTGAGATACAACAGACTTCCAATCATGCTCCTATACAAGCTTTGATCAACAGCAACACCTTGTTCATCTTTGGTCAACTTCAAGTAAGTGGTTGCAGGTGTTCTCTGATGGCTTGCATTCTCCATCCCAAACTTCTTGACTATGTTCTTGGCATATTTACTTTGGGAGATGAATATTGTGTCTTCCATCTGCTTGACTTGAAGTCCAAGAAAATAGGTCAGTTCACCCACAAGACTCATCTCAAATTCAGACTGCATCTGCTGAACAAAATGTTGAACCATCTGGTTCGGCATTCCACAAAAAACAATGTTATCAACATATATTTGTGTTATAATAAGTCTTCCATTCTCTTCTTTCACAAACAGGGTCTTATCAGATCCTCTTTTTCTGTAACCTTGAGTAACCAGAAACTGTGTGAGTCTCTCATACCATGCTCTAGGTGCCTGTTTTAATCCATATAAAGCTTTCTTCAATTTGTAGACATGGTTAGGAAAATTAGGATCTATAAATCCCTTTGGTTGTTGAAGCGGCGGGGAAAATGCGCGGGCGAAAAACGCTCGCTAGACAGTAAAGTCGCCACCGAAGTTTTTTTGAAAAGGGGAACGTCGATAAACCCTTTGAGAACGAGAACAAGGTCATCGCAACCAAATTCGGGTTCAGGAATCGGTTATGCGAGGGGAAGGTATTAGCACCCCTCACATCCGTTGTACTCAACGGGAACCATTAATTAATTAGCTTTCAAAATGCGTTAGTTTCATAAAAATGTTTGTAAAGAATGGAAGAGAAAGAAAAATGATTTTTTATTAGGGTGCTTGACAAGAGTTTGATCTTGCTCCTACGTATCTCCCGGTGCGATGGAGAATTCAAAGCTACGTAGTTCTTTGTAGAAAATGTTTGTGTGTTGATTGATTTTATTTATGAAAATGGTTTAGTCGCACTTGGGCGAAAAAGTTTGTTTTAGAAAAAAACGGATTCGCACTTGGGCGATGATATCCATTTAAAAACGCACATGGGCGTGAAAAAAGTTTGAATAAAAGAAGCGGACTCGCGCTTGGGCGATGACATTCGTTTGAAAACGCGCATGGGCGTGAAAAAAAGTAAAGTTAAGTGGGTTGAGATTGATTTTAAGCGGAGGACGAATATCCGAAAAGTGAAGTGTCTACCTCGTTTCCGAATATTCGGGGAAGCGTCGGGTGTCTACCCAAGTTTTCCTTTTTCGCTCACAAAAGAAAAATGTTTTTACTATTTTTGTTTTATTAAAAATTTAATCGAACGACGAATGCTTTGAACGTGGCCGAGACGGGGATCTCGCGTTCCGCATACCGGGAAGCGTCGGGTGTCTACCCAAGTTTTCCTTTTTCGGTCGATTGAACTCTTAATATTTTTTTCATTTACGAAAAGAAAATTGTTTTTTTGTTTTTTGTTATATTGAAAATAGGATAATAATCTAATAAAAATAAAATAAAAAACGTGAAAAGATTAGAGCATTAATACTCAAAAAATGAAATTAAGTGCGATAAACTAAACACGAGGGATTATATTACGGTGTTGGCTCAAAGTGAGATGCAAAGTGAAACCCTAAATGCATTCTAATGACATATATAAATAAATAAAATGATAAATGCAAAGTAAAATGACAAATAAAATAAAATGCATGATATGATGTGATAAGTAAATAAATAAGATGTGAAAAATAAAAGAAACAATAAAAAGGAAATAATAATAATAGGAAATAAAATTGCAAAGAAAAAAAAATAAAAGAAATAAACAGAGAGGTGTAAAAATAAAATAGGGGGTGCAGGAAGTGAGAAAATAATCAGATTTAAAACAAATAGGCCCAAAATGCATTGGGCCAGCGTGATTTAATCTGGGCCGTCTGATTAATCAGAGGGCCCTGATCTGATCACAAGGGGAGAATAACTGGAGCCGTCTGATTTAAAATCAAAGGGCCAAAGGGGCGAGGGTGCATGCTAACGCATACACCCACGCGCACCGGATTAGAGAGGGGTATAAATACCCATTCTCTTACTATTTTCTTCATTTCACTCTTTTCTTTCTCTCTCAAAACTTTCTATCTTCTCTCTAAGGGCGCCGCCCCTCTTCTTCTTCCGGTGACCGGAAAACTTTTCCGGCGCGGTGGCCGCCGGCGGCGCCACCACGCCGGAATTTCAAAGTCCGTTTTTAAAAAAAAAAATTAGTTTTTCTAACTCCTCTCCTCACCCTCTTCTCAAATCTACTCTTAGATTTTTCAAAATCCTTTTCAAAATGAGTAGATCTAAACTTAAAGTTTAAAAAAAAATTTTGAAAACTACCCTTTTTTACCTCTTTTTGGCTCGGTTTGGTGTGTTATGGCTTGGAGGTGCGGCTGTTGTGTGTTTGTGGGGAGAGGCCGCATGTGTTGTGCTGTTTTGTGGGTGTGTTTGTATGCGCGTTTGGCTTCGTGGTGTGTGTGTGCGTATGCTGTTTGCTCGCGTGTTGGTGGAGTGGTGTGTGTGAGGGTCGCGTGAGTTGCTGTGTGTGTTTAGTTATGTGTTGTGGTGGCTGTTTGGGTTGCGTTTTAGGGCGTGGTTTGGCCGAGTTTTGAGGTTGCTTGGAGTGGTGTGAGGAGGCTTGGTATGTTGGAGTGGTGGAGTGTGTTAGGCTACTGTTCACGCAGCTGTGTGGGTTGTGTATGCTTGCTGGGGGCGTGTGTGGTTTGGGTGGTGGGGGAGGAGAGATGCTGTTTTTTTGTGTTGAGTATGTGTGTGTTGTTTGTGGTTTGGTTGTTGTGGTAGTAGGAAGTGTTTTGGTGCTGTTTGGGTTTGTGTTGGTACTGTGTTTTTACTATGTTCTGTTCTGTGTTTTTGTGTTCTGTTCTAATCCTCTCTTTTTCACTGTTTTTATTGAAATTGGATGGACAAAAGAGGTTGTGTCCAGAGCTGTTGAGAGGGATCTGTGGCTTAATCAGAAAAATGGCAAGAAACCAAGCAAAAGGGACAAAAAACTGATGAAGAAAGTGATGGATCTGATGAGAAAATGATGGATCTGTTTTATTAATTAATTAAATAATTAAAATAAATGATAAAAATGACAGCATAAAAAATAAATCAAAACAGAAAATAATTAATCAGCAAAAAATAAAAACGAAATTAATAAAATAATAATAAAAAAACTAAAGTAAAAATGAAATAACAATAAAACTAAAATTATCACCTTTGAAACCCTAAATGAGGTATTTTAAAATACCTCCCTGCCGAAATTTCGTCTGAAACGACGAAAATTCTCGGCCTTAAAAAAGACGATTAAAGCGAATCAAAACTGGGTCAAAAATTGGGGTACGACAGCTGCCCCTATTTAAGTTTCTTCTTTACAGAGATTTAAAAGTGAAGTTTTAATTCGACGGGTCGAAGAGACTTAAATACAGAGTACCTTATTTTTGACCAATTTTGACGGGAAAATGCTATGGATGCGATGCTATGCATGCAATGCTGTGAATGCTCGCGATGCAGGTATGAATGCAAAACGACGAAGATGACCTGACTGGGGACGAAACAAAACAAAAAGGCTATTCGAGTTTGTTAAAGAAAAAGGATCCGACTCCACTGGGGATAACGTGGTTTCACTGGGGAAGATTGATCATATCCAACCGCTTACGCTGAAGGTAGACCTCTAAGGACAAAAGTGATCATATCCGGCCGCCTACGCTGGAGGTAGATCCTTGGGGATAAGGGTGATCTCATCTAGCCGCTTATGCTAAAGGTAGATCCAGGAGGATAGGTGATCTTATCTAGCCGCTTATGCTAGAGGTAGACCATGAGGATAGAGTAATCTTATTCAGCCGTTTGTGCTGAAGGTCAATCTCTAAAGAAAGATGTGATCATATCCAGCCGCCTGCGCTGGAGGTAGATCCCTGATGATAAGAGTGATCTTATTCAGCCGTTTATGCTGAAGGTCGATCTCTGAGAAAATATGTGATCATATCCAGCCGCCTGCGCTGGAGGTAGATCCCTGAGGATAAGAGTGATCTTATTCAGCCGTTTATGCTGAAGGTAGATTCACTGGGGAAAGGTGGTCTTATTCAGCCGCTCACGCTGAGAGTCGATCCCTAGGGGAAAGTGATGCTTGACCGATTGCCACTAAGTGGGTCTTGGTGGAATGGTAAAGGGTGATATGATCATCGCCAGTCTGACGCTGGTGAAATGATAATGATATGATATGATTGTCGCCAGTCTGACGCTGGTGACATGATAATGATATGTTATGATGGTTGACTCGCTGGGGGAGTTTTAACTGGGGAATTTCAGTGGTTGTGAATAGGTCCACCGGGGAATGGGACAATTTGGGAAGAGATCCGCTGGGGGACTTTTTTGAAAAACTTACTGGAGAAGTTCTTGAATGAGGTTCACTGGGGAACACTAGGATGGCTCACTGGGGAGTATTTGATTGAGGTTCATTGGGGAACATGAGAAATTGTGAGGAGAAGTATGATGTGAATATGAGCTGCATGCTAATGAATGAATTTGATACGATGCATGTGCTATGCTGACATGTGGGAGAAGCACATGGCATGTTGAGCTTTGGTTGTGATCGGATGCCAAGCATGGTTGGGCTTTCGGTTGGAAATTGCAGGGAGTGCCAATGAGAATTGGTTTTGGGATTTCATGGGGTAAAATGGTTAGGGTACGATGTTTGGGGTTTTTCGATCCTTCGGCATTCGCAAAACTCATCGCTATTGAAGTTTCAAGTAGAGGATGCCGACGGAGCTTTCGACATTTCGTGCCTGCATGGGCAGTTTGTATGCTATGTAGATGCTGGCTCTGCTATAGACGGGAATCACTTGTGGTTGCTCTGAGAATTCTGAGAGGTACAACACCTCGCCGGAAGTCGTTAATTTCCTTTATGATATTTTCAAATCAAAGTAAGTCATGATTTCAACAGATTTTATGTTATTATTTTCTATTTCAAAATTGTATCATCAAAATAGCATTTAGCGATAGGGAATGACAAAAGGTAAAAAAGATGCGCTTTATTGATGGTCAAACAAAGTTTAGTACATGGAATGGTAGCACACTAAAGGTGTAACTCCATAAGATAAATAAGAGAAATGAAGATGGGAAGAGGGAAAACATTGGAAGTTCCCATTGAGTCATGACGACTGCTACTTTCTTAATAACCCTAAACCCACAAAACCCTGCTTCTGAGAATGGCAAAAGGATTGGTTCTTCAGCCGGTGTTAGGAGTAGACTGCCCCAATGTAGTTACATGCCTTTTTCTTTTCCCAACTTTTGCCTAAGTCGCCTTTTCAGGTTTTCGACTTAGCGGGTTTTCTTTTGTTTTTTATATCCCTAACTTTTGCCTGGACCGCTCTTTCGAGTTTTCAGTCCACCGGGATGCCCCTTTTTGCCTAAGTTGCCCTTTCAGGTTTTCAACTTAGCGGGCGTTCTTCTTGTTATTAGGCATAGTATTTCTTGACTACATCGGAATTCACGGGACGCGGGAAGTCCTCGCCGTCCATTGTTGTGAGAATCAAAGCTCCTCCAGAGAAAGCTTTCTTCACTACATAAGGGCCTTCGTAGTTCGGAGTCCATTTTCCCCGCGAATCCTTTTGTATAGGTAAGATCCTTTTGAGCACTAGGTCGCCTACTTGGAACTCTCGAGGACGGATCTTCTTGTCGAACGCCTTCTTGAGCCTGCTTTGATATAACTGACCATGACATAAGGCTATCATCCGCTTCTCGTCGATTAGGTTCAGCTGGTCAAACCTTGCTTGAATCCATTCTGCTTCTTCAAGTTTCGTCTCCATCAAGACCCTCATTGAGGGAATTTCCACCTCAATGGGGAGGACTGCCTCCATGCCATATACCAGGGAGAACGGGGTTGCCCCTGTCGAGGTGCGAACCGAGGTCCTATAGCCATGTAGGGCAAAGGGAAGCATTTCATGCCAATCTTTGTAAGTTTTCACCATCTTTTGAAGGATTTTCTTGATGTTTTTGTTAGCTGCTTCTACGGCTCCATTCATCTTTGGCCGGTATGGCGAGGAGTTGTGGTGTTCGATCTTGAAACTTTCACACAAATCTTCCATCATTTTGTTGTTCAAGTTGGTGCCATTGTCAGTGATGATTTTGTTGGGGAGTCCGTAGCGACATATTATCTCCTTTTTGATGAATCGAACTACCACTTGCTTTGTTACATTGGCGTATGAGGTAGCTTCAACCCATTTGGTGAAGTAGTCGATGGCGACTAGGATGAACCGGTGTCCATTTGAAGCTTTAGGTTCAATGGGCCCAATCATGTCGATGCCCCACATGGAGAACGGCCAAGGTGACGCCATTACGTTTAAAGGGACTGGGGGTACGTGCACCTTATCCGCATAGATTTGGCACTTGTGGCACTTTCTAGCGTAGCTGAAACAATCAGATTCCATGGTCAGCCAATAGTAACCTGCCCTCAGGATTTTTCTAGCCATTGTATGTCCATTGGCGTGGGTACCGAAGGACCCTTCATGGATTTCTTTGATGAGCAAGTCCGCCTCATGTTTGTCTACACATCTGAGAAGAACCAGATCATGGTTTCTTTTGTAGAGCACATCACCATTCAGGAAGAATTTAGCTGATAGACGTCTCAAAGTCTTTTTATCTCTACTTGAGATGTTTGCAGGATATTCTTGATTTGAGGTAGACTTTGATGTCATGGTACCATGGCTTGCCGTCAGACACCTCTTCGATTGACAAACAGAATGCAGGCTCGTCTCGGCGCTCCACCTTTATAAGCGGCGCTTCATTGTGAAACTTCACCTTGTACATTGAGGATAACGTAGCCAAGGCATCTGCTACTTGATTTTCTTCTCTTGGGATATGATGGAAGGTGATTTCATCAAAGAACTCTATTAGCTTTGAGACATGAGCATGGTACAGGATCAGCTTGGGATGACGGGTCTCCCATTCTCCTTTTACTTGGTAAATGACTAGGGCCGAATCTCCATACACCTCCAGAATCTTGATTCTTAGATCGATGGCAGCCTCAAGGCCCAAGATGCATGCCTCATATTCTGCCACATTATTCGTGTAGTCAAAATATAGTCTTGCTGTGAAGGGGGTATAACCACCTTGTGGAGATATTAGAACGGCTCCAATCCCATGCCCCATAGCGTTAGATGCACCGTCGAATGCAAGCTTCCATCGTGCCCCTGGTTCGGGTCCTTCATCATCTCCTATGACCTCATCTTCCTTCAAAGCCATAATATCTTCATCTGGGAAATCAAACGGTATGGGCTGATAATCTTCCACCGGTTGATGCGCCAAGTGGTCTGCTAGCACACTTCCTTTGATAGCTTTCTGAGTCACATGCAGGATGTCATACTCGGATAACAACATTTGCCAACGGGAAATTCTTCCAGTCAGAGCGGGTTTCTCAAAGATGTATTTGATTGGATCCATCTTTGATACCAGCCATGTCGTGTGACAGATCATATATTGCCTCAACCGGCGCGCAGCCCATGCCAAGGCACAGCAAGTTCTTTCCAGCAGGGTGTACCTGGTTTCGACGTCAGTGAATTTCTTGCTCAAGAAATAGATGGCATGTTCCTTTCTACCAGTTTCATCATGTTGCCCCAGCACACATCCCATGGATTCCTCCAATACTGTTAAGTACATGATGAGAGGTCTTCCAGGAACGGGCGGTATCAAGATAGGTGGTTCTTGCAAGTATTGTTTGATTCTTTCAAATGCCCCTTGGCAATTCTCATTCCATATGACGGCCTCATCCTTACGTAGCAATTTGAAGATTGGCTCGCAAGTAGCGGTGAGATGAGAAATGAACCTAGAGATGTAGTTCAATCTCCCTAGAAAACCACGGACTTCTTTTTCAGTACGAGGAGCTGGCATATCTTGGATTGCGCGTACCTTGTCGGGGTCAACCTCGATCCCTCGTTGGCTAACGATGAAACCGAGTAATTTTCCGGACCTGACACCAAAGGTGCACTTAGCTGGATTGAGCCGCAGTTTGTATTTCCTTAAACGCACGAATAGCTTTTGCAAGTGAATGATATGGTCTTCTTTAGTTTCGGATTTGGCAATCATGTCATCCACGTAGACCTCTAGCTCTTTGTGCATCATGTCGTGGAAGAGAGCCATCATTGCTCTTTGATAAGTTGCCCCAGCGTTCTTCAAGCCGAAAGGCATTACCTTGTAGCAATATGTTCCCCATGGGGTGATGAAGGTGGTTTTCTCCATGTCTTCCGGAGCCATCTTGATTTGATTATAACCGGAGAATCCATCCATGAATGAGAACACCGCGAACCGGGCTGTATTGTCTACCAACACGTCGATGTGAGGTAATGGGAAATCATCCTTAGGACTCGCCTTGTTCAGATCTCGGTAATCGACACACATTCGCACTTTACCATCTTTCTTCGGTACCGGTACTATGTTAGCAACCCACTGTGGATATTTTGCCACGGCTAGGAATCCTGCATCAAATTGTCTTTTGACCTCTTCCCTGATCTTAAGTGACATGTCCGGTCTTGTCCTTCTCAATTTCTGCTTTATCGGCGGGCATTCTGGTCGGAGTGGTAGCTTGTGCTCAACTATCTCGGTATCCAACCCTGGCATGTCCTGGTATGACCATGCAAACACATCTACATATTCCCTCAAAAGTTCGACCAACTTCTCGCGCTCTTTTGCCTTTAAAGACGAACCGATCTTGACCTCTTTTATATCATGCTCAGTTCCTAAGTTGATTACCTCCACGGGCTCTTGATTTGGCTGTATCTCTTTAGATTCACGCTCTAGCAGTCTTGCTAATTCTTCGGGAAGCTCGCAATCGCTTCCACCATCCTCTTCGGCTTGGTTAATGGGGAGTTCAAGGTTACGCGGGATTGTAGCAGTATCACAATCAATGGGTTTGTTCAGGGATCTGCATGTGTTTTTATGATGATTTTTATCTTTAGAAGGATGAACAAAACAAAAATAAACAAAAGAACGGAAAGGATTATAATTTTTTTGTTTTTTTTTAAGAAAAGTAAATGCGGAAATGGAAGAATAAAGAATAGTGGAAAACGAAATGCTTTTTATTGATGATTCAACATTTGAAATAAAGGGTGCCCTACAAAGTTATCCTTAAGCCTTGGGCAGAGCAAAAGGATTTGAAAAACATGATAAAAATTACTTTCAAAAAGAAACTATCTCGGGAATTTCAACGGCAGTCCAGTTGTTGAGGCTTGCATTCGGAGAGCCCTGGTAGACCAAACAAAGTGTCTCCCCCTCTTCTGGATCATCTCCAATGACAGCTACTTGATCTTCACTAGCAAAACCCGCACTATGGAAAGTGTCTTGAATGTTACCAATGGGTAGCTTCGCAGCATCACTCTCTCCCATGGAGGGTTTGTAGCCCAATCCATACCTATCTCTTTTCACGGGCATATCCCACAAGTACTCACAGCCTTTGGAGCCTCCTCCTTTAGCCAATAGCGCATCATTCTTCCAAAAGGTAGCGGGGGCTTTTTCTTCCTTAACACAAACTTCCTTATACCCCGCAACAGCATTGGCGACCTCTAAGGCTTGGAAAGCAGTTTCCAAAGATCCTTCACCCGCTTCCACATACTGAAAGGAAGACAGATGGCTTACAAGTATGTCTTCTTCTCCGGCCACAGTGATCAGCTTGTCATTTGCCACAAATTTGAGCTTTTGGTGTAAGGTGGATGTCACAGCTCCAGCCACATGGATCCATGGGCGTCCCAATAAGCAGCTATAGGCTGGGTTGATATCCATCACTTGGAAAGTGATATCGAAAGTGTGCGGACCTATTTGGATTGGCAGGCATACCTCTCAAATGACGGACCTCCGGGACCCATCAAAAGCTTTTACAATTAAAGAACTAGGCTTCAAGCATACTCCGTCAATGGACATCTTGTTGAGAGTGGACTTCGACAGCACATTCAATGACGAACCCGTATCGACCAACACTCTTGCAAGAACGGTGTCATGACACATTGTGGATATGTGTAATGCCTTGTTGTGAGCTCTCCCTCCCGCAGGTAAGTCTTCATCACTAAAGCTTAGACAGCTACTAGCGGTGATATTGGCAACTATTCCACCGAAATGGTCCACTGTAACATCCTGGGTTACATGCGCCTGATTCAACACTTTCAACAATGCCTTTCTGTGTGCCTCGGAACTCAACAGCAGTGATAGGATAGATATCTTGGAAGGAGTCTGATTCAATTGGTCCACTATTTTGTATTCGCTCCTTTTGACAATTTTTAAGAACTCATCGTCCTCCTTTGATGCTAGGTGATCACCACATTCTTGCCCCTTGTCTTGACTGGGCAGTTCTTTCCCTTTTTGGACTTCCTCGGCCACCTTATCGCCTTCTCCTCTGAGCTGTTTGGGAGCAAAGATCCGACCACTTTGGGTCACGCCGCTAGCTTCAGAAATATGGGTGACACCACCCATCACCTTTGCAGATTCTCTTTCTGACCTCCCCTCTGGTTCATAAACAACGGCTTTTGCATCATAAATCCAAGGCACTGTTTTGGAACTTTCGTACGGAAATGGCGAAGGAACACATATGACCACGGGCTGCCTATGGTTCGTTGATGGTTGAGCGTCTCCCTTTTGGTAGAGGATCTCAACTGGTTTGGGGACTTCTTTCTTGCTTTCGAAATGTGGCTCGATAACCGACACGTCCCCCCATCTTCCTTGCTCGACTGACTTGCAAAACGCCTTGATCTATCATTTCTTGTACTTGTTTTCTAACCAACTGACAACCTTTGGGACTTAAAGCGCATTCTTCACAATTGTCATGGATTCCTTTGATCAAACCGCATTTGGCTAGCTTAGCGTGGAGCATCAATAAAGGAGTACTTATTTCCTCAACTCTCTTGATCTCATCGAGATCCGCATCTTCTTCCACAGCATTGACATTTGGGCCGTTATAACCCGGCAAAGGATTATTTTTCACGTCGGGCCCCTTTTCTTTGAAAGAAAGGCTTTTGTTATTGATTAACTCTTGAACCGTTTCTTTAAGTGCTCTACAGTCTTCAATGGAGTGACCAACGGCCCCAGAATGAAACTCACATTTGGCATTTGGGTTATACCAACGTGGATATGGTGGTTCCAAAGGCCTGACACTTCGGGGTACCACTAAGGAGTTCTTTATCAAATGCGGCCAAAGTTGACTGTACGGGATGGGGATCGGGTCGATCCGACTTGGTCGCTGATTGTTGGGAGGTCGGTATTGATTTTGAAATTCTGGCCAGGCAATACTTAAGAGATACTAACAGGTTCTCAACAGGTTCTGAACAGAACTTAGCACAATATAAAAGCAAATAATCAGCAGAAAAATAAAGTGCAGGAAAGCTAAAAACACAGAGGTTTGTTAACCCAGTTCGGAGTAAACACCTCCTACTCTGGGGGATACCAATCTAGGAAGGAATTCCACTATAGGAATTAATCCTTATGACTCAAGACACTGACTCCCAGTTCCCAGCCTAAGCAATTATCTTCCTCCTAGTCTTGAATTCTACCCAACACGTTGAGTATTAGAAAACCTCTAACTTCCTATTCATGCAACTGCAACCCAGCTACTTGAACTACCCTTTGAACTTAACCCAGTTCTGAACACAAAGACTCCCCTGTTTTTGAAGACAACTTCAATACACAAACTTCATTCGTACCTAAAGGCTTAGAATGAATTACAACTCAATAAAACACCTAAACCAACTCTAACAGAGTGGTGCACAAAAAAACTCTAAGTTTAAAACAAAGACTCTATTCTCTGAATAATACTCTGTATTTCGTAAGTCTTGAATAGCAGCAGCCCTCCTCTATTTATAGCCTTCAGTCTTGCAGAATAAATAACAACCTGATCTTCAGAATAGATTTGTTACTGAAAATAAGAATGATCCAATAGAGTAACAAATAAAACTGCATCCAATCTTTGAAAGATTTAAAACAGAAAATACGAAGATCATGAAACTAAACCAAATCTTCAATGATATCTTCTCCAATTTAATCAGCATTCTAGAAGCAATTATACAAAGATAATTCCTTGCTAAATCTCCCAAGATACGCGCAAAAACAATCCAGTAAACCTAGCTTCTGATGTGGTCAACAAAAGTCAACGCTGGACTTCAGAACCTGAATCAGCTTCTGAAGTGCTACAGTGCTTCTGATGAGCATTCAGCTTCTGATGTAATTTTGAGCTTCTGAACAGCTTCAAATGAGAAAACTTCCAACTGAAGAAATGTTCTAATCATGGAGATGCTTCTATTCAACACTTTGGTTTTGCCAAAATATGCAGCCAACACCAAAAGACTCAACAATCTCCCCCTTTGGCAAATTTTTGGCTAAAACCATCCAAGTTCTTCAGTCTCCCATAATCAACTCAGCAATGAAGAACTCCACAATGATCAATCATAACAATGAGATAAGCAGCGGATTCAGTTATGACTATCATGAAATACACACACCAGCTTCAGTTTGATGGTATCAGAGCAAGTACTGATTAACAGCTTCAGTTTAAGGTATCAGAGCTACTGATCAACTCCTGATCATCACAAACACTCCCCCTGAAGCTACATAAACCAAAACACTCCAGCTTCACAAACACTCCAGCTTCACAAAAAAATCACACAAACTCCCCCTGACTTCTGAACTGCAGAGAAACACTCAGAGCATGCTTCAGGGCACACTTGATCTTCAGGACCACTCTTCAACAAAAACACTCAGGATCATAACAATCTTGTACTCCCCCTGAGACACATATACTCTCTTGATTATATCTGGACATATACTGCTTGGTATCAGAGCAAAGCTAGCCACCTTCTGAACCAAAGACACACATATCTGAAATGCAGCAATACATCTTCTGATTCTTGGTATCAGAGCCAACAGAGCCAACACATTGCATAAGATTTTCTCCCCCTTTTTAGCCATAAAATTCTGACAAATCTTAGACTCCAAATAGGGAATAAAAGCAAAACATGTAACACAGATCTTAGAAACAACTTCAGACTCAGATTTAGATTCAGGATCACACTTAGCATAAGCACAACTGGCAGGTACTCTACTTTCCTCACATCCAGTTTGCAGTAATTGCTATAAGTCTTCATGTAAACACACACCTAACTTGCTTCTTAAGTTTTCAAACTGCTTAGCATCCAAGGCCTTTGTGAAAATGTCAGCAACTTGTTCTTCAGTAGCTACATGTTCCAGCTGAATGACTTTATCCTCCACAAGGTTTCTGATAAAATGATGTCTGATATCAATGTGTTTAGTTCTGCTGTGCTGTATTGGGTTCTTAGAGATGTTGATAGCACTCAAATTGTCACAAAATAAGGTCATAGTGCCCTGTTTCATGTTGTACTCCTCCATCATCTGTTTCATCCAAACTAGTTGTGAACAACTACTCCCAGCAGCAATATACTCAGCTTCAGCAGTTGACAATGAAACACAGTTTTGTTTCTTGCTGAACCAAGAAATAAGATTATTTCCCAAAAAGAAACAACCTCCTGAGGTGTTCTTCCTGTCATCAGCACTTCCAGCCCAGTCAGCATCACAAAATCCCATCAGTTCAGAACTTGAACTGTGTGAATACATGATTCCATAGTCACTTGTGCTATTCACATACTTCAGGATCCTTTTAACTTGTGTCAGATGACTCATCTTAGGATCAGCTTGATATCTTGCACAAACTCCAACATCATAAGTGATATCAGGTCTGCTTGCAGTTAAATACAATAAGCTCCCTATCATGCTTCTGTACTGACTTTGATCAATTGAAACTCCATGTTCATCTTTGGTCATCTTCAGATGAGTAGCAGCTGGTGTCTTCTTATGAGCAGCTGATTCCATACCAAACTTTTTCACAATGTTCTTGGCATACTTACTTTGAGAAATGAAGATTGTATCTTCCATTTGTTTGACTTGTAACCCAAGAAAGTATGTCATCTCTCCTACCAAACTCATTTAAAACTCTGATTGCATTTGCTGAACAAACAGTTTGACCATCTTCTGAGACATCCCACCAAACACAATATCATCTACATAAATCTGAGCTATCATCAGACTCCCATTTTCATCTTTCACAAACAAAGTCTTATCAGAACCTCCTTTTCTGTAACCTTGAGCCACAAGAAACTGAGTCAGCCTGTCATACCATGCTCTTGGTGCTTGCTTCAATCCATATAAAGCTTTCTTCAACTTGAACACGTGATCAGGAAACTTAGGATCCACAAAACCCTTAGGTTGTTCAACATACACTTCCTCTTGCAGATATCCATTCAAAAATGCACTCTTCACATCCATCTGAAACAATTTGAACTTGAGAATGCATGAAACTCCCAACAGTAGTCTTATGGACTCTAGTCTGGCCATAGGTGCAAAGGTCTCATCAAAATCAAGTCCCTCAACTTGAGTATAGCCTTGAGCAACCAACCTTGCCTTGTTTCTGACTACAATACCACTTTCATCTGTTTTATTCTTGAATATCCACTTAGTGCCAATCACATTCAGTCCTTCTGGTCTTGGAACTAGATCCCACACTTCACTCCTTTTGAATTGATTCAACTCATCTTGCATTGCTTCAATCCAAAATTCATCAGTCAGGGCTTCTTTCACATTCTTGGGTTCAAACTTGGACACAAAACATGAATCAGTAGCAGCAGCATCTGATCTCCTGGTTCCGACACCTTGATCTAAGCTTCCAATGATTAAGTCTTTAGGATGATCCTTCTGAACTCTAATTGATGGCCCTTTACCATTAGGAACTTGATCTGGTTGATCTTCTGCTTCTTCAGACTCTGAATGCTTTTCTGCTTCTGAGGTTTGTTCTTCTGATACTTCAGACTCTGGAACAACTTCAGGTTCATTCTTTTCATTCTCAGCAGACAAATCATCAATAACCACATTTATGGACTCCATCACAACCTTGGTTCTGGAGTTAAACACCCTATAAGCTCTGCTGTTCACTGAATAACCCAGGAATATGCCCTCATCAGACTTAGGATCCAATTTTCTTCTGTTTTCCCTGTCAGCCAAAATGTAGCATCTGCTTCCAAACACATGAAAATACTTCACAGTTGGCTTTCTTCCTTTCCATAATTCATACAAGGTACAAGTGGTTCCCTTCTTCAAAGTAACTCTGTTATGAATATAACATGCAGTGTTCATTGCTTCAGCCTAGAACATATATGGAAGTTTCTTAGCATGCAGCATTACTCTTGCACATTCTGCTAATGTCCTATTCTTTCTCTCAACTACACCATTTTGCTGAGGTGTGATAGGTGCAGAGAACTCATGTTTTATCCCTTCAGAAGCACAGAATTCTGAAAAACTCTTGTTTTCAAATTCTTTGCCATGGTCACTTCTGATTCTGACTATGCCACAGTCTTTTTCTCTTTGTAGTTGAATGCACAAGTCTTTAAATACTTCAAAAGTATCAGATTTTTCTCTAACAAAACTGATCCATGTGAATCTTGAGTAGTCATCTACCATTACAAAAGCATACCTCTTTCCTCCAATACTTTCTACTTGCATAGGCCCCATTAAATCCATATGAACCAGTTCTAGTACTTTAGTAGTTACCTGGTGAACTAATCTGGGATGAGACTTTCTTGTTTGTTTTCCAATTTGACAATCACCACAAACATTGTCCTCATTGATCTTCAGATTAGGCACACCTCTGATAGCTTCAGTACTTAGGATTTTCTTCATGCCTTTTAAGTGCAAATGTCCCAGTTTCTGGTGCCAGAGTTTGACTTCCTCTTCTGAGCTCATAAGACAAGAAGTCAGACTTCTTTCTTCTTCAGAAACCCATAAATAACAATTGTCTTTGGATCTGCAGCCCCTCATTTGAATCTTGTCTTCATGATCAGTAACAGTACACTCCTGCTTGTTGAAATTCACTTTTAAATCCTGATCACATAGTTGGCTAATACTGATCAGATTAGAGGTTAATCCTTCCACCAGTAGCACATCATTAAGTCTGGGCAAACTTTCTCTGATCAAATCACCAATACCCAGAATATGACCTTTTACACCATCTCCAAATGTCACATAACTTCTGGAGTATGATCTGATATTGCTCAGTAGCTTCTTCACACCAGTCATGTGCCTTGAACACCCACTATCAAAGTACCAATCTTCTTTTGAAGTGGCTCTCAAAGAAGTATGAGCTATAAGGCCTACATTCTGAACTTTGGGCTTCCACACCTTCTGAACATTGTGTCTGATAGCAGCTGGTTCCACTCTTCTATACTGAAAATGTTCAGGATAGCCATAAAGTTTGAAGCAGAATGGTTTGATATGCCCTTGCTTTCCACAATGATGACAGATCCATGGATGATTCCTCCTTCTTCTGTTTCTGAAAGATTTCTGGGGTTGCTTCTGAGGTAGCATCTGACCATGCTTCTGACCTTGCATCTGAACATGCTTCTGACCTTGCATCTGAGGTCTCTTCTGAGCTTTCACAAACATAGGATTATCAGTTTTAGTGCCAGTAACAAATTCTTTAACAAGAACCTTCTGGTTGGGGTTCTGAGTCTGAACAACAAAACCTAAACCAGTTTTTCCTTGCTTCTGGACATCTAGAATCTCCTCCAACTTATCAGTAGCTGAGTTCATCATCCTAACTTGCTTCTTCATCTGATCGAGTTGGGATTTTAGCTGGCTTACTTCTTCTTTTAATTCTGAATTCTGCACAAGAAGTTCTCCTTTTTCAGCCTCCAGTTGAAAAATAGTTTCCTTCTGATCCAGCACTTGTTTGCAAACCTCAGCACTTCTGGTATACAGCTTCCTGTAGTTGTCAGCTAGTTCATCATATGAAGTTTTAGCAGCTTCAGACACAGATGAACCTTCAGACTCTGAGTCAGACTCTGAAAAAGTCTCAGACTCTAAAGCAGGTTCCTTCTTCAAGATAGCTCCTGACCTCACAACCAGACCAGTATCACACATATCAGATTCACTAACATCATCTTCTTCAGAACCATCATCAGACCATGCAACAGCTAGGCTTTTCTTCTGCTTCTTAAGAAAAGTAGGACACTCAGTTTTGATATGTCCATAACCTTCACACTCATAGCACTGCACACCTTTGGCTTTGTTACTTTTCTCCTCAGACTTGGTCTTCTTCTCATCAGTTTGTTGCTTTTTATTATTGAATCTGAAGTTCTGACCTTTGGCTTTGGCTTTTTTTGTTAACATTCTTCAGAATCTTGTTGAATTGTTTTCCCAGCAACACAAGAGCTTCTGATATGTCATCCTCTTCAGACTCTTGTTGATCATCAGCTTCAGAGTTCACACTGAAGGCTACACTTTTTCCTTTCTTCTCAGTCTGTTTACAAAAGGCAGTTTCAAAATTGAGCAATGACCCAATCAGCTCCTCAACCTTCATGGCAGAAATATCATGAGCCTCCTCAATTGCAGTGACCTTCATGTCAAATCTTCTAGGCAGGGACCTGAGGATATTTCTCACCAACTTCTCATCAGACATCTTCTCCCCAAGTGAATCAAAAGAATTTGCCATGTCCAGCACATTCATGTAAAAATCCTGAATGGATTCATCCTCCTTCATCTTCAGGTTCTCAAACTTGGTGGTCAGTAACTGAAGTCTGGACATCTTCACCTTAGAAGTTCCTTCATGAGTTATCTTTAAAATTTCCCAGGCCTCCTTTGCAACAGTACACTGTTTGATAAGTCTGAACATGTTTTGGTCAACACCATTGAAAATAGCATTCAAAGCTTTTGAATTTCCCAGAGACAAGTCATCTTCAGCTTTGGTCCACTCCTCTTCAGGCTTCAATACTCCAGTTTTGTTACCATCTTTGTCCAAAACCTCAGGATGATCCCAGCCTTTAATCACAGCTTTCCAAGTCCTGCTGTCAATAGATTTTAAGAATGCACACATCCTAGACTTCCAATACTCATAGTTTGTGCCATCTAGTAGGGGTGGTCTATTGACATAGCCTCCTTCTCTATCCATGCTTGCCAGATATTAAGTCCTCTGGATCTCACCCAAATTACAGGCAGGGTGCCTGCTCTGATGCCAATTGAAATTCTGGCCAGGCAATACTTAAGAGATACTAACAGGTTCTCAACAGGTTCTGAACAGAACTTAGCACAATATAAAAGCAAATAATCAGCAGAAAAATAAAGTGCAGGAAAGCTAAAAACACAAAGGTTTGTTAACCCAGTTCGGAGTAAACACCTCCTACTCTGGGGGATACCAATCCAGGAAGGAATTCCACTATAGGAATTAATCCTTATGACTCAAGACACTGACTCCCAGTTCCCAACCTAAGCAATTATCTTCCTCCTAGTCTTGAATTCTACCCAACACGTTGAGTATTAGAAAACCTCTAACTTCCTATTCAAGCAACTGCAACCCAGCTACTTGAACTACCCTTTGAACTTAACCCAGTTCTGAACACAAAGACTCCCCTGTTTTTGAAGACAACTTCAATACACAAACTTCATTCGTACCTAAAGGCTTAGAATGAATTACAACTCAATAAAACACCTAAACCAACTCTAACAGAGTGGTGCACAAAAAAACTCTAAGTTTAAAACAAAGACTCTATTCTCTGAATAATACTCTGTATTTCGTAAGTCTTGAATAGCAGCAGCCCTCCTCTATTTATAGCCTTCAGTCTTGCAGAATAAATAACAACCTGATCTTCAGAATAGATTTGTTACTGAAAATAAGAATGATCCAATAGAGTAACAAATAAAACTGCATCCAATCTTTGAAAGATTTAAAACAGAAAATACGAAGATCATGAAACTGAACCAAATCTTCAATGATATCTTCTCCAATTTAATCAGCATTCTAGAAGCAATTATACAAAGATAATTCCTTGCTAAATCTCCCAAGATACGCGCAAAAACAATCCAGTAAACCTAGCTTCTGATGTGGTCAACAAAAGTCAACGCTGGACTTCAGAACCTGAATCAGCTTCTGAAGTGCTACAGTGCTTCTGATGAGCATTCAGCTTCTGAACAGCTTCAAATGAGAAAACTTCCAACTGAAGAAATGTTCTAATCATGGAGATGCTTCTATTCAACACTTTGGTTTTGCCAAAATATGCAGCCAACACCAAAAGACTCAACAGATTTTGACTTGAGGTTTGATCCCAATGATTGGGACGAGCAGGCTGATAATGAGGTCTTTGGGGTGCTGGGTGCTGAGACTGCATGGGTGCTGCAGCGGCAACATAATGCTGACCTTGGTATGGCACTTGAAGGACAGGGGGATGATAAGCATTCACAGGTGGACGGTAGGAATTTGGAAAACTGGTCATTACTGCATTGGTTTCTCCTTCCTTCTTTTTAGGGAAAGAGGTTGGAAACTTCTTTGCAGCCACTTGACTACTTGGAGCACCTTGGATTTTCCCGTTTTTCAAACCTAACTCCACCATTTCTCCAATAATAACCAAGTCGGCGAAACCGGACGAGGCGCTTCCAATCACCTTCTCATAATATGGAGCTTGCAGGGTGCCTATGAAAATCCTTGTCATTTCTTTTTCAGACAAGGGAGGCTCAACTTGCGATGCCAACTCCCTCCACCTTTGCGCGTATTCCTTGAACGTTTCCGTCCCCTTCTTGGTCAACTCTTGTAGTTGCATTCTATCTGGGGCCATGCCCATGTTGTACTTGTATTGCTTGACAAAAGCTTCGGCTAGATCCTTCCAAGTTCTGATCCGACTTTTCTCTAGATGCATATACCAATTCAGGGAAGCTCCACTGAGACTGTCTTGAAAGAAATGGATGAGGAGCTTATCATCTTGTGCAGCTACACCCATCTTCCTGCAGTACATGATTAAATGATTGCGAGGACAAGTCAATCCCTTGTACTTCTCGAAATCCGGAGTGTTGAACTTTGGAGGAATCACCACATTCGAGACCAAACACATGTCAAGTGCATCTAACCCGAATTCACTATTTCCCTCCATGGCCTTGACTCGTTCCTCCAAAGCAAGAATTTTTCCTTTAGCCTCTTCGTTCTCACCTTCCGAAGGTTCAACATGCTCCTTATGAGGGCTTGACAGGTTGGGGGAATGGTACACCAACAATGGGTTTTCTGCCGTACCTTGAGGCATTGGAAATCTTGTGGCAGCATCGGCGTTCTCTTGCATCACAAGAGTTTCGGTGGGACGAGGCACTGATGCTTGAGCCGGGCGAGGCTGAGACGGACCACTTTCATTATGGTTCTCCAACTGCGGAGGTGTATAGCCTTGGGGAAGACCATATGGAGGCCAAACGACAGCTGCTGCAGGGGCTGGTTGTGGCTCAGGATTGACATTTTCCACTACTTGAGGTTGCGGGTTCTGCTCCCTATTTGCTAGTTCCTGAAGAGTGTCCATCAAGCGGTCCAACTTTCCATTCAACTGATTGATCTCTTGTCTCATGACTTCTTGGTTTTGCTCGATCTCGTCCATGACCCTTCTTGCGTTGTTTCGAGTGTAGTGCGAGTGCCGACGAATCAGTTTGGGTTGTAGGGGTTCCTGGTAATAAAAGGGGATGAATTTTGGGTATGAAAACGGATGTATGCATGCCATGGATGATGCTAATGCAAATGCGTGAAAAAGTTTTTTTTTTATTTTTTGTTATGATTAATTTTCAAGGAACTGCAAGGCTTTCGGTGCTCCTGCAAGTATCTTCCAATTTGCAAAGGCACTGAAATAAGAGAAACAAAGGTAACCAAAAAGTGATACAGATTTCTCATTAATAATCAAGGAGTTACAAACAAGCAGGTTACAAACTTTTTAGGTTGCCTCAATTTTCTCCCTAAAGTCTCTTATCATGGTTTTACAAAATTCAACAAAAACAATGACTTCCGAGGGAGTGTTCAAAGGATGCATTGAGGCGTCAGCTGCTTCCAACTGGGTGGGGATGGTCTCAATCACATCGTTGGCCAACTTTGCTAGTCTTGCGAACATATTCTTCCAATGCATACCCTCGTCCCGGAGTATTCAGAAAAGTGTTCCATTTTCAACCGAGTCGACCAAATTCACATAGCGATGCTCCCATCTTTCCTTTTCCCTCTTGAGGTCTTCATATGCCTCTTCTTGACGGTCACTGAACCTCTTGAATTCCTCCAAATGCTCTTGTTCCTTTTTCAGTTCAAGTTGACTCCTCACAAGCGCTCTCTCCACCGCTTCCCTTTGTAGTCTTTCACTCAACACATATCCCTCATACTCATTTGCCATGCTGTTGAGTTGTTGCTTTGCACCTTCAAGCTCTTCCTTTAGCTTCTTCCTCTCATCTTTAGACCTTTTCCATAGCTCTCTCAACTCATGGACCCGGCTTAAGAGTTCATCCCGCTCTTTGTTCTTATGCTTGAGCTGGGAATTTGCTCCCCCCAAGCAATCTTGCACCTTGCGCTTCTCATCCTCCTCAAACTTTAGCCTTTTGTTGCTACTCTCGATGATTTCGTCCTTTCGGACTCCCTCCCTTTTTAGCTCGCAATTATCTTGAGTAGCTTTGAGTAGAGCGGCTTGAAATTCCTCTTTTTCTTTGTTGAGTAGGGCAATGGTTGCTTTTAGCTCGTCTGCTTCCTCTATGGAGACGGGAATAGGCTCTGGAGATTTGGGGGGAATAGGGGCTTTGACAATGAATGGTAGCTTCACCTTTTGGACCCTTTCCTTGACCCATTGTCGGTAAGTCTCCTTGGTGGCGCCAACCTTGCGTTTCCAATCATTACCCTTCTTGTTAATACTTCCCCAAGCTCGAATGACCTTTTGCAACATCACAGGGTCATTGGCACCCGAGTCATGTAACACTAGGCATTCCAAAGACTTCTCTTCGGGCTTCTCCCACATAGGACGTCCCAACTGCCTTAGAGCCAAAATTGGATTGTAGTTTATGCATGATTTGGACCCTATGAGTGGTACGTTTGGAAATTCCCCACAGCTGATGACAACTTCGTCGATGTCAAGCTTCCTTGGATACCATCGGATCACATTTTCGGTAAGAGATGCCAAAAATTGAGACCATTCATTCTTGTCCATCTTGTTCATTCGTGACTCGTCCTCACATATGTGAGATGTGAACCAACGATAAAGTAAAGGGAAGCAACAAACAATATTACCACCTTGCTTCTCATGACGCATGTGATGAGTGTAGTACACATTGGCTAAGAGCGCAGGAACCGGATCTTTGTCTTTTGTAAGGACAGCCCAAAAAACACTGATTGCGGCAAAGTCAACAAAATTCTCGGTTGAGGGGAATAATACCAAACCATAGATAAGGAGAGCTAGCACATTGTTGAAGGACTTCATATCTCGGGACGCGGCAAACTCACGAGCTTTTTTCTCTAGATAACTTCGGAGGAAACCGGGAGCTTTTCCTCTAGTCTTCACATTGCTAGCAAGTTCAGGCACTTTTATGTTTAGAGCTTCAGCCAATTTTTCAACCTTTGGAGAATGACCAATTTCTACATATGGACCCTTGCCTTTTGGAGGAATGCCCATAATCCTTTCAAACTCTTCAAGTGTAGGTGCTAGTTGAAAATCTTGGAACAAGAAACTTCTCATCGGGGGGTCATAGAACTGTGCTAATGCCGTGAGAGCGTCTGCCCGAACATTGGTGAACAAAAGATCAAGGATGTCGCCATATTTGAAAACAAAAGCACTCTTTGGAATTGCTGTTAACTCGGTACTCAAATTTCTGAGGCTTTCCAAATCTGGGAGCTCGACTTTTAAGGACAGAGTTCTTCTTTTCTCGGAGCCCATATTCAACTTGTTGGACACTTGCAACACAGATTTAGCCCTTGCAATTCCCTGAAACAATCTTGTATATTAAGAAAAATGATTTTATGTATATGGATGCAATGCATGTATGCTTTGTGTGGATATGGATAATTGGAAAATAAAACTTAAAGGGAAGGCTCCCTAGGAGGGCTTAGTTCTATGTGCTTTCTATATCAAGGTTCTCACCAAGGGTAGCTCTAAAGTTTTTGTTTTGGGGGTACCTAAAGTCATAGAAACATCTCGGAATTTTGCCATAATAACGGGTTAACCATTACATGACAACCTTTCGCAAATGCGTCTCCTCTAGGTGGGGTTTGCATTAATCAAAACGAGGTGTCTACCTCGAAAGCTAATACAAACACTCAAAATTTGAAAAGGTTCTAAGAAAAAGGTCCTTAGAGTTAGGGGTCCAATTCGGAATTTCGCCATAATAACGGGTTAACCATTATACGGACGACCTTTCGCGAAGAGGACCATCTCTAAGTGGGGTCTTCGTATTGACTAAACGAGATGTCTACCTCGAAAGCCAATACTACGCAACCACCATCCTAAACCTAGGTTTTTTCAAGCTCGGGTGCAGAGCTCCACTCAAAAATGTTTTGAATAACCCCGATATGATAGCACAATAACATAAAAGGTGAAAAATAAACAAAGCGGAAATAAAATAAACCAAATAGACCAAAGATAAACAAACATGAAGGAAAGAAACTAACACTAAAAGTCAACTAACTAACTAGGCTTGATTCTCTAAGTGTCCCCAGTGAAGTCGCCAGCTGAAGCGGCGGGGAAAATGCGCGGGCGAAAAACGCTCGCTAGACAGTAAAGTCGCCACCGAAGTTTTTTGAAAAGGGGAACGTCGATAAACCCCTTTGAGAACGAGAACAAGGTCATCGCAACCAAATTCGGGTTCGGGAATCGGTTATGCGAGGGGAAGGTATTAGCACCCCTCACATCCGTTGTACTCAACGGGAACCATTAATTAATTAGCTTTCAAAATGCGTTAGTTTCATAAAAACGTTTGTAAAGAATGGAAGAGAAAGAAAAATGATTTAAAGACTAAAAATGAATTTTTATTAGGGTGCTTGACAAGAGTTTGATCTTGCTCCTACGTATCTCCCGGTGCGATGGAGAATTCAAAGCTACGTAGTTCTTTGTAGAAAATGTTTGTGTGTTGATTGATTTTATTTATGAAAATGGTTTAGTCGCACTTGGGCGAAAAAGTTTGTTTTAGAAAAAAACGGATTCGCACTTGGGCGATGATATCCATTTAAAAACGCACATGGGCGTGAAAAAAGTTTGAATAAAAGAAGCGGACTCGCGCTTGGGCGATGACATCCGTTTGAAAACGCGCATGGGCGTGAAAAAAAGTAAAGTTAAGTGGGTTGAGATTGATTTTAAGCGGAGGACGAATATCCGAAAAGTGAAGTGTCTACCTCGTTTCCGAATATTCGGGGAAGCGTCGGGTGTCTACCCAAGTTTTCCTTTTTCGCTCACAAAAGAAAAATGTTTTTACTATTTTTGTTTTATTAAAAATTTAATCGAACGACGAATGCTTTGAACGTGGCCGAGACGGGGATCTCGCGTTCCGCATTCGGGGAAGCGTCGGGTGTCTACCCAAGTTTTCCTTTTTCGGTCGATTGAACTCTTAATATTTTTTTCATTTACGAAAAGAAAATTGTTTTTTTGTTTTTTGTTATATTGAAAATAGGATAATAATCTAATAAAAATAAAATAAAAAACGTGAAAAGATTAGAGCATTAATACTCAAAAAATGAAATTAAGTGCGATAAACTAAACACGAGGGATTATATTACGGTGTTGGCTCAAAGTGAGATGCAAAGTGAAACCCTAAATGCATTCTAATGACATATATAAATAAATAAAATGATAAATGCAAAGTAAAATGACAAATAAAATAAAATGCATGATATGATGTGATAAGTAAATAAATAAGATGTGAAAAATAAAAGAAACAATAAAAAGGAAATAATAATAATAGGAAATAAAATTGCAAAGAAAAAAAAATAAAAGAAATAAACAGAGAGGTGTAAAAATAAAATAGGGGGTGCAGGAAGTGAGAAAATAATCAGATTTAAAACAAATAGGCCCAAAATGCATTGGGCCAGCGTGATTTAATCTGGGCCGTCTGATTAATCAGAGGGCCCTGATCTGATCACAAGGGGAGAATAACTGGAGCCGTCTGATTTAAAATCAAAGGGCCAAAGGGGCGAGGGTGCATGCTAACGCATACACCCACGCGCACCGGATTAGAGAGGGGTATAAATACCCATTCTCTTACTATTTTCTTCATTTCACTCTTTTCTTTCTCTCTCAAAACTTTCTATCTTCTCTCTTCTCCTCCTTCTCTCTAAGGGCGCCGCCCCTCTCTCTTCTTCCGGTGACCGGAAAACTTTTCCGGCGCGGTGGCCGCCGGCGGCGCCACCGCGCCGGAATTTCAAAGTCCGTTTTTTTAAAAAAAAAATAGTTTTTCTAACTCCTCTCCTCACCCTCTTCTCAAATCTACTCTTAGATTTTTCAAAATCCTTTTCAAAATGAGTAGATCTAAACTTAAAGTTTTAAATTTTTTTTTGAAAACTACCCTTTTTTACCTCTTTTTGGCTCGGTTTGGTGTGTTATGGCTTGGAGGTGCGGCTGTTGTGTGTTTGTGGGGAGAGGCCGCGTGTGTTGTGCTGTTTTGTGGGTGTGTTTGTATGCGCGTTTGGCTTCGTGGTGTGTGTGTGCGTATGCTGTTTGCTCGCGTGTTGGTGGAGTGGTGTGTGTGAGGGTCGCGTGAGTTGCTGTGTGTGTTTAGTTATGTGTTGTGGTGGCTGTTTGGGTTGCGTTTTAGGGCGTGGTTTGGCCGAGTTTTGAGGTTGCTTGGAGTGGTGTGAGGAGGCTTGGTATGTTGAAGTGGTGGAGTGTGTTAGGCTACTGTTCACGCAGCTGTGTGGGTTGTGTATGCTTGCAGGGGGCGTGTGTGGTTTGGGTGGTGGGGGAGGAGAGATGCTGTTTTTTTGTGTTGAGTATGTGTGTGTTGTTTGTGGTTTGGTTGTTGTGGTAGTAGGAAGTGTTTTGGTGCTGTTTGGGTTTGTGTTGGTACTGTGTTTTTACTATGTTCTGTTCTGTGTTTTTGTGTTCTGTTCTAATCCTCCCTTTTTCACTGTTTTTATTGAAATTGGATGGACAAAAGAGGTTGTGTCCAGAGCTGTTGAGAGGGATCTGTGGCTTAATCAGAAAAATGGCAAGAAACCAAACAAAAGGGACAAAAAACTGATGAAGAAAGTGATGGATCTGATGAGAAAATGATGGATCTGTTTTATTAATTAATTAAATAATTAAAATAAATGATAAAAATGACAACATAAAAAATAAATCAAAACAGAAAATAATTAATCAGCAAAAACTAAAAACGAAATTAATAAAATAATAATAAAAAAACTAAAGTAAAAATGAAATAACAATAAAACTAAAATTATCACCTTTGAAACCTTAAATGAGGTATTTTAAAATACCTCCCTGCCGAAATTTCGTCTGAAACGACGAAAATTCTCGGCCTTAAAAAAGACGATTAAAGCGAATCAAAACTGGGTCAAAAATTGGGGTACGACAGCTGTTCAACATAAACCTCCTTATGTAAGTACCCATTTAGGAAGGCACTCTTCACATCCATCTAGAACAGTTTGAATTTAAGGATACATGTCACTCCTAACAGTAATCTTATGGACTCCAGTCTGGCCACAGGTGCAAAAGTTTCATCAAAATCAAGTCCCTCCACCTGAGTGTATCCTTGAGCAACTAGCCTTGCCTTGTTTCTGGTCACAGTTCCATGTTCATCAGATTTATTTTTGTAAATCCATTTAGTTCCAATGACATTTATGCCTTCAGGTCTTGGAACTAAATCTCATACTTCACTTCTCTTGAATTGATTCAGTTCTTCTTGCATGACATCAATCTAGAATTCATCAGTAAAAGCTTCTTTAATATTTTTGGGTTCAAATTTGGATACAAAGCATGAATTGGTAACCACTTCATTAGATCTCCTAGTTGTGACTCCTTGATCAGGGTTCCCAATAATCAGATCTCTGGGATGGTTCTTTTGAACTCTGACTGAAGGTCCTTTACTTGATGATGCATGGTCTGAATCAATTTCTTCTTCCTCAGGTTCAGCTTCTCTTTCTTCAACTGATGTATCTATTTGTTCTGCGGATGTTTCAACATCGGCTTCGACATCAACCACTCTGTCAGCAGGTAGGTCATCTATTACAACATTGATAGATTCCATTACTACCTTGGTTCTGGAGTTGAACACTCTGTAGGCTCTGTTGTTTGTAGAATATCCAAGGAAGATACCTTCATCACTTTTTGGATCCATTTTCCTTCTATTTTCTCTATCTGCCAAGATATAACACTTGCTTCCAAAAACATGAAAATATTTGACAGTAGGTCTTCTTCCCTTCCACAGCTCATACAAGGTAGTTGTAGTACCTGTCTTCAGGGTCACCCTATTGTGAACATAACAAGCTGTGTTCATTGCTTCAGCCCAAAATAAGGCAGATGTTTTGCATGCAGCATAACTCTGGCCGATTCTTGTAGGGTTCTATTCTTCCTTTCAAAAACACCATTTTGATGAGGTGTTATAGGAGCAGAGAATTCATGCTTGATACCTTCAGAAGAGCAGAATTCAGTGAACTTAATATTCTCAAATTCTTTCCCATGGCCACTTCTAATCCTAACAATAACACTATCCTTTTCTCTTTATAATTGAGTGCAGAGATCTTTAAAAACATCAAAGGTATCTGATTTTTCCCTAATGAAGCTTACCCAAGTGAATCTTGAAAAGTCATCAACAACAACGAACACATACCTCTTTCCACCTATGCTCGCAACTTGCATAGGCCCCATTAAGTCCATGTGTCATAGTTCAAGAACCTTTGTTGTTGCCTGATGCTCCAACCTCGGATGAGACATTCACGTTTGTTTGCCAATCTGACATTCACCGCAAATGTTGTCTTCATTAATCTTAAGTTTGGGTAGTCCTCTGATGGCTTCCACAGACATAGCTTTCTTCATACCCCTCAGGTTTAAATGCCCAAGTTTCTGGTGCCACAGTTTGACTTCTTCTTCCTTACTTATGAGACATGTGGATACAATTGCTTCTTCTTGAGGCATCCATAAGTAACAGTTGTCCTTTGATCTATTGCCTCTCATTAGCACTTCATTTTTCTCATCAGTAACCAAACATTCCTCCTTGTTGAAGTTCACTTCCATCCCTTGATCACATAATTGGCTTATGCTAATCAAATTGGCAGTTAGCCCTTTAACCAGCAACACATTGTCTAGCTTTGGTAACCCATTCTTGACCAAGTCACCAATGCCTAAGATTTCTCCTCTAGCTCCATCACCAAAGGTCACATAGCTACTAGTGTAAGACCGTATATTTTCAAGAAATTTACTAACCTTAGTCATATGTCTGGAACATCCACTATCAAGTACCAGTCTTCCCTATAAGAGGCTCTCAAGGATGTGTGAGCTATAAGACCAAGATTTTCACACTTTGGTCTCCATTCCCTTGTGATATTGTTTACAACAGGTACAACTTTTCTTTGCTGAAACCGCTTGAGGTATCCATACAGCTTGAAACAGAATGACTTTATATGCCCCTTTCTACCACAACAATGACATATCCAAGGACGATATGCCCTCCTTCTCTTAGATCCCTGAGGTTCGTTCAGATGTTCCAACCTAGGTTTGCTCATCATGGGGTCATATGTCCCTACGGCAACAATGAATCTTTTAGCTGGATTTTGCTGTTTGTTGTTCATGGTCCTATAGTCAAACCTTCTTCCTTTTGGTTTCCCTTGGTTCTGACTCTCCAATATCTCTTCTAGCATATCAGTACCAATGTTCATCATTCTGACTTGCTTCTTTAAATGTTCAAGTTGAGAGTTCAGTTGAGTTACCTCATCATTGAGATCATAATTTTTTTCTAAGTGTTCACTTCTTTCAGCATGAAGTTGAGCGATAGTTCTTTTCTGGTTTTCCAGCTGCTTGCACACTTCTTTACTTCTAGTATACAGGTCTTTGTAAGAGTTAGCCAGATCTTCATAAAATAATTCTTCATCACTGGATTCAGTATCAGACATGCATCTACCAGTTAAGGCAACAACATGCTTGGCTGACTCATTTTCCACTTCTACCTCTGAGTCATCTTCATTAGACCAAGAAACTACCAGGCTTTTCTTTTGTCTCTTGAGATACGTGGCACATTCTATCCTAATGTGGCCATATCCTTCGCACTCATGACATTGAACACCTTTGGATTGATTGCCTTTCTCATCAGTTCTTGTCTTCTTCAAGTCATTTGGTTGCTTACTGATGTTGAACCTGATGTTCTGACCATTTGGTTTGGATCTCCTGTCAGCATGCTTCAGGATCCTATTAAACTGTCAACCAAGCATCACAAGTGCCTCTGATAAGCTTTCATCATCCTCATTATTTCCTTGTTGCTCCTCAGCATCAACATTTGCTACAAAAGCAACACCTTTCCCCTTTTTATCAGTTCTGTTATTGAAGGCTATCTCAAAATTCTGTAAGGAGCCTATTAACTCCTCAACCTTCATACTGGAGATGTCTTGTGCTTTCTGAATGACAGTCACCTTCATATCAAATCTCTTAGGTAGAGATCTGAGTATTTTTCTCACAAGTTTCTCATCAGACATTTTTTCCCCAAGAGAATCAAATGAGTTAGCCATGTCTAGAACATTCATATAAAAGTCTTGTATGTTCTCATCCTCCAACATTTTGAGATTTTCAAACTTGGTGGTGAGAAGTTGAAGCCTAGACATTTTTACCTTGGATGTACCTTCATGTGTAGTTTTGAGGATCTCCCAAGCATCCTTAGCTACAGTGCATTGCTTGATCAGTCTGAACATATTCTTGTCCACTCCATTGAATAAAGCATTCAAGGTCTTGGAGTTTCCAAGCACTAGTTCATCTTCATCCTTGGACCACTCTTCCTCTGGTTTCAACTCAATTGTCTTCTTTCCATCTTTGTCAAGAACAACCGAATGTTCCCAACCCTTCAAAACTGCTTTCCAGGTTTTACTATCTATAGACTTAAGAAAGCACTCATGCGAGATTTCCAGTAGTCATAGTTGGAACCATCCAACAAAGGTGGTCTGTTCACAAATCCTCCTTCCTTGTCCATTATGCCAGAAAATAACTTCCCTGGAGCTCACCCTAAAACAGGCAGGGTGCCTGCTCTGATGCCAATTGAAATTCTGGCATATCAGTGTCCTGATGTTGTACGTAGTGTTCCAACACTGGGACACAGGTGGAATGTGGAGTACAATGTTTCAACGTTAAGTTATAGATGAAAACGTATAAACACAAAACAACAAAAGACAAAAAATAAAACGGCACAAGGAAATTGTTAACCTAGTTCGGTGACAAACACACCTACTCTGGGGGCTACCAAGCCAGGAGGAAATCCACTAAAATAGTCCTAGTTCTAAGCCCTCGGCAAACTCCAAGTTTGTAATTTATCACCTAGACACTACCCGTGCTGATTTCAGCCTAGAAACTCCTAGACTTGAGATCCCATCTCACATCCACTCAATCACACACCCTGTGATTACATGTAAACAACAAAGTGATGAAGACACCTTCAGACACAAACTAACACGGTACTTCAAAGCTTAGGTGTAGTATACAAGTTACAACTCAATAAACACAGTCCTAAACTTGCATCAAGATGACACAAGAAATGCTCACAATTAACAATGACTCAAAACCCTAAGAACACTTTCTTACAAAATGATGGCTTGAATGCCAAATAGGTTTTGCGTCCTTCTATATATACTGCATTAGCACGGGCTGGATCTTCACATTTGGACTTCAGACTAACGTGCATTCCATTCCGAAACTTGCTCACACAAAGGAGAAATAAATTCAATGTTTCCTAAAATGTTGACACATCTTACGGACAAAGTCAACTCCAAGGCTTCCTAAAATGTTCCACATCTTTAGGAGATAAACACATCACTGAGTACGGGAACACACCTTTGTTTCACAGACCAAAGCGTGGATTTCTCAATCATATTAAAACACAATAATAAATGTACGAAATCATGGCACTCAGAAGTCGTATGCACATGTTGGAACATTTGGTTCCACATCTTGCTTGTAGATTTGGTTTAACAAAAATGCATCCAATAAACACATATCAATAAACAAATATCCAACATAGAGTACGCCTCCTCTTTAACCTTCTTGATAGGGGACTCCAGCACAATTCGAGCAACTTCTTGGTGACCAGTTTTCCAATAGAAGAAAGTAACTTGTGTAGTAAACATCAACCCATCCACCAACACACTGGATCTATACGTGGTTGTATGGTCTGATCTCTCATTGCATGAATTAAATTCAGGAATTTTCATGTTTGACCTCAGAGCAAATTGTATCAAACTTTTTTAAAATTAGTATGTGCAACTCCAAATTTTAAAACAAAAGTTGTATAACACAACTTTTTTTGACAAACTTACTAAATACACATTAAGACATAATTTGCTTAATTTATTTGAACTAGATCAATGAATGACCAACATGTCATTGGCAGATGTTATCAACATGGCTCTCCTAAAAAAAGCCGGCTTCGATTTTTTGAGCGTCCATTTATAAGGTAGCCTGACCTTGGTAAAAAGAAAAATCAACTTGAGACTTGCATCTTTGAAATGAATAAGTGTTCATTAAAAAAAAGGTTGAAACTAACGTTAGTTTATCAACTTTTAAAGTTAGCAATAATTTTGCATGTTGTAACAACAATTGTTGAATGATCCTTTTCTGCTATGAAGATTGTGAAGATTATGTTGAGTAATCAATGAGACATGTTCGACAATATTGATAATGAGTTGGTTATTCAACCATTTTAGAACATAAAATTGCATAAAGGACCTCTAAATATGTATGTCATTTTTTTGAGGACAATATAATTTTTTGAATATATATATATATATATATTATTAATATTATTATTTAAAGTTTAAAATTTTGGACTTAGAGTCCTAACAGCACCATTGTATAAAAAGAAATTTTTCAATATGATTTGAATTTTTGGTGGCTCAATCGGCTTAGTTCTTTAGGAAATTTAGATACTTGATGCTTTTATTTGATAGTCTTTTTGTTTTGTATTTGGATTTTCTTTGGTTGTACTTTGACTTTTTTTTTTGTTGAGAAAAGTTGTATTGTGACTCTTGTAGAGGGCTATTTTACGCACATCTTGTGCTAAAAGTAATTTTTGCTATCTTCTCAATATCATTTAACTTTTACGATATGCATTATTAAAAGACATTGAAATTCCTTCGTTACTCTATACAATATGAACTTCAATTTGGTTCTAATATTTCTTTCAAATAAAGTCATTGCAGAAAAAAAAAACTTTCAAATAATGCAAATTGTTTCCTATATATTTCAAATTTTACAAATTGGTCCCTATGAATTTTCAAAAAGATATTTAAAATTACTCCCTATAAATATCTAAAATTTACAACTTGGTCCCTTTTTGCATATTAGTCCCTATTTTTCATATTTTTTAGCTCACGCAAGACTTTTAGAATTTATAAAGGCTTAAATATGTATATAGTCTCTGCAAATAGGGTCATTTGAATTTTGGTCCCTGAATTTGCTAATCCTTTCAAATCTGACCTGCAAATATTAATCACTCGACATTTGGTCCCTAAGGCCATTTAATGACATCCATGTCACTGATTAGCTGACTTGGCATTGATTTGTTGGCAAACTGATCCGTGAGTCATCAAAGTGTAGGGTGAACAGACGAAATTGCCCTAGCTCTTTCAGACTCATGTGAAAATACCATAATGCCCTCAAGTCCTTTCTTCTTCTCAAATACATTCTTCTTTTGTTCTTCCTCTCAACAAGACTTCTTCCTCCTCATGAGACAGTAGGAACTTCATCTTCTACCGCTCCCTCTCCCTCCCTCCCTCCCTCCCTCTCTCTCTCTCGTTCTCTCATTCTCTCTTCGTGTTCACTGCTTCTTCTTCGTCTTCCTCACCTTCAAAACCTTCGATTTCATGTTCTTCGTGTTAAGAGGAAGATTTCTTAACACAACTTCGATTTCTTCTTAGTTTTCTTTCTCTCACACTTTCCAAGTATCGAATTTGATTTTGCCTCTCCAGAAACCCTAATCCCAAAATCGATTACCTGATAGTTAAGAAGAAAGGAATTGAGGGCATTATTGATTTTGCCTCTACAATGTGATTAGAGTTATGAGAATTTCAGATTCAACAAATTTGGGATTTTGTTTTTCTAAAAAATCATATTGCTTTTATCTCAATCATAAAGAGAACAAAGAAACAATTTTCAAAATGTAGCATATACAACATAATGCTTTTAGCATATGTTTGATTATCCAACAGCCACACCGGTGACCAAGCTTTGTCCTCCGCCACAGTCGAGAGCTTCTTGATACCGGAAATGGCTTAGGAGTTGCATAAATGTAGTAATAATGTTTTAAGGGGGATTGTGGCATGTGGGAATTTGCCGATTTTGAAATTGGTTGGGAATGTTGAGGGATTTTATGGTTCTGTTGTGAGAATTTGAAGACGTTTAAGGATGTGGTTTGTATAGGATGGAATCCATTCACGAGAGAAGAGGGAGGCATTTGAGAAGATGACCTCGGGGGCATTTTGGTATTTTGCACACAATCTTTTGTTGAGTCAGTGAACCACTTAACCAATCAGCTCTGCCAAGTCAGCTAATCAGTGACTGTCTGTCTTTAAATTGATTCAGGGACCAAATTTCAAGTGATTAATATTTGTAGGGCAAGTTTGAAAGGATTAGCAAATTCAGGGACCAAAATTCAAATGACCCCTATTTGCAGGGACTATATACATATTTAAGCCATTTATAAATATTGTCCTACATGAGCAAAAAATAAAAAAGTATTGTCCAACATAATTTAAACAACACGGCTAAAAATTACAAAGGAAAGTCATACTAAAAACAAAAAAACTGATACTTCCATGTTTGACAGAAATCAGGTGTGGGTTAGTGTGAAAATAATCCACCACTCACAATTGTGTTGTGTGTTTAGTGTGAAAAAAACTCATTTTTTTGTAACAATGAGCAGGGGCGTTCAAAACCAAACAAATCCAATAGAAAAACCGCAAACTGAACCAATCTAAATTGAAACCGTAAAAAACCGCATTTGGTTTGGATGTATTTGGATCACTTTTATACTCAACCACATGGTTTTGTTCGGTTTGCAATTTTTTATTTTATCAACCAAACCAAACCGCAACATAAGAAAAACACTAATTAAATATATGTCATCTAGATCAATACTCATAGAAATTCAATGGAAAATTTTATAAAATGACATATTTTTTCTTTTGTTAAGTTTTTTCTTTGCTTTTTATTTCAAAAATGTATTTATGTGCTATTTGAACTTTTAAAGAATGATGAAATCTTATGTTGGAATATTTTATTATTTAATTATATTCCGATATCATTATGTAGGCAAATATCGTGATAATAATTATATTAGCTATTTATCAATTTAGAGCCTTAATTGATTAGTGATCAAATTAAGTAATATGGCTAATTAGATTTCTATTTAGATAATTAATTAATTAATTGATATAGACTTAATATAGGTGGATGTCTGGATGACCCATTAACGGAATAATGGAAAACCCTAATGGTCATCCAATATAAAAGAGGCTATGGTCCCCAATACACCGTACACGGCAAAACTCTCTTCTCCCCATCTGAAAGAGAACTAAAGCCATAAAGGTACCGGTTGAGGAAGAACCAAATCAGCCACCGCTAACTCTATTGTGTGTTTCAGATCATCTCCTTATCCTTGTTGATGAGAGAGTTGTCATCAAAGCTTAATCCAGGTATACCTAATACCTTAAATTATTAATATCCTTGATAAATTAAACATGTTGTAGATCTGATAATAATCATGTTCAATGTTTTGATTGCTTCCGCTATTGATTCATAATGATTGAACATGTTTTATGAAAATTGTTTTTTTTATTTAGACCTAAATTTCTAACAAGTGGTATCAGAGCCACTTCATGTTTGATTTATTGGGATTTCTTCCGAATTTTTTCATGTTCATGTCTTATGTTTTAATCCCAATTTTTTAAGAACCTTAATTTTTTAATTGGATCCATTCCATGAATCATTTTTTTCTTACGACCCTTTTTTGGATTATTGTTTATACTTTTATAATTTATTCGATGCACAACCAAATTAGCGTAGATTCTGCTTTTCACCATGTTTGGATCCAGATTAAAATAAGGACTCGATAAAGATTTTCAGATAAAGTTCTCTATTTTATCTCGTTGTATATATTCTCAAAATTTTGTTAAACTAAAAAGTGAGGAATATATTATTAGTTTGCATCCAGACTTGTATATTCATTCATATCAAAGCGATGGAATGGAATTGGTTTTTTAAGGCAACTTTGATCTCATGATTAATTTGCAATTTTTGTGTGCATCCGGTGAGTAATTGAGTGGCCATAACAAATTAAAATTCTTGAATTTCATTTGGTTATTGAATTAGTGCTGGAAAAGTGTTGATAAATTATTATTTGGTGATTATTTTGGTTTTTGTTTAAATCATTCGACATCATTTATTTTGCATATAGTTACAATTTTGGTATACTGATATAGCCATTATTAAAGCAAATAAATTTTGTTGCCCGACAAATAAGAATATGAAATTTTGATAAAGATTTGAATCCTCTTTTGTAGCTCATTAGCACACTTTTGGTTTGTTTTAGTAGGATTGTAATGACACTTTATTTTCTTATTTGGATCCAGATTGAATTTGCTGCACATATATGTATTTGTGCACTAGAAAGATTTAATAATGATTTGAATTTTTATTTTGATTTTGGTAATTTGATTTAAATAAAATCTTTTGGTTAATATAATTTTCAAATATCATTATCATATCTTACAACTTATTTGAAATTAGTTTTTATTCACAAAGATTTTGTCCATAAAGTTTATTTTGAGAAGCAGCCAAATAAAAAGTTAAAATATATTTGTGATGTATATGTTGCCTTTTAATAATGAATCTCAAAATATTATGAAGAAATTTTTAGTACAGAAAGTAAGAATTCAATTCTTTAAAGTTTAGAAAATAATAATTCTAGTTTTGTTGGTTTATTTATAGACATATAAAGTTTGTTTCCTTTATTTAGGAAAACATTTATGCTAAAGTTATGTTTTATTTTGTTTAAAGAATCATTCAGTTTATATATGTGAATCAATTATAGCATGAATATTTTGACATATAAGATTCAATTTTCTTCTTATTTAAAATTGAATATTTGGTTTATAGCATGGTTGTGATGTTTGATTTTATTGTTATTAAGATTCTACAATAACATTATTTTTCTTTTCCTCTAATCATGCATTTTGGACATATTTCATGCAATTTCTGTTGTTGTTTTTTATGCGATATCTATAAATGTATTGTCATACACACATTGGTGTGAATTTGGACTTGCATCTTCTTTTGAATTCTTGTGAGTTTGTTTCACACTTAAGGGTTATCGAGTGGCCATGTGGTTACTTAACGACATAATGGACTAATTCGGCCTACACTATGTCTGTTGTAACATCCCGTTCATGCGTAACTTTTATCAGTATCAGAGGAATTACGAGCCAGTAGGGGCAAAATTGTAATTATGAGATGAAAGGGATTTACATATGGGAAAGATAAGATTTTCTTCATTTCCTCATCTACCTTATCTCTCTAGAATTCATATTTTCCTTTCCCTCTCTCTCTAGAAATTCGGCCAGCACCACCACCAACTTTTATCTATCAATTTCCTTCCCTAATTCCTTGATTTGCAAGCAAGCAAGCTTTTGGGAAAGATTGAAGCAAGAGGAACTAAGGAAAAACCAAGTCAAGAGGAGGAACTCCAAAGCTAGGGTTTTGGTAGAAGGAAGTTTGGCAAGATCAGCCAGTATTAGGTGAGTTCCTTAGAGTAGCTTAATCCTTTTGGGTTATATTTGTGTGAGAATTACAACTCAATTTCTAAGATTTTTGAGAAAAATGATAGTTTTCCCCTTTTTGATACATATGCTTAATTCTTGCTTAATCCTTGATTCCAGTATGTTTTTATAGATTAAAATGAGTCCCTGGCATGTTTCAAAGATCATTGGGCAGTTGGGTACCAAGATTTTTGAAGTTAAACACGATTTCTGAACTCTGAGTTCTGTTACGAACTCTGAACCTCAGACTCAGAACCTCAGACTCTGAAACCTCAGACTCAGAAATTATGACTCTAAAACCTCAGACTCAGACTCAGACCCAGGATGCCTTTTTCTTAACTAATAGTTGTGTCATGCCATTGATCTTTGAAACATGCCAGAGACTCATTTTAATCTATAAAAACATACTGGAACCAAGGATTAAGTAAGAATTAAGCATATGTATCAAAAAGGGGAAAACTATCCTTTTTCTCAAAAATCTTAGAAATTGAGTTGTAATTCTCACACAAATATAACCCAAAAGGATTAAGCTACTCTAAGGAACTCACCTAATACTGGCTGATCTTGCCAAACTTCCTTCTACCAAAACCCTAGCTTTGGAGTTCCTCCTCTTGACTTGATTTTTCCTTAGTTCCTCTTGCTTCAATCTTTCCCAAAAGCTTGCTTACTTGCAAATCAAGGAATTAGGGAAGGAAATTGATAGATAAAAGTTGGTGGTGGTGCTGGCCGAATTTCTAGAGAGAGAGGGAGAGGAAAATATGAATTCTAGAGAGAGAAGGTAGATGAGGAAATGAAGAAAATCTTATCTTTCCCCTATGTAAAGCCCTTCCATATCATAATTACAATTTTACCCCTACTGGCTCGTAATTCCTCTGATACTGATAAAAGTTACGTCTGAACGGGATGTTACACTCTACCCCCCTTAAAGAAATTTCGTCCTCGAAATTTAGAATTTACCTGAAAATAGATGCGGATAGCTCCTTTGCATCTCTGATTCTAGCTCCCAAGTGGCTTCACCATCGGGAGAGCCTTTCCACACAACCTGGACAAGTGGAATCTCTTTGCTCCTTAAGGACTTGACATCACGATCAACAATATGTTCTGGTCCTGACTGAAATGTTAAATCTGACCTCAAGTCGATAGTATCCAACTCTACTGGTTGAAAAGGACCGGGAATGAATTTCCTCAACTGAGAGACACGAAAAACATCATGCAATCCTGACATAGCCGGTGGCAGAGCCAACTGATAAGCTGCCGGACCAACGCGTTTAAGTATCTGAAATGGCCCAATAAATCTTGGACACAATTTCTTTGTCCTGAAAATGCCACGTAAACCCAACTTAGGTGTAACCTTCGGGAGTACGTGATCTCCCACTTCAAACTCTAAAGGTCTTCGCCTCTTGTCTGCAAACTTTTTTGACGACTCTGAGCAGTTCTTATCTTATCCTGAATAGATTTAATCTTCAGAGTAGTCTCCTGGATAATCTCGGGTCCCAGGATACTCTTATCTCCGACCTCGGCCCAACAAAGTGGTGTCCTACACTTCGTGCCATACAATGCCTCATAAGGTGCCATCCCTATACTGGAATGGTAACTATTATTGTAAGAGAATTCAATCAAAGGCAAGTGATTATTCCAACTTCCTCCATCTTCTAAGATGCACGCACGTAGCATATCCTCTAATGTCTGAATAGTTCTCTCGGATTGATCATCTGTCTGAGGATGATGGGACATACTCATCTTTAACCTCGTTCCTAAAGCCCGCTGAAAAGCTTTCCAAAAATGAGAGGTAAAGATTGGATCTCTATCTGAGACAATACTAGTTGGAACACCATGCAAATGCTTTTGAGCCTTCAAGGATTAATCTAGGAAATGCATATGTATCATACAGAGTGATGGGTAATTTATCCACAGGATTTCAGGTTATTTGGGGGTTAGATGAACAAGATTTCATTACAATGAATAAGAAACTTCTAAGCATGACATATGATATGTCAAGAACCTTTGATAGGTTAGTAAGATTTAGAATGTACTCATTAATGTACGAAAGCACAAGGAATGTTTTTAATATTCAAGGATTAAGAATTCAAATACTAATCAAGTTGAGAATTTATTTAAAGATTTAATGTGTCTCCTGTTTTCTCGTTAGTTAGAACACAGGGGGTTCCGGCGAGCTGGAACGGTGGAGTTACCATCCGCGAGGATAGACACACATAAGAGTTAATTAAATGTTAAATTGTGTCTCCTGTCTTCTTGATAAGAATTTTCACCGGTAGCAGGGAAATGTATTCCGGGGTTACTCCACTCGGATGCACTCCATAAAATGAACCAAGCTAACTAATGTATGTTCAACGCTAACTTCTAACTTAGTGATGAGAAAGATGTATATGTTTATTACATGAGATATGGCAAAGTAGTCATCAGTTATCAGATAGTGATCCTAGTTTTTCCCTCGATCACTAAGTTAGTAGAGTGTAGTCTAGATTTCACACTACATAGTAAATCAGACAGGCAAGTATAACCCTATATGGGAAGAGTTAAGGTTTGGCGATCATAGAATTCCCCCGAGATTGCCAACAGTAGTGCATGGCGACCCTAGGTTCTCCGTGGTTGCCAACAGTAGGTTGGGTGGAGCTCACTGAGACATTATGTCTCATCTCATTCCTTCTGATGCAGGTTCACAGGTAGCACGCATCAAGGGTAAGGAGAAGGCTTTAGACGGATCGTGCTGGTTTTAAGTTGTTTCTAGCTTTTATGTGTTCAGATGTTGTATTATGATGTACAATTTCAGAGATGTTTTGTAATAGCAGTTGGATGTATTGATACTTATGTTATGTATCATTATGAGATAAACTTTCTGTATTGTAAATTAATGCATCCAGTACGAAATTTTAATACTCGTATAAGATCCTAGGCAATCTTTATATGGGTGTTACATTTGTAGTGCCTTGTAAATGTAAGACCTTTCCCATTTAAATTTATTTATTAAAATGTCTAGTAATTTTGGTTGAGTTGGTTGAAACAACATGTTGCCAAAAGTAACCTCTGTTGCGTAGATTTGATTCAATTGAACTTGCAAAAGACATAGTATGGAATTATTCATGCGAGTTGTCGTCGGCCCTAAGGAAGGCACAACTTGGCCGGATAGTTGCATGCTTGTGATAATAAATATGTGGTGATTATAAAGTAATTTTCCATGTAAATAATAGGATACCAGAAGGTGACTATTATTTGACAGGACTTATCACCTCATTTGATATATATTAAAATTATCTAGTAATTGCGGTTGAGTCAGTTGAAACAATAATGTTGCCCAAGTAACCTCTGTTGCATAGATTCGACTCAACTGAAGTTACAAAAGATGTAGTGTGTAATTATTTATGCGAGTTGTCGTCGGCCCCAAGGAAGGCACAACTTGACCGAATAGTTACATACCTGTGATGGTAAATATGTGGTGATTATAAAGTAATTTTCCATGTGGATAATAGGATGCCCGAAAGTGACTATTCTTTGACAGGACTTATCATCAATGTTTGATCATTGCATTGAGAGTACCGCTTGCAGTTAATTTTTTACAATCCGAAGATTGGAAATTAATGATGCGCTTGGTATCTTGTTTAGGTCTTTTAATTTACAAATAAAGATGCACATGTCTCTATAATATTTTATTGACATGTGTGATGATGTTGTGTGAGTGCAAACTTATTTATATATTTAAGAGTTTACATTCACATATATTATGGTAAACATGTGACAATTATAAGAATTTATTCTTTGTCAAAGTAAATTGTCATTGTTTGATCATTGTTGTGAAATACCATTAACAATTGATATTATTGTTTAAAGACTTGATATTGATGATGCACTAGGTGTTTTAGTGAGTGTTTTTTTACTACTCTTGTTCTCTTTAAGCTAATATAGTTTATGTATCTGTTAATTTGAGTTAAATTTTTAACTCTTAAAAGTTTTAACTTTTAGGAATTAAAGAATAATGTTAATAATTTTCTTGGATCTAGACCTTAGATAAGGGTGGTGAAACTCACATTCTCTCACAAATTCAGCACCTAATGTGATAATCAAGTTTGACAAGTGAGTATACACCAAATCTCATAGGTCACATGTGATCATAAAGCTAAAATATCATATATATATATTAGAGGAGTTGTTTAAGATGACAAAATTTTTGTCATATTTTCTTTGCTTGAACTAAGGTGCTTTTAAAGCAATATAGAGAAAGACAAGCTCTCATTGGAGAGTGATTATTTCACTAAGATTATTAGGCAAATAGAAAAAAATCCTCTATTGGCTTGCAAATAAAAAAATTATCCACTGCAGGGATGGGGATGGGGCGGGGATACCCAAACCGTCGGGGACGGGGATGAGATTCGATTTTTCATCCCCGCTGGGTATGGGTAGGGTAACGGGTAAGTATATGGGAGTAGGGTATGGGGACGGGGAAGGTAAAACCCATCCCCACCCCGCCCCATTGCCATGCAGCATATGTCGTTTTACAGTAAATACACTTTGCCCTTTTACTGTCTGGTACAAAATGATCCCAAGCACGAGAACGTTTGTGAGTTTTTCCGACGTTACCTGCCTCTTCACCTTGTAAGTCATGATCAGAATCAATATCAATTGGATTTTCCACAGCATTTGTAGGAACATCGTCAACATCCATGTTCTCCTGCATTAACAATCATTTACAACAATATTAAAATTAAAGAGAATTGAAAGATCAAACTATTAAAGTATTTTTCATTTCTAACTTTTAAGAATAAGTCATGAATGGTTTAATGCTAAATGAGTAACAAACAATTTTAAATTTTAAGTTAAGACATTATTTCTAACTTCAAAGCAACACCTACATATCAACTAAAGAATACATGAACTTATAATAGTAAACCATGTTGTTAAGCTTCAAAACTAAAAAAGAAAACAACAACTACAAAAAATGAACGTGAATGGTAACAAAGAAACAAACATGAAAACAGTAACAAATGAATTTGAATGCTAACAAAAATGAATGTAAACCATGTTGTTAAGATTCAAATCAATTAAATGAACATGCACCCATTAAAAGGAAAACAAGAACCTGACATGAAAAAATACTTACCATCTTCGATTGATTATGCAAATGCAATGAGCCGATGAAAGAGAAAGGGGAAGTGATGTAAACACGGCGATAAGAGACGAATGAGTTTGGTTTTGGTAGATGGTACTACTTGTTGATTAATGTTGGTCTGTTTATGCATTGAATTGAACATTGAATTGAAAATGAGTAAATAGGCAAAGACCCCTTCGAAATTGTAAAATCTTGCAATAACCCCCCCGAAATTTGAAAAAAGGCAAATACCCCCCTCAAATTGTAAACCGTCAAGCAAATTAGTCCTTTCGTCCATTTCCTCCGTTAAAACTGATGATGTGTCTATTAATTGTCCATGTGGCACTGACACGTCATAAGGGGTATTTGCTTATATAATAGTTGATATTAAAATTTACATTAACATAATAGTTGAGTCCCTAAAATTACTCACTTAAAGGCAAAATAGTCCTTGAAATTAATATTAAATAAGCATATTAGTCCCTGATTTCATATACCTTTTGTCTAGTTAATACCCCTCTATGACGTGTCAGTGCCACATGGACAGTTAATAGACACGTCATCAGTTTTAACAGAGGAAATGGACGGAAGGACTAACATGCCTGACGGTTTACAATTTGAGGGGGGTGTTTGCCTTTTTTCAAATTTCAGGGGGGTTATTGCAAGATTTTACAATTTCGGGGGGGTCTTTGCCTATTTACTCAATTGAAAATTGACAAATTGGAATATGTATCACCGATTGAAAATTGGAATATGTATCTGATTCTCCTTCTTCCGGGTTAAAATGGGTTTTTGGGTTTGGGTCCGGTTTTACCTGGAACCCATTTTATTTTGTGGGTATATCAATTTTTAAAACCACATCCACCCATTTACCCGGGCCAACCCGTTTTTTTGGTGGATTTGACCGGATTTTCCGGGTTGACCCAACCCATGTACACCCCTAATATATTCTTAATGTGAATGATGGTGCTCAAATGAATCCTGGAATGACAAAATTTGATGGCTTAATTAGAGTCTATGATGGACAATTCATGTGTTGTTTTCATGATAATATTGGTTAGCTACTCATTGTTCATGTCGAAATATTGGTTTTAATGCATGAGATTCAAAATTGCTGGGAGCAAGGTCTAAGAGAAATTATATGTTAAAGTGATTCCATGCATACTATTCATTGGTGCAACATGTTGATGTTTACATTCACCGGTATGGAATATGCGTGCTAACTTTTCAATTATGTCACACTCTTAGAGAGTGTAATATGCGTGTTGACTTTTAGCCAAATTTAGTACAAAGTCTACTAACGATCTATTAATTGTGTTTGACCTTTCAACTTAGCTTCCTTTGTTGCTTACAAAACATAGTATGAAGGTTGCTTAGCATCATTGTTAGTAGTCCCTTTTTGTATTTTTTTTTCTTTTGCCTTTTTCTCATGTAAAAAAAGAAGGCACACAATTCATGAGGCTCCTTTTCATGAATTTGTGTGTTGTCTTTGGGATTGGGGGGTGGTAAAGGAATCAAGAAAATACAGTAACTTGGTTCCCCTTTCCATGCAATTACCTAACCAAAACATGAAGCTGCCACTTACTTTCACATGGAATTCAACAGGCAGCCCATCAGATATTTGAAAAGTGTCATGGTTGCCACCTCCATTATGTTGATTGAATATTCTTTCTAGGGAAAGAAATCTCAAACTACAGTTACAAGTTTTTAAAGCAGTGATGGTCCTAAAAAGTTTGGTCTGTGTCATCATGATGACAAGGACTAATTTGCTTTAACGAGCCTAACACCATTTTGTCTTAAATGAAATCACTGGGCTTGGACTTATTTCATGATTTGCATGAATTGCTGATACTACTAACTTACCGTGATGCAATCAAAGACAAAATATTTTAACTTTAATAGGTGAATCAATGCTGTTAAACATGTCAGCAACTACCGACCCAGTCTGTTATGAAACACAATAATAGGAATGATCGGTAGCTAGAGATTAGCAAAATTTACACACAATGCACACCACATCAACTTCTTGCCTTAAAACTTTGATATATTTTTTTAAACTTAAAACAAATTAATATAGAAATGTTGCATCTCAAAACTCCACACATTGTTCAATATATTTGGTCAGCAATCCGAAATTAAGAGATTAGGGTACGAGCCTCAATGTTTTTAATTGGTCAGTTTTCTCTTTAAGTATAAGAAAACAATTAACTTGATGGGACTTTTGTTGACTTATAACTTGCAAATTGCAATGCATAGGAATAGGATGATAATATCATGTCTTATAGTTTGGTGAAATAATGCAATTCGACCTAATTTTCAATTATTATCATTTGCAATTTATTTAGTTACATATAGCAGCTCAATTAATTAATCAACCAATGTTTCGGTATGTCTATATATAACATAACATCACAATATATCACATCTTTTTGTGGTTCAACCGCTTCACTTGTTTTTTCTGACTAAAGTCGAACAATTATTCTAATTTTTGAAGGTAGAAAAATACTAACAAAATTGGATTAACGAATCAAAGTTTGAATTTTAGTTGGAAAATGTACATATATTTGGTGTCTGAGCGTCTTAAATAAGTCTATCTTTTATGAAAGGGATCTATAAGAAACCAAAAATAAAAGTACTATATTTTTTCCTTGTTATTTATCTTATATTTTTGGTTGGACCCAACTCAAGCTTACAAAACTGACTTGTAAGAATTGCTCTCACTTATAAACTCAGAAACCTTATAAGAGGTGGTCCAACATATCTTTTGCTCTCACTTATAAACTCAGAAACCTTATAAGAGGTGGTCCAACAGATCTTAAATAGACTCTAATATTGTGTTAAAATTTGAGTTGGACCTCTTTGGCCCGATAGCAGAAACTTTCCATGTGAAACTCATAACCTATCCCTTTCGATGTGGAACTCATAACACATTATATTTTTATTTATTCCCATAACTACATCTTTAATGAAATAATATTTTTTTTGTCATAAAGCTTAGTGACTAGAGCTCACACATTTTAAATGTGGAGAAGTGGAGTGTCTGGGGTTCGAACCCCGACCCCTACATATAATATGCAATATCCCTACCAAATGAGCTAAGCTCACGAAAATATTTTAATAAAATATAATATATTAATCTCTTCCTACGTGCAACTCTTAACAATTCATGTCTTTATTTAAACTCATAACTTCATCTTTATGAGATAATATTGATAATATTATCATAAGAATGGAAAACAATCACCTAAGATTTTATTTTCAATATTTAATATTTACTCAGAAGAACTATCAGTCAAAGATTGTCACGCCTTTGTAAACTTTTTCCCAAAATCACATCTTAATAATCAAAAAGAAGATCCAGAAAATAGGACAAAGTAAAAGAAATGAGGCTAAAATTTAATTTTTTGTTAAACTAAGAACAATTCCCAAATACTTTTTTTTAGGGAAACAATTCCTAAATACATGAAATCTAGATTTTTCAGCAAATTAACTAATTGCCTATCAGAAAAAACAAATTAACGTAATTCAGAAAGAAAGTAAAATCGACAGGTTCTATGTTTGGTCTACTGGTATATATGAAAATTATTCAAAGTATGGAGAACGATCGGATATTGTCTTCTTATTTTTTTTGTTAATCAAAATTTTAGAATGACAGAATGGTGCTCATAGTTTAAAAAAGATTTTAAAGTTTAAAGAACACTCATCGAAAAATATGTCAACGATGATTGTCTTTTCAAAATAAAAGATTGCGGCCATAAATATACGAGAAATCGACAAATTTTACTAACCAAGTATAAGTACTTTATCGTTTTATAAATACCCATATATGCTTTAAATGAGGCTCATGTATTAATATTTTAAGTGTTCAAACTATTTGTCTAATTGCTAGGAGGATACAAAATTTTAGGCGCTCAAGTCCCATTATACAAATTATTCATTATTAAAATTTGAAACTATTTGTTGGATATCTTAGTCGGTGGAAATATTACAATATACACGGATCGAGTTTTGAATTTAGAATTTTCTACTCTCCATAAAATATATATAAAGCCATTAAATAATAAATTTTAAAAGAAAAATTTAGACCATTTTTAATTAATTAATTGTCTAGGTGCATAGTAGAACTTGCCTTCAAAATTGGGCACAACATCTACATATCTATATATGAAGAAACAGATTTGCAGCACACATAGGCAAAACAGATTACTGCAATGAATTGTGAAACTGCCACATACCTTCTTTTGCATGCTCACACCAAATACTATGCAGCCACGCACACCTATATCCCATAAATAAAACCCATCTCTATCTCTCTCTCTCTCTATTTTCTCTCTCATTTAATACCTGAAAACCACCCTATATATACACACTCTCATTCCTTCTCTTATATCTATACATCTTGACTTCATATATTTTCTTCCACCAAATTACATCATTATAACTATTCAAAAATGAGTAGTGTACTTTGTGAGAAGCAACAAAAGCTTCTCCTTTCCCTCAAAAAGTCTCTCACTCTAAGGGAGACTATCATGGACAACATCCCACCAAGGAAGCTACTCACTCGCCGGTCACCCACCGCCGTCACTGACATGTTTTCCGACGAGGATCCTTATTCCTCCGATCATTTCCGAATGTACGAGTTCAAAATCCGGCGATGCACTCGTAGCCGGAGCCACGACTGGACTGACTGCCCTTTCGCCCACCCGGGCGAAAAGGCTCGCCGTCGTGACCCCCTCAGGTATCAGTACTCCGGCGAGGTGTGTCCTGATTACCGCCGCGGAAACTGCGACCGTGGCGAAGCGTGTGAATTCTCCCACGGAGTTTTTGAGTGCTGGTTGCACCCTTCAAGGTATAGAACCGAAGCTTGTAAAGATGGTAAAAATTGTAAGCGCAAAATTTGTTTTTTTGCTCATACACCTCGTCAACTCAGAGTTTTGCTTTTACCACCCCCTTCTCCTTCTCTTACACCACCTCAAAAAAACAACAAAAATTGTTGTCCTTTCTGTAATTGCTGTTCAAATTCTTCTTCACCTACTTCTACTTTGTTAAGTGGGCCCCATTTTTCTTCTTCAAATTCACCACCTTTGTCACCTTTGTCCAATTCAAATTCCAAAGATGTGCATGTGCTTAATGAGCTTATTCGTTCTATGGAGAGTTTTAATTTTGGTGATGATATTGTTCATAAGGCTAATTCACCTGTTTCTGCTTCCAAATTGAATTGGATTAATAATAATAACAATAATCCTAATTCTTCATTGGGTTGTGGAAAATATTATAATTCAAGTGTTGGTAGTGGCATGTTTTTAAGAGATGAACAAAGGATTAAGGTTGTTGATAATGATGTCACACCAGATTTCGGGTGGGTGAATGAGCTGCTGATGTAGATGATACGATGACAACAAAGCTGCTGATGTTGATATGATGATGATAATTATGTGAATTCATGGTTATTTATTTCAGTAATTAATTTGAGTAAAAAAAAGAGTCAGTAATTAAGCGTAGATAGCCTCTATTTTCAATTTGTAATTCAATTCTTGTTTATTACTTTCTGAATTTGTACGTTTGTGAAAATTAATCAAATTATGTAATTTTTATTCCCATTAATTAATTAGATTTCATGAATCTTTTTTTTTTTTTTTTTGAAAGTAGATTTCATGAATCTTGTTTTTTGTGTGGAAAAGGAATGGACTAATGACTAATGAGTAACGAATCATGTTAAAGTCTTGTTAATTAAGATTTTTTGTTTGTTAGCTTAGATTTATCTTGTTGTTATTACGTGGTAAGGTCCTTACGTGTGACTTGGATATTGTGATTTTGTGTTAGTCCAAGGCATATCTTTACGCATGGCAACCATGCAATGTTATGGAGCTGAATTTTAGATAACCAACTTATTACAAGTTCTTTTTTTTATTCCAATCATACCAAGGTTTATTTTATATTTTTTAAAATAATCGACGTTTTTATAAAACATAAGAGGAATCAAAAACTCCTATTGTCAGTGTATATTTTTCATTACTTTGTTCAAAGAAAATTAAGTTTGGCATGTCACACAATGGATATTAATATATAAAATGTACTGTTCTCTTCAGCTGAAAAAAATGTCCGTGATGCACAAGACAGGCACCCAAATTATTAAATTGGGAGTATACGTAATTCAAAAATGAAATTATGGATAAAAAAAAAATTAATCTTATAGTTTGTTGAATTGTTGTACATATAATTAATTAAGACTGATGTTTAGTGCTCATTTGAAAAAAAAAGAGTGATGGTTAGTGGTCATTAGCTAGAAGAAAACTAGTTAAGCATAATGTTGGGTCCACCCCATCTGTGAAACAAATTCGATCGGTACTGTTTGTTTATATTTGATGAAGTCATTTCATTTCATCATGCACTATTTGTTTGTTCATCTTGTAGATTTCTTGGTCAAATAAGTTTTGACAAATTTCTTTAACACAAACAGTGCATACTTGTCTTTTTCGTAAACATCTGATAAAATTGGAACAATAGAAGTAATATATATTAGATAAACTTTGTTAGATAGAATAGCTAGGCATGCCCGTGTGGCAAGAATATTATACCAATAGATGTGCTAATGCTTAGTTATTTATAAGGCTCCATGTTCATGAAATTTCTTATATGTTAATGCGGGATATTGGAGCATTAATCATATGTACTAAACATGTTATTATTTGACATGGACATGTGGGGAAGAGACCTTGTGTACGATACATTATTAATTATGTAACGAAGATGGTCTTATTTGTTCCATTTTAGCTTTCAGTTAAGATCATCAAAACAATAAAAGCTTTCAATAATCAAATTGGCTTCTGATAATTGATCAATCTAGCATTATCATTTCTTTGTTTAGTCATTATACATAATTTTCCTTTATATATACTTTTTTTTCATTTCTCATGAGTTCTCTCGTCAAGAGGAAGTCATATTTTAATTGTGTGTGAAATACTAAATGTTGGATACTTCTTTTGTAGCTACATGTAAATTGTAAAACCAATATATACATGTTTCAATATTTAGAAATTAATACCTATATAATTGGATTTAAATCTAAAATGGGTAGTAGTAGGGGCTTTTAATAATACATAAGCGTGCTGGGATCCATCACTCCTTAATTAAAAGAAAGTGGACATTAAATCATACAGATCAAAAGTGGGATAACGTACCATTCTTTGATAGCGTAATATTTGTTTCCTAGGAAGCAAACTTATCTGAAAGACAGCTAAGGCAGTGAAAGGAATGACCCATAAAGAAGTGTATGGAATAAGTTTTTGGTGGGGTTAATTTGTTGGTTAGGTGAGGTACTACACTACTATGGTACTATTGAGTTAGCTAGGTTGCTAGTGACTACCATAAACTCACACCTAATGGTGTGGGAATGGGGGAGCAACCCATACTAATATTGACCTATTTTAGGGCTTTTGAGGTCCCCTATCTCTCTGACCTTGGTGTCATAATTTTAAATTTGTTTTTAGAAGATGAATTAAACAACAACTTTTGTGGGACAAGCATCCCATACTCTTGTTACACATTTTCTTTACCTAAGTGAATGAAACTACCGACACATGTGAATGGGTACATCATTTCTTTGTCATCAAGACCAATATTTTGATGCATGCATATACATTTCTGGATGCAAAATGCTATTCATATACATTCCCCGTGCTCATGCACTTTTATGCATTTCATTTTCAATCAATGCTAAAGTTTTTATTCATGTTGTGGTTGAGTTCTGACAGGGTTGTTAGAGTCATATTTTATTTACCATTTAAATTTGTGTGTAACTATATACAGAATTCGAATGTTCACATCCTAAATTGTATGAATTACCGTGTTTTAAAAGCTACCAGAGAATAAAACTGCTGCCATGCGGATTTAGATATCATTTTCTTGGATTTAATAGCATTGCTATATCAGCCTTCTTTTAAAGACCTCAACTCAATTACTCTTTAATTCTATAATCGTAGCATAACCCCACTTTTAAAGGGAGAGTGGTACATAGACTTAGGCCGGCTAGTTAGCTAGTCCTTCAGCATGCAATTTGTACTTGTTAAGATCAATTATTTTTTAGTAAGTTCATTAAATGTGATTTTACAGGTTTAATATTGTGTTTAGTATATAAGTAGATATTAGTAAATTAATGGTCAATTATGTTAATTTTCAGGTTAAATCATGAATTTTATGATTAGAACTCATTCATGGTTTAATACCGTGTTTAACTTGTGGATCTAATGAGTTGTTTTTTCATAAGCAGAATTGAAGAGTGTATGAGAAATTCTAACACATTCAAAATATGAGTACAAATACAAGCTATGTAAAATGCCTAAAGCAAAGCATTAGATTGCTAAACCAATCTGGAAAGTGCACTCAGCCCCCCTTCGTACGAACCAACTCGACGAATAAAATTGAAGTCTGTTAATTTACTGCTAATAACTCAAACAGATCAAGAGTCAACTCACACATATGGCTCAGGTGGGTATTGTGGAGGTTCACAGCGATGGTGCTGTGTCCTGTTTGAGTGTCTATTGGTCGTTTGACGGAGACGATGAAGTACACATTCTGTTTTGAAATATAGAGTGAGTTTATTTTTATTTTTATTTTTAACAGGCATTATTAGTGTAATGGTTAGGATCTTTGGTGGATAGGGCTGGATCCACTTCCGAAAAAATTATGTATATTTACCAGATCAAAACCTATATTGGAGATGCTATAAATTCAATTCGTTGATAAAGATCAAGAGGGTATACAACTAAACTATACGACACCTAATGCTATTCCAAATGTTGTTGATTCGCTTGTCTTTGTTTATCAGGCAACTGGACAACAATAATAATCGGCCTCCCAGCTATTCAACCGGTTGAAGTGTACTGGTTTTGCTTCGTCTATATGTACATCGGAACTACTTGATGGCAAGAATTGGACCATCCAGGCTGCAACTGTGAGCTGTATGGAAATTATAGTTTCTATCAAAATATAGCTAATGCAATGTATACAAATTTCAGCAAAAAGAAAAAGTGGAGAACAAAGTGGCATTGACATGTGCAATGATAAATGTCACCACCAATGGTCTATTAATATACCAAGTCCACCTTAGATAACACCTTTACTATGTTTATGGGACAAGATTTCAGCAGAATGTGAAATCTTATCCTGCAAGGCAAGGGAGTATACTAGGTATTTGGTGTTCTATAAGATTTTGTGGTGCAGTAGGCTCCTACTAATTGGCAGTGAGAAGGGTGGGATGTAGGTAGTCTTACTTGCATCCTACCAAAAAAAAAAGTAAGTTTCTGCGAGTAACTGTGACCACCATATCACAAGGCTACCTAAAATCAGTGCCCAGACCACCCTCATCACGCAGAAACTTTACATGTAAGATAAAAAAAAAATGCAAAGGTACTTACATGACGGTTGTAGACACAGTCGAAACATAATCGTATGCAAATATGCATCCCTGATGAAGGAAGAGCATTGAAGATCCACTTGATAGCATAGAAAGCAATCAAATTAATCCAAATTACTAGATGTTGTAATATTGTAAACGCGTAGGCATATGCGTATGCTTATTAGAAATACAACGTATTAGAAATACAACTATTGCCTACAAATTATATCCGGTATAAAAATTTCCTGAAATCAAATAACTGGGATTCAGTTAGTTTATGATGGTAAAAATCCTATGAAGATAGATAAAACATAGAAGAGAGATCAAGGTCTTTACCAATGATGATTGATAATTGGTTATTACCAAGGTCTTTAGATAAACTATTCTCACTATTAACACTCACATAGAAGAGAGATCACCCAAACCACCCAGCAAATGTACTAGGATTTAGAAGCTTGTTCAAATATGTATAGTCAACTTCAAGAGTACCAATGAAGTAGTTAAGATGTGCAAATTTAACAAATATTTTCTGCTTTGGTTTGTTGAAAAGGTCCAGGCAAAATATTTTGAGGGCAGAAAAATGAAATTGAAATGCAACTCTTGTATAGCAACATTAAGAAGAATCACAAAAGGAAAAGGAACACATGAGAGTAGACAGTCCTAATTTTCCTTCTGTTATCACTAAATTTTTTCAGGGGCACCCTTTGGGTTGGCTTTTATGTAGTCCATTGCAGGGGGGTCTATTTTCCAGATAATTTATTGCTTAAATAAAAAATATATATAATACAAAAGGAAGGCGATCACTGGCAGAAACACACAAGATTTGGATGAAACATATGAGTAGGGACTAACAGGCTGAGTACTGAGAAGGAAATGCTATGCGGTGCGGTTGTAAGAAGAATTAATCTTTTTAGGAACCTAAACTATTCAAAATTAAGACGAAAAAGAAACATATCGAAGATGAAATGTCACAGTCATCTGCAAATAATATAAGCAGCTGCCCTTCCTGCCTGCAGTCCTTCTTTACCACTAATGCCAACACCTATGTCAGCTTGTTTTATCATCCATAAATCATTCCCATCATCACCAATTGCTAATGTTATATAGTCATGCGATTTTAAGGTCTACAGAAGCTGTGACAAACAGTTCGCAGAGCAAACCATCATAATTTTTTTGGCAAATTGAATCAGAAGCAACACAAAATGCAAGTATTTTGTATTCTACAAGGTGAAGAGTTTACACACAAAAAAAAAAAACAGACACTATTTATCCATATAATAAGGGGTTTGATTGGTAACGATGATTCTGGATAAATAACGCCATCTTGTAGCTTGTAATAAGGATGTCATGAACATAAATGGTACAAACCATATCAGTGAATAGGAAATTTCAAATATTAATTTAAGCTAACAGTTGAAACAGTCAATTTTAGCGATCAATTATGGATTTTCACTTTCAAAATCTACTTTTCACTTCTAACCTAGTTACTGTGAGGAAGGTATAAGATATGTGCCATTTCTTCTCCTTATTTTTCTGATAAAATATAAGTTAAAAAAAGGAATTAACACAATTCAAGCCAGCATGCTAGGAGTTTGAAAAAGGGGGAAAGAATGACTAGAAGGATTACATATTCAGAAATCACAATTACATGCAGATAAACTTGTATAACAAACCTGTGATTTTGTGACGGCGTCATACGACAGCATGTAGCCGTCCTTGACAATATCGACAGCTCTGTAAAAGCTTTGCGGTGGAGCTTAACCGCAACCTCAAGAGCACAACCATCAATAACAAAAGCCACATCATGTTTGAGAAAGGAAAAGAACAAAAAGATAAACTTCAAACCATTTTAAATTGTCTTGCTCCCAAAGCATGCATGCATAGCCTGTTCAATTAAACATATTGTTAGGCATATGCTAAAAGTTGCACATAGTTAAGGGTTAGTTAAAAACTTACTTGTTGCACAAGTAAGCTAGTTTGTTAGCAACTACCTAAGCATTTAGCTATATCTATGCCTTGTACCTATGTTGTTAATCAATAAGATTCACTTTTACCTCGCACATATTAACGTACTAGCCACATCAAAAGCAGAATAAACAAGAAAAAAACAGTCAATTAGCAAAGTTCTCCAATCACTGGATCCTGATATTGATTTGATACAGACAATTGCATAAACAGTACCTTAGGATCAGAGGTGGTTATCTGCATTGTTAGAAGAACTCTCTCCAAATTTTCCATAAATCTCATCCTTTGTTTTTCCATCAATCAATAGAATTTGTCCCTTGGGTTCCATAAGTTGTGAGAGGCAAATTAAAACAATAAAGGGTTGGTGTAAATTAAAAACATTTTGAAAAATAATGCATGATATTAATTAAACAGCCAAAGTTCATAGCAACTTCAGACATGCATATATCTACGCTCTTCAGATACAAATAGTTAGCACCATACCCACATGGTCTTTCCATCAAACAAAAATTTCCTAACTATTAGATGGTAAAAGACCTCCAATAAGGGAAGTAGGGGAATAAATAAATGGCATAACAGTTGGACAGTTAGCATGATAATGCACTTATCTTGTAATTCTTCTTAAGCACAATATATTGTGTTGGTAGCCTATACTGTCGACCAGAAGCTTCAGTCTTTGGAGTTTGGAGCATCCAGACTGGACTTGAGGTACTTTCAGTTTTCAAAATGCAGTTAGATAGTTTCAGTAAAGGAAGGATGTTAATCAATGCTTTTGTTGAACATAGTTTGAAAATTGGAACGATTATCACATTTAATGGCTTTAGATCATAAAGATACAACTTCTTCGCAGTAGTTTTTTAAACTTACATTGAAGATCATGCTAGAGAACCCTAAAGGTTCTAGATTTTCATGTGTGTGCATAAGTAATGAGTAGTCAGCAACATCAATGGAAAGTACCTGAACTGTTCCAATAATTTTTTTGGAATGAAGTTCAACACAGTATATTTCAGTTGGATTGCAATTATCACATAAAATATCATGAGACGGTTCATCATCGTTGATATAAACATAACACTTGCAGCATATGGTCACCTATGGATGTTGTCTACACCTTCCTTGTGATGTTTCAGAGGAACACATGTTGTACCAAAAGAAAAGCTAACAATTTAATCAAAAATCTCAAATTATTCTGCAAGGAAGAAAGAAGGAGGCAAATAGATTAGATTTGTATGTACAAAATTTGTCATCCTAAATTAATAAAGAGAAGGATATTTCCAAGAAAACAAGACTAAACACATCCCCAAGCTAAGTTTTCTAAGAATGACGATATTTCACATGTCAATATTTGGAGTGGCTATATCTTGTTGCCAAGGAAAATGCACATTTAATTTGCAGCATAACATAAGCAAACATCTTCTTCATGCTGAAACCATTCTACGAAAGAAAAAACATGCAGATTGCTTAAAGCTTGTACCAAGGAACAAAATCCACATATACATTCATTACAAATCTAAAACCAACCCTGAGTATCAGCTACATTTAGACCCTGCTTGGATAAACAGTTTAATTTGCAGCTAGCGTAAACGCTTAGGAGGAGAAAGGAGAGGAGGGTTTACTTTTCGTTTTTAAATTATGGACACTATGAAATTTTAAAAAATAAAATAATAACATGATAATCGATCATGTAATACTTCAAATTTATTTTAGAAAAACATGTTATATAGTCTGTAATTTAAAAAAAACAAAAGGAAACCCTCCTGTATCTTTCCCTCCTAAACTCTTAATCCAAACACACTCTTATAGTACAAGCTCTCATGTGGTGTGGAAAATTTGTATTAACTCCTTTAACAAATGTTTTAATTTGCATTTTAATTTGAAACACTAATTAACAATGTAAAATAATTTATATATACATTCAATAGTGGTGTAGAACTTTTCTAAGAATGAACCACAAAATAAACTAATAATAAAGAAGATTCATGTGTGAAACAATTTTTTTCATCCTTTATATATCCCTCGACCGAACTCAAATTACAAGGACTCCTTCCCCTAAACTCAAAAATATAATTAAAAGGATTCAACTCGTACCTATAATGGACGGCGTTTAATATAGATTCATTTAATTAGGTATACATAGCATTTATTTATAATTTTTTAATAAGGCACTCCTTCCGGTCTTAAATATAAGTAAAAATTCAAATGTATTAAGAGAAAAAAGTATAAAGCAAAATAAAAATTGCAGTAATAAAGAAAATATCAATTACTACATAAATTTAAGCATTTAAACTTTCTTAGTCACAAAATCTATTCAATCAAAATCAATTCTCGTCACCGCATAACCAAACACACTAAATGGTGTAAGCAACATTTTACACCTCTAACTACTTTTAAAAACAAAGTTTGTAAATAAGAATAGTCTAGACAACTAGAATGTAATACATATTTCATTAATTTGTCGATATAAGTGTCAATTTGGTAAATGTAATTTGTTAAATAGATTTGGATCTTATTTCAAAAGTTAGCTCAAATGATGATGGACTCCAGCGTGTTAAATGAGTTTGGATCTCATCTTAAAATCTAGCTCAAAAGATTATGGTGTCCACACAACTATATGAGACTCCAAACAAATTTCAAACAACTTCAATGCCCACCATGGCACCTAGCATATTGCAATATTTAACCCATCTTTGAAATCATGTTAAATTAGCTTGAACTTCATTTCAAAAGTTAACTCAAAAGATAAAGATGCTAAAACACATTTATACATCCAACAACCAAAAAATCTAAGCAATATGGAACTTTAAACGAATTTCAAACAACTTCAACATAACTCCATTGGGGATTTGGGATTGTACAAAGCTAGAATTTGTTTGGCTGACAAATAAAATCAGCAAAAAATTAGTTACATAAACGTGAGGGGGAAAAAAGGTGTTATATCTACTTGTGGATAATAAACCAATAGTAGAATATTGTATTATGGGAAAAATCGATTGGTCTAAGTGGTAAAGGATTTGAGCCCCTTAAGCATGTGATCAGTGGTTCGATATTTCTGATTCATGAGTGTGAAAAAAATTATGTTGAGAGGGGCAACTTATGTGCCCTAAAGATTCCCCTGTGAAGACTAATCATTATTAAGAGGTGGTGGAAACTTCATATCAATATCATAGTAACTCAAAAAACAATATTGTATTATGGCCCCCTCCTTAGGAGAATCAGGCTCACATTATTTGTAGCCGATAGTTGTTTTTTCTTTGACTGTTACTTTTTTCACCCTTCCATTTCTTGCACGCCCTATTTTTTTTTACAAAAATGTTCATGGGGTTTCAGATTATATAATCCAAAATATGCTTATATATAACAGTAATCAGAATCTCTCATATTTCAGCAGTTTTGAATATTGCTTTTAAAAACAACCAAAAAACAAAGTAAAAAAAATGATAAAACTTGTCAAATAAAATCATAAAAATATACAAATACTACCAAAAAGTTCTAAAAATCAAATAAAACTAATGCAAATTTTTTTGGATTTTTCTAAGAATATGAAGAAAAAAATTAAAAATGAAAAACAGATATAAACAATGAAATTTTGGATTTTGAGGACCGAAATCCCGTAAGAGGTCCCATCTCGGATCAAGTTTCGACTGGGACACGACATGAACAGCTAACAATGACCTAAAACATAAGGATGAGGGTTAGGATGATTAGTATGGTCCTTAAACTTGCTATCCATATTACAAACATGCTTAGTATTTGTGCTGATACGGTTCAGATTATAGAATTCGAAATGTTTTCCTCTGAATTTTTGGCACAAGAGGGGTGTTTAGGGGGTGTTCGGATTTTATAATCCGAAAAAAAAAATGTGCCCTTGTCGCGGTGATTTTTGGATATCAAGCTATTAATTAGCGTTGACTCGCAATTTTAAGTTCACCACCGATCTTTTATTTTTCCGAGGAAAAGGGAGAAAGTTCGAAAAACCCTATTTTTAAGAGAGATCAAGGGTCCGGGGGTTGGTTACGCAAAGGGAAGGTATTAGCACCCTAAACGTCTATAGTACTCTATAGGAACCTCTTGCTTATTATTTATCTTTATGCTAAATTGATTATTTGTTTGTAAATAAATGTTTAAGTGTGAAAAGATTAAAGTGAGGAGTTTAAAAGAAAGGAAAATGTTTTTGTTATTTTGTTGATTTGGAAAGACAAAGTCTTTTGCCTACATACCCGAATGGGATCAAAATCATGTAGTTCGGGGTAAAAAGCCGAGTGATTGGTTTTGATTGATTTTAAAGTTTTGAAAAAGTTTTGAGAAAGATAAGAGGCCGAAAGGCATAGAAGGATAAAAAAGAAGTGAGTTTGATTGATTTTAAATTGAAGAAAAAGTTTGATTGATTAAAAGTTGATTAAAAATTTGATTAAGAAAGAAATGATAAAGTTTGACTTTTTTTTGAAAACTTTTGATTATAAAATGTTTTTGAATTTTGACTTTTTTGACTTTTTTTGTGAAAATTTTGATTAAGTCCTAAGGTCCAGAGACTAAGTTATGCTGAGATATCTAAAGCGTGCCGGATCCCTCAAAATGACGTTGGATCAAGTGAGAGTCCTTTTCCTCGGATACGGTCATTATTACATTATCGTCCTTGGCGTAAAGCATAAAAAATAAATGTGAGTGTCGGTGCATATTCTCATTTATATTTTTTATTTACATTGGACCTAGATACATTCTAATTGGCAATAAAATAAATGACAAAAATAATAAAAAGTAAAAATAAAAAGATGCAAATGCATTAAAATAAATATGCTAGAAGAAATAAAAAAATGCAAAACATAAAATAAATATGATACTAAAAGAAAATAAAAATGCAATACATAAAATAAATATGATGCATAAAATAAAAAAGGAAAATAAAATGCAAGACATAAAATAAATATGGTACTGGAAAATAAAGATGCAAGGCATAAAAATAAATATGGAGCTGTAAAATAAATAAAGAAAATAAAATGCAAGACATAAAATTAAATATGAGGCATAAAATAAAAATGCAAGACATAAAATAAATATGGTGCATAAAATAAAATAAAAAAAATAAAAATAAAAATGCATGGGGTACTGGAAATTAAAGACAATAAATAAAGTGCATGAAAAAAAATAAAAGAAATAAAAAATAAGAGTGCAAGAAAAAGAAATAAAAATAAAAAAGAATAGAGAAGAAGAAGGGGGGTGCAGAAGGGAAAGAGGGGGGTGCAGAAAGCAATTGAGTAGAGAAGAGGAAGAGCAGAAAATTGGGCCGCGCGCTGCTGATGCTGCTGGGCTCAGTTGGATCAAGTTTATAAAAGTTGGAAATCTGTTTTTGCTTTCATTTCCTCCCACTCATTCTCTCTCTAACTCCCTCCTTCCCTAAATCACTCTGCCCTCTCTCTAAGAGATGGGCCGGACTGAGATAGTTCTCCGGCGCGGTGGCCGCCGGCCTAGACGGCGGCGCCACCGTGCCGAAATCAGACAGATCCTCTTTTTTTTAAAAAAAAATGTTTTCTTATATCCTTTTTTCTTCTAGAACTCGAAAATCAGCTTATTTTTTTTTAGAAAATCTCTCGTGGAGCCTAGATCTAAGCTTAAAGCTTTGAAAATATACCTCTTCTCTTTCTCTTGATTCGGTTTCTGTGATGGTTTTGGATTCAAGAGATTTTTTTTGATTTGGTTTAGTGTTGGTTCGTTTGTTGGTAATGATCTTATGGCTCTATGATGATTCTGTGGTTCGAATTCTTTTTTGTGGTTTTGGCTTGATTTGTGGTTGTGGTGCGATTCTGATTTTGTTTATGGATGGTTTGTTGTTGTGATGTGGTTCTGATTTTGTTTATGGGTTCGTTTTTAACGAATTGGTTTTGGTTTTGAGTGGATTCGGCTTAGTTTGCTGGAAAGGAGAAGAGGGAGGGAAAAAAAAAGCTCTGTGTTGGTGGTGGACGGTGGATTGAGGGTTTTGGTGTGGTGGCTCAGTGTTCTGACTCTGACACGTTTTCTTGGTACCAGTGAACAGTACACTCTGTACTATTTATAGTAAAAAAAAGGACTGTGGACCAAATGGACAAAAATACCCCTCCTGGGGTTTGGACCCAAAAAAAAAGACTGAAAATAAAATACAAATAAAAACAGTAAAATAATAAAAAAGAGTAATAATAAAAAAACGAAAAATAAAAGAAAACACTTAATGAAAAAAAAGAATTTAAAAAAAAGAAATAAAAGAAGATAATAAATAATAATAAAAATAAAAAACACAAAAAATAAAAAGGTTGCCTTCGGAACAAAAACATGAGGTATTTTAAAATATCTTCCTGCCAAAATTTCGTCTGAAACGACGAAAATTTCTGGCCTAAAAGACGAGAGAAACGAAATGAAAGTGTGTCAAAAATGGGGTATGACAGATGCCCCTATTTAAGTTTCTTCGTTACGGAGATTTAAAAGTGAAATTTTAAAATCGACGGGTCGAAGAGACTTAAATACAGAGTACACCATTTTTGACCAGTTTCAAATGCAAAATGTTATGAATGCAATGCTATGCATGTGATGCTATATATAGAATGTTGTGAATGCTCGCGATGCAAATATGAATGCAAGACGGCGAAGATGGCTCGACTGGGGATAACAAGACAAAAGGATACTCGAGTCTATTAAAGAAACGGGGTTCGACTCCACTGGGGATAACATAGTTTCACTGGGGATAAATGTCAGCTGTTCGGGTTAATGCCGAACTGCCACTGACGAAAAAAGATAAATGTAAATGCTGGATGAAAGGTGAAAGCCGGATGGAAAATAAAAGCTGGATGTAAGATAAAAGCTGGATGAAAGATAAATGCTGGATGAAATATAAAAGCTGGATGAAATATAAATGCTGGATGAAAGACGAACGCCGGATGAAAGATAAATGCTGGATGAAAGATAAGTGCTGGATGAAACATAAAAGCTGGATGAAATATAAATGCCGGATGAAATATAAAAGCAGGATGAACGATAAATGCTGGATGAAATATAAAAGCAGGATGAAACATAAATGCTGGATGAAAGATAAATGCTGGATGAAATATAAAAGCAAGATGAAATATAAATGCTGGATGAAATATAAAAGCTGGATGAAAGATAAATGCTGGATGAAATATAAATGCTGGATGAAATATAAATGCTGGATGAAATATAAAAGCAGGATGAAATATAAATGCTGGATGAAATATAAATGCTGGATGAAATATAAAAGCTGGATGAAAGATAAAAGCTGGATGAAATATAAATGCTGGATGAAAGATAAATGTCAGCTGTTCGGATTATTGCCGAACTTGCCACTGACGACAGGATGAAAAGATAAATGTCAGCTGTTCGGATTGTTGCCGAACTTGCCACTGACGACAGGATAAAAGATAAATGTCAGCTGTTCGGATTATTTCCGAACTTGCCACTGACGACAGGACAAGAAGATAAATGTCAGCTGCTCGGGTTGTTGCCGAACTTGCCACTGACGACAGGATGAAAGATAAATGTCAGCTGTTCGGATTATTGCCGAACTTGCCACTGACGACAGGATGAAAAGATAAATGCCAGCTGCTCGGGTTGTTGCCGAACTTGCCACTGACGATAGGATAAAAAGATAAATGCCAGCTGCTCGGGTTGTTGCCGAACTTGCCACTGACGACAGGATAAAAAGGTAAATGTCAGCTGTTCGGATTGTTGCCGAACTTGCCACTGACGACAGGATAAAAAGGTAAATGTCAGCTGTTCGGATTGTTGCCGGACTTGCCACTGACGACAGGATAAAAAGGTAAATGTCAACTGTTCGGATTGTTGCCGAACTTGCCACTGACGACAGGATGAAAGATAAATGTCAGCTGTTCGGATTATTGCCGAACTTGCCACTGACGACATGATAAAAAGGTAAATGTCAGCTTTTCGGATTATTGCCGAACTTGCCACTGACGACATGATGAAAGATAAATGTCAGCTGTTCGGATTGTTGCCAAACTTGCCACTGACGACAAGATGAAAGATAAATGTCAGCTGTTCGGATTGTTGCCGAACTTGCCACTGACGACAAAAGACTGGATAAGACAATGCACAAGCTGTTCGTTAAAGAACTGCCACTTGGCATAAAGAGGGTGACATCTCGGGACCAGACACACTGGGGATGACACTTGGGGAAAGACGGTTACAAATTATTCATGATTGATTGATATGAAAGGATATTCGAGGCAAGACTCATGGTGGTTAATGCAACCCTGTATGAATGATATTGTTTTCATTGTTTATGCATGAATGTGTATATGCATGAATGTATGAAATGCATGAATGACGACACAACTTGTATGACTGATATGGGGGATTGACTTGTATGATTGTATGAAGGATTGACTTGTATGATGGTATGCAGGATTGACTTGATGAGACAAAAATTGACGGATAAGATGGAAAGTGACCCGACGTCGCATCACAAACACTCGGTAATCTTCAATGGGGATGATGCCACTGGGGCATATCAAAACAATGACGAGGTAAAGCCCGACATATGCAACAACTGATGGGGAGTAAACACTTCCTGGGGAGAACGTGCCAATCCAAAACCTGGTAGAAGAACTGGTGTTTCTGTGGTCATGCTTATTTTTGTTTTGTTTTGTTGTTTTTTTTTAGTCCCTAATTTTTGCCTGGACCGCCCTTTCGGGTTTTCAGCCCACCGGGAATATATTCTTTTGTATGCCCCTAATTTTTGCCTGGACCGCCCTTTCGAGTTTTCGATCCACCGGGAAGCTCATTTTTGCCTAAGCCGCCCTTTCGGGTTTTCGACTTACCGAGCTCTTTTCTTTTCTCCTTTTTTTTTATTATTTTTTTTGTTCTTTTTTTATTTTTATTTTTAGCATTTGACCACGTTCAACCTGAAGAGCTTATCCGTTCTCAGGATAGCTATTGACGCACCCTTCACTTATTCATGAGTTCAAAGAAAATATGTTTTGCTGTTTGTGCTTTTCAAAAAGACATGAAAAATATTTATGATTTTGAAAAAAAAATATTTTGTTTCAAATGCTACCATCAAAAATAGAAAAGGTTTTATAAACTGAATAAATGAGAATTCCAAATGAAAGGCAATAGGCTCAAATTTATTTAAAAGAGTGGTGACCTGCCAATGGCATGGCTCCACGGATCTTACAAAGTTTGGAAAATGGTAAATATAAATTGGAGGTACATTGAACACAATAACCGCTGTTCCCCCTGACAACTTTGAATTCCACTGTTTGGATGCTTCAGATTCAGAGCTTCTTTGACATTTGATTGTGCCCCAAGTGAATAAAGATCAGCTCAATGCAGTTACTTTGTCTTTTGATCCTTAACTTTTGCATAGATCGCCCTTTCAGGTTTTCGACCTATCAGGATGATTATTTTCTGTTTTATGTCTCTAATTTTTGCCTGGACCGCCCTTTCGGGTTTTTGATCCACCGAGACGCTCATTTTTGCCTAAGCCGCCCTTTCGGGTTTTCGACTTACCGAGCTGTTCTTTTATTTTTTAGACAAAGTATTTCTTGACTGCATCAGCATTCACAGGACGAGGGAGCTCATCACCATCCATAGTCGTAAGAGTCAAAGCACCACCAAAGAAAGCTCTCTTGACGACATATGGACCCTCGTAATTAGGCATCCACTTGCCCCTGGAATCGGGTTGGAAAGATAAAACCTTCTTGAGCACGACATCTCATTCTTGGAACACACGAGGACGAACCTTCTTGTCAAAAGCTTGCTTCATCCTCTATTGATAAAGTTGTCCGTGGCACAAGGCATTCAGACGATTCTCTTCAATTAGATTCAACTGATCATATCTGTTTTGACATCATTCAGCCTATGACAATTTGGCTTCCATTAGAACTCTTATTGACGGAATTTCAACCTCCACAGGGAGTACTGCTTTCATACCGTATACCAAAAAGAAAGGGGTTGCCCCTGTTAAGGTACGCACTGAAGTACGATATCCGTGTAAAGCATTCTGTAACATCTCATGCACGTCCTTGTAGGTGGTTACCATCTTCTGCACTGTCTTTTTTATGTATTTTTTGCTTTGTTTTTTTGCTTTTGCTTTTGATTTTTTTTTTGCTTTTGTTTCTTTTTTGTTTGATTTTTTTTTGCTTTTGATTTTTTTTGCTTTTTTTTTGTTGTTTTTTTTTTTGCAGCCTCGATGGCACCATTCATCTGGGATTTGATCAGGAATACTGTAGTGTCCAAGTTAATCACTTCCAGTGCTTCTTCATGAGACTGATTGATGTTCTTTTTATATTCTAATAACCGAGAGATCCCTTCGTCCTCCTCCTCTTCAGCTTCGTAAACAGGGAACTCAAAGTTGGGAGAGAGCATAGGGTTAAAGTGTTCAACGGGTTTATTGATGTTTAAGCTTTTTATATGATTGATGATTGATTGATTTGAGAAAATTAGTTGATGCATACATTTGAAAATGATTAAAAAAGAAAACAAATAAAAGAAAAATAATTAACTTTTTTGGTTTTTTGTGTTACCATTTTCCAGAAAAAAAAACAAAATATAAAAAGACAAAGTCGAGGACAATACGACTTTTTATTTAATGATGGGAATGCATAAAACAAAAAAAAACCCTAAAAGTTCACTTTCGTCTCGGGCGGAACGAAATGAATTTTTTTTGAAAAAGACAAGACAACAAAACACATTACTTGGACCTATGAGTAACTCGAGGGAATGTCAACAGCGACCTAATTGCGGTAAACTCTGCCATGTGTTACAAAATTCATTGCCACCTTCTTCAACAGGGTGAGCTTCTGAGCAATCTTGCACCAAATTAATAGATGGGGTCTCATGGCCAGGTAGTAGATTAGCTTGCACATCGGGACTCGACCCTTTGAAGGATAGGATGTTGGCCTGGATCAACTTCTGGACTTCGGCTTTCAAGGCATAACAATGCTCAACGTCATGACCGGGTGCCCCTTGGTGGAAAGCACAAGAGAGATCAGGTCTATACCCACGTGGCAACCTTTCAGGTACTCGAGGGGGTGCCTTAGTCCAAACAAGATTTTTATCAAGCAAAGCGGGGAGCAACTCTGCATATGCCATGGGGATTGGATCAAAATGGGATATCCACTGAAACTGACTCTGTTGTCGAGGTTGTTGTTGATACTGTTGCTGAGGCTGCATATGGGCCACCATACTTACCTCTTGCTCCTTTTTTCCTGAAAAGCCATTCCCAAACTCCTCTGTACTGTTGGCAGCAAAATCACTTTCCATAACCAAACGTCCCTTTCGGACTCCTTCCTCCAGACGCACTCCCATATTAACCATCTCTGTAAAATCCGTCGGCGCACTGGCAACCATTTTCTCATAGTAAAATTGGCCGAGAGTCTTCAAGAAAACCTTTGTCATCTCCTTCTCTTCTAGAGGCGGGTTGACTTGTGCAGCAATCTCTCTCCAACGCTGGGCGTATTCCTTGAAGGTTTCCTTTTCTTTTTGGGCCATAGCCTGAAGTTGGTCTCTGTCGGGGGCCATGTCCAGATTGTACTTGTACTGGTGAATGAAGGCTTCCCCCAAGTCATTGAAAGTTCTGATATTAGCGCTTTCTAAATTCATGTACCACATCAGAGCGGCCCCAGTCAAGTTGTCCTGGAAGAAATGGATGAGGAGCTTATGATTGTTGGTGTGTGCAGACATCCTCCTTGCGTACATCACCAAGTGGCTTCGTGGACATGTGTTCCCCTTATACTTTTCAAAGTCGGGGACCTTGAACTTAGGCGGTATTACAACGTTAGGAACCAAACAGAGTTCTCGAGCATCTTTGCCAAACAAATCTCTTCCACGGAGGGCTTCGATTTCTCGTTGCATCCCATCAAATTTCTCTTGAAGCTCGTCCATCTTATCGAAGGCTCCAACACTTTCGGCATGAAAGATAGGCTCTGCCTCTTGCTGAGCAGTGTGGATGAGAGGCGCCGAGTAGGTCACAGCTGCTTGAGTGAATGACGGACCAGGTTGGGGAAGTGGTGTTGATTTCTGGGTAGCCGGAGCTGGGGTTCCAAGAGAAGTGGGATGAAAACCTTCGTCTGATAGAAATGGCATCCCCCCTGGGTAAGCTCTGGACGTGCCGGGCGGTGAAGTAAGTACGGTAGAAGTTGACAAAGCAAACGAGGTTGGTTGCTCAAGAGTAGTGAAAGCAGGCTGAGGATCTGACGCCTGGGCTTGGGAAGCTAACAGAGCATTCATCATGGAGGTCAACTTCTCCATCCCTTCCCGGAGATTGGCCACCTCTTCCCGGAGGTTCTGATTTTCTTGCTCTAACAGATCCATTCTTTATCTTTGATGTGCTCGAGTGTTGGGAATGCGAGTAGGCTTGTAATGAATACGCCGGGCCACTTTCCTTGGACGGCGGCTGATTAACCTTTTTATTGGTGAACAAAGTGTGAGACTCGATTTGGAAACTATGAATGCAGTATGATGCATGATTATGCTTATGCAAAAAGGAAAGTTTTGTTATCGAAGGACTTGTCGGAGTAATTGTAAACATCATAGTTTGAACGTTTCATTTAAAATATTACAAACAATCCCCTTTTTAGGAACAAAGCCAAGGGATATGCTCAGAAGTTCATCAATAGAAACCTTAAAAGGGCCCCGATATTTCAAACTTGAGGATGCCAAGTGATCTCCCATAACGAGTTTGGAAAAACCTCTGGACTAGTCATTAAAGATCCTAGCTTCCTTAAGTTTGTCAAATCTGAGCTTTTGAAATTGTATTTCTGAGTGTTTCTCTTTGTGAAGCTCATTCCTACGATGTTTACAACAAAACTTGTCTAAGTCCTTCGATACTTGATGAAAAAAAAAGTTTATGAATGAATGCATGTATGCATGATTATGCTAAAGAAACGGAGAAAACATGGTGAGGTTAAGTCCATAGTGTTGGAGCCGAGGGTAAACACGCCATTTGGTAAGGACTATGGTTTCACATGTACCTGTATCACGGGTTCTACCAAGTTCCCAAAGTCATTGACCACTTCCGAATATTGTCGGATTACGGGACTGACTTCCGGTCCAACAACGTTCGTAGGAAAGTCTCATTTGAGTGTAGTATCGCGTATCAACCAATTCAAGACTACTGTTGATTAGCCACCGCACTACGTCCTAAAGGCCAAGATGGGTTAGGTAACTAAAGGTCCTCAACTTCATAGGTCACTTGAAAATATCAATGCCGAACACGACTACTCATGCCAACATAATAATACTTCCAAGATTCCTCCATTGAGCGGGGTTATCACATGTGTCACATCCGAAACTCACTCTCGGAAAGACACTATGATTATACCACCATCCTATCTTATGTTTCCCTCAAGTCCGGGTGTAGGACTTATCTCACCACTCACGTAAAAAGATAAACACTTAAGCATGTATTTACAGTTACATAATAATAATAAAGCATAAAGATAAAGAAAAGCAAGGTAGGTTTAACCCACTTAGGATTTTGGTCCCCAGTGAAGTCGCCATTTTTCTGTCGCCGTGATTTTTGGATATCAAGCTATTAATTAGCGTTGACTCGCAATTTTAAGTTCACCACCGATCTTTTATTTTTCCGAGGAAAAGGGAGAAAGTTCGAAAAACCCTATTTTTAAGAGAGATCAAGGGTCCGGGGGTTGGTTACGCAAAGGGAAGGTATTAGCACCCTAAACGTCTATAGTACTCTATAGGAACCTCTTGCTTATTATTTATCTTTATGCTAAATTGATTATTTGTTTGTAAATAAATGTTTAAGTGTGAAAAGATTAAAGTGAGGAGTTTAAAAGAAAGGAAAATGTTTTTGTTATTTTGTTGATTTGGAAAGACAAAGTCTTTTGCCTACATACCCGAATGGGATCAAAATCATGTAGTTCGGGGTAAAAAGCCGAGTGATTGGTTTTGATTGATTTTAAAGTTTTGAAAAAGTTTTGAGAAAGATAAGAGGCCGAAAGGCATAGAAGGATAAAAAAGAAGTGAGTTTGATTGATTTTAAATTGAAGAAAAAGTTTGATTGATTAAAAGTTGATTAAAAATTTGATTAAGAAAGAAAGGATAAAGTTTGACTTTTTTTTGAAAACTTTTGATTATAAAATGTTTTTGAATTTTGACTTTTTTGACTTTTTTTGTGAAAATTTTGATTAAGTCCTAAGGTCCAGAGACTAAGTTATGCTGAGATATCTAAAGCGTGCCGGATCCCTCAAAATGACGTTGGATCAAGTGAGAGTCCTTTTCCTCGGATACGGTCATTATTACATTATCGTCCTTGGCGTAAAGCATAAAAAATAAATGTGAGTGTCGGTGCATATTCTCATTTATATTTTTTATTTACATTGGACCTAGATACATTCTAATTGGCAATAAAATAAATGACAAAAATAATAAAAAGTAAAAATAAAAAGATGCAAATGCATTAAAATAAATATGCTAGAAGAAATAAAAAAATGCAAAACATAAAATAAATATGATACTAAAAGAAAATAAAAATGCAATACATAAAATAAATATGATGCATAAAATAAAAAAGGAAAATAAAATGCAAGACATAAAATAAATATGGTACTGGAAAATAAAGATGCAAGGCATAAAAATAAATATGGAGCTGTAAAATAAATAAAGAAAATAAAATGCAAGACATAAAATTAAATATGAGGCATAAAATAAAAATGCAAGATATAAAATAAATATGGTGCATGAAATAAAATAAAAAAAATAAAAATAAAAATGCATGGGGTACTGGAAATTAAAGACAATAAATAAAGTGCATGAAAAAAAATAAAAGAAATAAAAAATAAGAGTGCAAGAAAAAGAAATAAAAATAAAAAAGAATAGAGAAGAAGAAGGGGGGTGCAGAAGGGAAAGAGGGGGGTGCAGAAAGCAATTGAGTAGAGAAGAGGAAGAGCAGAAAATTGGGCCGCGCGCTGCTGATGCTGCTGGGCTCAGTTGGATCAAGTTTATAAAAGTTGGAAATCTGTTTTTGCTTTCATTTCCTCCCACTCATTCTCTCTCTAACTCCCTCCTTCCCTAAATCACTCTGCCCTCTCTCTAAGAGATGGGCCGGACTGAGATAGTTCTCCGGCGCGGTGGCCGCCGGCCTAGACGGCGGCGCCACCGTGCCGAAATCAGACAGATCCTCTTTTTTTTAAAAAAAAATGTTTTCTTATATCCTTTTTTCTTCTAGAACTCGAAAATCAGCTTATTTTTTTTTAGAAAATCTCTCGTGGAGCCTAGATCTAAGCTTAAAGCTTTGAAAATATACCTCTTCTCTTTCTCTTGATTCGGTTTCTGTGATGGTTTTGGATTCAAGAGATTTTTTTTGATTTGGTTTAGTGTTGGTTCGTTTGTTGGTAATGATCTTATGGCTCTATGATGATTCTGTGGTTCGAATTCTTTTTTGTGGTTTTGGCTTGATTTGTGGTTGTGGTGCGATTCTGATTTTGTTTATGGATGGTTTGTTGTTGTGATGTGGTTCTGATTTTGTTTATGGGTTCGTTTTTAACGAATTGGTTTTGGTTTTGAGTGGATTCGGCTTAGTTTGCTGGAAAGGAGAAGAGGGAGGGAAAAAAAAAGCTCTGTGTTGGTGGTGGACGGTGGATTGAGGGTTTTGGTGTGGTGGCTCAGTGTTCTGACTCTGACACGTTTTCTTGGTACCAGTGAACAGTACACTCTGTACTATTTATAGTAAAAAAAAGGACTGTGGACCAAATGGACAAAAATACCCCTCCTGGGGTTTGGACCCAAAAAAAATGACTGAAAATAAAATACAAATAAAAACAGTAAAATAATAAAAAAGAGTAATAATAAAAAAACGAAAAATAAAAGAAAACACTTAATGAAAAAAAAGAATTTAAAAAAAAGAAATAAAAGAAGATAATAAATAATAATAAAAATAAAAAACACAAAAAATAAAAAGGTTGCCTTCGGAACAAAAACATGAGGTATTTTAAAATATCTTCCTGCCAAAATTTCGTCTGAAACGACAAAAATTTCTGGCCTAAAAGACGAGAGAAACGAAATGAAAGTGTGTCAAAAATGGGGTATGACAGCCCTATTTTTTAGGGTGTTCAGATTACAAAATTTTAATTGGTGAAAAAACTCATTTTTTTCCACCCCAAAACACGGGGAAAGCTCATTTCAGATTATAGAATTCGATAATTCCATGTGCATTTTTATACAAAAAAAATGGGTGCAGGAGAAGGTCGTAGGGTGAGAAAAGTAATAGTCTTTTTCTTTTGATCAAATTTAGCCCATAGTTTTTTTTTTATGAGAAAGTAGCCCATATAAACTATAGTACGTTGAAATTTAGATATGTGTTTTTTAAATTAATCAATTCGAATAAGATTGTTTCTTTTCTCACCCTCCTTTCTTCTCGCTCGCCCTCCAAAATCCCAAAAATATTCTTGGATTTTTCGGATTATATATTACGAAATAAAGTTTTCCCTTATTATTTTGGTGGAAAATGCATTTTTAATCAATTTGGATTATAAAATTCGAAGTGCTTGTTTTTTTTTCGTGTTATAAAATTCAAACACCCCATGTACACTCCCTTTTTCCAAAAAAAAAATCATGGGAAAAACTAGTTAATTTGAGTTATATAATTTGAACTATAATAGCATAAAGACCGAATATGTTTAAGGGAAAACTTATAATGGTGTACTGGCTGTGAGTACAATATAGGAAAACTAGGATTTTCAGAGTCTGTTTAGGTCATGCCTTGGGAATGATCCCAAGGTTACTATTTGTAGCCCTGACTTGGGCCTATCTGGTCATGGTTTTGGGCTCAAATCGTAAAGGGCTAAAACCATGACTAGGGCGCCCTCGGAGGCTGCTAAGGGCGCCCCCAGAGGGTATCCTTTAGGAGGGTCACCCAAGGTTATTTATGACTGTCAGGTGGGCCTTGCGCCCTTCTGGAGGGCGCCTAGCCTTATTCTAAGGGTGAAAACCCTTGTCTTTGGGGCCCCAAGGCCTAAATGGTAAGATCTACAATCAACATCCCAATAAGCATGGGTCTTGGGACAAGGCGAAGTGATTAAACTGTTAACGGGGGAATTTGTTTATGACTTATTGCCCTGCAAGTGAGACTTTACTGGTTATGAAGCTATGTGAAAAAATTTCATGAGTACTAGCCCAACATGGGTGCTAGCCCGATCATGGGTGCTAGCCCAACTTGGGTGCTAGCCCAACATGGGTGCTAGCCCAACTTGGGTCCTAGCCCAACATGGGTCCTAGCTCCATGTTTCTGTTTTGGGGCTTTATTGGGTGCTAGCCCAACGGGAGTATTCATAGCCCAACAAGCATGAGCTTTGGGACGAGGCGAAGTGATTTAAACTATGTTGTAAGAAACGACTCCTTTGAGTAGGATAGGTCGCCGCGCCAGAATTAGCCCACCATGGGCGTGATTGTTTTTGAGGTTCAGGTTGAGGACGCGCCCCAGCGGGATCTGACGGTTGCAATGAGGCGACCGTTCGCTCTCGCTGACGTGTACGCATCGCAACGGTTCTTGGAAATCGTGCCAATTTAAGTGATGTCATCTGCGCGTTTTCCCAGGCTTTTGTACTTTAAACTGATAAGGATCTACTTTTCCTCCACTTTCAGATTTCCTTTACCCTTTTCACTTCCCTTACCTCCGTTTTCTCTCCCTTTTCGTCGTTTAAACTGTTACAGTCTTTGGAGATCGCTGCGCCTACCGTTTGCGGATCGTTCGGAGCTTGGATTCGTTCTCAATCCTTCGCTGTCATTTAAATCCAGTTAATCCTATTCGATCTTGTTCTTTATAAGTTGAATCAGTAGTATGGTGGTAATTAGGGAGTTCGATGGGGCGGGTATGGAGTTATCCCCAGCGGACTCAGAGGAGAGGTGTAGGTTGTGGAGGGAAAGTGTTAGGCATGCAAAGCGGTCAGATGGAACCACTGATTGGGTGGTGTTCGAGAAAGCCTACTACGGACACTCCCTTTTAGAAGAGTTTTTGAGCGATTCAGACGAGGGTGAATAAGGGAGTAGTAGTGGGAATTCATCTAACTGTGTTATTCATTCTGTCCGCCCAGGTCCCTTTTGTAGGAGAGGAATTTTTTACATGGCGTTTTCTAGTGGATCAGAGCAGGAGAGCTTCGCCGATGAAGTGCTTCGTTCAGAGTCCGTGTACATGGATCCCCAACGAGTGGCGTTCTTTCGGAGTAAGCTGTACGTGTCCTCTACGGGATTTGAAGAGGACGTGGTCTTGGAACATTGTCACCCCGGTGAGAAGGTGTGCTTACAAAGGCCGAAGGGGGTGAAGAATGAGATGTTTCACATGTATACGGCTGTTTTTGAAGATCTGGGTGTGAAGTATCCCTTCACGCCCTTTGAGGTCGACGTCCTCAATTGTTTGAATGTGGCGCCGTCTCAGCTGCAGCTAAACAGCTGGGCGTTTATACGCGCTTTTGAGATTTTATGCGAGGGGCTAGGTTTCCAGCCCTCGGTTGGGTCCTTCTTCACGTTTTATGGCACGAAGAGGGTAGATAAGCTGTTTTGGGTGTCTGTCAGTGCGCATCCTGGCAAAAGGTTGTTCCCGCCCTACGCCTCTCATTATAAGAATTGGAGGCAGACGTTCCTCAGGACCCGGGGAAGAAAGGATTGTGAAGCAGCTGCTGTGCAGGTTGATGGTAACCTGAGGTTTCCCGTATGTTGGACGAACTCTCCGGCGTCGATCATGGGATTTGATTATGAGAAGTTGGACGCGTATGACCAAGGCGTCATCTGTTTTTTGGACAAGATGCTTCCTATGAATATTCGGGAGCTGTTGAATAGGGAAGGGGGTGTGAATAGCTTAGACGCGTACTTACATGAGTTGATTTTATTTATTTGTGCATAGACTGTGCTGCTTTCCTATTTTCTTGTCCTCGTAACCTTTTTGTTTTCATTTTTGTAGAGTCCATGGCGCCCATGATTACGGCTGAACGGAAGAAATATCTCGAGGAAATGAAGGCAAAGAAGACTGCTGAGGGGTTAGTAGCTAGTGACCCTACTGGGCTCATCACACGCAAGCCTAAAAGGAAGGCTGATCAACCGCCTGAGACTCAGTCTGATTTCATCGCGGCGGCCGTGCCGGACAAGGCGTCGCCTGGGAAAGATGATAGAGGGAAGGCGGTGGCGGAGAAAAAGAGTAAGAAAATGCCCGCCCTTTCCTCGACTATTGCCGCCAGGACCAGTGGATCGGTGCAATCCTTCTGGGATAAGGATTTTAACTACGGCGTCTATACCAAAGAGAGGTTGGTCTTTAATCCAGAGGACGTAGATGCTGGGAATCAGGGCGATGTTCCCTTTATGACGAGAGATGTGGGGGTTCATTGCTTGCGGTCCATAATGATCTTGGACGCGATAGACCGGAAACATGAAGAACTGGTGCAGAATGAAGAGGCCCTTCAGGCCACGGTGAGGGCACTGGAAAAAGAGTTGAAGAAGGCTAAGGATGCCAGGGAGAGAGAAGTGAAGGAAGCTAGAGAGACGGTGAAACTTGAGTGTGATAAGCGCATCTCCGATCTGAAAATTGGTCATGCAGCGGATCTTGCTGGGAAGGACGTGGTTATCGCGAAGCTTCAAAATGATGTCGCGGCTGGAGTGGAAAGGGAAAATCAGCTTAAGACTGAGGTTTCAGAGGCGAAGGGCGAGCTGGCTCTGACTTTCGATGCTGGCTTTGAACGGGATAAAGCTCAAGTCGCCCTTTTGCACCCTGGCGTCGATCTTTCCGCCCTTGATTCTTTTAAGGTTATTGTAGATGGTGCCCTAATGGACAAACCATAATTTTACTTGATGTAATTTTTAATTTTATTTTTAACTCAGTACTCTTCTTTGAATTTGTAATGATGCATCATTTTCCTTAAGTTGTTCGCCTGTTCCTTTTAGCTTCGAATTTCCTTATCTTAGAAGGCACCTCTTGGGCGATGATTATTACTCGTGTTTGTAACTTTGTTAAAAATTGTCGGATTTGTTTTATTTGCCACGTTATTCTTGTGTGGACCGTCCTATTTTTGCGACGTCTGAGAGCCCTCACTGGGGTTAAGGAATTAATTGGCGATCTCATTTTCGGCTCACGACTTCTTAGAGCCCTCATTGGGGTTAAGGAATTAGGTGGCGATCTCATTTTTGGCTCACAACGTCTTAGAGCCCTCATTGGGTTAAGGAATTAGGTGGCGATCTCATTTTCGGCTCACGACATCTTAGAGCCCTCATTGGGGGTTAAAGAATTAGGTGGCGATCTCATTTTCGGCTCACGATGTCTTAGAGCCCTCATTGGGGTTAAGGAATTAGGTGGCGAACTCATTTTCGGCTCACAACGTCTTAGAGTCCTCATTGTGGTAGAATTAGGTGGCGAACTCATTTTCGGCTCACAACGTCTTAGAGTCCTCATTGTGGTTTAAGGAATTAGGTGGCGATCTCATTTTAAGCTCACGACGTCTTAGAGCCCTCGTTGGGGTTAAGGAATTAGGTGGCAACCCCCGTTGGGTTTAACGAATCAGATGGCGATCTCATTTAAGATCTTGGCATTGTTAATCTGTTACAGGCAATGTGAGTGATATAAAACAAGTAATATATATATATATATTAATAAGAAAGCAGGGCCTCATTAAAAACCCCCACTACTGCGGGGGGAAAAGAGTGCTTCATGCTTCTTTTCATTTAGGTTATACAGAAATACCGCTATACATAAAGTAAAAGGCGAAGTAACAATTAAGATGGTTTCGTAGGCCTTCTAGCTCACCTTTGAATTGCAGTGGTGGGCTTTTCCCTGCTTGGTAGGTGAATCATGGACGTGCTTAGGTTTGTGAAATCCCAGAATCATGTTTGTTTCCTTTGGTAGGCCTGTCTTGCTAGCTTTCTTTGTGAAATTTCCGGTACGCTGGGCTGGCGTGTTGACTGGCTTGAGCATATCTGTCTGCTGACCTGTATACAGAGCGAGGCGACGACACACTTCGGCGGGGTAGACGCTAAGCATATATGTCGGCTGACGAGCGGTAAGATTCAGATTCTTTGCGGGCTCTATTACGCTCAACTCTTCATCCATCAAACTTTCTTTTGGACCTTCAGCTAATTCTGTGCGCTCTTGTTGAAACTCTTCTTCTGGATCTATGCTAACAATGTTCACCTGGTGTGCTTTTGGGTTGCTAGTTCCTTTCCTTTCTATCTGCAGCTTCAAGCTATTGTGATAACATTCTCGGGCAATCTTCTGGTCTGCTCTGATGGTGCCGACCCGTCCGTTGTCCAGTGGGTACTTCATGACGAGGAACTTAGTGGAAAGATAGGCGTCAAGAACGTTGAAGGTCGGGCGGCCTATTATGATGTTGTAAGAACAGGGCGAGTTCACCACTAAATATTTGATCCTGATGGTTTTGGCGCTGTTACTTGTGCCGAAGGTTGTTTTCAAAGTGATGTATCCACGAACGTGTACCTGCTCCCCTGTGAAGCCAGCCAGTATTCCTTTGAAGGGCTGCAACTGGTCCTCGGCAAGTCCCATTCTCTCAAAAGCAGAATAATAGAGGATGTCTGCAGAGCTGCCGGGATCAATCAACACTCTCTTGACGTCCCAATTGAAGATTTGTATAGTGATGACCATGGGATCGTCATTGTGGGGAATTACTCCTTCGCGGTCCTCGCCTGAGAAGGTGATATCCGTCTGGCGCTCTGGCCCAGTCGGGGCGTGGTCATCGACAAGCATTACCTGCCTGACATATCTTTTTCGAGAGGTGCTGGATTCTCCTCCTCCTGCGAAGCCGCCAGATATGGTGTTCAAAGTGTGGCGCTCACCATCCTTCGCCACATCTTTCTCTTTTGGGGGGGTCTTCGGGGGGGCGCCTGTCTCCTTCTCTGCTTTCCTTCGCGTATCCTCTTAGCCCGCCATTCTGAATCAACTTCTCAATCTCTCTCTTCAGATGAATGCAGTCATCTGTCGTGTGTCCTTTTATTCGGTGGTACTTACACCAGGCCTCTTTGTCGTTACCCATTATGTTTCCTCTCGGCGGCAGGGGTTCAGGGATGAGTCTAGAGTGGTACACATCTCTCCAGATCTGCTCACGACGAGTGTTGAGCGCCGTGAAAGATTCTAGTAGGGGTGCGCGCCTATCTTGGACGTGACGCTTGTACGACACTCTGTCTCGGTGGGTGGGTGGATAGTAGCTTCGGCGATGGTCGTAGTTGCTGGGGCCACGCTCTCTGGAATCTCTGGCTTTCTTTTCAGCGTTGCTTTCTTCTCCCTTTATGTAACATTCCGCTCTGGACATGATCTCCTCCATGGAATCGGCTGGTTTTTGTGCCAGCGATTCGTTGAATTGTCCGACGCGGAGGCCGTTTTGGAACGCTCCCACGAACAACTCCTGGTTCGGGTGAATGACTTTAATTGTGGCATCGTTGTATCTAGCGAGATATTCGCGGAGGGTTTCATTCGACCCTTGGCGGACATTGAAGAGGCTGGTGAATGATACTTTTCGGTGGCGACTTGTTGAAAACTGGTGTGTTAATTTGCGGGTCATGTCTTGGTAGCTGATGATGGAAAAACGGGGTAGGTTCATGTACCATCTGAGGGCGGCGTCCTTTAATGTTCCTGCCAACAGCTTACATTTGAGAGAGTCAGCAACGCTGATGATGGCCATTTGGGTGTTGAAAGTTGTTACGTGCTCCACTGGATCACTCTTTCCGTCGAAAGACGAAAGAGAAGGTGGCTTGAAGTTTTCCGGGACTGGCGTGTTCCAAACTTCGGCGGAAAGTGATTGCGGATCCGGATCTATTGACTCGTCCTGTTGGGATTCATTCCCCTCAGCCTGTTGTTGCTGGATTGTCTCCATTGTCGCTTCTAAAGCTTCGTTGTGGTCGCGAAGCTGCTGGATTTGCTGTTGTAGGGCTTCTAAGGCCGCCGGGTCCGCCATCAATGGTGGCGGCGACGGTTGTTTGGGTTGGTATGTGAGGATTGAGATCGGTGGTTGGAGATTAGCGATTGGATTCGCGAATCTCAGGGTTTGGATCGGTTTTTCAAACGAAGAACGGGTTGAACGCTCGATTAGGGTTTACCCGAAAAAGGATGGATTTAGGGTTGAATCGCGGCGGATTCAAAGGTTTCGGGGTTGCTCCTGAAAGACACGGTGGATTCACGGCGCTCTGGTGATGTTCGGAGGCCGTGGATCGACTGCTTTTCTTTCAGGGGTGGTGGCTAGGTTAGTTTTACCGTAGCCCCACGGTGGGCGCCAATTGTACTGGCTGTGAGTACAATATAGGAAAACTAGGGTTTTCAGAGTCTGTTTAGGTCATGCCTTTGGAATGATCCCAAGGTTACTATTTGTAGCCCTGACTTGGGCCTATCTGGTCATGGTTTTGGGCTCAAATCGTAAAGGGACAAAACCATGACTAGGGCGCCCTCGTAGGCTGCTAAGGGCGCCCCCAGAGGGTATCCTTTAGGAGGGTCACCTAAGGTTATTTATGACTGTCAGGCCGGTTTGAATAAGAACAACCGGATCAACAAGAGGGTAGTTACATGTAAGTCTGGTAAAGTGACCTTACGGGAGCCTTATCCTCATTTCAAGTCGAATTGAAAGCCACTAGAGCTTCTTCCCGCATGGTAACAATGATTATCAATTTGGGCCTCGCGGGGGGACTTGCCTGGGCAATTGGATTAGCTCTACGGGCCTTCCGTAGGCGTAAACAATTTCTTGTTTTTGTCTAACGCGTAACGAATTCGTTCATTCCACAGGGCTTCTTCCTCTATAAGATATGTTGCGGATGATATAGCTGCTCCTAGTCCGACAACTGGAGCAAGAACCAAGGATGGCACGTGCTTTCCTGCTCATGGATTAACGAAAATGTGCAAAAGCTCTATTTGCCTCTGCCATTCCCGAAAGGGGGTACTAACAGCTGAGTCCTCTCCGAACCGCAGGAGATAGTTGCCCATCATACGGCTCACCAACTTAACTTGCCTCTATGGGAGACTCGCTCCGGGCAGGTTCGGATTACAATACACGGCAGAAACCGAACTGAATACACTATCAAGCGGTTGAGTCCCCCCAGTGAGATGTTCAATACAGCTGGGCCTTGCGCCCTTCTGGAGGGCGCCTAGCCTTATTCTAAGGGTGAAAACCCTTGTCTTTGGGGCCCCAAGGCCTAAATGGTAAGATCTACAGTCCAAATGGTTATATAACATTTACACAATGTTTTGTGACAGGGAACGTCGGTTTAACTATTATAATCCTCTACTCTAGTGTGTCTTGTGTTTCAGGTTAATGTTAGTTGTTCCTGCCGTGTACCAGTTGAAAATTCAATTTTCAGACTACTTGATTGGGTTACTTCAAAATCTGGCCAGAAAATCAAAAAAATATCAAGGAACGAGACTCCCTTAGAAGAGAACTGGGAATAGAGTTGGGCTTTAACTCGACTTGATTGATGCTACTGATTAGCTTCAGCCATTTTAACCTCAGCCTGGACACCGACTCTAAACTATAGGTAACCTCGTTTTTGCCCCTTTAGCGTGGGTTTTTGCCGATGCTAATAGCTATTTTTCTAGTAGTGGGAACTTCTTATTAGACTCCGTCTCTCAAAATCCAAAATTCTATCATTGAAACCAATTTTTTCATTTTTTCATTTTTTTTCATTTTCTCTAAAAAACTGAAATAAAATTTGTATTAGCTTTATTTGATTTTTAGAACTTTTTGGTTGTAATTTTATTTGACTGGTTTATCATTTTCTTTTACTTTGTTTTTTGGTTGTTTTTAAAATCAAAATTCACAACTGTTAAAATGAAATGGGGTTTTGATTATTGTTTATATATAAACATATTTCAGATTACATAATCCAAACAATATTTTTTTTGTTAAAATTATATAATTCTAGGTATTTTAGTCAAAAACTTAAGGGCGAGGATAAAACGCCTTCAAATAAAAGGCGCTGACAAGTTGTGGAATATGGGCAAGTGAATGGCAATCAAAATGCTCTAACCTAAGTAACATGCTTTGTATGCTCTACCAGAGAACAAAAAAATAGTACGATTGTATTGATTTATTAGTAGTGTTTTTTTTCTGACATCCATTGTGCTGCTAGACTAGAATGTGCAGTCATGTGAAGGAAGTTTCAATTTGTACCTATTATGATTATGATAGTATATGAACCGTGTGACTAATTCCATTGCAGTTCCTCTTTGACCTTCTCAAAACCTTGTGCACAAGCCTAGACAATTTGAATATGTCCTGATTTCTCTATTTAAAATCAGAATCTGCACTCTACCTTAACCATATAATATATGCTTAGTGAGATCCCATGCCTATTAGTCACCACTCAAACCTTTTGAACGTTCCTTGTTGTCGTACCAAATGAAAACTAACATTTTGTTATTTAGTTTTATATAATTATAATTATAGTTATATAATCATGTGACTTAGTTCTTTTCAAGTTTTCATTGTAGTATATATTAATTATTTTTTCAATTATAGTATCATTTAATAGTATCAAGCATGTGAATCACTCTAAAGTAATTATATTAGTCTGTATTTATAATAACGGTGAAATGCACTAATACTAAACTTATTATAATTTTATAAAATTTGTATTGTTTTCTTTTACTACTATTGTATACTACTCCCTCCGGTCCTATATATAAGAAAAATTTCAAAAAAAAATTTAGTCTTATTTATAAAAAAATATCACAACTTTTTAGGTGTAATTATTGCTTAAAAGACTTTTCTACCCCTTATTTAATGTTTGTCTTTTTAATATTAATGACTGTATTTAATGTTTCACAATTTTTTATAAGGGTATATTTGTAAAAATATTCAAAAAGTTACACTAATTAATGACCGTATTGGTTTTAAATTTTTTTGGTTTTTCTTCTTATACCGGAGAGAGTATTTTTTAATTTATTGAAACAAACAAATGTGAAATCTTATGCAATCCACAAGACGTGATCAATAATTGAAAACAGCTTATGATTTTTTCTTCAATATTTATTGTTTGATGATGATTGATGAACATTGAGTTCATTGAATATATACCAGCACCGTTGAGATACATTGAGTACATCCTTATCAGTTGTGAGTTCCAACAACTGATCTGTTGTCGTCTATGAGCTTCCACGATACTAACTACCAAGTGCTGCGTATCAGCTGAACCAGTTGTGGGCCTGCTTAATTTGGCACATAATATTACAATTACAAATTATTCAGATTTTGTAGCAAAAGAAATAAATAATTGAGTCACACCAAAGAAAAAACAGGCTAGCTAGCTATGGAAAAAATACTACTCCTACTTATTATTCTTTTGTATGTAAACTCCTACCGATTTTGCTTTCATGGTTGATACATTTTTAATATATCTTTTTCTTGGAATTTATGGTTGGATACATAACACAAACCCAAAATACCGATTTGTAAAGTGATAATTGTTCCACTTATAAACATGTATTATGATAATCTCTAAATCACTGATGTGTGAGTCTTTAACATCCCACATCCAGTACTATTAGATTTGGTATGTATATATTAATAGCGAGTCATCTTTATAAAATCTGTTTGTTTATAAATCTAACATTAGGTTTTCAGTGTTCACATTATCCGAGCCTACCAAATTGCTAATGTTTGGTGAAGAAGGAGGTGGATCACTAAATCTATATCTCTTCCTTTCCTTTAATCAGTGGTTAGACAAATGAGGGACAATCCTTTCTTTACCATGTACTATCCTTCGTTATACAGTAAGTTCCATCTAGAAGAAAAACAAATATTGTTAAAATTAAGTCTTTTCTAATTTATTAGATGTATTATTCATTTTTACAGAAATACGTATCTATCGTTGTTTGATTATCTTTTGGTATTATTGTTAAACAAAACTTTTAATCAATATACTTTTCTTTAAATTTGCTGAGTTAATCTTTTCCTCTTTGTTAGAAAAATGACAATAGCAAGTAACTCAAATGTTTGTTTAAATTATTTAATTCTTCTTCTTCATGAAAATTTTAAATTATTCTTCGATGTCTATCAAACGCACCTGAAGGAGGAGTATTTAGTTAATTAATGTGAACATGTTCAAATTGTGAATTAAATAAACCAGTCTCGCGGTCAGCATCAATTTAATATATTTATAGCATACTCTAATTAAGACATGGTGTGAGTCACCACCTGAGTAGATTATTCTTGAACTTTAATTTGATTCTCGTATCAAACAGGAGTAACTATTATGTGTTGTTTTTGGTAGAACTTCTATGTGTTGATTAAAAAATTCGTTCATTAGGAGGAGACTCCAAAACAAGTAAATTCCAAGAATCCAAAGAAAAACTGAAGTTTGCTAACATCAGTTGCCTTCACGTCACGTGTGAATAACTTAAGTATATCAATCACGTCGAAGAAGCTCTTGAATACGTCTTATCAAGGAAGGAACGACTTCATTGATCTTGCAATCGTTAAAAACCATTTCGACAGACACCTCCGAGTCACACTCTCTACTACTAGAGGAGATAAACTTATCTTCATGCCATGTCATGCGAAGCACTATATAGATTAAGTCGAGTACTACTACTATTATTTGTTAAAAATGTTGTAAAACTTTATGAGAAAAACCGTATTAATTATGCCGTGTATTAAACGATATGATGTTTAGCCACGTTGTATGACCTAAACTTTTGTTTTTAAAGAAGAAAGTTGTCCTCTTGTACTGGTTATTAGTGCACTAAAAAACGTTGAGAAAACAGAGAAGTGCAAGTAAAGGGTTGAATTGAATAAATCACCATTCACCAGTACCACCTATAGAAGTTAATGTAATTCCTGAAGTGCCCTTGTCTTGGTGGTTTGTTTGTTTGTGAAGGAGATGGAATCATGGAAACATCCTTACTTACTACTTTACTACCCTTTCTTTGTCCTTCATACTTAAATTGGCGGTTCTGACTCGTGACCGCATAATATACAGCCGCAGCCGCCCATCATTTCAAGTACCCTGTCACGTGGCATTACAACACGCAACCTTTTAACGACCCCACCACACTTAACTTATGCTCACGCATTGCTAACTCTGGCGGCAAAGAACCTTCCCTAACTCTCCCCCACATCACGCGTCTTCCATTTTTTTCACCCACACACATAATACTATAATCTTTATCTTTTGTCTATATCCAAGACCTAAAATCACGTAATTCAGAGATGGAAGGGTAAAAGTGTAATTAAACGACTTCTTTTTTTTACACCGTCCATCATAATTGTTAACATTTGTTAAGAATCTCATATTAAATAGTAACTCTCACATTACAAGTTAATTAAATATTTGTTTGAATACCTGCTATGAGTCACTTGAATCATGCTCTAGATGTTTAAACTTAAGTGTAAGTGATAGTATATTGAGTATTTGAAATTAGATAAAATATGACATCAACGTGCGTTATAAATTTTTATTGATAAATATTAATATTTAGTTGTTTTGTTAGTATTTTCTTTCTTACTAAGATGCGTACCCAAGACCTTTACTCCTTTTTTGAACAAGAGGGACATTTACTTCTTATATTCTTTAATCATTTAACTCAACTAAGTGAGATACCCATCCACCAAGATTCGTTCAAACGGCATGGGAGAAAACAATGTATAACCCTAAATTTTATTTGGGAACTGGACGGCCTGCTGCATTTCCCATACCAAGTTTCGTCATTGTTCCCGAAAATGGACTCATACTTGAGTTAGAGATATTTTTTAAGGAACTTGAGTTAAAGATTGTTGGTGTGTCAAGTATAAGTTATAAATATCATATTAGAACAAAAAATGAATGTTAAACAACATATAAATGAGAGGATTTATATGCTTATTTCTTAAGATTTCGAACAATGAATAAATGAGTGAATATTTCAACATATCTTGCTTTTAACTCCTCGCAATAAGCTAAAGTAGTTACACACCTTACAATATACATAAATAAATGGGACACTGGTTTAGAAATCAAAAAAATAAAATTTTGTATTAAAATGAGTATTTTTTATACTTTTAAGAGTTTGACTACACATCTTTCAAAAACTTTTACCATATTTTCTTCCTTAACTAATACACCAGGGCATTAGTTAGCATTTTCCAAATAAAAATTATATCAAAGTATAAGTTATGAGTAAATATTTGTAAGTGCTCTAAAAATATATTTCAAGAAATTAAGTATATAGAAACAATATTATAATATAGGAATAGTTTTTTTTTGTTTGAAGCAATATATATGGGATGAACTGAGATTAAGGATTTGGAATTGATGAAAGGAGGGAATGAACTGGAATTCTAGGGATTTAAGTGAACCAAAAAATAAATTCTATTTAGCTTCTAATGTCACGTCACACGTTCATTGTCACCAAACAAAAATGTCAGGTCGGCTTTTTTGATCAGTTAATGGTCAAATATAATATCGAAAACTAAAGTGGCTAGCAAATTGTAGAGTCAGAGACTAATTAAGAGCATGATGTACATTCAAGAACCAAAATGCTCGTTTATCCTATACACTACAAGAAAACAGCGAAATAGCGTCGGCCCCCGACACCGACGCTACTAGCGTCTGACTAGAGTCGGCCTAACCCACTCTACTTCAATTTCTAGTTTTCCTTTATTTTTAAAAAGATTTAGAGTCGGCCTAGCCGAGGCTAAAGGTTAGGGGACCCACGTATGACATTTTGGACCTTATTTAGAGTCGGTCTGTCCGACTCTATTATTTTAATTGATAAAAATTTAATATAATAAAATTATTATTCCTCTTTTTTTGCTCAAATGGGACCCACATAATGTTTAAATTAGATATAGAGTCGGCTTAACCGACGCTAACATTTTTGCCAATAAAAATTTAATTTCTATATAAATTATTATAAAAAAAAATTATTCAATCAAAAATTATGAACACTACTCTCACACACATATTTTTTATTTACTATGTTATTTTTTTTTTCTTTTATTCCTTCAACTTACACCACACACACAAACACTTCATTTTTTTTATTGTTTTCTCTCTTCCTCTCCACTTATCAGAAAGTTCTTTCTTCCCTTAAACAAACCCTAGACGCCTCTCCCTCTTCTTCCCTGTGTTGTGGCCACACCTCCCCGACCATGTGGCTTCTAATGTCCTTAACAACACTACCAAACTAATGATATCATTGTTTATTTCCTTCTCATGTGTTTAGTTTTTCAAAATCATCATGTTGACAATGTAGCACCACCACCAAAAGCATCATTCTCGACGAACTTTGATCTCATCCATGGTGTTTAGCAGCAGATCTAAAACCTTCATCATGTAAGCTCTTTTTTGGACCTATTTCATCATGATTTGGGCACGACAACAACAACAAATCAAAGCTTAAATTTAGGAATTCAACTTTTGTGGATATGTAAATTTTTTACACGATCTGTGCACCAAACTTCATCTTATTTGTTTTAGCTCTATATATTTTTTCTTTTGTATTTTAAGGGGAAATTTTATGTTTGTATTTATTTATAATGAATTAATTTATTTTAGATCTGAGTTTATTTGATTGTTTTAGATATATGATATTTTTGTAGAGAGAATTTTCTTGTATCTTTTCATGTTGTTTCGATCTGTTTCTGAATTTAACTCAGTTACTTTGTTTTGACATGCTAGAATTTAACTCAGTTACTTCATCAATCAATGAAATCTAAATCAATATTGAAACTGTTTGCATACAGTATATTCATGGTTTGGCTGCACGAGGAGTTCATTATTTACACAGGTCTGGCCCTACATTACAGGATCTTGGATTCATGCTTCTTCTGGTTAGTTATTTTCACCTCTTTCTATATTGAAGAAAATGTCTTTCATAAGATTGTCTTTTGATTTTGATGTTCGTGACTTTTACAGGAGCTTGGCCAAGAAAGAGCTTACATTAGTGAATCTTTGTTTATAGTTATCTTTTTATCATTTTTCCTTGTAAGGATTCTCAACTTTCACTCATTTGCTTCTATAAAGTTTCATAGCTTTATTGAAGTTTTAATGATTTATGATTTGAAATTTGTGCTTTTGCAGTGGACTTTTCATCCTTTCATATTCAAGACCAAAAAGATCTACATAGTTCTAATATGGTGCAGGGTTCTAGCTTTCTTAGTTGTAAGTGTTCATAAAAACTATCTAAATTAAATTTGAGATGCTTAGCGTTAAAAAATTAATTACTGTTTGTTGTCAACAAGGGTAATGTTAACTATTAAAGTGACAATGTCATGAATTTTAAAGTAATGTTGTAAGTTTAATTGTATATAATTTGAGAATTTTAAGACACCTAAGATAAGTGAATAAGTAAGCTGATATAAATGATCTGGGAAGTGACTCCTGTATTGATCATAGAATTGCAATTCACTTTTTTTCATTTAGTGTAGTGAGCAGAGTCAATTCATGGCCATGTGATTGCTTCTAAAAATTATGGCTCCTCCGTTGTAAACTGCAGGCTTCTCAAGCTCTTCAGATAGTGACATTTTATTCGACGCAGCTTCCCGGTCCAAACTACCATTGCCGCGAGGTATTATTACTTTCTTTTTTGTCACTTGCAGTTTATCTGTTGATTTTCTTTGAGGGATAAATGACATTTCTGGATAGAATTTTCTCTTCTAAAGATTTTTTCAAACTTAACAATACGTGTTGTATTATGCAGGGATCCCCGCTTGCAACACTGCCTCATCCGAAAAGTGTGGTTGAAGTCTTCTTTTGATTAATTGTTAGTATTCTTGTGTTTCAGAGTTGTCTTAGCTTCAATACCACTGTTGTTGTTTTGGTGCTCATTTGGTTTTTCCCCATGCAGTTCCTCACGGTGTGATATATGGAGGTGTTGAAAGATGGTCCGTGGGATGCTGGTATGGGAGTGAAGCTGAATTGTGCACATATAACCATTCAATAAAAGGAGAAGACCAGGTATTTTAGGATCGATTTCTATTCATATGGTCCTTCCTAATATTTGTGTTTCTGAATATGTTTGATATTTTAGGGCATTCTGTTTGTGAATAGGTTTTGTGGTTTGTGATTATTATATAAGTAAATGTTGAAGTGCTTATGATGTAAGTGTTTCTAAATAAGCTGAACATATCTTAAGTTGTTTGGTTTGTTTGAATTTGAACTAGTTTTGGATTAAAAGTAGTAGAGATTAGAGAATAGTGATTGAGTTCCTGTTAATTAAGTGTTTATAGCATATTAGTGCCTATAATAAGCTTATATAAAATCTTATGATCCACGTCAAACTAATTGAAGTGGCTTATAATCCACGTCAAACTAATTGAAGTGGCTTGAGTTTGTATAAAATAATATAGTGAAATATACTATGACTGAAGAGTATTGAGGCCAAGTGAATTTGGCATCACATTGCCTATTAGCTTGCTAGAAGGAGTATTGGTGCACTTTAAAATTTAATCAAGAACATGTATTAAATTTTGTATTCTGGTTCAATGTAGCTGTTAGCAAATGTCAGAATCAGCTTTGCCTATATATTTTGCTGGTGTGGTTCAAATTTTCAGCATTATGTCTACATATACATTTAAGTGTTGTTTGAGTACCTGCCCTGAACTTCTATTTGTCGATTTTAGTTTTTTTTATTATTAACAATTTTTGTGTTATTTAGGTCTTTGATGATTAAGTTTTAAACGGTAGAACCCTAGAAGATTAACAACCCAGGAAGATACCCAGGAAGAGGAAAGTTAACCCAGAAAATCCTGAGTCTGCCAGAGAAGCTCAGAAGGTTCTGGCTTCTCATCTTAAGATCAAGTAGGAAGCTGGTGCATCTGAAGCTACGGTATCAGAAGCTGGAGGTTCATCAATTATTTCAGGTAATCTTGCACCCTTCTCACCTTCCAACCTAATTTATTTAGATTCACCAGACCACACACAATCACCCATATATGACAAACCACTTAGCCAACATTACTCCAGTCTCAAAAAGACCAAAACATCATCCTCTAAACCTTTACCGATACCAGATTCCGAGGAAACACTTGACATCCAACCCATGCAAACTATTTTGCCTGGTGAAGAACCCCTAATCTTTCCCAAACAACTCTCAACCAAAACCACTCAAACAACCTCTGAAACAATATCAAAATTTATTGTTTAAGAAATCCCTCAAATCACAACCTCAGAAGCACCCATCACAACAACTACAATCTTTGATACATCTTCAGTATCAGAAATCTGTGATAATTTGTGGGAGCTTTGTGACTTATGTTGGTTATTGAAATGACATAGCTACATCAAATTGAAGGAGAAGGAGAAGAACCGAAAGTTGAATGATCTTCTTGATGCGCTGGACTTCAATCAAGTTGTGATCTTTGTGAAAAGTGTCAGCAGAGCTGCTGAGGTGGACAAATTGCTTGTGGAATGCAACTTTTCATCCATATGCATTCATTCTGGAATGTCCCAGGAAGAAAGGTTTGTATTATGTGGCATCTTATCTTCATTAACATTTAATTGATGATTTAAATAGTGTTGGATATACTGCAATCAGAAATGCTTTTCTACCTGATTTTTCTGCTCTTCTTTATGTGAACTTTGCTTTTGCTGCTATTTATATTTCTCACTTTATACATTTGCATCAAAGTATCATCTGGCATCATGTTATCCCCCTAAATTATATATTATTTAGGCTTCATCCTGTTGTTTTACCTAATAGATTTCAATAAAATGTTCAGCTGATTAAAAGACATCAATGTCGCAGTAGGTTATACACACATTGAAAGTTTAATTTCCCTGCATTCTAGTTGAGTTTAATAAAGAGATTTTACTTCCAACACTTTGACTGTATAGGAAGAAGCCTATTTGCCTCAATAATCAGACAACCATTTCCTGAAACCAGTGCAATTATTTTATGTAACTTGAGCTTTGTTAGTTTGAGCATAAATCTGTTAACTAATTGTAGTATTGCATCAAAATTTACACTGATTTGTAGAATGTTAGAATTGTGACTATTATACCTGACATTATCTTTGTCTCTAATGGGCGCCTAATTAGGTTGAGATGGAAGTTGTGGATATGGGTTGTGAAATAATGTCTTGCTATTAAAATATGTGTTTTAGGTGAATCAATGTCTCTTTTTATGGCCCCTGATTTTAGTTTTTATTGTAGTTTAGGTGCACTATAGCCTATCGACTCGTGACTTTTATGCAATATTTTTGTCAGTGATTGCTAGCTCTTTTATGGTTTTCTGCAACAGGTTTCCTTTGTTGAATCGTTCGGTTAACCGGTAGGCCGCGTGACTGGAAGTGGGAGCTTTTCTTGGGTGCTTCTGCCTCAGGTTTTAGGTGATGTGGCTGCAGTTTTTCTTGGTGGCTGCAGTTTCGTTTCTGCACTTGTTTTCTGCTATGTTTTGGCCTGCCCTGCAACATTTTTGTTGGTCTACTTAGGACTGGTTGAAGCTGTTTCATTCGGTTTAGAGGGAGTCACCTTCTTCTATTTTTCCTGAAACTAGCAGACCTCTTTTTATTTGATTTTTTTAAGGTTAACTACATTTTGTTTTGACTCACTGGTATAAGTTTTGGGTAGGTTTGTTTGGTACTTTGTAGTGTTTTTTCCTGTTTAGTCTTGAGCAGTTGAGCATCATTACCTGCTAGTTTAGTTGTATTGTTCTCTTTGTATACGTTTTGAGTACTTATTGTCGTGAGTTGGAAGTTATATATAAATCTTTGATCGTAATACTGAACATGTTTGTTATAATATTGCAATATTACTTTTTGTGGTTGATTTGATGTGTTCACTGATTTATTAGCATTATGGTCAAAACAGGGTATCAAGTGAAGTGAGACGTGAAAAAAAATGTTAGATAGCGCGGAACCGACTAAACATTAATTTTTTTTCTTTAAAGCTGACTTTAGCGTCGGCCTAGCCGACTCTAAGATTTAGTTGACTTGTTTGACTGTAGAGTGGGTTGGCCGACTCTAAAATATTTAGTTGACTAGTTTGAAGTTGACTTTAGCGTTAGTGCAGCCGACTCTAAATTTTATAATTAGCGTCGGTCTGGCAAACTCTAAATTATTTATTGACTTTTTTGATTTTGAAATTAATAGCCTCGGCTGCGCGAAGAGTTGGTTTTAGACTCGGCTTAACCGACGCTATGTTAGCATCGGAGGGCAAATAGCCGACTCTACCCAGTAGCTTCAAATTTTTTAGTCTGCCCCCGACCCCGACGCTAAATCTGTGTTAGCGTCGGTTTTAGCCCTGTTAGAGTGGGTTTTTGACCGACGCTAAATCGCAGTTTTCTTGTAGTGATAGAAATAGTATTTAAAAGTGATGCATTTCATTTCTTAAAACATTCAATATTATTATTTTCAAAACAAAATTGTATTCGTTTTCATTCTTTCATATATGGTATAAGGACGTGACTTGTTAGCTAAGACTCTAATTTATAGGAGTACATAATAATATATCAATTGAAAACAAGTGTGAGATGAATATGCAACCATTCATGTCAATTCCAATTGGTACATATATAATGTTTTTTAATATGATTATATTCGCCTTCTGTTTTTCTGAAAACCCTTCCTGCCTCCTTCCCCTCAGTTACTTGGAAGCAACCCACTAGCACTCTAACAGCATTATTAAACAGGTAGTATAATATCCCTTGTGGTCGTGGAAGAGGTGAAATTAAACTGGATTAATTAAATACTAATCTGATTTGATTTGATAATTTAATAATGAACGAAAAAGTAATTTATATCTGGACGGCAAAAGTGGTACACGTGCCGGCTAGCGTCTAACCACGTAGCCGTCAACACGGAGCGCTTTCTGTGGGACCCAAACATGGATATACAAAATCTGTTTGTCTGCTGCATGATTTGCCGTCGGTGCACCAAAACCATATCAGCGGAGCGAGAAAAAACAGTTCAGACTATAATATATAAATACAAAATTAAAATTGCAATAAGCATTAAGCACATAGTTGTAATGACGGAGTTTGACTAAAAAGTTAGAGTGAATACTTTAAAAAAATAGAATTATATATTTTACAACTGCTATAAATTATGAAACTTTTTTTTATAGTACAACGGTTAACTGAGTTAATTTTCAGTTGACAGGACAATATACGCGGTATTTGAAACCCAAACAAGTTAGAAGATCTATAAGCCTCCGCTAACAAGTCAAATATAAACATGACAAAAATCACGTATGTTACTTTTGAAACCGCCGAAAACTAAATCAGTTGAAAAATTGTTTAAAGTCTCACAAAATAGACCTGTAATTTATTTTTTTTAATTTTTTTGGGCGGACCACTACATCACTTTGCGAGCTTTTTGGATCTACCGAAACTAAAACCGACGTAAAATTGTATAAAATCACGCAAAATAGACCTATAATTGTAAATTTTTTAATTTTTCCGGGTGGGTCGTGGCCTACCCTAGCCCATGAAGGGCTCCGCCTCTGATATCAGGGATGGGAACAGGCTAAACTGAGTTAGGCTTTGCAAAGCATAAGCCTGACCTGTCAAATTTTTTAAGGCCTAAGTCTGGCCTGCGGCCTGTCATAGACTTACTTTTGAGGTCTGAGTCTGACCTTCTGAAAACCTGATAAGGTCTGCTGGCCTGTTTAAAAGTCTATATTATATAAACATCTTTTTAAGTAAGCAATGTAATCTAAGTTTAAATAGACTAGCGAACTAATAGATCAATTAGATTAAACTCTAATCAACATGAGTTTTTAGGGAATTTAACTATATATCGTATCATATTTCAATTTTAGTTTATAATAATACATTTGTATATGTGAAAAATTAATGTATACTATTAAGCTTAAATTACTAACGAATTTATAATTTAAGTCAAAGTACACAATATATTATAATAATAAATAATATTATTCATATTTACTTAAATATGTCAGCCTAATAGAGTTAAGAGGCTTTTTAAATAGTCTGTGACCTGACCTTTTAAGTTAAATAAAAAAAATATAGGTCTTCTCTATTTAAGAAAAAAACATGACCAAACCTGACATGTCGTAGGTTAGGTCGTAGGCCCTGTAGGTCGACAGGGCCTATTCCCATCCCTAATACCAGGACTGCTAAACTTTATAACCTCAAAGATTTCATCGTAACTAATAATAATAATAAATAATTCGCTGTTATGAGGAGCAGGAGAATGATTCATTTTCATTCAGACCACTACCTAATGTGTCACTCTCAGCAATTATATTCATATTCTCACTCAAAAATGTGTTGTTAACTTGTTAAGAAAGATAAATAAACAATTCGTTAAAAAATCCTACTGTCTTTTTATCAACAACTTTATATGGTAAACAGTAATTTTGATTTATGATTGTGGGAGAGGTTGTTATTATAATTCATAAATGTGTCAAAATCGTAAATATATACTGGTTGAATGTTTATTTTTTATTATTTTTGTAATTTTAAGAATCAGAACCAAGTTGTCTAATAAAAATAAATTTGAGAATCATAATGTCACATTTGTCATTTGAGGAGTTCGCAATTTTGACATCAAAATACTTTTCTTTTAGAGTGTGTTTGGGTGAGGTAATTAAGAAATTTTGAAGAATTTAGAATTCTAAGCAATTTAAATGATTCAATTAAATTGACTTCATTTCCAAATGTTCTTGTTTGGATGGAGTAATAAAAAATTTTATTGTCATCATTTTTGGGCAACTTTTATAAATTTTATTTTTTGAGCCAAATTTGAAAATTGAAATTAGGGGTCAATTTGTAAATTTCAAAAAATTTGAGGGGTCAATTTATAATTTTGAATAAGTTTAGGGGTAAATTTTTAATTTCCAAAAAATATTAGGGATCAAATTGCAATTTTTTGTAAATTTATTGGGGTCAATTTGAAAATTTTGGAAAATTTAAGGACTAAAATGCAAAATTTGAAAATTATAAGAATGAAGAAATTTGAAATTCTTAGCTTTTAGGTGTCATTTGAAATTCTCTAAATTTAACTTGAACAAAATACTTCATAAATTTCATCATTTTGAAAATTCTCCATATTATTATCCAAACAATGGAATTCATCTAAAAGTATTTGAATTCCCTCAAAACATTACATTACCTCAAAACATTCCACCATCCAAACACACTCTTAAGACGAACGGAAAAATTGATTAAATATAAACAAAATAATACAAAGAGAGGAGGGGTGTAAGAAACCGGACCCAGGAAATTTACACAAAAGTGTAGTTCAACCTTGACAGATAATAAAAACGAGACTTAATTACAGTTTTGACCCCTTAAGTATCACGAACTTGCGATTTTGGCTCCCTATAAAAAATAATAACAAATCAGCCCCTTAAGTTTACCCCCTTTTGCACTTTTGGCCCCCTGGTCCAATTTTGACCCAGTCAACACACACGTGACACCTCACTTAAGTGAGTAGGATGCCACGTGTGTAATTTTCAATTTAAAAATAATTAAAATACCACGTGTGTATTTGTAAAATAAAAAAAATGAAAAAAGAATGAAAGAGAGAAGAACGTGAGGTTCCTCTTCTTCTCCATTATCCCCCACCTCCTCTCCCAATTCCCCCACTACTCCACTACCACCTCCCTCCGACAACCACCACATCAAAATCAACAACAACCATCGCACTACCATTTTTTCCATCTATTCACCTTCTTTCTCTTCAACCTTCGTTTTCCTCTTTTTGTTATTCTTCTTTCCCAAACCCTCTTCTTCTACAACCAAGAACAATGTTTATGTTTCCTTCACAACAACACAACATGCCACCATCACTGGCTTCATAACTCATCAAGTCAAACCCTTCAATTCCTTAAAAACACATTCAATTCCTCTCTCTCCAAAACCCATAATGGGACCGAAATCGATGAAAACCTTCAATTCATCATCAAAACCGTTTTTTATGTCAAACGGTGTGGAGGGTTTGGTGGAGAATCTTCGTGAAATCGGTGTGGAGGATGAAGATGGCCGAAAATTGGTGACCGGAGATGGAATCGGCGATGAAAACGAGTGTGAAAATCGAATTGAAAGATGAAGAGATTGGGGATTCGAGAACAGTGGATGAAGTTGAACAAAAATTCAGGGTTTTTATGTGAAATCTGTGAATGGAAAACAAAATTGGGAGTTCAAGGTCATGGACATGGTGAATATGTGAAATCTGTCATGTGATATAACCTTTTGAGTATGGTAAAATTGTGAAATCTGTCATGGTGATTACAAGGTCATGGACATTAACATAGGCATGGCTATGTGCATAGGAATTTTTAAGGAACAACAGCCGTGAAATTTTAATGGAGAGAGAAGAGAAAGAAGAATAACAAAAAGGAGGAAGGAGGAGGTGATGGTTGTTACATTATGTCATAAATCAAGAGGAGAAAAGGAGGAGGTGATGAAGACAGTGAGAAAGTTGTGAAGGAAGAAGAGGAGAAAAGGGTTGAAGAGGTGGAACGTGCCATTCCTTTTTTATTCTTTTTTGTTTTTTTTTACATATTTGGATTTTTTAATTATTTTTAAATTGAAAATTACACATGTGGCATCCTACTCACTTAAGTGAGGTGCCACGTGTGCGTTGACCGGGTCAAAATTGGACCAGGGGGCCAAAAGTGCAAAAGGGGGTAAACTTAAGGGGCTGATTTGTTATTGTTTTTTATAGGGGGCCAAAATCGCAAGTTCGTGATACTTAGGGGGCCAAAACTGTAATTAAGCCTAAAAACAAATAGTAAAACACATGTGGAAACAACCATAATAAATTCTAGCAAACGAGCACCCACCATCAATAGAACCTAGCGTACCCACAACTGCACATGAAACGGAATTGCGAGAAAAGATGGTGTGTGTGTGAGCGTTGACAAGCACCAAACCAAATATAAAAAACTGGCGAGTGGATGTAGTGAACAACACAAAAACAGAATCACATATCACAACTCCCTGCGACAAACAACAACAACAAACAACGATCGCCCTTTCAAGCCAAATTGTTTGAACATAAACCAGAATCTCACCCCAACAGACACGAATCAAGCTCGTGAACAGTCCTCACGAACCATAAAACCAGATCAAACACAACCAAAACGATCCTTGCAAACGGCGACATATCTTGAATTAGACGACATACAAAGGTTGAACCACGACAACATATCTTATATTGCATTTTCTTTGACCGTCATTTTTAAAAGATGTGTAACAACGATTATTATTTTTAAGAAAAAAATGTTAACAAATGTATTTGGGACATTGTTTAATGAACTAAAAGGAGTATTTTTTTTATATAAAATTATGTAATTATATATAGAAAAGTATTTGACATGTATTTTTAAGATAGAATATTGATGTTCTTAGAACAAAATTTAATTTAATTTAATTTTACGTATTCCACAAACGATGTTCTTAGAAAACAATTTTTTTGGCGAAATAGATTAATGGTTAAAAATTTATCCTTAAAATAAGAAAATGAAGAATCTAGGATTTACAATACACTTTTTGTGATCACTATTATGATCAAAAATCCATATTTTGGTATCATTTAATATGATGTTTGTGGTCTGTATTATAGACCACATACATCACTCATTCATTAAATCTAAAAAGTGTATTTTAACTTATAGTAATGAACGAATGATGTATATCGAAATGTCTCTGTCGATTGAGGTATACTCCCTCCGTCTCTTTTTATAGGAGTAGTTTACAAAAATCATGTGTATTAAGAAAAGTTGTTGGAGTAATAAAGTTGTCTCAAATGTGTGTGACTATTACTAAATTACCCTTAATTAAATATATATTAAATGTTAATTTTTCATATACCAAGACAAATTGATAGTATTAATAAGAGGTATATTTGAAAAAAGAGTAATCAATACATCTAAGAATTTGTATATAATCTTATATTTAGAGATACAATTTTTTTGTAAACTACTCCTATAAATAGAGACGGGGAGTAAAAAGAAAAGAAAGAATAAAGAGGCCGAGTAATTAAAGCTAGAGTAGTAATAACATAATTAATTACGCTTTAAAATCTTACGTATTAAAACAAAGTCAAACCTTCTTCTGTACACCACATTGAAAGCACACCCTTGTCCTTGTGACTAGTGTATGGCAATAAACACGGAAATGCCCGTAGTATTGGTGGTGTATTTAATTTTTCAGTTTACATTTACATAAAATCAGAGGGAAAAAAAAACTCTTGAGTCTTGACTTAAGTCTTTTTTCCAATACTCCACTATTCATTTGCTTCGGCATGTGGTGATTAAACCCGTTTACAATCATATTCTCAAATAAACCTGTATTATTTTCATTGGTTCCCCAACAATCCCAAATAATATTTTTACAACATTAGGTTACCATTATTGAAGTATACCCTGTATTTGTGTCGTGTGTTCATTTCATTTGGTTCTACACAAAAACCATAACTTGAAAGTGATGCTTTGTTATTTGGAATTCGACTTGTGAAAGTATTTCGATAAATAATTATTGTACCTAAGAATTGAATTTGTCCTTTGATTCGATTTTTTTCAACTCATATCACTTTACAAGTTAAAATGATATTTATTTTGAGTCAATTTTCTTTAAAGTGTTTGATTCCATTTCTATTTTTACATTAATGTATAAAAAACACAAATTATTTTAACTTAATTAACTTATCAACAGATTCAATTTTAAAATCAATACATTCAAAATTAAATCATGTCACCCGAAACGAAACATAACATTGCTACAATAAAAATCAACGCAATCGAGAAAAGCAAAATCAAAAGAACTTAACATCCACTAGAATTGTACAGATTAGTAGTAGATAATTTCTGATCATGTTCTTTAAGCTGGTTAATTAATAGAAAACAAGAAAATGAAAACTCAAAGCTAACATATTCACATCAAAGGATGTAATTAACAACTTTATCTTCCTCAAAATAATGGGAGATTAATCTTCCAAAACAAAAAACAGTAAACTTTGTCCTTCCTGCTTTTTTTTTTCTTTCTAATTTTCAACTAAATAAGGTGAGATAATATTTTTTCAATAAAATTAAAAGGTGTTAATCAAATAAATTAATAATCCATTGGAGGAGCTAAGTTAAGATCAAGATTGAGAGCTCTCTTCGGCTGACAATCAACAACAGAGGACGAATCCGAATCACTCTGGACCCCACCACCACCTCCAAACCCGATGTTAAACTGAACCGGTTCCGGTTCAAACCTGTTAGTAAACCGGTGGTTCAAAAACTCAGCTCGACCCGCTGGATCGTAAAAGAAAACCGGCACCACTCCATCAACAGCACCAGCGGCGACACCTACTCCGGCACCGGCACCAGCAAACGGCATGATCTGTTGCTGAATCGAGAGAAACGGGAACCGATCCATTACGCCACCGCCGGGAGCAACTTCTCGGCGCGTGACCTCACGCTCAGGTGCAGGGACGGATGATTCAACGATGCTGCTCTGGCTAGGGCTATCTTCCTTGGTGTCGGAAGGAGGAGGAGGGAAGTTGGTTTTGGCTTTTGGGCCACGGAACTGACGGGCGGCGTTGTCGTAAGCTCTGGCGGCTTCTTCGGCAGTGTCGAAAGTACCGAGCCAGACACGGCTTTTCTTGCCGGGATCGCGAATCTCGGCGGCGTAACGGCCCCATGGTCGCTTTCTTACGCCGCGAAAGTGAATCTCGGTTGCATTGTTGTTGTTGTTGCTGCAAGGTTTCTTGATTTTGAGATTCGCGTTCTTTGTTTTGGTAACCATTGATGGTGATTGTGATGGTGGGTTTCGCATGTTACGGATGAGAGAATAGCGTAACTTGAAGTACGTGGTTAGTGGTGCTTGCTTTGGTGAGAAGGGTTGAGGTTGGGTAGGGTATATATATACGCAAATAAAACATACGGTGCCAGACTTTTTCTAAAAATAAATATATTACAAAAATCAAACAATACTTTATCTAGGGTGGTTAAAATGACTTATCTATCCACACAACTCATAATTTCGACTTATATGTGAGTTGAATTCCAACAATATCCTCACTCTAAATTAGTACTAATTTGGTGCCACAAAGAGTATTTTTATTCAAAGTTTAAATCAATAGGTAATGTCCAAATTATTACGTAAAATTTATTAGAGTTTTTATGTGCTTTCTTCTAAATTTTTAGGAGCAATAAACCCTAGTTATCTGAAGTTTCAAAATGTAACTAAAATCTAATGTAAAATTTATTGGAGTTTTTATGTGCTTTCTTATAAGATTGAACTTTAGTTTTCTCAAACAATGAAAAATTTATTAATCACTAGTTTAGTCATTTGATGATATTTATTGTTGGTTTAAAGATAAAAAGTAAAATAGAAAGCATATTTTTAACTAAAAAAATAAGAGAGAGAGAAAGGAGGGAATTAATAATGTGATTGAGATTAGTTTTGTGGGTGAGAGGTGCAGTCAAAGAAGTATCTTAACGTAAGTGACGTGACGCCGCCCAAGAGAGGAGATAAAGGTGTGTGTTTATGTTTGGGTGATACGTGGCATTTGGGAATTTCGAGACAAGCGGCGAGAGTGGGGCATCATGCGTGCCGGCTTTTAACCTAAATGGAATATGGGCCGTTTTTTCTGCTCACATTCTTCTTATTCATCTCCTCTATTTTTTGCCTTCATTGCTTTTTCAATTGCGTGTACTACACTCGCCTCCTTTTCTACCTATCTTACTTTGTACTCATAACCAAAATTTACCCAGCTTTTACTAAAGGAATTACTATTATTGATTTACAAAATTAACTTTTTTGTTGTTGTTATTCTTAGCTTCATTTAAAAGTGTGTTCATAGCATAATTTTATATTGTACTTCACATCCTTACAATGAATATGGTGATTTGTTTAATATTGGTCTAAAAATTAGTATGAAAAACTGAATAAGTAAATTCTACTACACATATTTATTTTTTCTTAATTTTATCAAACCAACATCAATCAAGTCACTCTCTCATATGTGACGAATAGTAGAGTTATGAGTTTTTACTTCTAAAAAATATGATTTGTTGTCGATGAAATTTTAAACATTTTCAAAGACCAATACATAGTGGATCAACTATCAATGTCGCGCAATGTACACCTTGCTTTAGTACCATGCTATTAGACCCAACGACACTTAGATGAGATGACACGAGTCTCTTCTATTTTAACGAATGTCATGGTTTCGAATTTAACATTGGGTATGGTACAACGTTAAAACTTTTAGGGAGCGTTTGTTGCCTATTTGAATACCACACGGCTCGAGAAATTAGTATGCGCAGTTGCGCGCGAAGGGTACCAGGTTTACACAAAAAAAATTACAAAGCTACTAGAGGTTTTTTTTTCACGATGAATGTGACGTTGGAAATGAGAAAATATCACATCGTTGAAGGTTAAAATAAGAGCAAAATGGAATTAGACCAGTAAGGAACACTGGCAAAAACCTTGAAGCATCTATGTTTCTTTATGAAGTATGTGTTAACAATACAAGTAAAAAAGAGAGAATAATAAAGACGGCTAGGGTTTCATTGAAATATCAATGACTTAACATGACAAAAATATATAAGAGAATATATAATAAAACCTAATGTACTCTTAACTTACTAATATAAAGGCTCAATAACTTAAGCCCAATATTTTATTATCTAACACTTACCCTTAAACTTATGATGGTGTCCTTATATGAGGCGCCACAACCAATCTCTAAGTAGCAACCTCCAAACTTCTTAACAACATTTTTCAACTGATGCCGTATCTAATTTTAGTCGACACATTTCACCTTATTTTGGAAATCTCATGATATGTGTGATAATTGTCTATGAATGTTATCCAAAAACCTTCAATTTTTTGACCAAACTTGACAACGGCATTATTTAAAATGTTGAGTCGTGAACGAATGAGTAATGTATATCCTCTTATGAGAACATAAACCCAAATACCGTGACCTAACATTTTCATTCATTCCTTATTCTTCAGATTTATTTTCTAACTTAATTTTTTTTTTTTGTTTTTGAAATACTTAGTTGAAAACACGTTCTCCCGAAAATAAATAATATCACTTGGTTCATTTTTTTACATGAATATCACTTGGTTCATAAAAAATTTATAGTAAAAAATTGAGTGGGGGTTAGGTAATTCAATTGTTTTGAGATAAAAGTTAAAGAGTTGAAAATCATGAGGTTCAAACTCACATGAATAGATAAATATTAATCCAACAACTAACTGTTAATATTTATCAAGTTTATTAAATAATAAAGACAAATGAAATATCTATTTTGATAAAAAAAACAATTTGGTGAAAAATTAAAACAACACCGTTGTCTACATTTTCCAAATCTATAAATACTAGGTGATTTGTTCAATTTCAAAAAATAGTACATCGGTTTTTTAACATTAAAATCTCATCCAAATTTTAGGTAAACATTTGAGAGCAATCTCATCCATTGGTTTTTATTAATATTAAATCAATGACCCTTATTAAATTGACATAAGATGGGGAAATATGTCAATTTCCCATGCTAAACGTTGCCAAAGGAATGATGCAGTAGTTTGTAATGGACCCCTGTAATATGCACTGTGTAACACTCGTAATAATAGTATGTGCCATAATCTTCCTATACATAGGATAGTAAACACAATAAATTTGCTAATTTGTTTAGGGAGGGAAATGTTAACGAGTGCCTACGAGACACTATTTAAAAACCATAAGTAGTAAGTATTTATGAAAATACATGTAATTAATGTATTGAAAATTGAAATATTTGACTTTTTTAAAAAACAATTGCTTATTTTAGAATGCTTAAAGAGTGCTCTGGATGCGCTTGTTAACCAGACTCATTTGTTTATTATGTTGCTGAAAGGAATTTTGTATCAAGAAGTATTGTTGGTTTATTTTAAATTATATAAGCATAAATAGTTTTGATTTTAAAATATTGCATTTCACTTTATACATTTATTTGAATACAAGTTTGAGAGGAAAATTTTGAATTTTATTCAAAAGTTACCACCAAAAATTTCTATTTTTTTCTCTTAAAAGATAAATAAAAACTTCTTTTAATTCCCATAGATACTGCTTCGTTTGTTTTTACGAGCATTCACTGCATATTTTACATATATTAGAATCAAAACTTGTCATTTATTTTTAATTATGATTGACTTTTTTTCATACAATAAATTGATAAATGTTTAAAAAATATCATACATGTAATAATACACTTTTAAAAATAATGGTACATAACAACAATGGATTGGTCCAAGTGGCAAGGGACTTGGGCCCCTTAACCATATGATCAAGGATTTAATCTATGACTCATGCGTATGAAAAACTTCGGGTTGGGAGGGGAAATTCCAACTTGTGTGCCCCACAAATTCTCCAAAGAATAATGGTACATTATCTGAATTATTGGTTGGTCATCATAACGAAGTCAAGAATTAGTCCAATATTAATAGAAGACCCATCACCAATTTTCCAAAGACGTCTTTCGTTTAACACCAACCGATAAGTCAATATAATACATCAAATATAGTTGGGATTACGACCAATGGTTGCACCCGAAATTTCCGTTGCAAAAAGTATTTAGCTTTGAAAATCTTTGTCGTCGTAGAACCTGGGTTAGTAAGTTACTTCTGACCTTGCTGAGCAAACATTGCGAAATTGAACCTGTATAATGGGTGTTCTACTCGGCATGTATGGTATGAATTATAAAGAAGATCATTAAAATCTCCCAATATGCACCAAGAAAGGTTTATTTGTGACGATGACATTCTCCGAATATTTCATGAATTTTTAAGCTGGCCACTCCAGGAATACCATAGAATCATGTGAGTCTTTAGGGAAACAATGTAGCATCCTCCTAAATAGTTACATTGATAAAAAATTAAAATAATTTGGACTTCACAAACGCTATTGTGTCTCCAAATAAGGAACTCCACTCGGGTGATCCAGATCTCCGCATGTGCATTCATTGTGGTGGCAAAAGTGATTGTAATTGATGGTGCAATCATGACTTTTTGAAGATTTATTTCCTCCATTATTGTGTTATATACCGGCCATACTTGTGCTATTGAGTCTTGACTGCAAAAATTATTTGTCTTCCATCATTCAAATTCATTTTGTTTTGGTTTTGCATGAAATGTGCCGACTACATTGAAGTCTCATTACTCCTTCCTGTAATTGATCCCGGTTGTTGCTTAACTGTTTCTTTTTCATTAGCTAGCCATTGGTAGCCGTTCGCTACCCCATTCCTCTGGCGTTCAACACGTAATTCTGAGCTCCATCTTTGAACACCACCATCTTCATCCATTTGATAACAAAATGTTATTAATCATTCATACTTAAAACACACCGTTATCGGTTCATCATTCAAAACATTAATTTTGTTTCCTCTTTTCAAAGGTTTCCTGGCATCCACTTTGACCCAAATCCTCATGCAAGTTCCTCAAAATTAAATGAATTCTTTGGGCCATATTCTACAAGTTCATAAACGAAGATACCTAAACTTTATCCTACCTTTTTTGTTACAAGTACATCTGGGATGTTAAGAAAGTGAAATCCACAAAAATACATGAAATAATGGAACTTGGCTTGGTGATTCCATTGTACCAAACCGACTCAACAACAACAACAACAGATATCCGTCAAAAGACCATTGCCTTTTATGAAAGAATTGAAATCTTTAGATACCATTCTTAACCTTCTTAATCACATCATTCCTTCCCAGCTGCCATATCACATCAATGGGTTTCTTCTATTAAATAGGTTTGAATCTCATCCCAAGAGTCATATCAAAGGATGTGGTTGCCAAAACACATTTATACATCGTACATGCCATGAATCTGAGCCAAGTGAAACTCCAAACAAACTGCAAGCAACTTTAATGCCCACCATCACGCCTATGGTGGGCCTTGGTTCGATTCTCACTTTTCAATCCTTAACCTGGCTTTGATAACATGTTAAATGAGTTTGAATCTCATCCCAAAAGATAACTCAAATGATTAGTATGCCCAATCACATTTATAGACACTACACATCATGAACTTGAGTAACGTGAGACTCTAAACAAACTACAAACAACTTTAATATCATCATCGGTTTCAAAACTAAGAATTTCCTCCTCGTCATCACTTAATCATATATATTCCAAGCCCGCCATGGTATTTTTGTTCTTCCAATCATGTAATCTACTTTCCCTTTAATATGTCTCAATCTTTTTTATTTCTCTTTTATTTATTTTTGCTCATTATGTAAGATCACCAATAAAAGTCTCACTGCGAAAATCTGGTCTGATCAATTAGGGTCTTTTCTTACTCCTTTATGTCACTTTACTGAGAGAATTGTTTTTAAATTGAAATTATTAAAATCTTATTTACAATATTCTATGTTAGAAGGTAGATTAAACAAACAATGTTGCTTTGATTTCTATCAAAAATGTTTTTTTTGTAAAGAATCGTGAAGATAAATAAATTATTAAACAAAAATTTTAAGGAGTAAACAATGTTAATGGTTAGTTTGTTTAGAACAACAAAAATCTCAAGATCAAAGGTGGTTTATAATTTTTCCATAAACAACATATGTACAGTATTGTACTATATAATCATTGTTCTCTACTGACCAAAGGTCCCTGCTCGATGACCTGTGTGAGGCCGTATACACTCTTGGTCCAAAAACCCTACGTCAAAATGCCCAATTATGTGATGACCAAAACACTATCTACACCGCTCCTTCATCGAGGACACACCGACCATGCAATCAGAAGCATAATGTTCCCCCAACATTTGTAACGTTTTTGACCATCGTGACTCTTTAAAACTCGATGGTAAAGAAACCCCAACGTTCGTAGTAATCTTCCATCGGTTATCTCGTCACTCACTCTAGGGCGGCATAAAAAGGTCTTTGGTTCGCAAACTCAACGTACAACACAATCTATCCTCTAACCTCTCACTCTTTACTTTCTTACCGACTTAAACATTAAAATGTTTATATGTACTCCCAACTCACATCAAGCACACCAAACACCATCATTCTGATCAGATGAAGCATATTTCTTAAAAAATCTAAATATTGAAGCACATCATGTAAACAAAATACATTATAAAATACTCCTATCAAAGTTCTAGTCCATTTCTTAAAAAAAAAAAAGTTGTAGTCCATATCAAAATGTCATTGTAAAGATATATTAAATAATGTTTTAGTAAAGAAAAAGAGAAAATAGAGAAAGATGTGAAACTGACTATTGTTACGCGTTTTTACATAAAATTGACAGAGAAAGCAAGGTCCTATATTGGATTATTAGATATCAATGACCAAGTCTAAACAAACATACACATATTGGACATCCTATTATAACCAACCAAGTGTCTTTATACTCTTAACTTTGTTTCATTTTCAACAAAGTTTTATTCATTCTTGAATCGTTCTTTTCTTTCTTTGTAAACAGTTTGTTTGGTGAATGGGGGGAGTGAAGCTGACCAGTGAGAACGTGTACACGCGTCACTTTCCAACACCCGACGCGTCGTTTTTTATTGTTGAAACTTTGAAACATGTCTTTCTCATCATTTTTGTTTCGGTGCCTGCCAACCGCATTCTAAACGCGTCGCTTCACTCTCTCGCTTAGCGTAACTTTCCACCGACACCGTTATGCGCGTGTGGGAAACGCGCTTATGAAGTTGGTATCTTGACCACAGGATGTGAAAGTGAAAGGGACGCGCGTGATAATGAGCAAAAAAACAATCGTATATCGTAATCTTGCTGAAATAGTGGGAATAACACTTAAGTCAAGAAAACTGCTCGAAATTAACTTGAGATGCTGATGCTTGTTACCACCGGCAGCACCAAAGGCCACATATATTACGGTGTGGTTCATTAAAACTAGACTTTGTTTCCTTCACAAGTAATCTTTCTTAAAAAAATAAAAATACTCTGTAGACACATGTTATATTGATTTTTAATGTGTATGTCATATAAAAATATTGTACTAGTAGCAATCGATTGATATTAATGCAGTCTGCTGGATGTGCAAGGTGGAGAGGTGTGAGTGCAGAGAATTCTAATATGTGTAGCAGTAGGGTCAGCCCAATCACAAGGAAACCAAAGCCTTTAAGTTAAACTTTCAAAATTTAGCCCAAAAGAAATGCCGCCAAAATTCATTTCTTTCCTTCTATTATAAATGGATAATGATGTTTAGAAGAAATGCGCAAAAGATACGGAACGGTAGTTAATAGATGTTCGTTGTCGAAAAGTAGTTAACTATTTTTATCATTTTCAAATTGATTTAACTGATTTAAAAAGCGATTATACTAATTTAAAAAACGATGCAAACAACAGTTAATAATCGTTGTTTTAGTAAATTTTGTTGGAACTTAGATGGTTGGTATTTAGAAAGTTGGATGGTTAGGAAATTGGAAGATTCGAAGAGTAAATACAAAATCTTGAGACTTAGAGCAAATGTAGTGTAAATTGAAAAAATTGAGTATAGAAGTCCCGCATAAAAATAAAAAGCATCTTATTAACAAGTGTTTTTGGGGCACTCTTTAAGAATTTCAGAAGAAGAAATTATTTTATAAAAATGTCAAATATTTTGATTTTCAATGTATTGATTACACATATTTTCATAAAAAAATTATCATTTAAAGGTCTTAAAGAGTGCCCCGGGAACACTCTATAACATTTTCCAAATAAAAATCTTCACATTAAAATCTTCCTTAAACATCCAAAGATGTTGGATTAGCCTTGTTTAGCAGCAGATGCATGTGAAAGGATTTAACATACAAATTGTGACAATTTATAATAATTAAAGATAAATGCTACCAATATATTTTCTAGTACTTACATAGATGATCTTAATAGTTGAAACTTATTTAATCAGAAAAAAAAAATAAAGTTGGACATATTCTAAAAAATAGTGGACTTTGCTTAAATTTTAATACATGTAAAAGCTTGTTCAAAACCTCAAAATAAGTTGCACCATATAGTCGATGAATCTGAAAAAATTGGGTATGTACTTTTGCAACCAATTATTTTACTACAAACAATCTTAGAACACTGTTTTGTTTGTTTTCTCTTAAATTCAAATTTATTTATCTATTGAAAATTGATTTACCCTGAAATGGAACAATGAATCAATAATTTTGAGTTGGATTCTAGACCTTTTATGGCCATCAAATGGTCTCCACATATTTTGTATGATTTTAGCACATGCCTTATATTCCATTATGTGGACCACGACAATTGTAAACAAACTATATGAGAATAGTTATAAGACATTCTATGGTAGATTTCATAAGACAAATTCTACGGTAGATTTCAAAATTCGAGTATACAAGTATACTAAATTTTTAAATTAATAAGTGAATGAAAAAGAAAATATTTTCTATAATTTACAATCATAATAACTAATTTACCAACTTGACCAATTTTTTTTTTCTTATTTATTAAAAGTGTTAGGGAAATACAATTTAATTTTTCTGAATTTTTATTACTCATAATAAAGAATATTGATTATTTTTTACGATAAAATGTTAAAATTTAGTACGACTCTTAAAATATAAAATTCAACAAATAAATTTTTATTTCATAAATATGATAGTTAATTTATAGATTTTGGAAGCAAATATACCGATACATCTCAATTTACAAGTGTATTGTAGAATCGTATTTGTTATAATCACAAAAAAATTTCAAGTCTTAGCGCATGACCGATCACAATAAAAAAATGTTTGTTTTTCAAATTCTGTGAAGAACCCTATTTCATTTGGTCTTTTATTTCTATCAGATAGGAGTATGCAAAAATATGGTTAACTGAACCATATACCTAAACTGAACCACATTGAATCATAAAAAAACTAAACCATATTAAATGGTTCATGAACTGAACCACAAGAATAAAACAGTTCAACTAACCAAAATTAATTAAAAAACCGGTTTTAATTGTTTCACCGGAAACACATTTATTTTTACAATAAAAATGAATAAAAACATGAATGAATAGAAAATATCACAAAAAAGCACTCAGAATCACAGATCTCAAAATCAATTCACATAAAAAAAAAAACAAATCCCAAAATCAATTCACCATGAACCCTAGCCCCAAATCTATCCCCAATTCACGTACATGAAGATGAAGCCATTTTCATTTTTTTTCTCCTCTACACCGTCATCTTCATTGCATTGGCATTAGGTATTCATCATTTATCAATTCTTCACCGTTCGGTGATTCCATTGTTTATGAATTCTGATCTAAATTTGGACCGGATCTCGTTGATTTTGCTTTTCAATTGATCTATTTCTATGATTTTGTTTTTAGTCTTTTCATTTTGCTTTCTGATGTGTATTTTTGTGTGATTGTGTGTTAGTTTTGAAAGAGGCTGACGTAACAGAGTTGCATATTAGCGGTTCAAAATAGTCTGGTTTAACCTAAAAATCGGTTAAAACGAAGCAAACCGGTTTGAAATTGTAAACCGGTTATGAACCGGTTCTAAACTGAATTTAAACTAGTTTTAAGAATAAACCGGTTTTTATCAAAGTGGATTTTATGAACTGAACCAAACCATTTATATGGTTCAGTTCAGTGCAGTTCATAAACCATGAACACCCTTACTATCAGATGGGTCTATAATACTTGAAATTAATAGGTGGTTTTTTTAGAGGAGTGTTATTTGAACAACCATCTGGTTGACAACTTATGAAACAACCATAATTTATAAAGAAAAAGCAGGTATTTGCACGAAAACCAAAACAATAGAGAGATAAAGTAAAAAATAATGTGAGTATGAGAGAGAAAGTTGTCACAAAATAGACGTTCAAATATCATTTCTTTTTTTTATCGTCGAATCACGAAAACAACTCGTGTTAGAGGTTATGTTTGTAGGATTCTGTACTTATTCACCTTAGACTAGAGGTGAAATTCTAGTCTTTAACAGAAAAGAAAGATGGTAACGTTTCCTTGTGTCTCTATGATAGCTGTTCGAGCCCATTCTCAGGTTTTCTTGACCGGGTTACAATCTAATGGCTACAAAAGATGATGTTTGTTTTTCCATAAGAGCCAACTGCAAACTAGAGCGCGTCTTGCACGTGCATATCTTTTCAAAGTCCAATTTTTTTGTTTTTTAATGAAATAATAATAATAATTTAACATTCTAATAATTTTGGTACAATTTTTGGATCCCAGAAAATATGTATATTACTTTATTTGAGGATAAATTTATTTCTTACATATTATATTCTCAAAATTTTAGTTTGAAGATATTCTCAAAACTAATTCTAATCAATTTATATGATATTTATTATTTTGAAATAAATTGTGAGTTTATTTTATACCAAGCATATTCATATATAATCATGCCAAGAAGATTATATCAATTTTATAATATATTTTCTACTTTTGTGCTTGGAAATTTCAATGCTCAAGTGTAGTTTTGTGCTTGAAATTACACTTTAAAAAATGTCTATGATTTTTTAAAAGTTCGGGTAGGAAAGTTGCTCCCTAATCTAATATAATGTCATATTTAAATGGCTAATGATATATCCCTTCAAAAAAAAAAGGACTAATGATATATGTACAGTCTCAACCAATTTTGCCTGAATTATCTTATTTTAGCTATTGAATTAATAATTTTTCATTTAATTTCTCTTCACAACTATTGTCTCCCGCCAGATTCATGATACATATGTTGTTTCTGTTTTGTCTACTTCATACTTTTATATTATAGGTTGAAAAAGTGTTGCAAGTTAGAAATGGATTCGGTGCAAAACAAATAAGAAAGTAAAAGATTGTTGATCTGTGAAACCAATTTCATTCAAACATCTAAAAACCATGAACATTGAAACATAACCAAAGTCAAATAATGTAATATTTTCTTACACAACATGCTAGCCTTGCTTGACACCAACTTCTTTTCAATACCTTTCAAATGCCTTCATTTATAGCCCGATAATTTCTCAATTCTATCACCAAGTCTTAATCCATTCTCACCACAGCACAAGAACTAGTATTTGCTTAAATCTCAAAAAAGATGCCACAAGGTGATTTGAATGGAAATTCTACTGCGAATGGAGAGCGCGTTAGACGTGCTCCTGTTCCGGGGAAGGCCACAATACTTGCTTTAGGGAAGGCTTTTCCTAGTCAAGTCCTCCCTCAAGAGTGTTTGGTGGAAGGGTACATTCGTGACACTAAGTGTGAAGATGCTTATGTTAAGGAGAAATTGGAGCGTCTTTGTAAGTCATTAGATTCTTTACTTTCTCATTTATTAATTCAGTAAAAAAAAAAGTAATATTTATTCATTTTGGTGAAAAATGTAATTTAGTCTAAAGCTAGTTCAAAGAATTTTAAAAAATGATTTTGGACCACATCAACAAAATTTCCGTATATGACTATAATTTTATGTAGCTTGCAATAGATTGGAAAGAATAATTATTGGCATTTGATACAACGTAACCATAAGCAACTATATTAAAAAGATTAGTAATCTAAATTGCAATATGACCATTTTCAGGCAAAAACACAACTGTGAAAACAAGATACACAGTGATGTCAAAGGAGATCCTAGACGAATATCCAGAGTTATTCATAGAAGGAACACCAACAATAAGACAAAAGCTAGAAATAGCAAATCCAGCAGTAGTTGAAATGGCAACAAGAGCAAGCAAAGCTTGCATCAAAGAATGGGGAAGATCACCTGAAGAAATCACACACATTGTCTATGTCTCCTCGAGCGAAATTCGTCTACCGGGAGGTGACCTTTACCTTGCCAATGAACTCGGCCTAAAAAGTGATGTTAATCGCGTAATGCTCTATTTCCTTGGTTGCTATGGAGGTGTTAGTGGTTTACGTGTCGCCAAAGACATCGCTGAAAATAATCCTGGAAGTAGGGTGTTGCTCACCACTTCTGAAACAACAATACTCGGTTTTCGACCACCAAATAAAGCTAGACCTTATGATCTTGTTGGCGCCGCGCTTTTTGGTGACGGTGCTGCTGCAGCTATAATTGGAACCAATCCTTTATTGAATCAAGAAACACCTTTCATGGAATTGAACTATGCTGTCCAACAATTCTTGCCTAATACACAAAATGTGATTGATGGTAGAATTACTGAAGAGGGTATTAATTTTAAGCTTGGAAGAGATCTTCCTCAAAAAATTGAAGACAACATTGAAGAATTTTGCAAGAAATTGATGGCTAGAAGTGGTGTTAAGGAATTTAATGAGATGTTTTGGGCTGTTCATCCTGGTGGGCCTGCAATACTTAATAAGCTTGAGAATACACTCAAATTGAGTGGTGATAAATTGGAGTGTAGTAGGAAGGCATTAATGAATTATGGAAATGTTAGTAGCAATACTATATTTTATGTGATGGAATATATGAGAGATTATTTGAAAAGTGATGGAACTGAAGAATGGGGGTTAGGATTGGCTTTTGGACCAGGGATTACTTTTGAAGGCATTCTCCTCCGCAGCCTTTGATCTTGAGATGGTTACAGGAAGATGCATATTTACTTGATATAATGTTTCTTTAAAGTTTATTTATAATAAGGTTTGATGTAACAATTTATTCTATGAATGAATGTCAAGAGGGGTGACAGTATACTATATTTAGGAGGATTAAGGTTTGAAAAAGTTGTATGGAGGACTTAACATGATTTATATATAACAGATATGCTAATAATTCTAATGTGAGGCTTATTTTCCCATCCATTTCCAATGTATGTGGTTTACATATACTTAAAAGGGTGGAATGCATCGTTGCAATTTCTTTTTTGGTCATTTTTGTATGTTTTGAAACATTAATATCATTATCTTTGAATGAGAGAAAACTAGTTTACTCTTAATAAAATTAAAAAATAAATAAGAGAAAGGCTAACAAGTGCCTTTGGGGTATTTGTTAAGATACTCAAAGTAAAAAATTTATTTTAAAAATTGTGTATTTAACTTATTGAAATACTAAAAAGTAATTTTTTCTACATAAAATTCAACAATTGTTTCCTTTTTTAAATCATTAACTAGTGTCATAAGAATACTTGTTAACATGACCCAATAAATAATTCAAATTAAATCGTTAGATTGACTCAAGAAAAAGAGAGCAAGATAGATAGTAAAAGACACCATTAAAAATTGTGATTTAAAATGAATTTGACAATTGTATTTGACCACTTTTATTTTGTAAAGAATACTTGAAGTTATATATCTTTTGTTGTATGTTGGATTTATCAAACTATTTGGATTTAACAAAGAAGTGGTAGTAGCACTAGTACAAACATATTTGGCATTTATTTACCGTTAAAGGTATGGGTCCCACAACAGTACAATATCACATCTCTCCTTGATTTGATTTAAAAAGAAGTTATACAAATGATTGCATCTTTCTCCAACGGCTACAATACCCAAAAATGTCAACACTATCATTTTCATTCATTAATATTCATAATATCTAGTGACAACACAATCTTGTTACAATACTTACTTTATCACAATCTTCATTCATTCTCCTCACAAATAAGGAAACTAAACAAAACTTTGCATTCATTCATGGATTCTTCTTTTTCCACTTCTACCCCTCATCATAATCACCACCGTTCATCGGAACGCCGAACCAAACCCACATCATCTCCATCACCGTTATCTCTTCTCCGATCACCAACCAACTGTCTTCCACTCAGAGAGCTTCTCCTAATGTCTCCTCCATCTTCCAGAAAATCAAAGCCGCGGTTCGACGAGGAGCTGTTGGAGTCCAATGGTGTAAGACAACGCCGGTGTAATAAAACCCGAGGGACAGCAGCTCTGTCTTCACCGAGAAACTCGCGAAGATCAAAGCGGTGTTATGAGGTTGAGGTTAGGGAAGAGAAGGAGAATGTGTTGGTGGATGAGGTTGGAAAGCAAAGGAAGAGAAGACATAAGAAGGATAGACTTAGTTTGGTACCTTTTCAACCACCACAAGAAACTTCCTCACCAAGTAAGGCTAATTCAAATTTTGTTGCTGTTTTGTTTATGTATTTATTTGTTGTTTTGAAGTGGCGATTATTGATAATTGATGTTTTGTTACTTTGGTATTTAGAAGGTGAAGAAGAGAATGGAGGTGATTTGGATCGCATTGGAATGTTGGTAACGGAATTAATCATGTGGAAAGATGTAACAAAATCAACCCTTTGGTTTGGTTTTGGATCTCTTTGTTTCTTATCTTCATGTTTCACCAAAGGGCTCAACTTTAGGTCAGCAACTGTTTTTTTCTTTTTAATATTTGTGGCCATTTTTTTTGTTATGTATAATGGAAAATTCTGAGATGTTTTTTGTGCTTGTTGTTTCAGCATCTTCGCTGCTATCTCACAATTGGCAATTCTGGTTTTGGCTGTTTCATTTTTCTCAAATTCTGTTTGTCAAAGGTATGATGATTTTTGATTTTTTCCGTAATCACTTCTAAAGTTGCATCAATGACTGATTATGATGTACCGACGGTGTAAAACTTTTTATACAGACGGTGGATGAAAATTAAACTCTTTTTTATAGTTGTGAATTTTCAATTTGTATATGTTCAGAGGCCAAGCTAAGGGAAGGGGTTATGTCAAACTGAAAGAAGATGATATTTTACGTCTTGCAAAATTGATTCTTCCTGCTTTGAATTTTGCATTTTCAAAGACTAGAGAGTTGTTCTCTGGAGAACCATCCATGACCCTGAAAGTAATTTTTGCAACTTTGGTTTTATTTTCCTGTGTTTGTGCAATAACAGAACATCTTTGTAGTGTTGGTTAAGTCTTTTTTTTTTTTGTTTCTTCTAATTATTGCAGGTAGCTCCTTTGCTTCTACTAGGAGCTGAGTATGGCCATCTTATTACAATTTGGAGGCTCAGTGCCATTGGTGAGACAATAGTATTACATATTATTGTTCATAGTATGAATAACATTTATTTTCCATATCTTTGATCTGATAGTATTACATATTTATGAGCAGGATTTTTTGTCAGCTTCAGCGTACCGAAGCTTTATTCTTGCTACTCTGCTCAGATCAACCAGCGAGGTATAATCCAATCCCTCCATTTACCAACATTTTTAAGTCTATCCACATTTTTATAGGTTTTTTTAATGCAGCTGAGTGCTTGAAATTGCGACTGTTGGACACATGGAATGCTTGCAGCCACAAGAAGGTCGTGGTCGTATCAGCACTTGTTACCTTTTGGAATCTATCTACTATAAGGACTAGAATCTGCACAGGTGATTTTCTGAATAGTCACTTGCCTGTCTTAGTTGATTTATTAATGTTAACATAAGTTCACAACAGCATTCTGTAAAAGAATGCATTACTAGTGAAGAATCAAGTGTCCAAAAATGTATTATTAGTCTCATCTAACATTGGAATATAGAAACGATTTTCGCCTGATGAGAGTTTTAACATTCCTTTTACACATTTCCTTGGTGGACATGTTAAGGGTCTAAAGGTGTGCACACATTAGATGGACATGTGCCTTTTGCAACTTTGTGATAATTGATTCTTATGATGTAAATTTCTTTGCAGCATTTTTATTGATAGTAATACTCAGATATTTTCAACAAAATGTCATGCAACAAGTAGAAGATGGAGAAGCAGAAGCGGCAGACAAGGAACATCGGCAGGCATTGTTGATTGCAGAACCAAAGGAAGAGGAACCACAGCAGGCACTACTAGTGGTTGCAGAGCAGCTGCGCCAACGTTAGACGTTCATTCGGCCATTCCTTGACACTTAACACAAATAGATATCTTGCATACAGTTATGAGACTTTTCTTTGTAAAAGTCATAGTACTCCTATTGCACAAACTGATTCAAGTTGGTGCATAAATATTTTCATTCATTTCATGACACTTAACACGTGTATGTATCTAGCAGCCATACATGAGGCATTTCTTTGTAATAAATAGTTTAAAAATAAATAAAAAGCGTCCATTGTAAAGCTTTGTTTGATAAGTATTTGTTCAATCAATCAAAAGCCATAGCCATTCATATTCAAGGAAATCCTGGTGAAGTCGAAGCTCTCATCACACTGAGATAGATATTCAACAATGAGAAATTTTGTATGTGCTTTTCTGATTGGTAGTAATACAAAGTACTTTTGCAGAAAGCTGACATCCATAAATTTTTATCAATGACAAGATTGCAAGTGACTCAAATCTATGTACAAGCAGCAAATAGATAACAGATTGAACAGAGAAAAAAAAGTTTATGTCAAATGAACCATACTAAATGCTGGAATTTTGTGAATTCCAGCCTCCATAATTTCTTTCCTCAGATCAGCAGCATGATCCCATCTTTCTTTCTCAGCATACATGCTAGACAATAACAAGTACTGGCCGCAGTGTTGCGTCTGCAATTTAAGCATCTTCGCTATTTCTTCTCCGAGTTCAATAGCTCCATGAATCCTACATGCTCCCAAAAAGGCCCCCAATACAGTTTCATCGGGCTGAAAAGGCATATTTCGTATGATTTCAGCTGCTTCCTGAATATGACCAGCTCTTCCCAAAAGAACAACCACACATCCATAGTGCTCCATTACTGGCACCACTTGAAATTCGCTTGACATCGATTCAAACAACTCCAATCCTTCACTAACAAAACCTCCACGAGCACACGCAGTAAGAACTGCCACAAAGGTAATACTATTTGGTTTCAACCCTTGAAGCTTCTTCATCTTTTCAAACAAATCTAGAGCCTCCTTCTCTCTACTATTGGAAGCCAATGAAGAAATCATTGCATTCCAAGTGCAAACCTCTCTTACAACCATTACTCTAAAAACACTCGCAGCATAATTCAAACACCCCATCTTCCCATAAAGATTTATCAACGAAGTTCCCACAAAAACTCCCAAGTCAACACCTTTCACCACTATGTAACCATGAACTTGCCTTCCAAAATCAAGAGCACCTTTTCCTTCTAACTCCGCACATGAAGAGAGCACGCTAACATAAGTAGCCTCATTAGGTTTCACCAAACAATCCAAAACATCCTTATGACGCATCATCATCCCAAAAAACCGAATCGCGGCACCAAAATTCCCATTCAAAGCAAAACCATTCACCATAGTTGTCCACGAAACAACATCCCGGTAAGGCATCCATTCAAAAACCGACAAAGCACCCTCCATATTATCATTCACTGTAAAAGCATTGATCATTGCATTGGATGCAACAATACAAAACATAGGAACTTCCTCAAACACCTTTTGTGCACAAACAATGTGATTATTTCTTGCATAAACTACAAGTAACGTAGTAAGTACAAAAGGGTCAGACAAAATCCCACGTTTTAGGGCTTGACAATGAAGTGGTGTAACAACAAAAGCAGGTGATGATTTAAGGAGAGGTGGGAAAGTGTGTGTATTGGGTGAAACATTGTTTACAAGCATGTTAGTAAAAATAACAACCACCTTGTTATGGTTATGAACATTATAGGCTCTTATGAGAGCATTATAGAGAAGTGTTGGCATCCATTTGTTATGGTTTGAAAATGATGCATTATTTGATTTGTGAAAATTGAGGTAACCATTGGTGATTACAAGTGAATGAATTTGCTTTATTTGTTTTTGGTGTTTCATGCAACGTTGTGCAAGTTGCAACAAACACTCACCTGAATAACTCATAACACTAACAATAATAACTAACAAATTAAAACCTTAATCCAACAAAAACTAATCAAAATCTTCCTAGTTTCACTTCAAAAAAAGGGTATAAAATAAAATTTTGATAAGAAAAAAATCAGAAAAAAAGTAATTTTTGACACTGATTCTGATGACCCAATTGTAGAATTGAAGAAAATTTGTTGCTTGTGGTTTATAATTGTCAACTGAAACCATAGAAATTCGATTTTTATATTTTATTTTTAGAAAAAATGATTTATTTTTTTTAAATTTGCAAAAGAAAAATGGGAGCATAAAACGCTGCGTTTTTGGTTTTTATATGTTTTAGACTCACATAGCGAAAAAGTTGCGTATTTTTTTGTGTGAGAGGGAATGGACGCGATTGGATTTGGGAGTGGATTTTGCGGGTTCTGGAAGTGGGACCCGAAACCGGATTCTCGACGGCGTCGGATTCGTTCGAATTCGGGTTCACCTAGTTCCGCCGTCGGAGGTGGTTATCAGTTTCCGGTGAAGCAGGCGTTAACTGCCGCCTCGCTTGCTCTTACTGGTGACACGATTGCTCAGCTCAGTAACCGGTGGAACAAAGCAAAGGAGGATGGTGAAAATGCCTCTCAGGTAAGTGGAAATATTGTTCGTTCAATTTTCAGTGATGATGGTATGTGTAATACTGTAAAGCGCACCTTTTCGAGCTCAATTCACCCAAACTTTCCAAAAAAAAATCATAGTTGTAGAAGGTCTAGCTGAAATGTGTTTTCTTTGGGAAAAAATAAGTTATTTGTCAGGTGTATAATGTATTATTCATCTATTTTTTTAGTTTGATAATAATGTAGAGTATATTGTTGTGTTATCCAAAGTTACTAAAAGAAAGTAATTGGTTTCACTCTTATGGTGTTACTATTTAGTAATTGGTTATAGACTTTAGACAAGAACATTTTGTTCTTCATATTGCAATATATGTGCTGCCCATGAGGTTTCAATCCTATAGCTAGAATTTATTTGTGATTTTTTTTTATATTGGTATATGTTAATAAGTTGGTGGTTTTTGTTAAGAGTCTCACATCGGATAGGAGATGGTCTGACAAATGTGTTTATAATTTTCTCTGCATATTTTCTTTGAGACAAGAAAAGACCACCTGTATGTTTAGTGACAGATATTTCCAGAAAATAATGATCACCTCACAAGCCGGTTTTGTGGGGTTGTGTTAGGCCCAACCATGATTTTTAAGATGGTATCAGAGTCTCTTCAAGATCCATTGGGCCACCTGCTATCAGGTTTCCGCTATCGGGCCACCCACCGTTTATGTTCACGAACCAAGCCCAATAGTGCTGGTCGTGAGGGGGTGTGTTAAGAGTCTCACATCGGATAGGAGATGGCCTGACAATGTGTTTATAAGTGGGGACAATCCTCACCTCACAAGCCGGTTTTGTGGGGTTGTGTTAGGCACAACCACGATTTCTAAGAGTTTTGTTAGTTTTCAGGGTTTCATTGATGACCTTCTTTCTTAATAGTTAATACCCCTTAAGCGTCCTTTAACTCGTGAACTGAACTACCTGCTACTTATGATGTATTTCTGGTCTATAATATGTTACTGAACCAATTTGTTTCTTGACATAAACAGAAGTATTATAGAGTGATTTTGGTTTTGATAATGCTGAGAGGGTGAATGAGAGTTTGTATTTTTTATTTTTTTTTGCAACACAAATACATGTTGAGATTTTATTAACCAAAAATGTTTCCTTTAGGATGTATTGTCAAAGCTTTTTTCCGAACACGATTTGCTACGTGCTCTGCGAATGACTTCCTATGGATTCCTTTTCTATGGCCCTGGTTCTTTTGCCTGGTACCAGTTGCTTGACCATTGTCTCCCCAAACCAAACGTCCAGAACCTAATGCTAAAGGTATTATGCTTCATCTATGACATTTAATTTATAGAAGCATGCAGCAGTTAAGGACAGTGACAGCTTCTAATTTTTCTCTATTTCTTTCTCCTTCCTTTTGACAGGTTTTACTAAACCAGATTGTATTGGGTCCATGTGTCATTGCTGTTATCTTTGCATGGAACAATTTATGGCAACAAAAGCTCTCAGAGCTTCCAGAAAAATACAAAAGAGATGCTCTTCCAACTTTACTTTATGGTACAAATCTCATTGCCTATTTGTTATTGTGACTTACTCTCATATGCATATTTCTCATACCTTTCTGTGTGATTTGTCTGTTCAGGGTTTAGATTCTGGATCCCTGTCAGTGTATTAAATTTCTGGTATGCATGTTCATATCCTTAAATCTGATACTCTACTCATGTTTTTTTTTTCGCTTCTGCTCTTTTACCAAGTTGCAAATTGTAGCGAAAAAATTAGTTCATCTCCATTTTATTAATCTCAGAGCGAATGTATGCTGCTTTTCCCCTTTGTCTTACAGTTGCAGTTTGTAAATAGTATCTTGCATTTTAAACTTAGTAGGATGTTATCCAATTGCGTAACTTCTAAATTTTCATTGCTATTAATAAGTACTACCCCTGTCCCTAAATACAAGTGTCGTTTGGATGCACTGATGATTTTTTTACAAAAAATACTTCTAATTTATATACTACTTATTTTAGTGTTATTGTTTAACTAAAACATTAATTAAAGACAATTTTAGAGCATCCATACACAAAACTAAAAATTTAGTACACAACCTATTTTTTTTAATATGTGTGAAATTGAAAAATAATACTTATAACAAGGGACGAAGTAGTAATAACAAAGGTCTATAAGTATAGTTGTTAGGGATGTTGTTGTTTGGGCACTTATGATATACAAAGCTCTGACACGTAAACACAGGTAATAATTTAAGAAAATAGAAGTAATTGGATGTAACCACACATACTAGTGTTGGTCGAACACCCGGACATGCCTTCAATATGAAGTCTCGGTGCTACATAACTTGTGATCATGTAGGTATAAATAACTATGAGGGATTTATTAACTAATATCACATACTCTACTAATTAAGGATTCAATTATTCTACTAATTATGTAGTTATTTGTGGTTTGAATTGTTTAGTTCATGAGTCTTACCTTCCTTGGCTATTTTTTTGGCTCTGTATAGGGTGGTGCCTCTTCCAGCTAGAGTGGCTTTCATGTCAATGGGCTCAATATTTTGGAATTTTTACCTATCATCAACTATGAACAAGTAAAATACATGCAGACTCTACAAGTAATTTGCATTGTTTGAAATTCTTACAATGAGGTATGTTATCTATGCTAACGTTATTTTCCACTTTTACAATTTGTTTGGTTATACTTACACTTGAGCTATAACAACAACAGTTATCCTGTATTTGTAGATCAATTAACATTCGTGTTCCCTGCAAAAGATTTTACACTCTAAAAGCTGTGGACATCGAAGTACAGCTCTGTTCTACAAACAATTGTGAAATCAAACTCTTTCATATAATAGAGAGATTATATAGGTGCTTACTGCTAGCTTTCCAATTAAGACTTATATTTGGGATAATTTGAGTAGATTCTTATGGTTAATTGTTGAATCTGATTACGAAAAGACCAGAAACGTGCTGGGAGGCAGTTTTGAGGTGTCACCCTTGGAATGTTCTTCAGTATGTTACAATACTTGTTGCCAACAAGTTGTTGGAACTTTCATCAATGTTGAATATTGCATGTGCTTAAAAAGGTGTGATTTTCCCTTTTTGCTGACCAGATGAGCTATTGTTTGATTATATAATTCAGCTTTTTGTAACCAATTGGTTAATTCCAAAAGTAAGAATTTCCATCAAATGTAATCAACTAAAATTTAGTTTGCAGAAATCAGGATAGTATAAGATCTTCACTTCAAGGTTTATTTTCTCGTATTTGTCGTTCAAGTCCCAAATAAATTTTCTTGTGGGTTCTTCATCGTCTTCAGCAAACAAGAAAATCAGAAAATCCCTAGCTGAAGTACAAGTCTAAAAAATTATTCTGTAAAAGCCACTAAATTAGAATTATTTAGAGTGTTTCGAACTAAATTGAATTGAAGAAACAGCCTTCATTTTCAACAAGAACATTCAATCTCTCTCTTACAACCCCATTTCTTACACACTTAAAATTCACACGTTTTCTTTTGCTCAGGACCCCTCTTACCTCCAAAACCATAAAGGAGTAAACCACTTAAAAAAAAAAAACTCAGTTTTTTGAGATCACCAAATTGCTCTCTTACTCAAATGCTAATTTTAGATTCAACATAACCATTGACTTTGGGGGTTAGGGGAACAAACCATTATTCAAATTTGAATGTTTTTGAAGACCTTAATTTCAATAGCAAGTCAAAATTACATCCGCTTCAGAGCACACCAAAATTGAATTTGAATCGAAATGAATTTCAAGTCGATAGCCAAAATGAGTGATCTTTAAGCTTAACTTCTGAAAGTAAATTCATGTTTTCACAATTGACTGAGGTGCCGTTTTCCGTGTGCTAGTTTTGTTTATTCAATCCATACCATCCTGAAACATGTATTCAGTTGTCATAATAATGAGCAATTACTTCAATTGTTGGTATTGATATTGCATCAACTTCTTTAACAAAAATGTTATTGGTGTTGAATCAACTACTTCAAATGTCGATATTGATGTCATTGAACGTTATTGGTGTTGAATCAACTACTTCTACTTCAACGGGAGAGAAATAGATCATGATAGGTAATAAAAGACACTGTTGAAAGATGTGGTTTATGATGAATTTGGCAATTGTATTGTACCACTTTTATTTTGTAAAGATTCCATCAAGTTATAGCTTTTGTTTTGCAAAGCGATTGTACTGAAAGCAACTTCGTGTTTAAGTAGTTCATTACAAAACATTTTGAATTTAAAAATTCTAATCTTCAACATAATAAAGAAAAACGAAAGGTTATACATTATTCTTGAGCCAAATCATTTTTTATGTGACAGTATAATAATCCGCTGACTCCGTATTATTTGCACCTTGAAATGAAACAAAACTTAGTTTAGTTAGTATTTTCGTACAAATCTCACGCGTTAACATATTCGAGATACAAGGAAATTGCCCAATATTCTGAGAATGGGTGGCAAGCCGTCTTCTTATACCAATGGCAGATACAACAAATTATGGCAATGAAAGTGAAAAACATGACTCTGAAAGCCAAAGCTGATTTTAGGGGACATCACAGACCTATACAAGCAAAACATTGAATCAGAACTTCAAATGATAATCCTACATTTTTAATAGTCCAAGCATGCAAGTCTCAAATTACATGAACTACAAGAAAAAAGTACAACTTTGGTAACCACCATGTAAATATTATTGAGCATAATCTTTATTGGATTCTGTAGTTATCACATCATGACTCATCTCCTGCTGAAAGTAGAAAAGTAATAGAGAACACATTATAGACTGCCTAATATACAAACAGACAACAGTCCTAAGATAAACAAGTTTCCATGTTAATAAAAAGTGCTCTACTCAGCAGAAGTTCTCCTACAGAATGGCACTATCTGAATCTAGTCAGCCGCCTTAAAAAAGAAAGAAAGAATCTAGTCAGCCAAGAGCGCACAGTGAACTCATTACACTGTAATGCAAGCAAATCAGGAAATAAATTGCAGCACACAGAAATACGGTCACCTATCCAATCCAATTGCAGACAAATGATAATTATTTTCAAGATGCATAAACACTGGACAATTAAGATTCATAGATAGAAGGATAGAGAGAGAATAAGATAACACACACTGAATTAAGAAATATTCTGCATAACATACACACTCATGAGCATGCAACTGTGCTCTAAATACCTAAATAATTGTCAAATACCTAGTTACAGAGAAATTATTCCTAGTAGCAACAAAATCTTTTGTTTAAAAAGCTCAACAAATCACAGGAAGTTTCAGCATCCACCTTTGCTTCCTGATCTTCAAATAGTCTCTAGGCCTACAAACAAAAAAAAAAATGTGTATGGCTCACTAAATGATTTAGTTGTATTTGTTATTTTACGGAGGGGGTGAGGAGACAAGCGAAGTAGGGAATAAACTAATCCATCAATCTTTGGTACAGGATTAGCACATTTATGGAAAAACATTGTCAATCATCAAAAGACAAACCGCCTTGTGTTTAGGACTACGGTCATATTAAATCATCCCCATATATTAAATCCCAGTCACAAGAACTGAAAGAAAACATACCCGAAAAATTAATTGTAGAAAGAACATCAAGGAATCCTAGAGATGCTTAGCTACCTAATTCAAAATTAAACCAATGGTCAGGAAAAAAAAAGAAAAAACAAGATGCAAACTAGCAGGCCCATAGAAAATGGGCACATAACAGGTTTTCTTCATCCTCTAATTTTACTACTTCTTACTACCTACAATCGTAAATATTTTCTATTTTCTGAATCCCGTTCTAAGAATACATAAAATTAAAGATACCAAACATCATGAAAATTTCCAAATAGAATAATATTTCACTCATTTAAAGTTGAACTTAGGAGTGAAAAGTTCATATAACATTCATTGATCAATAATTCAATATGGTATCAATATAGACACAAGCATAGATAGGACAAGAAATAAAGTTGTAATTCAATTTTCTTAACCTAATGCTACAATATCATTAAAATCCAAAAGAATAACCAGTTGTAATTAATTCATTTTTGTTTATCTACAATCAACAGTGATACTAAACAAAAATAATCCAAATAGCATATTAACATATTGAATTTTCTGAAACCATTAGTTTGAATTGATAATACCTTCTGAAAGCCACGCGTAGTTGCGGCTTGAAAGGGAAAGCATTGAAGTCATGAGCGCAGAAGCAGTAACAGTGTGGTAAGGAAGCATCGATTCAACACAAAAACTCAATTCAACAGGTGACCTAATCACAATTCACAAAAAAAAATCATCAATCAATCAATAATAAATATGAAGAAGATTCCGTTCAATGCGTGTATCGATTATTACCTGAACATGGATGTTGATGGCGAGAGAGGTTTATTGGATGCCATGCGAAATGGAGAACGAGCTGGTTTTGCTTCCGAGGCGACACGGAAGGCTGATCTGGTTGCAGAAGATGATCGGAAAATTGATCTGGCGGCGGTGGAAGCCATTTTCGTGATCGGAGTTTTGAGATAAGTAAGTGTAGGGTTTCTGGGTTTGGTTCAGAGAAGTGAAGTTTAAAACCCTGGTAGAATAATAAGCGGGTTTTTTGGTTTGGGCTTGGGCCATTGTTTGATGGTGGGCTTCAGATCCAAACTTCAATTTTGTTTCAAAGAAAATAAACTATTGGAAATGTATTTTTCAAGGAATTATTTAGTTAGGCTTTTTACTTTTCCCACCATATCACATTCTCTCACGCCCTATTTTTTTTCTTCCCAAAATGTCCTTTATCTGGATTTTATAATCCGGACACAGTTTGAATTATAAAATCCGAAACATTCTTAAACATTCCAGATTATATAATCCGAAGTGTTTCAGAGTGAAAAAACAGAAGTTGTGTTTCAAAAACAGAAGTTGTGTTTTTTTCTCGGATTATGTATTCTTGTGAAATAAATATGCATTCTTGAATAAATAACAAAAAATGTTGTAATTGAAACGATAAAGTTCAATTGTTCAGACATAAATACTAAAATTATCCATAATTTACAAACCAATCCAATTGTTCAGACATAAAATTCAAAAATAATGATTACAACACCAAGAAACTAAAACTATGTAAAACTAAGCCCCGCCACCCCTACCCCCAATAACATGCATACGACGATAAACTCGCCCTCCATGAACCTCCGTCAGGATAGCCTCCAAATGGCGCCACAGATCTGTCTCAAGTTGCACCACACCACTGCCCATGACGGCATATACATGGTCTCTGATGCGACCCAACCTTCCGGTCAGCGCCAGGTACCCCTGCTCTCCGTCCTGCTCAACAGCAATCTCATCAAGGGCCTCTTGCTCGGGTGACCTCGGGACTTGAACAACATCGTCTTGAAGAACGACGCGTGGATATGAGATGGTATAAAACCATCTCATATATCCCTGTGAAGTCTCCACGTCAGTCATAACAGCGAGCCCCAAGTCTCGGGGTGTCAGCATGTGATCAAGGTAATGCGTATATATGTGGATGATCTCCGTCAAGGCCGTATGGGGAGATGCATTGTCGCATGGATGTTTTGGGACGGTCTGCTGATACCCATACTGGCGTAGCACCCACTCTGGCAGATATCTCACCTTACGAGAACCGTATCTCAGCCATCCAGAGTAAAGGCTGACACGCTCGAAGGGACATACCTCATGGTGTGCCTCGTAAGAGGACATGAAAACACCTGACAGATCCAGATGCGTCATATGCTTGTCTGGTGAAGACAGACCCCTCAACGGCATATACAACATAGCACGTGGACATGCCTCCTCATAACCCCCAACAACTCTATCATCATCCCAACAACATCAGCCCTGCTCAAACTCTCGTGGGACAAGAGCATACCTTCAATGGAGAGATGCAGCAAACATGACACATCATCAAGTGTCACTATCATCTCTCCAAACGGAGATAGAAGCTCGAGGTCTCCTCGTGTCATCTTTCCACAAATGTCGAACATAGGTCGTGGTCGATCTAGTTGTAGCTCGTATCCTGTAGCCACTGAAGACCGGTGGATCTCAACCCATCTTTAAACCATTTCGTTGTCATTCGTGCCTTGTTTGGTGTGTGAATTGCCTCAATCTTCTTCCCGTTATTCACGCACTTCAAGTTGTAACGCCACTGCAAAAATTAAAAACAACAGTTTCCAATCGGAATAATACATGACAATAAATTAACAATAGTTTACAAATTAACAAATTAACAACAACACAGTTTCACTCACAGCAATCAGAATAATACATGACAATAATCAACAACAATTTACAATCATTATCAAAACTACATAGAAATTTAATTTTCATTAAGCTAAAAGGTGTAGTGTCTTACCACTCCGTCGGCCGCCATCCTAGCCACATGAACATGGTACTTCGTTAGCACCGTCAAGTCGTGTGGGCCACCGGGATAGTCGTCAAGCTCCTCTGGCTCTGGCACACGGTCCTCCTGCTCCCCATCATCGTCATCCTCCACCTGCTCCTCCATCTCTACTTGAGGCTCGTACTGTGGCTCAATATAGTTCCTCTAGGAGGTTCCCTCGCCATCAGCACCGGCACGGCGTGCCCTTCCCCTGCCCCTGCCACGCCTGGGCTCTTCCCCCTCCGCTTGCATCTTCTCCATATGATCCCTCCTAACAGAAGCATGCATAGTTGTTCTTTGACCTCTGGTGCGATCAACATGTTGTTCCATACCTGTAACATGCATAAAAGGGTTTGAGTACTATCGACAGAAATACACAAAAGTAAAAAAATCTTCATACTGGTACAGTTCGAATTTTAAAATTGAATTTGCAACAATCCAGTTTCAATTTTAAATTCCGAACTACTTCAGTACCCAGAAAAAAAAAAATCGAACGAAAAGGATTGCATGCAGAGGGAATGTGAACTAACCTTGAGTTTGATGTTTGATAAACCTTGAAATGTGATGATTTTGAGCAAAATAAAGGCAAGATTCGACCGATTTGTTGATTTTCGGATTTTGGGATAAGAAGAGAGAGAGAGAGAGAGAGAGAGAGAGAGAGAGAGAGAGAGAGAGAGAGAGAGAGAGAGAGAGAGAGAGAGAGAGAGAGAGAGAGAGAGAGAGAGAGAGGGAAAGTGAAAAGTTAAACTGTAAAAATGGGGGAAGTTGCTGCTCTTGCATATATATATATATATATATATATATATATATATATATATATATATATATATCGAATTAGTTCGGATTTTATAATTGAAACCGGTATCTGGATTATATAATCCGAGGGGCATTTTGGATAAAAAAAAATAGGGCGCATGAGAACCTTAGAGGGTGGAAAAAGTAATAGCCATTTTGTTAAGGAGATTTCATATTGATTTTGCCTCACCAACATTATTTTGGTACGATATTAGATTCAAATTTTATGGATCCGGAAGGGAAAAAAAAAGTACCCCATCATGGTGAACCTCTCCTTGTGATCGGGATGAGATGAAAAACATATTGTTAGAATAGCAGATCTTACTAAAATGGTTAACCAACTTTTTTTGACAAGTTTAATCATTGATATTTCACATCAATAATATAATTAATAATGACTCATCTTAAAAGTGATGTTAGTAAAACTATTAATTTCAAAGTTGTACATTTAATTTCTTAAAAATTTACAAATTGTTTTTCTTAACCCAATTTATATTTTTATATTTGTTAGGGCAATGTTACTTAACAAGATATTTTTCTTATTCTAATCTTATTAATTTGACATAAAACAATAAAAATAAATAGCAGAGATCTTCACTAAATTTTACCTCAAACATATTTTTGAATAAAAACATTTAAAAATGAATAATTTCAACCCCTAAAAAAAAAGCACTTTAAACTCAACATTGATCAAATTAATGGAACACCTATCATAATAAATTAGGATAAAAGATAAGTCAAACCTCTTCTAGATTAACTTTGTTTATTCTTTAAATTAAATCGCAAAAACATGTACATTATTTTACATTCACTGTAACTCTGTCAAAAAAAATCACTGCAACTTTAAACGATATTAATTTTAGGAACTGTAACTTAAAACGATATAGTATCAATTATTCAATGATAATTAATAATTATAAAATTTTAGGAACTCCTGTTTGCTTTAATGGTACATTTGCCGCTTAAAAAAAATAAAAAAATGAGGTAAAATTAAATCTATCTAAAAAACGATATATGAGCTCTGAAGTCTTCTCTACCTTGAGAGATGAGAATACACTGTTCTTTGAGCTCTAATGTAGTTGTCACCTAAATTTTATTACACAAAAAAAAATAATCATAATATAATGACAATTGACAAGTTTCTTTTATTTAGTTTATCAAAATTTAATTTTAATTATATCCACTTTTGTGAAACGCAAATACGCAATAATACGCGTCCAAACAAATCCATTTATTCGAAAAAAAAAAACTTATTAAAATCAGATAGTTATATCTTATTTATACATGTCAATTTTTTTGAAAGTGTCAACCACATGTACATCCTAAAAGTTATTTACACTAAACAAAATAAAACGTACCCGCATTGTCTCCACAATTAATAAACCATCTTTCAAATTAATCGACACCGCAATAATACATCATCAAATACACGTTAAAATAATGCTCATAAATTGACAGATTAAAAAGAAGGAATAATTAAAAATAATTCCTTTTACATTTTGATAGTATTTCAAAAGTACTAAGATAACTAAAGACTGTTCAGACACGGAAAGAAATGAGAAAAAACATGATTAAGGTCCTCACTCTTCCCTATAATCTGGATTGTCCTTTAAAATTACAAAACCTTCAAGAATTGGTGATAGGGGAAGATATCTGCAGAAAAAACAACTGTTAGTATTAGAAAGACAACAAAAGCTTGTTTTAAAGTATCACAAGGCAATAGTATATTACTTTTCTGTGGCTAGCTCTGCCCTATCCCCAGCAGCCAGGAGAACAGGGGTGGAATGGGTTTGAAAGCCGGTGATTGTCTTAGGACGGCCTGCCTGTCCAACAACGTCAACTGCTTGGCCAACCCGAACAGGCACTGATAGAGGCTTCAAGTCCTCATCCACAGTCAACAACATCCTCGGCTGTTGCAACAGAGTACAATTAAGACTAGCTTCAAACAGGGGAAGGGAGAGAGAGTGAGAGGAATTCGAGACTCAAAACAAACCTGCATGGCCAGAACGAGGAAGTACAGAACATAGTGATATTTTCCCAACACGATAGCTTTCATATCGAGGCATGCATGCAACATAGTAATTAGTCCTGCAAGCGCTGTCCTGTAAAAATTGAAAGGGGCATAGTGTCGATTAGAAATTATTACAACAAAGCAGTATGCAATTTGAAGTCACCAACTCAATTAGTTTGCAGTCTGACAAAGGTTTAATTAAGAGACAAAAGCAGATGGGCAAATAAGGATTAACTTACGGTGATAGTAAGACACGGTCAGAATGATAAGGATTAAGTGTTAATAGTCCCTTTCCCAAATGTACAAGACCTTGGGCAATCCGCACCTGTAGCGTAGAAAAGAAAATCAGAGAACATTGTAACAAGCGGAATTAGAAAATAAGGACAACTTGGTTGAAACATACACAAAATAGAAGGCTGGTATCCTTGTAGTAATAGCTTGAAAGATTGCGAAGCATGCCAGCAATTCGAGCATTGTTTGTTCCCGCGCCTATTAGACCTAAGGAGACAACTGCTGCCTGTAGCATACAAAATGTGTTTTTACTTACAAACAAGAACCAAACCATAGACCACAATGATTTAAGAGGCTCTACAATCTTACCATTGCTACTTCTGAATCAGTATCATGGCTGAGTCTGCTTAAGGTATCCATAACATTGACCTGATCAAATAAAGGGTTAACAAATTAAACAAACATGAAATCTAGCTTGTGATTACAAATTTACAACAGCTGTTTACCATCTGTCATCTTTTCAGAACAAGGTCATCATGTGTTCCACTGTCAAATAATAATAATACAAAAATGATAAAATGCAGGGTTGCAAACCTTTGGGTTTGATATACACAGCAGACCAAGAGCCAGAGGAACTGCTCGGCGAATATTCTGCTCTCCATACTGTAGAAGATGTTCTAACGATCGGATAGCCATCTCAACACCTAATTCTTCAGCCATTGCTACCATAGCAATTCCAAGGACTGCAGGACCTTGGTGCATCTCACCTTTGTCGAGATGTTGTGAACAATGACCCAAAAGATTTTGCACCTGCGTGAAATAAGCACCAGCAATTTTAAACATAAAAGGCTGCAGCAGAAATCTTTATTTTTAAAGTTATATAAGTATATTATAAGAGTGTACCTTGAGAACATTCCCAGTTCCAGCATAGGCACATGATAGTAGTGTCATGTCACAATACTTTCTTATTTTTTCATTAAAAGTCTTTGAAACTTCGGCAGTTGCCTCAACACTTTCCTGTTGTTACAGAGCACAATATGGAGTTAGTACTACGCTGGAGTGACTTTCACCCAACCTAATAGCAAAACCCCTCCTAACCATTTTCAAAAATTAAACAAATCAAGATTACAAATACTTTGCAAATGTAAATAAGGCTGTCAGTAATGCAACCACAATGGATCCAACCCTGCCCTGGAGCTAGTATGGTGGGAGTACCAAACAAGCAAATACCTGCTTCCCAAGATAAAGAAGACCAAGGCCGAGAGGGAGAAGTCGTGTAAGAGGCTCTCCCAACTCTGACTCACTCCGGTCCATCAATGTAAATATGATTGCTTGAGCAACTTCCTCATTGCAAGAACCCACGTAAATCAAGCCCAATGCAATAGCAGTGAAGGCGATCACGTCAAGCGAAGCTTTAGGATCACTCAGAATAGGTGCCAACTTGTATCGTAACTGAAAGAAACAATAAGTCAAAAAAATTATTTCCGCAAATATAAAGCGACAAGCATCTCAACAAGGAGTGTTACAGGAAAAAAAACCTCACCTGCTCATTCTGGGAACCAGCATATGCAATTCCTAATCCCATAATTGCACCAATTCTAGTCGAACTATCTTCTTTTTCTATGAAATCACCGAGGAGTGCCATTGCCTGCAATGGAATCAAATAAGGTCAAAGACAGAAAATTAAAATATACATGTCATATACAGAAAAGGAAAAAATAAAAGGAACTCACGGGATCACAGTCATTCTTGATACTACAATTGACAATTCCAACTCCCAGTAATGCACCAGCAATGACATGGTTATCATTACTATGGAAGTATTTGTCAAGTTGTGCAAGTCCAGAGTCAACATCCCAAAGTAAAATCATACCCTGTTATAATACAAGGGATAACATAAGTATAGAAAATGAAATTTATGTGATCCATAAATTAGATCAATGATGATTCAGTAAGAAACCCATACCAGACTTGCAGCAGCACTAGTCTTTCCATGCTCCTTGTTTTTAAAAAGCCAGTTTCCAGAAGAACCACTACTTGAAGAATCTGATGCAACAGTCATTAACTTATCCTGCACAACAGTAATTGAATGGAAGGACGACATAAATAAAAATATCAAACAACAACGTACACAATATAGATTATCTTGAAATATAAGATTCACTGTACCTGACCAAATCCGGCATTAACAAATGCATTAACAAAAGTAGCAGCAAGGTTCTGTCTAGCTGAGTCAACACTTGCACCAGCACTTGCACGGCCATCAAGCAAATGTGCCTATGAAAAAACAAATCAGAGCAAAATGTGAGGGCAGAAGCAAATCAACAGAGGCACATTTGATACAGAAAAATAGCATAGCTAAAACCAATGTTTTTCCGATATCATTGAACACATGAGCACAACCATAGATTAAATTTTCAGACTCTACACAGGTTCCTTCAGCAGGTTGCATAAAGTTCTAACATTAGTATACAAATGCAACCAACGTAAACCAGTGTGTTACAAGAAGCATCCTGTTTGAAAAACATGATGCCTCGAGACAGCTGATGCTTTAGCAATGAGAGGGCTCCTCTACAAATAATTAGAGCCAGGAACCTTAATAAGAAATCATTAAATTCAATCAAGGAAAGAAAATAACAACACAGAGCAAAGATATATGATTTTTTTTTAAGAGTAAAAAAAACATTTGAAATTTGAATAAGAGAATGTTACATCAATTATGACTAAAACATATATATCAATTTTTCCACTTATTAATCTAGGCTATCTCGTAGCAAAGCATCAAATCTTAATAAAAGAATCCAGCACATTAGAAACTATCGTTTCCATTTATATTTCCCAAAAAAGAAAAACTATTGTTCCATTTATGATATATAAAGAAAAGTTCTTATGTGAAAAATTATAAGTGATGGATGTCAATTTTAGTGGCAAGAAAATTAAAAAAAACTGAAATAATTTTTTTAAAAAAAGAAGTAAATATATAAGTGCAGTTATGTGGCAAGCCTGTCTGATTCTACTTATTTGTTAAAGGAGAACACTGCTTTAATTTAAGGATGTCTTTAAAAGATTATATTAAATAAATACATTTTCAAAAAAAAAAAAAATCCATTTAGCAACAAATGGGTCCTGAATTCAAAAAATGTATAACAAATAGGAATCAGCTGGATCCTCAATCACTTGCAATTATAAAAAAAAAAAAAAAAACTCGAAGAAATGACAAGCAGCTATATGCAACCCACAAAACTAATACATCCATACCAAATAATAAAACACGATTCGCTTATCTATCCTTTTACCATTTTTTTTTGTCTTAATAACCCTCCGGTACCCGGCGGGAAAAAGAACTCTAGTAATCTACAGTTCGTCTGGTAGGTAATTAAAGTTAGGTCAGTAATGGTTACAGCTAAAAATTGGACTCGGGTACTCCCTTTCAATTCAACCTCAACCGAAACTCGTTAATTATACTTGGACTCAACCACTTGGTTTCCTTTCATCAAGTTGAATCATAATTTATTAAATAAAAGTTAAATTTCAGAGCATTAGCTGGTATGGGAGTCATATGCCAGTCAGGTGTTTATTACAATAAGAGTAAATTTAACATCAGAAATGCACCTTGTATATATCTTCAGGGGACTTAGGCTCCATGACTTCAATATCACGAGCAAGAGTCAGATATCCTTCACTTAACTTGGAATTGTTAATGATATCCTGCAACACTTCTCGTTCTTCGTCATCGTTAACCATTTCCTCGTCAAGCTCAAAAGTGATTCCCTGAATACATCACAAAAACCATCAAGAGAGAGTCCCAAAATACTATTTGAGTGAAATTTTAAGTCTCTCTGACACCCTCTAGCGTTATCATTTGTCAACATATAGCTAGAGTTGAGCATATAAATCCATTGTAAAAAAACTGAAATGCAACAGTTACATCCATTATCACAGGCAAGGAAACTCCAGCTAAAAACTATTCACCAAGTACTAACACAGAATCCAGGACTTACATGGCGTGCAAGTATGTAACAGAATTGCTTCTTTCGCAGCACATCATGACAAGAGGTGAACACTGTCCTCACATGCTGTCAACAAGACCACAACTAGTTAGTTTCAAACCACAAGCTTTTAAGGAACACTTCTTTAAGGTATATGGATAAACCATGAAGAGAAAATCAATCACAAAAAGAATTAAATCAAAACAAGAAAGCATTCCAGTGTCGCACCAGCAGGTTATCCATGAACAATGCAATTTGCAGTGCATTTGGAAATTCTTCAAATTTTAGATAGATTGAAAATGCAATGTCCAATACTAGCATATCATCTGGTCCAGGAAGATACCTGTAAAATTTTAATAATTGTTTTGCTAGTCTGTCAGAGTCAATTTACCCAAACAAAAACAACAAATTGCCGCTTATAACTCAAAAGATCCAGAGCCAAGCCAGCAACTAAAGAAGCATATTGTTTCTTTAGTTGCTACATCCAATGAACCTTTAAACTATTTACCCCAATTGCAAGTCAAACTCCATCTAATAAGCCTTCATTATGTATTAAAAATCACTTTTTTAAATGCTTTTCAATACAAAACTAATAAGCTTCAGAGCCAAGCCAGCAACTAAAGAAACATATTGTTTCAGTCTATTCTGTCACAAGCACAAATAACTTCCAATCATTAGTGTTATAATATCTGAAAATATCCTTAGGTTCTTGTCACTTGGTTATCATCTTGATTAGTTCCCTATTCAATCAGGACTAGGAGCCTTGTATCCCTACAATAGGGATTAGTGCTTAACTTTTTAGCATCAGCAGATCATCAACACAAATTCACAACCTTAATCATATATGAAGTCTCCATTCTTTCTTTCATCTCTGTATCAAAAACCCAATGACTTCGACACTTGTATAATGTCAGACGCAGCAAGACAGTATTAAAAGGTCCAATCCAAGTATCAGTCAAGCTAACAATAATTCTCATTCCTAAAGCACCGGATCACTTTATCACTTTTTAGTGTCCAGGATGATAACCAATGACCTAACTTAATAATTAAATTATGACTATTCGGAAATAAATAATAAACACACACACACATGTAGGGGTGGGAATAGTCCAAGCTAAGGCTTTTTTAAAGCCTATGGCTTAACCTATTTAAAGCCAAGATCGGCCCGGCCCGTTTAATATAAAGGCTAGGCTTAAGCTTTTTATAAAGCCTACTTAACTAAATAGTCCAGCCTAAGGCTTACAAAAAAAACATATTAGGCCCGTTAGGCCGGCCTATTTATATATAATATCTCCTCCATTATTGCTATTATTGAAGTTTTCTTTATAAACTCGTGCCTTTATATGATTTGGTTATTTAGTAGCAGGCCTATTGGTGTGATTAAGCCTTCATAAGCATAAGATTTGGTTATTTATTAGCATGCATGTTGGTGTACTTGGGCCTTCATAAGATTTGACCTATTTAGTTGTAGGTAGGGATGGGAATAGGTCAGGCCGGCCTACAGGGGCCTACGACCTAGCCTACGACAGGCCAGACTTTTTTCTTAAATAGAGAAGGTCTAGGCTTTTTCAGAAACCTATTTAGCTTAAAAGGTCAGGCCACAGGCCATTCAAAAAGTCTCTTAAGCCTATTAGGTCGGCCTATTTAAGTAAATATGATTAATATTATTTATTATAACAATATTTTGTACTTTGAATTAAAATATAAATTCGTTAGTAATTTAAGTTTATTAGTATACATTAATTTTTCGCATATACAAATGTATTATTATAAACTAGAATTGAAATATGATGCAATATATAGTTAAATTCTCTAAAAACTCATGTTGATTACTAAAAGAGAGTTTAATCTAATTGATCTATTAGTTCGCTAGTCTATTTAAACTTAGATCACATTGCTTACTTAAAGATGTTCATATGATATAGGCTTTTAAACAGGCTAGCAGGCATTATCAGGCTTTCAAAAGGCCAGGCTCAGGCCTCAAAAGTAAGCCTATGACAAGTCGTAGGCCAGGCTTAGGCCTTAAAAAATTTGGCAGGCCAGGCTTAGGCCTTGCAAAGCCTAGCTCGGCCTAGCCTATTCCCACCCCTAGTAGGCATATTGGTGTTGATATGACTTGGTGTGAAATAGGCTTTCAGGCTTCACTAGGCCATTACAAAGGCCAGGCCTTAGAAATGAGCCTATGTCAAGTAGGCCAGGAAATCCAAGAAATGGGTCTACGAGACTTTGAAACAAGAAAACTTTTAAACCACATAAGATGCAAAAGTTCATTATAAATCGTTCTTTAAACTTTCTTTATAACTGTTCTGAAGTTAATTGATTCCTTAAAACATAACCTGAGGTCTGACTTACCTAGCTGAACTTGTCAGATACAAGCAAGTCCTTCTAAAGTTTGTTTTGTCAACATGCTCAGTCAACATATCTAAGTCCTCAACCTAACAACAAAAAAGATTACATGAAAACGCCGTTCAGTTCACTTTCTGAATAGTTCGGGAAAAACCAAAAGAAGGATATGAGATATTACCTCCATCAAAAGATCAACAGCCTCTGGTTCAGCATTATGCTGGAGAAAATTAAAATTAGTAAAAAATTGGTTAACAATCTTCGTCTAACACATCTTGTTGCGTCAATATTTCATATAGTAACATTATTTTAGTAAAATGAATGCAGATAATACCTTCATGTGAAAAGCAACTATTTGTTTTACGAGTTCCATGAGATCATCAATTGGCGCCTCTTCACTCTGTCAATGCACAATTTGAACGCAAACACGTATAAGCACAACACTAAACTAAATTTGCAATAGCAAACAAAACTAAAAGAAAAAAAAATACAGAAAATGCTGCAGTGAGGGCATTTAAATTAGCAAGATGCCCAACCTGTCGTTTTGCATATTCTTGTGCAATTTCTCCAGCCAAATTTCTGACATCATAAGTAAAAATCATAAGATTGAGACTAATGATATAGTTAACCTTTTTCAATCAACCCTTCATTACCAAAATATAAAATATACCAAGTGATTCGATTGTCTACAACAGGAGTTCATCTTCAACCATATAAAACACATACAATACTTAAAACAAACAAAATTCTTACCTAACATACTCATGTCCCCACGAACCAATATCGCCCTCTGAACCTAGTAATCGGTATTTGAGACTATCCTGGCAGAGTCATTGGCAAAGTAAAGAGTCAATATAATGAAAGTACGCCATCAAACTAGAACACAATCGAAGTCGAAGTAATTATTAAAAAAACCACTCAATTTCTAAATATAGCAAACTCACCCGTTCTCCCTCAGCAGACATTGTAAGGGCCAATACTGATAATATGTCAGCCAAATACTTCTGCAATAACGAAGAAAAAAATCAGTTAAGCACCATAATCCCATACTATTATTTCACACAAAGTCATCACTAAAACACACAAATAGCAATACCTTCAACTCTGATTCCGCCATAGTTTCATAATACGCCTTAAGAGTACCATAATGTGGCCGTAGAAACTTCAGTGGTTTGGGCACTGAAGTCATAGAGCTTGTAGAAGTACGGATTTCTTGTCTACAATACAACCATACTTTCCAATTTCAATACACAAACACAAAATTTAACAAAAATAACTTCAATTTTCGGTCGAATCAAATTTTGTGAATCAACAACTATAAAATTAGGGTTTACCTCATGCTTTCAAGAGCAACCTTTTGCAACCCGGGGTCAGTATCCTGAACCCTCTCAACATACAACTCCAGCTGCTGCTTCAAAGCCAAATCTTCATCGGACTGCGCGAATTTGAACAAAAACAATCGAATTTGTTTAACTCAAAAAAGCTTAATAGAAATTTGAACCCTAAATTGAGTGAAAATTCGAATCAAGGGGTTTTGGACTTACCAGATCTTCGCTCTCGATCTTCTTCTTTGCGGCAGCTTCGTCTTTGGCGGTGCCGCTAGTGCTGGCGCCGTTGCCGGCGCGGTTAGGTTCGGGAGCCATCGGAGAAGAGGAAGTGTGAAACCCTAAGTGCGATTTAGCGTGAAATGAAAAGTGTGATTGAAGTGCGAGATAATAAAAGAAGTGAAAATCTCGCGAGTTGAGTTTTGCTGGGGTGAGTGTGTTAAATTAAAGAGAGAAAAATGGGGACTTTGGAGAATTTAACAGATGGAGGTTTCTTGTTGATGAGGATTTGCTCTTGTTTCAATGGGCCACTATTTGTAAATAAGGCCCAATAGTTCAGTTCCAGCCTTTTTGGCCTCCCAATTGTCTCAATGAAGATTTTGTTCAGCCTTTTTGGCCTCCCATTGTCTCAATGAGGATTTTGCTCTGTATACATACCCCTCAAAATATAAAAATTGTCCTTTATGTAATGATTGGAAGATATTTTCCGATCGTATATATCAGGAGATACGTTCCGATATGTTTCAGAATAATACTAGAACATAACCCTTGTTCTCATATGTGTGACACTTGATTCAAAACATAAAAAACATGAGCTCTTGACATTAAAACACTCCCCTTTCTTCAAATGTTTTTTTAGAGACTCATTAATTCAAATGTTGATTTTCATCAAACCGACATTAAAGACATTGTATTTGTTTCGCATTTCTTCTCATACCAAACAAGAAAGTGTTAACTTCCTCTCATTTTGTTTTTGTTAAAGGTTTAGGTTTTTTAGGCTTTTTTTTATATAGGTGGTATAAAATGGAATGAGATGGAATGGAGTGTAATGACATAATGGTTCATTGTTTGGATTTCTACTAATTAGATTGAATAGAATGGAACTTAAAGAATTCATTCCATCCCATTCCATCATTTACCCTCACTTTTCTTCCCTTTCAATTTGGGAATAAAATTGTGATTTTACTATAATTAGAAGGAGCAAAACTACGTTTAAGCATTTTTTATATAATGTTAAAGACTCGTGACACTTCGTAATATGAGAGGATCAATGTGTTGTTCCATTTTATCTATATCTACAACAATATTAAATGTGATAATGTTTTAGAACTCTCTTATTTTTAAAGTTTACGACAACCAACTTAGATCATCCACTTCCCCTTTTTGTTATCTAACCAGATGAATTCCCTACTGCTTTTGATTTCATTTAGTGGAATGAACTAAAATTTAGACTACTTTGTATAAACAATTATTTTGGGTGTTGGTTTATCTATCATTTGTGGTAGTGTATTATTAAACTAAATCATTATCACGTTTATTTCATTCCTACTTAATAGTTTAGCACTTACCTTTTATTTTCACAACAACAATGGCATGCTTTAACAATTCATTTTGTTGCCATGTCTACATCAAACACATAGCACACGATGAGAATAAACAAACACATGTTTATCACCTAAGAATAAAACATTGAAAAACATCCAAAATAAAATACATGCATATGCAATTTGTTGGATTATGTACGATATTAAGAACAATGGCTTAGATGTGTATAGTTTGATATGTATGTGATACCCAAAATAGATATGTATGTGAATTGTGATACCCAAAAGGACAATACAATTATTTTTTTAACAAGCTAAAATGGAAAAATTGTCAAACCAGAGTCTTTCAGCACAAGCTGTGCAAAAAAAGACTTAGAAAGTTACAAAGTTTATAACAATCCGTATTGCATCACATAGACAAAGAAGAAAACAATAACAATAATAGTAATAGCTTGCATAGCAAGTAACTAAGAAAGTTAGTTACTCAGCAGTAATCATGTGCACATAGGTCCATGTTAGTTAGCATATGGATAACTAGTTGTATATATATCTGCTGTACAAGCTAGCTTCAATAATGAGAATCATTTTTCTTCATTCTTTTCTCAATTCATAATATGGTATCAGTTTCCTTTTCTCTCTCTCTTTGAGAGAGTTTGTTACGATTCAGTTACACCTTTCCGCCATTGATGCTTGACTTTCAAGCTTTTGCATCTTCTTTTTTCTTCATCGATTTCCATTGATCTACTTTGCGTTTACTCGGTTTCTTCTTATTCTCCTTCTTCTGATTCACCATGCCTCCTCGTTTGGCTCAAGTTGTTCCGATTCAATAGGCTAATCAAGATTCAGTGTACTTTGTTCATCCTAGTGAAGGTCCAAATTCGGTTCTTGTTACTCCACCTCTCAACGGATCCAATTATCTTGCTTGGAGTCGTTCTATGAGACGTGCTTTGGGGGCTAAGAACAAACTTCCTTTCATTGATGGATCTCTCCCTGTCCCTGACGTGCTTGATCTGAATCGCAATGCTTGGGAACGGTGCAATCATCTTATACATTCTTGGATCATCAATTCAGTTTCTGAACCAATTACACAAACTCTGGTTTTTCATGAGTACGTTTTTGATGTTTGGGAGGATTTGAAAGAACGTTTTTCCAAAGCGGATCGTATCCGAATTGCTGCTTTACGTTCCTCAATTCACTCTCTCAAACAGGGTTCTAGAAGTGTCCTTGAATATTTCACTGAATTGAAGTCACTTTGGGAGGAATTGAATTCTCATCGTCCTCTTCCTATGTGTTCTTGCATTCCACAATGTAGATGTGACGCCATGCATGCTGCTAGAAATCAATGTGAAGAGGATCAAGTTATTCAGTTTCTTCATGGTTTGAATGATAGTTTCTCCGTTGTTAAGAGCCAAATGCTTCTTCTGGATCCTCTTCCCTCCTTGAACAAAGTTTATTCTTTGGTTGTTCAACAATGGTGTAGTTCCTCCTCTGGTTTCAGATGCATTTAATGTTCTTATCAATGCGTCTGAGTCACGCAAGCCGTTTGGACGTGGCAAGAATTCATCTGCCACCAAGCATTCATAACGTTTTTGTACCTTTTATAACAGAACTAATCACACTATTGAGTTTTGTTATCAAAAGCATGGTCATCCTAGCTTTAACAAGCAAAGTTCATATGTTAATGCTTCTATTGATGAGAATTATGAGGTTGCTAAAGGTGATAAAGCAGTAGTGCCTTCTTCTGGTTTGAATTAAGATCAGTTACATCAACTTGTTTCCTTGCTTCAACAGTCAAATTTGCTCTCTTCTGCATCTTCCCCATCTGTTTCCAATTCCCTTCAGCCTACCCCAGATCCTTCTCCCTCCATAAACACTATCTCAGGCATATATTTTGTTTCTTCTTCTTTCCCTTCTGACTTTTGGATTATTGATTCAGGTGCCAATGATCATATTTGCTCATCTTTACAGCTTTTTAGTTCTTTATATAAAATTAAGCCTATTAGAGTTAGCTTACCTAATGGTCAATTTGTTTCAGTTAAATATGCTGGAAATGTCATGTTTTCTTCCACGTTGCATCTTTCTCATGTCTTGTATTCACCTCTGTTCAAACTCAATTTGATATCTGTTTCCAAATTATGTGCATCCCTTTCTTGTCATGTGCATTTTTCTAATTCTACTTGTGTTATTCAGGACATGAAATGTCATCAGATGATTGGTTTGGGTGAGTTGGTGAATGGGCTTTACAGACTAAAAGTACACTCTCCAGCTTCTCCTGCCATCAACTCTATTTCTTCTTTGAATCTTGTTCCCAGTTTTTGTAATAATGTAGTTTCTAATACTTACATTCCTATGTCAGCCTTGTGGCATTTCAGACTAGGTCATTTGTCCAATCAAAGATTATCTTCTATGACCAATTTGTACCCCTCTATTTTGTGTGATAATAAATCAGTTTGTGACATTTGTCATTTTGCTAAGCAAAGAAAATTACCTTTTAATCCTAGTTTATCTCATGCATCTTCAAAATTTGAACTTATTCACTTTGACATATGGGGTCCTCTCTCTATGTCATCTGTTCATGGCCATAAATATTTCCTTACCATTGTTGATGATTTTAGCATATTTGTTTGGATCATTTTGCTTAAAGCTAAGTTAGAAGTTTCCCAACATGTTCAAAATTTCATCACTATGATTGAAACTCAATTTCATATTACACCCAAAACTGTTAGAACAGATAATGGTCCTGAATTTTCACTTCCTTCCTTTTATGCTTCCAAAGGTATTTTGCATCATCTGTCTTGTGTTGAAACCCCTGAGCAAAATGGTAGAGTTGAAAGAAAGCACCAACATAATTTGAATGTTGGCAGAGCTCTTCTTTATTAGTCAAAGTTACCTAAAACTTTTTGGTCATATGCTGTCAGTCATGCTGTTTTCCTTGTCAATAGAGTCACCACTCCTTTACTCCAACATAAATCTCCTTATCAATTGCTTTATGATGCTATCCCTGATGTCTCTGTTTTCAAAGTGTTTGGATCTTTGTGCTATGCTTCTACTCTTCAAGCACATAGAACTAAGCTTGATTCCAAGGCTAGAAAGTCTCTTTTCTTGGGATACAAGTCTGGTGTCAAAGGTTATGTTCTCTTTGATTTAACCTCCAAAAAGATATTTGTTTCTAGAAATGTTTCTTTTCATGAACATATCCTACCTTATAAGAGTTCTTCTATGTCCATTACTTCAGATTGGGAGTATTTCTCATCCTATAGTCCCATAGACCCAAGTTCAGAAGCAGAACCTCAGACTCTAGTTCAGACGCAGAATCTCAGACGCAGGTTCAGAAGCAGAACCTCAGACTCTGGTTCAGAAGCTGAACCTCAGACTCTGGTTCAGAACCAGAACCTTTCATCATCTGTGTCTCCTACTTCAACCTCATCACCTTCTGTTCTTGCTCCACCACTTCCTCATGACCCTATTCCTGATGTTCCACCACTTCCTGCACCTCCTCTTAGAAAATCTTTGAGAACCAAACGTTCACCTGCATACTTGACAGATTTTCTATGTGATTCCACAACTAACTGTTTACAGTCTTCTTCTTCCAATTTATATCATCTTTCCAATTATTTGTCCTTTAACAATTTATCTCTGTCGCGTCGAATTTCGGATATCAAGCTATGGATAAGCGTTGACTCACTAATTTTAAATCACGACTGAACTTTTAATTTTTCGGGGGAAAGGGGAAAAAGTTCTAAATTACCACGTTTAAAAGATTTAGGGTTCGGGAATCGATTATGCGAGGGGAATGTATTAGCACCCCTCACATTCGTTGTACTCAACGGGACCCATTAGTTGGTTTAGCGTTTAATTGTGTTAGTTTGTTTGCCAAATGTTTGTAAAAGGAATAAATAAAAGAAAAAATAAATGAGAAGAGATTAAAAGATAATAAACTTTAAATAAATAAAAGAAACAAGAAGAGAAAGATTAAAAGACTAAAAATGAGTTTTTTATTAATGTGCTTGACAAGAGTTCAATCTTGCTCCTACGTATCTCCCGGTGCGATGGAGAATTCAAAGCTTACGTAGTTCTTTGTAGCAAATATTTGTGTGTTGGTTGATTTTAAACGGAGGACGAATAAACGAAAGCGAAGTGTTTACCTCGTTTCCGAATATTCGGGGAAGCGTCGGGTGTCTACCCAAGTTTTCCTTTTTCACTCACAAAAAGAAAATTGTTTTTTATGTTTTGGTATATTGAAATAGAATGATAATTTGATAAAAAAAGAATACATGAAACCAAGATTAAAGCATTAATACTCATTGAGACTTAAAAACAATTTTGTTGCTCAAATTAGTTGTTGCAACCTATGAACAAATGTTGTTCAATTTATTGAAAAAAAAAGAAAGAAAATGTTTTTGTTGTTTTTATTGATTTGGAAGGACAAGGTCCTTTGCCTACATACCCGAATGGGATCAAAACCATGTAGTTCGGGGTAAAAAAGCCGAGTGATTTGTTATGTTGATTTTAAAGTTTGAAAATGTTTGCGAAAGATAAAATGAGCCAAAGTGGCAAGTGAGTGAAGTTTGATTGATTTTAATTGTAAAAATAAAGTTTAATATGATTAGGATTGATTGAAGTTTGATTAAAAGAAAGTTGCTTGGTTTGAAATTCAAGGCTTTGTTAATGAAGAATATTTTTGATGAAGTTTTTGAACATTTGAAATGTTTTTGATTTTTATGGTTCTTACTATGGAGTTAAAAAGAAATTAAGTGTGATGAAATAAACTAAACGCGAGGGAATTAAAAACGACGTTGGATCAAAATGAAAAATCCCCTTTTCTTTGGATTATGAATTAAACTTATGAAAAATGAAAAATAAATGCAATGCATATTTATTTACTTTGTTCCTAAATACATTCTAATGACATAAAAATGCAAAATAAAATGAACAAATAAAAATAAAATAAAATGCATGAGATGATGTGATAAGTAAATAAATAAGATGTTAAAAATAAAAGAATAATAAAAAAGAAAATAATAATAAAAGGAAATAAAGATTGCAAAGAAAAATAAAAGAAATAAAATAGGGAGGTGTAAAAAATAAAATGGGGGGTGCAGGAAGTGAGAAAATGTTCAGATTTAAAATAACAGGCCCAAAATGCATTGGGCCAACGTGATTTGATCTGGACCGTCTGATTAATCAGAGGGTCCTGATCTGATCACAAGGGGAAATAACCAAAGCCGTCTGATTTAAAATCAGAGGGCCAGAGTGGCGAGGGTGCACGCTAACGCATACACCCACGCGCACTGAATCAGGGAGGGGTATAAATACCCAATCCCTTCACAATATTTCTCATTTTTCACTTTCTTTCTCTCTCCCCTCCTTCTCTCTAAACCGATCCTCTCTCTTCTCTCTCCCTTCTCTCTAAAATCCGGCCACCGGAAGAAATTTCCGGCGCGGTGGCCGCCGGCCTAGACGGCGGCGCCACCGTGCCGGATAAAAAAAGTTCGTTTTTTTTCAAAACTTTTCAACTTTCCTAAAATCCTTTTCTTTCTTCTCTTCGATTTTGAGCTCGGATTTTTCAAAAACTTCTTGAAAACGAGTAGATCTAAGTTTTAAAAAAACAAAAAAACTACCTTTTTTCCTTAGTTTGATTCGGTTCTTGTGCTGGCTTTGTGTTGTGTGTTCGCTGCCGTGTGTATTGCTGTGTGTGTTGTGTGTGTGTTTGTTTTTGTGGCCGTGTGTGTGTGGTTTGTTTAGGGTGACCGTGTGTGTGTGGCTGGGTATGGGGGGGAGAGTTGGAAGCTTAGTTGTGTTGTGTTTTTTTGTTGTTGTTTATGTTGCTGAAAAAAATCCTCTGTTTGATTCCAATTTTTTTTCTCTTTTGATTTTGAGGGTCTCTGTTATATAGACAAATCTGAGTTGTTTTTGTTGACCCTGAGCTTAATTCAAAAGCTGTATTTTCTGCAGATCTTGGCCAAAATTGTGGAAACATTAATGGGGAAGTGACTTGGTGTGGTTTTTGGTGTAGATTTTGTGAGGATTTTGGAAGATTTTGACAGAAAATCAAATGATGAAAAATCCCAGTGAAAGGGGCGCCCCTGCAGCAGTGGTTTTTGCTGACTTTGGACCAAAAAATAAAAAATAATAATAATAATAATAATAATAAATAATAATAATAATAATAATAATAATAATAATAAAGGAAAGTAAATAAATAATAATAATGGCAATAAAAGAAAAAGAAAAAAAAATAAATAGTAATAATGATAAGGAAAGAATAATGATAAATAAAAACCATGAAATCAGAAGTAAATAAAATAAAATAACGAGATAAAAAAAAGTGGCCCTAAAACGGAACAAAAATGAGGTATTTTAAAATACCTCCCTGCCGAAATTTCGCCTGAAACGACGAAAATTCTCGGCTTTAAAAGATGAATAAAACAAGGCGAAATTGGGTCAAAAAATGGGGTATGACAATCTCCCTCTCATTGTCGTTTTGCTTTGTCTCTTTTCACTCACATTGAGCCCAACACTTATGTTGAGGCTAGCCAATTTGACTGTTGGAAACAAGCAATGCAGGTTGAGTTGACTGCTCTTGAGAAAACTGGAACTTGGCAGGTTGTTGATTTACCACTAAATGTCACTCCTATTGGATGTAGGTGGGTTTATAAGATCAAATATCATGCTGATGGATCCATTGAAAGATTCAAAGCTAGACTGGTTGCCAAGGGATACAATCAAGTGGAGGGCTTGAATTATTTTGACACATATTCTCCTGTGGCATAATTAACAACAGTTAGATTAGTTTTAGCTCTTGCTTCTATCAAGCATTGGCATTTACATCAATTGGATGTAAACAATGCTTTCCTCCATGGAGATTTAAAGTAGGATGTTTATATGATGTTACCTCCTGGCATCACTTCTGATAAGCCCAATCAGGTTTGCAAGCTTGTTAAGTCTCTCTATGGCCTTAAACAAGCTAGCAGACAATGGTATGAAAAGCTGACTTCCCTTCTCCTTCACCATGGTTATACACATGCTTCTTCAGATCATTCTTTATTCACTAAACACTCTGCTTCTGACTTCACAGCCCTTTTGGTTTATGTTGATGATGTGATTCTAGCTGGTAGTTCTTTAACTGAATTTCAATCAATCAAGAAAATCCTTCATGATTCATTTCAGATTAAAGATTTGGGCCAGCTAAAATACTTTCTTGGACTTGAGATAGCTCATTCACACTCTGGTATTTCTGTTTGTCAAAGGAAGTATTATTTGGACTTAATCTCTGATTCTGGTCTACTGGATTCCAAACCTGCTTCTACCCATTCTAATCCTTCTTCTAAGTTACATCAAGATACTAGTCCATCATTTGAGGACATTGCATCATATAGAAGATTAGTGGGAAGGTTGCTATATCTGAATACAACCAGACCAGATATCACATTCATCACTCAACAACTCAGTCAGTTTCTAACCAAACCTACTAATGCTCATCATTCTGCTGCTTTAAGAGTACTTAGATACCTTAAGAGTTGTCCTGGTCGTGGTCTATTCTTTCCTAGAGATTCTAAACTTCAAATCTTAGGGTTTTCTGATGCTGATTGGGCTGGATGCATAGACTCCAGGAGATTTGTTTCTGGACAATGTTTCTTTCTAGGAAAATCCTTGATATCATGGAGAACCAAGAAGCAATTGACTGTTTCTAGGTCTTCTTCAGAAGCTGAATACAGAGCTCTTGCAGCAGCTACATGTAATGGCTTTTATACTTGATGAAGGACTTACAGATTACTTGTGACAAGCTGCCTGTTATCTATTGTGACAATCAAAGCGCACTCCACATAGCAGCCAATCATGTGTTTCATGAGAGAACTAAACACTTAGAAATAGATTATCACATTGTTAGGGAGAAATTGCAAGCTAAGGTGTTAAAGCTTCTTCCAGTTTCTTCAAAGGAACAATTAGCAGATTTCTTCACAAAGCCTTTTTTGCCTCAACCATTTAATCTCTTACTATCCAAGTTGGGGTTCAACATCTATCAACCGCCAACTTGTGGGAGGATATTACATCACATAGACAAAGAAGAAAACAATAACAATAATAGTAATAGCTTGCATAGCAAGTAACTAAGAAAGTTAGTTACTCAGCAGTAATCATGTGCACATAGGTCCATGTTAGTTAGCATATGGATAACTAGTTGTATATATATCTGCTGTACAAGCTAGCTTCAATAATGAGAATCATTTTTCTTCATTCTTTTCTCAATTCATAATAATCCGCACCCAAGGAAAAGAAAAAAACAACTACTCCACAGCAGTTAGGCATCGCAAAAGATTAAGCCTAAAAAAATGTAATCAAAATCCACCAAAATGTTTGAAACATAATAAGCATGATTTAATGAATTTTTGGTTATTAACATATTGATATTTTCGTTCGCTGATGCTCCATTTAATACAAATTTTGTTAGAAGATACTATATTATTATTCATAATAAAGATTGATACTCCAAAAAAGATGGATACCGTAGGAATATGATATGTTTGTGAATCGGTAGGTACCAAACCAACTTATTGAATTATTTTGCATATGAGAAATATAGAGAGAACATGAAGAATGAGAATAAGAATATAATGTAAGTATGAAAAAGACTTGATTATAAAATTTTTTGAAGAAGAATGGATAAAAGTTGATTATAAAACCCTTAAATATTACCCGATTAGGGATTCCATCTCACATACGAGCAGTTGTGTCTCGCAATTATGTGATTTTTACACTAGATCTCACGAAAGAGCATAAGCCATCGCACATGAGAGCTTGATCATAATGATTTTTGGAAAAATATTAGAAGAGCTCGTACGAGGATTAGGGGTTGCACGGAAAAAACTGGAAAATAACAAGCTAAACGGCATAATATAATATCATTATGTCTTCAAGTATGTATGTTAGAGATTCAATGACTTTGATTTCACGTCAAAATGAGTTGTATTGCTCAAGATATGATCAAAACGCTGAGCAAATGCCAAACAAAAGGTACAAAAATCTCAGATTCATCGCTAATTTAAAATGGAAAATCGACATATATAGTAGAGTTTTACCTTAACACAAGTGTTGTTGGTGATTGTGCATTAGCTTTTTAAGGGTAACTTGAGGTATGGTCTGAACATCACAACAAGATGTCACTAACAAAATTCAAAAGAATGAAAAAGACATTCAAAATGTATAATACAATATCACCTATACTCAAAGACACGCCATAATATTAAAATAAGACTAGTTAGAGCATTCACAATGATAGTAAACTAACAAAAATCTTTAAATGGGTCCCTCCCATACGAACACATCATTTATTTATAATTTTTAAATAAAAATACCTATTAAGGACTCAATGATTTTAATGGTACTAAACTATAAAAAGTCCTTAAATCAATTCACTAATATGTACTTTAACATGTGCATTTAAAAAATAAATAGAAAGAAATTGAAAAAAGAAAGATCATATCAACCTGAGATAGTGAGACCAACTTTTATATAGTTTATTTCTTATTTTAATCGTAGGACCCGTTAGTTGCTGAAGAGAGTCCTTGTATAGTTGCCGGTAACTAATAGGTACCCACTTTTTTTTTCTCCAACGAAGATCCTTAATAGGTTGAGGTCATTGTTATAAGTAAAAGACTTATCATTGAAGATGCTCTTATACTTATTTTGAAGCAACACAAGGTATTTCTCTATTTCATACTTCAACTACCATGAAATCACAATACTTGAACATTGCGACGTTACACCGAGTGAAAATTGGGGTGTTGTACCCATGGAAGCCGTACAATCAATTTTGTGATTTTCTCGTCGATTTCAATTTGTACGATCAATTTTGGGTCATCCAATGTGATTTCATCATTTTGAAAATCACTTTCATTGCATGTATATGCTTCTGCTTCATTAATTATAGGGTCACATATCTAGTGTTAACCCTCGGGTTTTTAATAGAAAGGGTCCTGATAATCGGAGTCGGCAGTGAGGTAAATATAGTCTGATAAAGAATTGTTTCATCTAGGAATTAAACTCGGATTCTTCCAAACAATTTGTCATTTGTTGGAGCTAATTAACCACTTCAGTCAAATTGTTTTAAGTTTTTTTTTAAGTAGCTACATTGACTAAAAATTCAGTCATTGAGGTTAATAAGTGTGAAATTGGGGTTTGAACTCCGCCTTTACATACTGCAACGTCTTTGCCGATTAAACCATACCCACGGAAACAATTAAGGTCTCATATCTAATGGTGGACAAGACAACAACGGAACAATTTCCATTTTTAGTAAGGAGTGTAGAAATTGTCTTCCAATTATGTTATTATCATAGAAACAATATAATTTATAGCGGTTTTCTGTAAGTGCAGTCAATTTTTACACTGGCCAGCCTTCCAAAAAATGATGAGGCATATTCTCAAAATCTATAAAAAAAATGATAATTTAAGGCATTCATCCCCTTTCATTTTCACTGTACTACTATAATGTTATTATCAGAGATACAAATAATAATATGTATGTATGTATAATACAAAAAGATAGCTCACGAGAGCACTTGTGATTAATTTTTAAAAAACCCTTGACAATTCAAAAAAAGGCCATCCACAAACAAGAATAATTATGCAATGGAAACAGACCAACACTGCAAGTAGCGCACACACACACTTCCAAACGAAACACATAAAAACAAATCTCTTTCCAACTCTTTTTACTCCCCCAAAAATTGTGGTTGACATCAAATCTCCTCCTCTACATACTCTCTTGGCACCACTTCCAAAAATGGCAACAAAAATCATATTATTGCTATAATTTCTTCAATCACCAAACTCTCCATTATTTGAACACACGTTCTCCCTATCCTTCACAAAACTATCTTATAATATAAACCCTACCATTTCTAAGCTTTAATTTCTCAATTTTCATGTACATAAGCACTGCTTAATGTGCAACCAAAAATAATAATTCACCTAGTTTTATATATTGAGTTTCCCATTTGATTACTATTAGAAGGTTGAGTACTTGAGTGTGGATCTAGAATTATTATTGATGCTTGCAGTGTCACCATTGAGGAACACTACCAAAGATGGAAACCAAGAGATGGAGAGTTTTTCGATGGGGAGTACAACAATTACAACCGGTGACTTCGGCGACCTTTCCGAAGGAAATTTATTGGAAAGCATCAACTTCGACGACTTCTTTGTTGGCATCAACGTCGATGGAGACATCTTGCCGGATTTGGAAATGGATCCAGAGAGGTTTGCTGAGTTCTCCGTCAGTTACGACGAGGAATCAGAGATGAATTCCTCGGCGTCATTGGAGAACAACAACAAAGTAGAAGAGAAGAATTCAAAGAAAGATTATGAGGATAAAACAAGTTGTTCGGGTCAAGGCTCGGAAGAGATAGTGAGTAAAAGAGATGAATCTGTGGTTGTGAATCCATTGTTAAAAGATGCAGGTGGAAAAGGAAGAAAATCATCGAGTAAATCTAAGAATCCTCAAGGGAAGAGAAAAGTCAAGGTATACTTATATAAGGAAGCTATAGAGTTTTATTCGTGCTAAGTGTTTTATCTTAATTTGGTAATTAAATTCAGTGTAGCTAGAGTTCATCATGTGCAGTACTAACTTTTTAGCTAAGGTTCTGTCACTGTCTTATTGTTACGACTCTTGACAAAGAGTCTCAGTTTGTCTAAAGAGCTCATGGGTACCCTAACTGTAGATACACAATAAAAAATAGAAGATTGCAATTGTTGAAAATTTTGCTGGTAATTTTTTCATAGCAAGTGTATGTTTGGTACCACGTGGTTTTGCCATGATTTTGAAAAATCCACATTGATATGTTATGGAAAAAATGTTAGCGGTAGAACTTGGAATTTTTTATATAATATTTATTTGGTTTTGTTAAAAAAGATTCATGTGTAACAATTTAAATTTACCAATGCAATTCTTTGGGGACAATTTTATGGTGGATATTCTTTTGCTTATCCATTGTAATTAGGATCGTTAACTCCCATTTGGCAATCCAAAATATATTCACAACTTAGACCATTTGAGTCTGTTATTTTATGGGGACAATTATGGTGAATATTATATTTTTGTTTTTTTTAAAAGACTATTATATTATTATTGTTGTTGTTGTTGTTATTATTATTATTATTATTATTATTATTATTATTAAATTTGTGGATTTGTGTGTACATGTAGGTGGATTGGACACCAGAATTGCATAGGAGATTTGTGCAAGCTGTGGAACAACTAGGGGTGGATAAGGCGGTGCCTTCAAGGATTTTGGAGATTATGGGAATTGATTGTCTCACTCGCCATAACATTGCCAGTCACCTTCAGGTACATATGAATTTCAAGCACATAGGAGAAAAAGGAAATGAAATTGACATTTCGTTAATTTATTGGTCATATTTAGTGATTTGAATTTTCAACTTACACTATTTATGAAAACTGAAATTGACATTTCGTTAATTGATTGATCGTTAAGTAAGAGTACTCATACGTCTTTATGGAAACTTGTTTGAATTTTCAACTTACACTATTTATAACATGGAGCATAATTTTTGATTAATTGCAGAAATATAGGTCACATAGAAAACATTTGCTAGCGCGTGAAGCAGAAGCAGCAAGATGGAATCAAAGGAGACAAGTGTATGGTGGTGTAGGAGGTAAGAGAGAAGTGATCAGTCCATGGCCAGCTGCACCCACCATGGGTTTCCCCCCCCCTCCTCCTCCTCCTCCTCCTCCTATGGCACCATTGCACCATTTTAGACCCTTACATGTATGGGGACATCCTTCAAATATAGACCAGTCTTTTATGCACATGTGGCCTAAACCGCAACCTCTCTCATGGACACCATCGGCAGCTCCTCCACCACCTCAAGACCCTTCATTTTGGCATTCTCACCACCAACAAGTTAGCTCTCTCTCACCATTGAAAATATCAGCCAAATTCTCCATATTTTTGTATAGTAATACTAACAATTAAGATTTTTTTTGGACAAAAACTAACAATTAAGATTTTAAACTTTGGAAAAAGAACACCCTTAATTATTTCAGTTTGTATTTGATTGGAAAACATACAATTTTTACATATGCCATTTGTTCGTTATATTATAGAAGCTTCTATAGTACATTCATAAATTGAAGTATATTGGTATACTTGTTTTTTAAATCAATAAAATTAACGATTTTTTTTATAAAATAAAAAATTATTTGTCAACTTTTATATTTTAGAAAATGTCATTTCATAAGAAAAAAAATAACATTTTATTGTTTATGAGAATCATATTAAATGTTCTATATTTTATCATAAAAAATCATCAATATTCACTATTATGAGTAATAAAAATTTAGAAAAATTAAAGTTTATTTTGCCCAAATGACATTTAGTTATTATAAGTGTAAATGAAAGAAAACAATTTTTTTTCAAAAAAAAACATATTTAACTATTAAATTAAAGGCCAAACGTACTGGTACATATCGAATTTTTGAGTTAACCGTAAAAATTGTCATATTATATATATTGGCACATATTATTTATAACAAGAGCACTAAGATTTTATATAACACACAACTACATATGATTGAATCCTCGTTAAAAAAAGAACTATATATTATTTATCATATATTATATATAAATATAAGGCATTAGAGAGTTTCTTGTAGTGACAATTTTGCATCCTAGAAAAAGATTTTAAAAAAATTGCCATAATAATTAAACTATTTTTGATAATTTACCAACTACATATAATTGAATCCTCGTTAAAAAAAGAACAAGAAGAACTACGTACATATATTTCAATGATGTTATTTTCAAAAAAATAAAATTAAAAAAAAATTCAATGATGTTGTGTGAAAATTTTGTTTCTTATAAATAAAAATTCGATTTAATTAGGATACATATTAATAACGATACAAATGTTTACAACAAAATTTGTCAAAAAACAATGTTTGCAACAAAAATATATTAAAATTAGATCTTGATTAAAATTCACGTTAATTCCTTGATTCGTGTATCTAAAATGTGATGTATTTCACTATTTCTGTGATCAACAGACTCCAACAAACGCAATGATCCGGCCAGGAACACATTGTTTCCCACCACCTCTGACAACAGTGGTAACTATTCATTACATCACATTACTATTTTGGAACCATGCATGCTGTCGTCTAATATGAATTTTGGATCCTTTTTAAAGACAAGATTGACAGTATACAAATATTAGTATTGTCATATTTACCAACATATATAAATATAGCACATAATCATATATGTTGTCGTATATATATTTACTTACAAACACATACACAAATTATACTCCATATATAAGCTTGGCTGACCATAGAGGAAAATAACATAACATGCAGAGACCATCATTTGGATGTCCAATCCCCGGCATCCCACCGCAAGACATGTGTAAAGCAGATCACGGCATTAGCACCCCTCCTGCTCCCGGTCACTTCTTCGACTTCCAACCGGTACTGAATTTCCTTCGCCATACATACATACATACATACATACGGTATCTCTTTTTCTTCGAGTCTCTTTATTTAGTTTCCAGCCATATATTAAAAAGTTTCACGTTGGATGAGAGACGATAAGGGCATGTGTTTATAAGTAGGGAGTCATCACCTCATTGGTTATGCAGAGTTGTGTTAGACTTAACTACAAATTTTAATATGATATCAAAGACTATTGATTCGGGTCACCCCCGATTTATATTCACGTACCAAGCTTACTGTTCTTGAGCATGAGGGTATATTGGAAAAACCGAGTTTCATATAGATTAATGATAGAGTCTGACATAGTTTGTAAATACATCCCTTACTTTATAAGACGATTTTTTAACGATGAATTAACCCAATATAAAAACATAAAAGCTCCATAGACTTGAAGGCCTGAGTAATTACATGATTCGTTGTTTGTATGCTAACGTATTTTTATAAATTTATTTTACAGTCAAAGGAGAGCATAGACGCAGCTATTGGAGATGTTTTATCAAAACCATGGTTGCCACTACCACTTGGACTTAAAGCTCCAGCACTTGATAGCGTAATGGGTGAACTACAAAGACAAGGAATTTCAAACATTCCACCCTCATCATGCGCTTGAAGAAAAGTAATAAATCCTTTACCGGGGAGCTAGATTCCAATAAATCCCAATTCGACGATTTCTCATCCATTAGATGTTGCATATTTGTTGCATCTAATCTTAGAATGTGAGTGATTCATATTGTAAACTCTTGCTTTTAACAACCAAATGGAATTGCCATGCGCTAATGCCTGAGCATTAGCCATTTTGTATATGTACGTACGATTGGTATAGTATGAGATTAGTAAATAAAATGGGGACTCTTAATAAAGTACTTAATTTCGTGAAATATTTCATTCATATAGGGTAGACATTTAATTTTTAGTTTGGAAGATATATATTTTAAGGATATGTTTGATCTAACGGATGAGTGAAGAAATTAATGGAGATGATTAAGAGGTATTGGATGAGAGAAATTTTAAATTTTGTGTTTGGGTTTCATACGAGGAGAGACACGATATTTTATAGAGAGAAAGTGTATAATTATATATATTTTTTCTTTTAATATTTAAGATCCAGTTAAATAAAATGATATTTAACTACAAATACATTTCTAATTCCCCTTACTTGGAGCTGAAATAGCATAAGAGAGATTTTGCTTCCTTCCTTCCCCTCTCACCCCTTCTCTTCTAACAATTGAACCAAACAACTTAACTTTAAATAATTTCATTCCATCTCATTGTCCTTTATCCATATTATTAGAAATCCACGTGTAGAATGTAGGCCATATATATATATGGAATTACTCTTGAGAAGGATTTGAATTAGTATATGTAAAGTATTTAGCCTTAAAAGGCTTTGAATTGGTATATGTCGTAGACTTCACCGCTCAAGTTAAGGTAATGATGAGTTTTATTCGATCTAGAACCATAGAGAGAGAGTATGTGTGACGAACGAGAACGTTTGGTTTCCCTATGTTGTTCGGGGCTAATCCAGTTGCCTAGCCTTATTGACTGTAAGTTATGAACTAAATAGTAATTAAGACGATTAAGTGAGCCTAAAATGAGATAAGAAAGAATGTTAATATGTTAGTGTCTTATATGTTATCTTTCTATTCTTTTGAAATTGTACTGCCGTAAATGATATTACTTTGAGAAATTAATATTCTTACAATAATTTGTGTTTTACAAAGTGTATGATTTGATTTGAAAACACGGTGTTGGAATGATTTATAAAATGTGGCATTAATTCAAATCGTTGTTTTTGCAGAAAACACGGTGTTGGAATGATTTGAGAAATTAATTCTTACAATAATTTGTTCTTACAATTATTTACTCTGGTTTTAAATTAAAGACAATCATAAATATTGTTGTCCAAAGTTTTGAGATGTTTTATTTTTTGAAAAAAAATGCATTATCATAGTTAAAAATCGGGGTGTTACATCTTGGACTGATGACATATATTAATGAAATGAGTCTCTGGCATATCTCTTACTCCACGAATTCGGTTTTGGCCTGTGGGATTCAAGTTGTGTTTTAAAAAAGGATCGGTGAACAACCCATCAAGGGTACTGAGTCACTAGTTCAATGGTCAAACCACTGAGTTACTGGTCGAACCGCATGACAAAACCGGATTAAACTGATTGTTGGGAGCTACCAAAAAACCCTTGTGTACTTTTCGTATCACTGAAATGAATGTCATTGTAAATCGTGTGAGCCTAGCTATGAGTGTTTATGAACACCGAAATCCGCAAAAAGTATAAACCATGTTCCTTACATTGTGTTCGGAGTAGAGGTACCAACTAGTCGAAGATGTTTCATATGTTAATTGCATTGAGAGTTGCATGGTGAGAAATTAGCATGAATATTTGGGGAAAATACCATGGAGAGTGATTAGGTGATTGTGTCATGTGAACACGGGAAAATGGTAAAGCAATTTCGTTGAATTCTTCTAGCACATGTCAGAAGCTCTTTGACAACATGGTTTCAGTGCCAACATTGTCAACATAAATTAGTTGGTTGTTTTGCTATTGTCTACGGTAATAAATGAAAATGGTTGAGGCATGACTTTTACAATCCTATAAATAGCATGTCCCTTGCACCATTGTATTCATCCCATCAGAGAACAAAGTAACACAATAACAAGTGTTTTGTTCTAGTAGAGTTAGAGAGGAAAAATATAGAGAGAAAGAAAAATAGTTTCTCCTGTGAGGTTTCTCCTAGTTAATGTTAGTATTCTCCTATTTACAAGAGAGGGTGGTAATTGTACTCTCCTTGCATTTAGAGAGAGGTCCTTGTAATTTTTTCCACTTAGTGAAAATTCTCTACTCTTGCCCCGTGGTTTTTCCCCTTATTTGTTGAGGGGTTTCCACGTAAATATTGTGTGTTCAGTTCCTCTTTTCTCGTCTCTTATTTTAGATGCGTGATAATATTTTGTTACTCTGGTACCCAACAGTGGTATCAGAGCCATTGGTTCGTAGTTGTTATTCCGCTGCGACAAACTAGTGGGGTGGTAAGAAAAATCTTAGTATGCTATGTGGTTGCGGTGTAAACTGATCTTCCACATCAGAAACGAATTTTTATTATTCTGGTCTAGTTTGAAGAAAAAAATAATTTAGTATAAAACCATGGCAGCGAAATTTGAGATAGAGAAGTTCAACGGGAGAAAATTTTTCTTGCGGAAATTGAAGATAAGGGCAATTTTAAGAAAAGATAATTGCCTAGACGCAATAGATGGCAGACCTACAGATATCACTGATGAAAAGTGGAAATAAATGGATGATAATGTTGTTGCCAATTTGCACCTAGCAATGGCAAACTCGGTATTGTCAAGTATTGCTGAAAAAAAGACAACAAAGGAGATCTGAGATACTCTAATAAAATTGTATGAGGTCAAATCACTCCACAACAGAATATTCTTAAAGAGAAGGCTCTACACTCTTCGAATGAGTGAATCCACATCCATAACGGATCATATCAACACCCTAAATACATTATTTTCTCAACTCACATCTTCTGATTTTAAAATAGCGGAAAACAAGCGTGCTGAACTTCTACTTTAGAGTTTACCAGATTCGTATTGTCAACTCATCATCAACATTACAAATAATAACATAGCCGATACTCTTCACTTTGATGATGTCGCCGGTGCAATCCTTGAAGAAGAATCCAGGCGCAAGAATAAGGAAGAAAGGTCAGAAAGTTCGAAGCAAGCAGAGGCTTTGACAATGATGAGAGGCAGATCAACGGAATGTGGTCCCAGTGGGAGTCAAAGTCATGGTAGGTCAAAATCTCGAAGAAAGAAGAATCTCAAATGCTACAATTGTGGCATGAGAGGGCACTTAAAGAAAGAGTGTTGAATAATAAGAAGAATGGAGAGAAGACTTCTAAAGCTTCAACATCTCAAAGATGTGTTTCAAGTACCTCAGATGACGGGGAAATCCTGTACAGCGAAGCAGCAACTAGTTCTAAAGGCGGAAGACGACTCAATGATGTCTGGATAATGGATTCAGGTGCAACATGGCACATGACTCCACACCGAGATTGGTTTTACTCTTATGAGCCTATCTCAGAAGGATCAGTGTACAAGAGAAATGACCATGCCTTAGAAATTGTTGAAGTCGGTACTATCAGATTAAAGATGCATGATGGTACTGTTCGAACAATATAAATACGCCATGTAAAGGGGTTGAAGAAGAATTTATTGTCTGTTAGACAATTGGATGACCTCGGGTGCAAGATCCACACCGAAAGTGGCATCTTGAAAGTAGTAAAAGGCAATCTCGTGGTGATGAAAGCAGAAAAGATCACAAGTAATCTATACATGCTTCTGGGAGATACATTGCAAGAGGCGAATGCATCAGTTGCAGTAGCAAGCCAAGAAAAAACAACGATGATGTGGCATCGCAGACTAGGCCATATGTCAGAACGTGGTTTGAAAGTCCTTGCGGAACGCAATCTCCTTCACGGGCTCAAGACAGTAAATTTACCATTCTGTGAGTACTGTGTAATAAGCAAGCAACATAGGTTGAAGTTTGCTAGAGTAACTACTAGAAGCAAACACATAGTAGACTTGATACATTATGATGTGTGGGAGTCACCAGAAGTATCTCTGGGAGGAGCAAGATATTGTGTGTCATTCATTGATGACTGTTCCAGAAGATTATGGGTGTACTGTTGTCGCAGTATTTCAATCAACAAAAGTAAGTATTTTCAATTATCGTCTCCTCAGGGATTAGGTGCGTTACTTCGACCCGTTCAACAATCGGTATTGTTTTGAGTTAAGGGTTTCGTCACTTGGTTGCATAGATTAATTTAATGTAAAAACAGAATTAAAACGACAAGTAATAGGGAATAAAAGCGTTGAGATAGGAGTTCATCAATCTTGCAAAGAATATAATCTATAAATCATGCATATGAATTTAGCGTTTTAGCGAAAATATCACGTATCGCTCAACAACGTCATTGATTTCCCAAATGACATCGTGAAATCGATCGTATCATTTAATCGACGATTTCCCAATCAATCAAACGATCCGAAAGCATTACGATCCGAAACTTTGTGCGATTATCAAAACCCAAATCCATTTCTAGATTTTCTTATTTTGATAGAAGTTTATTCTAAACATAGATTCAAAAGTATTTGTCAATAACAATTGAATCAAGCATGAGAGTGAAAAGCAAGAATAACTTCATAAACACATAAATTGCCAAAATCATATATTCACATAATCATATATTACATCAAAGCTAGAAAGAATACCTCCAATCCCAACAAAGGGAAGTTAGTTGTTCATTTTCATGACAACTATACAAAAGTTAAGAGAAAAGATGAAGATCAAAGCCCAAGTCTTGATTTCCCAAAGCCTTTGGTTGATTCCACAATCCAATCACTTTTGATCTTTGAAGATCATAGCTTCTAGCCCTAAAACTAAGTCCTAAACTATTACTAAACTGAATTAAAAAGCAATCCCTAAATGGAAGTAGTCAATGATCCAGTTCTCTCTGAAAATAGAGCTAAAAATGCTTTTATAAAACTGAAATTTTGCACGCTCGCTACAAGCGATGAGCTGGTCGCTTGTAGCGATGAAGTTTTCTGGCCAATGGGAGAGCTCCACGTCAGCATGGAACCTTAAACCGCCCTTGGTCGCTTGAAGCGACCGGTCCATCGCTTGTAGCGATGGACTCTCCAATTTCCCTGCCTAAGCTCGCTAGTAGCGTGGCATCTGGTGCTTGAAGCGATGAAGTCTCCAAATTCTCTGCCTATCCTCGCTTGTAGCAAGGAAGCGTGCGCTTCTAGCGATGGCTTTGATCAAAACTTCATGTTCTTTGCTCAGATCATGTTCAAGCATGAACTTCCTGCAATATTAGATGGGGTAAGGCATAGGATCACAAGTTTGATATTTAATCATAAATGATGAGCTTATCCTATGATAACTTGTAAAATAAGTAACATAAGTGCCTAAATTAAATGAGCATTTTAATCACTTTCTGACACTTAACACACTCCCCAACTTAAATCTTTGTTTGTCCTCAAACAAAGGACACTACAAATAAGGAAACAAGCTTTAACCAAAGTTTTGAGCAAGAATGCAAAAGAATCAAAAGTTTGAAGCAAATAAGTGTCAGATGAGTGATTCAGACGTGACTGCGCAAACTAGTGTTAAGTTTCTCATTAAACGAGATACATACTATGAATGTGAACTAGTTCTAAACACAAATCATCTAATCACACAATTCTTAACAAGCAACATGTTTAAAATTGAACCAAACCTAACACACTTCTATATAAAGTATATGAACACATTGAAATCTATTGTGAGGGTATGAACACTCATCCAACAAACATGATAACATTCCAATCAAATTATGTGTCCATCTAATTATCATTTCTAAAAGCATAAAAGGCATTGATCATAAGGTCTTTAAGGGTTGTAATTGGGCTAGGTTACAAAAGAATTGTCATATGTGGGATATTGAATTCAAATGGCCAAGCAAGAGGAACATTCAATCTATTTACAAACTTCCTCCTTTTTCCAATACAACTCTTGGTGAATTACATATTTTTTCTTTTCTTGATTGATCTTGACAACTTTTTCTTTGAATTATTGCAAACCTTTTCATTTTTCTCTTTTCTTTTTCTTGGTTTGCTTTTCTTTCTTTTTTCTTTGCTTTTTCTTTTTCTTTCTCTTTTTCTTGTTGTCAAGATCAATTATCATCATTCACCACTACTTGACATAAACACAACCTCCCTTTCTCCCCAACTTAGTTCAATGACACCCTAATCGAATGTTCCTTTATCATTTTGGCAAAGGTCAATAAACACGATGGATAAGGGTTCAAAAGAAAGCAAATATCAGAATTTAATAAAGAGTTAACTATGAACTGAATTTTTTTACAAACTCTGGCAATTTAAATAAGCAATTGAGCTTATGAAAATTGACAGTTCATGGCTAACAATTCTGATTCAATAGGCTCAGAGGGGTTAACAGATACTCACTTCTCACAGGGTAGGTTTATTTGGTCAAGTATTTCACTCATATTCAAAAAATTGCCTTGATCATTTCAATGCTTTTATACAATTTAAAACAACAATAGATTTAACATAAAATAACTGAGTTAAACATGAAATGTTGGTCTCCTGCATATATATACAAAGGTTGAGGATTCCTCACATTTCGGCTAGTTCTAAATTGGTTCAAAACTAAACATATGCTTGCGTAAAACTGAATAGATTAAATTTGTGTGTAAAGAACTTATTCACATTCAAGAATATACCTAGAAAAACAAGAAAACGAGTACCTTAGCTGCGCGCTTTTATCACTCATTCTATCATTATCACTCAACTGATTCTAAGCTCAATGCTTTGCTTTCAAACAAGCACTTAGCTTTTGAATCTTTGTCATCTTTCTTTCCAATGTTGGGTAAATTCAAAAATAATTAACAAATTTTTTTTTTAATAAAGCATAATATACACTAAACATATAATAACCAAAATATAATAACATAATAGCCAAAGCAACATCATCCATGGTACACAAACATAACCAAAACAAAGTACATAGCATGAACAATGTTATAAAGTACAAAGCATAATAAATAAAACGAAAGAAATGATAGAACAAAAATCTGCAGCTTGCATCAAGATCTCAATCTGAATCCATGTCGTCTGAATCCATCAAGTCTGCAGCCTCATGGTCAATGCTCCGAGTAGCCTCTGAGGAGTCATCGCCATGGTCATCATCAGCATCAGCATCATCATCACCATCATCTGCAGCATCATCATCACCAGTATCTGCACCTGCCCCTCCAAAATAGAAAGGCCTGTCCCCAGGCCAAGCAATATGCTCGTGGAAAAAGGCTGGAGTCCAAGTACTGTAGCCGCTCTCGTGCAAATGACTCTGAATCGTCGTCAGGGCGCGATGATTAGACGCGTTCTGAGCCATGATGAATGAGCCAACTAGAGAAGTCCAATGGTGGATAGGTTGGGGCCTGAGGCTGACTAGGATCCTGTGGTGCTGGGGGTGGTACTGTAGAAGGTCCAGCTGATGTGGAAGGTCCGGCAGAGGAAGAAGGGGGAGCAGTAGGAGAGGGGGTAGAACAATACCTATTGATGTACCTGTCATCAATAGGGTTTTTTATCTCTTCATCCACTTGGGTAGGCATGTGTATCCTAGCTTTTCTACACAATCACATTATCAAACCAGGGAAGGTCAAAGGGCACTTAGGTTTGCCTGACGGCAGGATACCACTCTCTGCCACAACCCTCATCTCATTAGCTATAATCCTTGCAACGTCAACCTGACGGTTGCTAAGGATATAGTGGAGCAGGGGTGTGACATCCAAGGTAGTAGATGAAGTGTGAGACTTAGGCCTTATGTTATAAAGGATGAGGGTAAGTATTACCTGAGCTGGTGTGGTCATATGGTCCCTGAAAGCTCTAAAAGGCTTACCCGAAGCCTTGCTCACATCATAAGTTCTTCCCTCTTGGAAGATTTCCCGTGCAATTAGATCATGATCCCAATTCCCCGCTCTTTGATGCTCATGATAGGCACACAACCGCTTATAATCAATTAGGTCATCCGGGAACGTTAGGTCCAGGGGATTACCTAAGTATTCGCTGATTGCATTCCTATCAAACATGATAGTACGGCCTCGGAAAAATGTCGTCCATGTGAAGTCGTCTGAGGGATCAGCTGGAATCGCGTTTGCATAAAACTCCCGCACGATATCGTAATTGATCTTCCTTGGAGGAGTGCACAATATTCCCCATTTTCTCTCGTTTAGCATGTGTGCAAGTCCTCCATAGTTCCCTTCCTCTGAGATTCTGAACTGTTTCTCGGACCATATCCTTCTGGTCTTGAGCTCTGCGTAACGCTCTTGGTTACGCAAGCTTAGAAATCTGCTGGAATCATGTGGTGGAGGGTTTGATTTAGATCTGGATGATGAACCCTCAACATTACGTGATCTCTTCGATGATGATTTAGGTGCCATTCCTACACAATAACATAAAACAGATAAAAACAGGTAGGATTCAAGTTAGTCTTAGATCAAAAGAAAAATAAAACTGCATCTGTGTCTCGTCGCTGCAGCGACAGGTTGGTCGCTTGTAGCGAGCGAGCCCAGAATTTTCTGGCTTCCTGCGCTACAAGCGCTGCCTAGCGAGGATCAACCCATTTTCAAAATGATGATTTTTCTTGAATCTAATCTAGTTGTAGTATAGTGGTAAGTATTCCCGCCTGTCACGCGGGTGACCCGGGTTCGATCCCCGGCAACGGCGCCATTTTGTTGTCACAGTATTTCAATCAACAAAAGTAAGTATTTTCAATTATCGTCTCCTTAGGGATTAGGTGCGTTACTTCGAACCGTTCAACAATCGGTATTGTTTTGAGTTAAGGGTTTCGTCACTTGGTTGCATAGATTAATTTAATGTAAAAACAGAATTAAAACGACAAGTAATAGGGAATAAAAGCGTTGAGATAGGAGTTCATCAATCTTGCAAAGAATATAATCTATAAATCATGCATATGAATTTAGCGTTTTAGCGAAAATATCACGTATCGCTCAACAACGTCATTGATTTCCCAAATGACATCGTGAAATCGATCGTATCGTTTAACGACGATTTCCCAATCAATCAAACGATCCGAAAGCATTACGATCCGAAACTTTGTGCGATTATCAAAACCCAAATCCATTTCTAGATTTTCTTATTTTGATAGAAGTTTATTCTAAACATAGATTCAAAAGTATTTGTCAATAACAATTGAATCAAGCATGAGAGTGAAAAGCAAGAATAACTTCATAAACACATAAATTGCCAAAATCATATATTCACATAATCATATATTACATCAAAGCTAGAAAGAATACCTCCAATCCCAACAAAGGGAAGTTAGTTGTTCATTTTCATGACAACTATACAAAAGTTAAGAGAAAAGATGAAGATCAAAGCCCAAGTCTTGATTTCCCAAAGCCTTTGGTTGATTCCACAATCCAATCACTTTTGATCTTTGAAGATCATAGCTTCTAGCCCTAAAACTAAGTCCTAAACTATTACTAAACTGAATTAAAAAGCAATCCCTAAATGGAAGTAGTCAATGATCCAGTTCTCTCTGAAAATAGAGCTAAAAATGCTTTTATAAAACTGAAATTTTGCACGCTCGCTACAAGCGATGAGCTGGTCGCTTGTAGCGATGAAGTTTTCTGGCCAATGGGAGAGCTCCACGTCAGCATGGAACCTTAAACCGCCCTTGGTCGCTTGAAGCGACCGGTCCATCGCTTGTAGCGATGGACTCTCTAATTTCCCTGCCTAAGCTCGCTAGTAGCGTGGCATCTAGCGCTTGAAGCGATGAAGTCTCCAAATTCCCTGCCTATCCTCGCTTGTAGCGAGGAAGCGTGCGCTTCTAGCGATGGCTTTGATCAAAACTTCATGTTCTTTGCTCAGATCAGGTTCAAGCATGAACTTCCTGCAATATTAGATGGGGTAAGGCATAGGATCACAAGTTTGATATTTAATCATAAATGATGAGCTTATCCTATGATAACTTGTAAAATAAGTAACATAAGTGCCTAAATTAAATGAGCATTTTAACCACTTTCTGGCACTTAACATGTACCCAATCAAGAAGAAGTCAGATGTGTTTCCAGTATTCAAGGTATTCAAAGCACAAATAGAGCTTGAAACTGGGAAGAAAATTAAGTGCTTGAGGACAGATAATGGAGGAGAATATGTAGATGACGAGTTTCTGGCATTTTGTAAACAATAGGGTATTGTAAGGCAATTCACTGTTGCACATACACCTCAGCAGAATGGTGTGGCAGAGCGAATGAATAAAACTCTCCTAGAAAGAACAAGAGTTATGCTGAAAACAGCGGGAATGACCAAGTCATTCTGGGCAGAAGCAGTGAAAACCACTTGTTATGTAATAAATCGATCACCATCAACGGAGATTGATTTGAAGACACCAATGGAGATGTGTAAAGGAAAGCCAGTAGATTATTCTTCTCTACATGTGTTTGGTTGTCCTATGTACGTGATGTACAACTCCCAAGAAAGAACAAAGTTGGACCCAAATCTAGGAAATGTATCTTCTTGGGTTATGCTGACAATGTTAAGGGGTATCTCCTCTGGGATCCCACTTCCCGCAAGGTTGTTGTTAGCAGGGATGTAGTCTTTGCAGAAAATGAACTGCAAAGTGAGCAGAAAAATGACAGCACTTTTAAAGAGATTGCTATAGTGCAGATGGAAGAAAAATCCAAAGAAAGTGATTCTTCTGAAGCAGAATCAGTGCACAAAGAACAAGAACCAGATGAGGTCAATAATGGTGTTCGTCGATCAATGTGTCAGACGCAGAAACCATCTTGGCAATTAGACTATGTTATGACGAGCCATGATGCATATTGTCTTATAAATGAAGAAGGTGAACCTTCAACTTTTCAAGAGGCGTTGAACGGTTCAGATGCTTCTCAATGGATGACAACAATGCATGAAGGAATAGAGGCCTTACATAGGAACAAGACATGGGATCTTGTTGAACTTCCAAAGGGTCGGAAAGCCATTAGAAACAAATGGGTATACAAGATCAAACGTGATGGCAATGATCAAGTGGAACGGTATCGTGCAAGACTGGTGGTAAAAGGATATGCTCAGAAAGAAGGTATTGACTTCAATGAGATATTTTCTTCGGTTGTCAGACTTACTACTATCAGATTAGTGTTGGCAATGTGTGCTGCATCGGATTTACATCTTGAACAGCTGGAAGTAAAGACTGCTTTTCTTCATGGAGAACTTGAAGAAGAAATTTATATGCTCCAAACGGAAGGATTTAAGGAACAAGGAAAAGAAAACTTGGTTTACAGGTTGGCCAAATCTTTGTATGGTCTAAAGCAGGCGCCCTGATGTTGGTACAAGAGATTTGATTATTTCATAATTAGCCTCGATTACAACAGACTTAGTTCAGACCATTGTGCATACTACAAAAGGTTTGATGGTAATGATTTTATCATTTTGTTGTTGTATGTGGATGACATGTTGGTGGCAGGCCCCAACAAAGATCGAGTCCAGGAATTGAAGGCACAGTTGGCTAGGGAGTTCAATATGAAAGACTTGGGACCAACAAACAAGATTTTAGGGATGCAAATTTGTTGGTAGAACAAAAGTAAGTATTTTTTTATATCGTCTCCACAAGGACTAGTGCGCTATCTCAAGCCGTTCAACAATCGTTATCATTTTGAGTTTGAGTTTATAAGTTTGTTTGTAAATAAACTATTGGAATGTAAAAGCGGAAATAAAGACGACAAGTAATAGGACGTAAAAGCGTTGGGATCGGAGTTCGTCAATCTAGCCTCGAATATATTCTAATGATCAAGCATATGAATTCTAGCTTTTATGCGAAATTATCACGTATCACTCAACAATATCATTCGTGTCCAAATGACGTCGTGAGATCGATCGTATCGTTTAATCGACTATTTCCCAATCTATTAAACGATCCGAAAGCTTTACGTTCCGACACTTTATGCGATTATCAAAACCCAATTCCATGTCTAGAATTTCTTATTTTGATAGAAGATTATTCTAAACCTAGATTCAAAAGTATTTGTCAATAACAATTAAATCAAGCATAAGAATGAAAAGCAAGAATGACTTCAATTATCACATAAGTTACTAGAATCATATATTTGCAAAATCAAAGATTACATCTAAGCTATATTGAGTACCTCCAATCCCAACAAGGGAAGGTTAATTGTTCGTTGTCATGACAACCATACAATAGTGGAAGGAAGATGAAGATCCAAAGCTAAGTTCTTGATTTTCCAAAGAGTCTTAGTTAATCCATACTTCAATCACTCTTGCTCCTTGAAGAACACCTCTTTTAGCCCTATTTTATGTCTAAAACTATAACTTAAAATATTACTAAACTGTAATAATAATAATCCACACACGTAAAAATGAGCTGAAAGGCTATATATATAATCTGGATTTTTCAAGGCTCGCTACAGCGATGAGCTGGTCGCCGTAGCAATCTAAGCTTTCTTGGCCTTTGGGTTTGCTCCACGTCAGCCAAACGGGGTTCAAACCGCCTTTGGTCGCTATAGCGACCAGATCCATCGTTGTAGCGATAGAAACTTGATTTCTCCCTGCCTAGGCGCGCTGTAGCGACCAATCCTCCGTTGTAGCGAGCCAGCCTTTACACTTCTTCATGTTTCTTTGCTCAAATCATATCCTGGCTTGCATTTTCCTGCACAAATGGATGGGGTAAGAATTAAAAGCATAATTTGGCATTTGATCAGTGATTCTGAGCTTTTCCTATGATAACTTGCGAAACAAGTAACATAAAGTGCTTAAATTAAATATGCATTTTAACTAATTTCTGGCACTTATCAAAATTCACCGAGACAGAAAAGACAGGAATATTTGGCTTTCTCAAAGGAATTATTTAAGGAAAGTATTGTGGCGCTTCAACATGCAAGACTATAAGCCAATCTCTACCCCACTTCCTGTGAATTTTAAATTACCCTCAACTATGAGTCCTAGCAATGAAACAGAGAGGATAGAAATGTCTCGCGTACCGTATGCATCGGCGGTGGGAAGCCTTATGTATGCCATGATATGTATAAGACCAGACACTGCACAAGCAGTGGGAGTGGTCAGTAGGTTTATGGCGGATCCTAGTAAAGAGCATTGGAATGCTGTTAAGAGAATCATGAGGTACATTAAAGGAACCTCATGTGTTGTAATATGTTTCAGAGGATCAGAGTTAACTGTCAGGGGTTATGTTGATTCAGATTTTGCAGGTGATCATGATAAAAGAAAATCTACTACTGGTTATGTGTTCACGCTTGCTGGAGGAGCAATAAGTTGGTTGTCCAAGTTACAAACTGTTGTAGCTCTGTCAACGACTAAAGCTGAGTACATGGCAGCTACCCAAGTGTGCAAGGAAGCTATTTGGATGCAAAGGTTAATGGAGGAACTCGGGCACAAGCAGCAACAAATTACTGTGTATTGTGACAGTTAGAGATCCTTACACATTGCAAGGAATCCAACTTTTCATTCAAGAACGAAACACATAGGCGTTCAATATCATTTTGTTCGAGAAGTAGTGGAGGAGGGAAGTGTATACATGCAGAAGATTCACACCAATGATAACCTAGCAGATGTAATGACAAAGCCGATCAACGCTGACAAGTTTATATGGTGTCGATCCTCGTATGGCCTATTGGAAACGTAGCAACTTGAGTTGGCAAGGTAGAGAGATTTTGGAAGCTCACAAAAGTAGCTTTAAGTGGGAGATTGTGAACACGGGAAAATGGTAAAGCAATTTTGTTGAATTCTTCTAGCACATGTCAGAAGCTCTTTGACAACATGGTTTCGGTGCCAACATTGTCAACATAAATTGGTTGGTTGTTTTGCTATTGTCTACGGTAATAAATGAAAATGGTTGAGGCATGTCTTTTACAATCCTATAAATAGCATGTCCCTTGCACCATTGTATTCATCCCATCAGAGAACAAAGTAACACAATAACAAGTGTTTTGTTCTAGTAGAGTTAGAGAGGAAAAATATAGAGAGAAAGAAAAATAGTTTCTCCTGTGAGGTTTCTCCTAGTTAATGTTAGTATTCACCTATTTACAAGAGAGTGTGGTAATTGTACTCTCCTTGCATTTAGAGAGAGGTCCTTGTAATTTCTTCCACTTAGTGAAAATTCTCTACTCTTGCCCCGTGGTTTTCCCCTTATTTGTTGAGGGGTTTCCACGTAAATATTGTGTGTTCATTTCCTCTTTTCTCGTCTATTATTTTAGCTGTGTGATAATATTTAGTTATTATGGTACCCAACATGTCCTTTTGTATATTACTCCATCCGTCTAAAAATAATTGTCTCTTTGGCATTTTTTTTCTTTCTCAGAATAATTGTCACTTTAGAATATCAATGTAACATTTATTATTTTTTCCCACTGTTATACCCCTTATTTATTGAATTTTATCCAACTTAACTACTCCACTAACTACAATTAACAAGAGTATTTTAGTAAATGATATTAATTTTATCATTGAAATCATCACAATTAAATATTTCCTTAAAAATATTGCACAAACCTTAAGGGCCCGTTTGGTATTCATGATAGAAAGACATGTTATGATAAAACTATTATATCCTGGTTCAATTTGTTGTTTGGTGCGTCAATAGGAAAGAATAACTTAAATCCATTTTTAATCCTATCATACTCACTCTTTGTTATTTTTATCCTTAGTTTTTTGTGGGTTAGAATTATCCTATCATGATTAATACTAAAATGTTTATTTTGCCCTCTTTCTCAATTCATTGTTCATGTTCTCTATGCTCTTCATCCATCGACCTCTACCTCTTCCTCCATAACTCTTCAACTTCATCTCTTCTATTTGTTACAAATTTGACCCAAATTCCATCCTACAATCACTTTTTCCTCAATCTGCTTAATTGTTTGTTTGTTTCTTTCTTGATTGTCTATTTTGTATTCAAGTCAAATTTGAAAAGAGATGAAACAGAGAGTTTTAGAATTTCGTATTATTTTCAACAGAGACAACAATTAATTTGGTTAAGAGCTTGGATTGTAATTGTAAATTTTTTATAGATTGATGTTGGTGTATGAATTTTTTTACAGGTTGAAGTTACACAAAGGAGTTTTGATAGAACTTTGGTATTGAAGAAGAAGACACTAAACAATTGTTTTAATTGAAGAAGTCATGATTTTTTTTAATTGAACTTCAGAATGAAGATTATGGCACCCCTAAAAAAAGGAAGAAGACGATCGACAATAGTTTTGTATCTAATTAATAATAGCTTAATTATATTTAATTATAATTAATTACAAGGTTAATTATGTCATTTAATTGTGATATATATGATATTATGTTTGTTATCATGTGTGCAACAAACATGTGATAGGATACATATTTATCATGTTCATATCATTTCCTATCTTTATCTAGTTTCATATCATATCATATCTTATCTTTATCATATTATGTACACAAAACGGGCTCTTAAACAACTATTATTTTGAGACGGAAGGAGTAATTTCTAAGGTCTTAGCATAAATTTCCACTATAAATAAAAATAAATATATTTTAGCACTGATATGGTAGAAGACTAGATTCAAATATAGATTGAGTTTTTTTTTTTTTGAGGGGAGATAGATTAGTGAATATACAAAAACGGTTAATTAATTTATATATTTCAAATCACAAACGATACGGAATATATTTGATAGGCACAACACATTGGATCAGTACGCTGTGATATGTAGAAATTAATGATGTATATATGTTTCTTCTGATACAATATTATATGTAGAAATTAATGATGTATATATATGTTTCTTCTGATACAATTTTATATCAGTATAAAATTAAAAAATCTATGTATGTGGAGAAGAACATTTTGTCTCCATGAGTGGAAGTATTCCATGGAGGTTCCGTGGTGACAAGTAATTTGTTTGGACTTTGGATATATACAGATATTTTTGTCTGCATGTTTATATATCCGTATAAATCTTAAATAAGAGTGATATATACCAATATAGAGTGCCACCATCAGTCACCACCGTAACCATAGCACAGGCTCGTGTTAATTTGTGGGGTTAAAGGGGCATAGAGTTAACACACCATCACTACATTGACTACACAAAGGAAATAGCTCCAAATGCCTCCTAAAAAAGTTATTCAATTCTCCCAACTAATTTCCTTAATTAGTAGCTCCACTTTTCAATTTGCTAGTAATTAGTAGGCAAAGATTATTCCTTCTACATTTAAATATATGTTTATAGAGATGATAATGACACAATTGAACTTAATTGGTTAAAAAGTTTCACTAAATCATATATAGCTAAGGTCTTAAAGAGAACTTGAATTTAAAACAGTTTTTTTTTTGTCGGACTTTATTTACCTTCGCATCTACATAGTGAAATTTTGTTTGTTTTCGTAAATTTTCTTCTTGTAAAAAAAAGTTTAAATATGTCATTGGTCCATGTACTTTGACCATATTTTGTCATTAGTCCCTGCATTTTTTTTTGTTTGACATTGGTCCCTACACTTTGTAAAAAATTTGCAATTGGTCATTCTAGGATCTGGATCCTCTCCTGCTGGGTCTCTCCAGCTTTACATTCTGCACTAATCTCAGTCTTTGATTTTGTCCTTACCACTCTTTTCCCTCTTTTGTCAACACTTTTGGATTAAATCCAACGCTTGAAAAGTGCGCAGGAGAGGTGGCAGTACCAAAACAGCAGGAGGTGATCTGTTTCCGTCATTCTATTAAGTCCATGTTAAAAAAAGCCACAAGTAACGCTGCCATGTGGACCAATTATTACACGCCACGTGACACACTAAAAGACAAAATTTCCAGAATAAAATATTTCCAAGTTTTGGTATTAGTCCATGCACTTCAACACTTTTTGATATTGATCTCTGCACTCTGGTATTGGTCTCTGAACCCTTTATTTTTTTTAATATCTTCCAGTGATATTATTATGTTTATTATTGTTTTGTTCATTATTTTTATTGAGAATAATTCTAAAAAAATCCCCTAAAAATATTATAAAAAAATAAAAAATCCTTTTTAAAGAACAGTTAAGCTTTAATCGTATCACATCTTTCTCTTAGATTCACCAATACGGATTCTTCAATAATGGCGAATTCATCATTAAAGTTTAAATCACCATTATTTGTGTAATATGATAGTGGTTAGTCGTATGACAAGTAGGCAAACACAACGGTACAAAAAGGGGAAAAAATTAAAAAATACGTCGTGAGAGTGGTTAGCCGTTAAACATGTAAATTTAAAATGATGGTCATGTTGTAATTTTGGGTTATTATCAAATATTTAAGAAGTTATTTATTATTAGGAAATCATTTTTAAAGTAAAATACACTTTTCTCCTCTAAGAGAACCTTAAATTATCCTTCCTTTCCATCTTATGTTAAAATATACATTATCTTTCCTTGAAAAGTAAATATATATATACTATTCAATGATAATTAAAGTGCAAAGACCAATGTCAAACAAAAAAATACAGGAACTAATGCCAAAATATGATCAAAGTACCGATACCAATGATATATTTAAGCCTAAAAAAATAATTCTTCTTGTTTTTATTATCCTTGCGAGTTACTCGAAAGTAAGAAACCACTTTATTTTAAAGTTTTAATATAAACAAATTTTACCAACATACACAAGAAGGAAAATAAAAACGAAGACAACTTATCAAGACCAAAACAATTTGTTTTTCCAAACTCCTTTACTCCTTGTGCATGTAAAATTTGAAAATAAATTGTTCTTTTTTTTACTAGATTAGTTGTAGTACATTCATCTTTTATGTTTCTTTGACTAATACTCTTGTAGACATTGGCGGAGCCAGGACGCTGGTTTAAGAGGTTCAATTTTTTTTTTGACGACTCAAATTTCTTTGACTAGATGTAATCATATTGAGACGTTGTTGAATATTAAATGTGAATTCCTCTTCCATCCGAAATACGAACATTGATTCATCGTGTTGTGGTAATTAATTTAGTCATTTCCGCTAAAGCAAACTCTCGTTGGTAGTGCAAATTATTTTAAACATTTTGTTTCGTTGTAGGAGTCGTCTAGTTTTTTTTTGTAGATCAAACTCCTTAAAAAAAAGAGTCTTATATTTCTCTAAGGTGAGATTCTTATATCTTCTCTAAGGTTAGAGAGAGTCTTGTATTTATAGATGAAGGTAGAATTATAAAATTTAATACATTTTTAATAAAATGCAGCATACCTTAAAAAATATATTATAGTTTTCTTTATCAACTCTATTTACAAAAGTCTTTATTTTGTGTCCCTTTGGAACCAAGTTGGATCCACACCTAGTCAATTTAAGTATATATTTGATTCCACTTTTAGGGGGTCAAAATTGATTCTAATCATGTAAAATTGATATAAAAAACTTGTTTATATACTATATTTTGATATAAAAAACCACGTTGATGTCATGATCCCTTACATGTCATTCAAGGATATATACTCTCTCATAGTGAAGGGTGGATAAGTGACAAGTGTTCTATGACAACTCACTACCACCAAATGCGTGAAAAAACATACAAAGAATATCACATGATAAATTTTGCAACGAATTTATTGAAGTTTTGTTGGGCAATATGGTGCAAAATAAATTAAATATTCAAATTTATTTTAAAATATATGATATTAAATGATTGGATGATGAGTTTGAAGCCAATTAAAATTTAGGTATCAAGTCCGTGTGAGCATAGCTCAGTCGGCAGGACAATGTATTGTTAAATGTAGGAGTCGGCGTCGAATTCCGGACACATCGCTTATCCACTTTAAAAGTGAATTCTAGCCACCAGACTACTTGATCAAAAAGAAAACTAGGTATCAAAATGTTCAGCTAATTTTTTTTGTGCTAAAGAATTTTAGGTCCGCGGACTCATTAGAATCGAGCAAACTTAAAAGTTCAAAGAGTTTTAACAAATATCTTTACTAATTATTTACTTAAAAAAATCTTCACTCTTAGCTAAGAATCAACTCCCTTACCAACTATTCTTACCTCAATTATCAACCATGATGATCTTTCATTTCATAGAACATAGACACACCATGATAAATTATTTATTAACGCATTATGAATTGGCACATGATAAAAGTTAGATAAGACAGCAGGACCAACATAAAAATAGAAGTTTTTTTTGCTGTGTGAATAAACATAAAAATAGAAAATAAATAAAATGGTAAACAATTACTACTAGTTTAACGAATCAAAGAGATAATATATAGTCAACGCGACAAAATATAAGGTCGTCGGAGTTTTCGTCACGCTGGGTTTGGCCTTGGAAATTACGTCGAAATTAAGACGGCTTAATGTAGTATATATTATTATTAAATTAATCTTGATTCCTTAATAATATTCTTCTTCTGATTCAAATCGTATAAAGAAACATATTCCAATTTGACATAATTATCATTATCAATGGCAAGTGACCAAGACTTTTGTGAATGTAGGCCTTTGGGTTTCTTCATTGGATTACCCTTTGCTCTATTATCATTAATTTTATCTCTTATAGGTGCAATTATTTGGATTCTCGGGTATGCAAATTTTTTTCTTCTCATTTCTTGCCATTTTCTATGTTTTTGTAGTATTTTTCTTATTATAAGTTCAATTTTCCTATCTATATTATAGAATAGATTTATTCATGAATTGTTCGTCTTCTTTATTATAGGTCAATATTGAGTTGCTGCTGTCCTTGTTGCATATGCTGCACAGGATTGCTCAATGTTGCTGTGTGTTTGGTAAAGCTTCCAGTTCGAATTCTTAGATGGTTCGTTAATCAAATTCCTTGTTAGAGGATAAGTACTATATATTAATTTGTAGCATAAATCCTTCTTTTTCTATATTATTGTATCCCAATTTGGAATTAGTTTTGTGGAATTTCTCAATTGAAACAAATAGTATAGTTTAGTTGTTATGTATAGAGAAGTTACATATAAAGAGCTTCTAATTGAGGTGTAAAAGCTTGTTTTAACTTTGCAATACAATATATTTAGTTAGAGATTCACAATCATTGTAGAATTATTTCAATTTTATTCATTAAAAATATAGTTAACACTAGTTTGATGCCCTTTTTGGGGTTTTTTTTGTTGATAAAAGTTAATTGATTGCAATATTCAATTCCTAACTGTCTATTATTTTTGGTTCATTTCTATTTATATCTAAAGAAAATAGAAAATCTGTTTCTTGAACCCAAATTCCTTTAAACTCCAACTAAACTGATAATTAATTGACTGGATGTAACTTTTTGTTTGAACTTCAATAAAATAGTTTTTACGGATTTGTACTATCTTAAAATATGAAAATTTAAGTGTCTTGAAGCCTGCACTTTTTTTTGAAGACATTCTCTTGCATTTGATTATGTCCTTATATGCAGGGTGTATGTATGTGTGCGAGTTAATTATGACCACTTTTCTTAAGGAATTTGTATACCCTATGTAGGGTGCATTTTAGGACCGGAAATGAGTCGAGTTGAATCGAACTTGTCTAAGCTCGGCTCGACGATAAAAAATAGTTCGGTTCAAAACTTGACTCGAATTCATTTCGAACCTTTTTTTTGACTCGAACTCGACTCAATTCAAGCTCGCGAACAACTCGGTTCGACTCGTTAGCTCAAGTAAACAATTCAATTTTTTTTTACTCACTCAAAGAATTGGAACTTGAGCCGATGTTAATGAAGAAGAAATGGATTAATTAAGGGTCTTGTTAACAAGTGCGCCGATGTTAATGAAGAAGAAATGGATCAAAACACATTTCTTTAATTAATTAAGGGTCTTGTTAACAAGTGTCTATGCTGTACTCTTTGAGTATTCTAAATTTCTAAATTAAGTAATTATTCTTTAAAAATGTTAAAATTTTTAATTTCCAATGCACTTTATTACACAAACTTTTGTAAAAAGTTATCATTTAAAGTCCTTAACTAGTATATTCCCTTTAATATGAGGTGTAACATCAATTGCACATCTTGCTCGCATTTGTCATACGCTAATGCTTTTATAGATCACTAATTCTCTAATTTCTACTAACCTTTCCGATGTGGGACTATGTTTGAAAGCTTAAATATAGCACTAGCTATGCTATTAGCCTAGGTGATTTATCCAGGATTATCAAGTGTTTGTTGGGCTTAATTTCTTTATCATTTTATATAATGGTTTTCATAAAGGATTTTATATAATTGTTTGGATTTATCCAGTATTATTAAGTGTTTGTTATGCTATTAGCCTAAGTAGAGTACTGATTATGTATAGCTCTCACGAATCCAATACTTCAAAGATTGTTTATCATATACCCAAACTTGTACCACATACAAAAGAGAATTGTGAATCAGGTAATTATGCTTTGACCTTTTAAATATAGTTAGGGTAGATAAAATAAGACTATGTTTATAAAAGTAACAGAAATACTAAAAATTGTATATGAGAACGGCCGATTTCTCGAGTGGGTGGGTTGTTCATAGCATGATTCATGTCACTGTTTCACTTCCATATACTGGATTCGAAACTTGCCTATGGTTATTGGGAATTCAATAACATTTGAAGCTTCCATGTTTCTTGAATTGTTGGCTTTTCTTTGACTCTTGTTTAAGATGGATTGTACTCTTCACGTTGCAGTATAATTTCTGCCATTAAGTCCTCTAAAACATAGACAGAGCAATGGACGCTGACAGAATAGTTTATTGTTGTCCCTGGTTAGAGTATCTGAAGTCATTTCCTTAAGTTCTGAGCTCTTTTCATCTAAGCTGAGGAGTTAGACTGAAAACTTGTTTCGCTGAGGTTTCGAAGTTAACCTCCAGAGGTTTAGAGGGCCTATAGTCCAAGTTAAAGAGTAAGGTGGGGACCTGACTTTACTGAGGCGAGCTGCTGAAACTTGGTCCTCGGCTGAAGTACCGAGGTCCACCTCATCCGGGTTGAAGAGCTAGGTGAAGTTTTAAAACTTCTTCATCGTCTATTCATGTGTAATTTTTTAATCGTGTTGTTATGTCTCTTTTGATTATGAGTAGCTAGATTTCTTTGAATAGGTCAAGTAGATGAACTTCTTCCTAGCTAATAACTATATGAACCATGCAATTCGTTGAGTACTTATTATTAGTATTATTTTGTAAACCTTCGTTTTTAATGATTTTTATGTGTTTACGAATGTTCATGAATCGATCTAAGTTTTGAATGACTACTAACCCTGGTTTTTGAGACTCGAGTAAGATTAATTGTTTGAACAATAATATTTTTGAAATATCGTAATATCATATTTGTAACAAAGGATTTAACGTTCTAAGTAAAACCTTCAAAGGTCACGGACTCACCTAAGACATTAGGAAATTGTGATCGGAGAAGAGGTTAAACGCCAAGGCATTAAACTTAGCTATTTTGTTAAATAATTAAATTGTCATGATACTAATGAATAAATTGTAATGATTTAGACGTGGTTACCAAACAACCAAGAAGGGGTCCAAAAATGACATAATCACTTTTATTTCCCAATTTTATCAAAACCTAATTTGTCGTGTGAACCGACATTATGCTCTGTGCATCCCCCCAAATTTTACATATCCTTAATGCAAAACTATTGCTTAAATGAAAACGAAAGAATTTCTATATAGATGAACTTATAAATATTATTACCATTACTCAAACGACAATTTAATACACTTGCTAAATTATCCATCAAGTTTGTGCTTACAATACCTCTTTTTTTTTTTTTGGTTTTTATTGAATTGTTGGCCGCCACACATTTCTATTGTATTTTCAAAGGAAAAAAGGAAAGGAAAATCATGTTTTGAACTATAGCAATTTGTTTACGTTTCACCAATCGTTGGTCAACACTTATCTTCCATTTGATTGGTCAAAACTATATTATATTTGAGGTATTGTGGTTCGGTTCTCTCCTCTCCTCTCGTTGTTGCGGGGATGGTGATAAGTTAGAATCATTCATGTTGAATTTGTTTGAAAAAACTATCATGGTATTTGATTGTGAGTTGGCATATAAGGTGTTGTGAGTTGTTTGAGTTATGGGGTGCTTATTTGGTTTTGCAGTATTTGAGGTCAAATTTGCTTGGGGTTAGATTTGCTTGTTCTTGTTCTCTCGGTTGTTCTTCTGGATTTGTCTGATTTGGTTTGGTTTGAATTGGTTCTTCAATTTGTTTTGATTTAGTTTTGTTTGGTTTAATTTGGTTTTGGTTAGGAATCCATTTGGGTTGGTCAGATGATATTGACTTGGGATCTGGGAGTGTGCTCCTACTCGAGGTCTCAAGTTCGATTCTCCCCGGTGTCAATTTGGGTGGGCTAATTTAGCTTCTTAAAAAAAATGGTTTTGGTTAGGCTTAACTTTATTTTTTATCTTTTAACTTTTAAAAAGTTACGATTTTGGTTCCCTAACAAAAAAGAAAACAATTTGGCTCTCTATATTTAGAGAAATATGCTCTTTTGACCCTCTATCTTTAGGGAAATATGTTCGTTTTGTCCTCTATCTTTAGAAAAATATGCTCTTTTGGCCCCTTATCTTTACAAAAAGTTGTGATTTTGGCCCCCTGTTTTGGGACACATGGCGTCTTCCCAACAGTTTTGCAACGTTTTGTAAAGTTAGGGGGTGAAATTGTTTTTTTTGTTAGGGGTCAAAATCGCACCTTTTTAAAAGTTAAGAGGTCAAAAATATATTTAAGTCTTTTGGTTAATATTTACTTCGACTGTTTGTGAAGCACCATGTTATAATGTTTCTTTTGGTTGTTTAGAAAGTCAAGTCAGTGGTCACAATTTATTTGTAAAGCATCATATTATGCTGATTCTTTTGGATAGTTTGGTGAGTAAGATAATGCTCATAATTTGTTGGTGGAAAATTCTCATTGAAAACATATTTGAATCTTTTGGTTGCTTCTTCCTCTATTGACTATTCTTTTTTACTTCGATTTGGTTTGTTATGGTTTCATCGCTTCAGTTGTTGCTTCTACTTTAGTTCCTTGTTTTTATTGGCTATGCTACTAGTTGGTTTAGTTTATTTTCGGGGTTAATTTTGTAACAAGCTTAGAGCTTAGTAAGCTTTAGCTTGGGGGGGGTAGTATTTTGAGTTTATATTATTGAGTATGTTTTTTCATTTTTTTTGTTTGACAAACTCTCGATGCTTCCTATTGTTGCATCATGAGTTTGAGGGTATGTGTTTAAATAATAAGTTACTAGTCTAGTGTATTATGTTTTACTATATATTTGCTTCTAACCTTTATTATGTTATGTTATCTTATGAAACTCTAGCCGTCTCCTTTGTTATTCTCTCTGCAATTCTACATAATTAACACTTTACGAACTCAGAAAGACAAAACAAACCCAATTAATCAAATCATCTTGAACTATTAATCAAATATCTTGAACACTTCATATCTTATATGTCACAAAGTATTTCACACAGTCAGCAACATGCACCTCAGGTTCAACAAACAAATCGAAAAACAATAAACTAAAACACATACACTTTGAATTAACATTAAAAAACAAGTCATAGGTGTTTTTAAAACTTATCGGAAGATAACTTCTTATGCATTAATCAAAAAACACATATTGGAACGTAACTTCTGATATGTATCTGTACAGTTTAAGAAAAACCCGTAGATTGACAATGTGAGGGTCAAATTGATACTTTACATTGTCTTTGATACCAAACGAGTGTATCGTGACTTTATGAATGTAAGAATGGTGATTTGAGAACCAAATTTCTTAAATAAAAAAATTAACTTTGAAAGTATTGGAAAGTTATGTGCAGAAGAAGTGGTAGTACAAAAGTTGTTGTATGACATATGTATGGCCACTATCACTAATGCAGAAAACCCTTTTTAAGTCGGTTAAAAAGGGGCTTTTTAAATCGGTCGTGTGTCCAACCTAATATTAGCCGACGTAAGAAGTTTCGGCTTGTTAAGTCGGATTTTGGAAACCGACTTAAAGAATATGGCTAAGTTGGTTATCTGGGAGCCGACTTAAGAAGTATAGGAAAAAAAAACGAACAGCAGATTAACCAAACAGAAGATAGCTTCCGATGCTATCGGAAGGTAACTTCCGGCAAATATAAAAGGTGCATTTTTGAAATTTTCGGAGGACTAAACAGCAAAATTCATTGAATAAACTGTATGGACCTAGCTAGCCCAGCTAGAGCTGTCAAAACGGGCTACCCGGCCCGTTTCGGGCCGGCCCGAGCGGGTTGCGGGCTTTTTAGGGCCGGGCTAAAAAGCCCTGTTTAAATTCGGGCTAGAATAATAGAGCCCGAGCCCGGCCCTATACGGGCTCTCGGGCCGGCCCGCACGCACCTATTTTTTTTTTTTAACATAGTTGTACCATGTAACATAAAAAAATCTTAGCATAGGAATTTTTTTTGGGAAATAACAGAACGTGATTATTGGTAGTAGTGGCAAATAGGCAGAATCCAAAAATATAAAAATAAAAACTCACCTTTTTGATAAAAATATACTTAAAACATTAGATCATTTTGATTTAAAAAAATAAAACTCACCTTTACAATAAATGAAATGAGTTTGAAGAAGAAAATGAAAACTTTATACAGAACAATAATGCAGAAATTCAAGCAAAAAATGTACGAAATTAAGAAGATTCTGAAGTTGACTCATGCAAATCCAATAAGCAAAGCTAATTTTTTTTGTTTATGCGGGCTGCCGGGTTACCCGTAGCCCGTACGGGTAAGCCCGAACGGGTTACGGGCTTTTACGGGCCGGGCGAAAAAGCCCTGGAAAAATTCGGGCTGCAATTTTTAAGCCCAAGCCCTACATTTTTTTCGGGCTTTCGGGCTGGTCCATACGGGCTGGCCCGTTTTGACAGCTCTAAGCCCAGCCCATATAAATCAAACACCAATGATTGAGAAAGTGCCAATATAAATACAAAATAAAATTACAAAATAATAAAAAAATCAACCAATATATATCTGGAACATTCCACAAAGATCGAGATTCTACTACACCATATAACATGTCAAATTTCCAGAACCAGAAAGATTTTAACATATTTAGATTCTTCAATAACCAACTTCACCTTCCAAATAACAATATCAGTGTAGAGAACATAACAATATATCACAAAAACGACAATTTAAACCGCAAAACTGAAGAAGAGAAAGAGAGAAGAAGAAGAAGAAGAAGAAGAAATGGGTGTAGACTACTACAAAATCTTGCAGGTTGATAAGAATGCCAACGACGAAGAACTCAAGAAAGCTTATAGGAAACTTGCCATGAAATGGCACCCTGATAAAAATCCAACCAACAAAAAAGATGCAGAAGCTAAGTTCAAGCAAATTTCTGAAGCTTATGAGGTATTTTTTCTTTATGGGTATCATCAAAAGTTTAGCTTTTTCTCAAATTATGAGTGAAACAATGAAACTCAATATAAAAAATTATCTGGGTCATCCTTAGTTATGTTTTTTTCTCTTAAGGGTGTTATCAAATTTTTAGCCTTCTGAAATTATGAGTGAAACAGTGAAATTCAATAAACTTTTGTATGGTGGTTATGTATTTTCGTCATAAGGGTATTGCCAAATTTTTTGCTTTATTTCAAATTAGGAGTGCAATAGTGAAACTGAAAATATAGTTTTATGTTAGTTATGGATTTTTTTATCAAGGAAAATATTAAGATTTAGAGATTAGAGATTAATGAGTTGGACCAAAATATGGTTTATGATAGAACTTTATGGCGTAGTTTGATCCATGTAGCCGACTATATTTAGTGAGATAAGATTTGACTGTTGTTGATGTATGGATTTTTTTTTATAAGTGTATTGCAATTTTTTAGTTTTCTTTGAAATCACGAGCTAAACAATGAAAATCCAATAAATTTTTTTATTTGGGTTGTGCTTACTTTGTGTTGTGAATTTTGTGGTTATTGAAGGTACTTAGTGATCCTGAAAAGAAAGCAATCTATGATCAATATGGGGAAGAAGGTTTAAAGGGTCAAGTTCCACCTCCTGATGCTGGTAGTGGAGGTGGAACTAGTTTCTATTCCACAGGAAAGATGCCTGGATCGTTTCGGTTCAATCCGAGGAATGCAGATGACATTTTTGCAGAGTTTTTTGGATTCTCAAGTCCATTTGGTGGCATGGGTGGAAGAGGTGGTGGTGGTGGTATGAGATCAAGGTTCTCTGGTGGGATGTTTGGTGATGATATGTTTGGATCTTTTGGAGAAGGAGGAGGAATCCATATGAGTCAAGCCGCACCTCGGAAAGCTCCTGCAATTGAGAACAAGTTGAGCTGCACTCTTGAGGAGATATATAGAGGAACTACAAAGAAGATGAAGATCTCTAGAGAAATTGCAGATGCTAGTGGGTGAGTACTAGTAATTGCTTTTACTCTGCTATTTCTTTTACAATTTTTTAGTCGGTTTTGTGCTTGGTGAAATGGTTGAAGTTTAATTTGGTCCCTAAAGCATATAAAATCCTTCATTTTAGTTCTTAAAATATTTGAAAATCAAACATGTTAGTACTTAGCATTTTAATAGCAGAGACTAAAATGACGAATTTCATATTTTTTTAAGGACTGCTTGTTATTTTTATGCATTATTGGGGGGTATTGGAGAGAGTGTGATGATTTATGGACTATATTGATGGTTTATTTTTTAATGGATCGGCCGAAGAAGAAACCTTATGAGCCTAAAACATGACATTGTCAAGTAGGATATATTTCATCACCCAATGTCTGCTACTCATTTGGTTTTATGTTGATGTCTTTTTTGGCTGATGAGTGGTTTCCTCTACTTATCTGTACATCTTTTTCATCATCTGTGTGCATTTTTTTTATAGCCAAATGTTAGTGTTTAATTTGTCAGGGGAGGGAGAATTTGTTAGCAAAAAGGATCAAAATCTGCAATGTATGTGCCCTTATTTAGAATAAGATGTTTTTGTTTATGCGTGGCTAATGCATAGTGTCTCTTTTGTTCTGTTGTGTCATTTTCCAAATCGAGTGAAAGAATCTATATAGAAAACTTTTGTGTTCAATATTAACCGTGTACGTATTAATCTTCCTTGTTTGTGCAGCAAAACCATGCCAGTGGAAGAGATATTGACCATAAACGTGAAGCCTGGTTGGAAGAAGGGGACAAGGATCACCTTCCCGGAGAAGGGTAACGAACAGCCAAATGTAACTGCCGCAGATCTTATTTTTGTCATCGACGAAAGGCCACACAGCGTCTTCAGTCGTGAAGGGAACGATTTGATTGTGACTCAAAAGATATCTCTTGTGGAGGCCTTAACCGGTTACACAGTGCACCTCACTACACTGGATGGTAGAAACTTAAGCATACCAATCAACAATGTTATCCATCCCAACTATGAGGAGGTTGTTCCAAAAGAAGGAATGCCACTCCCCAAGGATCCAACAAAGAAAGGAAACTTGAGGATTAAGTTTAACATCAGGTTCCCTACTCGGCTCACTGATGAACAGAAAGCAGGAGTTAGGAAACTCCTGGCTTCCTCGGCCTGAGATTGAACATATATTGATTGAGAATAGTCTTCAGTGCGTGGCAGATATGGCAGGGAGCGACTTACATGAAAATATTTTACCATGTTTATATATGTATTGGACTTGGTGAAAAATTTAAAAAGTTTGATTTAATAAATTGATTAGTTTTCCTTTAACATTTTGAAGAGTTTATAGCATTTATGTCTTTGTTGGTTTAAATATGCAATTTGAACGGCAATTTTTTTCCCTTCTGATTATTATATGAAAAGATAGCAAGACCCAACATCCACATACTAGTGATGATAACATCTGCAAAACCATAAAATAAAATCTGATTTCAAAAACTTCATTCCTGGTACTTAAAACACATAAAGCCTTGCAATGTTGGAAACTATTTGAGTTGGTCTCCTAAAAGTTAAATAATATGAACGAGACATCCATGCTTGAAAACTAATCCAAAAGCCTTGGTGAAATGCAACACAATAACTCTTGACTAACCAAATTCTGCACAAGCTAATTAGATACTTCCTCCGATCACTATTATAAACAAAAAATTACTATTTAGATTCATTGATTAATTTATGTACTTGGTCTATAGACCAATATACATATCAAGATTTACAGAGCATGTTGTCCAAAATTTCTTGTTAGATATCATCATGATGCAGCATAAAAAGAGAGGTATGTCATCCCAACATAATTGACTTTGCTGCAAGCTCACCAGCGTTATATAGTATTGGGCACATAATTTTTCTCCCACTGTTGCTATATTTGATAACGGCAAAATCAACATTTCTTTTCAGTATTAGCAGCATACATAATATATATTCTTTTTTTTTTGCTAATACATATTCTATCCCAAGCACATGATATTGGCCTATTCCTAATTCCTGCATTACTAAACAAAATATCAAAAAATAACTTATGGGCCTACTTTTACTACATATATTCTCTATGTTACATTTAATCACTGTAACCAGATGTGGATGAACCAACTCTATCCGGATCCTCATTTTCTTCTCTGTTGTACCCTTCATCTGAGTCCCCTCCAATTATATAATCTTCCACATTAAGTTCGACTTGCCCATATTCTCCATCATCTACATTATAGTGGCTCTGTTTTATTAAGTTATCAGGTTTCCCACTAAATCCACCATGATATCTATTAGTATTATTATCCACCACAAAATCACACTTATCTCTTGTTGCCTGATGAAGATCATCTTCATATTCTGATCTCTCGGAATTTCTAGCATTTAGAGCATTGGCTTCTGTTTCACCATCAATCTCTTCTCTCCCAGAGATTGCTGTTAACTCCGTGATATCTTTTGGGGTATCCCTTTCACTAGTGATTGCATCCATCTTGGCTGCTGGTTTCTTCCTGCTTCTGATACTCCTCCGACCACGAGTGTGTCCTTGTTCATTTGGTGTGCCTTTCCATCCAAGTAATCTTCCTTCTTTCCTGCTGTTAGATACAGTGCTCCTCTTTCTGGAAGTGGATCTCAAACTAGTAACTATTCCTTGTGATCTTTGACCACGAGAATGGCTTCGGCCTTGTCGAGTCCTTTGTCCTCTGTTGTAGCTCTCAAGGCCAGTACCAAGAGCACCCCAGTTCTTTACGGTATGCTTAGCCTGAAATAAAGTTTCAATCGCACCAGCATCGCAGGAATTTTTGGCAGCAGCACATTTTAATGGAAGCTTCTGAAAGATGGATACAAGAAGTTATAGGGTATATTCATACAAAAACATACGCATGCCAATTATATAAAAGCCTAATCCGACAAATTATTGCTTCCACACTACACTCTTCTTTAGATATGGCAACCAATTCTAATATCCCAGAACGAACCTTAAGTTTTAAAAAGATAACTTGTGGTACTAAAAATAGAATCAGCCACTCCCTGGACCCGCCGCAGTGAGAGCTTTACATTACAAAGTTGACCCTCTATTCAGCATAGTTCATTATCAAAGGTGGAGAACAGAGGAAACTTACCACAACAATTCCAGTTTTTTTATCCATCTTGGTCTCTTGCTTCTGCTGTGAGGTGTAAAAGATGCATGCATCGAGCTCCATGAGCCTTAGAGCCACAGCAGCAGTTGTATATGGCAGCCATGGAAGAACAGGTATCTTTTCATCACCTATGATATCATTAGGGAGACATCCAGAAGAGCAAATAGAACCTAACAGCTCATTCGTAGTTTCATAGTCTGAAGCCAGATACTCCCGTTTTATAGCACCTTCCAATGCAGTCAACATCTAAGATACATGTGACAATGTCATTGACAATGGACATTAGTAACAAAGTAAACAAATAAATAAAAGCTATACATGTTCCACTAAAGTCAAGGAAGAAATAAAGGAGAGCAAACAAGAAAACATATTATGGTGAATAAATCTACAAGCTAAATTTTAAAATGTTTAGACTAACACATTAACTTCTAACTAGGAATATGCCCAACTGTTTAGACTAACACATTAACTACTAACTAGGCATATGCCCAACTACTCAGCTAGTAGAGTGAAGAAAATCCTTTTCCATGAGAGGATTAAATATGTTGAGGCCAATAGTCATTTATGTTGGAAGTATTCTTTCATGCACTACGAAAGACTAATTCAGTATGTTCATCAACTAGCAGCCATCTTCACCAAATTATTGTAGGGTCTTAAAATAGCATACCAATGTAATACATTGAATGCATATGACATGTATGCTTTGGAATGAGGAGTGTTATCGTTCTATATTCCTTCTTTATTTTCTTAATATGATTTAGATGGAGTAGTTAGCTCTGATCTTTTCTAGATGCCCTAAATTTTGGGGATTCCTATTTCCGCACAGTTTGAAAGTGTGTGTGTGTCATATCAAACGGATTGTAAGAGACAAATACATCGATTACAATTAAGTCAACCATAATATGATCCCAGATTTCTCTTTATCTTAATCATCTAAAGGGAAGATCAGAATTGAGCTTTAGCAGTAATGCAGCATTGTTAAAACTATAACAAAGGCCAAAAGATTTAAACTTGTGATAGTTAACAACAAGCTAGAAATTCCAAAGCATGACCATGCTCTATCAAGATATGCCAGATTATAACCTGCAGAATGTCTTCCGTTGATGAGGAAGCTTCCAGCTTTGAACTCCAAGACTTTCTGTACCTTTCTGTCCAAAAAGGTTGCAGAGCTTCTTGGGGAAGGGTTACCTACGATCCATAGTTAAACACTATCAGTAAACAAGAAACAAACAATAAACAGTGACTTTATCTAAACATATTAGCATCTTCCCATGTGCAATTTTACGATGTCATGCTATGTCAACATATCTCAACCATGTATTTTTTCAATAACAAATAATCAGTTAACAATTAAAAAAGAAAAATTTAGTGGGTAGTTTTCACTTTTGTTTCCTATCTCTTTGTTCCTTTTGGACTGTGGATTCCTCCTTCCTACATGATTTCAACTACAATTTCTTAGTCTCCAATGTTCAGGGCTTGTGCTCCTGTGTTTTCTTCAATGATTTTCACGATGTTCCTGCAATGGTTCATAATTCCTGTGTTTTCAGCTATCACATTCATGATGATGATTCTATCTTTCCCCCTACTTGCAATAGCCACCAAATTGCAAGTATTCTTTTATTACCCCCAAGTCCAATGTATATTTTACTAACTTTTACAACGAGAGCTCGAACAAAGACATCAGAGGGAGAGGGAAACCAGGGATAGAGGAAGTGGGAGACAACATCTGTAGATGAAACTACCACTAATCTGTAATTTATGCCATTGATTTATTTTTAAAATAGAAAAATGACTAAGATATATAAAAGATGACAGTCATGTTAAATCGTCACATAAGAGGATCCTGCCCCTAATAACAGCTATTTAGAACTTAGTTATATCTAACTACTCCATAAATCATAGTCAAGATAAAATACATAGATTGTCACCTCAACAACTGACAAAAGGATTTTGAGCAATCTCATCCTCGTTGAAGAAGAGGATGAATCGTGAAAAAAATCTGCGTCAATATTCCTCTTGCCTTCAGATTGAGCAATATGTCCATAAGAACTAGAGTTCCCCTGACTAGTGCTGAAAGTTCTATGGCACGAAGAACATTGCACTTCTCTAAAGAAATAGACATGACCACACAAATCACATATGAGAAGTAGTTGCTTACACCTCTTCTTCCCAAACTTCATTGCAGATGATACTGAGCAATTTAGACATTCCTTTCGCATCCATTTCTCAAAGTCCCAATATCTCATATAAGCATCTTTGTTCTCAACTTCATTTCGTCCAAGCTGAACCGTAAAAGATGTTGACGCCACTGATGTGTCCAAATCATCAATGCAGACAGAAGTAGAACAGTAAATATTAGCACAGCAATCTAGGTCTGCAGCCATTTTAACTGCTTCTGTCTTGAGATTCTTGACAGTGTCTCCTTTTTGCATTATCATCTCACCATTTTGGACATTTCTTCTAACAGATTCTTTGAAGGACGTCTCAATTCTTTGCAACATCATATGCAAGTGGGACTCTCGGATCCCACGTAAGTCCAATGATACCAAAAGAGCATCAAAACCCTGGATGTAAAACAAATGCAATGAAGAAAACCATCACAAAACAAAAAAATATCTAGGCTAAACTACGACGTACAATTACAACAACAATAAAATCATCCGTTGAATATTTGCTTGTGTCATATTATTTATCATATTAGAATACTAGCGAAGCATTAAATAGTTTTTCCACCCATAATCTTATTTATCGTATTTCAACCCACCTAACTACTCCATTAACTACTTTATCACGGTTAGTTAGTCAAGAAAGCTCAGTATATCATGAAAATTAGTACACTAAATGATTTTTTAAAGAAATGTACATAGCCTTAAATGACACTTCATATGAAATTGAGAGTAGCATTCATGAGAATGAAGGGGGGCCTCAAGGTGTAAAGGTTAGAGTTGTTTGTGGAATTAGTGTCTTGCAAATGCAAGGTGAGGCTGACCACAATAGATTCGTAATGGGTCCGAACCTTCCTTGAACCCTGTCATGGCGGGAGCATTGCAGCACCAAGCAGCACTCAAGGCAATAATACTTCATATCTAAATGATAACGAATGCTGATAATCTGCTACATGATGATTGGATAAGCATACACTTAATGTAAATGATGCTAATAAGAAAATGCACAAAAATAACACTTGCAAATCATATTATGAATTAATGATCATTAAAGATCAGTTCAGCTTCATAAGCAAATACCTCTACAGAATCAATCAGCTTCCAACAGCCGTCATGTAATTCCACAAAAATCCTACCAGCACCTGGATCATTTTGAGAAGCAGAAGTAACAAATTGCCAGTATCGGTTTCGTCTTCGATCCAAACCAAGAGGCAATGATCTATACATGTAAGTTTGTTCCGCCAAATGATCAATGTATGATTTTAAATTTGACCTTGCTTTTTCGGCAGTATATATAGATTGTTGGATTGAATAATTATCTGGGCCAGTAGAACAATCTTGACTTTGCATGTTCACTTCTAATAAGGAATTCTGCAGAGGATTTTGATTTTCCTGTAGTGCATTTATCTGTTCACGCTGGTCACAGGAAGTGAGTAAAGCCTTATCATTTTTGACATCAACTGTATGCAATGGGCACTGTTTTCCCCCCAATAATGGAAATGTAACAGCTGGTTCATTCTTGTTTCCCAAATATGAGAAAGACTGCATTTTAACAAGATTATCCTCTTTAATATGGCGTTTATCAAGCTGTGCCTCAGCCAACATCTGTTTCTTTAAGGCATTTGCCGCTTCTAAACGTTCCTGAAAGATTGCTCGTAATTATTACATACAGATATACACACAGCAATAATTTCTAAGGCCAAACACAAGTCAACAATGAGAAATGAAGGTTAGAAACTGAAAGAAATACCTCAAGCGCAACACGAATAGAATTTCCTTCATTTGCCACAGTAATCAAAGCAACAAGAGCGTGAAGACGCTCCTCCACACTAAGATCCGAGTACTCTCCCTCCGTAAGCCCTTGCACCCATGGTTCACCAAGAGTGTTTTCATCAACATCCATACCTTTTAGAATAGGATTAGCAACGTCGTTGCTGCAAACAGCAATTTCAGTAGACGTAGGAACATCTTTATGTCCGTCAAAGCCTTCATCAACAGTTGATCCTAAACCCTCATCCACTTTCTCATGGCAACTATCACGAGTTTGCAAAATCTCACTATTGTCCTTCCCACTTCTCATGACAGTGTTTGCATTAAATTCCTTAAAATTTGAGACCTCCTTTTTCGTATTTGTTTGAGCTCCTAAATCATCAATCTCGGGATCTTTTTCCATGACACTTTCACAATCTTCATCCCTGTCACCATCATCAGCTACTTCTGCACCCACAAATCCACTTTTGAATGTCCTGATTCTTTCCCTGGCAGCTGAAAAAATTGCTTCAGAATCAGCTGGGTCCTTTCTATATACAGGTCGTACACAGTATGTTGAAGGAGCTGTCCTTTCAAATAGTTCTGTATCCCTAGACAAAGCAGAAGCTATAGCAGCCTCTGGTGATTTGCTTGTTGTAAGATCGCGAAGTCCAGATTTCTAGATAAACAAAAATAAATGAATGAAAAAGTTGAATAGTTATCCCGAGACAATGAATAAGACAAGGTAAGAATAGTTAAACCTGAATCTTGTCTGCAATTTCTAATATATTGAGGCCTCTGCTTCCTTCCAGAGCTAGGACATAAAATGCAGCATATTTCACAGTTCCAGGCGTCAAACGATGCTTATGCCTTCTTGGATTAGATAATCCCTTCTCTTGCATAATAGCAACGGCATTCTCAACAGCAGCTCCACTGCGTAGATTAGAAATTATATCTTTACCATCATTAACCTGCACTTGGAACCAAATGAAAACAAAAAAAATCACAATTTTTTTATTGAATACCTAGAAAAATAATTTTATATGCACCACATAATTATGATGACTATGAACACAATCATTATGTATCATTCGTATGAAAGTTATAAAGTAATCTCACAATTTCCCTGATTGTGAGAGGGAGGAGGGCGACTGGTTTGGACCCCATTTCGTTCAACATCCCTTCAAAATAAAAAAGTTAAAACATTCTCTTTTATATTGTTTTACGTTTTACTTAACTTAATTACAATACAAGGTCTTAATAACATGATGGTGCGACCTAAGTAGGCTGCACCAGTACAAATGGCACATCTACATCGACGGTAACTGTAAGGATAATTTTTTTCAAAATGTATTTATTAATAAAAACCAAGCAATATGTGGGTCTCCCAATTCTGATATCCTTTTTTTACACTTGAAAGAAGACCACAATTTTATATCTAATTTACGCACCAATAAGTATGATGTTAGGGACCCCGTATGATATCCAAAAACAAACACAATTTTATACTTAACAAGTGCATAATAAGTTATGTTACGGACTAAAGATGATTTCCTAAAATTTACTTTTCAAAATATGCTGCACCTTTTTAATGCAAGTTTGCTTTTTTTAGTCAAGGCATTGGTTGGTGGAAATATCACGACAGTTGTGAAGGATAATTTTTCGTTATGGAATTCACAAAATGCAAACTCTGAAGTAGAAAAGTTAGTTATTGCAGCTAGTAACTACAATCAATGACAACAGATTTTCAATTAAAACAACTAGCGATGAATGGAGTACGTAGAAATCACCTCATTGTTGCTAGGATACACCTGCTCAATATTCTGTTTCTTCAATTGAGGCCCAAATCCAGCTGACAATGCAAATTGCCGCAAAATCTCCGGCCATGTTAATGGATTTAAATGCCGCTGCCAATTTCTTATATCAAAACCCCATACATTCGCCTGACAGTATATAGCAAATAGTTTTTTTTTTTAGTTTTAAGGAAAGAACAAAGAAAGTTTATTGAAAGCTGAAAATTGAAAAAATAAAACATACCCCTTCAACTACTTGAGGATGCCCCCCACCAGAGTTCGTAACACTGTTTTGGTTCGATCCTAATCCAGTAGTGGGTGTTCTTGCAACATCTTCAATATCTTTTATAATGGATCTCAGAAGAGCAATATGGATCTCACCTAATATTCTAGGGTCCTGTAATATTGAGAGAAAATATTGATCCATTTTCAAAAAGCACTGTTAGCAACATGTAGTGCTTGTCTAGGTTCATTGCAAGTATCTATGTTCGGGGACCAGGGTATCATTAAGAAAATTGTCTCCTGGTATTCATTATATGAATATTGAGCCCTTGTTTTGGACAAGCACAGGCCAAGGAATAGTTTAAGGACAAACAATACCTTGGATAGTCTTGGAATTTGGGTTGGGCCCTAACTCAACCTTACGAAAACGGCTTGTAAGGTGAGGGCTGCCCAGACTTTATAAAACACCACACAGGCCATACATCTAGGCAATGTGGACTAAATCCACCCCTTCACACCCAACACATTGAAGGTGTTGGAGGCTGCAATGAAGGCAACCCAGATGCTGCAATTAGGCGGCTAGGGGCGGACTGCAACGAAGGTGGAATTTCCAACAGATAGGGACCTTAAAGAGAAGACATAACCAAAGGTTTAGAAAAAAAATACTTACATAGTCGTGAAAAGCTTGTATAAGCTCATCCAACGTAAATGGCCATATTCCAAGAATATCAGCAAAGGTAATCAAGAACCTCCAAGCCTACATGTAAATCAGTTCTGTTCATTACAGCAAAGGTAATCATTTCCATAAGAATAACTAAGCATGAATGCAGGCTAAATCAAGGTATTTATTTTATGGCCCGGTAGGAGGTTACAGAATACACAATAAAAAAGACTTAATTTCCAAGTGGTGAAGCAGGTTACATGGTTCAATCGCAATACATATCACTAAAAAACAAGACCAAGCAGAAAATAAAGTCAGCCATTTGGCACAAGATAATGCACAATCAGCAAGATATTTGAACATTAAACCATAACTAGGTTACAGCTTTTACATGAGTGAATGAAGATAGCTGTTCACAACTTTATATAACCTTGTGGCCTTTCAGGCAGTAATAAAACCAATGTCTGAGCCAATCCCATTAACCAGCCAGTAAAAACTGTATAAATGGGTAAAACATCTTACCATCAGAAGATTTCCAACATTCTCGTCAGAATCTGACCAAGGTTGAATTGAAAAAGCTCTTTTTAACTGCACAGACTTGGGTGGGAAGGAAATCTGCCCATCTGAAAAACCAAATTGTTTGGTTTCAATCAATGTTTAAGTAAATCACTTTTTCAAGTATATATGTATACAAGAGCATAACTATTCCAGATTAGAAATATTCAAATTTGAAGCAATCCTAAAAATATATTTCATGAAAAAAATTGGCAGATCCATTTAATCTAAGGGGCAGAAGTGTGATGATTTTGTCGTTAGTTTTGAAAGTAACACATACAAATGGGAATTAGACTTAGTTGACGTTTCAGCCATACAATTCACCATACAAATATTTGAATTGCTATTTGATAAGTTCTAAGCATTTTGGGAACCCTTCCTTAAAAGCTAGTTATCAAGGGGGGAGAACAAAGTTACAGCCATACAGATACTTATGATTTTGGACAGAGAATGCACATGATTGGCAAATTTAATGTAAAAATCAATTTTCTTAATTATTGTGCTTTTATCGAAGGGGTCTTAAATATAGCGACGGAGGTGTTATAAGAGATACCCCACAAAACAATTTAAAACTGTTGAAATATATATTACTTCCTTTAATTATTATTCTATTTTAATGGTTGTTTATTTTTCATTATGTCACTGCTTAATTAAAGAGTTGACTAGTTGTATTCTCTCCTATAAAAGGAGCACCATTCTCATTGAAATAAAGAACTCTCAAGTTATAGAGTAATTTCAACATGGTATCAGAGCCTATCCAAGATCTACCGTTGTCGGGATTCCGCATTGCCACGTTTCATGCCCATTAGGCATGAGCGTGAGGGGGTGTGTTGGAAATCCCGCCCCGAGCGTGAGGGGGTGTGTTGGTAATCCCACCTTAATTGCGATCTGCCCCTAGTTGCCTTGTGTTGGCTTGTCTTTGAGGGGGTGGATTTAGTCCCACATCGGTTAGATAGGAAGCTTGATCAGAGTTTATAAAGAGGAGGCACTCCTCACCTTACAAGCCGGTTTTGTAAGGATGAATTAGGCCCCAAATTTCAACATGGTATCAGAGCCTCTTCAAGATCCATTGGGCCACCTGCTATCAGGTTTCCGCTATCGGGCCACCCACCATTAATATCCACGAACCAAGCCCAATAGTGTTGGTCGTGAGAGGGTGTGTTAAGAGTCTCACATCGGATAGGAGTAGACCTGACAATGTGTTTATAAGTGGAGGACAATCCTCACCTCACAAGCCGGCTAAGATGGCATCAGAGCCCCCGATTTTTGGGGGCCTTGCTTCCGCATAAACACTAGCCGCCATCATTACGGCTCCTTTTTCTTTTCTGGTTTTTTATATCCAGTAAACACTGTTCACCGAAGTACTGTTCATACCGCGGCACTGTTCACGCATATACTTTTAATATCGCTGGTACTGTTTATATTGTGGTTACTGTTCATGTGTGTACTATTCACAGCGACGGTACTGTTCACTACCGCGGTTACTGTTTACGAGAAGAAAAAAACTCAGAATCGTAGCTTGCAGTGTCTGAGTCGGATCAAAATGTGAAAATTCAAAGGGGATGAATAAATCTAAGACCAGAAGAGAGAAGGCGCGGCAAAGGGTGATGATGAGTAAGACAATTTTCAACTCGTCAACTGAAGGTCGTGCACTCCAAGATACTTCTGATCAAGGGCAGCAGTCTTCCTCAAACTCACTTCCGTCCACTAATGAACAATTGTACAAGCTTCTTGAGTCTCAAACAACTTCTCGTATGTTTTCTTTCGGTTCCATTGCCCAAAAAGGTAATTTTTTTGAGTCAGCCCTCCTTAGTGTCAAACCAAGTCGTACCTGGATTGTTGATTCAGGTGCTACTGATCATATGACAGGAGAGTCTAGTATGTTTTCTTCATATAGTCCTTGTGCAGGTAATTTAAAAATTAAGATTGTCGATGGTTCTCTTTCAGCTGTGGCAGGAAAATGTTTTGTCATTATTTCTCCATTATTAACTCTTCAGAATGTTTTACATGTCCCCAATCTGTCGTGTAACCTATTGTCTGTCAGTAAATTAACCCGAGATAAAAGGTGTCAAACTCATGTTTTTGATACTCATTGTTTGTTTCAGGATTCAATCTCGGGGAAGACGATTGGCAGTGCTAAGCGGAATGGAGGACTCTACTACCTTGAAGATGAACTTGAAACTAGACATCAACTTGGACAAATAAGTTCTTCCTCTGAATCTTTTTTTGTTTCAAATAATAAGGATGATGTTATGTTGTGGCATTTAAGATTGGGTCACCCAAGTTTCAAATATTTAAAAACTGTATTTCCGAAATTGTTTGTTGATCAAGATTTCTCTTCTTTTCAATGTGAAATTTGTGAACTTGCAAAACATCACCGAAGCTCTTTTCCTGCCCAAACATATAAACCTTCAAAACCTTTTTCTATTATTCATAGTGATGTTTGGGGGCCAAATAGGATTAATTTTTTATCCAACAAAAGATGGTTTATCACCTTTACTGATGATCATACTAGAATTTGTTGGGTATATTTATTAAAAGAAAAATCAGAAGTAGGACAAATTGTCAAAAGTTTTATTAAATTGGTGCAGACTCAGTTTAATTCCACTATACAAATTTTCATGACAATGGAACTGAATATTTTAACACAGTTTTGGGAATTTTTTTTATGGAAAATGGGATAGTTCATCAAAGTACATGTATTAACTCACCCCGACAAAATGGAATTGCAGAGAGGAAAAATAGGCACCTTCTTGAAGTGGCTAGAGCCTTACTTTTTTCCACTAAAGTTCCAAAATACTTATGGGGTGAGGCTGTTTTAACCGCTGCACATTTGATAAACCGCATGCCATCTCGTGTTTTAAACCTTAAGACTCCTCTCGAAACATTTTTAAAATTCTTTTCCATTGTCTCTATTTCAGCCGATTTGCCTCTAAAAATATTTGGATGCACTGCATTTGTCCATGAACACAAACAAATAGGAAAACTTGAACCTCGTGCTATTAAATGTGTCTTTGTTGGATATTCCCCCACTCAAAAAGGGTATAAATGTTTTGATCCCAGTTCTAAACGGTTGCTGGTAACTATAGATGTTACTTTTTTTGAAAATAAACCTTTTTTTGAGAGCAATCATCTTCAAGGGGGGAAATCAAATGAAGATTCATCTTATTTTTTTGAGAATTTAATTCTATCAGAAAATATGTTTATATCACATAGTTCTAGGCCGTTTGCACCTAAAGAAAATGCCCCAGATAATGTAAGTGAACCTACTCCTTTCATGAGTGAGGATGTCACAGAATCAGGGGCAACAAACCAAAATTTTAACAAAGACTCTTTGGAACCTAAGATAATCAAGAATTAAGTCAAATGTCACTACATGAACATCCTTATAATGAAAAAGAAAGAAAGTTTGGAGAAGGTGAAGGAACTTAGAGGAGTAATTTATGAAAGAAGGAACCATGATAAGGTAGTAGAAGACTTGATTCCTCAGCACAGTCATGGATCTGAACCGAGGGATAATCAACCTACAAATATAAAGAAAGGTAAAATTCCTCCTGATATTCATGATCCTATTCTTAATGTTCCAATAGCTCATAGGAAACCAGTTAGAGCTTGCACCAAGCACCCCATGTCTAGGTTCGTATCATATTCAAATTTATCCTCCTCTTTTTCTGCATTTACCTCTCACTTGTCTTGTATATAAATTCCTAAGAATGTACAGGAAGCTCTAAATGTTCCAAAGTGGAAGGTAGCAGTGTTTGAGGAGATGAGAGCACTTGAGAAGAATAACACTTGGAGTGTGATGACTTTACCAGCCGGAAAGAAAACCGTGGGTTGTAAGTGGGTGTTTACAGTAAAATACAACTCTGACGGTTCAGTAGAAAGATATAAGGCTGGTTGCTAAAGGGTTTACTCAGACCTATGGCATGGACTACTCAGAAACTTTTGCTCCTGTTGCAAAGTTGAATACTGTTAGGATCCTCTTATCTCTTGCTGCGAATTTGGATTGGCCTCTACATCAATTAGATGTAAAAAATGTGTTTCTCAATGGTGATCTAGAAGAAGAAGTGTACATGGATGGCCCTCCAGGCTTTGAAGAAAAATTTGGGTCAAAGGTGTGCAAATTGAAAAAATCTCTTTATGGTTTAAAGCAGTCTCCAAGAGCATGGTTTGAAAAGTTTACTCAATCAGTAAAGAAACACGGATACACTCAATGGGAATCAGATCACACTCTATTCATAAAGTACAATCCTAGTGGAAAAATTACTATTTTAATTGTTTATGTCGATGATATTGTTCTTACTGGAGATGATGTGACAGAAATGGAAAGACTAAAGAGCAACCTCGCAGCAGAGTTTGAAATCAAAGACTTGGGATCCCTAAAGTACTTCCTTGGCATGGAAGTAGCTAGATCAAAGAAAGGAATAACGGTGTCTCAACGAAAGTATGTTCTCGATCTCTTAAAAGAAACAGGTATGAGTGGATGTAGACCTGCAGATACTCCCATGGACCCAAATGCAAAACTTTGGGAAAAAGGGGACACACCTGTCGACACAGGAAGATACCAAAGGTTAGTTGGGAAATTGATTTACTTGGCACATACACGGCCTGACATTGCTTTCCCTGTTAGTGTTGTTAGTCAATTTATGCATGCCCCTTATGCCCCTTATAGAATTCTGAGATATTTGAAGGCTGCCCGCGGAAAAGGCCTATTCTTTGGAAAAACTAGTGATAGGAATGTGGCTATTTTTACTGATACTGATTGGGCAGGATCCATTACAGATAGAAAGCCGACTTCAGGTTATTGTACCTATGTATGGGGAAACTTAGTAACATGGAGAAGTAAGAAGCAAGATGTAGTTGCTAGAAGCAGTGCAGAGGCTGAGTTTAGAGCAATGGCCCAAGGAATTTGTGAGGGTCTTTGGATTCATCGAGTTCTAAAGGAGCTAAAGATGACACTAGAACTTCCATTGAAATTATATTGTGACAACAAGGCCGCAATAAGTATAGCCCATAATCCAGTTCAACATGATCGAACAAAGCATATTGAAATCGATCGTCACTTTATAAAAGAAAAAATAGATTCTTGAATTCTTTGTCTACCTTTTGTGCCTTCAAATCAACAAACAGCTGATATTTTGACCAAGAGCTTAGCAAAGACAAGTTTTGAGCATCTCATAAGCAAGCTGGGCATGATTGATATTTACGCACCAACTTGAGGGGGGGTGTTGAAATATATATTACTTCCTTTAATTATTATTCTATTTTAATGGTTGTTTATTTTTCATTATGTCACTGCTTAATTAAAGAGTTGACTAGTTGTATTCTCTCCTATAAAAGAAGCACCATTCTCATTGAAATAAAGAACTCTCAAGTTATAGAGTAATTTCTACAAAAACCATAAAAAAGATTACGAACATCGGGAGTTTAACACATTAATCAACCGAACACAGCACAAGCATGATGAAGAAACGTATAACAATTAAGGAAAATAGGGTGCTTTTATTGATAAATGAAAATAGTACGATGATAGTAGTAGAGGGTTTCTCTAACTACTCCCAGAGCAAAGCTTCGACACAACTCAGAGAGGAGTTTCTTAACGGGCCTCTTGTTATTTAATCCTAATGGGCCACTTAACTAATAATCTATGTAAACCTAATTAACTACCTACTAATTACATAAAACACCCTCTCATTGGATCCTAACAATATTTTTTGGCATCAAGTCAATTTGCAGCATATACGAACTTCAATTTTATTGCTTTCAAAATGAGTTAGATGTTAGCAGATAAGCAGGATGGAAGTGTCTCAGAACAGATTTTAATAAGTGTATCTCAATTGTAACATAGGTATTCACATGCTGCTATTAATAGTTTTTGTTGGTAATTTTAGTTGGGAGTTGGGACTGTTATATTAGATTCTGGCATTACAGTGAGTTAAAGAATCTATCAGTAGTCTTTCAGAGGGCTAGTTTGGCTTCTTCAAAAAAAAAAAAAGAATCTATCAGCTGTTGATCTAGCTGACTGCTAGCACTATAAATATGTGATTTATACTCTATTCAAATTGGTTATAATGATATTCAGATAACAGAATACACATGACCTATTATTTCCCACACAGATTTCTCTCATTTTCTGGTTCTTTCACTTTCGATCATTTTCTTAACAAATTTAACAATTGCGAATTGTACAACCTTTAGGAAACAGATAGACGATTCCTATCATAAACACAAATGAGCAGAAAATACAAGTAGAGTCAAATACTAAAATTATTCACCTCGATATGATTCCAGATTTTGCATAGTTTCGTAGTCAAGAGCCAGTATTGAAGATAACCCCTTCTTTGATGCAGCTAATTCCATGAGTTCCAGACGTTCATCTTCAATAAGGTCCATTGCATCTTTGACCATTCTGCGGGCAACAACTCTCTCGCTGGCAGCCTTAATCCTTGCTGCCTCTTTCACCCTTTGTAGTTCCTCCTTCTGTCTCAGTTTCTCAATCTACAAGAACCAATAACATAAGCATCCCTTATTTTCACACGACAGATCAGAGTGATTGGTAATTTGGCAGAACAATCTTACATACTCTGATTGATTCCTTCTGCAAAAACTTCTCCCGTTGCTCCTGCTCACGCCTCTGTTCTCTAAGGAATCTCTCCTCCTCTCGCTGTCTTTCACGCAATAATCTTTCCTCTTCCTTCTGCCTTTCACGATCTTGCCTCTCTATCTCTTTTTTTATCTGCTCCTCTCTCTTTATGTACGGAAAACAACATTAACAATAGCATAAATATAATCATCAAGAAGGAAAAAAATAAACAGAGAACAACTCTGACCAGCACCTTTTGCCTTAAAATTTCCTGTTTTACAAGCTCTTTTCTAATTCTTTTCTCTCGCACTTCAAGTTCTCGTTGCATTCTAGCCTCTTCATTCTGAAAATAAGCCAAGCATGAACAACCACTCTGTAGTGATAAAGCATGTTGGGATTCTGTGATGCACATACCTTTCGCTTCCTTTGAAACCTTGAAAATTCCTCCTCATGAATAACCCTACTATCAAATGGCACTAGACTGCCGTCATTAGGAGTTACTTGGTGAGCCCTCATTCGAGTCTCAAGAGTTGCATCGACAAATGGGTTCTTTCTTGGAACATCATCATTTCCTCCTGAAGCTGAAAGCATAAGATGATTCGACCTACCTTGGTGAGACTGAGACAAAAGATTTAGATCAGGTATCTTCTGACCTTGGACTCCATGCATATTATGTGCAGATTCATTCCCGTTAAGGAAAGATGGCCCACTAGATAGTGAAGTCCTAGAATGTGGAACACCATCAAGAGAACTAAAGTGGATAGATGTAGTAACTCTCTCGGATATCTCATTTTTAACAGTTGGCTGCTCTGGAATAAATTGATATTCATGAAGAGTCTTTGAAACGCCCTAGAAATTGAACTTCTTTAGCCGAGAGATAAAGATGCATAAAAAAAAAAAAAAAATTTGTTCAACCATGATAAAGTATGTAACTAGAAAGAAGGAAGGGAATAACGACCAAAGATACAGATAAAATATAATGTTTAAATATTGATGATATAGTTGAAATGAAAAACTTACAAAGCAGTGCTATTTTACTCAAAAGATTTCTTTAAAGTAGTGGTACATTATTCAGCAGATAACAGATTTCTGTAAAACTAAGCAATGGTAGAAAAAGAAAAAAAAGCAAAACAAAAAATCTAACCTTATCCAGACTTTCATAAACTTTTGCCTCAACAGGCAATTCAGATTGTCTGCATTGCCCCACTGCCACTGCCTCTGGAATTATATAATTGCAAAAGATTCAATTGCATTAGTACTTAACATTGACAAGCATATGTTTTATGCTATCTTTCCAAAATCACTTTATAAGGGAAAATCTGCTGTGCTTTTTAAAGATAAGCTATTCTACTAGAAATTTGTTTTACTTTTTCATTATAATAAGATCAGATGATATTTCGAGGAAAAATAACTGTTTAAACAGATATATCATAAGAACACTTTTATTTTTGTAAAAGTTTATCAAACACATTTTAAATCTTTCAAGAGCTCAAAAGAGATTATTTATTGGCATCAATAATGAGATTCTATATATAAAAAATATTACAAAAAAAAAAAAAATTAATTGGCCAGACTTCTCATGCACAATTTGATAAAAATATTTTCTAAGCACTCTTCCTTTCCGTGATCACTTTTACAACGTTAAGACATCAAAAGTGACCAGTGGCCTTAAAAATCATATTTTCAATACCAAAGAGAGAAATGGCACTACATATAGTTACAGCAAAAAGATATGCCACGACCAGTTTTAAAAGGGAGATAAAGATACAAAAGCTTAAGAGATAAAACACTATTTTCCTCATTTAGTATTAAATGTGCCAAAATTAAAATAGAATATTACCAAATCAAATCCATATGAAGACTGGCTCATTCGATATTTTAAATGAATTGTTAAAAATTATTTATATGACAAGTGCATCCAAAACAAGCACTCATACACACACATTTGAGGTAGTGGTATGATATTCGCTTACGGTGCGAGCAGTCCCGAGTTCATAGTCAATGGTGTGCTATAGCGGCGTAGCGGCAAGAAAACGCTACGGTAATGGTGGTAGCGGAGCAGTTCAGGTTACCGGCTGCTCCAGCTGCTATAGCGGTTAGCGTGTAACGGGGCGGGTATCGGATTCTTATCCACTATTGTATTTTAACAGGAAAATCTCAAATTGACCCTAATTTTAAAACTGTTTTGAGGGCACTTTGGGGATTTCGAATTAACCCTAACAATTTCCCTCTTCTCACACGCATTTGCCAGCTCTTTCTCTCTTCTCACTGCCATAGCAAAACCCTAATATCCTTTCTCTCTTCTAACTGCATCGGCCGCCGCCCAGGTTGTCATCGCTGTCGCTGATTGATGCCGCCACCGTCTTCTTCTGTTCAGGTTCTGTTCCTATTCCATCTATCTTCCTCTGTTCCTCTAATCCTTTTCTCTTTGTACTTCCACTGTTCTCTGTTTTACGCTCTTGTATTTTTTTATTTTTATTTTCTTCTCTGTTCTTTTATGTTCCATCTCTCTAAAAGTTCAAAAAATCCAATAAAGCCAGAAAACAGTTAAAAAAGGGCAGCCCGGTGCACTAAAGCTCCATCATAAGCACGGTCCGGGAAGGGGTCCCCCATTTGGTGTATTGTACGCAGCCTTACCATTGTGCCAAGGACTTGAACCCGTGACCTTTCAGTCACATGAACCCATGACCTTTCAGTCACGTGACAACAACTTTACTGTTGCGCCAAGGCTCCCCCTTAAAGCCAGAAAACAGTTATAAATATAAAATTAAAGTAGAAAACTAAGCAATTAAGTACATGGGAAAAGCAAATGTCAAGAGGTTTTGGACACGGTGAATACCAAACAGTGCAGGAATTTTACAGTCATTACTCTGATACATGTCAAGTACCTTAATTCACTGCGTATCTATGTTTTAGTGTTTTGATTTAGACTTGGTTTTTCATATATGAATGTTTCATGTGTTTTGAGTCATTTGTTTAATTTTATATTAAATATATGTTTGTTTATAATTTGTAGTATTATTCATGAACTTTGTCTAAAAAATGATCAAATAGCAGTTGTCCCGCTACACGCTATCATGCTATCCCACTTTTGGGGTCGGCCGCTACGCGCCACTATCCGGGATTGACTACTTCAATTCTCTGTATGCCTCGTTTGAGCTGAAATTTTTATTTTGGAAATATTTTCTTCTTCAAAAAACAATAAGCACTCGTACAAATTCTAAAATAATCGATATTATTGTTGTGTTTATGACAAATACACTCTTAATGGCCACAGCTCTTGATGGCCACAGAATAAGTTGATACCTCCTATTTATTGGGGGAACAAGAACTTTTAATAATAACCACAGGATTAAATTCAAAGATCGGATAAATCCCTCAAAATCAAAAGGCTCAAGAACTTTGCCTCTTTTCTCCTACCGTCCAACCTCAGCTTCTCCTCCCTCCAATAATGGTGCAGCCTTGTTCATCTAATGAAAGTAAGCAACTAAATTGCTGTTATACAAGCCAAATAAAAAATATAACTGCAAGTAGGTAGGTTGGTAACAATCACATCATTCTTAAAAAGAAGATGAAGGAGGCATCAAAATTGATTTGTGTAGCGCGTCAAACTCTTACAGTTCCTACAACCCAACAGTTACAAACACCTTTATCTCGATCCATTACCCAAATGCACCCTAGTTTGATTCTTCGCAACTGGCCGACTGCAATACGATATCAGATTTCCAACTCTGCATAAAACCCCAAATTCTGTGACTGTGATTTCATATTCTTAGTCTCTCGAAAAAGAAGGGATTAATCTGAATCAGTCCCCATTTAATTCTGATAATTATTGGAAGTTCTTTTTTCTCACGATAGCAAATGTTCTCTCTATATAAATGACTTTTAGTTCTTATAACATAAAACAATTTTGGCTTTGGAAACTTGCTTTCGATCATCTCGTTGTTTTGGCATTAATAATTTGTCCATATTTGAATAAATCCTCGTAGTATGCATAGTATATTAATTTCAGACCCTAGGCTAGAATGTGAACTAAAATTAACAAGGACACATATTATAGGTACTAAAAGCAAAACAAATCAAAAGAAAATCGCCTAAGTTTAATGCATTAGAATCGACAAAAAAAAAGCTCCAGGAATTTTTCTGAGCGACTAGACCAGAAAATATGTATATAATAGGGACTAAAATGCTATTTATTTTTCCCTTTTCACCCTTTTTGTACATCAAGGGTAGGAAGGGATGACAAAACTTTAGGAACACAAATTGCAATCAGAAAACAAAGATTACCTAATGGTACACCAAATGCACCTGGCGGCAAAGAATCAAACTCCATCCCAAGAATAGGTCCATCATCTCTTAGCGGCTCCCCCAACTGACTTTCCACAAACGCAATAGCTTGCAGCTCATGTAACGTCTGACGAGGTTCATGAGAACTACTACTATCCATTTCAGGCAATGCAGCTCCCATCCTACAAAAGCCCATCACTTCATGCTGCGGCACAACTCCCAGCAAGTCCATATGACCAATTGGCCGCAAGTCAGAAACCAAATCACAAACATTCCTAACATCAGTAGCTTCTATCTTCACAACACCATCCCTCATTGGAACCGAACTCGTCCCAGCCGGTGCCACAGCCTTCCTATCCTTCTGTCTCCGGTGACAGAACCACATCTGCAATTGTCGATCAGACAAACCCAACTTCACAGATAACTCGCCCCTCGTTGCCTCAGAAGGGTAAGTCTCCACTGAACAACCAAAAATACAAAAACCCATCAAATAAAAACTCACATTTCAGCACAAAATCACATTACAAACCATAACCCAAAACAATGCACACAAAAACAAAATGGTGAAATTTTTTCACTTACCAGCATAAGCTTTTTCAAGAATCTCCAACTGTGAAGGAGTCTTCTTTTTACGCTTAACTTTGTTCTCTTCCTCCAATGGCTTGTTCTTGTTCTCATCTCCTTCTGAATAAGCTTCCATAGCTGAAGATAAACCCTAAACCCTAAGAAATTGAACCCAGTAACGAAAATCCACACTAGAAGCAACCCAATAACGAAAATCATACGAAGAAGTTGAAAAATGAAGATGGGTATTATGAATTGTTGATAAAAATCATAGCTTGAAGTGTGAATTTGGAGTTTCTCTCTCTAAATTTGAGCTTGAGCAACCCTGACTATCTCTCTCTCTCTAACTTTTTGTGAGAGTGATTAAGATGTGTGGTTAGATTTTGGGGAATGGGAAAAACAAAAATAATAAATAGTTAATGTGGTTAGAGAGATTAAGGAGGAAAAAAAGATGAAGTAGAAGAATAATAATGCAAAAACAAGAAGAATAGTGATAATAGTAATAGAAAAAGGTGTTTGTATGATTTGTGATTAATGAGAGAGAAACTACGAAGAAAATTTCCAATTACTTCCATCTAGTTGTTGTTTTTTTCGAAAAAGAAATTGTAATGTAATTTAGGAAGTGAAGAAAAGGGAATATAATAAATAAATTTTGGAAGGTGAATGAATTGTTTGTTGTCAATGATGTGGGTGTGGCTTTTGTTGAAATGAAATGAAATGAAACGTGCAAGTTAGTTAGGGGGTTGATTTGTGAATGTGTGTGATATTTGAATTTGATTTGATTTGGTTTCAATGCGTATATTAAACTTTTTTCAATTCAATTGGTATGGTTTGGAGAATTGCATTTTTTATGTTATCATGATTTGATTTTATCTTTACTTTTCAATGCTTTGCGTTCGTTAGTTCCTTCCTGGTAGGACAGACAACGCCAGTTTCCCTTCAGGACTCATTTTCCGTACTATGCCCACTTCCCCCCACCCCGCGCGTGTACTTTATGCATGTGGTACTTAAAAATAGATAACCTGAAATGTACGGGTAGAGGAGTCGGGGTTTGAATTTCGATTACGGTATATGAACTACCAATTTTGATATCTTTATTGGTTGAGTTAGAACTTATGAACGTTAATTAATTAATTTTTTTAACATGATGTTGACTCAAATGGTAAAGAGTATGTAGAGCTGTCAAAACGAGCTACTCGGCTCGCGACGGGTCAGCCCATGGCGGGCTCGGGCTTTTACGGTCCGGGCCAAAAAGACCCGGAAGCTAAACGGACTCAAAAATATTTGTCCAAGTCTGGCCCTTTGCGGGCTACTGGCTTCCAAGTCAGCCCGGTTACTTAAAGCTTTTAATTTAAAAATAAAAAAATACACTAAAAAATACCTATCGACAACTCAATTAGCAATTTACCACTGTTTTTTTTAAGGGAAATTCTTGTTTACCCATTGTCGCGGTGATTTTCGGAGATCAAACTATTGATTAGCGTTGACTCACTAATTTTATTTCACGACTGAACTTTTAATTTTTTTAAAAGAGAAGTGGAAAAAAAGTTCTAAATTACCACATTTTTAAAGATTAGGGTTCGGGGGTTAGTTACGTTTAGGGAAAGTGTTAGCACCCTAAACGTTCGTAGTACTCTACGAGAACCTCTTGATTTTATTTATTTATTTTGGCTATAACTTGCTTATTTTTTAAAGAAAAGAATGAATTAGAGTACTGAAGAAAAAGAAAAATGTTTTTATTTATTTTTTATGATTTGGAAGGACAAGGTCCTTTGCCTACGTACCCGTGAGGGATCAAAACCTCGTAGTTCAGGGTAAAAAAGATGGTTGATTTGTTTTGTATTTTTTATTGGTTTTTTTAAAAAAAGTTTTAAAGATAAAATAAAGGCCAAGTGGCAAAATGAGATTGGTTTGTGTTTTTTATTTTGAAAATGATTAAAGTATTATTAAAGTGGATTAATGGTTATTTAAAGAAAATAAAAGAGAAAAAAGGACACTTGATTGAAAATCAAGGTTTATGTAAGAAAAGATTTTTGATTTTTGATTATTTGCATGTTTTTGTTTTTTTTATAATTAACTAAGACTAAAAGAACAAAAAGCTAAATACGAGGAATTTCCGTGGTGACGTTGGATCACCACGAAATCCTTTTGAAAATAAACTAACCTAATATTTTTTGTATTTTTTCGTAAAGCAAAATAAATAAAAAAGAAATAAAAGACATAAAGCGGAATAAATAAAGTGATTGTCAGTGCAAATTCTCATTTATATTTACATTGGTCCTAAATACATTCTAATAACATGAAATAAAAATAACAAAATGATAAACAAGAAAAAAACAAAATTGCAAATGCATTAAAATAAATATGCTAAGAATAAAACTAAAATGAAAATGCATGAAATAAAAGAAAAAATAATAAAAAAATGCATGGCATACTATAAGATAAATGCAATGAAATGAAATGCATGAAAATAAATAAGGAATTAACAAAATAAAATGCAAGAAATGATAAGAAAAAATAAAAAAGAAATAAGAAGGAACAGGGGGGTGCTAAGTGCAGAAAGGGGGGTGCAGGAAGTAATCAGAAAGGGGAAGAGAAGGCAGAATGGGCTTTGCACTGGGCTTAGCATATAAAAACGAATTTCAGAAAAAAAAATACTCATTTTCCTCTTCTTTCCCTCTCTCTAAACTCTTCTCTCACAAAACTCTCTCCTCCTTCCCTCTAAGAACGCGCCTGGCCGGACTATTTTCCGGCGCGGTGGCCGCCGGCCTAGACGGCGGCGCCACCGTGCCGGAACTAAAAAAATTCCTTTTTTTTAAAAAAAAATTCGTTTTCCAAATATCCTTTTCTCCTCTCTTCTCAAAAATCCACTTAGATTTTCCAAATTCTTTTTCAAAAAAAGGGGATCTAAATTTAAAAATTTCGGAAAAACACTACCTTTTGGTTTGAATGGCTTCGGTTTGTGGTAGGAGGGCGCAGCTGGTCCGTGTGTGGTTTATGTATGGTGGTTCGTGGCTGTTTGGGTTTGTTTTTGTGGGTTTGAGGTGGTGTTTGGGAGAGGTGGCCGTGGTTTGTGTGTGTGGCTGGAGGAGAGGGCCGCGGCTGTGTGGTTAGAGGAGGAGTGAAGGGTGGTCCGCGGTTGTGCGTGTTTGTGAGGCTGGAGTTTTGTGGTGGTTTGCCGGATTGGTGGTTGTATGATGGGAGGAGTGGTCGCGTGAGTTAGGTTGTTTGGCCGTGAGTGGTGGCTTTGTGGGTTTGAGGTTCGTGGGTGGTGGATGTGTGGGTTAGGAGAGGTTCGTGGGTGGTGGATGTGTGGGTTAGGAGAGGTTCGTGGGTTCTGTGAGATTATTTTAGGGTGGCCGTAAGTGGTTGTTGGTTGTGTGTTTCTGTATGAATAGTGGTTACTGATTGGATTCGGATTTGGCTCTTATTGAATTCCCCCCTTTTGTTATTGATTGACTGACTCTAATATACACTAATTTGTCATCACTGTCCATAAAGGACAATGAATGACAGCTTAAATGACAAATTAAAACAAAATAAATATTAACAAAGTCTCCTCTACAAAAGATTAAAAAGGGTCAACTGTTTTAAAAAAGGTAAGTAAATAAAAGGGAAGAAAAAAGTAAATAATAAAAATGCTAAATAAAATAACAATAAAAATATTTAAAAGAATAAAAATCAAGATAGAAATAATAATAAAAACAAAAAGACGGACCCGGACAAAATTAAAAAAAATGAGGTATTTTAAAATACCTCTCTGTCGAAATTTCGTCTGAGACGACGAAAAATTCCGAACTAAAAAGACGAGTAAAAAAAATAAATTTTAGGTCAAAAATTGGGGTATGACAGATGCCTCTATTTAAGTCTATTCGTCCGGAGATTCGAAGAGAAAATCTTGGATTCGACGGGCCGAAGGGACTTAAATACAGAGTACGCCAATTTTGGACCTAAGAAAAATGTGAAATGCTCGTGATGCAAATGTGAATGCAAGACGGCGAAGATGACCTGACTGGGGATAAAACAAAACGAGAGGATACCCGAATTCTTTAAAGAAAGGGATCCGACTCCACTGGGGGATAACATGACTTCACTGGGGAAGGAGTTGTCTACTATCGCACTAATTCAGAACGATAGCCTAACAAAGACAAAGACTGATGTTACCTACTATCGTGTAAATGATAGCTTAAAAAAGGTAAAAAAAAGGAGACACTGTCTACTATCAACAAAGATGATAGCTTAAAGAAGACAGATGACATGTATTACCTACTATCGTGTATTGATAGCTTAAAAAAAGGTAATAGAAGGAGACACTGTCTACTATCAACAAAGATGATAGCTTAAAGAAGACAGATGACATGTATTACCTACTATCGTGTATTGATAGCTTAAAAAAGGTAATAGAAGGAGACATTGTCTACTATCAACAAAGATGATAGCTTAAAGAAGACAGATGACATTTATTACCTACTATCATGTCTTGATAGCTTAAAAAAGGTAATAGAAGGAGACACCGTCTACTATCAACAAAGATGATAGCTTAAAGAAGACAGATGACATGTATTACCTACTATCATGTCTTGATAGCTTAAAAAAGGTAATAGAATGAGACATTGTCTACTATCAACAAAGATGATAGCTTAAAGAAGACAGATGACATGTATTACCTACTATCGTGTATTGATAGCTTAAAAAAGGTAATAGAAGGAGACACTGCCTACTATCAACAAAGATGACAGCTTAAAGAAGACAGATGACATGTATTACCTACTATCGTGTCTTGATAGCTTAAAAAAGGTAATAGAAGGAAACACTGTCTACTATCAACAAAGATGATAGCTTAAAGAAGACAGATGACATGTATTACCTACTATCGTGTATTGATAGCTTAAAAAAGGTAATAGAAGGAGACATTGTCTACTATCAACAAAGATGATAGCTTAAAGAAGACAGATGACATGTATTACCTACTATCGTGTATTGATAGCTTAAAAAAGGTAATAGAAGGAGACATTGTCTACTATCAACAAAGATGATAGCTTAAAGAAGACAGATGACATGTATTACCTGCTATTGTGTATTGATATCTTGAAAAGGTAATATAAAAAGAGAAGACCTTGCCTACTATCGGTGTGCAGATAGCTTAAAAAAGGCAAACAAAATATTTTACCTACTACCATTGTGAGGGTAGCTTAAAGAAGGTAAAATGTAAATGTCAGCTTTTCGGGATGTTGCCGAACTGCCACTGACGACAAGGAATAAAGGATAAATGCCAACTGTCCAGGTTGTTGCCGAACTGCCATTGACGACAAGAAACAAAGGTAAATGTCAACTGTCCGGGATGTTGCCGAACTTGCCACTGACGACATGATAAAAGATAAATGTCAGCTGCTCGGGATGTAGCCGAACTTGCCACTGAGGACATGATAAAAGATAAATGTCAGCTGCACGGGATGTAGCCGAACTTGCCACTGACGACATGATAAAAGATAAATGTCAGCTGCTCGGGATGTAGCCGAACTTGCCACTGACGACATGATAAAAGATAAATGTCAGCTGCTCGGGATGTAGCCGAACTTGCCACTGACGACATGATAAAAGATAAATGTCAGCTGCTCGGGATGTAGCCGAACTTGCCACTAACGACAGGATAAAAAGGTAGATGCCAACTGTTCGGGTTGTTGCCGAACTGCCATTGACGACAAGAAATAAAGGTACGCACAAGCTGTTCGTTAAAGAACTGCCACTCGGCATAAAGATGCACAAACTGTTCGTTAAAGAACTGCCACTTGGCGAAAAGACAAGATAAAAGATGCACAAGCTGTTCATTAAAGAACTGCCACTTGGCATAAAGAGGGTGACATCTCTGGACCAGACACACTGAGGATGACACTTGGGGAAAAAGAGTCACAAAATGTTCATGATTGATTGACATGAAAAGCAAGACTCAGGGTGGTTAATGCAACCATGTATTGAATGATGTTATGTGCATGTTGTATATGCATGAATGTGTATATGCATGAATGTATGAATGTATGTGTGAATGTGTGTATGACAATACGACTTGCATGACGGTATGAGGATTGACTTGTATGATTGGATGACCGATGAACTTGATGAGACAAGACTGGACAGGTAAGACGGAAAGTGGACCGGCGGCGCAGTACAAACACTCTGCAATCTTCATTGGGAATGATGTCATTGGGAACATATCAAAACATTGACGGGGTAAAGCCCGATGTATGCAACAAATGGCGGGGAGCAAACACTTCCTGGGGGAGACGTATTAATCCAAAAGCCTGGCAGAAGAACTAGTGTTTCTGTGGTCATGCTTTTTGTTTTTTTCTTTTTTTGAATCCCTAACTTTTGCCTGGACCGCCCTTCCGAGTTTTCAGTCCACCGGGAATATATTCTTTTTTGTATGCCCCTAATTTTTGCCTGGACCGCCCTTTCAGGTTTTCGATCCACCGGGACGCTCATTTTTGCCTAAGCCGCCCTTTCGGGTTTTCGACTTACCGAGCTTTTTCTTTTCTCTTTTTCTTTTTTTCAAGCAATTGACCATGTTCAACCTGCAGAGTCTCCCGTTCTTGGGATAGCTGTTGACGCACACTTCACTTATTCATGCGTTCAGAGAGAATGTGTTTGTTGTTTATGCTTTCCAAAAATATAAAAAGATTTATAATTTTTTTGAAAAATATTTTACTTCAAGTACTACAATCAAAAATAGAAGAAATTTTATAAACAGAATAAACGGGAGTTCCAAATAAAAGGCACAGGCTCAAATTCATTTTAACAGAGTGGTGGCCCGCCAATGGCGTGGCTCCACGGATCTCACGAAGTTTGGAAAGTGGTAAATATAAGGGGAAGATACATTGAACACAATAACCGCTATTCTCCCTAACAACTTTGAATTCCACTGTTTGGATGCTTCAGATTTAGAGTTTCTTTGACCGCTGATGTGCCCCAAGTGAGTCATGGCCAACCTGATGCAGTTACCTTGTCTTTTGATCCTTAATTTTTGCACAGATCGCCCTTTCGGGTTTTAGACCTATCAGGATGATTATTTTTTTGTTTTATGCCTCTAATTTTTGCCTGGACCGCCCTTTTGGGTTTTCGGTCCACCGAGACGCTCATTTTTGCCTAAGCCTCCCTTTCGGGTTTTCGACTTACCGAGCTTTTCTTTTTTTTTTTTTAGACAAAGTATTCCATGACTGCATCGGCATTCGTAGGACGGGGAAGCTCATCGCCATTCATAGTCGTAAGAGTTATCGCACCACCGGAGAACGTTATCTTGACGACATGTGGGCCTTCATAGTTAGGCGTCCATTTGCCCCTGGAATCAGGTTGAAAGGATAAAATATTTTTGAGCGCAAGGTCTCTTTCTCGAAATTCACGGGGACGAACTTCCTCATCAACCGATTGTTTCATCCTTTTTTGGTATAACTGTAAGAGAAGGGGGTTGCCCCTGCTGATGTTCGCACCGAAGTACGATATTCATGCAAAACGAAAGGGAGCATCTCATGCCAATCCTTGTAGGTGACCACCATTTTCTGCACTATCTTCTTGATGTATTTTTTCTCTTTTTTTTGTTTCTTTTTTTTTTGCAGCTTCAATGGCACCATTCATCTGGGATTCGACCAGGAATATTGTAATGGCAGTTCTTCGGAACCCAACTTAATCCTTTCATATGCTAATAACCGAGAGATCTCTTCGGGAATCCCTCCATCCTCCTCCTCTTCAGCTTCGTAAACAGGGAACTCAAAGTCGGGAGAGAGCATAGGGTTACAGTGTTCAAGGGGTTCATTGATGTTCAGTCTACATATGATTGATGATTGATTTTAGAAAATGTGTGAAAAATGCAGACCTTTTGAAATTGATTGAAAATAAAATAAAATTTTTTTTTGGGTTTTTTGTGTTACCATTTTCCGGAAAAAGCAGTAAAATAAAAATAAAAGTCGCGAAAGAAACGACAATTTTTCATTGACGGTGGTAACTTGAAGACAAAAGTAGAGCCCTACATGATTTCACTTTCATCTCAGGCGAAACGAAAGGATTTTTTTGAAAAGACAAGACAACGAAAACACATTACTTGGACCCATGAGTAACTGAGGGAATGTCAACAGCGACCCAATTGCGGCAAATCCCTCCTTGTGTTTGCACGACCAGATCCATTTTCTTTTTCTATTTGCACGAGTGTTGTAGGTGCGAGTCGGCTTGTAATGAATGCGCCGGGCCACTTTCTTTGACTGCGGCTGATTGACCTTTTTGTGATGAAACAAAGGATGAGACTCGATTTAGAAACTATAAATGGAGTATGATGCTTGATTATGCTTATGCAAAAAATAAGGGTTTGTTATCGAAGGACTTGTCGAAGTAATTGTAAACATCATAGTTTGAAAATTCATTTAGTAATAAAATATTACAAATGATCCCCTTTTTAGGAACAAAGCCAAGGGATATGCTCAAAAGTTTATCAATAGAAATCTTGAAAAAGCCCCAATATTTCAAACTCGAGGATGCCAAGTGATCTCCCATAACAAGCTTGAAAAGTCCTCCGGACTAGTCACTAAAGATCCTAGCTTCCTTAAGTTGTCAAATCCGGGCTTTTGGAGTTATACTTCTGAGTGTTCCTCTTTGTGAAGTTCATTCCTACGATGTTTACAACAAAACTTGTCTAAGTCCTCCGATATTTGATGAAAAAAATGTTTATGAATGGATGCATGTATGCATGATTATGTTAAAGAAACGGAGAAAACATGGTGAGGTTAAGTCCATAATGTTGGAGTTGAGGGTAAACACGCCATTTGGTAAGGACTATGGTTTCATATGTACCTGTATCACGGGTTCTACCAAGTTCCCAAAGTCATTGACCACTTCCGAATATTGTCGATTACGGGACTACTCCCGGTCCAACAACGTTCGTAGGAAAGTATCGTTTGAGTGTAGTACCGCGTATCAACCAATTCAAGACTACTCTTGATTAGCCACCGCACTACGTCCTAAAAGGCCAAGATGGGTTAAAGGTAACTCTAAAGGTCCTCAACTTCATAGGTCACTTGAAAATAACAATGCCGAACACGACTACTCATGCCAACATAGTAATACTTCCAAGATTCCTCCATTGAGTAGGGTTATCACATGTGCCACATCCGAAACTCACTCTCGGAAAGACACTTTGATTATACCATCATCCTATCTTATGTTTCCCTCAAGTCCGGGTGTAGGACTTATCTCACCACTCACGTAAAAAGAAAAAAAACACATAGACACATATTTACAACCTTATTTTTATTTTAAGCAAGTTATAGCACAAAATAATTAAATAAATTCAAGTTAGGCTCAACCCTCTTAGGGAATCCCCAGTGAAGTCGCCATTTCTGTCGCGGTGATTTTCGGAGATCAAGCTATTGATTAGCGTTGACTCACTAATTTTATTTCACGACTGAACTTTTAATTTTTTTAAAAGAGAAGTGGAAAGAAAGTTCTAAATTACCACATTTTTAAAGATTAGGGTTCGGGGGTTAGTTACGTTTAGGGAAGGTGTTGGCACCCTAAACGTTCGTAGTACTCTACGAGAACCTCTTGATTTTATTTATTTATTTTGGCTATAACTTGCTTATTTTTTAAAGAAAAGAATGAATTAGAGTAGTGAAGAAAAAGAAAAATGTTTTTATTTATTTTTTATGATTTGGAAGGACAAGGTCCTTTGCCTACGTACCCGTGAGGGATCAAAACCTCGTAGTTCGGGGTAAAAAAGACGGTTGATTTGTTTTGTATTTTTTATTGGTTTTTTTAAAAAAAGTTTTAAAGATAAAATAAAGGCCAAGTGGCAAAATGAGATTGATTTGTGTTTTTTATTTTGAAAATGATTAAAGTATTATTAAAGTGGATTAAAGGTTATTTAAAGAAAATAAAAGAGAAAAAAGGACACTTGATTGAAAATCAAGGTTTATTTAAGAAAAGATTTTTGATTTTTGATTATTTGCATGTTTTTGTTTTTTTTTTTATAATTAACTAAGACTAAAAGAACAAAAACCTAAATACGAGGAATTTCCGTGGTGACGTTGGATCACCACGAAATCCTTTTGAAAATAATCTAACCTAATATTTTTTGTATTTTTTCGTAAAGCAAAATAAACAAAAAAGAAATAAAAGACATAAAGCGGAATAAATAAAGTGAGTGTTAGTGCAAATTCTCATTTATATTTACATTGGTCCTAAATACATTCTAATAACATGAAATAAAAATAACAAAATGATAAACAAGAAAAAAAACAAAATTGCAAATGCATTAAAATAAATATGCTAAGAATAAAACTAAAATGAAAATGCATGAAATAAAAGAAAAAATAATAAAAAAATGCATGGCATACTATAAGATAAATGCAATGAAATGAAATGCATGAAAATAAATAAGGAATTAACAAAATAAAATGCAAGAAATGATAAGAAAAAATAAAAAAAGAAATAAGAAGGAACAGGGGGGTGCTAAGTGCAGAAAGGGGGTGCAGGAAGTAATCAGAAAGGGGAAGAGAAGGCAGAATGGGCTTTGCACTGGGCTTAGCATATAAAAACGAATTTCAGAAAAAAAAAAAAAAAACTCATTTTCCTCTTCTTTCCCTCTCTCTAAACTCTTCTCTCACAAAACTCTCTCCTCCTTCCCTCTAAGAACGCGCCTGGCCGGACTGTTTTCCGGCGCGGTGGCCGCCGGCCTAGACGGCGGCGCCACCGTGCCGGAACTAAAAAAATTCCTTTTTTTTAAAAAAAAATTCGTTTTCCAAATATCCTTTTCTCCCCTCTTCTCAAAAATCCACTTAGATTTTCCAAATTCTTTTTCAAAAAAAGGGGATCTAAATTTAAAAATTTCGGAAAAAAAACTACCTTTTGGTTTGAATGGCTTCGGTTTGTGGTAGGAGGGCGCAGCTGGTCCGTGTGTGGTTTATGTATGGTGGTTCGTGGCTGTTTGGGTTTGTTTTTGCGGGTTTGAGGTGGTGTTTGGGAGAGGTGGCCGTGGTTTGTGTGTGTGGCTGGAGGAGAGGGCCGCGGCTGTGTGGTTAGAGGAGGAGTGAAGGGTGGTCCGCGGTTGTGCGTGTTTGTGAGGCTGGAGTTTTGCGGTGGTTTGCCGGATTGGTGGTTGTATGATGGGAGGAGTGGTCGCGTGAGTTAGGTTGTTTGGCCGTGAGTGGTGGCTTTGTGGGTTTGAGGTTCGTGGGTGGTGGATGTGTGGGTTAGGAGAGGTTCGTAGGTGGTGGATGTGTGGGTTAGGAGAGGTTCGTGGGTTCTGTGAGGTTATTTTAGGGTGGTCGTAAGTGGTTGTTGGTTGTGTGTTTCTGTATGAATAGTGGTTACTAATTGGATTCGGATTTGGCTCTGATTGAATTCCCCCCCCTTTTGTTATTGATTGACTGACTCTAATATACACTAATTTGTCATCACTGTCCATAAAGGACAATGAATGACAGCTTAAATGACAAATTAAAACAAAATAAATATTAACAAAGTCTCCTCTACAAAAGATTAAAAAGGGTCAACTGTTTTAAAAAAGGTAAGTAAATAAAAGGGAAGAAAAAAGTAAATAATAAGAATGCTAAATAAAATAACAATAAAAATATTTAAAAGAATAAAAATCAAGATAGAAATAATAATAAAAACAAAAAGACGGACCCGGACGAAATTAAAAAAAATGAGGTATTTTAAAATACCTCTCTGTCGAAATTTCGTCTGAGACGACGAAAAATTCCGAACTAAAAAGACGAGTAAAAAAAATAAATTTTAGGTCAAAAATTGGGGTATGACACCCATCAATAAAAGGTGGATAATACTACCCATGTTGAGTTGGCCCAATCAAAACAATGTATTTATATAACATTAAAAATAATAGAAAACAAACAAATAACTTTGATTTGTGCCAACTCAGCATGGGTTGTGTTACCCACCTTTTATTGATGGGTACTTAAGTTGTCACCTTTTTTTAATATAAAGTATCTCGCTTCTTAGAATAGTCGCCCAAATTTGTATTCATAACATTTGAAGCTGAAGTATATGTTTACTACTTGTGTTTTAGTATCGGAGATGTATGATTGCTGCAAAATGAATCTAAGTAGGACACAGATGTACGTCCAAATATATGTAACTAGGTATATAACCCGTGCGTTGCACGGGTTTTATTAGGATGTTCTTATATAATTTCATTTTTGGTATAATATATTTATTATTTGATTTTATTGAATTTGGTGACTATTGCAAATTCTTCATATTATTTATTTACGAACTTGGATAATTTCTTAAAAGTAAAATATAGAACGACAAATCATACTTAAATAATTATACAGATTTGACTTCAATAGTGAAAAATTTAACCACCTTTATACAATTGATTTATTAAAGAACCAATCTCTATAAAATCCATAATATTATAAATAGTTATTTAATTACACTCAATTATGGTTTAAAAAGGAAATCCAAATCTATTTATTTTAAATGATAAGAAAAGATTATATTAAACATTTAAAACATATAATATATTTACTTTAATTAAATTTTTTAATTTATTTTAATAGCTTCATATCCCCTCTCTCTAACCTTTCCTCTTTCACTTCTCTCTAAACCAACCAACCCACCGCCTTTCCCCTCTTCCCCTTTCATCCAAATTTCACACAGCAAGATGTAGCCCCTTTACACGGTGGTGCGATGAGAGTCTTTCTTCTCCCCACCACCCTTTTCCGGTCGTTTGGTGTTGAGACGATTTCTTTCTCCGGTTCCTATGGTGTGGCATCGGTTGCTTTGGAGGTGGTTCTCCGTCCTCGGATCAGCGTTCTTTGTTCCTTTGTTCGATCTTCACCATCGTTCACAAGGTTGTTCCGGCAGATTTTGTTTGTGTTTGCACCAAAGTCTGGATTCTGTTCATTGATGGCGTCGTTGCAGAGGTGAGGTCGGTGGCAGCGCCGTTGCTTCTTGTTTTGTTTTGCTAGTTCAATGGTGGTTCTGCTCCGTTGATCTGGGTTCTGTTGGTATCGTTTTTCTACTTTTTTGTATTGTTTGCTTTTGTGTTTCAGATCAGAGACCTTGGGTGGTGGTAGATATGGCCTCTTTTGTTGTGGTTCGGTTTCGTAAACCCGAAAGGGTCTAGTTCTTTTAACCCGAAAGGGTGGTTTGGTGAAATCTGTTAGGTTGGTGTTCATGTGCTTTACTCTCTGATGTTCCAGGTCTGTTGAGATGTGCAGGTCTCAAGTCTTCAGGGTTACCTCCTCTCCGGTACTGTCTTTTTATCCATCTCAGTCAATATGACTGTTATCAGACTGTTAAGCTCGAAAGAGCTATTATACCTACTGCTTTGTTCAAGGGGTTGCTGGTACGTGGATCTTGATACCGTGTTGGTGGTGGATACATTCGCCAATTCTATACCTTTTTTGATTCTATGGATGTCCACTCTTCATATTTTATTTGTAATCTGGTTTCGTGCTCGTACGCTGGTGCGCTGGGTTGCGTTCTTGAGGAGTGCTCTTTCTGTTAGGATTAATTAGGGTTGATCTACTTGGTATGTAATGTATTGTGTTATTCCTATTTAGGTTGAACCTGGGTCAGGTCTAAGGTCCCCCCCAGTCTCTGTATCTTTTGTGTTTTTTATTTAATTTATTTTTGCTTAAAAAAAATTCGTTAGTGTGTCAAATGGATGCCTGCTATCAAAAAATTATTTTTTTTTGAAAGATCAAAAAATTATTTTTATAGTGAATAAAACATGTCAATAACATACAATGTGTTTAAATCATAATTAAAAAAATTAAAATATGTTTAAAACTTTCTCATCCCTTATAAACCCTAAACAACATAATCATCTTTTTTTCGCCACTATACCAACACTAAGACCATCTTAACACGACAATGGTTCGTTATCAATTTTCTATGATTGAATATTTTTCGCATCTTTTGTTTACGAACACTATTTTTACAAACACTATTTTTCAACTAATGAACCATATACTTTTTTTTAAAGAAAACCGTATACTAATTTTTTTGTTTAGCAAAATATTTGTTTTTTAATAGATAATAACATTGAGATATTTTTTTATCATTCAAAAAAACATAGAGATATTTTTGTAATACAAATACGGGTTTTCGTCATTAATTACACACAACACTTCATTGAACACTAAAAGAGATACAATTTATCACTTATTTAACATATTTATCATTAATCACTAACATACAAATCAATATAAACAAAACTTATTTAAAAACTTATTTAAATCCTACTAAATTTAAATATTTTTGTTCTTGTCATTCTATCGTTTTTTGGGTACACTCATTCTATTAAAAAAAGTTTAACTCTGATTTATAGGGAAATGAGACATAAGAATCTGAAGTTCAACAAATGGTATTACCATTATCTTTTGTATTTTACACATTATTAACATTTGTAAGTTCAATTATTATTATTAACATATTTTAGAGTCATGCATTATTTTACTCATAAAAAGTCATGCATTGAAGTCCAAAATTATATTATATTACTTAAGTATATCATTAATAAGAATACACTATTATTTTTTGTATAAAAAAGACAATATTATTTTTAAGAGTTTTAGATCAGTAAGAGTATCTTGACTTGGTAAGCTTAAAGGACGTGGTTTAAATCCCAAATGAGATAATTGTAAAATGATCATTAATGTGATTGTTATTAATAATATTTTTCTCTTATCTATTTTCTTAAAAAATAAAATACATTTTTGAATTGATCGAATATGATTGATTGATATTATATAAAACAATATTAAAATGTTATTTATTGAAAGGACATTACTGTAAATGTTTTTATTGAAGGGACATTACTGTAAATGTTATTAATAATAACTCCCCCTTCCCCTTTGTTTTCCAAAATAAAAAATACGCTATCATTTAGAAATGAAAGAATGCGATTGATCAATTTTAATGTAAAAAAATTACAAAAAAGTTACTTGGACACAAAATAAATTTAATTACAAAAGTTGAAATGAAATCTACTAAAATTCTACCAATTAAGATTTTGACTTAATATTGAACAATTAAATAAATAATTTTATTTTATACGTTAAAGGATTATTGAAATAGTTTTCAAACATTTTTTCTCAACCTACGATTGTTTAACTAAATTAGCTCTCATCAAGTAATTGTAATTTTAGTGTTTTATTATTTTTTGTGCATATTCAATGTAAATGACTCTCAAGATCTTTAATTGTCTTAAAAAGTCCACTATACATACATTATTGGAACTTTTGAATAAGAGTCAAGAAGACCTTATGAAAATTGAACATTTTCGCGTAGAAGATTTACGTTTGTGTTTTTAACTAAATTCAATTTTTTTTCCTTTCAAAAAAAAAATTGAACGATACTTTAAGATAAATTTGATTTTATAGATTGTATTTTGAAGTAGACAAAAATGACATATATATTCTCATAATTTGAGTTTTGCAGTAATCATTGTTCGAGAGATATTTTAGCAATACATATTTGGTCAAACACAATACATAGTCACATATATTTGGACCGGTCCCATGAAATAAGATTAGATCCACTTATGATAAAGTAAAACATTAGTTTCAAAAATTCGTTACATTATTTATTAAAAAAAAACCGTTACATTATAACATCAATAATGATTTTTTTAAGCTTTTAACCAAAATAAAATGCAGGAAGGCTATTGAAAAAAAAGAAGAAGCGAGAAGCGGCATATAATGAATGTGTTGTTATTTAAAAAAAATGAATGTGTTGTTCAATGGCCAATAATATCATCACTAATGTATTCTCACAAACTCATAAGTTGAAAAAAAAAATATTGTATAAATTTTCATATCCACTCTCCCCCTTTATAACCGGCACTTACCCCACACTAATTTTCTACTCATTCCTACTCATTTTACATTACACTAAATCTTAGAGTGTTTCCATCACGATGCTATTAATACAACCATCTATCTTATATCTATCTATCAAAATGAATTACTTGGAGCATAAGAGATATCCAATGTAACACCCATATAAAGATTGCCTAGGATCTTATACGAGTATTAAAATTTCGTACTGAATACATTAATTTACAACACTGAAAGTAGTTCTGAATATTACAATCACATAGTAATATTACATCCAAAGTTTATACGACATCTCTCTGATACATGTACATCACAAGTACAACAACATAATACAGTTAAACTGTAAAACATATAAAATCAGCACGATCAGTCCAAAGCTTTCTCCTTACCCTTATTGCGTGCTGCCTGCGAATCTGCCTGTGAACCTGCACCAGGAGGAAAGGGATGAGACATAATGTCTCAGTGAGCTCTACCCAACCTACTGTTGGCAACCTCAGGGAACCTAGGGTCGCCATGCCTACCTCGGCAATTTAGGGAAAAATACTATGATCGCCAAGTCTTAGCTTTATCCACAAAGGATATAAGTCCACTTATAACTATAAATCTGCCTGTAACTATAACTTTGACTATAACTATGAAACATAATACATATAAACAAATATTATGTTAGCTGTTAGCGTTGAACAAACATTATTATCTGAGTTCATTTTACGGAGTGCAGCCCGGGTGGAGTAACCCCGAAGTACATCTCCCTTTGACCCGGTGAAATTCCTATCATATCAGGCTAACACCGGACTCCTCTTTGAATTTGCATGTGGACAACCCTCTCGGTGAAGTCCCATCCGGCGTATCCCGGAGTCTGCTGAACATGCCTATGACTATGACATATTATTCTTTAACTTTTACATATAAACATGTATATCTATTACTTTAATCATATAATAACAATCCTGTAACACTTAACCTGTAACACAAGGTTCTTGGCTTATCGTTCTCATAAGCCACCTATTAATTGTTGGAGAACCAACACTATAAGCTTATCTAAAGCTTCGAATACCGAGACATTCCTATTACCCTTGTATTCTAAACTGAATACATCTATAATTTGGTTTACCTAATGTAGGTTCTTGACTTATCAAAGTCGTATGCCTTCCTTAAGAGTTATCAACTCACATGTAATGGATTTATCCATCTAATCCTTACCCTCACACTCTTAATGCATTGCTTAACCCTTGTTCATCTATTCCTTATGTGTCATATGCTCCTCGGATATGTCCACAATGGTGTTTTTCTTAGAAAATAAGGTTTTCCTTGAAGATGGTTACCAAATGCCTCGCCTGACGCGAATGTGAAACAGAACAGACATGGGAGGTCTGTCTGATTTCGCTGGGCGAAATCCATTTCGCCAATGGCGAGGTGAGGCAGGGAAAAAAATGCTGGAAATCGCTGTAATCTCGCCGGGCAAAGTTGACAGCCCAGAAATAGTTCAAAACGTGATTTTCCACCATTTTTGACGTATCTAAGCATACCCAAGCATCATAACAGCATAAGGAATGATTTACAACTATAAATTGATTGATTAAAGCATGATTGAGCAAGGAATTAGCAAGCAAAAGGGATTAGGGTACAAAATTGCAAACTTTGCTCAAAATACACAAAACTCTTCAAAAACTCTCAAAGTGGGTTCTAAAACCCCTAGGAGCTCACCTCAGAACTGGTTTGGTGCTGGCTTAACCTTTAGCTTCAAACCCTAGCTTGACCTTAACTTGATCACTTGATCTTTCTTGCTTTTCCTCAACTTCTTCTTGTTCCAACTTTCCCCAAAACTATGCTTGCTTGAAATACAAGATTTTAGGAAGAAGTTTTGATGGATTAAGGGTGATGATTGTTGAGGGGCGAAAATCTAGAGGGAGGGGAGAAGAAATTCTGATTTCTTGAGAGAGAAAATGGGTGATAAACATGAAAAAAATTCATATTTATCCCATTTTGGTCCTTATCTCTCTATTTACCATTTTGCCATTCTTTTCGTTTAATTTCTGTAATACTGTTAAAAGTCATGCTTAAGCGGGATATTACACTCTACCCCCCTTAAAAGAAATTTCGTCCTCGAAATTTAGAAATTACCTGTAAATAGATGCGGATAGCTCTCCAGCATCTCTGATTCCAATTCCCATGTAGCTTCGCCGTCAGGAGAACCTTTCCAAACAACTTTAACAATCGGAATCTCCTTGTTCCTTAAGGACTTGACATCACGATCAACAATCCGATCTGGTTCTGGTTGAAAAGTCAAATCCGATCTCAAGTCGATGGTTTCCAACTCTACTGGTTGAAAAGGATCTGGAATGAACTTTCTTAACTGAGAAACATGGAAAACATCATGTAATCTTGACATAGTTGGTGGCAGAGCCAACTGATAAGCTGCTGGGCCGACGCGTTTAAGTATCTGAAATGGCCCAATAAATCTTGGACACAACTTCTTCATCCTAAAAACGCCACGTAAACCCAACTTGGGTGTAACCTTCAAGAATATGTGATCACCCACTTCGAACTCCAAAGGCCTTCGCCTCTTGTCCGCATAACTCTTCTGACGACTCTGAGTAGTTCTCATTTTATCCTGAATGGATTTAATCTTTAAAGTGGTCTCCTGAATAATCTCAGGTCCCAGAATACTTTTATCTCCAACCTCTGACCAACAAAGTGGTGTTCTACACCTTCTGCCAAACAATGCCACGTAAGGTGCCATTCCAATACTAGAATGATAACTGTTATTATAAGAAAATTCAATTAAAGGCAGATGATTATTCCAACTTCCTCCATCCTCTAAAATGCATGCACGTAGCATATCCTCTAATGTCTGAATAGTTCTCTCAGCTTGGCCATCTGTTTGAGGATGATGGGACGTACTCATCTTTAACCTCGTTCCTAAAGCCCTCTGAAAAGCTTTCCAAAAGTGAGAGGTAAAAATAGGATCTCTATCTGAAACAATACTAGTTGGAACACCATGCAGTTTCACAATCTCTGCAATGAACAACTCTGCATACTGAGCAGCCTTGTACGTAGTCCTAACCGGTAAAAAGTGAGCAGACTTGGTTAACCGGTCGACAACTACCCAAATTGAATCATGTCCCCGTTGAGTTCGAGGTAACCCTGTTACAAAATCCATAGATATCTCTTCCCATTTCCACTGAGGGATTTCCAATGGTACTAGCATCCCTGCAGGCCTCTGGTGTTCAATCTTTACTTGTTGACACACAATACATCGCGATACAAATTCTACAATATCGGTCTTCATCCCCGGCCACCAATAATCCTTCTTTAAATCTTGATACATTTTAGTGGTACCTGGGTGGATACTGAAACTACTCTTGTGTGCCTCTTCCAAAATTATCCTTTTCAAATTAGCATCATTAGGGACACAGACCCTACCTTCAAACAGCAGAGTACCATCCGATGCCCTTGAAAACTCTGATTGTCCGATCCTTCTCTGAAGATCCATATCCGAAACTTGAGTCTGTGCGATCTTGGACCGCAAATCACAAGTGACCTCTAATCTTTGCAACAAAATGCCATTGTCCATCTCTGTGACACTGAGATTAAGATCTCTGAATTTCTCATACAAACCACAAGTGTGCATTAATACTTCTGCTCTCATCAAGGACTTCCTGCTTAAGGCGTCAGCAACTACATTCGCCTTCCCTGGGTGGTACTTTAAATCAAAATCAAAATCTTTTAAGTATTCCATCCATCTTCTCTGCCTCATATTCAATTCCCGTTGATCGAACAAATACTTTAAGCTTTTGTGGTCAATGAACAAATCGAACTGTGCTCCATATAAATGGTGCCTCCATACTTTTAAAGCAAAAACTATAGCTGCCAACTCAAGTTCATGAGTAGGGTAATTCTCCTCATGAGATTTAAGTTGCCGAGAATCATAAGTTATTACATTCCCTTCCTGCATGAGTACACTACCCAGCCCTTTAGAGGACGCATCACAATATACCACATATTTCTTCTCGGGATCCGGTATTGCTAGCACTGGGGCCTTGGATAATTTCTCCCTCAAAGTCCGGAAACTTTCCTCACAATCTTCGTCCCAGACAAAAGGCACATCTCTTCTCGTGAGGCGAGTCAAAGGCAGCGCAATCTGTGAAAATCTCATAATAAATCTTCGGTAGTAACCTGCTAAACCCAGAAAACTCCGAACTTCAGTTACATTCACTGGTCTGGCCCAATTAAGGACAACTTCGACTTTAGATGAGTCTACTGACACTCCTCCTTTAGAGATAACATGACCCAAAAACTGGATTTCCGACAACCAAAATTCACATTTGCTGAATTTTGCATACAATTGATTTTCTCTGAGAATGTCCAAAACAATTCCCAGATGCTGGACATGTTCCCGTGGGTCCTTTGAATAGATCAAAATATCATCAATGAAGATCACCACAAACTGATCCAAATAAGGCTGAAAAATTCTGTTCATGTAGTCCATAAACACTGCTGGAGCATTAGTCACTCCAAAAGGCATAACTAGAAACTCATAATGTCAGTAACATGTTCGGAATGCCGTCTTGGACACATCTGAAGATTTGATGCGAATCTGATGATACCCCGATCTGAGATCAATCTTTGAAAATATTGTTGCTCCTTTGAGCTGATCCAAAAGATCATCAATCCTTGGAAGTGGATACTTGTTCTTAATTGTCACTTTATTCAGCCGGCGGTAGTCTATACACAATCTCATACTACCATCCTTCTTCTTAACCAACAACACTGGTGCACCCCAAGGTGACACACTGGGCCTGATAAAATGTTTCTGAATTAAGTCCTCTAACTGAGACTTCAATTCCTTAAGCTCTGACGGTGACATTTTATACGGCGCCACAGATACTGGCTCCGATCCTGGGATGAGATCAATAGAAAACTCAACTTCTTGTTCCTGGGGTAAATTGATTATCTCAGAAGGAAAGACATCTAGATAATCACTGACAACTGGAATGTCACTGGGACTCAGCTCTGATTCTGAAGTCACAGTAACCATTACATAAAAACCCCTATCCTGAGCACACATAAGCTGGGTAAGCTGATGAGTGCGGTTAATTAATTCTGATAAAGCCACACCTTCAGTCGTATCATTTGTAGGCATAAAAATACACTTTTCCGCACATCCAATGTACACATGATTAGTAGAAAGCCAATCCATTCCTAGGATCACATCAAGTTGTATCATGGGAAGACACACCAAATCTATGTAGTATGTCTTGCTAGATACAGTGATCGGGCAATTTTCACATATAAATCTAGCTACAACTCCACCTTCTGTAGCGGTAGTTACCGTCATAGGAGGAATCAATGGTGAAATAGATAACTGTAGTGTTTCTACACACTTGTATGAAATAAAGGAACAAGCTGCACCACAATCAAAAAGTACTTTAACTGGATTCTGGCCTAGATAACACATACCAACAATTAAGTCTTCATTGGCCAAAGCCTTCTGGCCATCAAGGGAATACATCCTGCCTTTACTTGAAGTAGTACCTTCAGCTCCAATCTTACTTTTTCTTTCTGGACTATTTGCCAAAACGTGCCCCGGCTATCTACACCCGAAACACACACCTGCACGTCTCATACATTCACCGTAATGTAATTTCCCACAGTATTTACAAGTGGCACTCGCCTGTGGTGAAAACGACTGTTTGCCCCTCTTAGGAGAGCCCTTAGGCTTATTTTCTTGGTACCTATCTTGAAACTTGCCCTTTCTCTTTTCAAATGCTGTAGCTTTCTCTTTAGCGGTCTTAGCAAAACTCGCTTCAGCAACCAAACTGTCGTGAACCATTTCGTCATAGCTGGTATTTCTTTGAAGGCTCACTGCTGTATCAATTTCACCTCTCAACCCACACCTATACTGATTCATCTTCCAGTTCTCATTACCGGCATACTCGTTGTGAGTGGAGTAATATGACAACTCTTCAAACTTTTTAGTAATCTCAGTGACTGACATGCCACCTTGTTTCAATTCAAGGAACTCTTGTTCTTTCTTTACTTTGTATGACATCGGTATATACTTCTCTAGCATTGCTTCCTTGAAGTTAACCCAATTTATCTCAATGTCATTTGCTGTCATTCTGCGCTGAGCAGATTCCCACCAATCTTCTGCTGCGCCTCTGAACTGATTGGTAGCTAACAATACTTTATTTTCTTCTGGGCACTCCGCCATCCGGAACACTTTCTCAATCTGTTTTAGCCATCTCTTGGCTTCTGGAGGTTCACCTTCCCCATTAAACTCAGGAGGGTGGTTTCTGTTAAATTCCCGGAAAGACGGATTCACTACAACTGGTGGTGGTGGAGTCTGCTGCTGAGCACCTTGCCCTTGGTGCATCATCTCCATCCACTCATGATGAGATTGGGCCTGTTGTTGGGCTTGCTGCTGCATCATAAGCATCATCTGTTGATGCTGTAATGCAGCCTGAGCTTGCTGCTCCTGATACTGTTGTTGCAACGCCTGCTGCTATTGCATCATTTGAGCCCAAAAATTCATATTAGGATCTCCTCCGGCTTCCTCAGCATTGGCCTGATTTACTCTAGGCCTTCCAGGACCTCTTCTCCTCCCGTACATCTTATCCTAACTGTCATACACAAGTCAAAGTGATCAGTTTCAACCAGATATAACATTTAGAATAATGTCCTGGATCCAAGAGATCCACAAACTTGGATTGTATTTTAATAACCCAAGGCACGGTCTGAATCGACCTGCTCTGATACCAAATTGTAACACCCATATAAAGATTGCCTAGGATCTTATACGAGTATTAAAATTTCGTACTGGATACATTAATTTACAACACTGAAAGTAGTTCTGAATATTACAATCACATAGTAATATTACATCCAAAGTTTATACGACATCTCTCTGATACATGTACATCATAAGTACAACAACATAATACAGTTAAACTGTAAAACATATAAAATCAGCACGATCAGTCCAAAGCTTTCTCCTTACCCTTATTGCGTGCTGCCTGCGAACCTGCCTGTGAACCTGCACCAGGAGGAAAGGGATGAGACATAATGTCTCAGTGAGCTCTACCCAACCTACTGTTGGCAACCTCAGGGAACCTAGGGTCGCCATGCCTACATCGGCAATTTAGGGAAAAATACTATGATCGCCAAGTCTTAGCTTTATCCACAAAGGATATAAGTCCACTTATAACTATAAATCTGCCTGTAACTATAACTCTGACTATAACTATGAAACATAATACGTATAAACAAATATTATGTTAGCTGTTAGCGTTGAACAAACATTATTATCTGAGTTCATTTTACGGAGTGCAGTCCGGGTGGAGTAACCCCGAAGTACATCTCCCTATGACCCGGCGAAATTCCTATCATATCAGGCTAACACCGGACTCCTCTTTGAATTTGCATGTGGACAACCCTCTCGGTGAAGTCCCATCCGGCGTATCCCGGAGTCTGCTGAACATGCCTATGACTGTGACATATTATTCTTTAACTTTTACATATAAACATGCATATCTATTACTTTAATCATATAATAACAATCTTGTAACACTTAACCTGTAACACAAGGTTCTTGGCTTATCGTTCTCATAAGCCACCTATTAATTGTTGGAGAACCAACACTATAAGCTTATCTAAAGCTTCGAATACCGAGACATTCCTATTACCCTTGTATTCTAAACTGAATACATCTATAATCTGGTTTACCTAATGTAGGTTCTTGACTTATCAAAGTCGTATGCCTTCCTTAAGAGTTATCAACTCACATGTAATGGATTTATCCATCTAATCCTTACCCTCACACTCTTAATGCATTGCTTAACCCTTGTTCATCTATTCCTTATGTGTCATATGCTCCTCGGATATGTCCACAATGGTGTTTTTCTTAGAAAATAAGGTTTTCCTTGAAGATGGATACCAAATGCCTCGCCTGACGCGAATGCAGATCACAAAACGAAACAGAACAGACCTGGGTGGTCTGTCTGATTTCGCTGGGCGAAATCCATTTCGCCAATGGCGTGGTGAGGCAGGGAAAAAAAATGCTGGAAATCGATGTAACCTCGCCCCGAGCTCGCCGGGCGAAGACAGCCCAGAAATAGTTCAAAACGTGATTTTCCACCATTTTTGACGTATCTAAGCATACCCAAGCATCATAACAGCATAAGGAATGATTTACAACTATAAATTGATTGACTAAAGCATGATTGAGCAAGGAATTAGCAAGCAAAAGGGATTAGGGTACAAAATTGCAAACTTTGCTCAAAATACACAAAACTCTTCAAAAACTCTCAAAGTGGGTTCTAAAACCCCTAGGAGCTCACCTCAGAACTGGTTTGGTGCTGGCTTAACCTTTAACTTCAAACCCTAGCTTGACCTTAACTTGATCACTTGATCTTTCTTGCTTTTCCTCAACTTCTTCTTGTTCCAACTTTCCCCAAAACTATGCTTGCTTGAAATACAAGATTTTAGGAAGAAGTTTTGATGGATTAAGGGTGATGATTGTTGAGGGGCGAAAATCTAGAGGGAGGGGAGAAGAAATTCTGATTTCTTGAGAGAGAAAATGGGTGATAAAAAAAAATTCATATTTATCTCATTTTGGTCCTTATCTCTCTATTTACCATTTTGCCATTCCTTTCGTTTAATTTCTATAATACTGTTAAAAGTCATGCTTAAGCGGGATATTACATCCAAACCCTTGCAAACATAGTTTTACATGCTCTAAGAAAATTAATGGTTATTTCACCGATTAGGAAAAAAAACATACCAAGAGTCTTTACCCCTTCCCTAATAATCAGAACCAAACAATACTTTTGATTTTTTTTTTTGCAATAGTTTTAATTTGATCTACCAATTTTGCCACATTATCTACCTCCAAATGAAAGTTAATATTATAATATTCCAAATGCACCATATTGTTGCCAACCAAACCAAATTCCTTAATGTGACTTTGACGTAACAAACCTCGAAAAAGCTTAGACTTATTTCTAATTGTTATCTATAAAATCTAGAAAAAAAATTAAAGAAATAAAAAACAACATCAATAATCAATAAAAAAATGCACTCCCTAGATATGATCTTCCACACTATATAAGCTTCATATATCAACCATTTTTAGGAAATATATCAACCTATCTTAGTATGGACCGTAAATACAAATCTAATCAAACAAAAAAATAAAATGAAAGGAAGGAAGAAGGAGAACCATCCCAAATTAGCAAGAAAAGAGAAAATCATCATATCATATGATAAAACAAAAGGAAGAAGAAGGAGAACCATGCATATATATTAAGTGGCAAGATTGTTTTTGTTTGATTACATTAAGTGGCAAGAATTTTATTAGGAAAAAAAATGTTCATTTTAGTTTTCATTAGTGTGAATATAATTTATTAGGGTAGCATAACATTTTTAACGTTTAGGTTTGGGACTGACTTTTTGAGTTTTTTTTCCAAATTTTTCATGTTGACGTGTAAATGATTGTGATTGGTGCCTACATTCTTTATAGGAACATATTATGGTGGGATATAATCATATCATATATTCATGCACTAAATGTTGTAACCGTTAAATTAAAATACCTATTGGTTTTCAATTCTACACACAATGTATTTTTTGAGAGACACACTAATTTTTCTTTTGAAGTGGCACAATACGTAACAAAAAAAAAACTCTACACACAATATATATTTTTTAGAGGCGCACTAATTTTTCTTTTGAAGTGGCACAATACGTAACAAAAAAATCTCTACACACAATATATTTTTCCAAGAGGCACACTAATTTTTTTTTTGAAGTGGCACAATACGTAACAAAAAAACCTCTACACACAATATATTTTTCCAAGAGGCACACTAATTTTTCTTTTGAAGTGACACAATAAATTTATTTGTTAAGCTATTTATTATATGGACATTAAGAGCCACTTGTAGTAGAATGGAATTTAAGAATGGGTAGTGAAAAGAGTTACAAAGCTCAATTGTCAGTTACATAACAAAGATAAATGAATATATGTAAATATTTAGTAAATAGATGAAAAAAGGAAAAAAAGAAAAGAGAGAGCCACATGGTCAATGCTTATGGAAAATAAATTAGAAAAGAGGCATTTGTGAGGTGACATATAAGCAAAGTGTAGCTTATAATACATGTATATAGAGATAGTAAATAAGATGATATTAGCATGGATGCAGACTGCATAGCAAAACTAGGATCATGTTAATTGTTAGGTAAATGTGTCTCGTGGTAACTATTTTTGTTTTTATGCTCACATAAAGCAAAAGGCTTTAATATTTTGTTTTTGATTCCTGAATGTTATCCAGAGTCCAGACAACCCTTTTCATGATGTTCTGATTTGTTTCACAATCGTAGAAACACATTTGTCTAAAATTTAAATTGCTTTAGAAAACGATTGAAAGTGGGGCTTCTATGCTCCTTCAAACTCAAAAGGGCCAAAGTGATTTGCTGCCTAATTCTTCTGATTAATTTGGTAGTCCATAGGAAGTTTTGCCAAATTCATGATCTAACACAGGACATGTTATTCTGACACAGTGTTCATATATGATAAATCTTGTACATTATTGTAACACAACAACATTTGTTCCTGCAAAGCATTCTTCAGTTAATGTCATTATACTTTAAATGTGCTCAATTGAATCATGACTACATCTTCATGATGGGCTATAGGAAATTATAATGTAAAAAAATAATTATAAATTAAACGGGCTACCCGCTGCACGGTCGGGCTAGCCCGCGACAGGCTCGGGCCTCAACGGATTCGGGCTAAAAAGCCCCGATTTTAAACGGGACCAAATTTTTATGTTCAAGCCCTACTTTTTTTTCGGGCTTTTGCGGCCCAGTCCGACCCGTTTTTTACAGCTCTAAGAGTATGCGTTCATATTTTTGTCACATTACTAGAATTACAATGAATCTCCCTCACATGTGATTAAAGAATGAGTCTTGCTAACAAGTCTTTAAAGCTAAAATAAATATATATTTGGTATCAACAAATATAACGAGTTTGAATTTTTTTAAGGAACGAGTTGGGATTTTGATTCTTGTGAAAAAAAATTGAAATATACCTTTGCAAAATATCGTTTTTTAAAGAAAAGAACTTTTGATGACTTTCTTGCTAATATGACACACGTGGCATAATAATCGGCAAAATTGTCGATTATTACATTGCATTTATCCCTAATAATCTTAATGAGAAATTGAGTGATTGCATGACATGTCGCATCTAATCAATGACTATATAGGAATTTATGATTTTAATTAGTTTTTAGTGTTATTTAGTATCTTTGAACTAGTAATGTTCGTTTTGGTTGCTTTATGGAACATGTTAAAGATTTGCAATGGCGATACAAGAAGATACAACGTTGGAAAGGAGTCTGGCGATGTATGAAGATGCAGCGCTTGGAAGGATGTCTGAAGATGTATCGTTCTGGATCGCGCAGTGCGGTAGTACAAGTGTACAAACTCTTAGGTCCCTCGTTTGCCTTTGCTTATGGGCTAAAAAGAATATGATGAGTGTCAAGGGGATAAGATATGGACATCTCATAGGAGAAATGACCAAATGGTACAACTTGTAGTGGTTGGGCTTGTACTATAATGGCATATATGATGGCCAGGATAGGGAGACATGATATGATATATTAATCATATCCTGCTTAAATCTCGTGTTTGATGCACTAAAGAGATACAATTAAATAAACCATTTTTCTATCCTATCCTATCATGCCTTTCCTTTGTAATTTTTATCCTGGGTATAAGTTGGGTTAGAAACTGTCATGATATGATTAGAAAATTATTCCTTTTTTATTATCATGATATTCTGTCATTTTTAAAATGTTGTCATTTTTAAAATAATGATATCATGTATTTGTTATTATAATTAATTGCATGTCATTTTTACAATATTTATTTAATTATGAGAGTAATTATTTCATTTCATTATAATGATATCATGTTGTTATCATGTGCGCATCAAACACATGATAGGATTAATGTTCATCATGTTCATAGCATATCTTGTCTCTATCCAGTTTTATATCATATCATGTCTTTATCCTATCATGACCATCGAATATACCCTAAAAGGACAACCACATGTTAGTGTCAAGGGTTCAAATTTTACTAAATAGAATTGAGTGGCCAAGTTCCAGCTAGGGTTAGCAACCACTAGAGTTCTCACTCCATCTAATCTTCCTCATAGATGAGCATTAGTGCTGGTTCTTAGTGACTTAGAGTTATGATTACTTTGATGATGCTTAAGCTCACCTCTTTCCTTTGTGGATGGTAGTATGTTTATAACTCTTATTTATCTAATGGAGCTAGATCCCAATTTCATGCAAAGTTGTAGCTCCAACAAAACCATCTCACTTGAGGACCAATCAGACAAGATGGCCAACAACAACAACACGATTGACATGGCAAATGACAAGGATATGTCCATCAAGGAGTATGCAATGTTTGATCCAAATACTCTTAAAACTAGTACAGTAAGGCCAAATATCACTACTGCTCAGTTTGAGTTCATGCCTATGATGTTCCAGATGTTGTAAACCATTGTCCAGTTTTCAGGAGCAGTCACTGATGATCCTCGTCTACGCTTGAAACAATTCACAGAAGTGGCAGAAATTTTCAAGATCCCAGGAGTAGAAGATGATGCTTTCAAACTCTCCCACATTCTCTTAATGATAAAGCCAAATCATGGTTAAACTCTCTAGAGCCTCACTTTGTTGCCACTTGGAGAGGACTAGCTGAAAAGTTCTTGGTGAAGTATTTTCCTCCAGTCCTTAATGCAAGAAAGAGGAATGACATAACCTTTATCAAGCAAACAAACGAAGAAACTCGTTTCGAAGCTTGGGAAATGTTTAAAGAATTATTGAGAAGGTGTCCTTATCATGGGATACCTGTGCGTATTCAAATGAAAACCTTTTACAACGGGCATGCACCCTCAACAACATTAATGTTAGATGCCTCACCTGAAGGAGCATTGTTGAGCAAGTCCTACCAAGAGTGTTATGATTAGTAGAATCTATAACTGCTAATAGGTATCAGTGGCCAATTGAACGAAAGCAAATGCAAGGCAAAGCTACAGCTCCTGCCTCAGCAGAGAAGAAAACGTTAGGGCTTAACCAAGTGTCTGAAGCTACAACCTTCACTGCATAGTTAGCCCAACTAACTCAGTTTGTAAAGAAACTGACAACCAAAGATGCATCGTCAAACGATGAAGATATAACATTAAAGCCGATTACAATGGTGTCTGCATTAGTCAACGTTATATCGTGTGTTTATTGTGGGGGAGGGCATATCTACGGAGAATATCTAGGGAACCCAGTATCAGTCAACTACGTTGGCAACTAACCCAGTAGGGCCTACAAACCATATTCTAATACATTTAATCATGGTTGGACAAATCACCATAATTTATCATGCAGTGGTAAAAAAACGCAAGCAACAAAGCCAAATCCTCCAGCATAGGTGTTTTCCAAGAAATATATTTTTAAATAGTTTTTTTTAGTCTATTTATTTAATTATATATTATATTTAAAATATGAAATATGTTTTTAAATAGTTGTTTTGGCCAAGATAGGCTTTTAAAAATGCTAAGCATGCTTACGAAATGGCATATGATTGGTAATAAGTCAGAATCATACCTTAAATGTTAAATTAGGTCACACCTATTTAAATTAAAGTTTAGCGATTATATTCGGTACACGTGTGGATTCCTTTTAGAAAAGACGAGGGGTTCTTTAGAATTTAAGTTTATTTGAATAAGTTTTTAAGTTTCTCAATTAAACTTTATTTTGTCTTTAGAATTAAAACCGTGTAGTAAACGTAGTTTTTACATTCATTGTTACAATGGTTCAACTGTCAGATAAATATATTTTAATTTAAGAGACGTTATCTTCGCGGTGAAAGTTTAACTTTTTCACCTCGTCTGATTCATGTTTCACTTGTGTAGTTGTAAAAGGCTAACTAATGTTGTTGTTATTAATAATAATTTGCATTCCCCCCATTTTTTTAATAACATAAATCAATTTATCTTAAACTCATTTTTAACTAAAAACAATTTTGTTTATAAAAGAATTAAAATAAAAAGGGTAATGTTAACGAGTGTCTCCGGGTACTCTTTAAGCATTCTAAATTAAGCAATTTTTCTTTAAAAATATCAAAGTTTTCAATTTTCAATGCAATTTATTGCACAAACTTTCATAAACAGTTGCCATTTAAAGTCCTTAACTAGTGCCCTGGGGGCACTAGTTAACATTTCCCTAAAAAAAATCCGTCATCTTATAACCAAATACACACCAACTTATTTTTGAATTGAAAGTATCTTTTTGCTAAAGTATAGTAAAACCATTCCTTTCCATAGTAACTAGTAGTAACTTACCCGTGCGTCCGCACCGGTACCCGTTGGTCGAGATGATTTAAACATTGAAAACTTGATTATATGATATATATACAAATTATATATTATTGCAATTAAATAAAATAACAAAAAAGAACTTATAAATTGGTTAACGTTTGAAAATATTGTTTGTTTGTAAATGTGATAAATTTGGTTTACGTTCATCAAACCAAGATGTTGATTTGGTTTTTTTATGTAGATTATTGAAAAAACTTACTCCTGTTATTTTAATTAAAAAAAAAGAATTACAATTATTTGTATGGTTGTGTTTACCTATGTCTTTGAGGGATAAATGTTATAAAGTATAATATTTAATCTTTATATTTATATGACTAAAATATCATTATGAAATGTAAACAAAAAAATAGGAAAAATATAAATATTTTATTATTCCAAGATGTTTATATTGAAGTTTACATAAACATACTATTACAACTTAGAGAAGTAGTTGAATTTTAACAACTTTCATAACATTTGATTTCTCCTTATTTAGAAAATTAAACCTAAGAGTATCGTTTTCTACGAATCCATTGAGTTGAACGAAATATTGCCAATCCGTTCCAATTTTTGTTGTCATATTATCTTCCCAGATCTTCCTATAAATAGAACATGAAACCTCGACGCCTTGAGGTCCATAAAGGAGAACTCTCCAGTAGCCGGCCAATCGAAGATAATATCTAAATTCTTGATTCAGTTCCTATGTATAGCAAAAATTGATAAATAATGTTAAAATAGAAATTAAAAACAGATAAAAAACAAAATTATTGAGAAGGAGAAATAAAATGTGCATGTTACTTACCAAAAATTCTCCTGTTGCAGAGGAGCTGTTCAAAGTAACCTCAAAATATTTTGGTTTTTCAACTGTCATGTGGTATGTGTGATCTGAAGGCAGTTTAGTCAAAGTCATGTTTTCATAGTAGTAGACATTTACAAAAAAAAAACATTATTTCCAAAATATGTAAATAGCATCAACCTATCACCAGTTATTTGAAATTCTTCTCTGACGCGTGTCCAATTGTCTGTCATTAGATCACGTCCTCTGTTCTTGTTATATCTTACCGAAATTTGGTGATTATAATCATCTACTAACACGAATTTTTCTCCCAGTTCGTGATAGTATTCATCAATAAAAGCCATAGGTATTTCTCCATAAGGCTATAAAATTGAGACGATGTATAAACAATAGAAGGAGTTATAATATAGTAAGAAGCATTATATCATACGAAAAGTATGAAATTATTATAAAAATGTGAAAAATAATTTACCTCATTCATAATGTGCGCAGTTAAAAAGTATCTCTTGTTTGTTTGTTTAATGTACTGATCAATGTTTGCCATTGGAATGAAAATTGTTTGATTTGCATTGTTATGAAGTATTGTGGTTTGTTTTTATAAACCAAATATATTTAAAAGGCAATCTCTATAACCCAAATATAAATGGTTCAATATATTTTAGAAGATTGCTTTTCCCACTTCAAAGAAAGCTAAAACACACCTGTAATTTACGTTTTTACCCCGGCGTCAGTTTGTTGCCGATGGAAAGGATCCGGCGGCAACTAACTGCCGATGGGAACCATCGGCAGTTAATTGTCGGCGTCTCCATCGGCATTTAACTGCCGCTGCGATTTGAACTTAACCAGAACAGCAAACAGAACCTGCATCAGTTTCTAAAGTTACAATTTCTTCAAATTTCCTCAAATCCTCTCCAATTCCATTTTCTCGAAAATCAAGCAAATCATCTATACAAAACCACAAGTAAGTAGTATTAATCATTTATAATGTTAATGTTAGTTTGTGTAGGTTTATTTTTGTTAATTTTGGTAGATTTATGTGGTTAGGGTTTATGTAAATTTTTTTTGTTAGTTTATAATGTTATAGATGAATGTTGTTGTTGTAAATGTAATTTAGATTATGTTTAAGTGCAATGTGAATGTGTAGAAGTTGAATTAACACAACAATGAGTTGTTACATACTTTGCACTCAAAGTGTTTGATAAAATGCCTAAATGAGAATTGTTTAGATTTTTAGTTATTTTATGTTGTTAAATTGCGTTACATTGGATGAGGATTTTTAGTTGTTACGAAGAATTAGGGCTTATTCTTGTTTAATTAATAGTTAAGGGTTATGTTTATGTGTTTATGTCACCATTTTAAAGTTGTTTTGTTTTGTCAAAATAATTGATGACAATGTTGTTTTGTTCTGTTAAACAACATTATGCATATGTTGATGACAATGTTGTTTTGTTTTTGTGTTGATATGTCTGATCAGAATGCAGATAGATTGAGAGCTGGTAGACAGACGATGACCGACAACTACCGTAGGGAGAGGCAGACTGCAAACCCTCATGTGCCTAAGAGGGGAAGAGGCCGGAGGCCTGATCATTATGCGGGTGAGGGTAGTTCTTCTCAGCAGCCGACACAGTCGCAGGTGGAGGACCCCACACAGTACCTGCATTATCAGGAGCATTTACATGATGCCACAGATGGTGGCTATGACGTCCAGCATGTTGCGGATGAGGGTGGGGACGACGATGCGGCTGTGCTAGATGAGGATGAGATTGCGGCTGCGACAGCCCCCGAGGAGTTACCTGATGTGGCTTCTTTTCCTGGAGGGCCTTATGATGACTCATTGTTGTCATCATACGCTTCACACGTTGCATTACCGTTGTGGTATAATGCAAATAATGTAAGTTTTCTTTTTTCTTTTTTAACTTTTATATATGAAGTCGATATATTTTTTTTTGTATGATAACTTTTAAAATAAATGACATGAACACATGCCGTTGTCTGATTATTTTTTTGTCTTCGATTATTGTTCGCGCGTAATTTTTTATATATGAAGTATATGCTTTTTTTTTGTATGTTTACGTTTAAAAAAAAATGACTTGAACACATGCCGTGGTCTGATTATTTTTTTGTCTTCGATTATTGTTCGCGCGTAATTTTTTATATATGAAGTATATGTTTTTTTGTATGATAACGTTTAAAAAAAATGTCATGAACACATGCCGTTGCCTGATTATATTTTTTGTATGTTTTTGATTTATGTGGTGTTTTTTTTTATTATTTTAGATTCGTAACACCCGTAGGATGAGATGCATAAATCACGGGGCGAAGGTGGCAGATCTCCGGTGTCCACATACGAATCAAATCTGGTTTTGGGATCCTATAAGGGCGAGTGGGTTGCATGATTTGCTCTACATAGGGTATTCTACTGTTAATCATGCTCTGCTCCAGGCGCTAAGCGAGAGGTGGCATTCCGAGACCAGCAGCTTTCACATGTCTACTGGGGAAATGACCATCACTTTAGATGATGTGGCGTGTCTGCTGCATGTTCCTGTTGAAGGAAGGATGATGAGCCATAGGAAGAAGGTGTCTCAGGTTGATGGGGTGGACTTGATGGTGAGGAACTTAGGTGTCACCCAGGAGTATGCAGTGAAAAACTACAAGACTGAGTATGGTGGCTACATTAGCTATAAGGCGCTGAAGGAGCTTTATGAGGATCACCTGAGTGTGGACACCACATTAGCGCTTGCTGAGACACAGGAGCAGCTCCAGGAGCTAGCCAGGCGTAGGGATGCCTGTGTGAGGTGTTTCCTCCTATACCTGCTTGGATGTACGTTGTTCAGTGACTTGAGCAACAAACACATCGACCTGGTATACCTGCATACGATGGAGACCTTTGCTGGGATGAGGGACTACTCGTGGGGAGGAATGGCATTGGCATACCTTTATCACACTCTATCTGAGGCCTCTTCGCTTACAGGAAAGAGGATCGGGGGAAGCACGACACTTTTGATGGTAATAATTTTAATTTACTATGTCTTTTAATAATTTACTATGCTTTTTAATTTACTATGCATTTTAATTTACTATGTTTGCTAATAACTTACAAATGTGTTTGGTTTGTGCAGGGATGGTTCTTGGTACATTTTCCAGAAGTCTACCCACATGACCATAATGATAAATACAAGCAAAACTATCCTTGCGCGGCCAGATGGATTCCACACAGGGGTCATGCGAATCCGAAGCCATACCGTCTGGAGCTGGATCGTTTGGAGATGGATGATGTTACCTGGATGCCATACGAGGATCATAGGGAGATCCAGGAGTTTGTGGAGATATGCAGGTATTCAGGCTGGATCCTGTGTGGTCGTGACATCATCTACCGTCACTTGCCTGAGCGGGTTAAAAGGCAATACGGGTACGTGCAGGACATCCCCCGAGCTCCAATGTATGTGCTTCCTCTCCCTTATCAGGCCGTTGCACAGACTTTCCTAGACTTCCGTGTGCACATCATTCCTTAGGCTGCATGGGGTAGGGAGGTTGATCAGCCATGGCAGTACGAGGAGGGATACATGAGGTGGTACGGACATGTGTCTCACCCAAAGATTCTGCCACCTATTGATGGATCTCCTCCGAGGCCAGCAAATGAGGAGCAGATCATTGCACGCCATCAGCAGCGGCACCAGGAGAGAGGCTCGCCTGATACCATTGACATGGTTGGTGGACTTGCTAGCCAGGCTGATGACTACTTAGGTCAGGAGGCGATGAGCAGTGAACAACTATATCAGGCGATGCGCCATATCAGGGACATGATGACACCGATACTGTCCAGGAGGTCGAGGAGGCGGCAGCAGCAGCATGATGACCAAGATCAGGATTAGGACATTTTTTTTAGGACTTTTGTTAGTTTTTTTTTTTACATTTGTTAGATAAGTCATTTCCAAAGATTTAAACATTTAAGCAACATAAGTCATTTCCATGTAAACAATCTATCATTTCTTGCCAAAAAAAATAAAAAATTAAACAAAGTCTAAAACTAAAAAAAAAATTAAATTAAGATAATAAATGTAACATATATGTATAAAAAGACAATGAACTTGATTATGGAAACTTACTTGTTATTGGAGTGTTGGTTGATTTGAGGTTGAAAATTTTGAGATTTTTGGAAGATTTGAGTGTTGGAAGATTTGATTTGGAAATTTGAAGAATTGTGTTTCTGATGCAGGTTCTGTTTTGCTGTTTTGGTTATGTACAGATCGCCGCGGCAGTTAGCTGCCGATGGGAACGACGACAACTAACTGCCGATGGAAACCATCAGCAACAAACTGCCGCCGGGGTAAAAACGTAAATTACTGGTGTGTTTTAGCCTTCTTCGAAGTGGGAAAAACAATTTTCTATATTTTAATCCCAATGAAATTAGGCCTTTGCTCTAGCAGTCAAATTTTTTTCAAGCAATTTTCATTCTAAAAATTGCATTGTCACATGCATCATATTATCACTCTACAAAGATACAAGTTTGAATTTTGTTGTTGATGTGTGAACCTCATTGTTGGATAATATTTAATATATAAGTACTTCTATCAATGTTCCATTAGTCGTCAAGTTTCCTCTAATTACGGTGAGTCCTCATATCCAACCCCTTACAATTATTTTCAATAGAAAAAATCATTACACTGACACTTCTTTTTAATTTAAAAATTATGAAAAACCTATATTGTGGATCTACACGAGTTCCTTAAAATAAAAATAACATAGGAAAAGAAATAGATGTAATACTTAAAAAAATAGTGCTTGTATGACAATTGACAAGAACTAATAACAACACACATATATATTGTAATTTTACAAATTGCAGTATACTAGTAAAGAAGATGGAGAAAAATTAATTACGTGAGAGAGGGAAACCAATCCCATGTCTTTGTGTAGGAAATAAAAGAAAAAGAACACTACACAAAATTCCAATCCCAATTGGCAATGCTACCAAAAGCTCTTTAGCCTCATCAGAAGGTTTTGGAGCCAAGCATGTAACCACACTTTGATCAAACATTGCAATTGCAACAAAAACCAATATAGACCCACATGCATGAAACAAATCAATAAACCTTAACTTATATTTAACTGCCTCTTCAGTTGGAAGCCTAATTCGTCCATCCATTATCCAAATACCATTCAATGTAGCAAAACCATATCTAACTTTGCCTCTTTCATCCCTAAAACTATCGGTGAATGATAGAAGAAAACACGAGAGGCTACAAAAAGTTAAGAAAATCATTGTCATGATTTTTCTTGTTTGTGTATGGCAATGGCCTCTGTGTGTCAAGGCCGGTGATAAAGTTTGGAATATTAGAACGGTTCCCGTTGGAAGAAGATTGGCCAAATATGCAGTGCCTTTGAATGCTTTTCTTATTGTCTTTTGTGTTGTTGTTTTGGGAATTTTTTGTGGTGAGTTTTCCAAAAGGGGTTGTTGTTGGGTATCCACATGCACATCCATGAAAAAAATTAAATCTATGTTTTCAGATTCTTGACAATTGTATGTTTTGGTGATGACACATGTATGAATTAATTTATAGGTATAAGTATGAAAGTGGAAACAATATATATGTGTCAAATAGAAAATGTAGGTTGGATTCAATTTTGTTTTTTCGTTAAGGTTTTTGTACCCTGGTTCTTTACTATATGCTATCTTTGTCATCTTACGTTTGTTACTTCAACCAATTTAGTAAATTATTAAAATATATATGTAACTGATATGAAACTAATTGTTGTTAGTTATGACAAGAAATAGGTTACGAACATATATTAATGAATAAAATAGGGGAAAATTGTTACATTGTTAGAATGTTATTTGTTATTTTTTTTGTTATTGTTATTTTCTTTTTTTAGAAGTCAAATCGATGATATTTTTTAACAAACTACCAAATCTAATATTTGATCCGGAATCAATAAATTTGTACAATATGTTCTATAATTGTAACTTTTGAAAAGGAATTGGATCAATTGTACCAATAAAAAACATGAAACACCAATCAAAATATATAAAAATAAATACCAGTAAAAATACAAAATTTTACCCAAGCCACACCAGTATCTAGACCACTTTCTTTTTTGGTATTTGCAACTCCATCATAGCAACCATCTGAACTTATATTGGTCTATTTTAGTCTCTTCGGGGACATCCGATAAAATTAGAACAATACATCGATGATAGCCTTCTATTTTATATAAAAAATGTATTGCATGTCATATATTATTATAAATTTTTTATATACTAATAATAAAAACTAATATTATAAGAAATTAGATCAAAAAATGCTTACATTAGTTGAGTGGTTTTCTAAAAATTGAACTAGTTTTGGATGTAAAGCCATGAAAAATATTGTAATACTGTAAGAATAAAAAATAAAATAAAGAACAATGTAGCAAAGAAAGAAATAGTGGTTGATAAAAACTTTTGTAAACTCTCTTCCATTTGGGTTCCACAAGTTTACAAAAAAAAAAAAAGACTTTTGTAAACTTTTGTAAACTCTCTTCGTATGTTGCGCGCGCAGGATACCAATTTTACAAAAAAAAAAAGACTTGTTTGAGATATATAAAGTCTCAAATTTTTTCGTTAGTGATCATAATTTATTTATTATTATGAAAAAATAAAACACAAAATAAAGAAAATTCATTTATTAATACACACATTATTATTAATGAACCAAAACTTAAGGAGTGTTAGCAACCATTTATTTTCAACACTCACTCAAACACTGTCTCTTTAATTGAGTGAAACATGGTAAGGGAGTGTTTGTTTTAAATTTAAAAATGACGTGTGTGCCACCACTTTATGTAGATCCCATTTTCAAAGTGTGGGAGACACATGTTTCCGCCAATTAAAAAAAGAGTGATTGAGTGAATGTTGAAAAGAGAGCGACTTCTCCGAAAACTTATGGATAAAAGAGCTGAATTAAATGTATTAATTTTACAAAGAAAATGTCAAATTGAAAACAATAGGGTGCAAGAAGCTTATTACGATGCTGAGGTTAGTATTAATTATTTAATTTATAATTTTTAATTAAATTTAAACAATTAATTAATAGATAAACACCATATCTCTCTTCCTCTCTTTTCTCGGTGATTCTTCTATGAGCTTCGCTTCACCCATGCTCGCCATTGTCGTCTTTCTCTCTTCTACTTTTATTTATGCAGATCTTATATTTGAGAAGGAGAAGGATGATGTGGTTTCAGTTTAATTTCGATTTTAGGAAATTTCGTTTTGTATAATGAAACTTTCTAACCCTAATTTTTGGCTATGATTACATATTATCCGCGCTTCTGAGTTTTCTGTATGAAATATATCGGAATAATGGTTGAATTTCTTAATATGAGCCAAATTTTAATTTTATTTTTCATTATAGTTTACATTTTCTTTTACTTTCAATTTTTTATAATGATTTTTGGCTGTGATGACAATTTATTCAGCTTTATGCCAGTTCTGCTTCTGAAAATTCGTGACTGAGAGAGCTGTAATATATTCTGAGCCTTTAACATTGACTAAACAATTCACATTATTTTTTTATTATTGTGTTTTTTTATTGTAATTCTTATGTTATATGTTAATTTGATGCTTCACATTGGCCTATGATTATACTATATCCAAATTGTTTGAGGTGTTTTGGAGCCAAGCCCCTGTTTACAGGGAGAACCTGCTTGGTGAAGGGACATTCATATGATCTTCTTATTGGGTCAAGTGATTATTAAATTTAGTTAACCATGCTTAATGGAACCTAGGAAACCATGATAGTGGCAACATTTTAGATGAAGTGATTCAAATTTTTGGATAAAAAATCACACTAATTGACAACAAATTCATTCTCTTAATATTTTGTAGTACTAACAAAATAAACAATTTTTCTTAATGATTTCATCTGTGTTTATTTTTATAACAATTTTTCTTAAATAACATTTGCAGTTCATCTATTATCAAAGGAAGTTAAACGATGCACAACTTGAATGTGATAATCTTAGACAATCCACAAATGCAGTGATTAATCACACTCCGTCTCCACCGCGTGCTCAAGTCACCGTAACAAGGTTGGTTGGTGATAAACGGTCTTACAGGGATAAAAGCAACTATCCTATCCCTATTGTTACTAATCCCCCTACTGGTAAGACATTTGGTGTCGTCTGTTGTGAATTTACATTATTGTCGAGAATTTAAACATAAATTTAAAGATAAGGACAAATTGTTTGTTGGAACAAAATGTGTATGAACAACTCTCTTTTGGGTTTTGATGATAACAAAGTGTTAAAAAGAAAATTGGTATTGTTAATGCTTTGTTCTAAGTGTGCAGAACCATGTCCTTAATGTGTGGTAATTAATATTGGTTTTGGAAGAACAAGCTAAGAGTAAGAAAGAAAGCATTGAAGCCTTTGTTGCAAGTCTGAAGCAAAACTGGGTCTAAAGCAGCTTCTGAAGACTGAGTCTGAAGACTGCGTCTGAAGGGTGCTTCTGAAGGCTGAGTCTGAAGACTGCGTCTGAAGGGTGCTTCTGAAGGCTGCGTCTGAAGGGTGCTTCTGAAGGCTGAGTCTGAAGGTCAACGTTGGTCAACGTCTGAAGGCTGAGTCTGAAGGTCAACAGAAGTCAACGTCTGAAGGCTGAGTCTGAACGTCAACAAAAGTCAACGTCTGAAGGGAGCGTCTGATGAACAGTGCTTCTGAAGGGTGCGTCTGAAGACCTGCTTCTGATGAACAGTGTCTGAGAAGCTTCTGAAGTCTGACGAGGAAGGAAAAGCAATTGTCTCTGTCAACATTTAATGCCTGCAATGTCAGAACAACTCCAATGGAACAGTTGTCTCCTTGGCCAAAACATTCCCCAGCTTTTAAGGAAATGATTCAAAAAATGTGTGCTCTGTTCTGCTCAGTTTCAGCACACATTTTCAGATATCCTAGCTTCCAATTGCAACGGCTCTTTGCTGGATTTTCTGGCAATTCTCAACATCTATCTTTCCCTCTATAAAAGGGTGAAGATTTGAAGAAGAAAATTGCTAAGACTCTTGAAACACAAAGACTGAATACGTGCTCTGTTTTGCTGTCAATATTTGAAAGTCACCCAAAACTCTTAGAAATTCTTACAATCTTTGTATCTTAGAATTTCTTAAGTGTAGAGTCTTATACCTGAGTTGTATTAAGTGAACACCTCTGATATTTGATCAAGTGTTCAACCCAAACTTACTTTCTTTGTAATTCAGTTTGGTTCAAGTCTCAGTCTGCGTACTGAGCATCCAGAAGTCTCATTACTTTGTGTTCTAAGCAGAGATGTCTCTTTACTTTGTGTATTGAGCATTGGAAGTCTCTTGACTTCGTGTCTTGAGCATTAGAAGTCTCTTACTAGGTGTTTGAGCATTGAAGTCTCATTACTTTGTGTTCTGAGCAATTGTAATCAGTTTGATTATAGTTAAATCTCCTGTAAGTGACAGGGGGACTAGACTACTTCCAACTTGTGGAAGGAAATATTATAAAAATATTGTGTGTCTCTCTTTCCCTCTCTCTTTACTTTTGAATCCGCTGCATAAACACTCTGAAAAAGGTTCAGAATCAACTTCTGAACTTAACCAAAGTTTTGAGAAAGAAAAAGAATTTTAAAACAGCCCACAAACAATTCAACCTCCCCTTTCTTGTGTGTTTTTCTCACCTTCACTAGTGCAAATTAGGGACACAAAACCTGTTTTTTTAGAGATTTAAGACCTGTTTTTTTACTGGGGTTATATCAGCAGATGTTGTAAGTTTGAGATACGACACCTGTTTTTTATTGGGTATAAAAACTACATATTATACTTGTTGATGTGTCTACACATGAATACAATATAAAATCTATTCTTTAATGAAAAGCAAATGATGTGGTGGACCACATATTTAGATAAAATTGTAACCTATATTCGTGTGCTTTGTTATGTATATGTTTTCAATGCATAAATATGATATAGTTGAACAATCATTAAAACGCTATTGATTATAAAAACAAGTCACATTAACATGTAAAGGGACATGTACTTTCAGAGAATATAATTTCTTAGCAGTTAGCATTATGTGCAATGTTGATTTCCAGACAGAAAAAACCAACTTAGTGATAATTAGCTTATTTGTGTTAATTACCACTAACAATTCTGTCCAATCAATTGCCAAGGCATCAAAAGTGAAAAATATTTCAAGCTTTCTTAACTACTCAAAGTTCAAATCAGGTCACAAGATCAACTAAAGATCTAATAACAATGAAATCCATATTACAATATTTTTCTCTTGCCTAAATAACACACGCGATACTTTCAACTTTTTAATGTGGCATTAATTCTAATTCCTGTTTTTTTGTTATGTATAAAATAGTAAACTTCATCAAAACAACATTCAACAACAAAAATTCATCCAGTAGCAATAATTTTTTTTTACCAACACATAAACAAAGAGTACCAAAACACAACAATGTGGTTAATTAATTGATTAATCAAAGTCTTATGGACGGGAGAGGAACTGAAAACATTCACTATGATGAATGAATTCGAACGAGGAACTAAATCATTAGTTTAAGAAATAGGGTCCTACATTCATTAAAACTGAACTCTGCATTCATTCAAATCCTTCAAAAAAAGAAAATGAAAAAATTATAACATTAGCATAAGAGTATGTTCTGAAGTAGCTAAAAGATAACCATTTAAACAAAAAACACAAACATAATATTTATCCTACTCATCACAAAATTTCAAACAATAACTATAACAATAATTTAATGAGCATTCTATTTGTTAACTTAAATTCACATAGATGTGAATTTCCATTGAAAATTAAAAAATTATAACCAGATGAAAAAATAAATAAAAAATTTAACAGTTATGATCAAATGGGTCATCAATAAATGAATGAAATTCATCAAATATATTCAGATTTTCATGCTTCTTAACCAAATAAGAAATACATCTAAAACAAAGCAGTAATCAAAAGGGAAAGAGATAGTACCTTGAGTAAATCCCAAAGACTCAGAGAAATGAAAAAGAAGAAAGAGGGTTCGAGTTGATTGGGGAATGAGAGTTCAATCGAGGGTTTGATGAGCATAGACTGAAGGGACTTAAGGTAGTAATGGATAGGCTTAAATGAAGTTTTAGCCCCCTAACTATCACAAACTTGCGATTTTAGCGCCCTATAAAAAACAATAACAAACCAGCCCCCTATGTTTAGTCCCTTTTGCAGTTTTGGCCCCCCAGACCAATTTTGACCAAGTCAACGCAGACGTGGCACCCACATCACTCAAATGAGGTGCCACGTGTTATATTCTTTTTTTAATTTTTTTTTAAAACCAGCTGGATTTAATGAAAGAAAAATAAAAAAAAAATAAGGAAGGAAGGAAGGTCACGTGAGTTCAAACTTCCAATCTTCTTTCTGTCGAATTTTAGCACCCTTTCTTTCAAATTCTCTATCGCCTGGCCGTTCTCTTCCAATCTTCATTCTCCATGTTCTTCTTTGTAAATCTTCGTTCATAATCGTCGTTCTGTCCATAATCGTCTGATGACATGCTGTCATTACATGTTTTTATCAGTTGTTTTGATGTTTTTATTGAGTCTGTAGCATTATTAGACAGCCTGGAGGTGCAAAAAGCAGGAAAACATCAAGATCTTGAAATAATGGCATCGTGACACGATTTGGGTATCGTGTCACGATTTTCTAACTAGATTGGAAGTAAGTTTCTGTCTATGAAATCGTGACACGATTGTATAATCGTGACACGATTTTGTAATTGATTTTGGAGAATCATGGGGCTTTAATGCAGGATCGTGTCACGATTTCATCAAATCGTGTCACGATTTTAGGTGCAGTTGTTGCCTATTTAAGCTAAACTGTTTTCAGAAACAAGGGTTCAGAAATTTGGAGATTGGAGGCACGATTTGGAGAGCACAAAATTGAAGAGGTGGCCATTCCATCCAACTCATAGTCAGTTTATGTATGTTTTTATGCTTCAATTGATTATGTTATTTGTAATTCATATTATGAGTAGCTAAATCTCTTAGAGATTAGGTCTGGAGATGAATGTGATGTATTTTGTTTGAAACATGTGGATGTGAAACTCTATGGCTTATGAATATTAATCTAGTTTTATTCAATTCAATTGTTCTTAATGCTTTCTATATACTGACAATATATAACAATGATTTGGTGAGAATGAATGACTACTGACCCAAGCTTTCAACTTAGACCTAATTGAATTGTTCAAATAAACAGGGTTAGTCTAGGAATGGATAATCGTTTATTTGTGATAATAGGTTAACGTTCGTAAAGCCTTCGAGGAATATTAGATCACCTACGGGATTAGGGGCTGTTATCCGAGAAGAGGGTTCTAACTCAAGGGATTGATTAGGACTATTTTTGTTAATCATTGTAAAACTAGAGGAGGATTCATAGAAATAGGTGCAGTTTACCAAACAGAATTAATCAGAGGATTCGAAAGACTTGATCTTATATCTCCTTATATATTCAAAACCACTTTTATCAGCTTGTTTATTTTTTATGCAATCAAACCAACTGCCTAGGGCAACCCCCCATTTAATACATCCTTAATAATAACGACATTGCAGAGTAGAAGTTGAAACAGTCCCTGTGGATACGAACTTATAAATGTTATTACTTCGATAGTTTTAGTACACTTGCTAAAAGTCTATCAAGTTTTTGGCGCCGTTGCCGGGGACTGTTGAATCACTTCAACTGTGAAATTTCGTTATTATTTAGGATTTCTGTCATTTATGTTTTTGTTTGTATAGTGAAAAAAAAAATTATATAAAAAAAATTATGATTTATGCTCTTCATATCTCTTTCTTGTGCTTTACTACTGAAAGGTATTTCTGAGTTTTGTAGCAATGTGGGATAGTCGGTCGCTGATTGATTCAGAAGAGATCGGTATCCTTTGTTATGAAAAATGGATGATCTCTCTACATATAAAGGATTTGGAAACAAGATTGAGTATGAGCTGCGATTTTTGTGGAGGCTATCATAATAGTTACTATTGTGAGAACCAATTCATAGAAAAAGAAGAAGAGCAAGAGGTGATCAACATCGGTTACAATACTCAACTACAAAATATTTTAGATGAATTCTTGAGGTTAAATCGAGATTCATTTGAGAAATTTGAAGTTCAGTGTGGTGATCTTGTTGAAAAAGCATATGAGTCTCAGAAGAATTTGGTTGAGATGGAGACTGAGTGTCAGGCTATTGTGGTTGAAGAAAATCCACAAGTGTGGAATGCTGGTCTCTACCTGAAGTCTCAACAAATTGGGTTTAAAGAAACCACTCATGTGCAAATGGATACATGTCCTTCTCCAAGGTGGGAGAGCTCAAATACAGTGGGTGCATGGTGTGCGCACCTCGTTTTTAAAAAAAACGCGCAAATCCCCCGAGGTCGTTCGTAAACGCTCGGAGGGCCTTGTGAAGTCGCCACCAAAGTTTTTTGTGTAAAGGGAACGTTGATAAACCCTTAAGTTTTTTTTGTTTAAAGGGAAACGATAATAAAACCCTTTGACGATGAGGAAAGGATGGTCATCGCAACCATTGTCGGGTTCGGGAGTCGGTTACGCAAGGGGAAGATATTAGCACCCCTCACGTCCGTTGTACTCAACGGGAACCTTCTATTTGGCTAAAGCTTAAATTGTTTTTAAATGTTTTGCGCGCATGCTTATCTATGTCAAAAGAAAATATACTAAAAAGGGGGGAAAAGAGATGAAAACAAACGAAAGGGAAAAAAGTTTTTATTATTATTGCGCTTGACAAGATGTCGATCTTGCTCCTACGTATCTCCCGGTAGTCGGAGAATTCAAAGCGTACGTAGTTCTTTGGTAGAAAAACGTACATGTGTTGGTTAATTTTAAATGGACGATGTTTTAACCGAATTCTTGCGATTAAAACGTAGCTTGTATGCTCGCGCTCGGGAGACTTATTAAGCGTATAGCTTGTATGCTCGCGCTTGGGAGACTTATTAAGCGTTTGTTCACGAATCGCACTAGAATTGTTAAAAGGTAAATCCGTTAGGGTAAAAGGGTTCGAGTTGGTCGCTGTGGGACCAAAAGAGGTGCAATGGACTCAAACGAGTCAATCATTGACCGAGGGGACTCCAACGAGTCGAGGGATTGTTCAATTGATCCACTGAGATCAAGAACGGGTACAATGGACTCGGACGAGTCGAACATTGACCGAGTGACTCAAACAAGTCGAGGGATCGAACCTAGTGGCCACGGGGGACCAAAAGGTTCGGATTGACCACAAGGGGCCAAGATTTGGTTTGGTTATGGTTGTATACGTTTGAAAATGGAATGACGATTGTCCGAACGACGAGACATATGTCACGCATTCGTACAATCGGGGCAATGGAGAGACATACGTCACACCATCCCTTTTTCATTCAAGTTTTTGGGTAGAATTCTTTTAGAAATCCCAAGGTATATCAAAACATTTGGTTTGAAAACCCAAAATGGAAAGATTTAGCAATTTTGCTAGAAAACGCACAAGTTCGGCTCGTTTTTGCGAACGGTTTTAAAAAGCGGACAAATTTGGCGTATGTTCATGCTTGGGTTTTGAAAATCATGAACAATGTTTATTGTTCAAGTTTTAATTTGAAATGATGAACATAGCTTATTTGTTCAAGCTGTTTTGAGAGTTTGGGAACATAACTTGTTTTGCAAGTTATCCACAAAATGTCACCCGGACTTGCGAATTTTTCAATATTGTGCAAAATCCTTGACCTGGTTTGAAAACATGAGTTTTAAAACTCCCAGGTTCTGAGCTCTTGGGCTAGAACCTCAAAAATTGCCCATTTGGACACCTAAACTCAGATTCTGAGTTCTGTCATGGTCGCTCTGCGACCATGACTTCGCACTGCGAAGCATGCGAATTTTTGAGTTCAGAAGCTGTTTCTGAACTTTTGTTCAGAAACAACTTCTGAACACACTCAGGACCTTTTAGGTGAGTGAAAAGCTTTGAGTTTTTGGGATGAAAAAGGCTGGACAAACAGTTTTGATGTTTTGAAAACCTTGGGATTTCTTTGAAATTCAAAAGGGGTTTTTTAGAAACAAGTGGTTTTGAACCAAAATTGCTATGCAAACACAATTGAAAATGCAAAACAAAAGCTTGGAAACTTACAGAGATCCTTAGCAAAGCTCCAGCTGCAATGGATTTGAATTGATTGAAAGTTCTTGCAAAAAGGTTTTGAATGTTGGTAATGTTTTGAACTTTGTGAGGCTTTGTGTTGGATTGGTTTTTTTCTGGTTGTTTGTGAGTGTTTGTAAGCTGGAATGAGTAGTGTTTCTTTGTGTGTATAATGCTCTTGAATTGCTGTTATCAGAAGTCTTATAACCTTGGGCATTGCCTTCTATTTATAGGCCAAAACCAAATCAATTTCATCATTAGAAATCCCCAAAATCCAGCTGATTTGTGGCTAGGATCAGGCTGAATCCCTTTGCATTAAATGCTAATGGATAGAGGCAACCTTGCCTTGTGCCAAGGGTCAAGACTCAGCCTGATTTCAGCCACAAATTCAAAGGTTTTTGGATAGCAATGATGATGAAATAGGGCTGAATTGCAATTGGCCAAGCTTGGGGATCAATCCTTGCAATCTCAATGGTTGATCAATAAAAACGTGCACTGTGATGTGCAGAGATTGGGGGATGCAAAAGGCTATAATTGGCTGGTGTGAGAGGGTGAAAAGCTGTTGCAAAACAGGGTAGGCACTCATGGCTTTTTCAAGTGAAAAATCCAGCTGGTTTGACTGGTTTTGGGGGAGCAAGCAGGAGGAAAGTCATCAAGCAGGTGGCTGGCAACCTTGGGGTGGTTAACAGGTCACTTGGGAGGGACAAGAGCTGCCCAAGGGCAAGCCCACTTGCTTGTCACATGCTAGGTTGGAAGAAAAAGCTTCCAACCTTAGCATTAATGGCAAGTCTCTCATTTCTGGTTTTGCTTGGCCCAAATAGCCATGAATGCTGATTAAAATAAATATGGAAATGATATGCAACAAAATCTGGAATTAAATCAAAAACACCAAAAATCTGCAGAAAAATCGCAGACTTCGCAGTGCGAAGGGAGCTTCGCAGTGCGAAGTCATCATTTTTGAAATGTTGACTTTTCTGTTGACTTTTGTTGATTTTGACTTTTTCTCCCTCTTTGATTTTTTTGATTTTTTTTTTGTTTTAAAAGGCTTAGGACAAAATTGGGGTACTACAGCTGCCCCTACTTAATTGTGTCTTTGCATAGAGTGTGTGAGTGCCGAGGGCATCTCATGAACTCTTTGCGAAGATCAATTAGGTAAAAGAAGGACCCGAATTTTGTCCTTCGCGGAATGAAAATGCAATGATTTGAAAAGTTTGATCGTATCCAGCCGCTAACACTGGAGGTAGATCCACTGGGGATGAAGGTAATCGTATCCAGCCGCTTACACTGGAGGTAGATACCTAATGGCAAAGGTGATCTTATCTAGCCGCTTACACTAGAGGTCGATACCTAATGGTGAAGTGATCTTATTCAGCCGCTAACACTGAAGGTCGAACACTGAGGGAGGTGATCTTATCTAGCCGCTTACACTAGAGGTCGATACCTAAGGATAGGCAATCTTATTCAGCCGCTAACACTGAAGGTCGATTCCTAAACAGGGGAGGGTGATCTTATTCAGCCGCTTACACTGAAGGTCGAACACTGAGGGAGGTGATCTTATCTAGCCGCTTACACTAGAGGTCGATACCTAAGGATAGGCAATCTTATTCAGCCGCTAACACTGAAGGTCGATTCCTAAACAGGGGAGGGTGATCTTATTCAGCCGCTTACACTGAAGGTCGAACACTGAGGGAGGTGATCTTATCTAGCCGCTTACACTAGAGGTCGATCACTGAGGGAGGTGATCTTATCTAGCCGCTTACACTAGAGGTCGATACCTAAGGATAGGCAATCTTATTCAGCCGCTTACACTGAAGGTCGATTCCTAAACAGGGGAGGGTGATCTTATTCAGCCGCTTACACTGAAGGTCGAACACTGAGGGAGGTGATCTTATCTAGCCGCTTACACTAGAGGTCGATACCTAAGGATATGCCATCTTATTCAGCCGCTAACACTAAAGGTCGATTCCTAAACAGGGGAGGGTGATCTTATTCAGCCGCTTACACTGAAGGTCGAACACTGAGGGAGGTGATCTTATCTAGCCGCTTACACTAGAGGTCGATACCTAAGCTGAAATGGTCTTACCCTAAATAGGTGCCCCTGGTTGAACCGGAAAACATGATTGTATGACGCATGTTATGCAGTATGATATGCAGTGTGATATGCAATGCAATATGATATGAGATAGACTCAAACAAAGATTCCTGCTGGGGAATAGGGGACAGTTGGTGAAGGAGGTTCACTGGGGAACGCTTACTTAACTGTTGATGGATGCTGGTGAATATGCGATATTCACTGGAGAATCCTTGTTGAGGATGCATGACATGATTTATGAAATGCATGTGTATGAATGATTTGTATATGCATGCATGAATGAAATTGACATGATGCATGAATTATGTTATGCATGATATGTGGGATGCATGTTGGGTGCCGAGCAAGGTCGGTCTTGGTTGTGGTCGTGCCAATGATGATTGGACTCTCTTTTTTTTGTTTTGTTGGTTGGTTGGTTTGGAAGGACAAGGTCCTTTGCCTACATACCCGAATGGGATCAAAACCGGTGTAGTTCGGGCTTGTCCTGGGGATTTGTGATGGTCTGCCAATGATGATTGGACTTTTTGTTGGGTTGAGACTCCCTGGGGAATGTCAATAAGGTTTGGCTTCATGGGGATATAAGGATCATTTTGGAAGCATGATCGATATCCAGCCTTGGTTGATGTTTGGATGCTTAGGGTGCTTACTGGGGAATTTTGTTCCTCTTAACCCTTGGGGCTTTTGCGCTCCGCGTGCCGTGAGCTACGCACTTGCCTTTGCTGAAGAGCATAAGTCCTTTGGTGCAATATTTGGTGGGAATTACCGCAATTCTTTCGAAATTTACACAAATTCAAATGAAACAACGCTTGTTTGCTTTTTTTTCTTTTTTTTGGAAGAAATTTCTTTTGTATATTTCCCATGTTTTTAATGCATTTTTATCATGAATAAAACAAAATTTTATGCGCTACTGAGAACATAAAATAACAAAAGGAAATTTATTCAATGCAGATTTGACTTCTTGAATGGGTAAAAAATACATGAAGTGAGAAGTGAGATAGAGAAAGACAAGAAAAAAGCGAAAAGAAATTTGTTGGTTTTGGCACAACACATGCTATTTTCCTTATGACTTCGAGATTTTTTTTGGAAGATGCTGACGAGACCGATTCTTCTCCTCTTGAATTTTGTCCGGAGCTTGGATGCTGCAGTCATTGCCTTTCTTCTTTTGTTAACCCCTAACTTTTGCCTGGACCGCTCTTTCGAGTTTTCAATCCACCGGGGTGTATTTCCTTTTTTTTGATGTCCTTAATTTTTGCTTAGACCGCCTTTTCAGGTTTTCGATCTAGCAGGACGCTCTCTGTTGCCTAAACCGCCCTTTCAGGTTTTCAATTTAGCGAGCTCTTTTTTTTCTTCTTTTCTTTTTCTCTTAGGCATAATACCTCTTGACTGCATCGGAGTTTATTGAGAGTGGGAACTCTTCTCCGTCCATAGTGGTGATGATCAAGGCTCCGCCTGAGAAGGCTTTCTTTACCACGTACGGCCCATCATAGCTGGGAGTCCACTTCCTGCGGGGATCTTTGTGGATAGGTAATATCTTCTTGAGCACTAGGTCTCCTTCTTTGAATTCTCGAGGACGGACCTTCTTGTCGAATGCTCTCTTGAGTCTCCTTTGATAGAGTTGTCCGTGACATATTGCCGTCAGACGCTTTTCCTCTATGAGATTCAGTTGGTCGAACCTTGCTTGGACCCATTCAGCTTCCTCTAGCTTGATTTCCATCAAGACCCTTAACGAAGGAATTTCCACTTCTACGGGAAGCACAACTTCCATACCGTATACTAAGGAGAAAGGGGTTGCCCCAGTTGAAGTGCGAATGGCTGTTCTGTAGCCATGTAGCGCAAAAGGAAGCATCTCATGCCAATCCTTATATGTTGTTACCATCTTTTGGATGATCTTCTTTATGTTCTTATTGGCTGCTTCTACCGCACCGTTCATCTTTGGTCGGTAAGGGGAGGAATTATGGTGCTCGATCTTGAAATCTTTGCACAACTCCTTTATTGTCTTGTTGTTCAGGTTTGCCCCATTATCGGTGATGATTTTGTGGGGAGTGCCGTAACGGCAAATGATTTCCTTCTTGATGAATCGGGCTACCACTTGTTTGGTTACGTTTGCATACGAAGCTGCTTCTACCCATTTGGTGAAGTAGTCGATGGCAACGAGGATGAAGCGATGTCCATTTGACGCTTTGGGCTCGATCATTCCAATCATGTCTATGCCCCACATAGAGAATGGCCAAGGTGAAGTCATGACGTTCAGTGGAGTTGGCGGCACATGCACCTTGTCGGCGTAAATCTGGCACTTATGACAAGTCTTGGCATAGTGGAAACAGTCAGCTTCCATGGTTAGCCAATAATAGCCCGCCCTTGGGATTTTCTTTGCCATCGCATGCCCATTGGCATGGGTTCCAAAAGATCCCTCGTGGATTTCTTTGATGAGCATGTCCGCTTCATGTTTATCCACACATCTGAGCAGGACCATGTCATAGTTTCTTTTGTAGAGGGTATTTCCACTGAGGAAGAACTGGGATGCCAATCTTCTGATGGTTCTCTTGTTGGTGTGTGAGACATTTTCTGGATACTCTTGCTCTTCGAGGTATCGCTTGATGTCGTAGAACCAAGGTTTGTCGTCAAGTCCTTCTTCGACTGATGCACATACAACTGGTTTGTCTCTTCGATCCATCCTTATGATTGGCGCCTCATTGTGGAAATTTACTTGGTACATTGATGATAATGTAGCCAAAGCATCTGCCACCTGGTTTTCTTCTCGAGGTATGTGATGGAAGTTGATTTCATCAAAATGCCTAATCAATTCTACAACCCGGGCTCGGTAGGGGATTAAATTGGGATGTTTTGTTTCCCATTCTCCTTTGACTTGATAGATGACTAAGGCTGAGTCGCCGTATACTTCAAGGTTCTTGATCCTTAGATCAATTGCTGCTTCGAGGCCTAGGATACATGCTTCATATTCTGCCATGTTATTGGTGCAGTCAAAACATAACCTTGCTGTGAAGGGTTGGTATCCATTTCTTGGGGAGATTAAGACTGCTCCGATACCGTGCCCCATGGCATTTGAGGCGTCGTCGAAAGCGAGCTTCCATCGAGCTTTCGGTTCTGGCCCTTCATCATCGCTTGTGACCTTTTCGTCATTCAAAGCTACGACATCTTCATCCGGGAAGTCGAATTGTATGGGCTGATAATCCTCCAATGGTTGGTGAGCAAGGTGCTCGGATAAAACACTCCCTTTGATGGCTTTTTGAGCAACGTATTGGATGTCGTACTCAGACAGCAACATTTGCCAACGGGCTATCTTTCCTGTGAGGGCAGGCTTTTCGAAGATGTACTTGATGGGATCCATCTTTGATATCAACCAAGTTGTATGCGTCAACATGTATTGCCTTAAGCGTCGAGCGGCCCATGCTAAAGCGCAGCAAGTCTTTTCAAGTGAAGTATACCTTGTTTCACAGTCGGTAAACTTCTTGCTTAGGTAATAGATTGCGTGCTCTTTTCTTCCCGTTTCATCTTGTTGTCCTAACACACAACCCATCGATCCTTCAAGTACGGTTAGGTATAAGATGAGGGGTTTACCCGGAACCGGAGGTATTAAAATTGGTGGTTCTTGCAGGTATTGTTTGATCTTGTCAAACGCCTCTTGGCAATCCTCATTCCAACGAACGGCTTGGTTTTTCCTTAGCAGCTTGAAGATTGGTTCGCAGGTAGCTGTCATGTGTGAGATGAACCTAGCGATGTAGTTCAATCTTTCTAAGAAACCCCGGACTTCTTTCTCGGTATTTGGCGCTGGCATTTCTTGGATAGCCTTTACCTTGTCGGGATCCACTTCGATACCTCTTTGGCTGACGATGAAGCCCAATAACTTCCCGGATCTAACGCCAAATGTGCACTTGTTAGGATTTAAGCGCAGCTTGAATTTTCTTAGGCGTTCGAAAAGCTTTTGTAGATGGACTAGATGATCCTCCTCCGTTTGGGATTTGGCAATCATGTCGTCGACGTAGACCTCAATTTCCTTATGGATCATGTCATGGAAAAGAGTTACCATTGCTCTTTGGTATGTTGCTCCGGCATTTGTTAATCCGAAAGACATTACCTTATAACAGAATGTCCCCCATGGGGTGATGAATGTGGTTTTCTCCATGTCCTCTGGAGCCATCTTGATTTGGTTATATCCCGAGAAGCCATCCATAAAGGAGAAGACTGAGAATTGGGTTGTGCTGTCCACCAATATGTCGATGTGTGGTAGCGGGAAATCATCCTTTGGGCTTGCTCTATTCAAGTCCCGATAATCTACACACATTCTAACTTTGCCATCCTTCTTCGGAACTGGCACAATGTTGGCAACCCATGTTGGATACTTGGTTACGGCTAAGAAGCCGGCATCGAATTGCTTTTTGACCTCTTCTCTGATCTTGAGAGCCATATCAGGTCGAGTTCTTCTCAATTTCTGCTTCACTGGCGGGCATTCCGGCTTGAGTGGAAGCTTATGTACAACGATGTTAGGGTCTAAACCCGGCATATCTTGATACGACCAAGCGAATACGTCCACGTACTCTTGCAGAAGCTTAATCAACTTTTCTTTCACATCCTCATGTAGGGAGGCTCCTATCTTGACCTCTTTCTTATCCTCTTCGGTCCCCAAGTTGACCTTTTCAACTGATTCTTGGTGAGGTTGTATTACCCTATCCCCTTGATTTGCAAGTCTGGACAATTCTTCAGGCGGTTCATAATCGTCCTCTTCATCATCTTCCATTTGATTAATCGGGAAATTGAAGTCATAAGGGATTAAGGCAGTGTTGTTTTTGGAGGGTGGATTTGTAGATCTGCATGAGTATGATTTTTTTTAAGCTTTTTGTAAAAATTTTTTTTTTAAAACAAATGCAAAAAGAAAAAGACTCAAATGAACATAAAAGAGTGATTTTATTCATGATCGAAAATAACTTTTAAAACATGGGGGCCCCACACGACTAATCATTTGCCTTGGGCAGAGCTAAATGATTTTTTTTTTAAAAAAGTAAAAAAACAAACAAACATGGTTTATTACTTGATCCTGGTAATGATCTCGGGAATTGCGATAGCCCTCCAATTGTTCAAAGCTTCATCCGAAGCGCAACGGTACACCAAATCAGGCACATCTTCATCTATGTCTTCAAGTAGAGCCACTTGATCTTCATTGATAAACCCCGCACTGATGAATGTTTCTGAAATGGGGAGGATCCCTTGTTTTGGAGGCTTTGAGAAAGTTTCGGCTGATGGATGATACCCCAACCCGAAGCGATTCTTCTTCTCCGGTATGTCTACTAACTTGCCCCATCCGGTGGGTCGGCTTTCTTCTAGGGCCTCTCTTATTGCCCTCCATGATGACATGGCTGTCCTAACCTCTTTCTTGGGCTTTGAGCTCAAAGTCACGACATTCGCCACTTCCAAAGACTGGAATGGAACATCCACAGCTTCTTCGTCCGTTTCTATATAACGGAACGATGAGAGATGGCTTACCATCATGTCCTCTTGCCCGGAAACTACAATCATTTGGTTATCAATGATGAACTTAAGTTTCTGGTGCAGAGTAGAGGTAATGGCTCCGGCCGCATGAATCCATGGTCGTCCGAGAAGACAACTGTATGTTGGATTAATATCCATGACTTGGAAGGTTATGATGAAGACCTTAGGCCCGATTTGGACTGGTAAGTCGATCTCCCTACGACGGCTCTTCTTGACCCATCGAAAGCTTTTACGACCAAGGCGCTGGGCTTCATTACTGTCCCTTCACATGATAGCTTGAGGAGGGTAGTCTTGGGCATGACATTCAATGATGACCCCGTGTCCACTAGCACTCGTGAGAGGATATGGTCCATGCATTTCACGGAGATATGTAAGGCGCGGTTATGAATGTGCCCCTCGTCGGGTAGCTCATCGCCATTGAAACCCAAGTACCTACTTGAGGTAATATTTCCGACTATCCCGTCGAATTGGTCCACAGGAATGTCCTTGGTGACATGTGCCTCACTGAGGATCCGCAGCAGTGCTTCTCGGTGTGCTTCCGAGCTGAGTAGTAAGGATAGCATGGAGATTTTGGAGGGAGTTTGACCTAGCTGGTCAATGATTTTATACTCGCTCTTTTGGATTATCCTTAGGAACCCTTCGGCCTCTTTTTGTGGGGTTGTCTTTTGAGAAGGCCCCGCTTGGTTCTCTTCTTCCTCCACGCTCTTTTCTTTGAGCGGCTCCTTTGGTAGTACGGCTGGCATCTTCCCGAGTTCTTTCGGAGCGAAGACTCTACCACTTCTGGTTATTCCTCCAACACCGGTAATGTTAGTGATGCTGGGCTCAATTTTGGCTAGTAGTTTTCCTTCCACATAAGCCACAGGTTGGTAATTCCATGGTACCCTCTTCGTGCTTTCAAAAGAGAAGGGTGCAGGTACGTGGAATGTTATGGTTTGTGTAGGCATTGGTATCTCTCTCCTTTGGTATGGGATTTCGAGAGGTTTTGGGTCGTGAGACTCCAAGGTCGCAACGTCCGTGCCATCCTTTATATAGCCAATTTGGATCCAACCTTGGTCCATTAGCTCTTGAAGACAGCTCTTCAACTCTTCGCACTTGTCCGGGTTGACTTTGCAGGCTTCACAGTTGGCGTGCGTTTCCTCGAACAAACCAAAACCGGTTAAACGCTCCCTTATGGTTGACAGGGGAGTCTTAACATTGGCTACCATCTTGATTGGACCAAAGTCCTCTTGTTCCTCCACCGCATTTACAGAGGGACCCGCATGCCCCGGTAATGGGTTATTTTTTACATTGGGGTTCTCCTCTATGAAGGATAACAGCTTCTTGTCAATAAGGTCTTGTACCTTGTGTTTGAAAACTCTACAGTTCTCGACATTGTGCCCCACGGTTCCTGCGTGGTAGTCACATTTGGCATTCGTGTCGTACCAATGTGGATATGGTGGCGACATTGGTGGTAGTAGTCTTGTCTCGACCATACCCTTTTGGATTAGATATGGCAAGATTTGACCATAAGGCATAGGTACAGGATCAAACTGCCTATTGTGGTAATTGCTCCTCGAGCCCGCTTGGTTCCTTGATGGGTACCCACCTTGTTGTTGCTGTTGATTTTGCTGAGGCAACACTACTGGTTGTCGAGGTGGAGTTGCGGGAATCACTTGAGGTGAGTAACGCCCATGAGCCGTTGCTGCTGCCACATAAGGATAGTGGTAGTGAGGCATTTGATTTGGTGGTGGGCAAGACGGTCCCACTAGAACAGCATTTGCCTCCCCCTCCTTCTTTTTGTGAAAGTTGCTGGGGGGTCTTCTAGCTCCACTTTGAGCTTCTAGAGGGCCTTGGATCTTTCCCCTCTTTACTCCGTCCTCTATTCTTTCACCGACCATGACTAGATCGGAGAAACCGGAAGATGTGCTTCCAATCATCTTGTCGTAATATGGGCCTCTAAGTGTGCCCATAAAGGTGTCGACAAGCTCTCTTTCCAATAGTGGTGGTTGTACACGAGAAGCTAGTTCTCTCCACCGCTGAGCGTACTCCTTGAAGGACTCATTGCTTCTTTGCAGGAGGTTTTGTAGTTGCATCCTATTTGGAGCCATGTCCAAATTATATTTGTATTGCTTTAGGAAGGCATCGGCTAGATCCTTCCAAGTTTGGACATGGGTACGCTCAAGCTGCATGTACCAATCCAAGGACGCTCCGCTTAAACTATCTTGAAACACATGCACCATGAGTTTCTCGTTCATTGCGTAAGCTGCCATCTTCCTACAGAACATCCGTAGATGGTTCCGAGGGCATTGAATTCCTTTGTACTTCTCAAAGTCCGGTGCTTTGAACTTCGGAGGGATTACCACGTCGGGCACTAGGCACATATCCAAAGCGTTGTGGGCACCGTATGAACTGAACCCTTCGACAGCTTTCAACCTTTCTTCCAAAACTCGATACATTTGGGTGGTATCATTGTCTTGGTGGGTGGTGTCGGGAGCAGATTGCCTTGGTGGATTATTTTCCACATCATGGGAAATCATCTCATGCTGAGTAGTGGAAGTTCCTTGATGACGACGCTCCTCATTCCTTACGGGGATTGTGAGCGGTGGTGGAGGTGGTCCATGACCCTCATTTTCGAATGATGGGGTATAATTCAGAGGTAAACCATAAGGAGGCCATTGCACATTGGATGCATCCGTGGTTGGGCGAGGGTTACTTTCTCGTGCCGATAGAGCTTGCATTAACTCTAGCATCTGATCCATTTTTCCCTTCATTCCATCAACCTCTTCTCTCAAAGCCGCTTGGGTTTGTTCCAAATTGTCCATGATCCTTTGTTTGTTAGCTCGTGTTCCGTACGAGTGTTGAAGATCTGGTTCTTGGACCGAGGGCTTTCGGGGTTTTCGGGCTATGATTGCTTTAAACTGTTTTTAGGGAAATGAATGAGTTTTTTTTTTTTTTTTGAAAAAATGCATGAAGATGCATGTGGATGTATGTATGAGTATGCAAAATATGCGTTTTTTTTTATTTTGCTTTATGGAGGAGTTTAAAGGTGCACAATTAATATTAGCAATTCGAAATATTAAAGACCGGGAAATTGATTATGCTTCAAAATATATATTTGATTAAATAACATTTGTTTACAAAGTGTAACTAATGCTATTACAAATCAAATAGCCGCTCGCTTCTCGGCTTTGCTCATCTCCTCCCTATAGAAATCTATGGTGTCCTTGCAGAACTTCATAAACTTCTGGATCTCCATAGGGATGACAAAGTAGGGCATGACCATCTCGGCCTCCGCTAGCCTCTTTGGAAGTTGGGTGATTACCAAATTTGAGAATGCAACCAATTTAGTGAAATCCTCACTTAATCGGGTGGCGTCTTGCCATACATACTCAATTACTTCCTTGCGCTGGTCTAGCTTGACTCTTGCACTTCTAATTTCATCATGTAGTTGTGCAATATGGTCCCCGTGAGCTCTCGCAATCTTGTCGAAGTACTCTTCGAATTTCTTGATGTCTTCTTCGAGACGATTGCACTTTAGCCTCCCTTGATGAGAAAGGCTCTCATGTCTTTGCCGTTGGACGCGTTCGGCTTGAAGCTGCTCTTTGTAGTTTTTAACTACTTCTTGGAGCTGTTGATTTTTCTCTTGAAATTTCAACCTCCATTTCCGTTGAGCTTCGATGGCTAGTTCGCCGAATTTCTTGAGCTCTTGGTTGGAATGTAAGATTCTTTCCAACTCTTCGTCCTTGGCCACAAGGTTGGCATCCGCACTAACCAAGCCGCCTCCTATCCAATCTCTCTTCCCTTCGGAGATTCTTAGCCGCTTTTGGCATACTAGGAGAGAGTTCGTCACTTCATCACGGTCTCTCTTCGTCCTAGTGACTTCTCATAAAGTTTGGAGGTGCTTCAATTCTAAGTCTCCGTTTTTGTTTTGGAGTTCTTGAATTTTAGCCTTGAGTTCCTCCACTTCTTTGTTGGGAATGGTTGTAATAGGTTTAGGTGTAGGAGGTTTTGGAGGGTTTATGACCACGAAGGGTAGCTTGATTGCTTTGACCCTCTCCTTCACCCATTGAGTATAAAGGGGTTTGGCGACACAGTTTCTCTTGCCGACCCTTCCTTTGCGCACTTGGCTCCATGCCCCCCGGATTCTCTCTAGCAATGCCGGGTCTTGATCGCCTTCCCTTAAGTAGAAAGCTTCCAACAAAAGGTCACTGGGTTTATCTTCCATTGAAAAACCTAGTTGTCGGAGAGAGAGGACCGGATTGTAATTAATACATCCCTTAGTACCAATGAGGGGTACGTTAGGGAAGTCCCCGCAACTGAGGATAATTTCCGGGTCCTCTAAGTTTGGTGAAAACCAATGGATGTCCTTCTCGGCGAGGGTTGTCATCCGTTGCGACCATTTGAGCTTGGCCCGGTTTTCCACAAAGTCTCGGTTTCTTGGCATGTGGGACATCATCCAAATTTGCACCACGGGAGTGCAACAAGTAATTTTGCGTCCCCTTGCTTGTTCATGCCTAGAGTAGAGGGTATGATAAAAATCCGCCAAAATTGTGGGAACCGGATTTTTAGTCATAAATACCTCTAGAGCCGGAAAGTCTACGAAATCATCCATGTTGGGGAATAAGACAATTCTGTAGACTAAAAGGGCTAAGATGGCGTTGAATGCCCTTCCCTCTTTGTTGGCTAACATTTCCCGAGCTTTGGCTTCCAAAAACTTTCTTGAAAATCCCTTAAGGTTCCCTCTAACTTCCAAGTTAGATGCCACTTCTTGGGTGTCGAGGTATAAGGATTCGGCGATGGCTTCTAATGTGGGATCCTTTCCCGGACCGAGATAGAGTTCATGACCCTTCATGCTACAACCCAAAATCTTCTCAAACTCTTCCAAAGTTGGCGCTAGTTGGAAGTCTTGAAATGTGAAGCACCGTAGAGGTGGGTCGAAGAATTGCGCCAAAGTGGTTAAGGCCGTTGAATCTATTCTCACGGGTAGGAGATCAAGGATTAGCCCATAGCTTGCCTCGAAAATGTTCTTGTTGACCGAAGAGAGCCTCTTGCTTAGAGCTAATAAGCTTTCCATCCTAGGAGCTTTAATTTTGAAGGCGAGCGTATTTTTGTTCCCGGAATCCATATTTCTTTTTGCTAATATTTGGTTGTTCTTTTTAAACTCCTATAAAGCAAAATGATGCGAAAATTACTTTCATGAATGCAAATGATATGCAAGGGTATGGTTTATGAAGGTTCGGAACTTCCCCCCATCCTCACATGTAGGCTCTAAAAGGTGAAATCTCCTAAGAAGAGGTCCTTAGAGTCATAGATCTCACATGGAATTAGGGTTGTCTATGGACATACGTCGACATGACTTCAATTAATTCCACGTGAAAATCTCATCTAAGCGGGGTTGGGCATCCTACCTCACGGACATACGTCAACGCGGGCTTCCGCACACAACCTCCTTCTAACTTAGTTTTTTTCTCAAGCTCGGGTAGAGAGCCTCACACGTCCGGCATTAACCCGAACAATGTGGAGTAACATCACTCAAGTAACCCCCGCATTTGATATATATATGATATGAATATAAAGCAAAATAAAGCAAATATAAACATAAAGCATAGATATGATATGGATAAATAAAAGCATGGTGCGCAAATAAAATAAAAACAATTGGCTTAAAGGCCAAATAGGTTAGGCTTGACTCGCTAGTGGGAAAAGGCGTCCCCAGTGAAGTCGCCAGCTGTGCGCACCTCGTTTTTAAAAAAAACGCGCAAATCCCCCGAGGTCGTTCGTAAACGCTCGGAGGGCCTTGTGAAGTCGCCACCAAAGTTTTTTGTGTAAAGGGAACGTTAATAAACCCTTAAGTTTTTTTTGTTTAAAGGGAAACGATAATAAAACCCTTTGACGATGAGGAAAGGATGGTCATCGCAACCATTGCCGGGTTCGGGAGTCGGTTACGCAAGGGGAAGGTATTAGCACCCCTCACGTCCGTTGTACTCAACGGGAACCTTCTATTTGGCTAAAGCTTAAATTGTTTTTAAATGTTTTGCGCGCATGCTTATCTATGTCAAAAGAAAATATACTAAAAAGGGGGGAAAAGAGATGAAAACAAACGAAAGGGAAAAAAGTTTTTATTATTATTGCGCTTGACAAGATGTCGATCTTGCTCCTACGTATCTCCCGGTAGTCGGAGAATTCAAAGCGTACGTAGTTCTTTGGCAGAAAAACGTACATGTGTTGGTTAATTTTAAATGGACGATGTTTTAACCGAATTCTTGCGATTAAAACGTAGCTTGTATGCTCGCGCTCGGGAGACTTATTAAGCGTATAGCTTGTATGCTCGCGCTTGGGAGACTTATTAAGCGTTTGTTCACGAATCGCACTAGAATTGTTAAAAGGTACATCCGTTAGGGTAAAAGGGTTCGAGTTGGTCGCTATGGGACCAAAAGAGGTGCAATGGACTCAAACGAGTCAATCATTGACCGAGGGGACTCCAACGAGTCGAGGGATTGTTCAATTGATCCACTGAGATCAAGAACGGGTACAATGGACTCGGACGAGTCGAACATTGACCGAGTGACTCAAACAAGTCGAGGGATCGAACCTAGTGGCCACGGGGGACCAAAAGGTTCGGATTGACCACAAGGGGCCAAGATTTGGTTTGGTTATGGTTGGATACGTTTGAAAATGGAATGACGATTGTCCGAACGACGAGACATACGTCACACATTCGTACAATCGGGGCAATGGAGAGACATACGTCACACCATCCCTTTTTCATTCAAGTTTTTGGGTAGAATTCTTTTAGAAATCCCAAGGTATATCAAAACATTTGGTTTGAAAACCCAAAATGGAAAGATTTAGCAATTTTGCTAGAAAACGCACAAGTTCGGCTCGTTTTTGCGAACGGTTTTAAAAAGCGGACAAATTTGGCGTATGTTCATGCTTGGGTTTTGAAAATCATGAACAATGTTTATTGTTCAAGTTTTAATTTGAAATGATGAACATAGCTTATTTGTTCAAGCTGTTTTGAGAGTTTGGGAACATAACTTGTTTTGCAAGTTATCCACAAAATGTCACCCGGACTTGCGAATTTTTCAATATTGTGCAAAATCCTTGATCTGGTTTGAAAAACATGAGTTTTAAAACTCCCAGGTTCTGAGCTCTTGGGCTAGAACCTCAAAAATTGCCCATTTGGACACCTAAACTCAGATTCTGAGTTCTGTCATGGTCGCTCTGCGACCATGACTTCGCACTGCGAAGCATGCGAATTTTTGAGTTCAGAAGCTGTTTCTGAACTTTTGTTCAGAAACAACTTCTGAACACACTCAGGACCTTTTAGGTGAGTGAAAAGCTTTGAGTTTTTGGGATGAAAAAGGCTGGACTAACAGTTTTGATGTTTTGAAAACCTTGGGATTTCTTTGAAATTCAAAAGGGGTTTTTTAGAAACAAGTGGTTTTGAACCAAAATTGCTATGCAAACACAATTGAAAATGCAAAACAAAAGCTTGGAAACTTACAGAGATCCTTAGCAAAGCTCCAGCTGCAATGGATTTGAATTGATTGAAAGTTCTTGCAAAAAGGTTTTGAATGTTGGTAATGTTTTGAACTTTGTGAGGCTTTGTGTTGGATTGGTTTTTTTCTGGTTGTTTATGAGTGTTTGTAAGCTGGAATGAGTAGTGTTTCTTTGTGTGTATAATGCTCTTGAATTGCTGTTATCAGAAGTCTTATAACCTTGGGCATTGCCTTCTATTTATAGGCCAAAACCAAATCAATTTCATCATTAGAAATCCCCAAAATCCAGCTGATTTGTGGCTAGGATCAGGCTGAATCCCTTTGCATTAAATGCTAATGGATAGAGGCAACCTTGCCTTGTGCCAAGGGTCAAGACTCAGCCTGATTTCAGCCACAAATTCAAAGGTTTTTGGATAGCAATGATGATGAAATAGGGCTGAATTGCAATTGGCCAAGCTTGGGGATCAATCCTTGCAATCTCAATGGTTGATCAATAAAAACGTGCACTGTGATGTGCAGAGATTGGGGGATGCAAAAGGCTATAATTGGCTGGTGTGAGAGGGTGAAAAGCTGTTGCAAAACAGGGTAGGCACTCATGGCTTTTTCAAGTGAAAAATCCAGCTGGTTTGACTGGTTTTGGGGGAGCAAGCAGGAGGAAAATCATCAAGCAGGTGGCTGGCAACCTTGGGGTGGTTAACAGGTCACTTGGGAGGGACAAGAGCTGCCCAAGGGCAAGCCCACTTGCTTGTCACATGCTAGGTTGGAAGAAAAAGCTTCCAACCTTGGCATTAATGGCAAGTCTCTCATTTCTGGTTTTGCTTGGCCCAAATAGCCATGAATGCTGATTAAAATAAATATGGAAATGATATGCAACAAAATCTGGAATTAAATCAAAAACACCAAAAATCTGCAGAAAAATCGCAGACTTCGCAGTGCGAAGGGAGCTTCGCAGTGCGAAGTCATCATTTTTGAAATGTTGACTTTTCTGTTGACTTTTGTTGACTTTGACTTTTTCTCCCTCTTTGATTTTTTTGATTTTTTTTTGTTTTAAAAGGCTTAGGACAAAATTGGGGTACTACACATGGGAGTATCTGACTCTTTGTGCCAAATTCATGGAATTCCTACCAAACAAGAGGAAGAAGAAGGATGATATATTTTTTCTGTCATTTCTGCCACCCTAACAGTGGTTGAAGCGTCAAGCTCAATGACGTAAAACAAAAGCGCTTGATGGGAGGCAACCCATCCTTTTATTTTTCTCTAATGTTTTTTATTTTGTTCTTTCCATTGTTGAGTCAAATAATTGTCAGCATGTTGGAAGAATTTCGAGTATGCCCCTATTTTGTAATGAATTTTCACTTGTTTATTATTGATGAATTTGTTTGTTTAATTGACTTTTTCCAGTTTCGTAACAATTGTTTGATCAAGTGGTAATCAAAAGTTCATAAGGAGGTAGATGCTTGGAACTCAAAGGCGAAGTGTACGGCATTGTGCGGATAGGTAGTCACAACTCCCAGAAATCATAACTCGTAAGGTCATTGCTAAAATTTTATTTTTCAATTTACTTTAAAGAGTGTTCCATGCAACTACATTTCTAGAACTTGTGATTTTTCTCTATTGTTGATTGGTCTTGTCATACACACACTAAGGCAAAGTGCTTGGTACCATGAGCCTTTTTGAAGCCTACCTGGAGTATTTTTGTTGAAAACTTATCCTTTTGAAAAGCCAATTTGAACCAGTAGGTGTAGATCCTTTTGTTCGGTGACAAACTACATATTAAGCCTAGAGACTTTAAGTTGTATGACCCAAATATTGGTTTGGAGTTAGGCTGTAGGATGTTGCTAAAACATAAGTTTGGGGTTGCTTTTGGAATTTGCAACCAACTAAGTTTGGGGTAGGGGTACTAGAGAACTAAAGAGAGTCAAATATCTCACTGAGATTGAAAAAAAAATGCACAAAAGATGCTAGAAAAAAAAAAAGAGAAGAGACAAAATAAATGAATTAATGAAAATATTATTGTCTCAAGAATGAAAGAGTTCTCTAGTACTTGTGTTTATTTTATGGGGTGAATGAGGTAAATGTTCAAATTTTCCAATATAGTAGGGAAGCTTAACTCCAATATTTGTTTAACCTACTTTTCCAAAAATTATCTCACCTTCACCTAAGCCCCATTATAACCTTTAAAGACCTTTACAGTGTGTGTTGACATGGACTTTGATTGATGTTTAGAAATTTTTCAAGTGTATGGTAATATGTAGACCTGCATGTCGACTGTGGGAAAACCCTTATCAAATTGTTGCGTGGAGTTGTGAATGGTGGATGTAGTCAAGCCAGCTGGCCCATCAAATGGCTAGCAAGGAGATGAACTTTTGGTACTATCACTTGGTTAGGTAAATTGTTATTTTACTATCATTTGTCAATTCTACAAGTAAATTCCTTGAGGACAAGGAATGATTCAAGTTTGGGGTTGTGATGACATGCTGTCATTACATGTTTTTATCAGTTGTTTTGATTTTTTTATTGAGTCTGTAGCATTATTAGACAGCCTGGAGGTGCAAAAAGCAGGAAAACATCAAGATCTTGAAATAATGGCATCGTGACACGATTTGGGCATCGTGTCACGATTTTCTAACCAGATTGGAAGTAAGTTTCTGTCTATAAAATCGTGACACGATTGTATAATCGTGACATGATTTTGTAACTGATTTTGGAGAATCCTGGGGCTTTAATGCAGGATCGTGTCACGATTTCATCAAATCGTGTCACGATTTTAGGTGCAGTTGTTGCCTATTTAAGCTAAACTGTTTTCAGAAACAAGGGTTCAGAAATTTGGAGATTGGAGGCACGATTTGGAGAGCACAAAACTGAAGAGGTGACCATTCCATCCAACTCATAGTCAGTTTATGTATGTTTTTATGCTTCAATTGATTATGTTATTTGTAATTCATATTATGAGTAGCTAAATCTCTTAGAGATTAGGTCTGGAGATGAATCTGATGTATTTTGTTTGAAATATGTGGCTGTGAAACTCTATGGCTTATGAATATTAATCTAGTTTTATTCAATTCAATTGTTCTTAATGCTTTCTATATACCGACAATATATAACAATGATTTGGTGAGAATGAATGACTACTGACCCTATCTTTCAACTTAGACCTAATTGAATTGTTCAAATAAACAGGGTTAGTCTAGGAATGGATAATCGTTTATTTGTGATAATAGGTTAACGTTCGTAAAACCTTCGAGGAATATTAGATCACCTAAGGGATTAGGGGCTGTTATCCGAGAAGAGGGTTCTAACTCAAGGGATTGATTAGGACTATTTTTGTTAATCATTGTAAAACTAGAGGAGGATTCATAGAAATAGGTGCAGTTTACCAAACAGAATTAATCAGAGGATTCGAAAGACTTGATCTCATCTCTCCTTATATATTCAAAACCACTTTTATCAGCTTGTTTATTTTTTATGCAATCAAACCAACTGCCTAGGGAAACCCCCCATTTAATACATCCTTAATAATAACGACATTGCGGAGTAGAAGTTGAAACAGTCCTTGTGGATACGAACTTATAAATGTTATTACTTCGATAGTTTTAGTACACTTGCTAAAAGTCTATCATCGTCGTTCAATCGCTGTCAATCGAAAGCTGCAACTGGATTTTAGGGTTTCCGATTCTAGGGTTTTCGAATTTGGAGAAGATGAAGTGGGATAAAAGTGCGAATGGGAAGGAGACCGGTGGAAGTAGTGCTACAGGAGAAGAGAAGGACACACGAAAGATTCCTGACAAGAATGTTGGAAAGTAAGTTACTATTTATGTCATATTTTTGCCTTTGTTTATACACGATAATTTGCATTTGGTTTTGTTGGTATCAGAAATTGTTTGTTGTTTGTCTTACCTTGCATTTCGTTTTGTTTGCTTATATATTGTATCTGTCATGTATGTTCGTATTGCATACGGTTGGTGAGAGTATTGAATACAATTTGAATTAAGTTAATATTATATTTGTTTTAGGGTTGTTGTGGACCACTCACTCAAGATAAAGTTCCACTACAATGGTTACTTTATTTGTGATCCAAATGTTGACTACAAAAGGGGTGAAACTTATGAGTATGAGGGTACGTGGGACATAGATGAAATTAACATAATTGATTTGGAAAAATTGGTGAGAGAAGTAGGTGTAAAGGGGGACTATAAGGTCTGGTATGCTGTGCCTGGGGGACAACTAAAAGATGATCTTAGACTTCTCAAAACTGACAGAGATGTGGTAAGGTTCATCAATGAATATAAGTCAGAGGAAAGTGTTGATTTTTACTTGGAACACTTTGATTTGGAAGAACTGGACATCAAATATGAAGATGATGTCCATAAATGGGTAGGTGATGAATCTGGAAGTGGAACCGATCCTGACTATTTAGCTGATGAAGGTGATGAATCTGAAAGTGGAAGTGTTGATGGGGTATCTCTCAATGATAGTGACTATGATGAAGATTGGGACTGGACAACTGTTTTGCCTGACCAGCTGATCAATCCAACACCTGTGGAGCCTTCAAATGGGAGTGTTCAAACTTTGGTAGCTGTTGAATCTTCCAAGGATCCTGCTGCAACAACTCTATCTGACTTTGATGATGAAAATGGAGATTCAGAAGATTTAGAAAGCATATGCTCTTCTGAAGATGATACTGGTAAGCAAAAATTTACAAAGTTTAAACTTTCTGATGATATTAAGTATGTGGTAGGACAAATATTCACAAAATGCTGAATTAGTTAGAACATCTGTAAAAGAGTATGCTTTGCAAAATAGGAAAAATGTGTACATTAAGAAGAATGAGAGGAAGAGGATTGTGGTTAAATGTATGGCTGGTTGTCCATTCCATATGAGGTTTAGTAAATCTGATCCAAAAACATACTTTGTTCTTACTGCCTTTAACCCTGATCATAAGTGTCATAACACTGGAAAAATTAGATTGATTAAAACTACTTTGTTGTCTAAGAAACTGGTGCCAATTCATAAACACACACCTTCTATGAAACTTAAGGGATTACAAGCTGCTTGTAAAGATAAGTGGGGAGTCATGTTGAGTAATTATCAGATCTATAGGGCTAAGAATAAAGCTTTAGAACTTATCCATGGAGCAATAGATGAACAATATGCTCTTCTCAGAAATTATGCTGAAGAATTATTGAGGAGTAATCCTGGTAGCACTGTGAAGATTAAATGTGCACTTGGATTTGGAGGGCCAGTATTTGAAAGGATGTATGTATGCTTCTATGCGTGCAAGAAAGCATTTGCAACAACTTGTAGGCCTTTGATTGGCCTAGATGGATGCTTTTTAAAGGGTAGGTATGGTGGCCACCTTTTAGCAGCAATTGGGAAAGATGGGAACAATCAAATGCTACCAATTGCTGCAGTAGTAGAAGCTGAAACAAAGGATTCATGGGACTGGTTTCTTGAACTTCTACTTGCTGATTTAAATGGTGTTCAAGCAAAAAGGTGGTCTTTCATCTCAGACCAACAGAAGGTATTTTTGTTAGTTTAATTACTTTAATTTAAAGTACTTTTATTTTTGTGAAATTATGATTTGATGATTAACTGTGATAAGTTGTTTAATTGAAGGGACTAGTAAACACAATTGCATCAATTCCTGATCATGTTGAGCATAGATTGTGTGTAAAACATTTGTATGGGAACTGGAAGAAAAGACACTCAGGAGAGCACTTAAAGGAAGCATTGTGGATAGCAGCTAGGTGTACTACAATGGTTGAGTTTAAAAAGGCAATGGAGAATCTGAAGAAAATTGATGAATCTGCCTGGAAGGATATGAGTGAGTTGCCACCAGGTACATGGTCAAGGGCTGGCTATAGCACTTACACATGTTGTGATTTACAAGTAAATAACATGTGTGAGACCTTTAATAGTGCAATTGTTGAATTAAGAGAATTGCCTATCATCTCACTTGTTGATGGTCTGAAACTCTACATAACAAATAGGATAGTAAAACTTAGGGATTATATGCTGAGGTATGATGGAGATATTTGTCCAATGATTAACAAATTAAATTGTTGAATAACAATAAGAAATATGCTGAGGGTTGGTCACCAAATTGGAGTGGGGGATAAATATTATGCCAGATTTTCTGTTTCTAATGACACTGATGCATATGTTGTTAATCTTCATGAGAAAACATGTGCTTGTAGAAAATGGGATCTAACTGGCATACTTTGCCCTCATTCAATTGCTTGCATGTGGTATAACCAGCAAAATCCAGATGATTATGTTGCTCATTGGTACAGGTTAGTTTAGTCACTAAAGAATTTTAACTTACATTTTACCTTAATAATTTTACTTAATAAATTGTAACTTACTACAGGAAATCCACATTTTTAACAACTTATGACAATCTGATACTTCCCTCAAATGGACCAAAATTGTGGCCACAACTTGACTATGAGCCTATATTGCCACCATATGTTAGAAGGGCCCCAGGTAGGCCCAAAAAACAAAGAAAGAAGGCTAATGATGAGCCAAAGAAAGCGTCAGCTTCTAGTTCTACTTTGATTAAAAGAAACCAGATAACTGTCAGGTGTAGAAGGTGTGGTGTTCTTGGTCATAACCAAAGAACATGCTATGGTAAACAAGTTGCTGATAGAGTTATTCCACCAGGGGAAATAAGGTATATTTTGCATTGTATGCTTATGGGTTATATGCACCTGAAACATATGTGATGTGTCTTTAATATGCTCTTTGTCATGTGTTTCAATGCAGACAAATACAACTGTTAAGCAACCTCAAGATGGGAAAGGGAAACAAGCTGTGCAAAGCAATAAGACTGGGGCACCATCTGCTGTCAACACTGGGCCACCGGCTGCTAGTAGCAAGACTGTGACCAATACAGCAGGTGCAAGCAACACTGTGACCAATACACCAGGTGCAAACACTTTGAATGTGCCAACGGCTATGCACACCAAAACTGTGCCATTTGTTGTGGGAGAAGAGACATTATTGGTGCCTAGAAAGAGGAGGACCACATGTGTGAAAAGAAAGAGTGATGAAATGGAACAACCTCGAACACAACAATCAGTGAACAAGAATTAGTGTCAACAATTGAACATTAGACTTATGTTATATTTTGGGTTGTAGTGTAATTTAAGTACTCTTTTGGAACTTAATGTTTTGGGTTGTATGTTTTAGTACTCTTATGGATGTCATTATGGATGTCATATTTTGGGATTAATTTGGTTGGTTGTAACTTAAGTATTCTTTATGGATTATTTTGGAACTTAATATGAAGTTGATCTTATCTGTTATGTTATGGCTCTTATGATTAACAAATTGCCAACATACATTTTCAAGACTCCTTTCTTATGGCTCTTATGAAGTTCTTCAGAAGCTGCAGTTCTTCAGAACCTGAAGTTCTGAACTGAAGTTCTTCAGAAGCTGCAGTTCTTCAGAACCTGAAGTTCTGAACTGAAGTTCTTCAGAACCTGCAACATCATTATGAACGTTTAGAGCTTGCAACATTTTGAACATTTTCATTCTGTTTAGAGCTTACAACCTTTAATAAAACATCATTCAAACATTTTCATTAAATTGCCATAACATCATACAAATCATATCACAAACCTATCATATTCAAACTAAAGCTTACAACTTAACAACATCATTCAAACTAAAGCTTACAACTTAACAATATCATTCAAACTAAAGCTTACAACTTAACAACATCATTCAAACTAAAGCTATAAGGACACAGATGAACAACATAATCCCTAACACAACTATGGCAATTACAAGACTCCTTTCCTTCTTCTTCAATTCATCATTCTTCCTCAAAAGTCCTCGAATTATTTTCTTCTGTCTCTTAGGTACCTCAAAATCATACCACCTAAAAAAATTGCATTTTCTTCTCCCAAAATAATTCCCACATCCATGAAACCTCCTCCCTGGATTTCCATCGGTCCAAGCAGTGACCAATGGAGAATCAACACCACAATGGCAAACGACATTACTTCGATGCTTCAAGGATGACCCGCTGATCGATGAACATGAAGAATCTACCATTTTTCGTTTCCTGCAAATTCTGGGTAGCCCACGAGCAAGAAGGAGGAAGAAGGAGAATTGAATTGGTTTTGAAGATGAAAACTCAACTTATGTCCGATTCGCACTTTTATCCCACTTCATCTTCTCCAAATTCGAAAACCCTAGAATCGGAAACCCTAAAATCCAGTAGCAGCTTTTGATTGACAGCGATTGAACGACGATTATGGACAGAACGACGATTTACAAAGAAGAAAATGGAGAATGAAGATTGGAAGAGAACGACCAGGTGATAGAGAATTTGAATGAAAGGGGGCTAAAATTATGAACACAAACCCTAACCCCTAAGTTTGAACTCACGTGACCTTCCTTCCTTCCTTATTTTCTTTTTTTTATTTGTTTTTCTTTCATTAAATCCAGCTGGTTTTAAAAAAAAATTAAAAAAAGAATATAACACGTGGCACCTCACTTGAGTGATGTGGGTGCCACATCTGCGTTGACTTGGTCAAAATTGGCCTGGGGGACCAAAACTGCAAAAGGGGCTAAACATAGGGGGCTGGTTTGTTATTGTTTTTTATAGGGGGTTAAAATCGCAAGTTTGTGATAGTTAGGGGGCTAAAACTGCATTTAAGCCTAATGGATATTGAAGTAACAGAAACCTATATATGGAGAAAATATTATTTTGTTTCTTTTTTAGTTAGAGTGGGAGTGAGAAGGGGAAAGTTATAGTGGGTCCAGGATTGTGAATAAAAAATTATTTTTTTAAAGCATACGGAGAAAAGATATCATACCATTTTTTCTTAAAATCAGGTTTGCAATGATATTTAGGAGCATGAGTAGCTGAATTGGTTTGATTTAAGGATTAAAATGTTGGAGGTCAAGGGTTCGAATCCTGGCAAAGAAACAAAAACATAAACATAGCAATTAATATACTAATATTTTTTTAAAGAATTAATATACTAATATTTGTCATTAAAAAAAGAAATAATAATAAAAAAAGTTTACAATAATATTTACAAGTTTGTCACTGTTCTTTATTTCATACCTTTTTTCTTCTTAAAATAAGATATAAAATAATATTTACAAGTTTGCCACCTTGTTTTTATTTTATATTTGACACCATTTATTCTTAAAACCAGGTTTTGAAACTTACTCACTAAAACAAATTTTTTAATATATTTACAAAATTTGTCAAGTTATTTATATTTCACACCTCTTTTTAATAAAATAGGTATAATACAAATAATTCTTTTGTTAATTTTACACTAGTGATTATGCGTTAATGGTAATAGAGTTGTGTAAAGATATTATTCTTACTTTGTTTTAGTTAAATTTCATTATAGTTGTTGATTATGTTGTGTAAAGATATTATTTTGATTAATGAGTTTTGAGTGTTGATTATTTTTTTAGCCATTGAGACATGTATATACTGGGTTTTCAAATTGGCTACTTTGATTTATGAAGTTAAGTACTACATGTATTGTGTGTTAATGTTATGAAGTTAAGTACTACATGTATTGTGTGTTAATGTTAATATAGTTGTTGATTGGTGGAACTGATTTTACGAAAAGATGGAGCTTGGTTCTCCCCCAATTTTTTTGATGGTCCGATGTTGATTATGTTGTGTTGTTATGTTATAGAGTTGGTTCTCCTTCAATTTTATTTGATGTTCTGATGTTGATTATGTTGTGCTATGTTATAGAGTTGTTGATTGGTTGAACTGATTTTATTAAAAGTGAATTTTTTTCTGTTATTTTTTTGATGTTCTGATGTTGATTTTTTTATTGGGCTATTTTGACTTTGATTTAGGCAAGAGGCAGGCTGAGGAAGAAGTCAAGAAGGTGGAAAGTAGTTCGGAGGAATCCTCTGATGAATCTGAGATGAGTTATTATATAAACCGTTATCCTTTTAAGGACCAAAACTTAAAGGACTAATATGATATTCTTGTCAAATTTAAAGGACCAAAAATAGTATTTGACCTTTCCGGTATATGCTTTAATGAATTTCAAATGGTGTACTGATCATGCATTTGTTTGTTATGTTATTGATTTATGTGATGTTAATTTTACGTGGGCTCAGAAACCTGTTGCAAAAGTTCCCGCTCCTTCAAAAAAGACACCAGCTAAAAATGGGAATGTGAAGAAAGCCTAGCAAGAGACCAGTTCAGAGGAATCTGACTCTGATGACGGCTCCTCTTCCGACGAGGTAGAAGTAAGTGACGTCTCCATAAAATTTTATTAGCGAAGGATCAAAAGCATAATAGTGCGACGTAAATTATTGAATGTTCATTTCGTAACACACACATATACATTTTTATCGTGTTAAAAATGAAATATATCAAACAAATTTAAAATATAAATATATAGAGAAAACTAGGCTAAATTACACTAGAAGTCCTTTAAGTTATTTAATTGTAACAAATTGTTTCTTTAAGTTTTTTTCGTACCACTTATGTTTTTAAGTTATTTAATTGTAATAAGTTGGTCCTTTAAGTATTTTATGTAACACTTAGGTCTTTTAAGTTATATAATTGTAACTTTTAGGCCCCGAATAACTTACATTTTTAAAATCTAAAATACACCAAATTGTTACAGTTAAATAACTTAAAGGACTTAATTGGTATGAAAAAACTTAAAGGACCAACTTGTTACAATTAATTAGCATAAAAGACCTAAGTGGTACGAAAGAAACTTAAAAGATCAATTTATTACAATTAAATAACTTAAAGGACCAATTTATTATAATTTTTAGATGTTGGAGTATCGTCAAAATTTTGTGTATAAAGTTATAATTTTATAATCTCTAAATTATTGCTTAAATATAATGTCATTCTTTTCAATTAAAAAAATAATATTATCATTTTATCGCTTGTGCGTTAATTATATATATAAGTTAAATTATCCTTTCTCCTTTTCAAACCATAGCCGTCACCCTTTTTCTTCTTCTTGATCACCGAAGTAGGATGATTTAGGGTCAATTTCGACTAGAAATCACCGCTCCAACCTGTTTTTCTTTCTCTTTTAGTTGAATAAATGATTTTCAAGTATTTTCGGTCTTCATTTGTTTGTTTTTTTTATTTCACTGTCTTAGCACTTCGTTGTTTGTTTTAACTTCTCGTCTTTGTGTCGTGCGCTTTTTATTTTCCATCTTATTGCGTGTTTATTTATCCAGGTTGAAATATTAGTTTTGATCAAGTGCATATCCAATCAACGACTTTGACGTCGTCAACATTGAAGATCTGGAGAATGAGTATTCCAAAAAATTGAATATAGTCATATTCAGTGGCGTATCCAGGACCCTGGACCAGGGGGTGCAGACCGTTTGACCTTAATAAATTACTATTATTTCCTTTGCAGATTTTCGTATTATTATTTTTTTATTTTTATACATACAATTAAAAAAATATTAAACATAAATTTTTATATTATGTAACTATATAAATTGCTAACACACTTTATACTTAACTTTTACGCAATTTAAATTTTAAAATCGTTGAAAAATCAACTCTTTTAAAAAATTTAGGGAATGAGAAATTATTATTAATAATGGTGACTATTGACAAAAAAATTATTAATAACAATGTCATTAAACAATATTTTATAAAAAAAATAGTGAGAATAATGACAATTTTACAATTGTCTCAGGTGAAATTGTAACATTATCTTTTAAGGTTATAGAGTCAAATCCACTTGGGTTAGCATGTTGGTATTGATTTAGGACCTGAGAGTGTGCTGCTTCTCAAGGTCTCATATTCGATTCTCCCCGGTGCTAATTTGGGTGCGCTAATTTAGCTTCTTCAAAAAAGGTTATAAAGTCAAGCTCAATGGTTGTGTATATATATATATATATATATATATATATATATATATATAATATTTTTTTAGATGAATAATATATAACATTGTTAACATTTTTTAGAGTATAAATTTACTTGACCAAATATGTCAAAACATTTTAAACTCAACTAGAAACTGGGCCACACTACTTAGAATAAAGCATATAGTAAAAAGCCCATGACAAAATGGGTTACAGGAAACCCTAAATAATGCAATTTTATAGTGCTTTTAGTAGCCGCCACCCACTTCCTGTGCTTCAACATATGCCATTCTCTTTCTCGTCATTGCACGTCTCTTCTTTCTTTGTATTCTAGTTTGCTTTCTTATGTGACTGCAAATGAACTGTTCTCAGTTTTTTGGTTAGGGTGCACAAGGAAAATTTCAGGGTGTGCAAAAGACTAAAAAACATAGATTGCTGGTGTAATTTTTGGAAGTTCAGGGTGTGCAGGTGAACACCCTCACATGGAGCTAGATCCGCCCCTGGTCATATTTGTAGGATATGTACTTTGTTGTTTTATGTTATTAACATGAATGTTGGGAGTTTGTTCGTAAATTCATCCTTTTTGTTTTTAGCGACTTTGAAGGTGTATTGCATCAATGTACTCTATCAGTTTGAATGAATGAATATCATTTGTTTTTGTCCAAAAAAAATAATAGTTAAATGTGGTATTGCCCACGTTGATTGAAATTCATTTGTGGATGTTATTTGAGGCAAGAAGAAAGAATACTTGAATTTCTCAATACATTAGTTAAGTTATTTATTATAATATTGAGGAAAGACATCAATCGATATTTACACAACAATTTTACCACAATATTGATAGTTGAAAAACACATGACTCCCTCTTATCTTGATTTAAACAAAAGACTCAACACTTACCGTTGTGAGATGGTAGTATGCCTTTATTAAACAATGCATTCCTCACATAGCGATACGATCCTGAAGCAACCTCCTGACATAAATTGTTTATTTAGATGACATTTTGCACTTTCACAGTTTGTGACAGGCGTTAACAAAGTTAGCATTCGTCAAACCTTAGAATCCCACTAGCTAACAAAGTGATTTTTAACAACTTGTTATACCGAATTGGCTCAGGCTACGGTGAGAGGCCAAAACAGGTCTCTCACCGTGTAAAGATATATTAATAAATTATTGTGCGGTCAGATCGTGAAAAAATCCTACGGTGAAAAATCAATTTGGTGATTTTATTAATCAATCTAACGGTTAAAAGCTCATTTGCACGGTGAGAGACCTGTTTTGGTCTCTCACCTTAGCCTTCACCTATAGAATTTGTTAACATATTTAGGTAACTATACTCAAATTTAATTCAAAGATAAATGTTCTGCCTCAACATTTTTTAAAATTAAATTTTTCATGACAAAAATATATTTGGATAAATTAAAAAATTGAAATTTCTGAAGATATTGTTATCCTAGATATTTTAAATACTTGTTTTCTATTCTGAAAATTTTGAATTTGTAGATATCAATGTTCGATTTTTTGGACTAAAAAATGATATTCGTTTATTCAAATTGATATAGTTCATCGATAAAAACTCAAATTTAGCATCACTAAAAAGATAAAGAATGAATAAGCTAATAGACTCATAACATCAAAGTTAATAAAATAAAAACACAAAATGACTACAAATAATGTGACAAATTCAAAGTGACCAGAATATTCATGTCTCTGGATCTGCAATGTCGACGACCTTGTTATTGGTTGAATCAGTAATTGATCACAATTGACCGTCAATCTGAATCAAACTAACACTGCAACAAGACGAGAAATCGAACACACATTGCACCAAGATAAGAAATCAAACGATGGCACACTAAGACAGTGACAAAATCATGAAAAAAAAACCTGATCTATCTAAAAACCACTTATTTATATGAAAAGAGAGAAAAAAGATGCCATTGGTGAATTCCGTTAAAAAATGACCCAAAAGCATCATTTCGAATGAAAGAAGAATAGCCGGAGAATGTGGATTTTACCTCTACAAATTTTTTGAGAGAAAGTATTGTGTGGAAAATATGGGAACAAAACTGGAATTTAGAAATTTTTTGGAATATGGAGACCAACTGTTGGGAGTTTGTATGTAGTTTACTTTTCCAAAAAACAAACAAACTATTTGTTTGTATTTTTGTGTATTATTAACATTGGGCTTACAATTTTTTTTTTTGACAAAAACAAATGATATTCATTCATTCAAATTTATAGAGTACATTAATACCATAAAATTCAAAGTTGCTAAAAATGAAAATGATGAATCTGCGAACAAACTCACAACATCCATGTTATATGCCTACAAATAATGGTGGACTCAAAGTAGCTAAAAACGAAAAGGATGAATCGGACTTACTTATTAGCGGTGTTTTAGATTGATGGACTTATTATATCTAGTGAGACCCTTGTGTACACAATTAATGTAGGAGTGTACAAATGATAGGTTATGTCGGATTGCATGTGACCCGAATCTAACCTTAACATTAGTTCAGGTCAATTGTCAGACCAGAACCCAATCCTAAAACATACCAAATTCGATGTAAGAACGGGACAACACCAAGACAATATTGGGTTAATCCCAAGATAAATCACCAATACATAAACTTTTTCCAAAAATATAAATTAACAAACTTTTTTTTAATCATAGAACAAAACCAATATTAATTCTAGCAGTTATATAATGTTCTAGTAAAAATAAAAGAACAATTCTCAATTATACGAGGATCACCGAGACAAAGCTCAAAACTGTAATTTTATTTGTTTGTTTTAAGACCCTTGTGCACAACAACTTTGTGAACATGAATCAATGAATCAACAATAGCAAAATCGGATCATACCTCTTAACGCATAAATTTGTTATTTGTTATGTCACTATGTGAGGTTCTACAAAATACAAACCATCACAACACAATACACATATAAAAACTAAATTCCTAACATGAACCTAAAGAATACAAAGCTACCTTTCAGAATTAGAAAGTGTGAGTATGTGTGAAAGAGTATATTGCAGTTGAGTGTGAAAGTGTTATGAAATAATATATTAAAAAAATATCATCGTGTCCTCAAACTAAATTGGGACAGGTAACCCAAGAGGTAATCCGGACTCGATCATTGTTTCAGCTGTGTCCCAATGTTTCTCCCTTATTTTTGTTAAATTTTATTTTTTTTAACCGAGTCTCAACTCATTGCGCTCGGACCGGGTTGCAAGACCAGGACGGATTTTGTACACCCTTAACAAAAGGAACAACAATGTATCTTTTGTTCTCTGCTTGTCACACATGTAGGAGTAGCAACTTGTTTGGCGATTTTAAAATTATATAAGTTTTTTTTTGAGAAGTTAAAATTCTATAAGTTAAATATTTATCAATTTAATTTTAAGTTTGGTTTATTTTAAAAAAATTAATTAAAAGTGAATTTATAGCTTAGTAATTTATGTTTATTATTATTTTATAGACAAATTTAAAGTAAACTTCAATATGAAATTATCAACTCAATACATTATTTTCTTCTTAAAATTATTTATAAAAATTGTCATATATAGCATTAATTGAAAAAAAAATTAAATTCTATTTAAAAAATTTATGTTTTTTTCTAGGAAAAAAATGTTATGTTATATCATTTACATGTTAACAACTAATTTTATAAAAGAAATTCAAATTTAATATACTAAATTATCTATTGGCAGATGATCCCTTATATATAAAGGAATTAATCATTCACTAACTTAGCCACTATCTACTAGATTATCTGTCATCTATTATACTTTCCCTAACATAGTCCATATATTAAGAGGAATAAGGTCTTTTAAATTGGGACAAAAACATTCTCTCTCTCTCTATATATATATATATGAAATAGAATTAATCACGAGCCGGATAATTAATAATGGTCAAGGAGCTAAAAAAAAGTCCCTTATTAATGATTTTCACATTGATAAACAAATCCAGCAAAGGAACCAACAAATGCAAGCACACAAACAAACGTAGGGACAATACTTCTAATCTTAGCTAAGTTCATTAATTAATTTATAAAACCTGTCTTGAGAATTCTTAAAAAGTGTCCTTAAACACTTGTTAGCAAAACCCAATAAGTAAAGACCCCAAGTGTATGGCATATAAAGTTGATCCTTATTATCGACCGTTTAATTTCTAGTATGCTATTATATAATCTTTTGACACAAGATCAAGTTTGCTTTTGCCACATGGCTACATATAGTATACTTACATTACAACCATTGACAACATTAAGGGTTAAGACTGTCTAAGTCACCATAAGACTTGAGATAGATTTAGAGAAAATGGATTTCTTGGTATGCATAAAAAGTCTACATGAAGCAAATGGAAATTGTAACCAAAAAAGAAGCAAATGGAATTATCGTTGGCTGAAAAATGTTCACTTCAATTTTAATTTCTTCTTATATAGTTTTCTAGTAGTATTTATATATTTTCTTTATCTACACTCCAAGGTGACATTGGACCTAAACTCTTACTCTTACATTAGGTTGCCCCAATCCCACTCATCTTTCTATATCCATTTTTTAATTTCATTATTTCCAATTATAAACCTGATTTATTCAATAAATTCATTATTTAGAGATACCTTTAGTAAGAGTAAAAGGGACAAAATCAAAATTTTCAACAAAAAAGAACAAAATCATGCATTTATTCTTCTACAAGTTTTTTAATATACAAAGCAGAACTAAACTTGAGATCAAAGCAATCACAATTTTTTATTCTCATTTCTCCTGTACAACCAACCCAATATCTTATTGTATAATCTAATTCTCCATTTAGATTTTTAGGTACTCATGCACCAAAAAAGTGAGGGAGAATTTAATTCCTTCCCACACTTCAACAAGTAGTTGCATGAGGGGAGCATTATTCATCTTTATAGAAGAGACAAGTTTTCCTTTTCTCTATCCCTTTTATTAATTATTACTACTTTAGTTTAAATCCCTCTCTTAACTCAACCGTTCTCTCTCTTTTAGTTTCTGTTCCATTTGTTTTATATAGCAAAAGAGAGGAAACAAAGAAAAGATCTCTCTATAAATGGAATGATTGAGGAAGAAAAGAGGAAAAAAGGAAATGACTCAGTGCAGTGACCCTCAAAACAATCATAGCATCACAGTGGATGGACGAAAGGACAGCTTAATTAGAACTTGTCTCACATGTGGTCATCATATCAAAGGCCAAGATCAGGTTCCTTAATTAAAACTTGGTTTGCCAATAAACATATATTTATCATTACATTATTACTATTTATTTTTAATCTCTATAAATTTAGTCTCTGCATAATTATGTTAATTTTAGTCTTTATTTTAATTTTATAGGGACTAAATGTCATGACTAGGTCAAAGAAAAAACATTAATCTTTTGTAAAAATAATAACAGTAGATACTAAAATTATATAAAATTTATGTAGAGACTAAATTAAAAAGTGGTAATTTTATAGAAACTAAAAACTTTTTTTCTTTTAATTTGGTGTAAAATTAATTAAATGTCTTAGTTTGCTTTGTGTGTAATTATTTGTGAAATATAAATACTAATGTGATATCAATGAAAAACAATTAGGGTGGTGGAATTAATGACTTACCTGGATTGCCAGCTGGAGTGAAATTTGATCCTACAGATCAAGAGATTCTTGAACATTTGGAAGCAAAGGCAAAGTCTGATATTCATAAGCTTCACCCTCTAATTGATGAGTTCATCCCTACTCTTGAAGGAGAAAATGGAATCTGCTATACTCATCCAGAGAAACTGCCAGGTATATTGCATACAATACAAGCTCTCAACTACATTTCTTGTCTTAATTTCTGATGAGTCTTATAACTTTAATAAGTTTACATTTTATTTTCATTGAATAACATGGTCAGAAGTGGTTTACCTTTAGACTTCAGCAACATGAAAAAGAAGAAAGCAGTTGTTTTCTTGAAGTTACATTTTTGTAGGAGAAGATGTGGCCATTTATGCTAATCAAATCACATTCATCCTTCTCTATCATTTCAAATTAGCACTTTTTAGTCTTTATTTTTACATTTATTAAGAAAAGTGTTTAGTGAATTTAATATCTACATTTTATATGTAGATCTTCCTAAAATATCACTTATAAATTATCTATTAGTATGTGACTTTAACTTTTCATTTTTCAAGATAAATAATAAAGGTATGTTTGAAAAAATAATAATAAGTAAACCTAATAATTCTTATAATCTTAGCCAATTTATTGAAAAATAGTTAATTTTTTTTAATACTTGTAAAATACTTATAATAAGAGAGTACCATAAAAATATCAATATCTACAGTGTATCTGACACGAACACATCACTCATTTTGAAATGTTGGAGGTTCATGGATATAAACCCTTAACTCTAAACTTTTAAACACCGTTGGGCTGATGTTTATGCTTTAAAAATTCGTTAGAGACATTATTCACTTAGCTTCAAATATACCCATGACATTGCCATTTTAATGTCATTATAATGCCTATAAACATCAACAGAAAGACAATATTGGTTCTCTAAAAAAAAGACAATATTGACATTTTACTATGTGGAGGAACTAGATTGAAATAATTCTACAAGTGTAGTAACCAAATTATGTATTTACTCAAAAAAGCCCAAAGAGTTGATTCCTTGAGTTCAAACTAAAAGAAAAAGGACAACTTTCCAATCCAATTCACAATTAGACCAAAAAATTTAACTAACAAAAGGAGGTGTTGGAAAGTGGAAACTAACAACGAAAAATATCACATAGGACAAGACAAAGAGGTTAGGATGCTTTTTAAGGTTGATGGTTGTATCTAACAATCCCATGACTTTGTAGACCAATATATCCACACCCATATAAACCTGGTAACTCCACCATTTCAAACACAAAATGGCCTGTTGTGCATACAGTCTACGGCATGTGCTCTAAAAAATTTAAGAGAACTACTTTTACTCTTCACTATTTTTTTTTTTCTCTCTTTCTAAATCACACTCTTCACTTTCTTATTTATCAAGCTATTTTCACTATATTACCATCAAAGTGAATGAACATTTAAATTGAATTGTATTTCTTCAGGAGTAAGCAAAGATGGCCTGATCCGCCATTTCTTTCACCGACCATCCAAAGCATACACCACAGGAACAAGAAAAAGAAGAAAAGTACATTCAGATCACGAGGATGGAAGCGAAACCCGTTGGCACAAAACAGGTAAAACACGACCAGTTTACAACAATTCCAAGTTAAAAGGGTACAAAAAAATCCTTGTACTTTACACAAACTATGGAAAACAAAGAAAGCCAGAGAAAACAAATTGGGTGATGCATCAGTATCATCTTGGGAGTAATGAAGAAGAGAAAGAAGGAGTGTTAGTTGTATCCAAAGTTTTCTATCAAACTCAACCAAGACACTGTGGTGGTAATTCATTGATTATGAAAGACTCTATTCTTGGAAAAAGTATGGAGGGTCAAAGTAGGAATGAGATAATGAATGCCAAAAACGGTACTAATGGATCATTTGTTGAATACTACCAATCAAATTTCATATCATTTGATCAAGGGAACCAACATAGATCTAGCAATGCTCAAGTAATTTCACATTTTGAAGGTGCTCCTTTCAATCCTTGATTCGAGTGGTGAACAAGCTATAGAGGATTAAATTGAAGGGTAGTTAAAGGCCATGAATTCAAAAGGAGATGACCAAAATATATATTAATACCGAGGCAGCATATATATATTGCACAAATAATCAAAATAAGTTAATAACCTATATACTCTAGTTTGGAGGGAAAATGGATGGCAAGAATAACATTTGAAAACTATACTATTGATCAGATTCTTTTGTTAGGTTCAAGTATATAAGAGAGTTTGTTGAAGACTGAAGTGAGAGGAACACTTTTATTTGTAACGTTATTCTTATCTAAAATATTTCAGTAGTGTCATAGGCATCATATTTGTGCCCATGCTTGGTAAAGATTAACATATAAATAGTAGAAAACATGATTTTTACCTTAAGCAATCTTGAACTACTGAATTCACATAAAGGTGTGCCTTTTTCTTCATACAAGTTTTATTCGAAGTGTAAATGTTGTCTCATTTCACTAATTGGATCCTCTATTATTATGAGCTCAGAAATTGAGAGGATTAAAGTGAAGATTGATCATTGATTGAATGATCGTAAAATGGTCTCAAAGTACAAGATGAGTATTTATACAAGTCCAAGTAAACTTAGTAACTTGGTCAACAAGTTACCAATTGTAACTAACTAATAACCACCTTCTAACAACCAAAACTAACTTCTATAACTATGATAACTAACCTTTATAATACTATTGATCAGTTAGTAGAGTTAGGATTCACTGCGTGAAGTTTTATACTCTAATATCCCCTCACAAGATGAACTTTGATATATGTCTAGAGAAGGAGGGTTTTAGACTTTAGTGAATAGACCAGCAAGTTGGTCTTGAGTCACAAGGAGAAATCTTAGAACATATGCTTGCACTTTGTCCAACATAATATGACAATCTATCTCTAAATGTTAGTGCGTTCGTGGAAACATAATTGGGTGTTATGTGAAGTACACTTTGGTTATCACAATAAGGAAAAGACTTCTGCAATTAATGTGTAAATTATTAAACAAGTATATCAACCATTGGACCTCACAAAGTTGCAGCTGCAAGAGCTTGTTGCTAAGCTTCACTTGAAGATCTAGAGATTGAAGTTTGCTTTTTGGTGCGCCGAGACACAAGGAATAAACCTAAGAAGAAGAACATCCCCAAAACTAATCTTCTAGTATACAGACAACCTACTCAATCAACATTTGAGAATCCCAGAATTAAAACATTTGAGAATCCCAGAATCAACATTTGACAACATACTAGCCTTGAATCTTTCAAATGGTCCATAAACTTTATGCTTAATTTTGTAAACCCACTTTCTCCGTATGGGTTGACATATTCATGTCCTTTAAGGAAAAAAAAATTGGTACCAAGAAATTTTGTTGGTTATTGGTACCATGTAGATAAAATAATCTAAAGTATTAGAGTGTTCACCTAAAGAAAATAGTAAGGTATGCTTTTGATTCTTGCAATATGACCATTTTCTGGTTTTAGTCCCTTGAAAAAAGAATTGAATTTCGTCATTGTAATTATAATTAAAATATTTGATGACGGGTACATATCCAACAAAAATCCAAATTAGATGGAGTGACATCTTGACATGGCATAGCATGTGAGAATTTGGTGATACGTGGGATTGAGTTGCCATGTCATAATTAGTATCATGTCAACATCCATTGGGTGGCTGTCACATGATAAAGACGAAAAACAAAACAAATTTATAGGGATCAAAAGAAAAAATAAAATAAATTACAAGCTAGTACATGGTAAAAAAATCAAAGAGAAAAAACTTTTGTTTCCGTTTTCAAATTCAATTATTCCGTATGCAAGTGTGTCATTACCGTAAAATCATAGAGATGACAAAATCCCCACACATTTTTTCATGTCAATAACAAAATTCCACAATATATGCAAGTTCAAAATTTTTTAGAGAATTCATTATTAGCCATTAGCATAATAGGGTACTAGTACTACAGCTAGTGTCTTTTCTTTATCATAAGTACCAGTACATTATCTAAAAAATAAAGGGTCCATTTGATTTGACTTATTTGAATTTATTCATTAACATAAATATTTGTGAGAATATTTGATGGAGCTAATCAAAACGACATATAAAACTTTATAAGCCGTTTTTATCTTGTTTTATTTAAGCTCTACACGATAGCTTTAATAATAGTTTTATATGAAAATAATTTGTTTTGTCTTATTTTTTGTTATGATGTCATTCCCATGCACATCGACATGCAATAAAATGCACATCCTCTTGTCGTGTGATGAAAATAGTTAACTTGAAAAACTCATTAAAACATCATAAAATAGCAAACATAACAAAGATTTATCGAAGTTCACGGAATTTTATTTTACTACTACAACAACGATCACAAACATAAGTTGTCCAGATTTTAAAGATGATACACTGTGATATTGTACTCCATAACAAAATTTTGAGGGGAAGAAATAGAGTAAACACTGTTTGCTATGGCATATCCCCTAGCAAAAATTATATTTAGAGAGAAGAGAAATAATAAACTACGTGAAATAATAGCCATTTAAATGAAGGACACTTTTCTTTCTTTTTTGTTTTTTTGCTGATTGAACAACTAAAGACAAATTACTCTTTTATAGTTTTTCCTGGAATGAAATATATTGTGTTTTGATTGTTAATTTATTACCCACGCTCATCGCGAGGAATATACAGAATCCTCTCCAAATTGAAAAGTACTAATTGTTTATTTGAGTGCGATTTCACAAAGTTCTTATATAATATAGTCATGGACAATTTAATTGATGATTGTGTCAAGGTGAGGTTTAATTTAATGGATGATGTGGTTAATTGGAGCAACCCTCGTTTGATCACAACTCTAAATAAAAATGATTTGGACACTTATAAAAGAGATAAAAGAAGAATGAATTAAATAATATATATTTTTGAAAGAATTAAATTATACTATGTATTATTATGGATGTATGTCTAAATATTTTTATTTGAGGTTGCGATCAAATAAATGTTTCTCAATTAATTGAACACATGTTTTCGATGTTTGTAAAGACTTAAGACTAACACATGTTTTTCAAGTTTGTAAAGACTTGAGACTCGTGTGGAGTTCTTAAGTTTTAGCACTAATAAAACATTTTAAAAACTTAAGCACTGTGTTCTCGAATTTTGTTAAATACGTACCAAACATCAAATCATTTAATGATATATATTTTTTATAATTAATTATTTCAAAATAAATTTAAATTTTGAATAAATTTTCTCACAAAATATCAATACCCAACAAAACTCTATAATATGAAAGAATTTCTCTGTAAAAAAATCTGAATTTGTTTTGCTTAATTTATGTTCATGTATGAACGGATGATGTGTATCTTCTTAGCGGTGGTGCTCCTCCTTTGTCAGTGACTTGAACCGCTGTGACTGATCGTACATTTATGGTGTATTTATGGTGATGAATACAATGTGAATTGCTACTGCATAAGTCTAGTTTGTTATTTGATATTGTGGTGTGATCAGAGTAACTAAAGGCAATGACGGCTATTTGGTTCAAATAAGGTCCTTGTTAATAGGTACGACCTGGTAGCTATCCTAAAGCTGGTTATGCTTTAAGGTGTGGATCATGTAGGCACTCTGTTGATATAAAAGCTGGTTTTTGAGATGTTGTGGAAGATTCTCTCCTATGCCACACGTGGTTCAGATACAAGGTATTTTTTAGAGATGGTGTAGGATGTTAGATCTTATGTTGCACCCTGTGGTTTGATGACGTACTCATCTTGGTTGAGCTGGACTTGACCTATTTATTGTGCCTTCTTGACATATTCTATATTGGCTATGCTATTTGGTGACCTAAAGGATAATTAGATCATGCCTCTTAGGCCCGAACCATTACACTAGTTCCTTGGTCATGCAATATGTAATAAGTCTAAGAGTATTGAAGTAAAAAGTTTTTGAAATTTTCCGATGTAAGGAAGAAATATTAAATAAATTACCATGTTGATGTGCTGATCACGAAGTGGGAACTTGTTTGCACACAATATCCACTAACCCCTTTAGACTTGTAGCTCAGAGATGAGGTGGAAGTCTAAAGGGTTTATGAGATGACTACTCAAGGGTTACATCACTTTGTTTTGCAAGAGTTTCAACACATGTATCCATTGTGGTGTTGGATTGATGTAACGACGTAATTGTTGATTTTAGAGATACAATATGAACCATTAGACTCGATGGTGTAAGATCATATCGTTTAATCGCAATCACTACCTCTGAATTGTTTCCAACCATTGATGAACGGTTCCCTCCGTATTGAATATATAAGCTTCATTTCCTTTTTTTTTTTGCTTTTCTTCCATTGCACAAACTCTCGCTCTGATTTCTAAAGACTTTAATGCTTCTAATTAATCAATCTTTCAATTTTTTTCATCTATTCCATCAAATTAGGTATGTTCTCGTTTTCCTTGCATGTATTAGAAATGTATGTAGTAGGAAACAATGCTCTTAGATCTAATGCCCCTTATGATGCTTCGATTGAAGCCATGTCCTCCAAAAATTAGACAACTGTTTCATCCTTTTCTTCGATGAAGATTTACGGTTTAGGGTATGGTCCTTGTGTTGAGTTATTCGCCCCAACCCAAAAGCTCTTTGATAAGGATCTAAGTGGCTACTCCTGGGCTGATATATAAAAGTATCATGATTGCATAATCCTTTTGCATTGACCTAGCTTTGAATAGGTTTTTCATTGTCGCCTTTCATGCCTTTAGGGATCCTTAAGGGTTGGCGGATTTCATTTTATCAAATGTACTCATGTTAATCATGTCAGATTTAGGAAAGTAGGGAATGGTTCTCTAGACTTTACCTACCTGTATAAACACTTGTTTGAGAATATTGGTGTATGTTTTTCCTTTTTTAACTTCCAATGCAAGGTACTCTCTTCGTCAAATGTTTTGAGTTGCTCGGTGTGCACTGGAAAGTGCCTTGCACCACAATGATTTTCTTTAATTTCTACCAGTTGAAGGTCGGGAGTCAAGTCAGTTTGTGCTCACTGAATGACCAACCATCTCAATCCTTGTTTAGCTTATAATCGTCTAAAATTTCTCCAACGTTTATGAGTTCCTTTTTCAAGGTCGCTTGTGTTCTTTTTGATCATCATTTCTTTTATGATTCCATCAATGAACCTAAACTTCTATTTTATTGGAATCTCACTCCCAAAGGGATCATGTATGTCTTATTTTAATTAATTGTCTTAGTTTGCTTTGTGTGTGTGTTCTATAAGTGAAATAAAAATCCTAATAATGTGGTATGAATATTTCATTAGGGGGGATGAATTAATGACTTACCTGGATTGCCTGCTGGAGTGAAGTTTGAACCAACAGATCAAGAGATTCTTGAACATTTGGAAGCAAAAGTGAGGTCTGATATTCATAAGCTTCACCCTCTAATTGACGAGTTCATCCCTACTCTTGAAGGAGAAAATGGAATCTGCTATACTCATTAATAGAAATTGTCAGGTCTATTACAATAAAAGCTCTCAACTACATTTATTTAATTAATGTGTCTTAATTTCTAATTAATGAGTCTTTTAACTCTAACAAGTTTATATTTAACTTTTATTGAATAACATGGTCAGAAGTGGCTTACCTTTAGACTAGCAACATGATGTGGCTATTTATGCTAATCAAATCACATGTATCCTTCTCTAACCTTTTAGTCAAAAATAAAAATAATAACAACTGTTAAGAGGGACAATGAATGTTGTATTTGAAGAACTCAGAACTCTTAAGCAATTTGAGGGATAGGTACTACTACTATTATCTTTAGATAAATGCTAACAAGTGTCCTTATGATATTATTAATTAATCAATCAAAAGGGGTAACTTTTGTATAAAAAATTGTGTAATTATTAATTTTCTAAATTTCTTATTATGGATTACTTATACAATACTCTTAGGATGTTCATTAGCATGAATCTTATCTTTAATGAAATGTCTTTAAATTTTGCTTGCCTGGAAAAAAATAAGGCGTGGGTCAAAGAAAATTGCTTTTGACACTTGAAAGAAAGCTAAGAAACACAAGTAAATAACGTTTTTATCCTCATCGGTAGTTAACTGCCGATGGGAAGCAATCTGGCAGCAGTTAACTGCCGATGGGAAGGAAACCAGCGGCAGTTAGCTGTCGTTGCCATGTTGTGCCTATATTTTCCAGAACTTCACATTTTTTTCATCTTAGAGTGAACAAAAACGATAAAATGACATGCGATTAAAGTGAAAAAGCTAAAAAAAAACGTTAATTTAGTTTCAAATATAGTCTTGTTGTTGCTATATTTGGGAGCTTCTTGTTGTTGCACTTAATGACATGGTTTTAGAGGTACATATTTGCAAAATCAATTCGGCAAATTATCAATTTTTTTTAAATTGTAAGAATTTGATAATTTGGTACATAGAATTCTAAATACGTCCAAAAATAAAAATAATCGATTATTTTAGTCAATTCTAAATACGTCCAAAATCAATTTTTTTTTAATTAGATTTTCCAAATCTAATTACTTTTTTTGTTGTTTTTAGCTTTTTCACTTTAATCGCATGTCATTTTATCGTTTTTGTTCACATTAAGATGAAAAAAATGTGAAGTTCCGGAAAATATAGGCAAAACATGTCAACGGCAGCTAACTGCCGCTGATTTCCTTTCCATCGGCAGTTAACTGCCGCCGGATTGCCCATCGGCAGTTAACTACCGATGGGGTTAAAAACGTCATTTACTGGTGTTTCTTAGCTTCTTTGAAGTGTCAAAAGCAATTTTTTGGGTCAAAATAATAATAATAAGGTGGGTGATTGTGTCCCTGTAAACTTTGTGGACCAATATAGGCACACCTATACAAGCCCATTAACTCCACACTTTCAAACACAATGCAACAAAATCCAATCAACAGGAGATTTTTTTGGTTACAAGGCAAACAAAAGGAAAAAAAAGAAGAAAACAGCACAAAAAGACTACTCTCTAGAGTAGAAAGAACCTATAGCATCCATCCTCAGGAGATACATGAGATCATCCGGGGGGAGGCATGGTATAACAGCTCATTGTTGGAAGAGGCTCCTAGCTTGGCCATGAAATCCGTACATTGGTTACCCTCTCTAAGCGTATGGAAAACAATGACATTATTCTGCTCGAGCAAATCTTTCACATCCTGAATCAAGACCGCATAGACATGGAACTTCGAAGTTGGGCCTTTTAGGAGGTTGATGCAGTGTAAAGAGTCGGAGTAGCAAACAAGCTTAATTATGTTTAAGCTTTTAGCCAAAATTAAGCCCTGATAAATAGCAAATAGCTCAGCATACAATATGTCAGAAGAGTCATGAATATAACCAGAAAACCCTGATAAATAAAATCCAGCATCATTTCGAATGACTCCTCCAAAACCAGCCCTCATGGGGGTGCCCAGACAACTACCATCTACATTAAGGATGGTGCAGGAGTGATTGCCGCTATTCCACTTAATGAGTCTATCAATCGGCTGACTAATAGAATTAGGAGCGAAACAAGAGACGAGAGAGTCTACCAAACTTTGAATGTTGTAGGAGAGGCGACTAAGCGGCCAATTTTCATTGCTTAAACACATGAGATTCCGGTGGCGCCAGGCCCACGAAACAGTGGCAGCAAAGAGGAAAGAAAGAGCCTCCATAGAACCACCCTTCAACCAATCTGTCACATCCATATTAGAGTAGAAATGCGCATCTTGGAAGCCAACATGCTGCCAAATGATTCGAGAAAAAATACAATCACGAACAGAAGATTAAAACAATAGATATATACTATCACTGCAAAACTCCAAATTATACAAATATAATATATCTTAAACTGAGATTGTAATTTTTCACCAAAAAAAAAAAAACTAAACTTGTAGTTACATGGTACCTAGCTTCTTATTTATCTATAGATATGTGGTTCTTCCTTAGATAACATTATATATAGCAATCCATTTTCACAATATTACCATATGTAGTAGTGAATTAACATCTATATTGAATTATATTTCTTCAGGAGTAAGCAAAGATGGCCTGATCCGGCATTTCTTTCACCAACCATTCAAGGCATACACAACAGGAACACTGGAATAAGAAAAAGAAGAAAGGTACATTCAGATCACGAGGATGGAAGCGAAACCTGTTGGCACAAAACAGGTAAAACTAGACCAGTCTACAACAATTCCAAGTTGAAAGATATATTATAGTATGCTATGTCCTAGGCATACTATTTGTGCCCAAGCTTGGTAAATACTAACATATAAATAGTAGAAAGCATGATTTTTACCTCAAACAATCTTGAACTACTGAATTCACATATTTGTGTGCCTTTTCTTCATACAAGTTTTATTTTAAGTGTAAATGTTGTCTCACTTCACTAATTGAATTCTCTAATATTACGAACTCAGAAATTGAGAGAATTGGAGAGAAGATTCATCATTTATTGATTGATCTTAAAATGATCTCAAAGTACAAAACGAGTATTTATACAAGTCTAAGTAAACTGCGTAACTTGTTCATTAAGTTATCGGTTGTAACTACTAATAACGACCTTCTAATAACTAAAACTAACTTCTATAACTATGATCACAACTAACCTTTATAATACTATTGACCAGTTAGTTGAGTTAGGATTCAATGTGTGGAGTTTCATTCTCTAATACTCCCTCGCAAGATGAACTTTGATATATGTCAAGAGAAGGAGGGGTTTAGTGAATAAACAAGCAAATTGGTGTTGAGATGTCGCAAGGAGCAATCATAGAACACTTGTTTGCACTTTGTCCCTCACAATATGACAATCTATCTCCAAATGTTTAGTGCGTTCATCGAAAATAAGATTGACTGCTATGTGAAGTGCACTTTGTCTATCATAGTAAAGGACACAACTTCTTCTCCAAGTAACATGTAAATCATTCAACAAGTATATCAACCATTGGACCTCAAGAGTTGCAGTTGCAAGAGCTCGATATTAAGCTTCACTAGAAGATCTAGAGAATGTCGCTTGCCTTTTGGTGTGCCTGACACATGGGATAAACCTAAGAAGAAGCGGTAGCATGAAACTAATCTTCTAGTACTCTAACAACCTGCCCAATCAATATTATCAAGTGCATTTTTGAACATAATGTGTATATTAGAAAAGACACTAGAAGATGGGTAATCATTATATGTCTTTATGTAAGATGATTTACTAATTACAAGAAACAATGAATCTCACATAACTGACTTTAAGAATGATATGATGAGAGAATTTGAAATCACTGGTTTGGGTCACATTTCATATTTCCTAGGCATAGAGTTTCAGAGAAAGGGAAGAAGAATCCTAATGGAACCAAACGAGATATGCTAGTGCAATTCCCAAGGGATTTGAGATGGAGTACTACAATTCTGCAGTAACCCCTGTTGTACCTAGACTACAACTATCAAAAGATGCAAATGAGAAAGAAGTTGATCCAAATAAGTACAAAAGGCTCATTGGATCATTGAGATACCTTTGCAACATTAGACCTGATTTGGCATATATTGTAGGCATTGTGAGTAGGTTCATGGAGAAGCCAAATTCTTATCACTTAGAAGGATCCAAGAGAATTTGGAGATACATTAGAGGTACAATTAATTATGGTATTCTATTTCCAACAATTGACAAGGTAAGAAGCTGCAACTTAGTTGGATAAACTGGCTCAAACTAGTGTGGTGACAAATATGATAGGAAATCCACTGCAGACTACATCTTTCTGTGAGAAAGGAACCAATGGTGGTTCTCTCGTCTTGTGAGACAGAGTACATAGCAGCATCTTCGAGTGTTTGTCAGGCTATTTGGTTAATGAGTTTGACTGATGTACTCAGTCATGAGAAGTGTGACACAATGATACTCAAGATTGACAACATGTCTCCAATTAATCTAGCCAAAAATCCAATTTCACGTGGAAGAAGCAAGCACATATAGATAATATTTCATTACTTGAGAGAGCAAGTAAGCAAAGTAAACTTAAAGTTGGAGCATTGTAAAAGTGAAGAGCAAGCAGTAGACTTATTGCCAAAGGTTGCTGCAATTGAAGCGTTCAAGAAGCCAAGAGGCTTAATGGAAATTGAATCATTAGCCAACATGAATTAAGGTGGTGTACCGAGAGTAATGTAATTCATGTTTAGTAAAATATAGGACTTGCAACACTTATAAAAATGTCACAAATTGTGCAACCTCTTGCAAATTAAATTTATGTTATGAGTTAATTAGTTAGCTGAAAGTTAGAAAAGTTAGTTAGTGATTAACTACTTTAGTTATGAATATGAGTGCAAGTTATATAAGTATATATGTCTATAAATACAAATGACAATCAATAACAATTGATACTCTGAATTTCATAAGAACTCTTCCATAATCACTCTATCTTTTCTCTTTCAAAGCAATCACCAAAAGTGTGTGTATGCGCGCGAGCAATGTCATTTTGAAGATTTATCCAACACTTTTTAGATTGGACTATTTAGGTTAATCACATATTCAATGTGAAACAAACAAACTCTTGTGTTGATTTCCTAGCTCTTAGATGCTACAATATTGATTCGTAGCTTGTTATAATAGATGTTATTCCACTTATAATTGTATCCTTTTTGATAATGTATTAAGGAGAGCTTATTCATCTATAGTTGTCACGCTTTGGTGCCTCTTTTTTTCTATTATGAACTATTAAAATTGTTGGTTTTTATTTTCAATATGAACTATTAAAATTGCTGACGTTTTCACAATTTTTTTTGCTAACGTTTGTATTAAAATTATGATTTCAATATAATATAGAAATCATAGACACGATAATTACATAATACTCACCGCCCCCCTCCCCCCACCCAAAAAAAAAAATAATTCCAATTTTTAATACGTATCCTTTTCTTTTCTTTTTTTTTTATTTCTAATGGAATTTTTAATACGTATCCTTTTTTTTTTTTGACAAAAGGTTAATACGTATCCTATTATTTACTGGCATATCGTCATTTTTTTTGTGTGTGTAGAATTTGTGAAAAATATTGCGTTATGTCTCGCTAATCCTCCATAAGTATCTATAATTTATTTATGGCTAAATTATACTAGGGGTCCTTTAAGTTATTTAATTGTAACAAATTGGTCTTTTAAGTTTTTTTCGTATCACTTAGGTCCTTTATGTTAATTAATTGTAACAAGTTGGTCCTTTAAGTTTTTTCCGTACCAATTAGGTCATTTAAGTTATTTAACCGTAACAATTTTGGGTATTTTAGATCTTAAAAATGTAAGTTATTCGAGGTCTAAACGTTACAATTAAATAACTTAAATGACTTAAGCGTTACGAAAAATACTTAAAGAACTAACTTGTTACAATTAAATAACTTAAAGGACGTAAGTGGTACGAAAAAAACTTAAAGGACCAATTTGTTACAACTAAATAACTTAAAGGACTTAGGGTGTAATTTAGCATTCATTTATTTATAAGTTTTAACTGATATTATTAATTTAAATTCCACGAATTGTTCATCAAAGCGTTTGTAGTCCAACGGTTAGGATAATTGCCTTCCAAGCAATAGACCCGGGTTCGACTCCCGGCAAACGCACGCATTGCACTTTTCATTTTACAAATTTATTAATTTAAAATACAGTGATATCACGGATGCCTCTAACATGCACTCTTTAAAAAGATAGATCTGAGATTTATCTCAAGAATAGATGAAACATGTGTTGTGTTTTGAGTGTTGATGAAGATGAAAGTTGTTTTGTTTTATGTGGTTTTTTGCATAGCATGTCACTTGTTAAGGTCTATTGGTGATCCTTTTAAGAGAAAAATCGCTATTCATTTTCCCTTTTTTTTTTTTAGAAAATCATTCCATTTTCCCACCAAAATTAAAACCACTACTTATGGTCAGAAGGATTTGCAACCATCATATCATATGGGTCAAGGTTCATTCCTTAACTGGATTCAGGTGTCTTTCGTAACTTAGTCAAAGACAGATCATGATATAGACTTGTCCTAGACATCATTTGATCAAGACTTCATCAGAGGATCCAGACCGTCCAAGAGGGATCTAATGATAACTTCTTCAAATCTGCTTAGAAGTGTCCCTAAATGACAATTGTCAAAGTAATGGTTCAAGGGTTAAAACCTTAAACCTACTCTATAAATACTAATTCATGATGTTGGTTCAAATATGACTAAATTTTATCCTAAAATACCTCACAAATCCACAACGCTTACCGATTTAAGCATTAAAGTGTCTTTGAGGGTACCACCCCACTTCGTTTCAGACGAAGGCTGCTGACGAAGGTCCTACACTTAAAGACCATTCTACATCACCATATAGAGGTCTCAAATCTAACATGATTAAATCTTAGGTACAATATGAAAATCTTTTTGGCGAATAAAACATAAATAAATCCGTAAGAGCATTCTAAATTCCTAGTCACTTTTTGTTGACAAAAAAAAGAGAGGAGAAGCCCAAAAGAGAGATTACAAGAGTAATTGCAAATTAACTTAGCCTAATACCTTAAATAACTCCAACAAAAATAACTCTTGTAACATATGTGAGATAATTAGTAAAAAAAAGGTGAGATATGTGTTTTTAATTTTAAGAGGCTATTTTCAGATTTCAACCAAATTATGAGGACTTTAGATTTAAACCAAACTAGGTATATAACCCGTGCGTTGCACGAGTTGGATTAAAATATTTTTAATAAAAAAATTATTGAAAATAAAAATTTTGGTAGGCGTGTTAAGTTATTCTTTGATTTTTAAAAAATAATTCAATATTTTTTCTATTTTTTTTCGCATCGAGTGAATATATAATATAAAGAAATAGATAAAAAAAATTGCTCTTGACATTCAACTATATACAGAAATCAATAGATGTGATAAATTTAGGAGATATGTTATTTAGAATAATCTTCCCGAAGAATTTTCAAATGTTCTTCACAATGGATTCTTCATAATAGATTCTTCTATGGTACTTGATATTAGTTATTGAACATCCTTTGAGGTAGAAGATATGTTATATGATATAATCTTCATCATTTAGATGTAAGAACAAAAAAATGATGATTTTTTGTTTAAAGATAATGAAAAGTAATGCTATAAATAAAAAATGGAAACTTAAAAAGAGATATTATATATCTTAGTTTTCCAATGGAGGATTCTTATTTCCATGGATGAATAAACACCTCCTTCATTCTCCTCCATATCTTCTTATGTTATATATTTAAAGTGAACATGCATATGTCTTTGCAATGGCTAATACAGTAGCAATTTATTATTTAGTTATTTAAATAAGGGCAATGTAATTCTGAAACTGATTAATTAAGGAATTTTAATAGGATTTTAAGATTTTTTTGACTTAAATAGGATTTTAAGAAATGAATACTCGAATGGTAAAAAAATAAACAAATAATAATACTTAAGTAAACGAAGTAATCCTTTAATTAAAAGTCAACTAAGTATATGAGAGGTGCAATTTATGATCTTTTTGAAAAATCTAATGAACATAAACACAACAAATATAGTCCAACTTCTTCAATAAAGATAGTCAAGAGAAACCCAACTTTAGAATATAGTAATAAATTTAAATAAGAAAAGTAGTATAACAAACATTATATCAATAAAAAAAAGAGGAATTAAATATTTGGTAAAACTATATAATAGAGCAACTAAAGTCTTTCCCCTGCCATAAAATTCATCGAATGGTCAAGACATATATGAAGAGTAAGAAAGAGAAGCAAAAACTACCATATAAAATCGAGGAGTACCTCTCAATAGTTGTTTCGAGATATTGAAGACGACCAAAAACCAAAATTTATAATACAACGTTTTTTTTTTGTGTGCCTATAATACAACGTTTAGGAATAAGAAAAAAATAGTAGTTCAAATTAAAAGTTGGTGTGATTAAAGTTATTTAAAAAAAAATTAGGACAATAACAATGAATTAGTGAATGGACACAGTTAAGGAATAGGAAAAAGAAATAGAAGTTTAAAGTTGATGTGATAAAATTATTTTTACAAAATAATATATGACAATAGTAATTAATAAAAACTGTAAAAGTCATCCTTTCATTTTTTTTTTGTAAAAACTAAATTAGAAATTGTGTAGTTTTTTTTCTGAGAGGTATTAATTATGTAGTTATAATTATAGTGTATAGTAGTGGGTACCTAAGGGTCGATAACACACAAAGACATCAACTTTTCAATGTTTCTTATATATGTTACTTGATCCCTTTGCAATTAATAATTTTCATTGCTGATTTATTCAATTTTTTGCACAGGCAAAACTCAAGAAGTGCCTTAATCTAACATATTTGCCAAAAAGTAAAACTCATTAACTAAAAGGATTCAATTTTTTTTTTTCATGTGTGAAGGATTCCACTTATGTTAGATTAAATAACCCACAATTAACAGACATGTTACTATAAACTTTTATTAAAAAAAACTCACGTGTTAAATCTTTGATTTAGCAAGAATGATAGATAACGTGTGTGTGTACACACACACACACACACCTCTTAGACAACCTTAGCATACAAATAGATAGATTGATTCATTAACAAAATTAATAAATGATGGTAAGTTTTGTAACTTATCAATGTTATTATTATTAAATAGAATAAGAAAGGTTAGAAAGTTATAAAAAGAGTATAAGATGTTGTTTTAGAGGTGCCACATAAGTTTTGCTCAAAAAAAAAAGTTTCCACATAAGCATAATACTAACTTAAGAGTGACTTAAAATAGTATGAGATAAGATGTTTTTTTAGAGGCCCCACATAGGTATAACTCAAGAATGACTCAAGCTTAGAATAAACCATAGTATAGATAGATAGATAGATAAAAATAGAAGATAGATAGATAACAATCAATAGAGAGAAAAATTACAATTATACAAATTCTCTATGTGATACAATTAAATTTTATAAATATAGGAATGTACTATACCTCTTCAATTGTCTAAAATATAAGTTGGAGACGTAAGAAAAAACTATATGTTGGAATTTTTACGATTGTGGTCTTCAAATAAGCCATAGAGTACTATATTTAATTAGGTCTTTTGGCACTTTTTTGGATTTTCCTAGGCTTCTCAGGCAATAAGGATGCAACAAAAGGAAAAATAGAAGTCCATTTATCCTCTTCTCATCATTCACACGAAATAATAGACATACACACTAAGCAAGAAAGAAAAGTTGAAAATTATACTATCAAACGTTGTATTAAGTAAAAAAAGTAGGGCTAAAATATTTGGTAAATCTCTATATTATAGTAACATGAGTCCTTATCATGCCATAAAAACCAATGAATAGTCACGACTTACGTCAAAAGTGAGAAAACGAAATAAAAATTATAATACAAAATTGAAGAGTATCATCCAAGAGTTTACTGGAAAAAAAACGGTGATCATCCAAAACTAAAATTTATACTACTGAAATTTATACACACAATGATTATAGACAGGACAATAGCCCTAGATAAAAAGTATAACCCACCAATTCATTAACAAACGTGTAGAAAAGTATCTTTTGTGAAAATGATATCAATAGAAAACATGGTGAAAACATTTGGAGATTGAGTGAAATTGTATGATTGAGTGGAAAAAGAATGTGAGATAGGTTGTGGTTATAAATAGTGTGATGAATCTAAAAAATCACTCTTTAAATTTTTCTATTTTGTAGGTTATATTTGGAGGAATGTTAAGAGATGTATCCAATGACGATGGTGATAGGTGTTTTAATAGTTTGTTGGGTGCATGAACCATTACTATTTGATTATTAAAATATGGCTATTATAAAACAATTATGCTTGTATTCAATTATTTAATTTTGTAAAAGAAAATCATTTATTTATTTATGTAACGTGGTTGTTCATCTTTATCTAATTTGGATTCATAAATAAAACATTGTGAGTTATGAATAAGAGAGGATTCAAAATAATTATTCAAGTAAGAAATGTGAGGAGTTTTTGTAACTTAAACTTAACTATATCATTATTTTTACTTTATTATTATTATTATTATTATTATTATTATTATTATTATTATTAGATTAGATAAAATAAGAGAGTAGAAATTAAGTTTTTTTAGAGGTGCCACATAGGCACAATCCTAACATTAGAATGATTTAAGTTTAGTTTACAAAGAGAAGATATAGATAGATAAATAGATACATAGATAGATAGAGACATTTGTCCAAAAAAAATATATACCTTATGTACCATATAATCAAATAACCACACCTTTTCAACTATACTTTTAAATATAAATTATTATTAATGTTGTTTATTATTATTATTATTATTATTATTATTATTATTATTATTATTATTATATTCCTTTAATTAATGGAGAGTGAAAAGAGTTACAAAGCCCACTCAATTATGAGTTATATGTTTAAGAATTATAAGAATGAACATATGTAAATATATTTAATAATAAATAGATGGAAAAGAAAGAAAAAGAAAGAAAAAGAAAACAGAGAGCCACACGGTGAATGTTTAGAAAATTGATTAGAAAAGAGGGCATTAATGATGTGACATGTAAACAAAGTGTAGTTTATTTAGAATAGAGAAGAGATAGAGATTAAGAGGACTATTTGAGGTATTAACTGGTTAACTTATAGACATTTTTTTTAGAGGAATTAACTTAGACATCTTTAGTGGATTCATCGCTACAGATAAATTTTCACCAAGTACTCGTACAAATAAGAATGGAGCCATGAAAAAGGCAATACATATTACCGCACTTTCCGCCGAGTGCATGAAAAGAAGAGGAAGTGTTGAAAAAAAGGAAGAAAAGAAGAACTTACGATAAATATGAAAAATGGAATGTGCCCCCTCGATCTTCTTAGGTCCTTTCTTATGCATGCATAAAATTTTAGCCAATCTCGTTGTACTACAAGTAAGCATTGCAGGGTGAATGAAATGAAAAGGGACATTAATTAACTTATTTTAAAAAAAAATCTCTTTTAATTAAGCTCAGTTTGAGAAAGACAACAACCACAATAGAGATGAAAGTATGCAATAATGGAGTTCCCAAACTTGTCCTTTGCTTTGCCCCCACTACTCCACAATCACATTCCTTTATAAAAAAATTAAAATAAAGACACCATTTTTTAAAAGGGATCAGCTTTCAGCATTCAAAAGAATATGCATGGATCTCTCTCTCTTTCCTTTAAGCCCTTCAACATTTTTCTAACAACAAACTTTTCAGCCTCCATCAAGCACTCAATACTCACCCTTTCCTCCTTGCAAAGTTTTCAGATACTTAATAATTCTTTTTCCTCTCCAACTTCAGTTTCATTTCATCCACCTTTTCTTTTTATTCTTGCTTAATTTTCCGCAACAATTAGGGATTTCCCACATTCACGATCGAGATTTTAGTAGGTATTCGATTAAGATTAGCGATCCTGATTCAAATTTACTAATTTAAAAAAAAAATGCATTTTAAATCGAATGGTTCAAATTCAAGTTTGATATTTTAAATAGTAAATTAAAAATATGCATTTTTTGGATCATGATCCGAAGTAAACCTAGATCTCAATTAGGAACAGATTGTGCGATTAAGATCAGACGACCACCAATATCATGAATACGTGAATGGAGGATCTTGACCTAAGGAATCCAAATTAAAAAAAAAAAGATCATAATTCATAAGTGATTATATATACATGATGATAAAATCAAATCCATCCGTTGATTGAAGAAGGGTGACAAATGGTTTGCACACCAACACCAAGAAAATCCCTAGTTTGCCCTCCTCCTCCATTCTCTTCACCCTGCACGTGTCTACGTTTAGAAGGGTGCATTTGTGAAAAATCACTTGCAGTGTTATGATCTTCCTCATTGCCAAGACTAACGAGTAATGAACTTGAAGTACCATACATACCAGTACCACCAAACTTGTTCACATCATTAGTATTGTTATTATTACTGCATTTCAAACCTAAACTTCCAAGGAATGATGTATCAGTTGAGATTGATCCAATTTGAGCAGCTTTTTGTAACAAAGCTGTAGCTGACATATTTGCTGAAGATGTTTGATGTGATATTTGGTTTTGTGAGCTATACAAGGAAGAAATTTGTTGGCTTGTAGCATCATGAGAAACATCCTTAACATTAACATTAATGTTTCCTAGTGGAAGTGAAGTTGTAGTACTAGTAATTAATTCTTGGCTGCAATTGGTTGAAAGTTTAGTTCCAAAAACCCAATTTAGATGATAGTTATTAGAATATGGTGGAGGGTTCTCATTTCCAACATACATAATTTCTCTTGATGATGAGTCAAGTTGTTGATGAATCTCATGCAAATTAGAATTTCCATTGGTGGTGGTTATCATTGTTTCATGAGGCTGAGAATGAGATGTTTGATTCATCCAAAGGGATAGTCCTCTAGTTTGATTGGTTGTTTCATGATGATGATGATCAGGAGTTGAAATTGGTTTGAAAATTGAAGGAAAATGGGTTGGCATATTGTTGTTAGGGACTAGAGATGTTGTTCCCATTATGTTGGTGTAATTACCAATGTTACCCCTTAATAATGAGCTGTTGTTTATTTCTGATGCTGCACTTACCCTTGCTGTTTCTTCTGCTAAGGCATCACAAAAGGCTCTGTGAGTTATGAAGCTGTCTCTCCTGCTCAACCAAAAACATTCACAAGATATTAAGTATTAATAATTTAACTTTTTTAACAAAGAGATATGTTTATATGTAAATATTACAAGGAACAAAGAAAAAAATTGGTTAATGAGTTTCAGTATGGATTGTTTGGGATAACCAGAGTTTAAATGCGAGAACGATATTTTATCAGACTTTACTTATCTCTCAGCTGAACCCTTCTCCAGAACCAATTAATTATGACGAAAGATTAGAGCTCAACAAAAGTCAAAATGGGAGTAACCGGAAACATGAGTACGGCATAAGGATTTGTACACACAAGCCTCAAACTAGTGTGAAAATAAAACAAAAATAATACTCAATATATATATATATATATATATATATATATATATATATATATATATATATATAGTGAGGTTAAATGAGATAACTCCAAACCATGAACTTTTGTCGTTTAGGGCAAAAACTGCAAAAGGGCTTATCAAAAACTTGTGTGTCTTAATTAATCTTTGATCAACTCCTTAAAAAAAACAGATTATTCAAGTTAAATAACCACTTTTAAACTTGATCCTTATATTATATCAGATATAATTTTTTGGTAAAACTAAGATATTTCCGCAAACACCTGCTGAGACTAATTTCTCGAGTAACTAAGATCGTTATATCAGATATTGATAACAACGTTGTGATCAGAATAACATAGAGATGGATGGATAGTTTAGGTAGTTAGTTACCTTGAAAAGATAGTTCCACAGTCACATTTGTATTCTCTAGTACCACATGTTTTTGAGTGAGCTTTCCAATCTGACTGAACAGCATAACGTTTTGAGCACTTCTCACACTTCCACTTCTTTTCACCATGCTTTCTACAAAAGTGCTTTTTTATCCCAGTTAAGTCACCAAGTGCCCTTGAAGGATCATGGTGCACACAAGTCTTCTCTGGACACACGTAAACTCTCTTCTTTATTTCTTTGTTTGTTCTCTGCTTAAGTTTCCATGGAAGATTATGTCCACGTCTATGTAGCTGTAGATTTTGATCTCTTTGAAAACCTTTCCCACATGTTTCACACAAGAATCTGTTTGTAGCCATGAGTGTCTTTGGTGATAAAGCTATAACTTCTGCTTCAGGATCTGTGCAAATAAAAAAGATCATTGTTTCTTTTTTCTAATAAAAAGTTAATTAGCTTTGAATATACCTATTGATATATTCAATCATAAAGGTAAAGAGAGAGTTATAAAGGGAAGAAAAAAAGAGAAATTTAACATGCCTGGATTTCCTGGAAGGTTTCTTTTTCTCTTCAAAGCAGGAGGATTATTAGAAGCACTAGTTGTTTGAGGGAAATTAACATTTGTGATTTCTACTTCATCCATATTTTTTAGCATCTTAAATTTGTTTGACTCAAATATAGAATAAGAAACTTACAAAGAGTTTAGTAGTGTGTGTTTGATGAAAAACTAGTGATTGTTGGATAAAGAAAAAAAACTTATAGGCTTAGAGAATATGGGAAGCTAGGTTTATTGATTATATATATGGCTTCAACCCTAAACAACAGGAAGTGATCATGTATGCAACAAGATGGGATCTCTCTCTCTCTCTCTCTCTCTCTCTCCATATGAATGTTTTTTATATTTGATTTAATTATCTACTTTTGATGTGGAATAAAAAAATGAAAGATGCTGTGGGAGGCGGTGAAAAGTTAAAGGAGACAGAGAGAGTGAGAGAGATAAAGGAGGAGGGAAGGGAGAGGGGAGATGAAGAAGCAAAGGTGTATGATGACACATATGATGAGGTTGGAAGAAAGTTGATCTCCATTTGGAATGATTATCCCATAATTTGTTCTTCCTCTCTCTTTTTTTAATTTTTTAATCCTATTTCATCCAATAACCTTTTCTATATTTTTATTTTAATAGTTTTATATATGTACTAAATAGTAAGGAACTCCACTACATATACATGTCTTTTAAATGTATATATGCAGCTCATGTTTGTGTATTTCTATTTTGGTAGGTGTCTTCAATCTTTTATCTTACTTTCCTCGCAGATTTTTGTTTCTCAACAGTTTTCTTTGGTGTGTTTAACCATATGAACCAAGAAAAAGTTGCGTAAATTAGGCGCTAATTGCGAATGATCACTATCAAAGTTTTAAATTGCAGTTGCGACTGTGATTCTAGATATGGCAAGCAAATGATGCAAAATTGCGAATGCAATTCCATTGCGAACGACCTCTGCAATGTCTACGTTACAAGCATGATTTTAACCACATCACATGATGCGGTCACAAATATTGCGGTTGTCGCGGTGGTTCACAAATGCATTAGTATGCAATATTGCACTATGATCTACAACACATAATTTTTTTGCATCAAAACACGCATTGGGCAGCAGTCAGCCACGTTAGGGTTTATGTTGTTTAGACAAATTATTTTTCTATCTTTCTCATATATAGGATTAGACGATAATATTTTAAAGAGCTAGTAAGAAATGTATGCTTTTTAAAATAAACAATAACATTTGGTGTAAAAGCAAGAAGATCACTCATGTTGCAACATAAATACGCATTTGCGATCGTAACTACAATTCAAAACCTTGGTTGCAAGCCTAATTGCAATTTTGGACACAATACAAAACCATAATCTACATAGACGGTTGGCGTGGGTTGCTTCCAAGTTGATTGCTTGGGGAGAGAAAAATGTTAGTATCAGTAATTAATATTAATTAGAGTTTTTGTGTATAACTCATTCAGTATCTCCAAGCCACTGAACTACTCATTCGTGAACTAGTAAATTGTTGTTTACCTTGATCTTGTATAGGGTTACATAATTATAGATATGCCCTTGTATAAAACTGCTTGGTTAAATATGGGTCAAGCATAAGGACCCTCCTAGCTAAAGCCATTTGAATCAAAGCAAATGCTGTTATCGTACTAAAGAGAAAATCATTATGTCTCATGTGTGAGTGTGACTGGAAAGAGAAGCCAACCCAATCACAAGCACCTTCTTTAATGTTCATGTTCCACAAAAGGCAAATATTGTGTGTCTTTTGAACCTAATCAAAGTAAAAGTGCAGGTCATTTTCTCAAAGAAGATTGATAGATACCAATTAAAATGCGGTTATTTTTTTCTTAACCCTCTGATTCTTATGAAAAATGGGGTCATAGTAATGATCGTTCTAGCCATAATTTGAATTCGAGCTCTCTAAAACAATTTTTCATTAATTAAAATTCATTAACCATTTGTGTCCGGCCGTTGTAATTAAAATTTGTATTGCTTGTGACATAGGGTTGAAATGAAAGAGATCAAAGATCAAACAAACAAAACATATCCGACGGCTAGCTACCTGTTAAAATAGTTTTGAAATGTTGTGAAAAAAACAACCATGCACGTGTGTCCATATGCGTACGTACTCACCAAACTGTCAAGGATGGTAAAATCCAAAGGAAACAACGAAATAACACATAAAAGGGAATAATCGTCCCAGATGACAACATGACCATGTCTCACATTGACTAGATTAATTTCTAAATAGTGTTTTCACCAATTTTTATATATGCATCAAAATGATTAACAGTTGTTTAGTTCTTGTTCTTAATTAACTACTTTCATTTTTGTTGTTATTTATCAATCAATTGTATTTTATCATTTATTTATTACTACATTACTATATCTTCACATCATTGTGATGCATGATGTAACCAAGTAGTGAAATATATACTTTAAAATTAAATTAATTTCTTAACACGAATTGAAGGTCTGCAAGACCTTGATTTGATTCCGTTGTAGTCAATTTTTTAGCATGTTGTGCACCTTATAAATTACATTTCCTTATCAATTTTTAGTTGGTAGATATTTTACTTTATAGCTTTTTTCTCAGCATCTTTAACGTACGGTTTCTTTTGCTTTATAAAAAATTTAACTTAATTAGTTGGAAATGTTTAATTAACCTGTCGACTATCTATGGGATATTGGTCCACCCATAGAATGGATTAAACTGCTAAAACGATAGTTTTGTAGTAATTATTTTCAAATATGTTACATCTATTTTATTTCTATTTATTAAGGTATATAAACTATATGTAAGATTATGAGGGAGGGGGTATGAGTGTAACAAAAGTCTTTATCACATCATATAAAAAGGGAGAGAAAATTGAGCATGGGGATTGCTTACCCTCAACGCTATGGTTATTTTCCTTAGTATTAATTAAATAAATTTTATTTTAATGAACTAAAAAAGTATAAATAAGACCATTGATCACCTCGATTGGTAACCAAAAGTTATGAAGCGCAACTGTGGATTACAACTTGAATTCTATGATTGGGTTATGAATCTGCAAACACTCATGCACTCAAGTTAGTGAAAGACTAGCTTCGTAGTGGAAAATTTAGAAAAATAAACTTCTTATAATAAGTCATTCACAAGAAATGGTGGGAAAGTCTGTTGAATTTAATATATTATTATTATTATTATTATTATTATTATTATTATTATTATTATTATTATATATATATGCACCATTAAAGTGTTTTTTTAATAATATTCACAATCAAAGTATTAAAAAACCTATCATATGTAATAGAGTATTTTAACATCACTTGATGAATTTAATAATTCATATGCTATCAAGGAAGTTAAACTCTATATATATTTACTGTACATTCACATGGCAGTGAAACAAGATAATCTTGGAACTACCATGAAGAAATTTTTTTAAGAAGTGTTTGAACTTTGAGTTATGAGGAAGATTATATGAAAAGGGACAGCCAGCTGACAAAGGCAGTGAATTTTTGGAAGTTTGAGCAGTCGTCTCCTTGTGGGCTGACTTTTCCTGCAAAAAATTTGTCATCCATAATCATAATCTAATGATGTTTTCCTTTCTAACATTGTTTAATATAAAATCTTTGGAATTTAGTTGTTGAACTGTGGTGGCATTAGAATATTCTCACCCCCTCCAACTCTCTCTCCTCCCAAAGGTTTCAACTTTCAAGGCCTTGTGAGATTCCTATTCAAACTCCTCAGGGTCCCTCCTCCTCCATAAAAACATTACTATCTTCTCTCTTTCTCACTCAGGAGCTTAACATAGTTAGAAATTGTAGTAGCCAATTGAAAACAGATAGGTTTAGGGAAAAGCAAATTGTTGTCACCAAGGGTATGTTCGTTTCTTACTTTGTCCTGATTCAAATTAACTCAAGGAAAACCACATATCATTTTAGAATTGAATGTGAAAATCTAATAAATTTCCAACGCTAATTTGAAGGCATCTTAGGAAAAAATTATGATAATACAGAGTTCGGCCGAAAGATAAATAAATTTTAAAAAAAATGTTTAAACTATAAATTTAAACTCGAATTATTTCAAATGATTTATCTCTAAAAAAGGCTTATTAGACACTTGAGTCTAATCACTTTGTTAAAGACATGGTCTATGTATAATTTCATTTCATTTTGATAATGCAAATTGATTTCTTAACTGCTCCAATATTAAATCAATTAAGCTATAAGCTAATGTCTAATGCTAATTATAATGTGATGATATTATATGCTTATATAACAACATCTAAACTTTGAAAACAAGGTTAAACTCAAATTATTTAGAAAGGGCAGTCTTGTAAACTTCAAAAATTCACTGAGGTAGCTAGACTTAGCTTGATTACATTGGAACAGTTGTCCCATACAGAACAGAGTTAGATCTAGGATTCCATTACAAGGACTCACATGCCTCTGCTTATAAAAAGCGGGAGAATATGTGCCTTTTCTACACTGTTAACTAATAATTCTTTTGTTTAATGTTCTTTCCTTTTATTTTAATTTTTACGTCATTTTCTATGCATAAGGTAAGATGGTATAGAAGATCTTATTGAATTTTAGCAACCAACTTTACAGGAAAAAAAATAAAAGACAGCACTTTCACATGGATATTCTTTTTGGATTTGTAAATTTGAACTTCACTTTTTCGAGAGATATGCATAGTTTCTTTAGAGCATAATTGAGTAATATGTTTCTTTATTAGGCTAACAACTAAAGCAATTTCATAATTTTATTTCTTGTTTGGTTTCTTATTTGATTTGAGAAATAAAATATAAGTTGAATTCCATTCTACTACTAATATACATATTATTTTTTTATAATACTAATATACATTTCTATACTTCGGCCAAAAAACAAAATACATTTCTATATGTATATAAAAAATGTGAAAATTATTAATGAGCCTCAAGCGTCATTGAACGTATTTGTGGTTATATGTTTCTAGCCTTAAATTTTAGTGGGGTTTTTGGTCGGGTCTGAGAGGCCCGATCTATTTTGCCAGCGCTAGTTGGAGATATACACATTTGTGTTCTTTGCTCACATTTCTAGAATACAGAACTTCATTTGTTTACTTCATGCCAATTCTCCTTTTATGTTTGGTTTATGGCTTGTAGATGGCTCAGTATGGTGGTTATTATGCCAACTAATATTTAAACCTTGTTTTTGGTATTCGTTTCTCAAGGGCGGGTCTTGAATAATTGGAAGGGATTGACTCTAATTTGGCGTTAGCTGATATGGACAATATGGACCAAAAGGATTGAGAAGATATTCTCTAACTTGGATCAGCAAGTTGAACACATAAAGGAGCAGTATTGGAAATGATTTATGTTTCAATAGGCCAAATTCATTTATTTTTTCCTCGTCCCGAAAATAATATGTTTCTTGAAGAAGTTTGTCTTACTTCACATGTGTAAGGTTTAAAAATAACTTCAAAGTCATAGTCAAGGTTTAGAAATTACTTCAAAACCTTCCACATATTGAATATTATCAAATTTTGCAAAACCATTCTTACCAATAAAACATTTATCTTTGATCTGAGCTTTATCATTATTTCCAAATGTTATTGATTGTCCCTCTTTCTTTTCAAATGAGAGAAAACATTGTCTATCACCATTCATATATCTTGACCAGCCAATATTCAAGTACCAAGATTTTCTTGCCCGCTAGATGACACTTTTGCATTTAAGGTTAGTACAACTTTAGATACCCATCGTGATTTGAGTCTTTGATGGTTAGTGTTTAATATTTCCCAAAAAAATCCCTTCTTATGATAACTATTTGGTCTCTCATGTCCCGACTTATTAGAATAAGAATGGTTTCTTCTTGCCCTTTTGGATTTTATATGTTGAGAACGTTCTGATCTCTGATGAGAATGTTACTTTCCTTTTGATATTTCTTAAAACAGAAAGATTCAAGATTTTTACATTTATTGCAGTATGAGCATCCACATCATTGTTTTCTTTGAACTTTCTTTTGATGGAGAACAAAATTTCACACAACTTTTGTGTTTGAGAAGTTTTGAAGAGCCTTGTCGAAGATTTCCACTTATGATCCTATAATATTTGAAAAGTTCTAGTGGAGTTTACATAACATTATTGAGAAGCTTTTTTAGCTCCATAACTTCTTTCAAAGCAATATTCAGTTCTTGAGTTACATAACATTATTGAGAAGTTTTTTTTCTCATTGAGAATATTTTGTTGTTCATACATTTTAAAATGAGTATGTTGTAATTCTTGAATGATTTTAAGAAAGTCATCATTCAAGTATTTAGCAACTTTATTTTTCCTTTTTAACTCAGGTACATATTCTTTTAATTGACCACAATTTTGAGTTAAAGCACGTGAATCATAAGTTATCAAAATGATGTGTTCTTCTCCTACATGATGGACAATGATGTAGGCAAACTAGCAGCTCGTATCGAAGAGGAAGTGGCGCGCAAGAAAGGATCACTCAAAATAGCGCAGATTTGGCATCCGGTGTCGGAATGACTCGAAATATACCTTTTCGGAAAGCCCCAGACCTCACGAAATAGCGCAAATTTAGCCATTCGAGGTCGCCTAGAAGCCCAAAACCGAATTTTAATATTTCAGCATATTTTGTTATTTTTTCGTTTTATTTCAGTTTGTTATATTTTCGGCCCATGGGGGTTTGTTACTTCCTCTAGTATTTAAACACAACTTTGCAGCCTCGAGAGACACTTTTTCATTGAATAAAATTATCGAGATTTTTTCTCAAATTCTGGTGGATTCCGGAAACCCTTATTTTGATAGGTTTGTCGCTTGCAATCTGTCTGTTTATCTTAACGTTTGTTAATCCTTGCTTCCGTACTGCGTCAGACAAAGTTCGGGAATTACCTCTTTAGTATATGTGCTTGTCATGAGTCATATATTTTCTTCTTTTTCTGATTCTTTTGAATCATCCCAGGTTGCAATCATGCATTTCTTCTTGTGTGGAAACCTTCTTCCCTTTTTTTTGTTGAGAGGACATTCAGTTTTGTAGTGTCCAAAATGGTTGCATCCATAACAGGTGATATGGGTTTTCTCAACTTCATGTTTGGAACCTTCTCTTCTAGTTGGGAATGTTCTTTTGATTTGATCTCCTCTCTTCACCACTTTATGAATCATTCTTAAGATGAAGTCTAGCTCATCTTCATTTTCTTGACAAATTTCTTTGTCATCATATTCTTCTCTTTTAAGGATGTTTTCTCCACTTTGAGTTTCTTAATATGTTTTAAGAGCAATTGTTTTACCTCTTCCTGAGGGTTTATCCTCTTGAAGAGTTGATTCATGATCTTTTAGGGATCAAACCAAATCTTCAAGATTAAGAGCTGTGAGATCATTTGCTTCTATTACAATTGTTCCTGGGAGACATCTCTAAAGAAAATGAGAGTGTAATTTACTCTTGAATGTATAGTTTATAAGGGCACTTGTTAAAGATTTAAAATTAAAAATGATTGATGAAATTTAGGTAGAAAAAATTACATTTTGTTGTTTCAATGTGTTGAATGCACAATTTCCAAAATAAAATTTACTCCCTCTGTTCCTTTTTAAGTGTCTCTTTTGAAGAAAATTTTTGTTTCTATTTAACTGTCAATTTCAAAGTTCAATGCAACATTAAATGTTGTTTTACTAATATTACCCTTAGTTGTTTATTACGGAGAGAGAAATATATGAAATGAGATATTAAATGAATAAGGTCATTATAGTAAAAGTATAACTTATTGTATCAAACGTAGTAACATTGATTGATTGTCTTGGTTTGTGTAAAATGTCAAAAAGTGACAATTAAAAAGGAACGGAGATAGTATATTTTAAACTTCTTAACAAATGTCCTAAGAGCACTTGTTAGCTTTTCCCTGGTTTATATTACGAAGATAGATGAGTTTATTTAATAGTGGGTAATTGTGCATTACTCACCCCTTTCCTTGGGCTGTTAAGTGCTAAGGTGGGCTATCTACATGATTGGCAGCTTTTTGGTCAAGAATTGTAAAGGACGTTGTATTTTATGGGGGATCATGTAATTAAAATGAAAAGTAACTATCACACTCATGCGCAACTCTTATTAGGTGCCATTTTAGATTGATCATAATTGTCAACAACAAGCACAAGCGTGATTCTATTGTAAATTAATTTAATTATAATAACCCCACCACCAAATTTAATACAATTAGAAGATCAAACTATTTGTAAAACAACATTTCAATTATTTATTGGATAGGATTGTGATACACATTGGATATATGTATCTGAATAAACGCGCTTATAGAGAATATAGAGGAGAAGCAAAGCACTGTATACTCGTGGATATGAAATTGACTCCCACTATAACCTAAATCAACCAATATGATATTGCCATGTAACCTAATACTAAGAGGATTCTATTTCTTAGCCATGAAATGAAAAGCAAAACTAAAGCAATCCACCATTGCACTAGTAGCATCTATTTCTTTTTCCTTTTCAATTAAGGTGAATTATCAAGGTGGCCTTTGAGATATTTATTAATTATTCCCTTGGGTTGGACCATGCGTGAATAAAGAAATAGAATGCAAGAGTGAGAGAGACCAAATAATGCCCAAATTTGAAATTATTTAATTATTAAATTAATATTTGTGTTAAAAGTTGTATTATGTGGTAATCAAAGGTCACTATCAATCTTTTTTGTGTCTGCTAGGAAGGTCATAATCCAAGAATTATATGAGCATTAGTGAATTGGAAATTTAATTAACATATATGTAGGAGAAGAAATCAGTGTAGGGATTATTGTCTTTCCTTAGCTCTTTGAATTATTGGTGAATTTAGATGAGCAAAAAGACTGAATTTCAAAAGCTCCTTGTAGGAATTAAAGAAAGTACTGACATTGGCCCGCAAGAAACAAAAGTTTGTATGAAAAAAGTGATCTTTGTTATCTACCTTACGGTTAAAATTATCGTACGTATGGCACAAAATACTTTGTTTTAAAAAGAACATTGCACAAAAAGGAGTGGTCTTAGAAAATAAGGGAAATGCAATACTTAGAAATTAGAATTTGAAGAAAATCTGTAGTAGACTAAAGCTAGCTAGTCTTTGCGAAAATGCTTTGTCAATTTCGGTACCATTTGTGTCAAAAGAGTGAATAGGCAATTACCCCTCCTAAAATTGTAACTTCGTAAAAAATTTTCATGAATTTTGCAAAACTTAAAAAAAAGCCCGAAATTATCAAACGTTAGTCAATTTGTCCCCTCTGTCAAATTCTTATGTTAATCAACATGATGTATCATTTGATGTCTACGTGACACTGTTACGTGTCTAACGTGTTATGTCACGTCACATGTGGTAAAAATTTAAAAAAAAAAAGAAATTTGGATTTTTTTTTTACGGTTATGAGCAAATACCCCCTTGAAATTTTGCACTTATGTGCAAAATGCCCCATGAAATTGATAATAATCAAGCAAATTGGTCCCTATGACAAAAAAATATATTTTTCTGCTCTCTATGACATGCATCAATAGTGAATCCTTATTTGTTGGCCCTGTTGAGATAAATTCTAAAAAAAATCATTTTTATGTTTTAATGATAACAAAACATTTAAATTATGATTAAATGAATTTTGAGATTATTTAACATGTGTTCTTGAGTGATTTTAAAGATAGGCTACAAAGCAAACAAAGAACATTATCAGAACAAAGGTTATCTACACTACTTATGTGTGCCTCACAAAAGTCAGCCCAAGCAAGACAAATTGAAATTTATTGTTAATCATGGGTACAAAGATCTTGGCCTTTAAGGAAGAATTTATTCATCAAGGATCTTTGTGAAAATGAAGGATCAAGAGTCATATGCTACAAAAGGAACATATTTATTGTGATACACTCTCAAAGGAATGAAAAGAATTACATCCTGTGAAGAAACGAAAAGGAGCCCGTGAGCATTAGACAACACAACAAGAATGAAGGACAAAACCAATGAGAAATGGACAACACATCAAGCTAAAAGTATGGGATAAAAATCAAATCACTTTGTACTTTCTTTCTTTCCCTCCAAGGCGTGAGAAAATTACACTTCACCAAAAGAAATCTTGGCTGCCAACTTGCATACAAAATATGCATGACACTATTCATGATATCACTTTATTGCAAGTTGTCCAAGCAGAATTTTGAGAACGTTCTCAGAACAACCAGAACATTCTGCCAAGCATTTCTACACAAAGTATTTCACCTTTATGAGTTGGCAAACTTTTCGCTTCCACTTTGACCCTCAGGAACGTGTGTTTATTACCTCAGCAAGGGACTCCTTCCATCTATAAATACAAGGGCTTGCAAAGAGAATAAGTATCGAGTCATTGTTAAGTGCCAGAAAGTGGTTAAAATGCTCATTTAATTTAGGCATTTATGTTACTTGTTTTGCAAGTTATCATAGGATAAGATCTTAAATTATCATTAAATATCAAACTTGTGATCCTATGCCTTACCACATCTAATATTGCAGGAATTTCATGCTTGAACCTGATCTAAGCAAAGAACTTGAAGTATTGAAAAAGCTGCCATCGCTACAAGCGCAAGCTTCCTCGCTACAAAGCGAGCGTAGGCAGGGAAAATCAGAAGGCCATCGCTAGAAGCGCAGGATTAGTCGCTACAAGCGAGCGTAGGCAGGGAAATTGGAGGATTCATCGCTATAAGCGATGGATTGGTCGCTTCAAGCGACCAAGGGCGGTTTAAGGCTCCATGCTGACGTGGAGCATTCCCATTGGCCAGGCATCTTCATCGCTACAAGCGATCAGCTCATCGCTTGTAGCGAGCGTGCTTAAACTCAGATTATAAAAGCCTTTTTAGCTCATTTCTTCAGCAGCTCTGGATATTTTTCTACTTCCATTTTTAGGAGTGCTTTAGTAATAGTTTAGGACTTAGTAAAAAGGGCTAGAAGCTTTGATCTTCATTGAGCAAGGGTGATTGGATTGTGGAATCAACCAAAGGGCTTTGGGAAATCAAGAACTTGGGTTTGTATTTTCATCTTTTCTTTACACTTTTGTATAGTTGTCATGAAAATGAACAACTAACTTCCCTTTGTTGGGATTGGATGTACTCTTTCTAGCTTAGGATGTAATAATTGATTGTGAAATATATATGGTTTTAGCTATTTATGTGAATTTGAGTTTTTCTTGCCATTCATTGTCATGTTTTGATTTAAAATGATATTGACGAATACTTTTAAATCTTTGGCGAGAATAACTTCTATCAAAATAAGAAAATCTAGAAATGGATTTGGGTTTTGATAATCGCACAAAGTTTCGGAACTTAAAGCTTTCGGATCGTTTGATTGATTGGGAAATCGTCGATTAAACGATACGATCGATCTCGCGACGTCATTTGGGAAATCAATGACGTTGTCGAGCGATACGTGGTAATTTCGCTAAAACGCTAAAACTCATATGCATGATCTTTAGATTATATTCGACGCCCGATTGAGGAAATCCTATCTCAACGCTTTTATTCCCTACTTTTTGTCGTCTTTATTTTCACTTTTTAGCTTCCAATAGTTTATGTACAAACAATTTACAAAACCCTTTTAGCTCAGAATGATAGCGATTGTTGAACGGTTCGAAGTGTCGCACTAATCCCTGTGGAGACGATACAAAAATACTTACCTCGTTTGTTGAATTACTAATACTACTTCATCAAAATGGCGCCGTTGCCGGGGATTGGTGTTTAGATATTTTGAGCATCGCAATAATTTTTATTGTTTTGAGCTTTTGTATATTTCTTGTTAATATTTTTCTTCTCTTTTGTACATTATAAATTTTTTGTGCATTAACCCTCTTTGTTATACAAAGAAAAGTTTCTTGTTAGTTATTTGTGTTTCAGATTCTCAACATAGAGGAAATCATGGCTGATCATGATTATTTCAACTTCTATACTCCATACGAGTATGAATCCTATCAACAATATCAACAATATCCGTCTGAAGATGAACAAATGGAAAGAACGGAAAATATCTTGAATTTGTTCATGCAACAATCCATGATCAACATGCAAAATACCAACCACAGATTGAGAGCGTTATCAATCCAGTTGGATATTTTGCAAGTTCAATTGAATTGTCTACCAAGAATCATGGAGGGTCAGACCAACAATCAATCCACTTTGGAATTTGGAGAGATTGTTGAAGACGAGGTTGATGAGAGTGAGGAAGAGGCGATGTTTGAAGGATGTGGTATTAGGGAATTAATGGAAGAATTAGAAATACCACACACCATAGAACTTCCTCAAGAAATGTCAGATTCTGAAGAAGACATAGCTGTTGATAGTGAAGAAGTGTTGGAGATTGAGAAGACGGAACAGTTTCTTAACAAGGAAGAAACTTGTGAAAAGGAGGGGGTGATAGTGAGCAAGGCCGAAATTGATTTGGTCATAGATTGCATGTGCTCCTTGCTCACCATATTCTGGATAGGGAGGTATTGGACTCCACATCAGCTATGCTTAAAGTTCATGGAATTCCTCCCACAGCAAAGGGATACTAGAGCTGATGTGCGTTTCGTCTCATATTGGCCACCCTAACGAATCAGGCGTCGAGCTAACGACGTAAAACAAGCGCTTGTTGGGAGGCAACCCAACTTTGTAAGTATTTATGCTTTATTATAATCCTCATAAAAGTTTTCACATGAAGGGAATGTGGTGCATTTCAATTTTCAGAAAATCTGTTATCTGTCATGGTCGCTACAGCGATGAATTCCATCGTTGTAGCGACGAGCTTCAGACTTTTCATCGCTATAGCGACAGGTGGCTCGCTGTAGCGACGACAGTAAAACCTGTCTATTACAGATTTCAAAACCACTAAAACCCATTAACTTCTTGTGATAAACTTATGTTTAATTTTGCATTTTTATTTATGTTCAATAATGTTGAATGAGCTTTAAATTTGTGAATCGCTATCAGATGCATGATTATGATAAAAATTGTTTGATTGCGCAAAGCCAAATTATTTGTTTCTTGCTTTTCTAGTTGTGTACTTGAATTTGAAATGAGTACTTTGCACACCTTTTATCTCATACAGTTTTACACAATAACATGCTTATTATGTGAACCACTTAGAACTAGCCTAATGTGAGGAATCCTCAAGTGCTTTACATATATGCAGGAGACCGGCATTCTTTGTTTAACTCGATTGTTTTATGTTAAATCTATTGTTGTTTTAAATTGTATAAGAGCATTGAAATGATCAAGGCAATTTTTTGATATTGAGTGCAATACTTGACCAAAAAGCCTACCCGGTGAGAGAGCGAGTATTTGATAACCCAATTTGAGCCTAATGAATCAGAATCTTTAACTATGAACTGCCAATATTCATAAGCACAATGCTTAGTGAATTTGCCCAAATATTTCAAAATCCAGTTCATAGTTAAATCACCAATGGATTCTGATATTCTTACATTCATTTTGAACCCTTATCCATCGTGTTTATTGACCTTTGCCATAATGCTAAAGGAACATTCGATTAGGGTGTCATTGAATTAAGTTGGGGAGAAAGGGAGGTTGTGTTTATGTCAATGTAGTGGTGAATGATGATAATTGATCTTGACAACAAGAAAAAAAGAAAAGAAAAAAGAAAGAAAAGCAAACCAAGAAAAAGAAAAGAGAAAAATGAAAAGGTTTGCAATAATTCAAAGAACAAGTTGTCAAGATCAATCAAGAAAAGAAAAATTTATAGTTCACCAAGAGTTGTATTGGAAAAAGGAGGAAGTATGTAAATAGAATGAATGTTCCTCTTGCTTGGCCATTTGAATTCAATATCCCACATATGACAATTCTTTTGTAACCAAGCCCAATTACAACCCTTAAAGACCTTTTGATCAATGCCTTTTATGCTTTTAGAAATGATAATTAGATGGACACATAATTTGATTGGAATGTTATCATGTTTGTTGGATGAGTGTTCATACCCTCACAATAGATTTCAATGTGTTCATATGCTTAATATAGAAGTGTGTTAGGTTTGGTTCAAATTTAAACATGTTGCTTGTTTAGGATTGTGTGATTTGATTCTTTGTGTTTAGAACTAGTTCACATTTATAGTATGTATCTCGTTTAATGAGAAACTTAACTTAAGCTTGCGCAATCACATTTGAATCATTCATCTGATACTTATTTTCTTCAAACTTGAGATTCTTTTGCTCATTACTCAAAACTTTGGTTAAAGCTTGTTCCCGTATTTGTAGCGTCCTTTGTTTGAGGACAAACAAAGATTTAAGTTGGGGAGTGTGTTAAGTGCCAGAAAGTGGTTAAAATGCTCATTTAATTTAGGCATTTATGTTACTTGTTTTGCAAGTTATCATAGGATAAGATCTTAAATTATCATTAAATATCAAACTTGTGATCCTATGCCTTACCCCATCTAATATTGCAGGAATTTCATGCTTGAACCTGATCTAAGCAAAGAACTTGAAGTATTGAAAAAGCTGCCATCGCTACAAGCGCAAGCTTCCTCGCTACAAGCGAGCGTAGGCAGGGAAAATCAGAAGGCCATCGCTAGAAGCGCAGGATTAGTCGCTACAAGCGAGCGTAGGCAGGGAAATTGGAGGATTCATCGCTACAAGCGATGGATTGGTCGCTTCAAGCGACCAAGGGCGGTTTAAGGCTCCATGCTGACGTGGAGCATTCCCATTGGCCAGGCATCTTCATCGCTACAAGCGATCAGCTCATCGCTTGTAGCGAGCGTGCTTAAACTCAGATTATAAAAGCCTTTTTAGCTCATTTCTTCAGCAGCTCTGGATATTTTTCTACTTCCATTTTTAGGAGTGCTTTAGTAATAGTTTAGGACTTAGTAAAAAGGGCTAGAAGCTTTGATCTTCATTGAGCAAGGGTGATTGGATTGTGGAATCAACCAAAGGGCTTTGGGAAATCAAGAACTTGGGTTTGTATTTTCATCTTTTCTTTACACTTTTGTATAGTTGTCATGAAAATGAACAACTAACTTCCCTTTGTTGGGATTGGATGTACTCTTTCTAGCTTAGGATGTAATAATTGATTGTGAAATATATATGGTTTTAGCTATTTATGTGAATTTGAGTTTTTCTTGCCATTCATTGTCATGTTTTGATTTAAAATGATATTGACGAATACTTTTAAATCTTTGGCGAGAATAACTTCTATCAAAATAAGAAAATCTAGAAATGGATTTGGGTTTTGATAATCGCACAAAGTTTCGGAACTTAAAGCTTTCGGATCGTTTGATTGATTGGGAAATCGTCGATTAAACGATACGATCGATCTCGCGACGTCATTTGGGAAATCAATGACGTTGTCGAGCGATACGTGGTAATTTCGCTAAAACGCTAAAACTCATATGCATGATCTTTAGATTATATTCGACGCCCGATTGAGGAAATCCTATCTCAACGCTTTTATTCCCTACTTTTTGTCGTCTTTATTTTCACTTTTTAGCTTCCAATAGTTTATGTACAAACAATTTACAAAACCCTTTTAGCTCAGAACGATAGCGATTGTTGAACGGTTCGAAGTGTCGCACTAATCCCTGTGGAGACGATACAAAAATACTTACCTCGTTTGTTGAATTACTAATACTACTTCATCAGTCATAAACAAAAAATTCACTTACTTGATTTTCAACACATCGAGAACACTTCAAAGACTCTTTAGACAGATATTGCCTATAAATCAGGAAAAGACTAAGACATGGTGTTATTGTTTCTTCAATTGATTCATGTATTTCATGTGCAAATTGTATTGTGTTGAGGCTTGTTGCGAATATGAGATTGTGGTATCTCTTCCTTAAAAAAAAAAGAGATTGAGGTATCTTCCGTACTAGCAAAGTAGGAGGAAAATACAAATTTTGGCAATTGAATACTTTCAATTGGAGACGATGACGACGATGCAGATGAAAATTGTGAGATCAAGATAGAAATTCCCGAAGATTTGTTCATATCTAACTGTACATATCTATTGATGACCTTGATAGATTTTATAAACCTTTTTTTTTGTTACATATTAGTTTAGGTGAGTTGAACCGGGACTCACCAGGGTCAGAGCAGACCTCAAGGTTCAAAGAGCGCTTATATATGTACTTATATATCACGTACCACAGAGGTACTCATATTAACAACGGGAGTTAAACCTAGAGGTGTCAATATCATGGGGCCTTGAAATTTTGGACCCAGCCCACATAGTAAGGGGGCTAAAAATTCAACAAGATTAAAAGGCCCACATTCATGCAAGCCCACAAATCCAAAAAAATTTAAAGCCCCCTAAATTAAAATTGGCCCACAAGCCCTCTGTACATTTGTTTTAAAAAAAAAACTGAAAAACTTGTCAACACACGGTCAACGCCGGAGCTCCGGCACCGGTGGTGGTTCACGACGGCATACTGGGATTTTTTCGACAAAAATCTGGTGGTTGGCAGTGGCCGGCACGACGGCTGCCAGAGCTCCGGCGGTGGTTGACGCGGTGGTTGTGAAACTCCGGTGGTGGTTGGTTTTGGAGGGTGATTGCTGTGATTTTTAATTAATAAAAAAATAAAAAATATTTGTTTTTTCATAAATTGTTTTATTATGTTTTTTTCTTCAAAAATAATAATTATAATTAGTGGGCCTTGAAGCCTTTAACACTAAGTCAACAAAAAAAATTTATTTAGTAGGCTAGGGTCAAACAAATCAATTTCAATAAGGGGGTCAATGTTATAGGGGGATTGATGTAGGCTTTTTATGTGGAATTTTGTGCTTTTTGGCTTAATTGACACCTCTAGTTGAACCCACAACCTTGCAAGTGAGTCAACTACTTACCAACTTAGTCAAACTTCATTGACATACATTATTACAACTATATAGTATATATTTTTTTACAAAAATTATACACTATTACAATTAATTTCTTTGTAATTTATACTAAATTTACTTTAAAATTATGTTGACTTATATGTTAAATAACTTATATATAAACTAATTTTGTGTAAAATATTTTTTTTATAAACTAATTTTTAATTTAATTTTGTGTGAAATATTTTTTATTTTTTATAAACTAATTTTTAATTTAAATTAAAATAATATATATTTTATTATAATTTTATCAGTACGTTAATAAATGGGAACAACTATTTCCTTCGTTGAGAGTGTGAGGGAAATTAAATATTAACTAGTAACTCGTGCTTTCGCACGGGTCACGTAACATTGCGATAATTATATAAAAAATAATTAGATTTTTAATATTGTATAATGTTTATAGATATTAAATGAAAATTATGAGTATTAATGTAATGTTTCTGTTAAATATTTTTCTTGTATATATACAAAAATTTGTTTTTTTTTAAAGATTGTACAAAAATTTGTTAAATAGTTGAGTAACAACAGTTATGAATTTTATTTGCTTATATATGCGAAAACAAATATTTATATAGATATATGAGAACATTGATATGATAAAATTTTAAAAACTCATGACTATTTTCAATATCAAAATTAATGTAGTGTTTCTATTAAATAACTTTTTATTTTATATGCAAACGACTATTCAATGGTTGTACCGCACCCGTTGCAGATTTTATGTATTTATATCTGCATAAACAAATTTCTATATACATATATGAGAAAGACGATATGATAAATTTTTGAAAACTCACGACTATTTTCGAAATCAAAATTAATGTAGTGTTTATATTAAATAACTTTTTATTTTATATGCAAACGAATGTTCAATGTTTGCACCGCACCCGTTGCAGATTTTATGTACTTATATCTGTATAAACAAATTTTTATATACATATATGAGAAAGACGATATGATAATTTTTTGAAAACTTACGACTATTTTCAAAATCAAAATTAATGTACTGTTTCTATTAAATAACTTTTTATTTTATATGCAAAAAGACTGTTCAATGTTTGCACCACACTTGTTGTAGATTTTATGTACTTATATCTACATAAACAAATTTTTATATACATATATGAGAAAGTCGATATAATAAAAATTTGGAAACTCATGACTATATTCAAAATATCAACATTAATGTTGTGTGTCTATTAAAAAAAATTATTTTATATTTAACACACAATTAAATATTTAAACCGCACTCGTTGAGGATTTTATATGCTTGTCTATGCAGAAGAATTTTTATGTACCGATATGTGATGGTCGATATGATAAAATTTTGAAAACTCGTGACTATTTTCAAAATATCAACATTAATGCAATGTTTCTATTAATTAAATTTTTATTTTATATGTAAAATACCGTTCAATGTTTGCACTGCTCCCGTTGCAGATTTTAAATGTTTATATTTGCAGAAACAAATTTTATATACGTATATGAGAAAGTCGATATGTTAAAATTTTGGAAACTCGTGATTATTTTTAAAATATCAACATTATTGTAGTGTATATTTAAACCACACTCGTTGATGATTTTATATGCTTGTCTATGCAGAAGAATTTTTATGTACAGATATGTGATAATCGATATGATAAAATTTTGAAAACTCGTGACTATTTTCAAAGTATCAACATTAATGCAATGCTTCTATTAATCAAATTTTTATTTTATATGCAAAATACCGTTTAATGTTTGCACTGCTCCCGTTGCAGATTTTAAATGTTTATATCTGCAGAAACAAATTTTATATATGTATATGAGAAAGTCGATATGTTAAAATTTTGGAAACTTGTGACTATTTTTAAAATATCAACATTAATGTAGTGTTTTAATTAAATAAATTTTTATTTTATATTTAAAACACCTTTAAATATTTAAACCGCATTTGTTGAGGATTTTATATGCTTATATATGCAGAAGAAATTTTTTATGTACCGGTATGTGATAGTCGATATGATAAAATTTTGAAAACTCGTGACTATTTTCAAAATATCAACATTAATGCAATGTTTCTATTAATTAAATTTTTATTTTATATGCAAAATATTGTTCAATGTTTGCACCGTTCTCGTTTGGAGATTTTAAATGTTTATATCTGTATAAACAAATTTTATATACATATATGAGAAAATCGATATGATAAAATATTGAAAACTCATGATTATTTTTAATATATAAACATTAATGTAATGTTTCTATTAAATAAATTTTTACTTTAGATGCAAAACATTATTCAATGTTTGCTGGACGAACATAAAATTAAGGAGATCATATGAGCTTTAATAAGGATGATTATAAAATTTTGTTGGACTTTGATTTTTATATATTGTCAGTAGTTAGTTATCCATAGAAATTTGTTACACTTGTGATTATTTGTAATTAATTTTTTAAAAGATAAATAAATTAGTTTCATAGTTATCCGTGAAAATTAATTACACTTATGATTATCCGTAGTTAATTTTTTAAAAAACAAATAAATTAAATTTTGCAAAATGACCGTTATGCACATAAAATTAAGGAGATCATAAGTTTTAATAAGGACGATTATGAAATTTTACTGGACTTTAATTTTTATATATTGTTAGTAGGTTACTAGACTTCAATTTTTATATATTGTTAGTAGATAGATAGTTATCCATAGAAATTGGTTACACTTGTGATTATCTGTAATTAATGTTTTAAAAAATAAATAAGTTAGTTTCATAGTTATTCGTGAAAATTAATTACACTTGTGATTATCCGTAGTTAATTTTTTAAAAAACAAATAAATTAAATTTTGTAAAATGACCGTTATGCGCATAAAATTAAGAAAATCATAAGTTTTAACAAGGACGGATATGAAATTTTATTGGAATTCAATTTTTAATTGATAGTAGACTATTATGTAGTCTTTTTAATATTATTTTTTGACATTTAAAATACATTTTATGTTTGTGCTTCAAACGACAGCGTTTGAACTCCATCACATTCACCCCCACCCTCAACAACCTAACACACAGTTCAATTCCATAAACCTTCAACATTCTTCAATGGATGTAAAATCTTTAGCAAAATCAAAGCGAAATCACACACAACATAACAAAAAGCATCACGCTAATCACAAACCCAAACTTCAATCACAATCACACTCTTCATCTTCAAACCCTAACCAAAACGACGCCGTAAAAGAGCAAGTAATCGAGAACAAAACCAATCGATCGAGGAGAGATTCTTCTGCACTTCCCGGAAATTGGGATCGATATGAAGATGAGGAATTGGATTCTGTTCCTGAAAGTGGTGGAAGCAAAACCCTAGATGTTGTTGTTCCCAAAAGTAAAGGCGCCGATTTTCGTTTTCTTGTTGCTGAGGCTCAGTCAAATGCTGATAAAACGCTTGATGGTTTCAATGAAGCTCTTCCTTGTATGTGATTAATGTTGAATGACGATAATTGAGTAATTTGTTACATTGTTTTTTTTAGTGTTAATGTTGTTGTGATTGTGATTTTTTTTGCAGGGGAGTTTGGTGTGGGATTAAGCTCTATACTTGAAGTGAGGGGAGAGGGAATTGTGTCGTGGGTTGGAGATGATAATTTTGTTGTTCAAGACAAGACTAGTGCAAATCAGGAGGTAATTTGTTTTGATATGATTATAAGATGAGTAGATTTGTTTGACAATTCTTTCTGAATGTGGTTAAGATAGTTGTCATGATTTAAGGTTTTAAGCATGCTATTAGTACTAGTAATGAGTGCTTCTTAAAGCTCAAGTCATTTTCATAAATTAATTGATTAATATTTTTAGCACTTGTGCTATAAGCTGCAAATAAGCTGTTTATCCAAACAGGGCCATATATATCGTGAATCTATGAGGCTTGCTGCTACTATCTCTGTAATGCTTGTCACCCTGATAAATTGTTTAGTCAATTAGTAGTAAGCCATAATAATATTTTTTTTACTCAAGCCATAACAATGGCGGCGATGATCCATGTAGCTGACCCAACTTAGTGGGATAAGGCTTGGTTGCTTTTTTATTTAAGCCACAATAGTATTAGGAATCACTTTTTTAGATGGAAAGTATACTTCCCAATACCAGTGGCAGTAACCCTCAGAGTTTGTAGGAGGTGGCCGATGAATGCGCTAAATTGGTCAAACTCTCTTGGACACCCTTTCCTCGACAGTTTTAGCAATTACATTTTCTTCCTCATTATCTTAGAAACCACTAAATTTGTTTGAAATGATTACTTCATTGATGAATTAGCATCATTGAAGTTGGCAGTATAAATTTGAGATGCAACAATTCTTAATCTTATTTCTTTTTCGTTCATGATTACCAAATGGTGAGACCCTTTCCCGGACCCTGCGTATGCAGGAGCTTTGTGCACCGGGCAGCCCTTTTTTATTCAAGATTACACATGTTTCACGTATATAGGACAAGTAGGCTTAGTGTTGAGATCCCACATTGACTAGAGATGTGGCCAAATTATTTATTATAAGGCTTGGGCAATTTCACCTTTTGAACTAACTTTAGGGGTTGAGTTAAGCCTATAAAGTCCAAATTCTAAGATGGTATATCCAAGATCTTGTTATCATGCTATCCGTATCCGTCCACATTTTAGATGTGTAGTCTTCGGTGTGAAGGGGTGCATTGAGATCTCTGTTATTGGGCCATCCACATATACTACATGTCCACTCCTAAGTGTGAGGGGGTGTTTTGAAATCCCAATGTCCCACATTTAAATTAGTCATTACCAGGCTTAAGCAATCCTCATTTTTTGAGCTGGTTTTTAAGGTTTAGTTAGGCCTAAAGACCAAATTCTAAGAGTTTGGAAAAAACTAAGCAATCTGCTACAACTTAGGAAAATAAAAATACAAATATACAGTAATCCCTGTCTCAAAATAATAGTCTCTTTAGCATTTTTTATCTGTCTCAAAATAATTGTCACTTTAGAATATCAATGTAGTATTAATTATTTTTTTCCACTATTATACCCTTATTTGTTGAATTTCATCCAACTTAACTACTTCACTAACTACAATTAATAAGGGTATTTTAGTAAATGATACTAATTTTATCATTGAAATCAACACAATTAATCATTTCCTTAAAAATCGTACATAAACCTTAAACGACTATTATTTTGAAACGGAGGGAGTATAAGAGAAGAGGTAATAAGAAAGAGATACTCCCTCCATTTTTTTTCTTTTGATGTTTTAGAACTTCAACTATATTCCAAAATATTTGATGTTTTAGTATATTTAATATTTTTTTCCCAAGTTTACTCTTGTTGGAAAACACACCATAAAACTATAAAGGAGTTGTGACCTCTGGCTTATCACATGTGTCGATATTAGGTCGAAATAAATAACCCTTGATTTGGTAGGATATTTGCTAACTTTTGAGTACTAGTAGTTAGAACAAATGGTGTTCAAATTATTTCTTCGTCTATCTTTTCTTTTATGAAGTCTATCAGTTTCCGCATGCTTGGTTTTGTCATGCCACATTGGATTTTGAGCAATACTTGTCGCAGCTTTATTATCTCAGAATAGCTCCATTGGTAGATTTGGAGGCAATTGCAATACTTCAAGAATCCTTTTTAGCCATACTGTTTACACACTTCTTGAGCTATAGCTCTATCTTCCCCGTCAGAACTGCTTTTTGCAACTACGTTCTGTTTTTTTACTTTGCCTTGTGACCAAATTACCCATACAAATGTGCAATATGAGTATCTTGACAGTCTGTGATAGCTTCATCACTGTCAGCATTAGTGTCAGCTATAAACGCTGCAGGCCAAATAGCAGCCTCTTCAAAGTGTTCTTCATTAGATGAATGCATAACTTAAACCGACTCTTTAAGCTCTGCTTACTTGAAAAGCAAAGTTTGGCCAGTATTTTATAAGTAGATAGATATTCACTATTAAGCTTTGATGGAGAGAAGTATATATAAGTTCATCTTTCTGATTTACAAACTCCTGGTCGGGATCAATTAGGGTATTTGCATGTTGCCAGGTTTGCAACCACCCATTCCAGTCTCCTTAAGGAGATAGAATAAGTTCTTTTTGAAAAACAACAACCCTTGTTTTAGATCCTGCAACTTTCATCCCTGAAAAATATCTTAAGAGACACCATGTAGTTTTGGAGAAGAAATTATAATCTTATTTCTGATTCATTCAGGGTTATAGTTTCACAAGGATCAAACATATAAGAAATTTTGGTCAGGAAAATGCTAACCTTAGGAAACGGAAATACAGATACAAAGAACAAGAGATTCAGGAGTATATTAGATCTGAATCAATTCAGATCTTAATCTAATCTAAACAAATTAAAAAATATAATTTAAACTAATTCAAGCTGTCATTCCTATTTTCCGAACAGACTAATAATTACCGTAATTCCACCTGATTTTCTTGAGCATTCTCATCGAGAAGGGTCAAAATGATGACATGAGCCCAAATTATGCAATTGAAGGTCAGCAGTATAAGCCCATGGTGTGGAGAGTCTATGTGAGGAAGAATAAGAGGAATTGAATGATGAGGTGGCAGAGAGAGAAAGGGGAAGGCAGCATGAAAGGGGCGGTTATTTGAGGAAGGGTTTGATTATTTGAGGAGTGTGGCGACTGAGCAGGGACTGGGGAGTTGTCTTGGAATTCATTTGGAGTTAGTTAGAGGGAGAATTGACAATTTTTTTCTTCTGTAGGAGCATCAGCATTTGCAATGCTGACAGTAGGGTACTAATCCCACTGTATTTAATTTTTTGTTCAGTTCTCTTACTAATTCATGGTTTGGAGATTCTGGTTTCTAACATGTTAACATTCCAACCCTGTTTTGTGTTTTTCCTTACTTACCATGAATTGGGTTTTCATGCAGGCATCATTTATTTCCTTGAATTTGCATGCTATTGCTGAAAAGCTGGCAAAAGTTGACTTATCAAAGAGATTATTTATTGAGCCTGACTTGTTACCCTCTGAGTTGGTATGTCTATCCTCTGAATTGATTTTTAAAATTATGTGGCTTCTGTCTCTTTGCAAATCTCTTTACATTTAAGTTAAATATTATTTCATAATATTTATTTTAACATACCTCGTATTTTTCTTAATTTTATTTACCTATTTTCTCTGTGTGTGGCATAGTTATTTAGTTTCACATTTGAGTATCTTACCTAATTTTCACTTTTTAAAGAATTGTGCTTTGTTTTATTTACTTCAGATTTTATTTCTTTTATCTGATTGAAACCCATACATGATGTCATAACACACGCTGACACCAGTGGTAAGTGGTAACTGTAGAAAAACATATAAGAAATCATGAGAGATTTAGAGGAATGATTCTTTCATGTTTTATTTCTACAGTCCAAGACTGTTTATATAGGAAAAGGAATTACAATAAACATAATGACAAATAATGTCTTATCATGACTAATAATGGCATAATATATTCTAATAATGACCAATAATATCTTGACTTTTCTACACCCCCCCTCAAGTTGGTGCATAGATATTTGTCATGCCCAATTTGACTATAAGTCGCTCAAAATTAGGCCTTGCCAAGCTCTTTGTCAAAATATCAGCAGTTTGCTCATTTGAAGTCACATACGGTAGGCAAATAGTTCCAGAAACAATTTTCTCTTTTATGAAGTGGCGGTCAATCTCAATGTACTTGGTTCTGTCATGTTGCACCGGGTTGTGAGCTATACTTATTGCTGTTTTGCTGTCACAGAATAATTTTAAGGGTAAGTCAACTTTCAACTTCAATTCTTCCAAGAGTTTCTGAATCCACAATAGCTCACAGATTCCCTGAGCCATGGCTCTAAATTCGGCTTTTGCATACTCCGAGCAACAACACCTTGTTTGTTACTTCTCCAAGTAACTAAATTTCCCCAGACATAGGCGCAATATCCAGTAGTTGATTTTCTGTCAATAAATGATCCTGCCCAATCTGCATCAGTAAATATAGAGACATCTCTCTCATTGGTTTTCTTGAAGTACAAGCCTTTTCCAGGGTTGGATTTCAGGTATCTTAAGATTCGGTAAACTGCCTCCAGGTGTTCTTCATAGGGAGAATGCATGAATTGACTTACAACACTCACAGAGAAAGCGATATCTGGTCTAGTGTGAGCTAAATAAATAAGCTTACCAACTAACCTCTGGTATCGTCCAATGTCAACAGGAACATTACCTTTGTCCCAGAGTTTTGCATTCAGTTCCATAGGGGTATCTGCTGGTCTACACCCACTCATCCCAGTTTCCTCCAAGAGGTCTAGGATGTATTTTCTCTTGAGAAACTACAATTCCCTTTCTTGAACGCGCAACCTCCATACCGAGAAAGTATTTAAGTGCACCTAAATCCTTTATCTCAAACTCTTTTGCCAAGTTTTTCTTCAATCTATCCATCTCAAGTCTCAACTATGTCATCTCCTGTGAGAATGATATCATCCACATATACAATTAGAATGACAATCTTGCCATCATTGGAAAATCGCATGAATAAGGTATGATCTGATTGAGCCTGCATATATCCTTGTCTTTTGACAGACCAAGTGAATTTTTCGAACCAAGCCCTTGGAGATTGCTTGAGACCATATAAAGACTTTTGCAATTTACACACATTTAAACCAAACTTGTCCTCAAAGTCGGGAGGACTATCCATGTAAACTTCTTCCTCCAAATCTCCATTGAGAAAAGCATTTTTTACATCAAGTTGGTTAAGAGGCCATTCTAAATTCACTGCCAAGGACAAGAGAACTCTGATAGTGTTTAATTTGGCAACATGAGCAAAAATCTTTGAGTAGTCTATGCCATATGCCTGAGTAAATCCTTTAGCAACCAAGCGTGCCTTGTATCTTTCAACTGTGTTGTCAGAGTTATACTTTACCGTAAAGACCCATTTACAGCCAACGATATTTTTCCCTGCAGGTAAAGTCATGATTTTCCAAGTTTTATTCTTTTCAAAAGCTGTCATCTCCTCTAGAACAGCTTCCTTCCACTTTGGAATTTTTAGAGCCTCCTGTACATTTTTGGGAATTTCTACAGCAGACAAGTGAGAGGTAAACGCAGCAAATGAAGAAGACAAATTTGAGTATGACACAAATTTAGAAATCGGATATTTAGTACACGATCTAACAGGTTTCCTAATTGCTATAGGTATATCTAAATCAGCATCATCACTGGTAGGAATAGAAGAGGACTTACCACGACACATAGGAATAGAGGACTTACCAGGATTCGGATGATGCTTAGGATCATCTCTTGGTTCAGATTCTTGGCAGGGCTGGAGAATTGGTCCTTCATCTCCCTTTTTATGGTCCCTTCTTTCATAGACATTTCCCTTCCAAATAGGATCACTGCTATTGAACCTGTTTTGTGTTTCTTTATTTGAGTCATTATGTTGTGGCATTTTAGGCTCTTCCTCAATCCTCATTACTATCGATATCAAGAATTTGTTCATTATGGTTTTGATTTGAAAATGTTGCCCCCGAATTTGTAGGTACCTCATTCACAAGCGGATTGAGTTCCGATATCGATTCTTGGGCATTTTCTTTTTGGTGCACCAATGTTAGTCTCAGAATTAATAATATTTTCAAAAAAGGAATCTTCTTTAAAGTTCCCCCCATGAAGATGAATGTTATCAAAAAAGGATTGATTCTCAACAAAAGTAACATCCATGGTTGCAAAAACCTTTTTTGTTTTTGGGTCAAAACACTTATACCCCTTTTGAGTTGGAGAGTAACCAATAAAAACACATTCGATGGCTCGTGGCTCAAGTTTGCCGATATGTTTATGTTCATGAACAAAAGCAGTGCAACCAAAAACTTTTAGTGGTAAATCGGCAGACACGCGAGTCAGAGGAAAATATTTTTTGAAAATATCAAGAGGGGTTTTGAAATCTAAAACTTTAGACGGCATACGATTAATTAAATATGAAGCAGTCAAAACAGCATCACCCCACAAATATTTTGGAACCTTGTTTGCAAAGAGTAAAGCTCTTGCAACCTCTAGAAGATGCCTATTTTTTCTCTCTGCAATTCCATTTTGTTGAGGTGTATTAACACAAGAACTTTGATGAATAACCCCATTTTCGTGGAAAAAATCTGACAAAACCATATTAAAATATTCTGTACCATTGTCACTTCTGAAGACTTGAACATTTGTTTGATATTGGGTCTGCACCATTTTATAGAAGTTTTTAACAGTTTGTCCAACTTCTGATTTTTCTTTTAACAAATAAACCCAACAAATTCTGGTATGATCATCGATAAAAGTTATAAACCATTTTTTATTTGAAAAAGTGCTTATTTTATTGGGACCCCAAACATCACTGTGAATAACTGCAAAAGGCTTTGACTGCTTGTATGGTTGTGTAGAAAAAGATGAACGATGATGTTTAGCAAATTCACAAGTTTCACAATGAAATAAAGTAGGATCCTTCTTAGAAAATAATTTAGGGAACAAGTGTTTCAAATACGAAAAATTAGGATGTCCTAGCCTTAAATGCCATAACATAATGTCATCAGTATTAGAAAAAACAAAGCTAGATTCAAAGCAGGTACTTATTTGTTGAAGTTGATCCTTGAAGTCAGGTCCATTGTCAAGGTAGTAGAGTCCTCCACTCTCTTTAGCATTGCCAATCATCTTCCCCGAGTTCAAATCCTTAAATATACAATGAGAATGAAAAAAGTTAGCTTGACAATTTATATCCTTTGTTAACTTGGTAATTGATGTTAGATTACATGACAACTTAGGAACATGTAAGACATTTTTCAAGGTTAACAATGGTGACAAAATGACAGAACCTTTCCCTGCAATGGCTGAAAGAGAGCCATCTGCAATTTTTATTTTGTGGTTACCTGCACATGGACAATAAGACGAAAACAGACTCGACTCCCCAGTCATATGATCCGTAGCACCCGAATCAATAATCCAAGTAGAACTGGGTTTGACACTAACAAGAGCAGTATTTGGGAAATTACCTCTCTGAGCTATAGAGCAAGAAGGAGTTTGAGACCCAAACATCTTGTACAGTTGGTCTAATTGTTCCTTGGTGAATGGAAATGAACTTGAAGAAGATTGATGCTCCTGATCAGAAGTAGTAGCCTGGAGAGCACGACCTTCCTTTCCTCCCTTTTTCTTCCAGTTTGGAGGTTTACCATGAAGCTTCCAGCATGTATCACGGGTGTGCCATTGACGGTTACAATGGTCGCAAAATGGTTTCTTTCCATCTCTTTTTCCTTCTTCATTACCCTTAGTAACTAAAGCAGAGCTTTTGATATAAGCCGACTTACCCATCATAACACTTTGTCGAGCTTCTTCTCTTCTAACTTCTGAGAAAGTTTCCTGAAGCGTTGGTAATGGGATTCTTCCAAGTATTCTGCCTCTGATTTCATCAAGACAATTATTAAGACCAGGCAATAACACAAATACTCGGTCATTCTCTTGTCTCTTGAGAAACAAAACACTGTCTTCAGTGCACCTCCAGTTATCATCATAGCATAAATCTAATTCCTGCTATAACGCCATTAACTCGTTATAATAAGTGGTCACATCCCTGTCACTCTGTTTGGCCTGCCACAATCGTGATTTGAGATAAAAAATTCGAGAAGAATTCTGAATATCAGAATATGTGGCTTTGACAGCATCCCAAACATTTTTTGCAGTTGGCAAGAACATATAGGGCTTCTTAATTGTTGGCTCCATAGTGCTCAGCAGCCAAGCAATAATTGTTGATTTCTCAGACTTCCAGAATTTGTAATTCGGATCTGTTGTTGTAGGCACCTGGATTTCCCCTGTGATGAAGCCAAGTTTTCCCTTACCATCTAGTATTAGTCTTACGGTTTGGGACCATTCCATGTAATTTTTTCCATCAAGACGCTGAACTTCAAACTTGAGGGTATTAGAATAACCCTCATGACCAAAAATATTGCTACCATAAGAACCGCCACCGCCAGGGCCACCACCACCAGAACCACTGCTGCCAGCAGTGATGCTGCCGTTGTTGGTGACAACCGGTATGGTGCCGCTACCATTGTTTAGCGTTTCTGGTTCTTCAGGTGAACCGCCGCTACCTGTGGTGGTCATAAAAGCTGTTTTCAGCATCAGGTCTGGAATGGTTGTTGTCGTCTTCCATGGATTGTGATGACTTGCGATTGGGATGGATCGCAAAAGATTAAGACTTGCAATTAACTATTTGCAAGCTGCTAACCCTAATCGAACCATAGGGCTCATGATACCATGTAGAAAAACATATAAGAAATCATGAGAGATTTAGAGGAATGATTCTTTCATGTTTTATTTCTACAGTCCAAGACTGTTTATATAGGAAAAGGAATTACAATAAACATAATCACAAATAATGTCTTATCATGACTAATAATGGCATAATATATTCTAATAATGACCAATAATATCTTTTGACTTTTCTACAGTAACTACATTAGAGCTATAGAAAGGTTTACTCAGGTCCATGTAAGTTTGTTTTGTGCTCCGTTGTTTCCCCAAACATGTGAAATGCAGAACGGAAATATGCATTTGGTTGCAATTTTTTTTTATTACTGTTTCACTAATAATTACAAAAATATCAGTGAATGTTTTCACTAATAATTACAAAAATATTATATTGTTTTCTCCTTTTCTTGTACAAATTATTGAATACTTTAGTTATTATTAGTTTAAATAGAAAATGCTTTTGGTTGTTGTACTTTTCAGTAAATATAAAACCAAGCAGAATAGTTTATGCAAGCCAAATTTAACTTCAAAGTCTTTCTAGTTTGAATTTTTTTTTTTTTTTGTTTTCACTAACAATTAAAAAATTATCATATTTTCCATGAGGTGTTAGCTCTGTGTTTAGAGTTTGGTCTTATAACCACAAGGGATGGAGTTCAAATCCCGTCAGGACTATTGTAAAATGATTATTAGTGCCACTATGGTCAATAATAACTTTCCTTTCCCCAATTTCTTTATTATTATTAGTATTTTAAAATTATCATGTTTTGTTACCGTTGTTTTCTGTTTTCAAAGATTTGTATAAGAAAAACATATATTATAAATGTTGTTTACACCATTATGCAAATTGTAGAAAACATAAAACAAAGTGAAAAGAAATAGTTTTGTAATTACTAGATTTTTTTTCCCTTACCAAACATGTTTTCATATTTTTACTAGTCCTACAAACAAGACCTTATTGTAAAGTGAAATTCTTAAGGGATCCTGAGCTCTTTTCCTATGGCATAAAATGTGTACCATTTCAGTTATACGTTTCAAATATATAGCTAAAGTGGGAAATAATAATAGCACACATAGCAAGCACTTATAAAATGGTTATTTTTCCTCTGAACATCAAAAGACAGTTGTGAATTGGTATCATCTGTTGATAAGGCACGGACCATAGTATAGTTCACTACATTTCCCTGTCATCTATATGCTATATACTGAAACATGACCATGTGTGCTTTTATTAATTAGAATATTAACTATATGATCTATTGTTTGTCGTCATTGTGCACATGCATCACTATGATCATACAGTGCTATGATGAAAACAATCATCCTTTATGAAGTCAAATATTTAGGATTCCTTAGAAATAGCTATGGTATGGCTGGAGCACTAACACGAGTATCGTGTAACTGTTGACATTTGGAATTTTAAGTTAAGAATCATAATATGGATTCAATATTATGCCCTGTAAAGTCCACTAATAAGTTGGAGGATGTATTTAAATTTTTGACATAGTCTGCAAATTTATGTATGCTGCATTAATGTGGTCATTTTTATAGTGTGTGGAGCATTTGGCAGTGAGCAGCGATGAACCTGACGGACAGGAAACTGCAGAGGACTGTGAACTAGCTAATAGGATGTCTAAAGAATTAAATTTAGATGATTTTGCAGCAAATCAGTTTACATCATCTAGTTCTTGTAGCAGCAGCCATGCTGCTTCTACCTCTGCCTTGTCCGATGACTTTCTCATTCCTGTGGGCAACATCAATGCTGAATTTCAGCAGGTTGGCAGTTCTGGTGAAAATAAAGCATTTCAACCTAGTGCAGAAACTAATTTACATTTCATTAAAGATACAGCAGTGAAACACTCAACATTTGAGGCAGCTGCTGTTGAAGAAGAACTGGATCTGCTTCTAGATTCACTTGATGAGACCAAGTCCAGTGCCTCCTTTACTGTTCCGTTAGGAGTCTCTTCTATGGATCTTCCTCAGATTTCAAATAAAGAGCCAGTTCAATCCAGGATTGCATCAATTACTGCCAGTCTGGATGATGCACTTGACGACTTACTAGAGGAAACATCCACTTTGACGAAGCCAAATGTTTTATCATGGCCACAAGAAGAAAAACATGTCCACCACAGCATTCTATCTTCACATTCCCAAAACAAGTCGAAAGTTTCAGATGATTTTGATTCATGGTTTGATTCACTTTGATTAGTGAAGTTTCGTAATTCTTGCTGATGTATAATGTGATGTGTTCATTGCTGCTTTTGAGAGTGGCCTGGTGAATGAAATATGGTTTTCTTCCTGACCTTTTACTGTGAATTCTTATCCGATAAATTGTTACTTTGGTCGAGGTTTGAAGCAACAAACACAGTTACACCTCTAACCATCATGTACAGAATTTACTGCATGGAACACTTCAACTCATTCGCTCAAAGTTATTGATCCATGCTCCAGTCTAGTCAACAATATCTTCAAGCAAATGAAGGATTCACTGACAATCACGCCATCTTTTACAATACGGATGGCTAACCATCAACATTCAAGCCTAGGTCAGGCATATAATTGTGGCTTAGCCTTAAATGAGGAGGATATTTAAAGCTCAAACTTACTGATGGCCAGGGTCATGTTTGGACATAGTTTACTGCCGTAGTTTGTTTTGACAGACAAATATTCTTTTACTTTTAATTAAATCATGATTTAAGAATAGTTTAAGTTTAATGTGATTTTGTCAAATATATAATTTGTTGTAGAAATCCAATTTATACACTTTATACTATGATTTGGGAGGTGCAAATCACAATTTAAACACGGCATAGTGAATGCTATGTCGCTGTCTCAGTTATTAATAGTTTTCCTTTTGTTAAGTTATCAACGTTATTGATAATTTGATTGTCGATAAGTTTACAAATTAGAACCAATTGCACATCATACGTCCTTTTAAATTTTACGTATTTTAAAGTATTTAGATCCTAGTATTTTTAACCCTTGTTCTAACATCAACACTTATACATATCATAAGTACTTACCAGATGGATGTGTTTCGAAGAGTGTTTTGCTGAGTAAGAAAATGAATTTGCAGTTACAGTGAGGGTTTGATGGATGATGAGCTTTTTGTGAAGAAGTTGGATAGTAGTTTGAAGAAGAGGACTAGGACCAAAAAAGATACTGAGAAAGAGACTGAAACAGAGGCAATTGCCTTTTCGCTTGAGAATGAGATTTGAGTTTAGATTGTGAGAGAATTGGGTGGGAAAGAGCATAATGATTATATTGTTATCAGGAATCATATATTGGCTCTTTGGAGGGGAAATGATAGGAGGTGGTTGACACCGGGTCAGATTAGAAAAACTGTTAGCAATTAGTATATGGAGATTTGCTTAATTCTGCTTATGAGTTTTCTTCTGTATAAGTATAACTGGCGCATGAATTTGAGGTTTATCCGTCGTTTACTTCTCGATTTCCTGAGTGAGGGGACGGAAGAGATTGCAGTTGTTATTGGTGCTACCCTTGTTGGGTTGGCTGCAGTGAGGTAGCTATTGTCCATTTAAGCCATTGGTGGAGGAAATGGGGGTCAAGGGAATAAAAGGAAGATGAAGAGAGGAATTCCAGAATAAAAAAAAAAAAGATGAATCAATAAAAATGAAAATATTAGTGTTTTTTTAATTTAAAATAGAAATTATCAAATTAAAGATATACATGCCAGTCTCCATTAAGGAGAACTAACAACGGAAACTAATTTGGATGACAAAAAACTTTTAGGGGACCATTGTTTGATGAATTTTTTTAGAGAAACTTAAATTATCTTTTTTTATTTCCCAAGTTACTCAGCCTTAAACCAAATACCAGGTAGAGGGCATTAACCTCTAACCAAGAGACCACTCGAGAGCATGTTTTTAGAGAAATTAAATGAAATTTGAGATATTTAGATGACCAACAACTTATTTACCTTAATCCAAAACAAAAGTATTAAACCCTAACATATATATTTATACTCGTATACAGCAAAAATCATGTTGGATTAGATCAGAAAATTAGCAAACTGAAGTTCCCAAGTAGGTGCAATTTTATAATCAATTTTGCCGCAAATCTTCTAAACAATTATGAATCAGTAGACCATATTTTATTTGACCACGTTAAAGTTAAACACCCTAAGAACTCAGATGTAGGAGTACACATCAAGTCAAAAGTGGAACCTTCCTGGTACCAGTACTGCTAAAATTCAAGGATATTTTGGTAGAAGATTTTTTGTTGACAAGATATTTTGGTAGAAGATGTTAAATATATTTTTAATTCCTATCAAACAGAGATGTTCAAAGTTTAGGCTCTGTTCATTTATTTCTCAAGCTTAAGTCCTATATATATTTGCCGTTTGCAACATTAATTTATATTGTCAAAATTCTTATGAAGGCATTAACACTGCCACATGGACATTTTAATTTTCATGTTTTTTTAGTAAATTACACTCTCATCCATTAAGAGAAGTTTGAATTACACTCTTCTTTCTTCTTATGTAAAAATATACATTCCTCTTCATTGAAAAATAAAATTTAGAGTAAATTACACTTCTCTCTCCTCTTATGTTAAAATGTACATTTATCTCTTCTCTTATTCAAAACATATTAAAAAACATTTTACTTCCCTCCCCCGAGAGAAACTTAAATTACATTCATCATCACTCTTATGTTAAAATCTACATTTTACTCCCTTAATAATTTCTTTTAATTTTAATAATCTAGCAAAAAATATAATCTAACACACTTCGAAGAAAAATAGTATTGCAGATCCATTCAATATAATAAAAATCTGAATATATATTTTTTTCGCTATTTTTTTATTCACAATTTCATTAGTATATAGTTTTAAACCCTATTATAAAATATAAAACATCACAAATTATGTTTTGGATTAAGGTAAATATGGTTATTTAAAAGTAAATTTATGTTTTGGGATTAAGGAATCCAACTTATTTACCTTAATCCAAAACATATTTTATCGACTTTAGTAAATATGGTTATTTAAAAGTAATTTTACTAAAGTCGATAAAATATGGTTATTTAAAAGTAAATTTTAAACTCTAAATAAAAAAATAAAAAAATATTTAAATATGCACTACACTTTAATCTATTTTAGCATAAATAAATATTTTTATGATATATACTAATTTTGAACCACCATTCAAGAAAAATAAATTCATTTTTTTAAGGAAAAAAAATAAATTCATTTCTTTATAATTTAAATGTCAATGATGATTAAATTTAAATATTTTGCTTTTAATTTTATAATTTAAAGTATAAAATTAACTTTTAAATAACCATACAGTAGAGGACTGTAGGGCTTGGTACAAAAACCAAAACAATATAGAGAGAAAAAATAAAAACATAATGTGAGTATGAGAGAGAAAGTTGTCATAAAAATTGTCACAAAATGGTTGTTCAAATAACATTTTTCATGAACAAATTTGTATCCGTCTCGAGTAACGTAATTTAGATTTGTATCTAGAATATGATTTATATTAGAATTTAAGACGAGTCTAATATAAACCTTAGAAATCAGTTACTAAGAAGATGATCACCGCTCACTTATAAATTTACGTTGAAATCATATCTTTTTCGATGTCAGACTCTTAACAACTTGACATAGTCGGTCAAAAATTTGCATCCAAAGACATGAATAACTTTTGGAAAACACTCCTGATATTATTTCTCTACAAACTCCATAGGATGGAATCAATATATCCGGAAATGAAAAATTTATTGGAAAAAATAGAATATAATAAACGAGTCAGAGCCATAAAGCCCCTGCTTGTTTAAGAATGGGGACCAATTCACCAGAAATATGAGTGGCCATAATTCGATCCAATCCTCCAAACAAATTTCCACCTATAAACACTGCCGGAAATTGAACCTTCTTTTCACTTGCAATTGATTCCAATTCTTTAATCACACCAACTTCATCTTTCTCCTCAACCTCATGTACAGCAGGATTAACACCAAGACCAAGAAGCAAGCGCTTCACGACATGGCTCATACAACATCCACGTCTAGCAAAGACTATAACTGCGTTCTCTGATACCATGTTATGAAACATTGCTTTGTCCTCTTCATTAATATTAAAGGAGGAGGGCCTATGAGACGACTCATCAATTGTATTGTGGATTTTAGTTGTAGTTAATGTGTGTGGTTTGATAATATTGAAGTGAGAGGTGGAAGTGGTGTGTGTCCATGACCTATAAGGAATTGCTTGTTGCATAGTTGTTTGTTTTGAGTGAATGAGAGCAGAAGGAATATGTGGTTTCTTCTTTGTGGTATAGTTGGATTGTGGTTATGGGTTATGAATGGGGGATGAATATATATAAATGGGGGATGGAAAATATTGGGGTCAGTGGTTGATGATTTGAAAGGGTCATTATATTATTATATCATTTCTAATTAGCATCGTTAATTTAGATGCAAGTGAGTCGGGCGTCTGACACATGTTGATGTCTGTCATAGATGTACATGATTATATTATTTATCAATATGTGGTTGGTCCAGTTTATAAAATATTCTTACACTTTAAACAAATAGATTTGATCTCTAACTCTTACGAAAGAAGAAGATCAAAGATTCACCTTATGTGTTAAACATGTTTTTCAATAAAGTGTCAATGTTAAAAAATGATAGATATTTCATCATAACTATAACATGATTATAAAAAATGGTTCAATTACTTCTATTTTTCACTATATTTTTAAAAATTATTACTGGTGTTTATATTTAATGTCATGTTCGGTGTTCGTAAGCTATGATAGTATACATTTTTTGATAACATGCTTCATGATTATTTTTATTACATTAACAACTTGTAACGTCAACTGCAAATAAACAATTTCTAAGATTACGCGGTATTGTTTGGTCATCTTACGCTATAGATTGCGTCACTTCTTTCCTCCATAATTTATTTTTCTACGTTTTCTTTTTTGGACGGCCATGCCACTTGCTACGTACACCCCCACTTTGTACATATCACTGCTACTCTGCTAGTGTATATGTTAGGACAAAAAATGTACAACATATTTTCCCTCATTTCTAAGAAACATATAACATGAATTCCATTTTAAGTTGGACCATAGTGTTACTTTGTTACTATTACTTTTGAAAATATCTCAATAACCATCTAGTAATATGTGATTAGATAATTATTATGTGCATATGACTTTTTTTTGGTTTCATTTATGTATAACTTTTCTACAATGTCAAAGCATATCCGTGAACATCTTAAATTGTACTCAACCATATTATAATGTATAATAAATTTCAAAATAACTAAAAGAACAAAAATCAAAATTCCTCTATTAAATTAATATACTCAAAATTGAGTGATTTTGTTGTTTGAAAAGCCAAATTGAGCGATTTTAAAAATTTGTGAGTTTAATGGAAATATACTACCATTATAAATTAATTTTACATAGACACAAATGAAACCTCATCAAATTGTCACATAAGGCCTTTTAAACCGTTTTTTTTAAACAACTACCCCATATTTGATTTTTATTAGACATTAATGTAAAATAGTTATACGTGCGTGTTTATGTCATACTTTTATATTTTTTTTACTCATGGACGTTTATATTTTGATATTAGGCCGTTTTAGATATTTTCAAAAAAAAAAAAATAACCAAAAAAAGATATTTTCAAAATTAACTTTACAAACATTATAACAAATATTACTTAAAAATATAACATCTATTTTTTTCCTTGTAAACTCTATATTAGAAGTAATTTTATTTAAGATAGTCTTCCAACAAAATAGTAGGGGCTTGTTCCTTTTTCTAAATCCAACTCTCAATGAAGAAAAATGCAAGCAAGTGTGGCACACGTTGAGAAAAAAAGGATAGGGATGACAATTTTGTTTTAAATTAACAAATTTGCTGATAAAAAGGATAGGGACGACGTAAGCGTCATAAGCCACGTTGCATGACATAAGGATGCTGGCCCTACTACGTCACAAAGATTGAGCACTATCTACGGTTACGTCACCATGTTGTTATCAACAATTAAATCACATTATCATCGATTTAAATTTATGGGAAAGGATAATGCACTCTTTAAGCACCTAAAGTGGTAAAATTTTATAAAAATTTGTGCATTTATTATATTGAAAATTGAAGTCTTTATTTTTTTAAAAGAATAATTTCTTCATTAAAAATGCTTAAAGAGTGCCATGAGAACACTCGTTAACAAGACCCTAAATTTATATATCGAATTGGATAACTTCGGTTTGAACTACAAAAAAATGAGTTAGATGTATTTAGTTTAAAATAAAATGAAGAAGAAATTAATTTAACAACTAATTATTAATATTTATTATTAATACTAGTGAAAAGACGGACATTCATGTGTCCGTCTTTCCGCTCTTTTTATTACGCTAACACATGTAAAGTAATTATGAATGATATTTTAACAATGTTATTTCAACCAATCCAAAAAAAATTTCTATGATCCTCACACCCTCCCCAAATTTTTTTTATCAATAAACATTCAATATAAAAGATCATACCTGACAGAGCTTTGAAGAAGGAAATGACATAGATATAAGCAGAGAGGATAAGATAGACTTAAGGAGAACCAAACGACCACCAAAAGAAAGGAATCTACTCTGCCACCCAGACAATCTATTTCTGATGCGGGACAAAACAGTTTCCCAAAACAGCAGACGCCTCAGATTACCACCAATAGACAAGCCCAAATACATAAAGGGTACTTAACCCACTCTACAGTTCAGCACAGCCGCCGCTTCATGCAACCAGGAATCTGTGACATTGACCTCAACCAACAAACTCTTATGAAAATTCACTTTCAGACCCAACATCAACTCAAAAAGCACAAGAACAACCTGTAAAACACATACATTTGCCCAATTTTTAACCCCCAGAAGAAGCGTATCATCAGTAAACTGGAGATGAGAAATCATAGTGGGGTTGAGCGATCCTATATTGTAACCAGTAAAAATGTTCGCCTCAACCATAGCTTTCATCAAGACATTTAGACCTTCTGCAGCAAATAGAAAAAGGAAAGGAGACAAAGCAAATATATTGATTTATAAAAAGAAAAATAGACAAAAAAGGAGAGTGATTTGATGAATTTATAAACAAATAAATATCTAAAACCCTTCAAAAAGTAAATATCTAAAATGATATAATTTTTTTAACCTCAAAGGATAAGTTCAAATTTCAACTGTGAGAGTTGTAAAGTAGTATTAGCAATATCATCTATCCTATATATAGTTTTGGGTTGGTTTTTTAGTTCTAATTATATCCTTAAGTAAATTTGACTATAAAATAGTTATTTTGTTGGTGTCATTCAAAAAGATAAGAATTTTTTTTTATAAAAAAAAAGAAAAGAATTTACATTATATTTATTATATTGTTGGTATAATTGAAAAATGTAAGTATAATTTGTTACAATATGAAAGCGCAAAATATCTATTATCTATATCTATAATTTTAATCAAAATAATTTTAATATAAATTTTACAAAATTACTATTCATAATTTATAGTCATTAGCGCAGTAAAAAAAAAACTGACAGACGGAGACAAAATAAACGTTACTTTATTTTTATTTTTGAAATATGAACATTAATTTGTACGTACAAAATAAAATGGTTGTTTTTTAGAGGTCACAAAATGCTTGTTAATTAAGATTTTTTATTTTGATTAAATTTTTGTAATTAGGAATCAAATTCTTGGTACTTTAGAATTTACAACACTTGCTCACAAGTGCTAACCATTTACACTAGATCTTGTAGTAAATCTATTTTATTTTAATTTTTTTTGAAGTATTATTTTAATTATTTCTTTTTTCATTCTTTTGTGTAGATAGTTTGATTTTTAAGACCATCTATAACGAGGGAGTCTCAAATTTTTAACATTTGGTACCTAGGTACTTTCATTAGGGAGAAAATTTTTCGGGATTTTGTAAGATCCAATATCTCACTTAAGACCCAAATCTTAAGCTGGACCCACAATTTTTAATATTAAAAAAATTAAAATATAATGATATAAAGTTATTGATAGTTGATTAATGTGTTTCATTTAAAAAAATTATATGATATGCTGAGTTGGAGGGATTTAGTACTTATTAGGTACTACTATTAAAAAATTATATACGAGTGATGTGTAAACATGTCTACCTATTTAAAAACCCAAAAATGGATGCTCTAATCACATAAAAATTTGTACGTACAAATAAAACTATTTTACACTTTACGGTCGATAAATTAAGTTGCAATGGTATTCTTTTGTGTAAAATAAAAACATTTGTAATTACAAAACAATATTATTTATAACTTTATCATTCTTTATCTGATCTAGTAACTATTTTCTTAAAATTATTTTTAACAATATGATATCAAACTTTACTGAAACTTCCAATTTTATCATTTATTTTAACAATTTTATTTACACTTTTAAATTTCTCTACTCATCCAAAATTTTAAATTATCACAGAAAATTCTACATGTATAAAACTAATTTTCCACTTTGCTGTATATAAATTAAATTGCAATGATACTCTTTTTGTGTAAAATAAAAATAGATGTACTTTTTTATATTAAAAAGAAACAAGATATATATATTTAAGTTAGTACCAACTACCACATAAGGAATAAGTTTGAGCTGTGATGATGACATCAGTGTATCGTAGGATAGTAAGTAAGTGGGACCCTTTCTTTCGGCGTTGTCTCCAGTACGCGACCTTTACAGGTCTCTTACTGTGCGAGACTGTCCTCTTCCTTTTTTTTTTTTTTCCAACATGTTTAGCAACCGTTGGATATGTATGGTAATGAATGGATGGTTGTGATCTTTGGTGATTGTGACCCACTCTTTGCATATTTAAACAGCTTAAAAAAGGGTGGTTTCGGAATTGTTTCTGAAAGTCTCAGGAACGGTAATTTTGAAGGATTTTTTTTGGTTTACTACTACTAATATATTATAAGGAAATATTAACGAGTGTTCCTGGCACTCTTTAAGGATCTGTAACTTTTATAAAAACTTATGTATTAAATGCATTGAAAATTGAATTATTTGACTTTTTAAAATAATAATTTCCTAATTTAGAATGCTTAAAGAGTGCCCCGGAGACACTCGTTAACAAGATCCTATATTAGTAATAGAGTTTCCTAAATTACATTAAACATGTCTAAAAATTAAATTCCGTTTTAAATTTTGTCAAATAAAAATTTCATTTTAATTATATTCAATTGTACTACTATTTATTAAATTATAACGTAGTTTGTTGATTTATAACGAAATGTTAGGTCATAAGTTGTTAAATTAACATGAATGAATGTTCTTATTGTAATAATAGTCTCGTTCATTTCATATCTTATTTCATATATATTTTTCACTGTAATAAATAATTAAGGGTAATATTGGTAAAACAATATTTAATATTGCATTGAACTTTAAAATTGACGACTAAATAGAAACATAACGTTTTTACAAAAGAGACACTTAAAAAAGAACGGAATGATAATCTTACCAAGACTAACTTCTGTTCTGTTACAATATTCTTAAGAACTAACATTTTTATGTATGGTAATCTTACCAAGACTAACTTCCATTTTATGCGAATTTTTGTAAGAACTAATATTCTTACATATGATAGTCTTACTAAGACTAACTTCTGTTCTATGCGAATCTTGTTAAGACTAAGATGCTTATCTATGACAATCTTAGTAAGACTAATTTCCGTTCTATGCGAATCTTCCTAAGAACCAAGATTCTTACCTATGACAACCTAACTAAGACTAACTTACGTTCTATGACTATCTAACCAAGACTAACTTCCGTTTTATGACAATCTTCGACTTTTAGTCCCAAAAGAATCTTTAAATATGAATTTTTACCTTTATGGCCGTTAAAAATTCATATTTAATTCATATTTTGTTAAAAAATTCTAATTTCTTTTGGGAGAGATGTTTATAATATTCTACACATTTTTGCACAATTTCATTAAAAAACACAAAAGTTAAATATGAGTTGAGTTAAATATGAGTCTCTCCCTTCATTTTATCCAATTTTATTTCAATTGCAAAACAAAATTTACTTGATCATACTATAATTTATTAAGTGTATTTCACTAAATGATATACATTTTAGGGGTGTACATGGGTCGGTTTGGGGTTAGGTTTGGCCAAACCCAAGACCCGAACCATATAAGGTACTCCCGTTGGGTGAGGTAAATTAACCACCCGTTAGACTTTTGGACCGGTTTGGGCAAACCAACTAATTTCGGTTTGGGTTGGGTTGGTTAGTGGGTTACCCAAATTATTTTTCTATTTTTTTATACTAAATGACGAGTCCTCGTATTTTTTTCATAAAAAATACTCAACTTTTTTATTTTCTAAAAAAAATTGTATAACCTACTTTCACTATATTTTAGCGTAAAAAATAATAAATGATAATATCAAATAATGAATTTCATCATAAAATACTTGAAAGATCTATTTTTTTATAATATTCTATACATTTTGCACAATTTCATTAAAAAACACAAAAGTCAAATATGAGTTGAATTAAAAGTAAGGACCAAAAGTGGTAATTGAAAATTTTATACGAACTAAGAGTCAAAGGAAAATTTTAGAGGGACTAAAATGAAAAGTTGATATATTTATAGGGAGCAAAAACATATTTAACCAAATATTAAATTAGATTGTAATTTGGATATAGATAACAAATGAGTCATATATTTAATTTACATTTACTAAAAATAAGTTTTATGATGCTCTATTCTCTTTCTAGTTTTATGATGTTCTATTCTCATTCTATTATCTAATTATGATGGTTAATGAACAGCAAAAAAACACAATTTTGCTCCATACCAATCATTTGACACATCAATATATTTTTACCTTTTTGTAACAAAAAATCTTACTTAAAGGAGAGAGAAAATAACTATCGAAAGATTCAGATGATTTTGTAACAATTTTTTTTTTATATAGTTGTTTGTAGATAAACTAAATTATTTTAAAAAAACAATTTTATTTTGACTAGGAGAAAGGTGGGCACTAACGTGCATGTTTATCTCTATTATACACATGGGTGTATTGGATGAGAATTCTAAGAGATTTTAAAAGACTTTTTATTATGAAAAAATTTTGTGGTATTCTATCAAGACTTTTTGCAACTTAAAAAACCTAAGTGTTACGGAAAATACTTAAAGGACTAGCTTGTTACAATTAATTAACTTTAAAGACCTAAGTGATACTAAAAGAAATTAAAGCACCAATTTGTTATAATTAAATAACTTAAAATATCTCTGGTGTAATTTAGCTAATTTTTATTATTTTTGTTATTGTAAACATTATTGTTATAAAAATAATAAAAGAAAAACCAACTTCAAACGATTGTCTTTTACTATGTCACGTGGCGTGACACTATTAGGCAACATGGCACTCAATTAGTTTTGTCTTTTGATGTGCCATGTGGCGTGACATTCTTAGGCCACAGGGCATTCATGGGTCAAATTGGACTACGAATGAAGTAGGACTTTGAATTTCAAAAATTGAAATCTTTGGTGTAAGTTATTTCGACAAACTATTGTTTAGGAAACCTAATCAACATTGAAAGACACTTCTCAAAGACTGAAACGAACCCAACCGACTAACGGTATCCAATATAATCAATCTGACCATTGAATATGACCTAATTGGACTAAGAACGAAGTAGGAACTGGAATTTCGGCATCGAAATCTTTGGCATAAGTTAATCCGACAAACAATCCTTTCAAAAACCTAATCAGCACGGAAGAACATTCCTCTTACGACCAAAATGGACTCAATCGAGTAACGGTATCCAATTCAATCAATCTGACCGTTAAATATGACTTAATTGGACTAAGAACGAAGTAAGAATTGAAATTTCGGGGATCAGGATCTTTGGCTTAGGTCAATCCGACAAACTATCCCTTCAGAAACATAGTCAGCACAGAAGGACATTCCTCTTACGACCAAAACAGACCCAATCGAGTAACGGTGTAAAATTTAATCAATCCAATCGTTGAATATGGCCTAATTGGATTAAAAACGAAGTAGGAACTGAAATTTCAGCGTTCGGAATCTTTTGCGTAAGCCAATCCGACAAATTATCCCTTCAGAAACCTAGTTAGCACAAAATGACATTCCTCTGACGACCAAAATGGACCCAACCGAGTAACGTTAACAAATATAATCAATCCGACCGTTGAAAATGACCTAATTAGACTAAGAACGAAGTAGAGGAAACTGAAATTTCGGCGATCGGAATCTTCGACATATGTCAATTCGACAAACTATCCCTTAAGAAACCTAGTCAGCACAGAAGGACTTTCCTCTAACGACCAAAACATACCCAACCGAGTAACGGTATCAAATATAATCAATCTGACCGTTGAATGTGACCTAATTGGACTACGGATGAAGTAGGAATTGAAATTTCGGCGATCAAAATCTTCAACACAAATCAATTTAACAACTTATGACCTAACATTTCGTTATAAATCAACAAACTACGTTATAATTTAATAAATAGTAGTACAATTGAATATAATTAAAATGAAATTTTTATTTGACAAAATTTAAAATGGAATTTAATTTTTAGACATGTTTAATGTAATTTGGGAAACTCTATTACTAATATAGGATCTTGTTAACGAGTGTCTCCGGGGCACTCTTTAAGCATTCTAAATTAGGAAATTATTATTTTAAAAAGTCAAATAATTCAATTTTCAATGCATTTAATACATAAGTTTTTATAAAAGTTACCATTTAAGATCCTTAAAGAGTGCCAGGAACACTCGTTAATATTTCCCTATAATATATTAGTAGTAGTAAACCAAAAAAATCCTTCAAAATTACCGTTCCTGAGACTTTCAGAAACAATTCCGAAACCACCCTTTTTTAAGCTGTTTAAATATGCAAAGAGTGGGTCACAATCACCAAAGATCACAACCATCCATTCATTACCATACATATCCAACGGTTGCTAAACATGTTGGAAAAAAAAAAAAAAAGGAAGAGGACAGTCTCGCACAGTAAGAGACCTGTAAAGGTCGCGTACTGGAGACAACGCCCTTTCTAAAACAGCAGCCGGCATGCGTGCGTATTACAGTTGCCATTTGGGAACCTTCGTTCTTCAACTTTAGACGTACAATTGTCGACATGTGTGTTCCCATATCACTAAATAAAAGTTAGACATGTGTGTTTCCCATATCACTAAATAAAAGTTTGGATATTTTTAGCCGGTGTCTCCAGAGTATTGGTTAAGAAACTAAAAATAGAAAGAAAAAATATGATTTATATTGAAAAGAGTAATTTTTCAATTTTAAAAAAATAGAATACACCGTTTTCAAAAAAACATTTCTTTTTATAATTCCTTAATCAGTGTTTGGGACATCGGTTAACATTTCGCTAAAAGTTAAATTAAATTTGGCTCGATTCGGTTCAAATTTGATTTAACTTAACTTAATAGAACTTGAATCAGTTTAAAATGTGATTTAAAATTGTTATAAACTTATAAGCTTTTTTTAGTTGAAATCGGATTTGATTTAAGTTTATAAATAACTCGGTTCGATTTGATAACGCGAATCAAATAAACTAAAAGATGAAAAATTCATAAAGAACACATGTATTTCTTTAATTTTAAGTTCATGCATCAAAGAAAATTAATTAAGGGTTGTACCAAAAAATAATAATTAAGGGACATATAATTTAAATTAGGTCCAATGATCAATTTTTTAAATCACAAAATTTATCATTATTCTTGGATTTTTTTTTTATCTTTGATGGTGTATTCTTTATAAAACTTAATTAATATAAATTGTCAATGTACAATTATTTACATATGATCTCAATGATGTGTTGTCAGATCAATTAATAAATATGAAAATATATGAGTTGTCTTATTCACTAATTGACGGGACAACGCATCTTTGGATGTAAGTGTAAAATAATTGTACCTTGACAATGTATATTAATTAAACTCTTGTTTATATAGGAGAAGATGAGAATGTAAAAAAAAAATATTTTTGAAGAGAAATGATATTTGTACAACAAATTTATGGTAACTTTCTATCTTATATTCACATTATGTTTTTACTTTCTCTCTCTATTGTTTTGGTTTTCGTGTCAATGTCTACTTTTCTTTATAAATCTATGATTGTCAAAAAAATTGTCATATAAATGGTTATTCAATACATCTCATTTTTCAATGTCGAACTTTCAATTGTAAAATTGGAGAGTTTCGTAAGTGTAAGATCTCTAAATGTTGAACATAACTAAATAGTCAATTTTGAGCGGTAATACTACTTAAAACAGTTCACCTTCATGGTAGTTTTCATAAGAATTACAGATATTATTAATGACTTTCACATAGGGATGGTAGAGCGGTCCAACCCGCCCCGTCCCATCATTAACCCGCAAAAAAAGGGGCGGAGCGGGGCGGGCCAACTAGTGATGGCGGATTGAAAAACTCACCCCGCCTCGTTTCATGGCGGATTGGCGGGGTGCCCCATCAACTTATTTTTTTAGAAAATAATTGATAAATTTGCAAAAACGTGTAAAAATGACATAAAATTAAATACTATTCAAAGAATCAAAATATAAAATTAAACTTCAAACATCCATTATCTATTAAAACAACAAGAAAACCATAAAACCTTAATGAAATAGTCTCAAATCCAACAACTCAAACAAAACTTGGATTCTATGTTTAAATCCACATCAACAAAAATTAAACCAACAAGAAGAAAACCATAAGGAAATACTCGAATCCAACAAAAACAAAATTTTGATTCAATGTCTAAATCCACACCAACAAAAAAATTTAATAGTAAGCGATAACAATAAGTGGTCTTCAATCCAAACTAACAACGATGTTTGATGCTTGGTTGGATGTTGGCGATGAAAAATTTACAACGGACCTGCATTTTTTATTTATTTATTTTTGCTTAAGCCCGTCGGGCTAACCCGCTCCGCCCCGTCACCGTCCCGTTTTTTAGCGGGTTATGCGGGGCGGATACCCTACTAATGCGCGGATTCAAAATCTCAACCCACCCCGCCAAAATAGGCTGGCTAAACGGGCCGACCCGACGGGCCCAACCCGTTTTGCCATCCCTACTTTCACATGACACAATTTTATCTCAAATAGATATTTATATATAACTCAAGATATTGTCACCAAAATTAATTAATTAATGAGCAACAAATCCAATATCCCGCTTTAAACTTGTAAGAATCAAATAACTATGAGTAAGTATTTTCTATTTTTATTTATTAAAATGAGTTCATTTTCTTAAAAAAAAAAATAGGTGTTCGATTTAACTTATTTATAAGATGTGGAATTTTTAAAGTGGGACGTTATGATGGAAAGAACACAAAATAGAGAAACAAAAATACTAAAAAGCGTCTTTTAAGACATTTGTTAAATAAATAAACAAATTTAAGAATTTTATCTTGAAATGTGGTGTATTCAGCTTAAGTCAACTTTTTGAAAGTTCAAAATTCGCTATATCTAATGTAGAGTTTCCATTTCTTGCGTTCTTAACTAGTCCGTTAGGGCACTTGTTAGAATGAGCTAAATGTCATTTCTAAAAATAATGGAAACAATTTTTTTTATATTTTTATTATTTCCAAAAAATGTACATAATAATTCGCTTCAGGAGGTTATTATCTCTTTGTTAACAAGTTGTTTACACTTAAAAGTTATTTTTATACGTTTATCTCTTTATATTAAGGGTGAGACGAGTTCTCCTTAGCCGATTGAATGTTAAACGAGTGCAAATACAACCAAATGTCAGTTAGTCAAATCTTTCTCATTTCTACTGAAGTCCACGAAGGTCGTGGGGGTGTTATGACGCAGTACGGAAGCAAGGATTAACAAGCGTTAAGCCTAAAAGATAAACAGACAGGTTGCAAGCGACAAACCTATCAAAATAAGGGTTTCCGGAATCCACCAGAATTTGAGAAAAGTCTCGATAATTTTTATTCAATCAAAAAGTGCCTCTCTAGGCCGCAAAGTTGTGTTTAAATACTAGAGGAAATAACAAACCCCCATGGGCCGAAAATATAACAAACTGAAATAAAACGAAAAATAACAAAATATGCTGAAATATTAAAATCCGGTTTTGGGCTTTTAGGCGACCTCGAATGGCTAAATTCACCCCTACATCATGGCAAAGCGATGAGTCTTGTTCGTGAGGTCCGGGGCTTTCCGAAAAGGTATATTTCGAGTCATTCCGACACCGGATGCCAATTCTGCGCTATTTCGAGTGATCCTTTCTTGCGCGCCACTTCCTCTTCGATACGAGCTGCTAGTTTGCCTACATCATGTTAGAACTAGTCAAGACTCAGTGGAACTCGATAATTTGACATTTTACCCGAGTTTCATACTTATTGCGCCACTAACCTTAATAACTATGAGCACGAAAAACAAGTTCTAAGGAGGCTGCACATGCATGGATAGAGGAAATGAGACATGCCGCGAAAGTGGGAAGATCAAGCCAAACAAGGGGTGCCACACAACCCAATAACAAGAGAATTCACACACTACCTGCATAATTAGTTGAGCAAGACTAAATTACGTAGGTCCTTCGTTTTGGTTAGTAATACTAGTGTTTGCCTATAAATAACTTGTAATTTTTTCAACAGGCACCATCAATCAAACAAACTTTTTATGCAATATACGCCTTTATCATTTTGCTTCATAATTTCATTCATTTTTTAATTCAGTAGTTCAAAAAATACTCAAACACCGTACCTAACACTCTATTATGTAGTTACAGACACATTGTTGATGGACAGAGTTCCTTCGTAATCGTTTGAAGAAAAGAGAATTACAATTGAATTAGCGGATGCCTCGACTAACTTTCAAGTTTGACACCAAAGTTAGCACTCCTAGTGAGACATTACGACCAAAACCATTGATCAAGGTAATATTGAACACACAAGAAAGGAGAAGTTGGAATTGTGAACTACTAAGTAGCATGAGAGAAACAAAAGTCAACATTCACCAAAAAAAGGTTAACTAATTGAGAGGGGAACTAATTAATGGAGATTGGAGAATACGAATAAAGAGCGGAACTAACATGAGAGAAACATAAGTACTCTAACTCAATGCTCTAATTCAAAGGAGTTTGATGAAGGGTGAAGAACAAGTCCAAAACCTCTGATGACAGAAAAGCTCCTGCATAGTCCTCTAGACGAAAGAAGTCGAACACTGAAGTTTCACAAGACTCTGGAAGAAAGGACAAACTAAGCCTTCACTAACTCTAGAGATTCCAACCTAGGAACGAAATTTGTATCAAATCAGATACAAACTCAAACTGTTTTAAATGACTCGGTAGTGGCAAACCTTTAATTGATTTAATGAGGGTCTGGAGAGAAAGTTAAACACTTAAATGCAGCATAGAAGCCTTCTCTTATATTAACCAAACAGGCTAGAAGGTCTAAAGGACAATTGGTACAAAGAAATACATAGGATGAAATGGAAGCATGTGCTGTATGACAAAAGGACAGTTGGATCCCTTGTGGTACCGTACTTTCTTGTACCAAGTCATGCTTGCTTGAAACTAAGCTTATCAAATTATGCTGGGATCCAGCATTGACGAATTAAAATCATAGAATATCAACAAGCTACATCTGGATTATATTAAAGTCAATGAGGCATAATTATAAAATTTAATCTGTTAGCTACTCAATGTGCTCTACCTTTCTTTGAATAATATTGGTGGTATAGTATAGATGCTGGATATGTATATTTATATAGTGTTACTTTATGATTATCTGATAATAGATTGCTATTACAAGTTTACAACATAAATCATATATAGCCAAGGGTCTAGAGTTTATAGACATTGCTTAAAGATTAAGTTTAATTTATTGATAAAAATATTACAAGTGGAATTTAATTTTGATCAGTAGTATCATCATCTTCTTCTTCAGCTATTGAAACAATTTCCCCTATGCCTCTGCTACTACTACCCACATAAACTCCAAAGGAGATCTCACCGTCATAGATTCCTCTGGTGATGATCTTACCATTATTTTCCTCAACAGTCTTAATTTCTGAAGTGGATTCACTTGATATCTCTTGCTCAACACTTGGTACATTAATAATCTCTTCCTCTTCTCCACTTCCACAGTTGTTACCAGGAGGAGGACTAGTCACCACTATTACTGATTGCATGTCTTCATTTTCCACCTTATTATTATTCTGCATACTCTCTATAGATAAAGACCTCCTTACTGAATTCTCACTTGTTCTGGAATGTAAAGAAACTGAGTTGTTGTTGCTTTTGGAAAGAGATTGCTTAGCCTTTTTATGCCAATTTTTTAGACCTTGAGTAACTTGCTTAGTGAAAATCTCCTTTCTCATGTTAGACCCCATCTGTCACAATTTCATGCAAAACAAGTAGTGATCAGCGAATTATCATTTATTTAACTAAAGCATACATCGAAATAAGTGGTTTGACGCAAGTGTTAATCATCTTCGATTAAGGTCAAATTATTCAGATAGTATCTGAATTCCATTTCCATCTTTGACTGAAATAATTTTGGACTTTAAACTCTGAATTACTAGGGGTCCTTTCCTTTGAAACGGAAGGGTAAAAACAAAAATGGAAACAACAAACCATATATATATCACAAGGAGTTCTTTGTTTTAAAATTGATAGAATTGAAGGATTAAAATGAATGTATCACCACCTTATAACTACCTCAAACAATATTCAACTAATTTTAACAAATCTCAAACTATATCTATAACATTTACCTGAGTGACAAGGGTATAAAGGGGTAGAGTGACATAAGCACAAAGAAGCTGAACAGCTAAACCCAATGCAATCCTTATGGCAATGCCCTCTTTTTCTCTATTGAAGCAAGACCTTGGACCAAATTCATACTGTTGTTTATTAGTTAGTATAGAATCATCATATTTAAAAAAAGTTAACATCTCTAGATCTATTCAGCACACACCAATATAATATTAATTAGTAATTAACTACTTACCCAACTCCAAGTGAAAAATGCAAGTTGAAAGGAGTTCTGCATATGAATCATAATAATATAAGCATAAGCATTTTGTTCAAAATTAATCTAATTACATTTGAATCTACATACTAGTTCTCATAAAAATTATCAATTTTAATATGAATGCAGTACCTGGATAAGGATGATTTGGATTAAATGGAGAAGCCATTCAGGTTTATGAAACCAAAAATATTCATCACTTGGTTTTACAAGTATGGTTCCTTTGATCACAGGGCTTTGCTTGCAACTATCTAGGTGCATCTTTGTTATTATTACTTGCAGTTTAGTCCCCGCAAGAAGAGCAATCTTCAATAGCAAACAAGAAAGAAAGTCACAAAAAATATGAAGAAGAATATTATCAAGCCCTTTACATATAATAAATTGTACTGAATTTTATAAAAGAGAAATGGTGTGAAATTTACCACAAGTGGAATAAATGGAAGCCAGTAGTAATTATAAAACTCTGCAAATAAAATGAAATTACTGTTAAATACTCATAATTGTTGCAAAATAAAAAAAGCTTTTATACTACTGAAGTAAACTTATAAGTACCATGAAAAAAAAACTTATAAGATAGCAAGGGACATGATTAGTTACAAGTGACAAGTTTAATTAATATTTAAAATGTCATACCATGTGCGCTAAGGAATATGAAAAATATGGAAAAAAGCCAAATCCAAAACCTGCAAGAGTATCAAAAAGATTAGTTAATCAAGATTGTTTAGTCTTGTATAATATACTTTTGAAATTACTTAAGAATCTATTTTGTAAATATTTATGTAGCTCAGTTATATTTTCTGCTTGCGTCCATATTATAATTAGGAACCTTGCGTGTATACACACATATATATAGTTCTTCTGTAACAAAATATAAGCAGAAATTACATGTATTTATGATAGGATCGAGAAGTACCTGATTCCAACAACCTTCTCAAAATCTTCGTCATAAGTGCGGGAAAGAAATTTCTTGAAGTTGAAATTAAAATTGCTGCCTTCAGAAATGTTTTTCTGCAGTTTAATTAAAGAAAAAATAAGTTCTATTTTGAGTCCCAATATGTTTCATACATTGGACCACAATGAAGCATGGTCCAATAAAGCCAATTTTGTGGTACGTAATTGCAATTGTGGCCGTAATTTAAATTTTTTATAGGTATCTGCAACAATCGCAATCGTAATTGTGGTCGTGTAACTGCGACCACAATTGAGAACCATCACAAATAATAAATTTGACAATTAAGCTCTTGTTTATGGAAGAGTACCAATAAGTATAACCATGCATGAAATCCCAGTGAGGAAGTTTCAAGTTGGTAATAGTCGTAATTTCACTTACTGCAATGAACCCATTTCGTAGAGCAAAATAATCATCTTTTGAGACTGAATTATAGAACTGCCGCATAAAACAGACCTATACATAGAATACAACACAATATATATGGCTCTAATTAGTGCATGTGGGGAAAGCATTTGATATTATATGGTTTTAAGATTTAAGCCATTTTTCCCTTCATATATTACTCTTAGATTATCTATAGATGATTTTTTTAGGTAATGTAATTTTAGAGGATAATTCAACCTCTTCAATGTAAATTTTATTGGTTGGATGGTAAATTTGAAAAAAAATTCAAAACGAAAGAATTCTATGAAGCACCTTGCTAAAGCTAAATTTAGGAAATTTCAAATACCATAAATCTAGGAATGTAAAATGCCAAATTGATCTTTATAATTCTTTCAAAGGGGTCCCTAGATTTTTGAACTTTTTAAATTGGTCTCTTTATTTTTAAAACTTTGTAAGTTGGTCCCTCAACTTTTATTATTCCATCTAAACAAAAAATATGAAGAAAATTCAATCGATGTGTTTGAAGTACCCAAAATTCTAGTAATTTTCTTAGAATTCCCTAAATTTAGGTTGGGCAAAATATTTCATAAATTCTCATCATTTCATAAATTCTTCAAATTAATCATTCGAACAATGAAATTTAAGCTTATTTCAGTTGATATGGATATTGTATAATAATATATGCAGGGGTCGGAGTTTGAACCGGGCACCCCACTTATTCTTTTTAAAAAAGAGAATTTTTAGCCGCTAAACTACTTGAAAAAAAAACATAGAAGATTTTGAATTTCCCTCAAAAAATAAATTAACTCAAAATATTCCCTCATTCAAACCCACTCTAATTATTTCATGTTTACGTTTAAAAAGTCCACTTTTATAATTCACTTACAATCCACAGCAAGGGAGAATAATTATTCCAGAATTTAAAATGACGCTTGCCACCCAGTGTTTGACTTATATACTGGAATCTTCTTGAATCTGTACTCACAAAGTTTACAGAGGAATTAAGTTGTCAGCAACACTTAAAAGAAAAGTTGTAAATAGTAAATAGACTAATTAGTACTAGTTGTTAAAAAGTATATAATATATGAAATTACAAACCTCAATTTAATTAGACAGAGGTAACAAATAAGAATTAATAACACATCAAAGATTAAGTTTACCATTATCTATCTGATATTCGAGTGTTTGAGTCTCCTCCTCCCATTTTTTCCATCTTTTCATCTGTGAATGATAAGTGCAATATCACATGTAAGGGATGGGCTATACGTCCCAGCCCACTGTACTTTTTTAATAGAAATTTATGATCATATGATTTATAAATTATGTACATCATTATTTATTAATAATTACTTTTGTATATTAATCCGTCTTTGTCAACTGAGTCAAAATTTTAGTGGGAATGGGATTAAGCTCATAAAAAAAATAGTCAAATTTTGACTTTCTAATTTGCTTCTTCTTGTTATCAATTTATTTTGTGGCATATTATCAAGGTTGGTCAGGATATACCAACTGAAGAAATAAAATAATTGATAGATGTACACCAAAAAAAGGAAAAGAAATTGATAGGTGGTTTGGTTAGAATTATATCGAATTATAAACTCCTTGAATGAGGGAAATGCTTGTATAGATTGGATGGCTAGTACATGATGATTCTTCCAATTTTGACTTTATGCTATGAACATGTTACATGTCTCTTTACTCAACTCTTCTGGATGATGCTTTAGGAGTTTTGCATTATAGTTAATTATTGACAATGATACCTCATATTCAACTTGCACTTAAAAAGTCAATGTATGGTTCTCATATTACGTGTTAGCAAAGTTGCTACATGCATACTATTACGATTGAAGTTGAAAATAGATTTTGATAATATAAAAGTATATATGGACCCTTAATTTCTTCCTTCTAGTTACAACAAGATTGAAAATAATAATATCTCTACCCAAAATAAATGTCACATTCATAAAAGAAAAAATGTCTCAAAAATAGTTTACATTTTTTGGTACAAAAAATAGTTTTATTTCTAGTCTTTTTTGGTGTTAACTTTTAGTTTATATTTTAAGTTTAGTTTCAATTGTATCATCCAATGAATACTTTTACGTATCACTTTCAAATTATTATTTTTCTCTCTTTACATTTACAATGATAATGAAAAAATATCAATGGTTAATTAGGATAAATTAGTATAATCATCACTCCTTTTCATTTATTCTACTTTTTTAATACGTGTGAAATCGTTAAATTTGACCGTCGGTGTTTGATAGAGGGAGTCTATACCTTAGCCTTCCCAAGACACATCGTTAATGTGCAGTAAAGGATATGAAACACTGCCAAAATGGAGATTAATATATTTAGCTCCAGGATTCCTTCACTTGAAATTAGCCCTACCTTGCCCTGCACTCACAGGCAATCATAAATTAGTTAACGACACATAAAAGCTCTATGATAAATTAGTTAACGACACATAAAAGCTCTATGTTTTTAGATAACTATTTCTGATTGTGTACACGCAAAAAGAAAAAAGAAAATTACTTTTCAACTTCATGTATAATTCAGGCCAGACGAACAAGAAATATCAACCTAACAATTATTAACTTTCTTTCAAAAAAAAAAAATATATTAACTATTGTGTATCTATAAAAAACAGACAAGGACTATAAATTAACACAACATGAAATATTATTGAAATATTGTCCATTTACATAATAAAAAAATCAAGTTGAAATAAATATGACTAAACTACGGAGAAAGAAATACAAAAAAGTTTGATGTGAATAAATCACGTAAAATTTCAACTTCAAAATGATAATTTATAAAAGCCTTTGAGAAGGCGTGGACATGAAAAATATGTATAAATTAATTAATCTCACGCACCTTTTCTTCACAATAGTTGTCGTGGTATCCCAATTCTGCTTTTGAATGATCACCTGTTAAGTACTCAGAATCTTTACATGGCAGGAAAGAATTTGCTACATCCTTGTTGATGCAAATTTTGGACATTGGCACTTCCGATATTGTCAGAAGAAATGACACGAAACCGAATTTCATCATTTCTATTTTTCACACAACTATACCAAGTTAATTAAACTAATAATTTTCATCAAAAACAAGTTTATTCAATGAAAATTAAGAAATTCCTCATCACTTTTTAAATAAAAAGGTAAAACCCTAGTTAGTTGCAAATTTAAAACAATACACTAATTAACCAACCTGTTTTAGTTTTGGTCAAAGCCTTTCCCATGGACTTTCTTTTCTTTTTCCTGAAAAACTGAAGCATATATGAATTGATCATGATGCATGAAAATTAAACATAGTCAAGATATATTGATTTCTGAATATAGTATACTCAAACATGAAGTATATTCACTATAGCTAATTAACCCCAACAAGTTTTTTTCATAAATGCACTGCTTAATATATTAATTTAATTACCTCAGCCAATTTGTGGAGTCCTCCTTCAATGATCAATGATATAACAAGGACGATGAAACAACAAACTGAGACAGCCCATGTTGGGGTTTCTTCAAGAGACCTTTGTTCTCCTTCCGTGGCCATACGAGAGGTTTCTTTGAGTGAAATTGCTAATTAAGTTTCTCCTTTCCTATATTATATATAGGAGGTGTAGAAAGTAAAGAGCTAGATGTGCCTAGCTCATAGCTAATTAAGCAACTTTGGTGATGGTTATCTTTATATAAAGATTATTTGTTGTAGTCATAATCTGAGGGAAGTAGCATTCATTAAATGCTAAATTAGTAGTATTTCAAAACTTCTTTAGTAATATTTTGATCAATAAAATAATAATATAGAAATGTCAAACCTCCGTACACCGTACAGAATGCGGAATTTGGCTTTTTTTTTATTGATGATAGTCAGAACTGTCGATCATCAACTTGTTGCCTTCATTTCAGCAACGTGTCACCTGAATGCAGCCAAAATATATATTTGCATAAAACACACATTTGGGATTTGGTAGAAGAAATAATGTTAGATTAAATTGTCCCTATCCCTAAACTTGATGATACATTTTCTTTCAAAGACTTTAGGTCTATTAGAGCATCTACAATGAAAAATATATATTAATTTGTATGGTTGCAACCTCAAATAATCATTCCAAAAGAGAAAAACTTCAAGGAAATAATTTAGATAGACGTATGAAAATACATACTATTAAATTAATTTAAAAATATATTATCTAATTATTTCTCTTACAATTTTTCCTTCATTTGTGTGTAGGCTAAAATAATATTTTTTGTTTGAGGTTGTGACTGATACGATTAATTCAAACAATAGAATAGTTAGTCTTGGTTAAACGTTGGGGGGTTGGTTGAGTTGGGTAGGGTAACTCTCAACTGCTATGAACCTTTGAGTTAAGGGAATAAGAGTTGGAGGTTCTAGATTTAAACTCGGGCAAATGAGTCAAAATATTAACAAACTACAAGGATTTTAAATTAAAAAAGGTTTTAGTTAAACGTTGTTAGGAAAGTTAGTTAGTTAGAACTAACTAACACTGTAAAGCACAAACACTACATAAATGCGCAATGATTTAAATCGAATCAAAGTCTTAGACAAGGAATTTTTTTAGAAAACTTACCTAACTTGATACCAATGCAAAGATTCATAAGACATCATCATAGACGATTTTGAGATAGAGACTGACTAGGGTGCTTCACAATTTCAACTAAGCAATTAATCATGAACACATCAACACAAAACATCAACCTAACAAACATCATCAAAACCTAAGCTAAGCAAATGAGCAACTACATTCTCCGCCTTTTTGATGATGTCAACCAAGTATGTTGATGTTGTTGTCTGTAGCTCCCCCTAAAACTCAGCCATATCTTTGAAACAAAATCAAACAAACATACATATATACTCCCCCTTTTACAACACCAAAAAGGGAGGCATGAAGAAATGCATTCGAAACACGTAGAAAAACATATTTCAACAATGAAATGAAAAGCAAAATAAGAAAACATGTCAAAATGCACAAGTACACAATCGCAATTGAATACAAGTAAGCATGCAAATAAGGCACAATGGTTATGAAAAGGCATGCATAAAGACAATACAAATAGACATGGCGTATGTGCATGCTAAAGTATAATCAGAGTGTATCAATATCAACGAGTTACTAGGCCAATATAGATAGAACAAGAGACTTTTACCAACTGGGAATCTTTAACCAAGAGCTAAAACAAGCCAGATTAGAAGAAGAAGAAAATAGCATGATGCACTTGCTTATTTAAAGTAAGAGGTATCTAAGATACCTAGTTCCCTCTGAATTTTGAGAAAAGAATCAGATTGAAGTAATTTTGTAAAAATATCTGCAAATTGACAATTAGTTTGGAGGAATGCTATAAGAATTGAACTCAATTGAAAAGAATCAAACATTATAATTATCAAAGTTGCCACTAGGCAAGAAACCAATAGATGTGAAGTGGATTTTCAAGGTCAAGTCGAGTTCAAAAGGAACAATTGTTAAGCATAAATCAAGATTAGTTGCAAGAGGGTTCCTTCAAAAACAAGATCTACACTGCTTTGAGGTGTTTGCACCATTAGCTAGACATGAAACAATAAGGCTAGCTGTGGCATTATCTTGTAGTAACCTTTGCGGAAAATAGGGATATTTATGGGGATATTTAAAAAAATTTCACAACAAAAACGTGTAGGCTTAGGATCTTTAAAATAGTTTTGAATATATTAGAGATCTATTTAGCAAAATTGAACTTCAACTTTCATTGAATTGGTACTACCCATAGCAGAATTGATAGTTCCCGAACGCGATTTAGTTGAGGAATTCGGAGCTCTTAGACTCGATGTTTCATAGGACCATGAAAGAATGTTGTTCTGCAGGTTAGGAAATCGCTCATGATCTATGGTATGGGCTACATAGGTTCAGATTATGGAATTAAGAAATAATGAGATAATCAGTGCAGCTATAGTAGCAGTCGGAACATAGTTTTTCGAGAATAAGATGTGTGTCCTGAATGGTATGGAATTTAAAAGGATCGTTTTTAGAGGAGACCCTTGAGGTTAGTTTCCTAATCTTCCAGTACAACAAGGTGTGCCGGGGATGGTGGGAAGGTTATCAGAATCCTAGTAAGGGAGAAGAAATTTGTTAGGATTAACGTTCATCAATCAAACATCGTTTGTATTCGATTGATCATAAATACAGATTCTAGCTTTTTCTTATATATGACATTATCACGTATTACTCGACAACGTCATTCGTGTCCAAATGACATCGTGAGATCGATCGTATCGTTTAATCGACGATTTCTCAATCTATTAAACGATTCGAAAGCTTTACGATCCAATACTTAATGTAATTATCAAAACCAAATCCCATTTCTAGAATTTCTTATCTTGATAGAATATCATTCTAAACCTAGATTCAAAAGTATTTTTCAACATCATTTAAATCAAATATGAGAGTGAAAAGCAAGAACAAATTCAATGGTATATAAAAATGCTAGAATCATATATTTAAAATATCAAAGGTTTACAACATAGAGTGATTGATTACCTATTAATCCCAACAAAGGAGATTAGTTGATCATTGTCATGATAACTATGCAAAACAAGAAAGGAAGATGAAGAATATGTTAAGGCTTGATTTCTCAAAGCTTCTTAATGTAATCTTCACTTGAAATCCTTTTGCTATTTGAATTTTGCCTCCTTTTATGCCTATTCTCTCTCTTAGAAATCAAATATTTAAAGCTCTGGAAGTTGTAAAATCTGATATTCAACTAACTATCTGAAAAAATGAGCTTCAAATGCTTTTATAATATGAGAATTTGCACGCTCGCTACAAGCGACCAGCCTGTCGCTTGTAGCGAGGAAGTCAACTGGCCAATGGGAGAGCTCCACGTCATCACTTAGCATTAAACCGCCCTTTGGTCGCTGTAGCGACAAGGTCTGTCGCTACTAGCGATGGAAGCTTAAAATTCCCTGCCTAGGCTAGCTTCTAGCGTCCAGTTCATCGCTTCAAGCGATGAACTCTCAATTTTCCCTGCCTAGGCTCGCTTCTAGCGAGGCTTCTGGCGCTTCAAGCGATGAACTCATGAAAATCCCTGCCTATCCTCGCTTCTAGCGTGGCTTCTGGCGCTTCAAGCGATGGCTTAAGAAAAACTTCATTTTCATTGCTCCAATCAGGTCCAAGCATGAATTTCCTGCATAATAACATGGGGTAAGACTTAGGATCACAAATATTGCATTTTAACCACAAATATGCTCTTATCCTAAGGTAACTTGTAAAACAAGTAACATAAGTGCCTTAAAATGTATCAAAAGATAACAACTTTTAGGCACTTATCAAACTCTCCCCAACTTACATTTTGGTTTGTCCTCAAACCAAAGAATCAAAAGAAAATTTTCATAGCTTTTAACCAAAGTATTGAGCAATTAGCAAAGGAATCAAAAGTTTGAAGAAATAAATATCAGATGAGTGATTCAAATGTGACTGCGCAAGCTAGAGTTCAGTTTCTCATTAAACGAGATACATACTATAAATGTGAACTAGTTCTAAACACAAAGAATCAAATCACACAATCCTAAACAAGCAACATGTTTAAATTTGAACCAAACCTAACACACTTCTATATAAAGTATATGAAAAATTTGAAATCTATTGTGAGGGTATGAACACTCATCCAACAAACATGATAACATTACAATCAAATTATGTGTCCATCTAATTATCATTTCTAAAAGCATAAAAGGCATTGATCAAAAGGTCTTTAAGGGTTGTAATTGGGCTAGGTTACAAAAGAATTGTCATATGTGGGATATTGAATTCAAATGGCCAAGCAAGAGAAACATTCAATCTATTTACAAACTTCCTCCTTATTCCAATACAACTCTTGGTGAACTACATATTTTTCTTTTCTTGATTGATCTTGACAACTTTTTCGTTGAATTATTGCAAACCTTTTCATTTTTCTCTTTTCTTTTTCTTGGTTTGCTTTTCTTTCTTTCTTTTTTCTTTTCTTTTTCTTTTCTTTTCTCTTTTTCTTGTTGTCAAGATCAATTATCATCATTCACCACTACTTTGACATAAACACAACCTCCCTTTCTCCCCAACTTAGTTCAATGACACCCTAATCGAATGTTCCTTTATCATATTGGCAAAGGTCAATAAACACGATGGATAAGGGTTCAAAAGAAAACAAATATCAGAATTCAATAAAGAGTTAACTATGAACTGAATTTTTTTACAAACTCCGGCAATTTAAATAAGCAATTGAGCTTATGAAAATTGACAGTTCATGGCTAACAATTCTGATTCAATAGGCTCAGAGGGGTTAACAGATACTCACTTCTCACAGGGTAGGCTTATTTGGTCAAGTATTTCACTCAATTTCAAAAAATTGCCTTGATCATTTCAATGCTTTTATACAATTTAAAACAACAATAGATTTAACATAAAATAACTGAGTTAAACATGATATGTTGGTCTCCTGCATATATATACAATGGTTGAGGATTCCTCACATTTTGGCTAGTTCTAAATTGGTTCAAAACTAAACATATGCTTGCGTAAAACTGAATAGATTAAACTTGTGTGTAAAGAACTTATTCACATTCAAGAATATACCTAGAAAAACAAGAAAACGAGTACCTTAGCTGTGCGCTTTTATCACTCATTCTATCATTATCACTCAACTGATTCTAAGCTCAATGCTTTGCTTTCAAACAAGCACTTAGCTTTTGAATCTTTGTCATCTTTCTTTCCAAATTGTTGGGATAATTCAAAAAATTTTAACAAAAAATAAATAACAAAGCATAAATAAAGCATAATATACACTAAACATGTAATAACCAAAATATAATAACATAATAACCAAAATAAATTATCCATGGTACATAAGCATAACCAAAACAAAGTACATAACATGAACAAAGTTATAAAGTACAAAGCATAATAAATAAAACGAAAGAAATGATAGAACAAAAATCTGCAGCTTGCAAAATGGAGATCAATCTGAATCCATGAAGTCTGAGTCCATCAAGTCTGCAGCCTCATGGTCAATGCTCCGAGTAGCCTCCGAGGAGTCATCGCCATGGTCATCATCAGCATCAGCATCATCATCACCATCATCTGCAGCATCATCATCACCAGCATCTGCAGCTGCCCCTCCAGAATAGAAAGGCCTGTCCCCAGGCCAAGCAATATGCTCGTGGAAAAAGGCTGGAGTCCAAGTACTGTAGCCGCTCTCGTGCAAATGACTCTGAATTGTCGTCAAGGCGCGATGATTAGACGCGTTCTGAGCCATGATGAATGAGCCAACTAGAGAAGGGTCCCAACTAGAGAAGTCCAATGGTGGATAGGTTGGGGCCTGAGGCTGACTAGGATCCTGTGGTGCTGGGGGTGGTACTGTAGAAGGTCCAGATGAAGTGGAAGGTCCGGCAGAGGAAGAAGGTGGAGCAGTAGGAGAGGGGGTAGAACAATACCTATTGATGTACCTGTCATCAATAGGGTTTTTTATCTCTTCATCCACTTGGGTAGGCATGTGTATCCTAGCCTTTCTACACAATCCCATTATCAAACCAGGGAAGGTCAATGGACATTTAGGTTTGCCTGGCGGCAGGATACCACTCTCTGCCACAACCCTCATCTCATTAGCTATAATCCTTGCAACGTCAACCTGACGGTTGCTGAGGATATAGTAGAGTAAAGGTGTGACATCCAAGGTAGTAGATGAAGTGTGAGACTTAGGCCGAATATTATAAAGGATGAGGGTAAGTATTACCTGAGCTGGTGTGGTCATGTGGTCCCTGAAAGCTCTAAAAGGCTTACCCGAAGCCTTGCTCACATCATAAGTTCTTCCCTCTTGGAAGATTTCCCGTGCAATTAAATCATGATCTCAGTTCCCCGCTCTTTGATGCTCATGATAGGCACACAACCGCTTATAATCTATTAGGTCATCCGGGAACGTTAGGTCCAGGGGATTACCTAAGTATTCGCTGATTGCATTCCTATCAAACATGAGAGTATGGCCTCGGACAAATGTTGTCCAGGTGAAGTCGTCTGATGGGTCAGCTGGAATCGCGTTTGCATAAAACTCCCGCACGATATCATAATTAATCTTCCGTGGAGGACTGCACAATATTCCCCATTTTCTCTCATTCAGCATGTGTGCAATCCCTCCATAGTTCCCTTCCTCTGAGATCCTGAACTGTTTCTCGGACCATATCCTTCTGGTCTTGAGCTCTGCGTAACGCTCTTGGTTACGCAAGCTTAGGAATCTGTTGGAATCATGTGGTGGAGGGTTTGATTTAGGTCTGGATGATGAACCCTCAACATTCCGTGATCTCTTCGATGATGATTTAGGTGCCATTCCTACACAATAAGATTTAACAGACAAAAACAGGTAGGATTCAAGTTAGTCTTAGATCAAAAGAAAAATAAAACTGCATCTGGGTCTCGTCGCTACAGCGACAGGTTGGTCGCTTGAAGCGAGCGAGCCCAAAATTTTCTGGCTTCCTGCGCTACAAGCGCTGCCTAGCGAGGATCAACCCATTTCAAAAAATGTGATTTTTCTTGAATCTAAAATACTTGTGGCATGCGAAAATAACCCTAAAGCTAATACAAATGAATAAAAATCACTAAAACTTCCTCATCATCAAAAACCCTAAATTTATTTTGAATTTTTACAAAAAGGTTTTTCAAAATACGATTTTTATGAACAAGATGATGAAAGGCAAGTTTATGGAGTGATTCTAGTTCATTTTCTACAGCTTTTTCTACAGATAATCATGGGTATAGCAAAAAGGCATAACCTTAAGTTAAAAATTGAAAACCCTAAACCCTAAGTTCTAAATACGCATGCTGGCACAATTAATCATGTATAAAGCTTACAAACATGGACAGAAAGTTACGATTTACATACCTGGATTGTGATTGAGCAAGATAGCACATCTATTGAGATGATTTGCAAGAATAATGCAGAGAAATAAAGTGAAAAATTGCAGAAATTGAAATGGAAAATGCAGAAGGGAAAGCAAATGGAAATGGAATGTTACTGATGTTGTAAGGGATGCGAAAATAAGTAAGAAAAACGGCTAGTGTATTAAATTAGGTGGTTGGGGGGTAGGGGAAAGGTTATAGTGGCCTGGGAAACATAAATGGCCGTTTTTACTGTCATCGCTACAAGCGCGCGACCTGTCGCTACAGCGACAGGCTGTAAGCCCATCGCTACAAGCGTTAACTGGCGCTACAAGCGCAAAGTTAGAAAGTCATCGCTACAAGCGACCGTACGTCGCTGCAGCGACGTAGTGTAAAGGTCATCGCTACAGCGATGGAATCTGTCGCTGTAGCGACCATGACAGAAAACAGAAAAATAAAATTTTGAGTCTTTGCCACTATCCCTACATGCATAAATAGCTGTACAGAACTAAAATAAAACTTAAAATGCAACATACTTACAAAATTGGGGTGCCTCCCAACAAGCTCTTGTTTAACGTCATTAGATCGACGCCTGATTCGCTTTTGCTCAAGAATTGATGAGTGAAATCGTCGTCGTGTGCCGAACAACTTCACCTCCAAAATATGGCTTCAGCCTCTGTCCATTCACTGTCCATGTTGACTTAGTGATAGGATCTTCTAGCTCCACAGCTCCATAAGGTTTAACCTCCTTGATCATGAACGGACCGGACCATTTAGACTTCAATTTACCCGGAAATAGCCTTAGCCTTGCATTGAACAGCAACACCATTTGACCGGGCCTGAATTCCCTCTTCATGATCTTCTTGTCATGATACCGTTTGACCTTTTCCTTATAGAGCTTGCTTGACTGATACGCTTGGTCACGCATTTCTTCGAGTTCATTCATCTGAAGCTTTCTCTTCTCCCCCGCTTGCTCTTGATCAAAGTTCAAAAACTTTAGCGCCCAAAACGCTTTATGCTCCAACTCGACCGGCAAGTGGCATGCTTTCCCATACACCAACTGGAATGGTGTGAAACCCGTAGGAGCTTTGTATGCGGTCCTATAGGCCCACAATGCTTCGTCCAGTTTCAACGACCAATCCTTCCTTGATGATGACACGGTCTTCTCAAGTATCCTTTTGATTTCACGGTTGGATACCTCGGCTTGACCGTTGGTCTGTGGATGGTATGGTGAAGCTACCTTGTGTTTTACTCCATAGTGCTCAAGTGCTTTTGCCAATTGTTGATTGCAGAAGTGAGAACCTCCATCACCTATAAGCACTCTTGGAGTTCCAAATCGGGAAAAGATGTTCCTTTTCAGAAACTTGACCACCGTCTTACTATCGGCTTTTGGGGATGCAATTGCTTCTACCCACTTTGACACATAATCTACGGCCACCAAAATGTACTCATTAGACATGGAGGATGGAAACGGCCCCACAAAGTCTATCCCCCAACAGTCAAAGACTTCGACTTCAAGGATGCTTTGCAGGGGCATCTCATTCCTTTTTGAAATCCCTCTAGTTTTCTGGCAACTCTCGCATTCCTTCACATGCTCGTATGCGTCTTTGAACAAAGTGGGCCAATAAAAGCCTGCTTGAAGAACCTTTGCTCCAGTTCTTTCACCGCTATAATGCCCACCATATGGCGAATTGTGACAATGCCACATGATGTCCTTGGCTTCTTCTCTTGCAACACATCTCCTTAACAAGTGGTCTGCTCCAATCTTGAAGAGGTACGGGTCATCCCAAATGAATTGAGTTGCGTCTCTCATCAACCTCTTCTTCATTTGCCATGTGTAATCCTCCGGTATGAACCCCGTTGCTTTGTAATTGGCCATGTCAGCAAACCATGGTCTTTCTTGCACCATAAGCAACTTCTCATCCGGGAACTCTTCAAGAATGTCCCTCTCATTCTTCGTTATCTCATCGTTCACCAATCTTGACAGATGATCAGCCACTAGGTTCTCAGTCCCCTTTTTGTCCTTAATCTCCAAATCAAACTCTTGGAGTAGCAACATCCAACGGATGAGTCTCGGCTTTGAGTCGGGTTTGGTGATTAAGTACTTGATGGCTGCATGGTCAGTCCAGATAACAATCTTTGAACCTATGAGATACGAACGAAATTTTTCTAATGCGAACACAATAGCAAGTAATTCTTTTTCAGTGGTAGCATAATTGACTTGTGCGTCATTTAAAACTTTACTTGCATAGTGTATAGCATGAAAAATTTTGTTTCTGCGTTGACCTAACACCGCTCCTACCGCATAATCACTTGCATCGCACATAAGTTCAAAATCATAGTTCCAATTTGGTGCGGTGATTATGGGTGCGGATGTTAAGCTATCCTTTAAACTTTCAAAAGCATGTAAACAATCAATATCAAAATCAAAAGACTTATCTTTGTTGAGCAAATTGCTCAATGGCTTTGCAATTTTTGAGAAGTCTTTGATGAATCTCCGATAGAACCCGGCATGGCCTAGGAAACTTCGGATTCCTTTGACGTTGACTGGTGGTGGAAGCTTTCCTATCACATCAATCTTAGCTTTATCAACTTAAATACCCTTGGAGGAGATCTTGTGACCAAGGACTATACCCTCGGTTACCATGAAGTGACACTTCTCCCAATTGAGCACCAAGTTGGTTTCCTTGCACCGTTTCAAAACCGTGTCCAGATTCTTCAAGCATAAATCATATGATGACCCGAAAACTGAGAAGTCGTCCATAAACACTTCAATGCTCTTTTCTATCAAGTCTGCAAAGATGGCTTGCATGCATCGTTGAAATGTTGCTGGAGCGTTACATAATCCGAACGGCATGCGTCGATATGCAAATACTCCAAAAGGACAAGTAAAGGCGGTCTTCTCGTGATCGTCTGGATTCACCGAAATCTGATTGTAACCCGAATATCCGTCAAGGAAACAATAAAAAGCTTGTCCTGACAGTCTCTCTAGCATTTGATCCATAAATGGTAGAGGAAAATGATCCTTTCTTGTTGCTTTGTTGAGCCTTCGATAATCGATACACATCCTCCAACCGGTGACGGTTCTTGTCGGTATGAGCTCATTCTTCTCGTTCGTGATTACCGTCATACCTCCCTTCTTAGGGACAACTTGAACCGGACTAACCCAAGTGCTATCCGAGATCGGATATATCATGCCGGCTTCAAGTAGTTTAACCACTTCCTTCCGGACTACTTCCTTCATGTTTGGGTTTAGCCGTCTTTGAGGTTGTGCTACCGGCTTATAATCTTCCTCCATCATGATCTTATGCATGCAATAGGATGGACTTATCCCTTTCAAGTCGGATAGTGTCCAGCCTATTGCTTCCTTGTTGGACTTCAAAACTTCAACCAATTTTGCTTCTTCATGGTTTGACAAGGAGCTACTAATAATAACCGGTTTGGTACCCTCTTGATCAAGAAATACATACTTCAAATGTGAGGGCAAGATCTTCATCTCCGGCTTCACTTCTTCATCTTTAGCTTCATTCGTCAATTCCTCAATTTTGGCTTTGTGAGGAGGAATTTCCTTCAACGAATCCAGCTCCTTCAAACACTCTTCAAGCTCCTTCTCATCTTCTTCTCCTATGATACTAAGTGCATTTGTCAATACTCTTTCAAGATGTGTCAAGTGATGCAGCTGGTTTCTCGTATCAACAATCAATTCTTCCGTTGCATCCATCTTGAAACAGGCACCTTTATCACTAGGATATTTCATCGCTTCATTGATGTTGAAATTGACTTCTTCATCGTCCACACGGACTTTCATTAAGCCTCCGTCAAGATCAATCATCATCCTTGCCGTTTGCATGAACGTTCTCCCAAGAATTAGCGGCACATCATCATCTTCAGGTATGTCCATCACTACAAAGTCGATGGGAAATAAGAACTTGTCGACTTTCACCAACACGTCTTCAGCTATTCCCAACGGACGAGTGTAGGATTTGTCGGCCAATTGCAAGGTCAAGTTAGTTCTTTTCACAACCAAATCACCAATCCTTTTGACAACGGATAGTGGGATTAGGTTGATACTTGAGCCTAAATCAATGAGTGCCTTGCCGACGTTAACATTGCCAATAGACACCGGTAGTGTAACTTTACCCGGATCTCTCTCCTTCCTTGGCAATGTTCTCTGGATGATTGCACTACAATTAGCATCTAGCTGAATTGTTTCTTCTTCATTATACCTCCTCTTCTTGGAGAGAATCTCTTTCATAAACTTGGCATAAGTTGGCATTTGCTCTAGGGCTTCCGAGAACGGTATGTTGATTTGCAAACGTTTGAAAATGTCAAGGAACCTAGCAAACTGCCTCTCTTTCTCCTTTCTTGCTGGTGTAGTTGGGTACGGTAGATGTGGTGTTGGCGCATTCTTCACTACTTCTTGATTATTGCCTTTCTCCTTCACCACATCTTTCTTCCACACTATGTTTTCATTTTCAACTACATCCTTATTTTTTTTCGACTTCATCCTCTCTATTTACTCCTCCTGTTTCCTCCTCATTTCCTTCATCATCATCTTTCTCCTCATTCTCAACAACTCTTCTCTCAACCTCTAGATTGTCCCCTATACCTCTTCCAACTACCTTCCCGCTCCGAGTAGCAATTGCCTTGCAATTATCATTGTCTCTTGATGCAAGGACTTCCTCATCAAAATGACTTAATTGTCATTTTGATGATGATGCATGATCTTTGGGGTTGGTTTGTGTGTTGGCGGTAAAGGTTCCGCCTTGCTGGGTTGCTTGAGCAAGTTGTTGTGCCAACTGACCTACTTGTGTTTCCAGGTTTTTGATGGAGGCATCAGTATTCTTTTGGTTAGCCATTGACATTTGCATGAATTGGTTAAGAGTTTCATCGGTGTTTTGGTTGCGGTTTTGTTGTGGAGGTTGGTATTGATTGTAGTTTTGGTAAGGTTGTCGGTATTGTTGCCCAGCTTCTTGCCTCCAACCTTGGCCATAGTTTGGATTGTTCCCTCTTGGGAAGTTGTTTGTATGACCTTGGTATTGGTTTTGAAACTGTTGTGGTCTTGGTTGATTTCCAACATAGCTTACCTCTTCGGTGGGTGGCGGACAAAATCCGGTGGGGTGATCTCCCGAACAAAGTTCGCATGATGCGACTTGGTGTTATCTCCTTTGTTCGTTCTGAATATCCTTCATTTGTTGAGGAAGGTTGGCCATCTTTCTAGTGAACTCCTCCACTTGTTGCGTTAGCAACTTGTTTTGAGCTAGGATTGCATCATTTGTCCCCAAGTCTAGGATTCCCGCTTTCCTTTGGCCTTGGCTTCTATTATGGTGAGCCTGGTGATCATTCAATGCCATTCTTTCTATGATAGCAACAGCATCCTCGGCGCTCTTGGCCATTAAAGATCCACCAGCAGCAGCATCAAGCAATAACTTGGATTGTTGTTGCATCCCATTCCGGAAAAGATGGATTTGTGTTAAATCATCGAATCCATGATTAGGGCATCTTCTAAGCATCGACTTGAAACGCTCCCATGCTTCACATAACGTCTCACTTGAACCTTGTGAGAATACAGCAATAGTTGTCTTCGCCTCCATGAAACGATTCTGAGGGAAGAATCTCTCAAGGAATTTCTCCTCAAGAGTGTTCCAATTCGTCATCACCGTTGGTGGCTGATCCAAATACCACTCCTTGGCCTTCCCAATCAAAGAATGAGGAAACATCCTCATGAATATAGCCTCCTCATTGTTCTCCGTCTCCCCAAGTGTACCGGCGATCTCGTAAAATTTTGTGAGATGTTGGAACGGATCCTCATGGTCTAACCCCGAGAAAGGATTAGCATAAAGTATTTGTAGGATCCCCGTCTTCATCTCGGTTTGCTTTGTGGTCCGTGGCATTTTCCCCAATTGGGCCAAACGGCGTGGGCTATTGTGACATGGCATCCCACTTCCGCCTGAACCTCCAGGTATCTCTCCTGTAGCAGCCATTGGTATCTCTTGACTTGGAATTGGAATAGATGAAGGACTTGAAACAGAAGTTTCCTCTTGTTGCTTTTTCTTTGCCTGCTGCTTCTTCTTCCGATTCTTGCTATTGTTTCTTCGAGCTGTTCTCTCTATCTCAGAATCAAAAAGCAGTTGGTCGTCCGATATCTGACCTCGCATATACGGTTTCAACAATCTGACCAAAAAGAATTAGCAAACAAGATGGATAAGGAATAATAGTTATATACATAAAAGAATTTTGTGCAAAATTGCTTAAGATAATAATTAACGCTGCAATGATTATAATATCAAAACGTTAATCCCCGGCAACGGCGCCATTTTGTTAGAAGCACAAAAGTAAGTATAAGTTTTATATCGTTCCACAGGGATTATCGTGATATCATAAACCGTTCAACGTCGATTATCGTCTTAAGTTAGGGTTTAACCTTTTTTCATTACTACACTACTCAACATTAAAAACGTAATAAATAAAATGTAGAGTAATAGGACATAAAAGGTGTTAGGATTAACGTTCATCAATCAAACATCGTTTGTATTCGATTGATCATAAATACGGATTCTAGCTTTTTCTTATATATGACATTATCACGTATTACTCGACAACGTCATTCGTGTCCAAATGACATCGTGAGATCGATCGTATCGTTTAATCGACGATTTCTCAATCTATTAAACGATTCGAAAGCTTTACGATCCAATACTTAATGTAATTATCAAAACCAAATCCCATTTCTAGAATTTCTTATCTTGATAGAATATCATTCTAAACCTAGATTCAAAAGTATTTTTCAACATCATTTAAATCAAATATGAGAGTGAAAAGCAAGAACAAATTCAATGGTATATAAAAATGCTAGAATCATATATTTAAAATATCAAAGGTTTACAACATAGAGTGATTGATTACCTATTAATCCCAACAAAGGAGATTAGTTGATCATTGTCATGATAACTATGCAAAACAAGAAAGGAAGATGAAGAATATGTTAAGGCTTGATTTCTCAAAGCTTCTTAATGTAATCTTCACTTGAAATCCTTTTGCTATTTGAAGTTTGCCTCCTTTTATGCCTATTCTCTCTCTTAGAAATCAAATATTTAAAGCTCTGGAAGTTGTAAAATCTGATATTCAACTAACTATCTGAAAAAATGAGCTTCAAATGCTTTTATAATATGAGAATTTGCACGCTCGCTACAAGCGACCAGCCTGTCGCTTGTAGCGAGGAAGTCAACTGGCCAATGGGAGAGCTCCACGTCATCACTTAGCATTAAACCGCCCTTTGGTCGCTGTAGCGACAAGGTCTGTCGCTACTAGCGATGGAAGCTTAAAATTCCCTGCCTAGGCTCACTTCTAGCGTCCAGTTCATCGCTTCAAGCGATGAACTCTCAATTTTCCCTGCCTAGGCTCGCTTCTAGCGAGGCTTCTGGCGCTTCAAGCGATGAACTCATGAAAATCCCTGCCTATCCTCGCTTCTAGCGTGGCTTCTGGCGCTTCAAGCGATGGCTTAAGAAAAACTTCATTTTCATTGCTCCAATCAGTTCCAAGCATGAATTTCCTGCATAATAACATGGGGTAAGACTTAGGATCACAAATATTGCATTTTAACCACAAATATGCTCTTATCCTAAGGTAACTTGTAAAACAAGTAACATAAGTGCCTTAAAATGTATCAAAAGATAACAACTTTTAGGCACTTATCAAAATTCCCAAGTCATTGAGAAACATGTAGTCATTGACAAGTTGAGGCGAAACGTCAGGAACTTGTAAGGTTATTAGAACCCTTAAGAATCCCACAGTAGAAATGGAAGCGTATACCTATGGTTTTGGTCAGTAGTAAACTTGGATTCAGAGAGAACCAACAGATATTAGAATGCAACACCTCAATGCTTATATTATGGATAACGGAGGAAGACGAAGTAGTTCTCATCTCCGTTGAGTTGAATATGACTGTACTACCCATTCTAAGCTTGCACGATCGAAAGTATAAGACCTTGGCATGCGGGGCAGAGGCCAAGGTTGAAGATTTATTGAAAATCAACTCTGGGGTGAGGAACCACTAGAAGAGTGAGAATCTTTAAAGAAAGTTGAGATCGACTCGATGTCGTCAGAGGAAAATTATGCAGACGATGGAAGAAACATATAGAATTCAGTAAAAAAAATATTCAAGCATAGGAAACCCTAACTTGGTTCTGCAAGAGGTGTGCAAACCAGGAGCTTAGTGAAGTATGTCAAATGTGTTGGTTCAGTCAACCCTACCTCCGGATACGTAAGAAGTTATGTAATTGTACTCCAAGCCTCGCTGTTAAGGAAGTTATTATCGAATCCTTTCGACCTATGGAGTTGGAAACGATGGCTATGGGATCACTCATAACCAACCAGCTTTAACCGATATGTATGAATGATCCATATGTCAGACTCTTGAGTAGCCACGTAGTTCCGATTTCCAAGTTGGAATTGGGAAATCTCTTAATAAGAAAGGTTATGAGGGAACTAGAATCGGGAATGTGAAGAGTTATCTTTCAAATGAAATTCTAAATTTCGAGGATGAGATTTTCTTAAGGGGGTAGAGTGTAATATCCCGCTTAAATTTTAATAGAATGCAGTATCAGTTAAGCATATCCGAGCAAACGTTTTAAGAAAAGGGCAAACTTGTAATTTCAGCCACGGGTGTATAAAAAGGATTGAACCCTCATTTCCCCTCATTTCCTCCATGCATTTCTCTCTCTATCAGAATTCTTCCCTCCATTCTCTCTCCCTCCAAACCGACCCTCTCCCTCTCCTTTACCCAAATCATCAACTCATCCCTAAACATTTCAGAACCAACATGCAAGCTTGAGTATTTGATCCTTGTACCGTTAGAAATCAAGTAGCAAGTTGGTTCCCCACTTTCTTGCTTGCCCGAACCAATCCTTTCCTATGATCACTTGGAAATTTTGCAAGTATAAGTTCACATGGTGGCTGCTTGTCCGTAGAAAGCTTTGGTTATGA